>OY982543.1:22401049-23692216 GCA_963859965.1 Ceramica pisi
AGATCCGTAGCCTATAATTCGAATCGTCTAAAATCAAGCAGTACATACACAATATAAAATATAAGCATAAATAAATAAAACATGCAATAAAAACATGGAATAGTCGTTGCATATCACTCACGTCAACCGAAACAATTTAGACATTATTTCATTGAATGACATAATCATCGTCGGCGTCAATACAGGACCTTGTAACTACAATTTTCTGTTTTTTTTACTTTTTTTTTTTTATTTACAATTTTTGTTTTTCTTATTTTGTTAATTTTATTAGAAGTACTTATACCATTAACATTCTAAGAAGTCCGATTTGACAGCTAAGTAGAAGGGGACAGAAGATGGCTTTATCCCTGAATGCGAAGGAGATATATTTTGTCTCTATCATACTTTCTAGTAAAGCAATGTTGTATCCTCCTGTCAAATACGACTTTATGGATTATTTGGAGTTTAGCCTTCCATCTCATAAACCAGTGAACTAACAAGTAAGCATGTTATGTCGGTAAATCAGAACAGTTTATAGTTGAAAGGTTTAGATAGTTAAATTAAGTAACAACAAATTAATTTACAACCTACTTACGGAATAAATATCAATGTAACCAATGTAATAAATAAATACAAAAAATAAAGTATGTAGTTAATTCGTTCAATGTGTAAAATGTCACATCAAGATTGTTTATCTTTATATAACTACCTAAAACTTTCTACTATAGTACCTTCTGAGTGGCTGTTAACATTGCAAAGAAGGCTTTTATTGCCTTCTGTAAAAAAATCTTTCTTGCAATTACAAGGTCTTGTATTAATATGTTATGTCGTGACGCTCGTGATATACAACGACTACAGTTGATGGGTCACAGGTGGTGGACAGTCAAGGTAAGAAGTGGCGTGAAGCGTGAAGCGTGTAGCGGCAACCAAACGAACGTGGAGCGGGCGAGAATGGCATTCCACGCGACAGAGAAAGTAAAACCATATTTACAATTGTGGCTTGAAACCGCCATTACAGTAAACTGAGTTAGACCACTTTCTGGTATTTAAATTATATTCCAAAGAAAAAAATAATGGTACAAATATACTCATTAAAATTCAGATAGGAATAGATCTTATTCCTCTAAGGAAAAGGTATAACTATATTCGTTAGAACAACACAAGTTTCTAATTTTCAATAAATAAAAAATCTTATAAAAATACTGTCTTTCTGTTAAGTTTTTTTAGAAGTGAATAAATATCTATACTATACAAATGTACAGCACATGTGCAAATACAAAACTTTTTTAGGGAGTTGTGTAAACTGAACACTCATAATAAAAATACCAGAAAGCGGCGCCAAGGAGAGTGACATTTTATAAAAATAAAAAGCAAAGGAAACATCGATAAAATGCCATTCTCAAGTGTTTAACGTGCGGTAAAACCTCCTTTACGTACGTATTTTACTTTCTCTGCAGCGTTTAAAATAAAACAAAATGTTTAGCTTTCGACGACGCTATCCTTCGTCCATGCGCTAGATACGGGGCGGAGGGGGAAACAAACGTCAAATAATCATAAAAATAACACAATCTGAAAATAAATCATTAGCTTAAAATATGGGAGAGGTATTTAAAGTTCGAGAAATTGGGAGGAACTTGGCTGAAATTGTTGAAAAACGTTTGGGGCGCTAATCAAAGAAGACAACAGGATCAAATTTTTCAGCCAAGTTTACATTCTTCAATAAAATAAAATCAATTATAAGATTTTGTTCATTGATTTTATTTTATCATTTCATTTTTAAAAAGAGTATTATTATTTATCAAGACACAAGAAGAAAAAAAAATAAACAAAAAATGTATAAGAGGATTACAAAATTAATTTAAAAACTCAGTTTTTATAATAAAATGTTAAAAATTTAAGGAGTACTTCTATTACTTTTACTTACTATTAAACAGGGGCTTTCATTATAAAGTAAATAATGCATGGAGACTAAATTATTACATTTGATATTTTTTAAGTAATAAAATAATGCAAGAACAAATGGGGTTTGTCAAATTGTAAATATAGTCTAAGATCCCTAAGTTTTCAAGACTATTTTCTGAGGACCAGAATGTAGGGGATAGTATACTTTGAGCGCACGTGTACATGATAGCGTGGACCGTTTGTTCCATACGTTTTGTTACTTAGAAAATAAATAAGGCCTGGGGGCTCCTCTGGACACTAGGGCCTATTTATAATTTGACAAACCGCGATCGATCAATAACATTTAGCATTATTTATTATCTCATCATTTCTTAAGTCATTAAGAAATGTAGTTTCAGTGTAGTAAAAGTAATAGAAGTGGTCCGTAGTAAAGCAGCGGCGTGGTAGGTGTGCGTACCTTATGGTCGGGCGTGGGGCCGGCGGGGCGCGTGGGGCGCGGCGGCGCGGGGCGCGGCGGCGGCTGCTTGTGCTGCTTGGGCGGCAGCGCCGGCGCCGCGCGGCTGGGCGCGTGCAGCACCGCGAACGGGTCCTCCGCCAGCGCGCCCTGCATCGACACCACTTTATTTATAACTACGCTTACAACACTCTTCAAAGATACACTGAAGAGGGGAGTCTGAAAATGTCACTAGCAAAATCAGAAAGCACATCACGCTACTCGTCACTGTCAAATTTTATCAATCAACCTTGAACCTCAAGCGTTCGTGATAAAGATGAAAATTAAATTTAACAAATTCTTGTATAGTTAATAACTACATAATATAAAACAAAGTCCCCCGCCGCATCTATCTGTCTGTTCGCGATAAACTCTAAAAGTACTGCACCAATTTTCGTGCTGTTTCCGCTAATGGATACTTTATTGTAAATATAATTAAATGAAATAAGTTGCAGAAATTTTAATTTACAAATAAAATAACAGCAACAAGAAAAAAACACATAGTAAATTAACAATACAACATACACATACAATATTTATATATAAAATCGTATTTAATATAATTAAAAATATATAAAAGAAGTGGTTATCCCTTCTCCATAAGAAAAATATCAAGAAAAGACGATTTAAGGGTCAGACAAAGACAAAGTGTGACTCACGTCGTCATTCTGTGTGGCCGTGTTGTCGTGCGAGGCGAAGGCGTCGCCCGCGAACGGGTCCGCGTTAGACGCGAACGGGTCCGACCCGAAGCCGTCCTGCAACGCAAACGCAATAACATCAATTTTAGATTTTTTTCACATACTCAAAATGACGCATAATAAACACGTTGGTAAATCTTGTAGTTTTCTACGTGTGTATCAGTAAGAATAGGCTAGTTTCCACCATCAATATTGCAAATGTATTTAGTCCACCAGTTAGAGTATTGAAAAATAATGGACTTACATTTAATTTTTGCAAATCAAAGATCAAAACTCGGGAGTGGGGGCTAGTGTGGTCAGAACGCACTAAAAATTATACCACGGCGGCGTGACGTATTGAGAGTTTTAAAAGCATCGTATCTTCGTCAATGTTGGTTTACGTAACAAGAGAAAAAAAAAACGGATCAAATATTTTTTGATAATCTATCTGACGGACTTAATTTATTTTTCAGTGGACAAGCCTATAGTAATGTAGTCATATTTATTTTGTACACCAATATATGCAATGGGCAGCTTTGCCACTATAAGGAACTTTTAAAGACAGCCTTTGGATAGATGTAAAGGAGTAAAGAATAGACAGTAGGGGGAGGCTTTGAATGAAGAAACTTATGTCTAAGATATTTATAAACAGTCGACATGTTCCTGTGGGTACGTACCTGTGTGGGTTGCGGGGTGTGCGCGGGCGCGAAGGGGTCGTGTGCGGGCAGCGCGCCGGGGAACGAGCTCGACGTGAACGGGTCGGACTCGAAGCCTGCGCCTGATGCGAAACCATTGCTTTTCGCGAACGGCTCGTCTTCCTGGGTTACAAAAATACACAAACTTTATCAGTGAAAATTATAAATACTTTACATAGAGACTTGAGTGCTGCCATCTCTAGTTAATCTTGCTCTCTAAACGATTCCATTTTATTCGTCTTACAAAGGCAGCCCATTTCATATATTCGTCTAATTACACACATTCATAAAAAAAAAAGATTTTTTTATTTTTTTTTATTTAAATACTCATTATTTAGTTTGAAACGTCCAGGAGCGAGCGCAGTTCGAGCCTTGTGTGTAAGGTGACACTTGTCGATAATTTTCCATAGAAACTTCAGGACGGTATTACTCCGTTGTTTGACAGAGTACATCAAAAGTTAAACATGATATCGTTTTGTCGTATTATTAGTTTTGTCTGTATGGAACCAGAATGGTAAAATAAAACGCCATTAAAAAGTTATGAGCTACCAAAGTTTCGTTTTTCTTGCCAATTTTAACGCATCTCCGGGCGTAAATCTATATATATAAAACAAAGACGGGTTTGTTACAACACTTATAACTCGAGATCTGCTGAACCAATTTTCATGGTTATTGATTCGTTGGATTTGTCTCCGACCCGAATAGCAGAATACATCTTAAAAACAAGGAAAACTCGATATGTGCAATGAATACTTAATTGACGGGAGCGAAGCCGCGGGGGACAGCTAGTAAGTAATAAACACAATGTAAAATCTTTTAAACCAAGTTCAATTATCGAAGAATTCAATAAATTTTATTTTTAATCGATTTATGTAGTAGTTTTTTCATAAAACTCGGTTTTCCAAAGGCCGTCTCATATTTTTTTACGCGCGCGTTTTACTATGAATTATCTTGCCTCTCACTGAATAATGTTTCCCCCGGTCTCATGACGACAGGCCGTGTCGACGGCGCGTTAGTGTTCCACGCGCGCCTCTAAGAGAGTCAGCACACAGAGGGGCCCGGAAGGGCCGACGCCTGCCGGAGTCGCGGGACTATTCGAAAGAGATACTGCGGCTCCGAAACACAAAGGGCACTGAAGGAACGTGGATGGGTTTTAGTCAGTGAAAGTCCTTCCCATCCCTTATAAAAGGGGTCAATGTAATGTATGTTACTTGGTTCATTCTATTTGCTTTCAAAATAGTTTCTTGCAATTGACGAACCTAATTTTGTGTTCGTAGGTACTTTTGCGGTGGACAAAGAAGGTGGGATTGAGACTCTTATTGACTAAAACCCATCCGTGTTCCTCTTTATGCCCTCTGCGTACTTACCAGGGCCGCGGTAACTCTTTCGAACAAACTCTGCAACATCATAGTTTACAAAGCTCTCTGCCTAATAGTTACCTACTGTTATATTAACGTAGGTACTTACCTCCAAGCAAAGATGTCATAAAACAAACCGTCGCACAGTGGGCCCATATTGAAAACTAGTGGACATAGGCAACAAAGTTCCAATACCGATGCGATTTTTTTTTATATGACGTGTTATGATATTCCTGACAACTTTTATTCTCATAAAATTTCTTCTAAAGTTGATAGTTTGTCGTGAAAAAAATTAATTAGTGTATGGAGCGAATCACGTTTTATTTATTTTTTTCTTCATTTTTACTAATATGTTGGGTGTGTGGCGTGAGTATTTGATAGCTAGGGTCATTCTTTATCCAGGAAAAAGAAATCAGCGCCGGACATCCGCGGCCCGGCCCGGCCCAAACCCTTATAGATTCGTCCGTATGTCACAGCCACTTTTTTCCGAAACTAAGAACTATGCTGTTGAAACTTGGTAAGTAGATGTATTCTGTGAGCCGCATAAAGATTTTCACACAAAAATAGAAAAAAAAACAATAAATTTTGGGATTCCCCATACTTAGAACTGAAACTCAAAAATTTTTTTTTCGTCAAACCGTACGTGTGGGGTATGTATGAATAGGTCTTCGAAAATGATATTGAGGTTTCTAATATAATTTTTTTTCTAAACTGAAAAGTTTACGAGAAGAAAGAGACACTTCCAAAGTGGTAAAATGTCTGCCCTTCCCCCCTGTAACTTCTAAAATAGGAGAATGATAAAACTAAAAAAAATATATGATGTATATTACCATATAAACTACCAGCGAAAATTGGTTTGAACGAGATCTAGTAAGTAGTTTTTGTTAATACGTCATAAATCGTATAATATGATAATGGTACGGAACCCTTCGTGCACGAGCCTGACTCGCACTTGGCCAGTTTTGTGTACGTAGGCTACGTACAAAAATCGTAAGTGGCCACTTTCGCGCTCAGTCTGCATCGGTGTATAGCGCTAGTCGGACGTCGGCTGGGTGAGCGCGGGGCAAGGCGGGGGGTGGGGCGGGGTGGGCGTCGTCTTTAAATCGATTTGATTTTCCCATCACTAAATAGCATGTGACGTCTTATAGTATGTAGCCAAAAAATGCCACGCTGATACTTGCGTTAGCTAGGTCTACCTATATCTGGGATGTAGACACTGTAGATTTATCTTTAGTTTTTGTATATAAAATGTTAATATTTTATAGAAGACAGAGGTAAGTAAGTAATTTTGACAACAATTTAGGATGGTAGGTAGAACTAATTTCAATTATTAGGTATGTATCTAGTACCTACGGACATACACTGCGATGACTATTCAAGTAAGCATCTGTCGGTGGCGGCGTGGCGGCTGCATTACCACCAGGGAAAAACTAAACATAATAGAAATAAAATAAGCAATCTGTTTTAGATACCTATAGGGCCTCAGAGGTATAAAACGATAACACAGAACCTACTATTTTAGTAAGAGTTTTTAGGTAGGTAGTTGCTGATTTCTCGGCGAGCGTCGAGCGACTATGCGCAGCGGCGCGCGGTGGCGGCAGTGTTGCCGCTTAGGGAAAAATAAAGTCACTAAACTTCTACCAAAATGTCACTAGATTGGGTGAAAAATTAAATTCAAAAAGTCACTAGAAATCACTAAATTTTCTGATTAAAAAGTAATTAAAAAACTATATGAAAAATCAACAAATAATAATTTGAACTAACCAAAAACCTAACACTGTTTAAAAATTAATTAGTTGTTATCTTCATCTATTATCACTGTATCATTTTCGTCCAGCGTCCAGGACGGTTGCTCTGTAGTTGCCGTGGAAGTCGAAGCTTGCGGTTGTAATATGGAAGTAGATGCACAGTATTCTTATTTATGTTTTTAACGGTTTTCATCATTTGGGACAAGATTTCACTGGGTAAAACAACTTTTGCAGGTTTCTTTTAAACATTTTAGCTGATTCCGTATCAACAGTATTTAATTCAGAGTTGTTGTTGCTGATCTATTTCGTAGTTTCGATTTAACTATGTTCATTATACTGATCGTCCGCTTTACTTTTGCGTTCGAGTGTGGCAGCGACAAAAATGCAATGGCTAAATCTGCTAAATTTTGGTATGCGTTGATACCTGCAGCATTTTTGTATTTGTTCACAGAATTTTATTGTATCGTCATTTGGAATTACGTTCCATTTGACAAAATTATAAATGATCATGAAAAAGTCACTAGAAGTCACCAGACTATTTTTTGTCACTGAATCGTGAAAAAAAGTCACCATAAACATCAAAAACTCACTAGATCTAGCGACAAAGTCACTGAAACGGCAACACTGGGTGGCGGTATGTGTGCTTCGTGTAACTTCGATTTAGTTCGGAACGGTTCGGAACGATGTTTGTGTGCGTGCGAACTAGACGTGCATGAAGGCTAGCGTCTAACTGCTCAGCACTGGTACTATCTCTGTCGGGCATGATGCGAGGTGAGTCGGCGTGCTTTTTGGCCATGCCTACCACTGAGTTCGAGCCCGCAACTAGTGCCACCTTAAGGATGGCGCGGAATGAAACGACAATGCGAAACATTATTAACAGGTGTTTCATAATATTATTACAATTTTTAGTGCCTTTAATTATATTTTAAAAAAACTTGAGAGGTGTCAAGGGACACCCGGATGGTACGAAGTTCCTTTTATTAACCGACTTCAACACATTAGTATCTAACATCCTATGAATTTCGATTCTGACTTTGACTTCTGACTGACTTCTGACTTCTGACTTTGACTTTGCCTTCTGACTTTGACTTCTGACTTCTGACTTTGACTTCTGACTTTGACTTCTGACTTTGACTTCTGACTTTGACTTCTGACTTTGACTTCTGACTTTGACTTCTGACTTTGACTTCTGACTTTGACTTCTGACTTTGACTTCTGACTTTGACTTCTGACTTTGACTTCTGACTTTGACTTCTGACTTTGCCTTCTGACTTTGACTTCAGACTTTGACTTCAGACTTTGACTTCTGACTTTGACTTCTGACTTTGACTTCTGACTTTGACTTCTGACTTTGACTTCTGACTTCTGACTTTGACTTCTGACTTTGACTTCTGACTTTGACTTCTGACTTTGACTTCTGACTTTGACTTCTGACTTTTGACTTCTGACTTTGACTTTGACTTCTGACTTTGATTCCTGACTTTGATTCCTGACTTTGACTTCTGACTTTGACTTTGACTTTGACTTTGACTTCTGACTTCTGACTTTGACTTCTGACTTTGACTTCTGACTTTTGACTTCTTACTTTGACTTCTGACTTTTGACTTCTGACTTTGACTTCTGACTTTGACTTCTGACTTTGACTTCTGACTTTGACTTCTGACTTTGACTTCTGACTTTGACTAACGAGTTTGAATACTGGCTTGCTTTCTATAAGAGATAGAGAGAGAGACAGACAGAGAAACATGCGCACGCCGCACGGCTTACAATAGCTTACTTTAGCAAAAAGTGTCGTTACAACTTTTCGTCTGAATTTTTTCCGTCTAGCCCCCTTTCGCAACGAGCGATAAGGAACTTCGTTCCAATAATTGCACCTAGAGGTAGTTTAAGACGACTAGAATGGCACCGTGTACTGTCTGTATATCTGTGTGAATACGTACGAGTGCGTCGTTAGGCGTGGCTCCGCGCACCACGCGCTCCAGCTGCTCGGCGGAGTACTGCGGCTGCAGCGTCAGGTAGTGCTGGCCGGCGCCGCCCGCGCTGCCCAGCGCTTCCGCCGCCGAGCTGATGAGGCGGTGCTGCTCCTCTAGGTGCGAGATCTTTATGTTGGCCTGGGACATTACACAACAACCTGATCAGCATCTTGTTACTGGAAAAGTGATTAGCACGTTTTCATCAATCTCTATGTTAAGGTTTTAGCAAGCTGCAATGAAGAGAAACTTTTATGAACAGTCACTTTTTACTGGTTCGAATCGCTGCAAAATCGACTACACTCAATCTTGTCTGCCCTACCCCTACAGTGTAATTTACGGCCACAGAAATGAGTACTGCGCGTTCCTTCTCCTTGAGGGTCTGCCACCTCCTGTGCTGACACATCAGCACGTATACCTGGCTGACAGCGAGCACGGTGCGCCGCAGCTGCGCAGTGACCGCCTCGGCCTCCGCCTCCGCCTCCGCCACGTCGGCCTGCAGCGCGCGTTCCTTCTCCTTGAGGGTCTGCCACCTCCTGTGCTGACACATCAGCACGTATACCTGGCTGACAGCGAGCACGGTGCGCCGCAGCTGCGCAGTGACCGCCTCGGCCTCCGCCTCCGCCTCCGCCACGTCGGCCTGCAGCGCGCGTTCCTTCTCCTTGAGGGTCTGCGCGGCCGCCCGGCGCGCCGCCACCTCGGCCTCCGTCTCCGCCGCCGCCGCTTCCTGTGCCGATACTTGGGATCGGAGCTTTTCTACCTGCAAGTTGAATTGGTAGTGTCAATATCATAATTTTACTGGTACTTAACAGTCAAAACATATTTCCCTACATTCTTATTTTTAATTTCTTAGTGCTTGTTAACGGAGACGCGGGGCGTTGCGCGTCGCGTGTGGCGTTGCAGCCCGCACTTTATTCAAACATACAGCGTTTTATGAAAGCTTTTTTTACGGAGAAGCGATTTACGCACGCGGCGTCGCCCGCCCAACGCCTCGCATCACCGTAAACAAACACTTATACTAAACGTCTGAAAGTAGACGATGCACGAACATACATTCACTTATGGAATTTAAAACCTGTTTAGAAGCACACACAAACAAACTTATTTATAGACTGCTAGAAACATTATCTTTTCGAAGTAATATTCACTTACCTGTGTTTTGAGATCATTTAACCTCTTTTGTGCTTCACCTTTTTGGTTTTCTAACTGTTTTAGGGTCGCCGTTAATGTGTCCAGCTCGCTCTGAAAACAACACATTTAACAACAAATAAGTATACTATTAAGGTTGAAGCGCCAGGGTAGCCCGCGAAATTCAAATATTTTTATGTTTTTTGCAATTTGCCGGTCAGTGTGAAGCTGTACGATTCGCGGCCGTAACGCATATTTATCTAAAGAATTATACCCACTTTAATTATACAACTCGATTGAATGACTTTTTTACGAAATAACATTCAATCGAGTTCTATGAACTTAGAGGGCTATATTGATGATTCAAATGGTTATAATCCTTTAGATAAATCCTCTTTACGATCGCGAACCGTATTTTGTTCAACATACAGCTTCATACTGACCGGAAAATTCCAAAAAACATAAAAATATTTGAATTTCGCGGGCTACCCTGGAGCTTCCACCTTAAACCACAGAATTACTAAGCATCGAAAGAAGTGATGGATTGGTCAACAGGCCTCAGACTGGAATCTTCAAGGGAAAAGAGTGGCCGCAAAAACGCACTGTGTTGGCGAGCGACGAGCATCGTAATGACGTGGATCGAGGTGTAGCGTGAAGCTCAACACCGCTCGCGATGGAGGACTATAGTGAATTTACCTTATTTACATACGTCAACACTAGCTTGAGTATGCATTTTGTTTTGGAGTATCATAGTGTGCTAGCTAACAAGTGATTTATAATATTGTTTTTTATTTTTGTGTACTAATGACTTAACATACTACTTATTATATAAATTCAATTTCTTAAAACATAACAGACAGATGTGTTGCTGGTGAGTTCGTTGGCCACTTCTTCTACACTAGGAAGTGGTGAAGAGCGGGCGTTTTGGGGGACTGTCTTTTTTAAAACTTGACGTTTAAAAGTGCTGGCTCTCCTACCTTAGCCTAATTTGAATAAATGATTTGTTTTTTTTTTGATTTAATTTTGCTATCTGTCCCGCAGCTAGGGGACACAATATAGAGGTACATCCGGTACAGAGAGTAAAGTCCCGCAAACCTCTATTGAAAAGAGAGGACCCTCCAACCAGACGGTTTTGTGTCCGGTGGGATATTCGGACTATTGTATATGTTCAAATCGCACGGAAAACTCTGATACCACGATGCAGGATTTCGTAGTAATAGTTCGCTGCTTGTAGTATAGATGGCGTTACGGTTCTTTTTGTTGCGATGCAGATTTTTGCTACGATACATTTTTTTTTATTAAGTTAGGTCGCAGTTTCTAATATACTGCAAGCTGTGGGGGGGGCAGGAGATTCTAACTTACTAAGACATACCTGCAAGCTATCCGCCTCGCCAGTCTTCACGGTGAGGTCTCGCTGCTTGGCCGCAAGCTCAGCTTCTAAAGCCAATCGCTCGCGAGCCAGCGCGTCCACCTCGCGCGCTATCGCCTCCATCTCGGGAGTGGGTTGCGGGCCTAACGAGAACGCTGGTTCTGTCTTCTGGAAAGGTACCGAAAAAAGTTGGGTAAAATAATTTATCGAGATCATAGAAGTATAAAAACTTTTTACAAAAAAATACAACCGACTTCCAAATAAAAAAACACTACAAACTAAAAAGTAACTTTAATTTCGGAAGTCGGTGTCAAAATACGAAGAAACTAATAAACACACCGACTTTCCAAATTAAAATTATTTTTATTTTTCACTTTTTAAGTGGTACCCCACACCTAACAACACCACTGCAAAATCGCAGGAAAGAAAAATACGAAATTTCGATTTAAAATCCACACTTCCTAACCGACTTCGATAAAATTGAAATGGGACCAATCGACAAGTATATTCTTTCAGATAAAACATTTTTTTTTTAAATCAGTTCATAAATGATGGAGTTATGAGGTAATAAACATAAAAAATACAACCGAATTGAGAACTTCCTCCTTTTTGGGAAGTCGGTTAAAAAGTAAAAAAATCATCCACATCGCTACCAAGTGCCAGTACCCAGAACGCTGTTAACATTGCCACGTTGAATGGCTATTCTGATTCTTTTTCCGAAGAAAAATCCAGCCAGTAAAAAAGAGAATAAATAGTATTTTCTACGGCAATAGTTCGATGATTGAAGCTTAAAGCTGCTTTCAGACTACGTTATAATATAACAGCATATAGTATATAGCTCATAGCACACCAATATCGCGCACCATACATTGTTATGGACACGTTCACACTGTACTTTACTATTACTGTATATTACTAGCTGACCCGCGCAACTTCGTCTGCGTCCTGATGTGTGTGATGATGATATTTATAATCTACCTCGATAAATGGGCTATCTAACGCTGAAATATTTTTTCAAATCGGACCAGTAGTTCCTGAGATTAGCGCGTTCAACCAAACAAACTCTTCTGCTTTATAATATTATAGTATAGATTGACAATGTATGGTGCGCGATATTGTTGTGCTATGAGCTATAAACTCTATGCTATATATTATAGCGTAGTCTGAAAGCAGCTTACTTCTTGTCTAGTCTACATATTGATCTCATGAACTCAAATGAGTTTAGTTCAGTATGCGATATACGGGCCACAGACAAACATCTGACGATCTAAGAATCCTCTTGAATATAATTTTGATGAATATAGTTTTCTAGAACCAAATTCAAAATGGAATCCTTAACAAATGACAAGCAAAATCTGTCAAATAAGAGTTTTCAAAATGATAGACTTGAATTATTTGTTTATTTTAGTTTTAGCGTTAATAAATTGTACAAGATGCGAAATCAACCATTCTATTCACAAAAGAGTGAGTGAGATAAACAATAAAAGTAGGGAAATGTATGGAGGAGATCTTCGAGGTCATGCTAAGAATGGGTTTGAACTAGATAAGCTTATATACCCAAGTAAGTGATTTAAGAATATTATATTTCTCAATAAATATACGAAACACGCTGCTTACTATTAAAAGTGTTACATAAAACTGTTGTTTCTTTATATTTGAACGCCAGAGTAGAAAGCATCCATGTCAAGCCACAAATGCACCGTATTTTTAGTCACATATTTGTGACCGTTCAACAGACTAATAAATGAATGTTGCCCTTTTACTGCAGTGACATAATAATGACAACTTTACGACATTGACAGGAACTTCTAGTTTACAGGTGGTAACACTCACTGAGTCTCCGCTTGCAAATTTTTTTTTTTTATTCAATTTTTTTTTCTAAAGCAATTATTATTTTTCTGCCTGTAAAACTATACTCATTCAAAATGATCTTCAAAGAAAAGAACTGGCCAAGTGCGAGTCGGACTCGCGCACGAAGGGTTCCGTACCATAATCTCTAAAACGGCAAAAAAATAAGTTCGTTGTAGGGGGGCCCTTAAATATATTTTATTTTAATCTGTTTTTTTTTAGTATTGTTGTTGTAGCGGCAACAGAAAAACATCATCTGTGAAAATTTCAACTGTCTAGCTATCACGGTTCTTGAGATACAGCCTGGTGACAGACAGACAGCGAAGTCTTAGTAATAGGGTCCCATTTAACCCTTTGGGTACGGAACCCTAAAAAAAGACAAGAACGTATAAGAAAGACTGAAACATGTAAACGATACGACACGTGTTTAGTAGCCCTGCGCCCTGGGACACACAGAGGGAAGTGGAAAAAGAGTGGGGTGACTGTTCCCAGAAATGAGACATAGGCTTGAAATAGTAGTAAGTAATTCAGACTAATCCTGTAATCCACAGGAGGGAACAAACATAAGCTGTCAGTCATCTCCCAAGCCTGGCGCGAATACTACGCCTGCTCAGCGGCACAACTGGACGCAGTGAACAGCAACCAGATGGCAGAGAACAACGTCATCGTGATGGTGTTCCAGGGAGCCACCGCGTGGCTGCCATGCAGGCTGTGCCGGGAGCCCGGCCAGCTGAACCAGCACACGTGGCTGTACTCACAGGTGAGGACACAGACAGAACAACGTCATCGTGATGGTGTTCCAGGGAGCCACCGCGTGGCTGCCATGCAGGCTGTGCCGGGAGCCCGGCCAGCTGAACCAGCACACGTGGCTGTACTCACAGGTGAGGACACAGACAGAACAACGTCATCGTGATGGTGTTCCAGGGAGCCACCGCGTGGCTGCCATGCAGGCTGTGCCGGGAGCCCGGCCAGCTGAACCAGCACACGTGGCTGTACTCACAGGTGAGGACACAGACAGAACAACGTCATCGTGATGGTGTTCCAGGGAGCCACCGCGTGGCTGCCATGCAGGCTGTGCCGGGAGCCCGGCCAGCTGAACCAGCACACGTGGCTGTACTCACAGGTGAGGACACAGACAGAACAACGTCATCGTGATGGTGTTCCAGGGAGCCACCGCGTGGCTGCCATGCAGGCTGTGCCGGGAGCCCGGCCAGCTGAACCAGCACACGTGGCTGTACTCACAGGTGAGGACACAGACAGAACAACGTCATCGCAGAACTGATGGTCGATGGAACCGAGACCACGTACCGGAAGACGCAGAGTTGGGAGGCCTCCCAGGGTGGACCTATTAACTGGTGAGGGTCACAGGTAGCGATGGATGCGAGACGCACAGGACCGGGAGTTGTGGCGACAAGAGGCTTGTGTCCTGAGAAAAAATCTAATTAGTCCGTCAGTTAGATTATCAAAAAATATTTGACCCGTGTTTTTTCTTTTGTTACGGGAACCAAAATTGACGAAGTTACGACAAGATAAGACACGACGCAAACGACGCCTAAAACGACGCTACGACGCTTTTAAAATTCTCAATACGTCACACCTTCGCATAAATTTTAGTGAGTCGTGACGTCACGAGCGAACACTCCCGAGTTTTGATGCGTTTTATCTTTGTCAATATTCATTGATTTACAAAAACAAAAATACGTGTCCATTATTTTTCAATACCTAACTGACGGACTAAATAGTTTTGCAATTTGTGGATGATGGAATCTAGCCCATTGAGGGAGGCTTTTGTTCAGCAATGGACGTCTTTCGGCTAATATGATGATGATAAAGATGAACTTATAGCACCACTTTACATTGCTTATCTCGATACAGTAAAACAGGGCCACTGTCATTTCCTAGTCGGCATCACACGGCATGTTCGGAGTGGTACAAGACTACGACCGGCTGAAGCTTGTAGAAGGCGCCATGATGATCTACAACGTGTTGCCGATCGACGAGGGCGTGTTCTGGTGCCAGCAGGGCGCCGGCTTCGGGGGTCTGGTCTTCATAGAGGTGGTCGACAACGAGCCCCACACTGTTGTTAGTAGACTGCTTTATATCTAGAATTTCAGGTTAAAAACTTATCACATTCTTGCCAATTAGATAGGTTTTTATGAGTTGGAATGAGCGTGCAACGCTAAATGAAAAAAAGTGGCTGTTACATTCGGACGGACAGACAGACAGACATGACGAATGTATAAGGGTTTCGTTTTTGTCATTTGGCTACGGAACCCAAAAAAGCCTCCAGAAAGCGGCCGGGACGGACTGGATATGAGTGGCTGAAAACCCTGTATTCTGAAGTAGCCGGATCAACCAATTCGATCCTAGCACAGCTTCTAATGTTTCATAAGTGCTCATGTAAGTTTATCATAAGTTGTATATGAATCCCTTACCCCAAAACGGTGGAAGATAAGGTGTTGAGTTGAGTCTATCGAGCTCAAACGTCATCTATAATCATTCATATTGTTAGGTATTTGCAAGTACCTCTTCAACAGTGGAGACAGTACAATAAAGAGACATTTCGTCAATCTCTTTGTTTTAAGGATGGAATATCCTCAAATTACTCCTCTCGCTCTGGGCGAAGCAGAAGGGAGTGTTAGACTCTTATTGACTAAAACCCATAAGTGTTCCTATTAACTCCCTTTGCTTTGAAGGGCCACGGAGACTCTTTCGAACAAACTCTTTCGCAACCCTGGGATTCTGCGACCCTGGTTCGTCTGTCTCTTAAACTAAGTATCTGTGCCTTTTTTTTTGTTTCGGCTTGGAAAAAATGCATTACGCATACCCTCCCACTCGGGGGAGTGGTGGGCTATGTGGGACTCCCCGGGCTGACCCGGTATACCCACTAAAACAACCCAGCGAAATTCCCGCATCGTCTAAGTGGAGGGGGACTGGGAGATCGGCGTAGCCTTTACGTCCAGTCCACCTCCGGCAATTGTGTATGTAGTAATAAGTTGATTATCTTTTCGCCAGGTAAAACCATTTGGATCCCGAGGCCCTCACGCTGTCGCCACAGAAGTCTACCAGGGCATCGTATTGTACACTCAGTGGTCTCCTTGGAGCGAGTGCAGTGTGTGTGGCAAGGTGGGCAGGCGCCACCGGCATGGCATATGCTATGTCAAGTTGGATCAAGACCTAGTAAGTATACGATATCAGCCAGTTTTCTTTAATTATAATTGGACCTTGATTGGCAAATGGAAAACGTTAGATGAGGTGAGGTAGATGTGCGTCAATCGTAGAAGACCAAATATTGAAACTGTTAAATGTATAAGTTTTGCTGTGGTCCACAGAAACAAGAGCATTTTTTCCCATTGTCCGAAGACTCTGCCGTCACAGCTGGATACAAAATGTAGCGTGTTCTACTTAATGTCATACAATACTGTTCACTTATCAACCGCATTGTCTAATTGTTAAAAGAGAAACCAGTTACATTAATAAGACCATAAAGATAACGCTTAAACTGGGAACGTAATGCGTGCTATCAGGTGTAGGACTTATTTGCGTTTAGGCTATGCGCACACTGGTGACTTTTTGTCCGCGTGACAGTACATTTCTCTCTTTCACATTAGGGAATATGCATGAAAAAAATATTTCTAATCTATACAGTTCATCTAAAAATATACAAAAATATAACACTAACAGTGAAAATAGAATCAATATTACTCGAAAAACAAACGAGATATAATTATTTGAAACAAATATATCTGTCGCTCTCACGAAAACACTGTTTTCTAGGGCAGTTGCATAAGCGCTATGGACTTTGACGTCAAAGTTCATCTCGGACTTCTCTTTCTAATGTAATCATTGAAGCTTTGTAACTTCATCGCTGATGAAGGTATTTAAAAAAACAATGTCATTATTGTTAAATAGAGTAAATAAATATTTCATTTTGCTAATAAAAAAATCGCATGCATATTCCCTATTGTGAAGTGCAACAGAGAGAGATATGTATGAGATATACTGTCACGGTGATAAAAGTCACCAGTGCGCGCCTAGCTTTATTTTTCGCGAAACGAATCCCAAGCTGATATGGTAGAAACAAACAATTGTCTATAGACTTTTTCAGTAGAGCTAGACGTCATTATTGAACCTCTGTAAAACGTGTTTAATATTAGAAAAACGCCACTTTTGTAGTATCATAGATCATAATATTAATCATACAACAATGTGTCAGACTTCATTTTTATCTTTATTGCTAAAGCATTAGGTTCAAGGTTGATTGGTACAATTTGACAGTTGCAGGTAGCTATATGTAGCTGGCTGATTCTGCTAAAGTAGCCTTATTAGATCCGCCGATGGACTTCAAAGAATATTATTTTTTATTCAAACATAAATATTTGTTCTATTCGTCTTTCAGATTTCAAGCTTCTTACTAGACTCTGCGAAAGCATCACAACGTTACAAATTGGTCGAGTTAGACGACAAGCTCATCGAACTGTTTCAAAGTGAGTTGCTACTCCTCATAACTCAATGTGATGACATTTACTTTGTTTTTTTTTTTTCTTTTAATAGGCACGCGTTTGACCACTATCCCACCTGATGGTAAGCGATGATGCAGCTTAAGATGGAGCACGCTTGCCTAGAAGTAACCTATTCACGCTTGACTTAAAGACTCCCAGGTTGTAGCTACCAGGAAACACAGACTCCGGCAGGGAATAGGCTAGTTTCCATCATCCACAAATTGCAAAACTATAAAATAATGGACACGTATTTTTTATTTTTGTAAATCTATGAATATTGACAAAGATAAAACGAATCAAAACTCGGGAGTAGGGGCTCGTGACGTCACGACCCGCTAATTATGCCAGGGCGTGACGTATTGAGAATTTTAAAAGCGTCGTAACTTTATCAATTTTGGTACTTACACAGGTAACAAAAGAAAAAATACGTGTCAAATATTTTTTGATAATCTAACTGAGAGGCTAATTAGATTTTTTCAGGACACAAACCTATTCCACTCCTTTGCTGTGCCCAAAATGTTTTGTGCGTGTAGGTGGGATGTTCACCATGTACCGTTGGCGCATCGCCGTTCGTAGTTGTAGACGCTAAAGAAATCTAGATGAGGGACCTTTTCCGTATAAACGCCATTTGAACGATAACATTTAAATATGTATTCAACTGTGCAAAATATCTCTTCTCAATCCTGGCATTGACCTTCAGGTATTTGGTTTTGTCTGCATGGATAGAGAATACACGATGAACAGGCCACTTTAGCAGAATCAGAAAGCACATCATACTACCCGTCACTGTCCAATTTTCCCAATCAACTATGAACCTAATGCGGTAGCAACTAAGATGAAAATTAAATTTGACAGATTGTTGTCTGATATTATGATTCTGCTGAAGTGGTCTTTTGAGACCCGCTGAGCTAATGTGTCGTGGAATCATCTCATCTACCTAGCCTTTTCCCAACTATGGGGTCGGCTTCCAGTCAAACCGGATTCAGCTGAATACTAGTGTTTTACGTGGAGTGGCTGCCTACCAGACCTCAACCCATTAACTGGGTAACACAGTGCTTCTTGGTAAGACTGGAGTCAGATTTACTGGTTTCTGACCATTCGTAACGACTGCCAAAGATCTACAAATGACAGCCGGGACCAACGGCTTAACGTGCTTTCCGAGGCACGGAGGAAACTCGGTAGTATGTTAAGATAGTAGTTAACCCATCCACAGACCAACCTTGGCAAGCGTTGCTTAACCTTAAAGATCCACCCGTGCTTCTGTTATTATTATTAGCCACGAACTTCTCAAATGTGTGTCGAGGTATGTACGAGATATTTATAACCTAGACCCCCAGATATATTTTACATGAAGCGACTGCCTATTTTAGTGTCATAGTGTGCTAGCTGACAAGTGATAAATAATATTTAGGTAATTATTTGTTTTGTGGGTCATGTATTAATTACTTTGCATAATAATTATTGTAAAATTCTAGTTCCTAAAACGTAACAGACAGATGTGTTGCTGGGGAGTTTGTTGGCCACTTCTTCTCCACAGCTAAAACACTAGGAAGTGGTGACGGGCGGGCGTTTTGGGGGACTGTCTTTTGTAAAACTTGACGTTAAAAAAGTGCTGGCTTTCAACTTAATTTGAATAAATGACTTTTGAATTTTATTGACCTACACAAGTAAGACAACCCAGTACGGCAATAATAAATGTATGTTATAAATAAGGGTAGAAAATAAAGTCTTAGTTTATCGCTTAAGACTGAATTAAATTACTCGATAATATTGTTTTCTCACCATTTTCCATACGTGTCGTTAAAAATAAATTAAGTTCGTGAAACAACACATCAGTGAGGAACCGTCTCGGCAACTAAATTGAGCAATCCACATTGTCTGTAACTTGTTAAAGTCAAAGAGAGAGAAAAATCGATTCGCCGGCTCATTAGTACCGCTCATTGTTTTTATAATTTTATTGTATTTTGTAGTAAGTACGTACGGTATTATTCGTCAAATTTCCAAACTGCAATCGTTTTGGCAATAGCGATTTTTTTATTAAAGAATTGTGTGTGATTACTTTGATTTTATGGAGTTGCTTATCCGTTCTTCTCCATAAGTATCTACCTTTCTGAATGGACAGTAGTCACTTTATTATTTTTATATATTACTCGCTGACCGGGCAAAATTTGTTTTGCCTAAACAAATAAAAACAATACCATACGACCTCTCAAACCTGCGCAATGTGCACAAAAAAAAAACATAAAAATCGGTCAAGCTGTTTCGGAAGAGTTCGATAACAAAGCGTGACACGAGATTTTCATATAATAGATTTTCCGTTTAATGGCCTTAATTGAAATAAACGTAAGGAGGAAGTCCTCCTAAAGAAAGAAAATTAATTAATTATTAAATTTTAATAAAAAAATTGTAATATTAATAAATAATTGATTAATAAAATGTAATATTTAAAATTTAAAATAAAAAAAATGTAATTCTAATTATAAATGAATATAAAAAAATATATAAAAAAATCATAAACTTAGCCATTGACTTTCGAACGCTCTTGGACGTTCTTGGTTACTTTTTTCCTACTATGGCCAATCATGTTTGTTTGAAATGAATAGGCTCCGAAACTACTGGACCAATTTGAAAAATTCTTTTAGTTATAGATAGCCCATTTGTCGAGGAAGGCTATAGGCTATATATATCATCACGCTACAACTAAAAGGAGCGGAGCATTAATGGAAAATGTGGCGCAGACGAAGTTGCGCGGGTCAGCTACTTATCAGTAAAGTTATGATAACTCAATGAATTTAGACTTCTTATCATTTTAGCTTTTCCCGACGGCTTGCCCTGTCGATCACAATACTTGCCGAAAATAATGAGAGACCTAGATGTGATCCAGCAAAGACCTAGCGAGATTATGATTGGTATGTGTAAGGTAAGTAACTGACAAGTGAAAGTATTGTCAATCAGCACTACAAAATACTATTTGAGACGCGAATCTGTCCTCATATGATCGATGTGACCAATAATCGACTCGACGATTGTGAAAAAATAATAATTTTTGTATGGCCTGCAGATAGTTGTTCCGGGTCTGTTCGTGTGTGTGACTTTGTATGTTTGTAAACGCACCCACGATACATGAGAAATTCCTAGAGTGGGCCAACGTTTTAAAAGAGTGTCCTTGGAGTTTCTTGCACGTTCTTCTCCACAGGATCTACTCTTTGGAACGTGCAACTGTCGCGCTGGAGGCGGGGTCGGTGGGTGTGTTATGTTGGAGAACAACCTGCTGCTCTTGTCACTAGCGCGGCAGGATTAGCTTCATCTATTTGACTGACAGACCTTGACTATTCAAAAGTGCCTGTAACTGGTCTATTTGAAATAAAGGATTTTATATTTGTATTTGTAAAAAACAAAAAACAAACTGACTTTATTTCAATTTAAAAGGCATTTAGAAATAGTAACATGCCAGTAATGTAGCAAAGGACTGTTCGAAAATTGAGTAATGATTTCAAGGGTCCTTAAAAATACTGTTCTTCGATTTACCATTTCATTAAATAAACTTTCAGGTGCAATGCCGAGATAGAAGACGTAAACGGAATGAAGTAGCACAGGGGAGCGACGACGAAAACGGAACAGTCATCTACCCAATCAAACAGCCGCTACCTAAACAGCCGCCTCTCCCTGTCAGGGATACCATATTCGCCGATTTTGGGCAACGGATTGTACTGCGATGTCCAGGGTAAGTGGAAAAAATATGACGAAATTCTTAAAGTCAGATTGAAGGAATATTTAAAAGAAAAACGTTCGGCGAGCCAACAACGAAAAGTTTTCAAAATAAAAGGTGTTGTAACAGATGGGACGCCAAAAATAATGTGCTAACGTTCCTTAAAAACAAAAATAGTCCCACAAATTATAGTTTACATTTAATTCGCCAGTACAACACTCCGCGACGTACCGATACAATGGCGCTTCGGCACGAAGCACTTAGTACCGCGCGACGTGGACAAGGGCAGCGGCGGCCGCGTGTATCTCAACTGCAGGGACCAGCTCGTGTTCACGCGCGCGCTCTACAGCGACGACAACTTGTACAGGTACTATCTAGTGCCACACTAAGCACTTAGTACCGCGCGACGTGGACAAGGGCAGCGGCGGCCGCGTGTATCTCAACTGCAGGGACCAGCTCGTGTTCACGCGCGCGCTCTACAGCGACGACAACTTGTACAGGTACTATCTAGTGCCACACTAAGCACTTAGTACCGCGCGACGTGGACAAGGGCAGCGGCGGCCGCGTGTATCTCAACTGCAGGGACCAGCTCGTGTTCACGCGCGCGCTCTACAGCGACGACAACTTGTACAGGTACTATCTAGTGCCACACTAAGCACTTAGTACCGCGCGACGTGGACAAGGGCAGCGGCGGCCGCGTGTATCTCAACTGCAGGGACCAGCTCGTGTTCACGCGCGCGCTCTACAGCGACGACAACTTGTACAGGTACTATCTAGTGCCACACTAAGCACTTAGTACCGCGCGACGTGGACAAGGGCAGCGGCGGCCGCGTGTATCTCAACTGCAGGGACCAGCTCGTGTTCACGCGCGCGCTCTACAGCGACGACAACTTGTACAGGTACTATCTAGTGCCACACTAAGCACTTAGTACCGCGCGACGTGGACAAGGGCAGCGGCGGCCGCGTGTATCTCAACTGCAGGGACCAGCTCGTGTTCACGCGCGCGCTCTACAGCGACGACAACTTGTACAGGTACTATCTAGTGCCACACTAAGCACTTAGTACCGCGCGACGTGGACAAGGGCAGCGGCGGCCGCGTGTATCTCAACTGCAGGGACCAGCTCGTGTTCACGCGCGCGCTCTACAGCGACGACAACTTGTACAGGTACTATCTAGTGCCACACTAAGCACTTAGTACCGCGCGACGTGGACAAGGGCAGCGGCGGCCGCGTGTATCTCAACTGCAGGGACCAGCTCGTGTTCACGCGCGCGCTCTACAGCGACGACAACTTGTACAGGTACTATCTAGTGCCACACTAAGCACTTAGTACCGCGCGACGTGGACAAGGGCAGCGGCGGCCGCGTGTATCTCAACTGCAGGGACCAGCTCGTGTTCACGCGCGCGCTCTACAGCGACGACAACTTGTACAGGTACTATCTAGTGCCACACTAAGCACTTAGTACCGCGCGACGTGGACAAGGGCAGCGGCGGCCGCGTGTATCTCAACTGCAGGGACCAGCTCGTGTTCACGCGCGCGCTCTACAGCGACGACAACTTGTACAGGTACTATCTAGTGCCACACTAAGCACTTAGTACCGCGCGACGTGGACAAGGGCAGCGGCGGCCGCGTGTATCTCAACTGCAGGGACCAGCTCGTGTTCACGCGCGCGCTCTACAGCGACGACAACTTGTACAGGTACTATCTAGTGCCACACTAAGCACTTAGTACCGCGCGACGTGGACAAGGGCAGCGGCGGCCGCGTGTATCTCAACTGCAGGGACCAGCTCGTGTTCACGCGCGCGCTCTACAGCGACGACAACTTGTACAGGTACTATCTAGTGCCACACTAAGCACTTAGTACCGCGCGACGTGGACAAGGGCAGCGGCGGCCGCGTGTATCTCAACTGCAGGGACCAGCTCGTGTTCACGCGCGCGCTCTACAGCGACGACAACTTGTACAGGTACTATCTAGTGCCACACTAAGCACTTAGTACCGCGCGACGTGGACAAGGGCAGCGGCGGCCGCGTGTATCTCAACTGCAGGGACCAGCTCGTGTTCACGCGCGCGCTCTACAGCGACGACAACTTGTACAGGTACTATCTAGTGCCACACTAAGCACTTAGTACCGCGCGACGTGGACAAGGGCAGCGGCGGCCGCGTGTATCTCAACTGCAGGGACCAGCTCGTGTTCACGCGCGCGCTCTACAGCGACGACAACTTGTACAGGTACTATCTAGTGCCACACTAAGCACTTAGTACCGTGTGAATTAATTAAAAAAAAAAGCACATCTAATAGTAGATTTAGCCTTATTCTCCTATTCCTAGATGATTTTCTTTTGTGTTCGCAGTTGCTGGCAGAGAGACAACCTAGCCGGCACAGTGAAGCTGATAGTTTGGCAGGGAGCGCATGCGCGGTGGGACCATCGTGTGACTCTCGTGGTGATCGTGGCGCTGCTCGCTATAGCACTGCAGCTAGCAGAGCACGCAGCGCGCAGTCTGCAGCGCCGGCAGAGCGTGCTGTATTACTTGTAGAACACCGCGTGACCTCGTGGTGATCGTGGCGCTGCTCGCTATAGCACTGCAGCTAGCAGAGCACGCAGCGCGCAGTCTGCAGCGCCGGCAGAGCGTGCTGTATTACTTGTAGAACACCGCGTGACCTCGTGGTGATCGTGGCGCTGCTCGCTATAGCACTGCAGCTAGCAGAGCACGCAGCGCGCAGTCTGCAGCGCCGGCAGAGCGTGCTGTATTACTTGTAGAACACCGCGTGACCTCGTGGTGATCGTGGCGCTGCTCGCTATAGCACTGCAGCTAGCAGAGCACGCAGCGCGCAGTCTGCAGCGCCGGCAGAGCGTGCTGTATTACTTGTAGAACACCGCGTGACCTCGTGGTGATCGTGGCGCTGCTCGCTATAGCACTGCAGCTAGCAGAGCACGCAGCGCGCAGTCTGCAGCGCCGGCAGAGCGTGCTGTATTACTTGTAGAACACCGCGTGACCTCGTGGTGATCGTGGCGCTGCTCGCTATAGCACTGCAGCTAGCAGAGCACGCAGCGCGCAGTCTGCAGCGCCGGCAGAGCGTGCTGTATTACTTGTAGAACACCGCGTGACCTCGTGGTGATCGTGGCGCTGCTCGCTATAGCACTGCAGCTAGCAGAGCACGCAGCGCGCAGTCTGCAGCGCCGGCAGAGCGTGCTGTATTACTTGTAGAACACCGCGTGACCTCGTGGTGATCGTGGCGCTGCTCGCTATAGCACTGCAGCTAGCAGAGCACGCAGCGCGCAGTCTGCAGCGCCGGCAGAGCGTGCTGTATTACTTGTAGAACACCGCGTGACCTCGTGGTGATCGTGGCGCTGCTCGCTATAGCACTGCAGCTAGCAGAGCACGCAGCGCGCAGTCTGCAGCGCCGGCAGAGCGTGCTGTATTACTTGTAGAACACCGCGTGACCTCGTGGTGATCGTGGCGCTGCTCGCTATAGCACTGCAGCTAGCAGAGCACGCAGCGCGCAGTCTGCAGCGCCGGCAGAGCGTGCTGTATTACTTGTAGAACACCGCGTGACCTCGTGGTGATCGTGGCGCTGCTCGCTATAGCACTGCAGCTAGCAGAGCACGCAGCGCGCAGTCTGCAGCGCCGGCAGAGCGTGCTGTATTACTTGTAGAACACCGCGTGACCTCGTGGTGATCGTGGCGCTGCTCGCTATAGCACTGCAGCTAGCAGAGCACGCAGCGCGCAGTCTGCAGCGCCGGCAGAGCGTGCTGTATTACTTGTAGAACACCGCGTGACCTCGTGGTGATCGTGGCGCTGCTCGCTATAGCACTGCAGCTAGCAGAGCACGCAGCGCGCAGTCTGCAGCGCCGGCAGAGCGTGCTGTATTACTTGTAGAACACCGCGTGACCTCGTGGTGATCGTGGCGCTGCTCGCTATAGCACTGCAGCTAGCAGAGCACGCAGCGCGCAGTCTGCAGCGCCGGCAGAGCGTGCTGTATTACTTGTAGAACACCGCGTGACCTCGTGGTGATCGTGGCGCTGCTCGCTATAGCACTGCAGCTAGCAGAGCACGCAGCGCGCAGTCTGCAGCGCCGGCAGAGCGTGCTGTATTACTTGTAGAACACCGCGTGACCTCGTGGTGATCGTGGCGCTGCTCGCTATAGCACTGCAGCTAGCAGAGCACGCAGCGCGCAGTCTGCAGCGCCGGCAGAGCGTGCTGTATTACTTGTAGAACACCGCGTGACCTCGTGGTGATCGTGGCGCTGCTCGCTATAGCACTGCAGCTAGCAGAGCACGCAGCGCGCAGTCTGCAGCGCCGGCAGAGCGTGCTGTATTACTTGTAGAACACCGCGTGACCTCGTGGTGATCGTGGCGCTGCTCGCTATAGCACTGCAGCTAGCAGAGCACGCAGCGCGCAGTCTGCAGCGCCGGCAGAGCGTGCTGTATTACTTGTAGAACACCGCGTGACCTCGTGGTGATCGTGGCGCTGCTCGCTATAGCACTGCAGCTAGCAGAGCACGCAGCGCGCAGTCTGCAGCGCCGGCAGAGCGTGCTGTATTACTTGTAGAACACCGCGTGACCTCGTGGTGATCGTGGCGCTGCTCGCTATAGCACTGCAGCTAGCAGAGCACGCAGCGCGCAGTCTGCAGCGCCGGCAGAGCGTGCTCTATCATTTTTATTTTTATGGTTTGGAGTTCTTTTAGAAATAATAGTAATAAATTGTTTGTGAATGATTGTTATATTTTTCGTTCGTAAAATTTTAATCAAGATAATTCTCACAAATACCCTCATATGCGATGAGTATCATATTTCTGTGCTTTGAAATTGTTGACATCAGTTATTTATTATTTGGGTTAACGATCAATAAACGTGTGTTGCGACGTAGAATATTCACTCGTATGGCAAAGACAGAACAAAAGGTTTTTCACTGTTTACACAACGAACTTTCGGAAAGACAAACCAGTAGTCCGACAATAAAGTCGACGACACTTTCTTCCTTAACTGCAATAATAATAAAAGCCAGTGCGAACTGTCCGCAAGACAGCTTGCCGATGTCCTCCATGTATGACAGTAAGACTCACCGCTTCGGGCTGCTGTGGCGGCGGCGGGATCATGTCGCGCGAGAGCTGCGCGGGCGGCGCTATTCCCCGTAGAGCCCGCTGCACCAGCCACATGGCCAGCGCGAACTGTCTACAAGACAGCTTGCCGATGTCCTCCATGTATGACAGTAAGACTCACCGCTTCGGGCTGCTGTGGCGGCGGCGGGATCATGTCGCGCGAGAGCTGCGCGGGCGGCGCTATTCCCCGTAGAGCCCGCTGCACCAGCCACATGGCCAGCGCGAACTGTCTACAAGACAGCTTGCCGATGTCCTCCATGTATGACAGTAAGACTCACCGCTTCGGGCTGCTGTGGCGGCGGCGGGATCATGTCGCGCGAGAGCTGCGCGGGCGGCGCTATTCCCCGTAGAGCCCGCTGCACCAGCCACATGGCCAGCGCGAACTGTCTACAAGACAGCTTGCCGATGTCCTCCATGTATGACAGTAAGACTCACCGCTTCGGGCTGCTGTGGCGGCGGCGGGATCATGTCGCGCGAGAGCTGCGCGGGCGGCGCTATTCCCCGTAGAGCCCGCTGCACCAGCCACATGGCCAGCGCGAACTGTCTACAAGACAGCTTGCCGATGTCCTCCATGTATGACAGTAAGACTCACCGCTTCGGGCTGCTGTGGCGGCGGCGGGATCATGTCGCGCGAGAGCTGCGCGGGCGGCGCTATTCCCCGTAGAGCCCGCTGCACCAGCCACATGGCCAGCGCGAACTGTCTACAAGACAGCTTGCCGATGTCCTCCATGTATGACAGTAAGACTCACCGCTTCGGGCTGCTGTGGCGGCGGCGGGATCATGTCGCGCGAGAGCTGCGCGGGCGGCGCTATTCCCCGTAGAGCCCGCTGCACCAGCCACATGGCCAGCGCGAACTGTCTACAAGACAGCTTGCCGATGTCCTCCATGTATGACAGTAAGACTCACCGCTTCGGGCTGCTGTGGCGGCGGCGGGATCATGTCGCGCGAGAGCTGCGCGGGCGGCGCTATTCCCCGTAGAGCCCGCTGCACCAGCCACATGGCCAGCGCGAACTGTCCGCAAGACAGCTTGCCGATGCCCTCCATGTCGCATAGCGCCCTAGGGAACATCAAAATTGTAGTCGAGTCCGGGACCTAGTAGACATTTTTGGGTAGGTGTAAACTGGTCCTGTAAGTCTTCTATAATATCCTAACACAGAACTGCAGACCTGGCTTGGGAGTAGCGGGGTTACATAAAAAAAAAACATAACACTGATTACGGATTCAGGTTTTTTTTTTTCGGATTCTTTTTACTGACTTCTCACGGACTTATTCGCGATAACGAAGAAGTTGCTCAAGATTTTGTAAATTTCTTTCCCTATTAAAATTACTGAAGCGTTATATTCCTTCCTTCGCTTGCTTTTGATTTATTACAGGCGAACCCCATATGCTACTATATATATAAAAGCTTATAAACAAATCAATATTAAATTGGCCGAAGATCTATGGGGACTGTCTATAGATCAAGGTGTGTACCTCAATTATCGAGACTGTAGCGCCGTACTTAGCTTTAAATATTTAATTTGTGCGTGGATCAAGGAGTCTTTCCAGACCTAATGAAATTCAGTAACGTGATACCACTTTTTAAATCTAGGGATAGTAAAGACACAAATAATTATAGACCAGTAACCGTGTTGCCAGTGTTTAGTAAGGTATTTGAAAAAGTTATGCTAAATCAAATGCTCAATCATTTTAACAAGATTAAACATCTTGCGTGATAAACAGTATGGTTTCACCAATGGACGTTGTACAACTGACACTGGTATCACCTTACTAAAGCACATTTTTAATGCGTGGAAGGACGCACAGAATGCCATAGGTGTCTTTGTGATCTCTCTAAGGCGTTTGATTGCGTTGATCACGATACGTTACTCCTGAAACTCGAGCATTACGGACAAGGCAAAACAGCGTTTAACTTAGTCAAGTCTTATTTGAATGACATTGACAGCAATTAGTTCAAATAAGCGGTGTGAAAACGGGCGTCCCGCAAGGCTCGATTTTGGGTCCTTACTTATTTTTAGTATATATCAATGATTTACGGTTTGAATTCATTTATTTTTAAAGATTACAAATCACTTGTACAGAAATAAATACTTAACTTATCTAAATTTAGGTATACATTTTTGGTGTCCAGGAGTATCGAGAGGGTTAGTGTTAATTAACATTTCGAATTTATGAAGGTAAATTTCTAACAATTTTGTATTGACTACCGCCGTGCGACGCGTTGACGCGGTCGACGTGCGGTGTTTCGTTATCTTGTTTTTGTGTTCAAATCTAAGGACTCGTTTACACTAGAGGCAAATAAATTATGTTAGTTAGTTAATTATTTTTTATGACCTTTCAAGATGTGACATTTGAGTAGTTTTTTAATAGTGATAGCGATTGTGTGGTTTTTATATCTTTTGGAAGTGAGTTATAAAGTTTTGCTCCCTCGTGAAGTATTGTTTTTTTCCATAGTTAGTTCTAGTTTTAGGTATGTGTAAGTCTTGTGTTCGCCTCAGAATACGTTTTTGTACTTGTATGTTTTTTGTGAATGTGATTTGTGTGTTAGTCTTTGGATAGTATTTTACGAATTAAAATACATGTGTTATATAAATACAAGTATATGAGAAATGTTAAATAGTTTGGTTTCTTTGTAAATTTTGTGTGTGGGGGTCAGATAGTGATAGTGAAATAGGACTTTTATAATTTTTGTTCTGCGGTCTTTGTAGCTTTTCTAGGTTGGTTTTAGCTGCTGAACCCCACATTTCTATAAGATATTCAATGTGTGGTTTCACCAGAGTTATAAATAGTGCGGCAGACTTTAAGAGGGAAGCATCTCACAATTCGACGCAATGCCCCCGTTAGGCTTAATATTTTAGAACAGGTTTTCTCTATATGTGGTTTCCATGTTAGTTGATTATCCAGGATAAGTCCGAGATATTTGTCTTTATTTAATTTATTTAAATTGACTCCATTAATACTAAGAGGTTTGTGATCTGAGATTTTTTTTGTTTTTACCTGTAAATATTATATAGTTTTGGATGTGTTGATAGTTAACAGGTTATTTAGAAACCATCTTTCCAGGATGATAAGGTCCTCTTGTGCGTCCTGTATTATTGAGTCAATTGAGTGACCAAAATAAAAAAGGCAAGTGTCATCAGCATATAAAGATTGTCTATAATGTCTATACCGCGTGTATCTGACATCGACGCACAAACGATTTCCATGGGTCCAGGGCATGATTCTGGACACCCCAGAGTTGGAATTTTTCGTCGGTTCTTTTCTCACTTTTTTCAAGAGTACCACAAATAGGTATCAGCGCAGCTGAGCTGATATCTATTTGTGGTTTTATTCAGATTGCTCTTTTTAGTGAAAGTAGTTAATTATTATTATTTTTTATTAAAAATCTCATTAGGTTAGGTCAGAATAACGATTAAGAGCAGTCTAAAGTAAAAAACCCTTGAAAAAAAGGAAAAAGCCGACGAAAAATTCTAACTCGGGGTGTCCAGAATCATGCCCTGGACCCATGGAAATCGTTTGTGCGTCGATGTCAGATACACGCGGTATTATTAATGTAGATTAGGAATAAAAGGGGATCACAAATTGATCCCTGGGGCACGCCGCAATTAATTAACTTAGGTGCGCTAACATTGTCACCCATTTTAACGACCTGCCGGCGTCCATGTAGATATATTCAAAAATTTTGAAAGCGTTTCCAGTTACACCGATCGAGGCAAGTTTATTCATTAACAAGCTATGGCTAACAGTATCAAACGCCTTTTTTAGGTCAATGAAGATCCCTAAAGCAATTAGTTTCTTGTCTATGTTAGTTTGAATAGTTGTGATTAAATCTGTTGCTGCTGAAAGAGTATTGGATTTAGATCTAAAACCATACTGTCGTTGAGAAAGGTAGTTAAATGAATTTAAATATAGACTGAGCCGATTGTGCAATAGTTTTTCAAAAACTTTAGAGAGCACAGGCAAGACTGAAATAGGTATATAATTTCCCGGGGATAATTTGGAGCCAGCTTTAAAAATAGGGGTAACTTTGGCGTATTTTAATGTGTCAGGGAAGTGACCTTCGCTCAAACATTTATTGATGCATTGAGTTAGACTTGGTAATATGAGATTCTTTATACATTTGAGTGATTTGGCACTGATACCGTCTAAACCTGTGCTGGTGTTTGCATTTCAGGTCATCAATTACTTTCCTTATTTCGTCTGCAGTTGCTGGTGCTATCTGAGAAAGTGTAGGTGCATTTACGGTTTTGTTAAGCGTGATAGTGTGTCTGGTTATTATATTTAGCAGGTATCTGATTAGCTAGAAGTGTACCTATACCGGCGAAATAGTTGTTAAAACACTCACATATTTCCTTTTCATCAGTAATCAGCCCAGTAGGTGATTGTAACTTAGAGGGAGCAACTCTTTTCTTTGATTTATTATTAAACAAGCTATTTATCAATTGCCACATCTTAAAGGGTTTACCTTCACATTCTTTAAAAGATTTATGATAATATTTGCTTTTTGTCGGTTGAATATTCTCAAAAACTCTGTTTCTCTCTTTTTTAAATGCTTCTTCTGATTCTGTGTTATTTGGATTATCTTTGTAATTTTTCCACAATTCATTTCTTTTATCTATTTGATTAATTATGTCCTTATTTATCCAATCTGTCCTCGGAGGGTTTAGTATATTAGTTTTTTTTTTTTTTTCTGTTGATTTCTGACTGGATTGCTTCGTCTAACTTGTTATATTCCTCGCCTATCTTAATATATATAAGTCTCGTGTCACAATGTTTGTCCTCAATGGACTCCTAAACCACTTAACCGATTATAATAAAATTCGCACACCATGTGCAGTTCGATCCAACTTGAGAGATGGGATAGTTTAAATCTCAAATTATAGTCGCAATTTTAATTTATTGCTAATTATTTGTCTGTTATTATTTGACAGTCACAATTATTTGTTAACTCCAAATGATTCTAACAGATGTCGATACCTTTCGACTGGGTTGAGTAAGTAATCAATAGATGGCGCTGCTATGGTAAATCTAACTCCTAAACCACTTAACCGATTATAGACGCAGACGAAGTTGCGCAGGTCAGCTAGTTGTATTATAGTCTAAGTCTTCGACAGTTTTATATAAGTTTGTATATGATGCAGCTTGAAATTTCACTTTTCTAATAGGATCGGGCTTGTATCTCTCGACTTCTAAGAAGATCTGCTTGTGATCATACATGGCAGATTCTATAACAGCTAGCTGTATTTTATGATCTTTGAGGCTAGTGCATACATGATCCAATATACTCTTGGAGGTTGAAGTTTCTCTAGTGCAGTATTTAGCATCAATTTTATTCAATACTAGCTTCTGCCAGCGGCTTCGCCCGCGTGATCCCTAGGGAACATATTCCCGGGATGAATAGTAGCTTATGTGTGCTTAGTAGCTATTCCAGACTATAATCTATCTTTGTTCTAAATTTCATTAAGATCCGTTAAGCCGTTCTGGCGTGATTGAGTAACAAACAACCAAACTTTCACATTTATAATACTACTCGTTTGGTGTAAAGCGAAACTATAACCATCTTCCCCTCGACATTATAATTATTAAAGGATATTGCAAACTGTCGTAAGCCGTTTTACGAAGCTACTCGCTAGCCTCTAGGCGCCAAGCTAGCCGCCTGCCTGTGCGTTCGCGACTTTATACAAAAATAATCCTTATAGCATGATTCAGTATTCACGCGCGATGGCTTATTATTAGCGTATTTCATGTATAACTTTGGTGTTTCTATACCGATTTCTATGATTATTTTTTTGGAATAGTTAATAATGTTAACTTTTTTTAATTAGGGATGACTGAGAGTGTTATAAACGTAAGATTAGACAAATATAATCAGGAAGCTTCGAACTATTACGCGTCAATCACGTTTTATTATGCGCCAATCATAAAAGATAGACATAATTATGCTGTCGTGGGATATCTATACTAATATTATAAAGCAGAAGAGTTTGTTTGTTTGGTTGAACGCGCTAATCTCAGGAACTACTGGTCCGATTTGAAAAATTCTTTCAGTGTCAGATAGCCCATTTATCGAGGAAGGCTATAGGATATATATCATCACGCTAAGACCAATAGGAGCGGAGCAGTAATGAAAAATGCTACGCAGACGACGTTGCACGGGTCAGCTAGTAATATTATAAAGCAGAAGAGTTTGTTTGTTTGTTTGGTTGAACGCGCTAATCTCAAGAACTACTGGTACGATTTGAAAAATTCTTTCAATGTTAGATAGCCCATTTATAAATAATGATAAAAAATAATGATAAAAAAGCAAACACATACTCTCTGTATAATTTTAACTTTTAATTAGTAAATATTATTTATTTTAATTCAAATTTTACAAATAGTGAATAATTAGCTTACCACTAAGCACTTATTGTGTGGGCAGTAGCATTCCTATGCCCTAAACGGTGCTAATTGCATTTGCTTGCTGGCTTGAGCTGTTACATCATTTTATAGCAGTCACTGTAACACCAAGTCCCTATTATGGCCACTGTGGCTGACATTGCAGAGACCCAACGCATGGCTATTATGTCACTAAACCAGAGGATGGCGGATTTTGAAGCACACCTCAAGGCCTCTCCACCTGGAGCTGACTTGAGCAGTCTCCAGAAGGACTTCACCATTTTTAAGGAGCATGTTTGGAGTGTCCTCAGTGCCTTGCAGCTACAGATTGCTGAACTGAGCAGGAGTGTGGACGTGATGGAGATGCGACACAGGAAAAAGTTTTTATTGCTTGGCGGGGTTCCAGAGAAACCAGGCGAGAAGATTCCAGAAACTGTGGCAACCATTCTGCAGACTAAACTGGGTTTAAAAGATGTTGCACCGTCTTCTCTGTCTGTATGTCACAGACTGGGCTCCGCCTCGGAGGGTCGCGCCAGACCAATCCTGCTTCGGTGCGCTGACTCAACTGTTCGCAGCGAGATTTGGAGAATCAAGACGAAGTTGAAGGGATCTCCGTATGTGGTGTCTGAATTCCTCACTCGACAGCGGCAGTCCACTTTTACGACCGCTCGCAAGCTGTTTGGCGTAACGAACGTGTGGACCATGGACGGCAATATCAACGTCAAACTTCCGGATGGCAAGCGACGCCGAATCTTCGGTCTTGAGGAGGTCATCGCGCTTGGAGTGGAGCATGGCAAATCCCTGGATCAGGAAGTTTCTCCAGTTTCTAACCCAATAAGTTCGGCTTCAACTCGGTCAAAGCGGATTACAAAGAAGAAGTAGTATGTCTTGTTTTTTTTTGCTGTTATGTTTGTTATTGTATCTGTTTGTGCGTGTTTCCTATCTGTTCTTATTATTTGATACCTTTTCTTGATCGCTAGGTACTTAAAATAAGCGCTTCATTGTATTTCTTGTTCCTTAAACCCAATATACCGACACTGTTTTATTTTGTCTTATGTCTGTCAATGTCAGTCATGTCAGTGTCAGTGTCAGTTATCTATGTTATTTCCACTTTGACTTCTTGGGAATTAAGTCGTACGTTTGGAAACACGCATTAGCAATAATTGCTTACCTAACTTTTTTTTTTTTTTTTCTGTGAACAGTCTGCCGGCAGGTAATGCATTTATAGTCAAGTTAAATTCACATAAAATTAGTTTAAATTTTATTTATATATTATATTCTTTTATATATTTATTTTTATTTTGTTATAATTATGTCTGATGACGACTCGTTTTTTTTCCTGCCGTAGTTCTTCTACGTCATATTCATCCTTAGACGATTCCATCTCGGTTAACAGCCTATTATGTAGTGAGTTTCAGCAATTTCAGAAGTGTTTTAATGTCTGTCATGTAAACGCACAGAGTATCCCTCAACATCACTCTGAGATGCTAAATTTATTTAGTGATGTTGCTTTGCATGCCATCTTAGTCTCAGAAAGTTGGCTTAAGCCCGAACTTCCCTCTGCATTCTACAGTCTACCTGGTTTCATCCTGATTCGCAATGACCGCATGGGTAAAAGAGCCGGGGGTGTTGCCATTTATTTACGCAGTGACATCCCCTATAAAATTGTATCCTCTTCGTCGGGAACAGTCGGCGGCAATCCCGAATACTTAGTGCTTGAAATTGATGTCAAGGGGATTAAGGCCATTCTGGGAGTAGTTTACTGCCCGCCTGCCATTGATTATTTCTCCACTCTTGATTCTCTTTTTGATTCTCTTTCCTCGGAGTACAAACATCACATAATCATGGGTGATTTCAACACCGATCTCGTAAAAGATAACTCTAGATCATGCAGACTGAGAGCAATCCTGGAATCGTCGAGTCTATCTCTTCTTACATTAAATCCAACTCATCATAATCTCGACACTAACGATTCTTGGCTTGATCTCATGCTCACTTCTTCGTTAAATCTGATTGCTAATCATGGTCAGATCGCGGTTCCTGGGTTATCTAGACATGACTTAGTCTATCTATCATATAAAATTAAGCCTCCTAAGCAGCGACCTGCCTTTGTGTTTCTCCGGAATTTCGCGAGGATGGACAAAGACCATCTTAATGTAGATGCAAAAGCCGTTGATTGGACCGGTGTTGAACTGGCATCAACAGTGGATGAAAAAGTGGAAATTTTTAATAGAACTGTACTTCGCCTTATTGATGCACATGCACCTCTGAGGGCCGTCCGTGTTAAGCGCCCCCCGGCTCCATGGATTAACCTTGGAGTTCGTATGGCGATGAGACGGCGTGATAAGGCCTTTCGTAGATATAGAAGAGATCGCAGTGAGGAGAACTGGAGCCTGTACAAGGTGGCCAGAAACCGCTGTAATCAGATAGTAAGAGCTTCTAAACGCCGATACATTTGTGAAAATGTTCTCAACTCTTCACCGGCTGATATATGGAAGTTTCTCAAATCACTTGGTATAACAAAGTCCTCGTCCAATGTTATTTCATCAAATGTCTCCTTGAATGATTTGAATAAGCATTTTTCATCATCGGCGATGCTTGCGGTTGCTGTTAAAAACAAAACTATGCTTGAGATATCTTCCACGCCAATCTTACTTCCCGATTCTTTTTCTTTTTCCCCAGTGACCGACCCTGAGATCCTGAAAACTTTCAATGCGATTAAGTCCAAAGCTGTTGGCTGTGATGGTGTCAGCAGAACTATGTTATCCCTCATAATCCAAAGTATTGTCCCTATTATCACACACATTATTAATGTCTCCTTACAGACTGGAGTATTTCCCGCAATCTGGCGTAAGGCCTTCATAATCCCCTTTCCTAAAATTTCCAACCCCAGCTTATTTAACCATTACAGACCAATCTCCATTCTCCCTTTCCTATCCAAGATTCTGGAAGCAGTTGCGCTTAAACAAATATCTTCCTTTGTGTTTAAGAATAATCTGTTATCCCCTTTCCAATCAGGTTTTCGGCCTGGTCACAGCACAGCCACTGCTTTGCTTAAGCTTACTGAAGACATTAGGAGTGGTTTGGAGGATTCGAGATTAACGGTGTTGGTTTTAATAGATTTCTCCAATGCTTTTAATACCGTTGATCATGACATTCTCCTGGCTTTTCTGTCTCAAATTGGGGTTTCTTCATCGGCTCGGGATTGGTTTTCTTCATATCTTCGTGGTCGCCAGCAAGCGGTCCGTGCTGATCAGAAATTTTCTGACTGGTGCGCCCTGAAAACTGGCGTCCCACAAGGCGGTATACTCTCTCCACTCTTATTTTCTCTATTCATAAATTCTATTACCACTATCCTCAAATGCTCTTACCATCTGTACGCTGATGATCTACAGCTCTACGTGCAAACTGACATTGACAACCTTGACAACTGCATTTCTTTGCTGAATGCTGACCTTATAGCTGTTAGTGATTGGTCGAGCAGATTCGGGGTTACTGTCAATGTCAGTAAATGCCAGGCTATCCTTATTGGTAGTTCTTATTTTCTACGCAACTTGGACACCAGCCAATTACTGCCGCTGTCATTCAACGATACTGTCATCCCTTTCTCGCCACACGTTAAAGACTTAGGCCTATACATTGACGACAGGTTCGGTTGGAAAAAGCAGATTGCTCAAGTTAGCCAGAGAGTAACATTCACACTGCGATCTCTCTATAGATTCAAGCATTTTCTTCCTTCTAGCACTAAAACCACGTTGGTCCAATCACTTGTACTTCCCATAATCGATTATGCTGATGTTTGCTACTCCGATCTATCCCAAGAACTCCTTAACAAACTGGATCGACTTCTTAACAACTGTATACGTTTCATTTTTGGTCTTCGTAAATACGACCACATTTCTTCTTTCCGTTCTCAGCTTCAATGGTTACCTATCCGTCAAAGGAGATCCCTCAGATCCCTCTGCATGCTTTTCAGTATTTTGAATGATCCTTGTGCTCCTGATTATCTAAAACAATATTTTAAAGTGTTGGGCAGTTCTCACAATCTTAACCTCCGAGCGTCCAAGAACTTAATTCTTTATATTCCTCCTCACCGTACCGGGTTCTTGTCTAACTCCTACGTTATTTCCACCATTAAACTCTGGAATATGCTACCCCATGACATCAAGAAGGCTGAGTCAAAATTTTCCTTTAAGCGTAAGCTCCGTAAACACTACTTAAAGGCATGTCATTCGTAGTTTGGTCTCGTCATAACTATTGTAAGTTCTCTTAATCAGAAATTATTATAAACTAGCTGACCCGTGCCCACTTCGTTGGGCGGTAAACATTTTAACTTCTGATGAAATGAGTGTGGTTCGGTTAGTACTGAGTGCTATGATTTATTTCCTGACTGCCAAAAGGAGGGTTTTGTTTTTATGTATGTAGCTAGGCTAGCGAGCCGCTGCGAGCGCTCAGCGCTAGACTCCCTATCCCTTGTTGCAGAGACATGCTTCTTAAATCACTGAGACGTGCACGTTCAGCGCTAGATTCCCGAGCACGGACCTGCGATGTTCTCCAGCTTTGGTTAGCAAGCCGCAGTGAACGCTCGGAGCTAGATTTCCCAGCGCGTGCTTGCGAAATATTTTCTCTATTCCTCGAGAGGCGCAGATGATTATCAAGAGCAGACTCTGCCGTACGGCGTACTCGAGCTGCTCTTGTCTCATGTCTGGGATGTCTGACGGGAAAGTTGAGATTTCCTTTTAGGCATGAAAAACAATCGCTGAAACTGTCCGATATCCCAAAAACAGCAGCAGGCTTCGAACTCGAAGAATGAGAACGAAGTAATATTGTAATTGTGTTTTGAGAAACCGAGCAACCAAAACAATAGACCAACAACATTCAACCAACATTTAACCAACTACGTACAACTCACGTACCTAACGACAAAAGTTAAATAATAACTGGAGAGGGTCATTAATCCGCGGAAAATCTTAACTCCACGATTCAGAAAAATTACGTAATTGCACAAAGCATGTTCTAATGCGGTTCGTGAATGGACGGCGCGGGCGGCGTTTTGCGATTTAGTAATTTTATATTATCTTCGAAACTATTCAACCAATTGACATACTGTTTTGGGCAAATCGTATCTCTATGATGTTCTTGTGATCATTATAACATTTTTTTCGATAAGGATTAATATTTTGTTGTTTAAAAAATCGTTTAAAGATAAGTACATCGAAAAATACTTTTTTTAACACATAAAAGCTACTATATCTGCTAAAATATAAAAGATAGAAATATGGTGCCGCGGACTTTTTTGTAGAACTATTCGAAGCGGACCAGGTTGCCATACATTGTTCTCAATTATATACAACTGTTAAGGCAGCGCACGCAAATAACTCTGTTGTAAGAGCAATTTTTTTCCGCCTGGATAGACAAAAATTGAGATAGTTCGGCTAATATGCATGATATCTTTATAATTTATAGCCTATAGCATTCCTCAATAAATGGGCTATCTAACACTGAAAGAATTTTTCAAATCGGACCAGTAGTTCCTGAGATTACCCCCTACATACAAACTTACAAACTTACAAACTTACAAACTTACAAACTTACAAACAATTTTACCTCTTTATAATATTAGTATAGATCATCATATTTATTAGTATATTATTTTAGCAAATATATATGTATTTTATAGTATATGTATATATATATTATTTGTATACTTTGTTGTATCGATATGACTCAATTACATTTTATTTTTTTTATTTGTTTGTTGTACACCTACCACAGTGTAGTCTTTTTAACCCAAAGGTTGACTGGTAGAGAATGCCTTGTTGCATTAAGTCCGCCCATGTACCACTATTGTGCATAAAGTCTAAATAAATAAATAAATAAATAAATTTATCGAGGAAGGCTATAGGCTATATAATCTACACGCTAAAACCACCAAGCTTCGTTAAAATCCGTCGAGTAGTTTTTGTTTCTATAACGGTTATACAGACAGACAGACAGACAGACAGACAGACAGACAGACAGACAGACAGACAGACAGACAGACAAAAATTTTACTGATTGCATTTTTGGCATCAGTATCGATACCTAATCACCCCCTGATAGTTATTTTGGAAATATATTTCATGTACAGAATTGACCTCTCTACAGATTTATTATACTTCTACGAGTTCATCTGTATATTCAGTGGTAGCTCGGTTTGGCACAAGTAGGTTGTAGTTAAAATCACCAAATATAATTGTTCGTTTCCGTTTCAGAAGTTCATCCGAAAAGGTCTCGACAAACTTTTTCGAAATGGTTCTTTCTGGTTTATATAATTATGGCGCCAACGTCGAGAGAATTTTTTTCTAGATGCACCCATATAAAGTGGTTGTCATCTTCACATTTGTCACTTATAAACTCATGATTTACATTTTTGTGGACAAATATTGAGACTCCCCCTCCTCTTGACTGTGTTCTGAAGTTATAGTAATGTTTGTAGTTGGGTTATCGTAAGCTTTTAGCTTCTGTTTCATTTTTAATCCATGTTTCTACTAGTACGACTATATGAATGTTTTTAATTGTTGACATTAGACAGTTAAGTTTATCTATTTTACCAGGTTTTACCAGGCTATGGATATTTGCATATAAAAACCTTAATGATGTTCGACTTGTACCTAGGTTATTGTAGCTGCTAGTGATTTCGTATGTTATTTTGTCTTTTCCAGTGTTTGGTTGTACTTGCGTTGTTCGATTTGGTTTTTTGATGGCTTGTGTATTATTTTAGGTGTATTATTAAAGTACTTTATTAAGAGATCTTTTTCACCATTTTCTGTTCTGTGTTGTAGTTCTTCTGTTAGTTTTCTCATTAATTTTTGTTGGTATGGGGTTCGATCCGAGTAAATTTTAACAGTTTTGTTCTTGTAGATTAAATTATTACGGAGTATCGCTTTCACACTGTCTTGAGAAGGTAAATATACCTTAATATGACGAGTCTTATCTGGTTTAAAATAGCCAAGGCGATGAATTCTAACAGGCTCAGGGCACTCAGGAAAAATAGTTTTTATAATTTTGTTGACCTCTCCACTGTCATTTAACATATTTATTGCAACAAAATCTTGATATGGTGTTTTTTGCTGACGATACCTCTTTAATTTTTAAGATAAGTAGACGGACGAACAATATTAATGTCATAAATAACGCCCTAATGCAAGTCCGAAATTTTTACTTTTAATAAAGGTTCACGGCGAATAATTTGATTCTAAATGTGAAAAGAAAACAAAATGAATAAAATTTGCCACTAAATGTGTAAAAGCAGTGATTGTAACATAGTATTGAACAGGGAAAAACTGAATAGAATTTTTCGATAAAACGGTTTTACTGGGAATTACGCTTGACCCCAGGCTACAATGGAACCCTCATATAACATCTCTGTACGGAAAATCCGCCAATTAGCGGATGTTGATACCGTGAGACTGGTATATTTTAGTTACTTTCACAGTACCACGTCTTACGGTATTTTAGTATGGGGACAGGCTGCAGACATCGAGTCTATTTTTAATTAATGAGCCAGATCGTTTAGTTGGGTTTTCAACTTGCTAGATGCTAGCAAAATAAGTTTACAAAAAGAAAAATTGGCAAGTTAATATTTACAGAATAGTTTTACTTTTGACTCTAGTCTATATCAGGACTTATAGTTTAAAATAAAACTATCAAACAAAGCAATATAGTGGAAATCCTCACCATATATGCGCCAAGGTCTGCTGCGGCAGGCCGGAGTCCAGGAACATATGCTTGATCTCCATACCGGACACGAAGCCGTCCCGGTCCGTGTCGGCGGCCGCGAACTGCGCGTCGAAGGCCGCCTTCTCCGCCTCCGTCACCACCCAGCCGCCCCCGCCCTGGCTGGACGGCTGCTGGCTGGACAGGCTCATCACTGACGACGTGAGGCTCGAAGACATGCTCGGCAGCGGGGGCGCCGTCTGTGTGGGCTGGAAAGGGGAGGCCAGATTAGAAAGTAGAAGATTAGAAGATAATGGCGATTGCGCGACTGTACCGCTAGCCGTCCACAGTAACCGTTAGGCCGCGGCGTACTCGAAAAAAAAATGACTCCTCCAGCGTTAACAACACGCCATTCAGCAATTTTCGGCAGGTGTAATAGTTCTTCGTGGGTCATACGCGGATTTTCGCTGCCCCAGAAGCGATAATTTTGCTTTTCCACGTAACCGGTGAGATGGAAATAAACATTGTAGGAATTTTTAGGTAATACTCACACTAGACAAATCCAGCAGCCCCTCCAACAGCGACGCATTACTCTGCGGCTGCTGCGGCGGCGGCGGCTGCGGGCGGGGGGGCGGCGCGCGGCCGCCCGGGGACGGCGGCCGGGAGGGGGGGCGCGACGGGGGGCGGGACGGCGGCCGCGAGGGGGGGCGGGCCGGCCGCGCCCCGGGGCCGCGCAGCTCGGGGGGCAGGCTGGTGGGGACGGCGTGCTTCTCCAGCGCTTTGTATACCAGGTGCATGGCCTGCAACAAGTTAATGGACACTGTTAAACTTGGAACACAAACGTTATGCTGTAGACATCTACTCGTACTAAAGACCTGACTTCACAACAAATCCTACATCGCGCTATCAAAGTTCTCAGCGGGATTTCAACACAAAAGGTGAATTTTTCAAGTGGACGTGGATGGCCAAATTCGAGACTATGAAGCGGAAAACATTCAAAGGAATCTCGAGCCCGATTTTAATTACCACATAATCAGTCGAACCCGATAATTTTGAAAATAATAAACACATCAAACACTGTTGATGTGATGCTGTTGATGTGATGATTACACCATTTAAAAGTGTACGTGTAATTTGGTGGTACAATAATACCAAACGTACTTCAAAACCATGCGAGGCAGAAACGTGTCGCTAGTCGGTGATAAAATAAAATTAACTCTTCATGATACTTGTTTCACTTTTCTTAAAACATAACTAGTTGCCTATGAAGCCAAAATCAAACTGAATGAGCCACGTGGAATCAGAATTTTTGGACATTTGCCCGCAAAATGTAAACCATTTTATATGACACTGTCAAGGGTTACCTTTCCTTTGTAGAAAATACAGCAAATTGACTGATATTGTTAGTAAATTATTCACGATTGCAAACAAACTTTAAAATAAAAAAAAACTGACTGTATTGCTATTCAAGATAAAGCTCAAAATCCAACCTCAAACTATCTCTCTCTTCTTGAGACAATGATGACAATAAATTATATTTATTTTGCAAATAGGTTACAAGTAACTCTTTTACAGGTCAATATTTTTTTTTTGGTAATTATAATCTAGATAAGGCCGGTGTTTTCTAGTTGACTACCCTGAGAAGCAACACCGAAACGCGACACGTCTGAGGTGGCCTTTTAAAGAAGGAATCAGTTTGTAGACGATATATTTGAAAATTATCTGAAGTTATTCAGTGCCATTTTAGGGCGGGTTGTTTCAACTACACTTAACGCACGCGTAAACGTTAAAAATGGTGCTAACTATCGTCAAATCAAAAAATTGAGTTGTTTCACAAAATGTCAGCGTTAACGCACGTAAAATATAACGTTTACGTTAACAGATGGTCTGACGTAACTTTAGTTGCGTCAAATAGAACAATATTGTGAAAATTCTTTTGAATTCCTCAATACCAGTTCTTCTGATGACACAAATAAGTGGTGGAATGCAAAAAAAGCTATTTAGGTAGGACCCGTGTCAATAACTTAGCCATTGGGATGAGCAGGAATTTATACCAGAATGTTTTGAAACAACGCTTCTAATTTAACGAACGTCAAACATCGTCCGTAATCGTAACTTTTTGACGTACGTATGTTACGTTAACCAACTGTTTGATACAACCAGCCCTTAGTCTTAAAACGACAGCCTACTTTTTCAGATCCAAGGATGACGTAAGACATAGTTTGAAATACAGGAGCAAGATTGCGCCTTGTGATACAAGACCAGTGCGGAATGGAACGGTGATATTTTCTAGATGATTATTTATTTTTACTTATGCATTATTTATTTTTACTTTACTTATTACATTAATGAATCATCAAAAAAAAAAGGAACCAAGAGGTAGTTCATGATGGATACATTAAGTGGTCGCCTTTGTAAGACAACTAAAATACATACCCTGTGTTATAGTTTTAAGTGAAACACAAACAGTTAATAGGTATACTGACCACCATGAACTCGTGCCTGTCCAGCATGCCGTCCTTGTCCTGGTCGGCCAGGTCCCAGATCTTGCCCAGTGTGTCTATGGGCAGCTTCGACTCCATCAGCATGCCTTTCACCTGGAACAACATCAATCACCGTTGAACAGAGACCCCCAGAACTAACTAGGTCTCATAGTAAGACTAGATTTTGCCCCTTCCCATAGGAATTTATGGAAAACCTCTGTTTTAGTGCTCCCCTGCATTCTATAAGGAACCAAAGATGCCAAATTTCAGTTTTATGACCAAGTAGTTTCGGCTGTGCGTTGTCTGTTAGTAACTCAGACAGTCAACACTAACGAAAAATTTTTATATTTTAGAATGAGAGTTACAGTAAACAAACTTTAGGGCCTAAAGGACCAGAGTGGCACAGCACAGAGCCCCATGGAGACAGTTGGAGGAGGCCTATCCCAAAAGGCACACCAAATTGGGAGATGTCCTGTAAAATACTTTTTGAGTGCTATTAATTTAGAAATAAGCAAATTTTAAACCCGAATTTGGAAATAAAGGCAATTGAAATTCCTGTCTTGTGTTCGACCACTATCTAACCTCACCTCGCGGTAAGCAAACATGGTCGACGGCGAAGCACGCTTGCCTACAAGAAGAATACTTCCTTTTGACTTAAATACCACAGGTTGTAGCTATCAGGAAACTCAGATTTGGCTGCACGCACAATTAAAGTATTCCCGAAACGTTTTGTATGATTCGGTAATGCCGAAATTCAACGAATAAGCTGTGTTGAAACTGATCCAATGAAGAAGTGACAGAATCATTGCATCAGCCTGTTATGATGTAGTCAGCAATACAGATCGAGTCTATTGTTCGATATTTACATTTAGTTTGTTTTACTTTTTCCGTAGGTAACATTTGAGAGTACTATACTATGTGTTTACGAAATGAAATGGTTCATTCAATAGAAACTATTTTTAACCGACTTCCCAAAAAGGAGGAGGTTATTAACTCGGTTGTATGTTTTTTTTTTATGTTTGTTACCTCATAACTCCGACAATTATGAACCGATTTGCAAATTCTTGGTTTATCTGAAAGGATATAACTTGCAGATTGGTCCCATTTAAATTTCATTAAAATCGGTTACGAACTTTGGATTTTAAATCGAAATAGCTGGAATTCGTCTACTTGGATGATAGTTTTATGTCATCCAGGTAATCGAAATTGCTTATTTTGCTTTTCTGCGATTTTGCAGTGGTGTTATTAAGTGTGGGTGGCGTACCACTAAAAATTGAAAAATAAAAAACTTTTTACAAAGAATACAACCGACTTCCAAAAAAAAAACACTACAAAGTAAAAAATAACTTTAATTTCGGAAGTCGGTGTTTTTGTTAGTTTCTTCGTATTTTGACACACACTTCCGAACACACACTTTCTTTAGTGGTACCCCACCCACACTTAATAACACCACTGCAAAATCGCAGAAAAGCAAAATAAGCAATTTCGATTACCTGGATGACATAAAACTATCATCCAAGTAGACGAATTCCAGCTATTTCGATTTTAACTAGCACACGTAGAAATACGCTATTAGGGAATGTTCGTCGCGTTTATCCCTTCAGAAACCCCGAACGTATCGCGCTGTCGGATCACAAATACAAAATCCTTTATTTTAAATAGTCCAGTTACAGGCAATTTTGAATAGTCGAGATCTGTCAGTCATAGATGAAGCTAATTCGCGCTAGCGACAAGAGCAGCAAGTTGTTCTGCAGCTTAACACACTCACCGACCCTATATCCAGCGCGGCAGTTGCACGTTCCAAAGAGTAGATCCTATGGAGAAGAACGTGCAAGAAACTCCATGGACACTCTTTTAAACCAGTTGTCAGTGTTTACAAAATCAGCCATTCAGTTTTACCAAAGATGATATCTCGACGAGCGCGTATTACTATTAGCAAATTTTCAAACGCAATAAAAAAGTCTCAAGATTTCCCACACTTGAAGGTGTGGCAACTGGCAGAAATACTCAAGAACTTCACAAAAATAGGTTCAATTTTACACGGTCGTTGGTTACTGGATCCTAGAGATAATCTGCAAAAAGCTAACTGCTTCACTGAGTGGCGAAATTTTTGCGACCCTAAGTGCTAAGCTCGTTTACGGAGACGCGGGGCGTCGAAACTGTTTTCCTTTAAGGGAGACGCGGCGCGTGCAGCGGGCCGCATCATCAAACACGCAATAACAAGTATATGGCAAAGTACGATGTTGTTTATGTAGACGCGGGCTGTGACGCGGTGCCTGTTTTTTTTTGGACAAGCCCGCCACACATTCTCGACCACTGCAACTCCTGAAAGCCAGAATCAACAGTGGCGACCACCAGAAAAACGCCGAGCTAATGAAGCCCGACGAGAGAAATTAATCAGGAGAATACAGAGTAGGAAAAAAAAAAGTGGTGCGTGGTGCGAGGCGTGCAAAGTAGCGGCGACCGCGGCGTGGCACGCGGCGGGCTGCGCCGCGGCTGACGCAGCGAGCATTGGGAGCGGGGGCCGGGTATCATAATATGTTTGTATAGCCGCGTGCGACGCCGCAGACCGCCGCTCGACGCCCCGTATCTCCGTAAACGGGCACTAACGTAGCTAGGAAGGGGCTAGATGAGATATGTATACGTCACCTTGTTGCCCCCGATGAGGCCGTTGTTGGGCTGCAGCGAGTCGAACAGCTGGCTGTACTTGTCGCGCTCGGCGGGTTTCATGCTCCAGTCACTGAGTGGCAGCATCGGCGCGGGCGAGGGCGCGGCCGGCCGGCCCGGGGGCGCGGAGCTTACTGGCGGGACCTTGGGTAGCTCGCCCTGGGGACACGGAACATGCGTTACAGTACTAGTACCAATCGATCTATGGTATCCAGAATCAGTCGAATTCAACATACGGTTTTTGCTACCCAACTACCACCAATCGATCGACGTCGATCTTTAAGGCTCTTTACGATCGCGAACCGTATTTTGTTCAACATACAGCTTCACACTGACCGGCAAATTGCAAAAAACATAAAAATATTTGAATTTCGCGGGCTGCCCTGGCGCTTCCACCTTATTTTTTTTTTTCTTGATTTAATCTTCTTGTAACTGTCCCACATAGTGGATTCGTTACCGAACTTGGTTCTGCATATCCACCATTAGAAAGCAGCATATTGAAACGCATATCTTTAGTAACAAGATCTATAACTAATATTATAAAGCTGAAGAGTTTGTTTGTTTGAACGCGCTAATCTCAGGACTACTGATCCGATTTGAAAAATTCTTTCAGTGTTAGATAGCCCATTTATCGAGGAAAGTTATAGGCGCGGAGCATTAATGGAAAATGTGACGCAGAAGAAGTTGCGCGGGTCAGCTAGTAACTAAATAAAGGTAAGTAGTTCTAAGCACCAGAATACTAAACATTCCATCTTAGCTCTCAGTCCTTAGCATCCATTTCATAACAGCGAAAGCGAACGCCGAATTAAAACACTCAATTAGCGAAATAAGTTCTGTGTAGCGTTTTAATGATGATTTTAGTCACGCACGTCGCTTTTTGAACGTTTTCGCACCTCATATAGCACGGATAATACTTTTATGCACAATTTCAAACACGCATATACGTGTTTTTTTACAATATCACTAAATATTCGAATCCTATTATACTCATATCTTAATATGGATGGAATTGAATGGAATAACATCGATATCGGATAAAAAAGGTACCCTGACCAAATGTAGGTGAAATATTATTTATTCATATCACATAATCCACCAATCAACTAACAATGTAGGAAATAAAAAACACAAGTCAGACATAGCAACACCACCTGAATAAATATCGCACAATGGCACTCGTGGGCTGCATCTGAAAATCAGCGTCAGATGGTATACTTCGTGTTGCCAGCTGGCATTATGCTGAGCTGAGGCCCTTTGGCATTAATAGTTTATCTGTTTTGTTTAATTTTAAGGTGTTGTTTTAATTTAAAAACACAATTTTCTTTCTTCTTTCTTTCTTTTTTTCGTTTCTTGACGACACGGTTGGCGCAGTGGTTGAGCGATTGACTGCTGCGCAGCATGTCGCGGGTTCGATTCCCGCACGGAACAAATATTTGTACGACCTACATGTATTTGTTCTGAGTCTGGGTGTTTTTCTATCTACAATATGTATGTATTTACAAAAAAAAAATGTATATAAGTAGTTTATCAGCCATATCGTTACCATAACACAAGCATTAGGTTGCTTAGCTTGGGACTATATGGCGTTGTGTGAAATGTCCAAGGATATTATTTTCAATATATTATGCCAAATAATTATATGAACCTTGTTTAATTGCAGATAAAAGAATTTCATTCGTTCATAACAGTTTGATTATGGTGTATTGGTATTTTAATTTTGTGTATTTTAGTCATGCTTCCGGTTCGTTCTTCATCAATCATCACTATTTTTTTACATTGTTTCAACAAGGACTCGCTACTGACGACCTTTTTTTTGATAGGCACGCGCCTGACCACTATCTCACCTGATGGTAAGCGATGATGCGGTCTAAGATGGAGCACGCTTGCCTAAAAGTAACCTATTCACTCTTGACTTAAAGACTCCCAGATTGTAGCTATCAGAAAACACACGACTACGGCAGGGAATTCCACTCCTTTGCTGTACGCACTATAAATGGGTTCCCAAAACGTTTTGTGCGTGTAGGTGGGATGTCCACCATGTACCGGTGGCGCATCGCCGTACGTCTTGTGGTCCGATAATGGAACGGCCTTGGCGGAATTAAATTATGCAATTCCATCGCACATTCCCCAAAATGCAAACGGTAGAAAACCGTCAGGCTAGTACCTTACCTTCAAACGCAGGCTAATTTTAAGATAAATAGATGCCACACGGGCAATGGGGTGACGCAACGCAACGCAGCGCTCTTCGACGTCGCAGCACGGCGTCCCCCCTCCCCGTGTCGTCTCTCTGGTCCCATGTCCTACGCACGTCTTTTTACCGCACCGTGTGGCATCACTCTGGATTGCATGTAGGACAACTAGCCTATAGCCTTCCTCGATAAATGGGCTATCTAACACTGAAATAATTTTTCAAATCCGACCAGTAGTTCCTGAGATTAGCGCCTTCAAGCAAGCAAACAAACCAACAAACTCTTCAGCTTTATAATATTATTAAATAGTATAGATTACTATAGATGATCATATTTATGTATTAACTTACAACTTTAGGTGGCGGCGCCTCGGAGTGTATATTGCTCATGTTGATGTCCTTGCCAGCCTGCGCCAGCGCTACCAGCTTCAGTGCCACGAACAGTCCCGACTGTGGACGGAAAACAACGAGTTTAGTAATAGGGAATAAGCATGCGATTTTTTTATTTGCAAAATGAAATACTTATTAGCTCTAGAAAACAACCATGACATTATTTTTTTAATAACTTCATCAGCGATGAAGTTATAAAGCTTTAAAGATTACAATTAGAAAGAGAAGTCCTATATGAACTTTGACGTCAAATTCCATGACGCCTATACAGCTGCCATATATATGATTTAAATGGGACCAATCTGCAAGTATATCCTTTCATAATTGTCGGAGTTATGAGGTAACAAACATAAAAAAAAAACATACAACCGAATTGATAACCTCCTCCTTTTTGGGAAGTCGGTTAAAAATAGGTATAACATATCTTCTGCCAAACTGCTTTACAGTTTGTCGGCAGTGTTCTCGTGGATACTAGGTATACAATATCCAAGGAGCAATAATAATAAAAGGGGGTATAAATAGTTTACGAGGGGATCAGGTCGTCTTCTGCAAATCTGCAAATGTCAGTGTATTCTATATTTTTTTATTCGTTCAAAGTGTTTCAAAAATGCTTAACTTACTTAACTTCCCGTGTTTATCAGTTTTTATTGGGGAATTTCTCGATCGCGGCCCGGATCCGGATTTGTTTCCGGTGGGTGACAATTGTCACGGCAAAATAATTATGGTTTTAACAGTATCTCTGCCTAATACTTCTGAGAACACACGTGAAGCTATCTCATTACCAAAAAGTTCATGGTTTGCAAGTTAAAAGATCTCTAACAGACTGATATACCTCCAAAGAGGTTGCCTTTTGTTCGAAAGATTTCATGATAATTATTCTGGAGTCACACATTTTTGTATAAGTAGTAGGCGAATAAGCCAAAAACGGCCTTACACACCAGAACAATGCCACTTTTTTTTTGAGGTGGTTTTGCTCTTGATTCTAAACTAAGTCACAGATGACAGAGACAAATTCTACGATGGAGCGAGCTTACCCAGTACCGAGTAGCTTTTTCACTGTAACTTTGAAAAGATTAGGGTTGTAAGCGTTCTAAAACACAGACGCAAGCAGAGAGTTCCAAAGACGCTTGGAACGCGTAGTGCGAATTAGTGGAATAGCAATAAGGTAGGGATGGTAACTTGCAGTCCGTCTGGATATCCGATGGTAGAAGGGGCCGGTGAGACAAAGTCGTTGAGTTCTTGGGAACACTCTCCGAAGTACAATCTATAGAAGACCGACAAGCAGACAACCTTGCGGCGATGAGCCAAGCTGTGTAGAGACTGCAAGAGTTTTACGTCGCCAATGAGCCTCTTAGCTCTGTGTTCCACCGTTAAGATGGTAGACAAACTGTCAAAGACTATACTGGAATAAGTCACACTATCACGGACTAACCATTAATGAATAAAGCGCTATATCTTCTATCTTCTATAATATAAAAATGAATCGCTAAATGTGTTGGTAAGCGCATAACTCAACAACGCCTGGACCAATTTGGCCAATTCTTTTTTTAGAATATTCCTTGAAGTACGAGGATGGTTCTTACGGAGAGAAAAAATATAAAAATTGCCTGAAAAAGACTAAAAACAACACTTTTCTATGCTCCCGTACAAAAGATTCGTAATAATACTTAAAAGTCAATTTGAACTTTAATACCATTGCATAAAGTTTAAGTGTTAGTGGAGAGGTTTCGGGAAGCCAAAACAATTGAGTGACGTTTGTATCGTATAAATATTGACATTAGTCAAACACAAATTGTCTGTGAGTAAGAGTAAGAGAGTAGCGGGGTAGGTAGGTAGACAGGTAGCCAGTTGACGGGAGCGAAGCCGCGGGGTACAGCTAGTTAATAATATAAATTGAACTTGAATAGGAATTTCCGGGATTAATGGTCACAGAATTTGTACTCTAAAAACTGTTGAGGAAATCTTGTATAACACAGGGAAAAATGCTGTTAATGGTCATTATAACCTAAACTATGCAGTTCAGGATGCCAATTATATAAGGAAGTGACACATTTTTAATCAATACTACCAGACCCGTGCATGCTCACTTCGGGCGGTATTTTTCGGGTTAATATATAGCCTATGAAACTCACAAATAACGTGGCTTTCTATTGGTAAGAATGTTCAAAATCGGTTCTGTAGATCCCCTACATACAAACTTTATCTCTTTATAATATTAGTATAGAAGTATAGATATATAAAAATCTTCCTTTACTGAGTGACTGACACGGTCAGCGGTAGAACATTGGCATAGAGGTGAAGCCACAAGCCTAAAGGAAAATAATTTACTCTTAAAGTTGCCATGACCAGTGATAAATTGGGTAACACAGTGATCCACCTCCATGTCATATCCAGCCACTCACGAACGGCCCAGACAGGTGCCCCGTAACACATACAACCCAAGTAAGTAGCCCCATAAATAGTTTTTAAGGTTTGAACTGATACCCCAAGTAGCCTTAGATATTCTCGTCAAGGCGTAGAAGTTTTTTTTTGCTTTTTCTCCTACTGTATGGTCAATAAATGAAAAGATCCTTTCTATAGTTTACGCCAGATAAACGTGGAATAAACTACATTGAACTTTCCCTAGTATCCCTTCGTAGATACTAGAACAATAAATTAAGAACTGTTTTTCAATACTAGAGAACGTAAAGGATCACGACGGAAGTCGATTCAGGACACCTTTATGTCATTATTTCTGATTTTGATCTTAAGAAAGTCAATAAATGTATGTGGGCCAATGTACTTTATTCCACGTTTATCTGGCGTAAACTGTAGTAGCATACCGAGGAAGCACACGGATTCTTTCCTTTTAACGGGTGTGTTACTAAATTTAATACTGGGCCATGATTTAAAGAAGTTGATAGGTTTTATGCGAAGCAAAGGTCAGACGGTTTCGATCGCCCCACTGTGATATTAAACGTAGGCATGTGTCAGCCAAGTTCTCGAGTCCAGCCCGAGTACTTGCCTGAATGAGCAGCAAGCCATCGTCCGCGTAACCGGTTAATGAACAGCCGCATGGGAGCGGAAGCGCGAGGAAATCATCGTAGCCATACAAGTTTGTAAAGGTCACAGCGCAGTACAGACTCAGATGTGAACTAAGTAAGTATAGCACTCAAGCTATCAATGAAAATCTATATCTGGCACCCTAGCCATACCACTCTTTATTTATTTAACCCCAAGTTAGAAAGTTAGAAATAATGACAGCCGCACAGGTCGGTATTCAAGGTTAAGCAACGCTTCCCGAAGTTGGTCTGGATGGGTGACCATCTTAACATACCGAGTTTCCTCCGTGCCTCGGAAAGCACGTTAAACTGTTGGTCCCGGCTATCATTTGGAGATCTTTGGCAGTTGTTACGGATAGTCAGAAGCCAGAAAATCTGACACCAATCTTGACAAGGATTTAGCGTGTTACCCAGTTAATGGGTTGTGGAGGTCTGGTAGGCAGCCGCTCTACGTAAAATACTGTTTTTCAGCTGAATCCGGTTTGACTGGAAGCCGACCTAAATATAGTTGGGAAATGGCTAGGCAGATGATTAAGTTAGAAAGCTAGGCATATTTCTAGTCTAGATATTTATAAGCCACTAGCATTTTCTTTGGCATCGTAGCTCCAGTGGAATATCCAAGTTTTTTCCGTACATTTATCCGGGATAAGTATGTGGTGGTATCTGATGGCACTGAGCGATAGTGAGAAAGTATACCTACAATACTCAAAATCAGATCAGAAGTTCAACTTCCACTTTTATAAATGCAACTATAAAAATTTCCCTCTTCATAATAAGAAGTGGTATTAAATGGTCGAAGTAATTTTCTACCAGTCGATTAAGGTCGACTGGTAGAAAATGCCTATGGCATTAAGTCCGCCTTTGTACAGTGTTATTACTTGTGCATAAAGTTTTAATAAATAAAATAAAATAAATGTTAATTCGACCAAGGCCAATCAGCTAAATCCTTGGCAAGATTGGTGTCTGATTTTCTGGCTTCTGACAATCCGTACGACTGCCAAAGATCTACAAGTGACAACCGAGACCAAGAGCTTAACGTGCTTTCCGAGGCACGGAGGAAACTCGATATGTTAAGATGGTCACCCATCCACAGACCAACCTCGACAAGCATTGCTTAACCTTAAAGATCGACCCGTGGGGCTGTTATTATTTAGCCACGAGGTCCCCTGACTCGACATAACAGTTATCAAAACATAATTTACCCCAAAACGCAGCCAACACTCGCCAAACTATACACAAAGGGGCAGTGCGCAGACACGTAAGCATATACACAACACATTTACCTACTTATCAAAGGAATCACATTCAATTTACTCACTTAAAGACGCACACACACTATTACAAACCAAACTTATTCACTCATCACTTGTATCTTTAGACTTATGTAACATTTTTGAGGCAGCAGAACATTGGTGGCACAGCGGTAGAACCGGCAACTATCGTATTATGGCGTACATCGTGTGCCGCACACACAGCGGACAGATAAGGGGCTATCATCACTATTGTAATTAAATACATCCTCCGCAGTGCCGAGTCAATGTTTGATGTCTCATTGAGGCTTTAACTCTTTTTTGTGAGTGATAAGATTCGTGTATCTTGTTTTTTTTGAAGATGGAAGCTGGAAAGGTACTGGCAGGTTTCATTTGGAGGAAAAGTAGTATTTATTTTTTTATTTGAGTTGGGTTTGCTCTTGACTCTAGTCTACATCAGAAATGACAGAGACCGAGTCGAAGATGGAGTGAGCTTACCCAGAAGAAGCCTATTCACTCTAACTGTGAAGAGATTAGAGTTGTATGCGTTTGGAAACACAGATGCAGGCAGAGAGTTCCACTCCTTTGCTGTGCGCAGTGCGCAATTATAAAAAACGTTTGGAAACGCAAGATCGGAAGTTCGGTTTCCTTGAACTTAATAACATTTTTTTTATATACAAAACGGGGAAACTCTTGGCCCAAATCTCACCTGATGGAAAGTGATGATTAGTGGCTATCGTTTAACACATGCTCAGTTTCTGAGTTATCGTCGTTTATCTGTACGTTAACGCTCTTTGTCGTAAAGCCAATGGTTATTTAGTGGTTCGTTAACCATTAACTAACCATTGGCTTTACAGATTAACGTCCGGTACAGTACCTCGGAAACCGGGCATCAATCAACTCAAGACTGCAATACATTCACAGCTGAGAATAACAAACAAGAAGTAACTTTTGCCACCAGCTTCACAAGCGTGCGTGCCGGAAATTATACGGAACTCAATATTGGGAAACAAAACCAAATCCTAATCCGATCACATCCTAACCGTCTGCCGAGTTGCCTCCAAATCTTTTCAGCCGTTGAGGCGAGATTGACACACATACATACACACATACATAAAAACTTTCATTTTTTTTTTTATTTGCGATGTGTTTTTCTCGACTCTAGTCTAGGTCAGAGTCTCAGAGATGACTGACAGACATTTATAATATTAGCAGGAACAGAAATACCACCCCATACCTATACTGCCGTCATAAGGAAAAAAACCGTATTTACACAAAACAAAATTACCGATTTCCAACCTTAATTGATAGGTATGATCTTAAAGTCGGAAATTGGTTACTTCGTTTTGTGTAGTTACGTCTTTTTTTTCTTAAGACGGCAGTATATACCTGTATCACCTGCGAGTACCAACAATAAAACCGTAGCCAAACTACAACCATCTAGAAATCAGAATCGTTGCCCTTCACAGATTTCAAATAAATCAATAACTGAAGGTCAGCCGCAGAAGAAATCGCAATTTACAAAAGTCTGCGCTGTTCGACTCTATCGTAACGCAAACACACCGAGTAAACAACACAACAAACTGTTGAAATAACAAGCACATTCTACTTTTCAAGCCTGACTAGTGTTACATGTTCCTAACTAAAAAGGTGGACATAACACAGGGTGTGTCCCCGAACACTCGTCCTACATTTCGTTACAAAGAGCCTCGCCGGGGGCACATCCTTAAAAGAGGACAGTCTCCGCAACGGAGCACGGATGGTAACCTTAGATAAGGGTACATCGGGGATAAAAGCGTTTCGCAGACCAAGAAGTTACATCTTTTAAGAAAGCACTTTGAAGGTGGCCCTTGTGATGTGTCCTTTTTGTTTTAAAACAAAGAGATTATGTCAGAACTAATACTCTGGTAGGTTTGAACTTGCGACCTTTAGATCGCCATTAGTTGTCCTCGTTGGGCTACTGTGACCTTCGTATTGGGGTGACTTTCGCGATATCGTATCGTGACTGAGTTAGTTTAAATATTTTTAAGTAATCCTGAACAAAGGCAGAAATTAAAACTTTTCTATTGTGATTTAAATAGACATCGACGTGCTTGCAGTTAATTTTTACAAGGTTTCTGAACTAAGAAAAAATATAGGTCTTCGTACATTTCGAAATCGAGAAGTTTGCAAATAAAAAAATTCCATAAAGGGATGGCAATGACGAATCAAAGCAATCAGCAAGTTATCCCACAAATTCACACAATCAAGTTTCTTAAGGCGAGGTTGCAGTTCAGTGTGTTTTGACGAACAACAGCGACTGTACGGCGAGCGAAATAATGCCTAAATTTTGATTGTTTTTTCTTCTTGGCGAAAACTGATAAAGAAATTATACAATATGGTTTCAACATTTACCTAAATCGCGTTTCAATCTTTACGATTTACTTGAGGGTATGTTCAATTTTTATGCAATGATTTTTATTTATTAAAAATCTCATAATTAATTAGATTTTCAGACGTTCAAAAATCTTAAAAAGTACTGCAACCCCGCCTTAATGTTGACAATTCAACAGTATTCATTCCAAATTTGCCAAGCAGACGATTTTTTTTTAAACAATTGAACCAATAGATCAGGAATATGCGTCGATTGAGAAAAAAAAGCGCGAAATAGGCAAGAACTTCAACATCCTGAATTATTTTCACTCTTCTTTCAAATAACCTCATTTAGGCCTGAAATTATTACAGCTAAAAACCTTCACAATGATACAATGTGTCGCGAATAGGTAGAATATCCCACAAGAGCTATTCAAACAAATATCCAGAATGTGTCGTTGTTTTACGTGATTCCCGACACTAATTACCCACGGGCCATCCCGGGGGGCGCGTTGAGTGCAATTTTATGTTCGCCTGTCTCTACCACCCTTCGGGAATTGAAGTCTGGATAAAGAATGAATACGAAAGAGTTTGGTTTCCGAAAGAGGTCGTGAACTTATATTGAAAATAGGTCTAAAAAAACAAATAAACAAGACCTACAACTAACTAAAACATAGACTAAAAGATTCGTCCTCAACGCTATCAGCTGGATGTGTGCCCAAGAGACTGGCGGCTTTGACCTTACCACGTTAAATGGCAAAGCTTAGCCTCTGGCCAAAGCAAAAGCCAGCTTTTTAGCCACGGGAAGTGTCAACCAGCGAGAAGAAGTTACGAAATATCTTTGTAAAGGCTGTGAGCACAAAGGCCGCACGGGTAGGACATAGTAAGTTACTATGATCAATTTGATATAGGTAATACAATAGATCTATAACTGGCGAAGCATGAATTCGCGATACGATTTTTTCAAAATGTTAGCCTGATGATTGGCTAATATTGATGAGTGAGTATTTGCTTCGTAACGTATCCGACAAACATAATTATATTCATCTCCATCGGTAAATTGTTTATTTGGCCCAACATTCAACTACGGTCACACCGTTTACTGAAGCAGTCATTATTATTCAGCACCTAATTAAATTAGCCTGCATTTTTTTCAAAAGGGACCAATAAAGGTTAGATAATGACAAATACTTTATGCTGATTCCGCCCCAAACGCTCCGCTTTTTGATGCCGATTATAGGAAAGAAACAAAATTATCTCCTTCATTCCCACGAAAAGAAGATAAAACCTTCTACATTACGTGTGAGAATCTGCCAGTAACCATAAGTTACGTCGCCATTTAAGCGCTAACACGACCGCAGCCTTACGTAGCGGCTAGCGAGCTAACAAAGCCATCTCCACGCTCCACTGAGCAGGGTACATGGTGCTAACTTGAAAGAAAACACATCCTACCTTACTGGAGGTAACCTACATCCGCCGTGTTCAAGGAAATAAAACAGGATATTAATACGGTAAAGAGAGAAGTATTAATATCCTACTGTAATACATATTATAATAAGTTTGAAAATCTGTATACAGTTAAATGTTTGTAAGTAACCAAAACTGCTGAACGGCTTCGGATGTTATGAACGATCAATCAAAAAAGCAGTCACAGGTTTTCCTAGTACAGGCTTGATTCTCGACAACATCATTGAATGGTATAACGCCGATTGTATTTACCTATGTACAATATTTTGTAAACTAAGTTGATTTTCTTAGTAGAAGCCGCCTCAAGGGACTCTGACATGGTTTATTTGACGACCGCCATTTGGCGGCCGGGACCACCGGCTTATAATGCTTTATAAGCCGGTGGTCCCGGCCGCCAAATGGCGGAATTGTCGTTTTTATCAGACAATCAGGTGATTCGAGCCTGCAATGTCCTAGCCAAACTGGAAACAACTTTAAAAAGTATGCTTACCGCGGGCATTGACCACGACCACTAATATTTTGCATTGAGCTTCTTCCTCCGTCAACTACGTAAACTCCACAATCCAGTAACTGAGTAACACGATACTCCTTATTAAGACTGGTGTCAGATTTTCTGCAGTCTGACTACCCATAACAGATGTCAAAGATGTGTCAATCAAATGACAGCCGGAACCAACCGCTCAAGAGCTCAGCCCGCCTGCCTTTTCTCAAATATATTGGAGCCGGCTTCCATTCAAATCAATTCAGCTGAACACCAGTATTTTACGTGAAGCGGCTGCCTACCAGACCTCCACAAGTACACAACCCATTAACAGGGTAATTCTTGGCAAGACTGATGGTGTCAAATTTTCTGGCTTCTGAATATCCATAACGACTGCCAAAGATCTACAAGCGTCATTTGTAGATCTTTAAACACGTAAGCACTTTAAGCCGTTGGGCTTAACGTGCTTTATGGAGGCACAGAGGAAACTCAGTATATTAAGATGGTCATCCATCCACCGACCAACCTTGGCAAGCGTTGCTTAACCTTGAAAATCGATTCGTGCGGCTGTTATTCTTTTAGCCACGGGCTTCGCCAACTTCAAGACGGTTTTTATAATTTTTATCCCGGTACCTAGTACATTTTTGACGGCACGGTTGGCGCAGTGGTTGAGGGATAGGCTGCTGCGTAGCGGGTCGTGGGTTCGATTCCCGCACGGAACAAATATTTGTATGACCTACAGACAGTTTTTCCGGGTCTGGCTGTTTGTAATTTTTTTTTAATTAAAAAAATAATAATCCGAGGGATAATTTCTAACGTTCGCGCAGCTTAAACCGCTGGAATAACTAGTGATAATATTATAATGAAAGAAGTTCTGACATTTAATTAAAAAAGAAACAAGATTATGAAACCCATTTTCAGTCCGTTTATTTATCTAAAGTCTAAACGGATTTCATCAAGAAAATACTCAACTATGAGTATCTATAGTAGTAGCTGTAGTATTTAAACATGACATAAACAGCGAAATAATTAATAGAACATACTTAATATGTACATACATACGCAATCTATCATAATTACATGCTCTTTGAGCTAAGAATATAATGTTGAACCGTGGGTCGAGTGCCAGTCGCGAGACTGGGTCGTTCGGAAAGTTCGGATCACATCTCCAGACGAAATAATTTCTGCTATCAGATTGCGTGATTATATTCCCCTCATTATTTTACTAAGTAATCGCCCACTAAAGGCTTAATATAAATAACTTTAATAGTACAAAACATACAATATAAATATTGCGTAACAGAGGCTATTTGTATTTTGTTTTTACACCTGTTTTTCCTGACGGGGTCTGCTCAGGGGTTTTGACGAAAACAAAGTTCAGCAGTTATGTGTGGCTGCTATGTTACAGAGCGTGAAACGGGCATAAATTCTTCTAACGGACTACTGCTGAAATATTCTCATTGGGAAAACTCGATGGTCCTGTGTAGGATCTCTCGCATTTATATTTTTACAATACGAGGGGAAAGAATAATCTAATCGATTCGCTCGAATTTTCCGTAGGCGCAAGTTGACAAAGAAACTTCTACGACCTTCGACCATCCATACTTTAAATGTATGAACGGTCAACGTGGTAAATTTTCGAGCTCGCTTAAGGATCTTACTGAATAGGCTAGATTCCATCATCCAAAAATTGCAAAACTATTTAATCCGTCAGTTAGAGTTTTGAAAATAATGGACACGTATTTTTTGTTTTTGTAAATCAATGAATATTGACAAAGATAAAACGCATCAAAACTCGGGAGTGGGGTCTCGTGACGTCACGACTCACTAAAAATTATGCGAAGGTGTGACGTATTGAGAACTTTAAAAGCGTCGTAACTTCGTCAATTTTGGTTCCCGTAACAAAAGAAAAAACACGGGTCAAATACTTTTTGATAATCTAACTGACGGACTAATTAGATTTTTTCAGGACACAAGCCTATTCTATAGCTTTTCTGCAGATGTCGATAAAGTCAACCATATTTCTGTGCAAATGGTAAAAACGTAACCGATATCTACGAGATCATAAACTTTTCGACTATGCTCTTGTTTTATTTCATTTATCCATATGTTTTCCGGGACACAAAAGCTTGGTAAACGAGCCTTAACTAGCGAATCTCTATTAAAGTAACCCGTATCGACATCCAGTAAGTAAAGTGCACTGTATTTTATTTTGCACACATGGATTTCTCAAATCGTGTCTTCCCGAGCTTGAGCACAGAAAATAGAACGCAGTTCCGCTGTGTCTGTACCATTTAAAGCCATTCATCTTTATAAAACTTAACAATCTGCATATAATAAAATATCTGGACATTTTCTGTGTTGAGTATATACAGGCTAGTCTGTAGTCTAGACACTTGCGTAACCCCAGACTGCGCCAAGTGCTGTGGGTCGTCTTGTAGACTATAAACTTAATACCCATTTATTGCAATGACGACATAATATTTTTAACCCACCGCATTAGAAACTAACTTGGAAACGAGTCGAGGCTTTGGAAAACGTGACACTTGGTCCACGTGAACAGTTACCTAAGGGTGCTGATAAAAAAGGTATCATTTGCATCTTGGAGAACTTTTAACATCCAAAGGTTAACTTTTAGTCTGAAAAGTTGCAAGGCTTCGGCACTCCGATCACGGAGAATATTGACTAAAATACGATAGAACGATAAAAATTCTGTACCGTACCATACATAGATAGAATAAATATTCTTTATAAGTACCATATTTTGCATAATGAAGTCTGCAATCTATTTGTCCCAGAAAATTACTGTCGTGGCAGAAAGCACCGCTTAGGACTGGCTGTTCCAACTAGCCGTATGCACACTCCAAGTCACCTATTCCTCGGACTGTAGCCTCTATTAACGCTCTCCTGGTCTCAAGAACAGGTCTTGATATGTTTGCGGATGAATGGAAGATGATAATGTTAGAATGTTTTAATTTTTGTGAGAAGAAGCATGATTGAGTGAAATAAATTTTAATTATGTTAAATAGTGTAATTGGCTTCGGCCGTTCTATTTAAAATAAATATTATTATGGAAGCCAAATGGGGGTTTTATCGCTAAAAGCGTTCTTTTATAGACAACCAACATTATTTTTTAACCAGACTGCAATGGAAGGGTTATTCTTTTGGCAAATCATACCACCGTGCACCGTTTTCAGGGTTCCGTACCCAAAGGGTGCCAAAATGTCCCAATTACTAAGCGTACGCCTCTCCCTGCTTGAGTCACTTCATTACACGCTCCCACCCATATTGCTTGATCTTTTTAACCGACTTTCAAAAAAGGAGGAGGTTCTCAAATCTGCGGGTATTTTTTTTTAAGTATGTACACCGATTACTGCAAGGTTTCTGATCCATTTGGAGCTGTAGGAATTACTTTTTCTGTTTTTTTTTTTTTTGTTCCTACGCCTTTATGAACTTGGAGGGTTGTATTGGTGATTTTGATGAATATCATTCTGTAACTACATACGTCTTACAGCCGCGTATAAGTAATATTTTAACCGCTCAACACCCGGGGGCACGCCCGCGTGCCATAAACTGTTACAACCGTTAAAACCCGATGGCACGCCGGCGTGCCATGGCGAAATATGCGGTTTATTTAAAAACGCATGGTCTTATTTCATGTGGCAAGGTTTACACACTTGCGGGATGATATTCTCGTTCAACTAAGCTATTCCAATTTTAAAAATATATGATGGTATCATTGAAATATTTTTTTTAAAAAACAAACGCTTACTTTGTCTCTGGAACGTCGATGACGGTCGACTTTTTGTTTATACTTTGTTTGCATGTAAATTATTTTATGCTAAGTGTACGAATATTTATTTATGAGTAGCTATTACATCGTTTTACATAAATGTTTGCACGAAATACATCAAAATAATACTTTTTCGGCCATTGAAACATTACGTGTGAATGTCAGTCGCCATTCTTGCAATTAAAATGATGAAATTGTTTTTTTTTTGGAGTATAATCAACGTTTATGTGAATAAATAGTCGTACAAGTAGTTATTACATAGTTTTGCACAATGTATTTACCATTTTACTTCATAATTTGACTTGTTTTGCCTAAGAATGTACCGTGAAAAACCGTTATTTTTTTTTAGGTGAATTCAGAGGTTTGTATCTTTATTTTTTTTCATCAAAGTGAGTAAGTATTTATACTTATATGAAATTATAGCTCAATGTTGTGTAGGTTTGATAAATATTCCAATTCTGAAACCTAATATACTATGTGAAATTAGCTAATACAAAACACATCGCCGCTTAGTTCTCTCTTCAAGGAAATCTTATCATTGTACAATTATAGTGGCATATTCTTACGACATATAGCTAGTTTTCAATCAATAAAGGATTATGTAGTATCCTAGTAACATTTTTTTATTAGAAACTACTCAATATAACTAGGATGAGCGTTTACAAAGTCAAGCGTTTTATTACGCAATTTCATAAAAACGGCTCGACGGACGATGAAGTTTGATTATGAATATTATGAAAATTTTACATAGGACTGTCAAAAAAACGCTGTAATTAGATTATTTGTTTATTCATAATGTAATTTGCAAAATTTCGCATGGATTGCTACAGTAGTTTTATAAGAAATCGATAGAACAAGGGAACAAACAATATTTCAGCCTGTTCTCCGTTATCAACATTTATTTATAAATACCACTCTCATATTACAAGTATTGTATACATTTTATAGCATGGTCAGTTTATTCAAGAACCAAAAACAGTTTACAGTTTAAGATAAGAGCCACTCGAAACGTAAGCAAACCATTTTTTTTGTTAGCAGTCGTAGCGTGTCAAATTGCGATAAAAAGCGCCGGGCGTTGACAGATGTTGACGTTTGACGCGCCAGGGTTCTAGAGGTTAATCAACATACAACCTAGCACTGGCCTGCAAATTGCAAAAAACACAAGAAATTTTGAATTTCGCGGGCTGGTAGGAGCATTCACCTTAAGAGTTCTTAAAGATTCACTCCTTGGAACGTGCTTTATCTTTCTGATTGACCGACTCCTTGGATTTGAATTTGTTACTTCAATATTTTTAATGTTCGGCACCCAAAGGGTCCACCATCCGCTGCCTCCGCTGTCCGTCCGTCTGTCAACGGGCTGTATCTCAAGAACCGTAATAGGTAGAAAGTTGAAATTTTCACAGATTGTGTGTTTCTATTGCCGCTATAACAACAAATAATGAAAACTAAGGTTTATGGTACGGAACCCTTCGTGTGCGAGTCCCATTCGTTTTTCTTTTTTTCTGCGGTGGGTTAAAATGCATTACGCATATCCTCCCACTAGCTGACCCGTGTAACGTCGTCTGCGTAACATTTTTCGTTACTGCTCTGTTCCTATTGGTCTTAGCGTGATGATATATAGCCTATAGCCTTCCTCGATAAATGGGCTATCTAATACTGAAAGAATTATTCAAATCGGACCAGTAGTTCCTGAGATTAGCGCGTTCAACCAAACGAACAAACAAACAATCAAACAAACAAATTCTTCTGCTTTATAATATTAGTATAGATTCGGGGGAATGGGGGGCTATGTGGGACTCCCCGGGCTGACCAGGTATACCCTCTAAAACGACCCAGATCTATGAAAACGGCAAAAAAATCGAGTTTGTTGTATGGGAGCCCCCTTAAATATTAAATTTATTTTATTCTAATTTTTAGTATTTGTTGTTATAGCGGTAACAGAAATACATCATCTGTGAAAATTTCAACTGTCTAGCTATCGCGGTTCTTGAGATACAGCCTGGTGACAGACAGCGAAGTCTTTGTAATAGGGTCCCGTTTTTACCCTTTGGTTACGGAACCCTAAAAAGGGGAGCACTAAGAGGATTTCCAGAAATTGCTAAGGGAACGCGAAAAAATGAGATATGCACAATTGCACATACGAAGTCGCGAGCAAAAGCCAGTTATTCAGCCGATAGGTTTCCACAACGACCGATACTGCGCCTCCCCTGATCCGAATCAAAACCAACTTTCAGTCGAAAATCTATAGTGCCGCAATATGTCATTGGCTTTTGCATAATAAACAGATCCTCACCACCAAATAAGAATCATAACCTGGCCATCTTATGTTACTGATAAGATAAGAACGTTATCGGAATGATTGACACGTCACATTATACATTCATATCACTCTTCAAACATTTAGATGGCTTTGTCTATTCTCTTGTATTATTTTGATGCCTCTGAAGGTTTGGTTCAGTTTTTAGATATGTAGGTTCATTCGTTACCTTAACTTTTATGGTCTTAGGCTTGTTTCACGCGTACTTACCACAACGTGTGAGTGTGACATAGTTTAATGAAGGGATTTTCACCTTCTATAAAAATGTAATTAAAGATTATTATTTACAAGCGACCCGCCCCGGCTTCGCCCGGCAATTGCAATGCTGATACTAAATACATGTTATCATACAATATATAAACCTTCCTCTTCAATCACTCTTTAAAAAAAACCGCATCAAAATCCGTTGCGTAGTTTTAAAGATTTAAGCATACATATGGATATAGGGACGAAGAAAGCGACTTTGTTTTATGTAGTGATTTATTTATTAGTCCCAAAGTTATAAGAAATTTTAAATAAATGAATAAATAAAAAAATAAAAAAAATAAGATTTGGATAAAAGTTTGCATGTGGATAGATAAAATTTTAGGACACTTTGTCGCGGTTTAAGATTTCCATTAAGAGCGTGTATTCCGTTCACTAGCGCCGCCAATCGTTTTTTATTGTTTGTGGTAAATTTAAGACACGTACATAAAAAACCGCTCTGTAGTGCACTGAAGAAATGTATTTATTATGTTTTGAGAGTTATGTTTTGTTCTTTAGAACATAAGTAGTTGCCAAAGTCGATATTTTTGCTAAAAGTGGCCACTTTTAGCAATAATTGCCGTTTTGGCTATTTAGCCATGAGTTATGTATTAAAAATAGCTGTCAAAAAATAATATATACATTTCTTTAGTGCACTACAGAGCGGTTTTTTATCTACGTGTCTTAAATTTACCACAATTAATAAAAAACGATTGGCGGCGCTAGTGGACGGAATACACACTCCTAAGGAATTCCCGACCTGCATGCGGGCGAAGTCGCTCGCAAGAGCTAGAGAAGCAATTTTTCTCTTTCTAACAAATTCTGCAACAACAAATACATTTATTATTTGTTGTTGCGGAATTTGTTCGGAAGAGTCACCTCGGCCCTGGAACACTCCCTTCCGCTTTTGATGATTTCGCATTCTTTTATAAAAAGGACTAGCTGACCCGTGCAACGTCGTCTGCGTAACATTTTTCATTACTGCTCCGCTCCTATTGGTCTTAGCGTAATGATATATAGCCTATAGCCTTCCTCGATAAATGGGCTATCTAATACTGAAATAATTTTTCAAATCGGACCAGTGGTTCCTGAGATTAGCGCGTTCAACCAACCAAACAAACAAACAAACAAACAAACAAACTCTTCTGCTTTATAATATTAGTATAGACTATTGGTCTTAGCGTAATGATATATAACCTATAGCCTTCCTCGATAAATGGGCTATCTAATACTGAAATAATTTTTCAAATCGGACCAGTGGTTCCTGAGATTAGCGCGTTCAACCAAACAAACAAACAAACAAACAAACTCTTCTGCTTTATAATATTAGTATAGACTATTGGTCTTAGCGTAATGATATATAGCCTATAGCCTTCCTCGATAAATGGGCTATCTAATACTGAAATAATTGTTCAAATCGGACCAGTGGTTAATGAGATTAGCGCGTTCAACCAAACAAACAAACAAACAAACAAACTCTTCTGCTTTATAATATTAGTATAGATATGGCACCACTTAGTCAAACAAGTTTGATAATAAAGTTCAGTGGTCAATGAAAGTAGGCTTTTTACTATTCCCATGGGGATGGTATTGGACAACAGTTCTAATCCAATGGTAATTCAATTACTTAGGTACTTAGGCAAATTAATTAAGGTGAAGCATGCTTCCATTAATATCCTTTTTACTCTATTCCAACCAGTGTTTTTCCCATTTAATTTATGGAAATGAATAAATTAAAATATATTGTTTTTGGTATTTAGCAGATCACTTCAAAACTGTTACATTTGTGTTTTTTTCTTTCATTTATCTGGTAGTATAGAAATGCACATAAAAGCCATGAGGCAAGAGACCAGCCATCAGCAGGAGATATTATAGAGCAGTGTTCAACAGTTGCAGGCTTTTTCTTTTCAATCTCATAGCATAGCATATCAGAACAGAAACTGATGAATCTATTAATTAAGAAACCTTTTGACTAAAGTTACTCACTTTATCAAGGTAACCCTTGCCCGTAGGGTCGGACAGGTCCCATATCTTGCTGAGCACCACATCGCTGAGCCGGGACTTCTTGAGGAAGCGCGCGGCATCAAGGGCTTGGATCGTACCGGCGCCATTGGGGTCCACCTGCAATGTCACATGTGTCATTTACAAAATATTCCAACAGAAGGTAAATTAATATTGAAGAATTAAGAGTTGATGCAATTATGAAGAGTCCTATGTTCAGGAAGTAAGGCAAGGTTCAGAAAAACTATTACAGAAAACTGTTAGTTTTTCTGAATTGGGCTTGCATGATTTTCATAGGGCTTTCGTAACTTATTCGAAACATCGAAAATTGAGTTTACTTAAATCTTCAACCATTCCTCAAAAGACCATACCTGACACTAATCTGCATGGTTACCAAAATTATGCATATTTTGTTTTTTTTTTTTTATTGCAATTTACAGAAATAAAGATTATTTATCATTCAAGAGTAATTGAGATTTGACAAAGATTTTTGGCTCTTGCCAGCCTGACAAGCAAGTTCATCATTATTAACCTGTCAACGCCCGTAAGACTCTATTGGGCCAAAGTTGTATTGTCTTACTACTGTTCTTATAATTTGCTTAAAATGACAGTGGGCCCCCGGTAATCCAACAAACGTTATGCAAGGCAGTGTTGACCTATTGAAACTGATGGATTATAGAGTACAGCCTAAGACAAAGATCCTATCCGAACTACAAATCATACTATTTATGTGGGATTTATGACATACGAAAATAAATTTTATGTACAATGAGATGCATGTCAGATTACAGGGCCCGGATTACCAGGGGCTGACTGTAATGATCAACTAGAATAGGAACTTGATAGAAACAATGAAATTTCTAACCTAACCTTACCTAACAAGTCTAATATTAGCAATGAAAGGGTATGCTAGTTACGCAGATACTTGAAACCATATTTGGCATAAATCTAAGATTTGTGAAAGGTTATCTAAGTGGCACAACAACATGGCAGCATGCCAGAGACATAATATTACATGTACTTGATGTACTAAGAGACCGTAAAGCTTCCTGATTTAAGTTTAACTGACATATAACTGGGTGACAAGCTTATGATACAGGATACATGATATTTCAGCAACCAGATAGCCAAGCTTTTGTGTGGACCTGTAGCCTAGCACATTATTGATGCTATATTAAGACAGCATATTATTCTTCTCTTGTGTATTAATCTACTTTACTGATTTACTCCTTGACTATGTACTGAGACTGTTCGTCAATTGTTGGTTCTTTTAGCACAGATTTAAAAGTGAGTTCATTTAGGTTATTGCAGCCCATCATGATAATAGCAGAAGCGCAAAAGTGGCCCAGAGAGAAAAAAGGCTGAGAACAGTCTGTTGGCCTAGGTCATTAACAATATTGGATTCCAGTCTAATCTGCATAATGTGTTTCTGAACGCATTCCACCCTAATCTCTACAAAGTTAGAGTTTTAGTTAGTGTTGGAACACACTTAGCTCACTCCATCGTCAACGTTGTCTCTGTCATCTCTGACCTAGAATAAAATCAGGAGCAAACCCATCTGAAATAAAAATTTTAATACACTGATGCAGCTAAGTAACAATATTTAACAGTGTGGCTGATTTTTCACTAATATTAATTAGTCAAATTCTTAAAAGAAAGAAACCAATTCCTGAGTTATTATCCTAGCTTAGTTCACACAAAAATTAGTAGTTAACTGCACCAAAAGGCAAACATTCCAATTTTCCACATCCAGAAACTGGGCCAAACATTTTCAATTTGATTAATAAGGTAACAATTAAATAATTCTTATTGGAAAACCTTGGATTTTATTACTTCTAATTAAATCTAGGTTTCCAAGCATATTCATCTCATGCCAGTTATGGATAGTGAAACCTGCAAAACTAATGAAATCTAGGTTTCCAAACCATATACATCCAATGCCAGTACTCAAAAACTACCAAACTAATAAAATCTAGGTTTCCAAACCATATTCATCCAATGCCAGTACTCAAAAACTGCCAAACTAATGAAATCTAGGTTTCCAAACCATATTCATCCAATGCCAGTACTCAAAAACTACCAAACTAATAAAATCTAGGTTTCCAAACCATATTCATCCAATGCCAGTACTCAAAAACTACCAAACTAATAAAATCTAGGTTTCCAAACCATATTCATCCAATGCCAGTACTCAAAAACTACCAAACTAATGAAATCTAGGTTTCCAAACCATATACATCCAATGCCAGTACTCAAAAACTACCAAACTAATAAAATCTAGGTTTCCAAACCATATTCATCCAATGCCAGTACTCAAAAACTACCAAACTAATAAAATCTAGGTTTCCAAACCATATTCATCCAATGCCAGTACTCAAAAACTACCAAACTAATAAAATCTAGGTTTCCAAACCATATACATCCAATGCCAGTACTCAAAAACTACCAAACTAATAAAATCTAGGTTTCCAAACCATATTCATCCAATGCCAGTACTCAAAAACTACCAAACTAATAAAATCTAGGTTTCCAAACCATATTCATCCAATGCCAGTACTCAAAAACTACCAAACTAATGAAATCTAGGTTTCCAAACCATATACATCCAATGCCAGTACTCAAAAACTACCAAACTAATAAAATCTAGGTTTCCAAACCATATTCATCCAATGCCAGTACTCAAAAACTACCAAACTAATAAAATCTAGGTTTCCAAACCATATTCATCCAATGCCAGTACTCAAAAACTACCAAACTAATAAAATCTAGGTTTCCAAACCATATACATCCAATGCCAGTACTCAAAAACTACCAAACTAATAAAATCTAGGTTTCCAAACCATATTCATCCAATGCCAGTACTCAAAAACTACCAAACTAATAAAATCTAGGTTTCCAAACCATATTCATTCAATGCCAGTACTCAAAAAATGTTGATGGCAAAGCTATGCTAATATGTAGTAAATTTTCATAGGGTTTGCCCCAATTAAATCATTTAAATTCAATCTGTAGAAAAAAAGCTGACTGAAATCTAGGTTTAAAAGTATGTTCAGTTAATGCCAGTACCCATAAATTGATGTCAAATATATCTTGCTCTTTTATGTCTTATTTTTTGTAAAGAAAATTACAATCCTACAAAATCTCTCTTTATCAACACTGATCTATTTTGCCTCAATTCAGACACCCGCATGTAATCTATATTTGCAAGAAAACCTTGACCTGTGTTAGCCATAGGTACTAACATGAGGGTCTTTTAGATGGCACACAGTTCTATAATGAAAGAGCAATGTGAAACAAATTACATCTTCAAGTGTATCATTATACAAACTTTCATCACACTATAGGAAACAATTACTTTTATGAGTAGGACTACTCGTATTCTGAGTTGAAAACAGTGAGTGTAGAATACAGTGAAAATAAAAAGTCAATCAAAATCAATATCAATTTATCTGGTTATGGTTATCAGTAGGGACTGGCTGGGTTCATTTGAGTCTGTTAACATCTTTATACACTACATTTCTAGACCCCAAGGAATCCTGTCATGTTATATCTATGAAACAGACTTGTCTCCAATAAGAACTTTTTTTAACAATTTATTATCACCCAGAGTATAAGAACAGGCTAAAATATTGATTGCAATTAAACGTAACCGTAATGTAATTGTGGTCTTTACAGAGTATGGAATAAGAGTTACTTTTCGTTACTTACTTTTTATTTGTCCCATTAGACATTGGCCTAGAACTTCACTTTACTGGGCAGTTTTAATTGGAAAGAATACGCAAATGTTGTTAGCTAAGTGTGAATGTTCCTAATCAACCAGCAATTGTATGGAAACATAGTAATTGAGTTAATTATTTAAATTAACAAGTGGTGAAAGAAGTGTTTAAGTGCTCACCTGGTGATAGTATGCCTCGTATATAGCGCTGTGGGTCCCTGCCACCTGCAAGCGTTCAATCCCCATTTTCAGAACGTAAAACTCACTACAAATTATTACTTTACGAACTTATTTTGAACGGCTATGGGTGTGACATTTCAATACTCTTCACGACATTTCCAACGTTCGTAGTGAAACGGATACGATTACGTGGTCTTATTACACGTTAAGAGCAAATAAATGACATGAAACACCAAATACAAACTCTGCACTGTAAATTGAACCCAACTATTTGATTTAAATAGGCGGCTAAACCATTGAAATTCTAATATTCTTTGAGCAGCGTAATCCGTTCACGGTACACTAAACTTTAACGTCAAATAATTCAATGTTTTCACGTTCGATACTAAAGTCGCACTGCACCAAACTGTAGATACATTAATAAATTTTACTTTAAACAGCAAATACTCATGGTTTTAGCTAGAAGAACTATTTAAATCTCATATAATTCTACCTGAGTAGGAGAAGGCAAGGCAGCCATTTTTTACATCTCCTCGTCGACCAATCAATAAGCGGCCATAGACTAAAGAATCTTTGACATATGCGGTGAGAGTGCTGGGAAAACTTCCACAGCTCTTTAAATTAAACTAAATTTGTTTATGGACCAAACAAAACTATAAATCGAGAAAAATAAATCGATTGACTGAGTAAAAGAAAACAAATAGGTTATAGTCGTGTATTTATATCATAATATATAAATAAGAGCTCTAACATTTCATGTTCTCTTTGAAAATTTCTACAAAATTTTGTAAACGTTTCAAGCCACGCTTATTCGTTTCAAAACAAGAATCTGAATTTAACATCTTCAGCCACGCTTTCACGTTTTTATGTCGTAGCAGTGGTGGGACCAATATTTCAAGAGAGCTTATTGTCGTTCCACAGCAAATATCACAAAGTCTCATCTGCAACAAAAATATTAAATGCAGGTATCAACTACACCTATTGTAATTATGTAAATAAATGTGTTTTCCTCACCTCATCACCTGTTAGCCACTTCTGATCGCTTAATTTCAGTTCTAGATAATCCAAAGAAGAATACCAGTTGTTAACCTTAACTTCGTCAGCGGGCCACTTACCAGCAAAAAATTCAGTCTGAAACCAGAACCATATTTGGATTACCTACCTAGTAAAATCATAACACAAACGCAATTTTATTGTACTTACAACTAATTTTGTATCAGATTCGCGATGTCGTAGCTGTCTATTATTTTTTATTAAAAAAAAAAAACAAAATAATTGTTTAAATTATACTCACAAATATAGCACTATCGATTGGAAACAGAACGCCGGCATTAAAGTACAGCAATTCGTTTATTTTTGTTCGGAGCATGGTCTCTTCAGGGTACAAATCGTGACTGTTGCTAATTCTGCAGAAAAACAAAGCTATAGCGTGGCTATCGCAAATGATGTCTCCATCAACTGACAATGCCGGTACTTTCTGGAGGGGATTTATCTGTAATTAACAAAGTATTCATTATAATTGTGTGTGTCTAAGTGCAACGAGCTTCAACGTTCTGGATGACAAACTCCTTAACATTAAAAAGTGCCTCAAAATAAAAGACCTACGTTATCAACATGATAATTCCACACGTTTCTGAGAAAAAGGGTGTTGACAGACTGATAGATAGACAAACAGGCGGACATCGATGTGATGTTCCGTTTTATAGGGTTCTGAACATCCATGAAAAACGGAACCTCTATAAAATCACTCGAGTGTCTGTCTGCCTGTCTGTACGTCTGTCAAAGCTTTTCCGGATCTACTGGTACGATTGTTGAAATTTGGTATACATATGGACTTCTGTGACCCACACACGGGCGCGTTACGTAATTATTTTTTATTTTTATTTTGGGGTCACTTTTGACTAAAAAATAAAAGTTTTTCAAAGTGGGTTGAGTGACATATCACATGAAAGGGTTATAATTTTAGTATAAATAGTTTTGATGTTATTCCCAGAACCCCCCCCCCCCCACTTATCTCCAAAAATACTGAGCCTAAAAATCTGATGCAAATAATAGTTCTATACCTAAAAATTACAGGAATACCTAAGTCTGTAGTGTTATTAAAAAAAAAAATTGGTTCGGGAACCCTTTGCATGCGAGTCCGACACGAACTTGGCCAGTTTTATTTTTCCTAAAAAAGCGGAACCCTAAAAAAGAAAGAAGGAAGAAGAAATTCGTTTAAAAATTGATGGTGATAGAATAGGTAAATAATTACTTCCACACTACTACAGGACGTCGTAGTAATGCGGAAATAATATACTTATTCAAATTACCTTATTGTAATAATAGTACCTACCTAATTTATACTAAAACTGTTTAGGTATTAAATAAAGGTAAACAATCTTGATGTGTCTTTATAATAAAAAAACTCAGTTTAAAAATAAAATACAACTAAAAACCAATGTAAATACAACAACAACGATTACTTTAGTTTAAAGCAGTAGGTACCTATTTTATTTGTTAGAATATACAGTGTTTTTTTATAAAGTCACATCAAGATTGTTTACCATTTTTTAATACATTTAAAACATATTTCTAATAAACTGTATGTACCTACCTTTTTATAAAATTCACTTCTGTTCTCTGCCTTGAATAGATCGATAGTGTGAAATTCCAGATCGATGTTCAATAGCGACGCTGTCATCATAGCGAACCTCACTGGGGGTGATGCCTCATCTCCGTAGAGGACTAGCTTCTTCGTTTTCGACATGTTTCTAAAAATGAAAAATCGTTAACGGATAGGATTCAAGCATGCATCTGGGGCTCAATTCCCAGACTGTGACCTGAGGCAAAGCATTGCCTAAACAAAATTGAATATTGGTATCAAAAAGAATGAATTATTTTACATTTGACATAATAATGTTTGATATTTTACTAACCTACCCTCTACTAAGTTGCAAATGAACGTTCAGAAACATATAACTCAACGTAACGAATGAATCAATACTATAATCTCAGGAAATACTGGTCCGATTTGAAAAATTATTTCAGTGTTAGATAGCCCATTTATCGAGGAAGGTTATAGGCTATATATATCATCACGCTAAGATCGAAAGGAGCGGAGCAGTATTGGAAAATGAGACGCAGACGAAGTTGCGCGGGTCAGCTAGTTCATCATAAAAATATAGGTATGGTCCGGAACGGAGTGGCCAAGAGAACCCTACGTAATTAAGCCTCCGCTAACCGTCCATCCGTCTGTCTGTCAGTGGGCTTTGTCTCAAGAACCGTAACAGGTAGACATATGAAATCACAGAGCATATAATTTCTATTGCCGCTTTAAAACAAATGATAAAAACAAAATAAAACAAAAAATACAGAGGCCTTTTTTTGTCAGGAAGTTTAGTTGGTTACTTAAATGAAAACGAAGTTATCTTACCTAATAATGCGTTCTTTTCCGAAGGACAAACAGTTTTAAAATGTTTTAAACAAAATTTGCCTCGAAGCAATGCCATTTTTCACAGTTATTAAGGTACGTACAACTGTACAAACGGCCGCCCAAAGAAACATTGACGAGAGTCAGGAGAGCAAGCCACGCAAAAAGTCTAAAAAATAAAACTTGTAAATTAATACGGGTCTATGCAGAGTATAATATACCTATTTCTATTGCCGCTATGACAACATTTATTAAAAAATAAAGAATACTGTGGGCTCACGTAATTAAGAAACGTGTTTTTTTTTGGGTAATGGTCCGCAGCCTTTTTGAGTGAGAGTCCGATTCGCAAATTGCGGGTTTTATTGTTGTCATTCTGTTTAGTTAAAAAAAAATCGGCTTACCTAGTAATGCGTTTTTCCGAAGGACAAACACTTCGAAAATATTTAAAACAAAAGAAGCCTCGAAGCAGTGCCATTTTTCCCAGTTATTTAGGTACAACCAACTATACAAACGGCCGTTCAGACAGAAACCCAAAGAAACATTGACAACAGTCGGGAGAGCAAGTCATGCAAAAAACCAGAAAATAAAACATGTAAATTAATACGGGTCTTTAATGTACAGACACAGATCAAATTCAGTATCCTGTTATCTCTTCCATAATGCATGTGTAGCGAGACCCCTTGTTATTGTCTCAAGTTCAAATCTTAGAATGTTATTCATGGTCTCTCTTTCTGGGGTCGGTCCCTCATGTTTGAGGATCGTGGTGAGCATCAAGGTTGCATCTGGAGTGGATGATGTGTCTCCACCGGTGTCTGTCCAGCGCGTCTCTTACAACTGAGGAGAATTTAGAGGTCGATGAGACTTCACATTGACATTCATGGTAGATACAGATTATGTATTAAATTGGATGTTTTCTGTCTTTTCAAAACGTCTAATTCCTACTCAACCAATGCAACAAATAATCAAGATAAAGATAATTTTATTTGTCAAAACATGCGAATTAAGCATGCAGGATGACACAATTATTCATATTTCGTAATGTTTCACCCAAAAGGCGTTAGTACGAATTTATAAAAATTACAAAATAAAATAATACCTATAATTAAAACAAAGAAATGTCAAATAACATTGAAACCGTCAGGGAAAAATAAATAAACATACAATGTCACAAAAAATAATGATAAAAAAATGTCAATTACTGACATTTTTTTATAATAATTATAAAAATTATTAATATCATAATTATTCATAAAATGTCACAAAAAAAAAAAAAACTATCTATATCTATACTTATAATAAATCTGTAGAGAGGTCAATTCTGTACATGAAATATATTTCCAAAATAACTATCAGGGGGTGATTAAGGATCGATACTGATGCCAAAAATGCAATCAGTACAATTTTTGTCTGTCTGTCTGTCTGTCTGTCTGTCTGTCTGTCTGTCTGTCTGTATAACCGTTATAGAAACAAAAACTACTCGACGGATTTTAACGAAACTTAGTACAATTATTTATCATACTTCTGAGCTGGTTATAGTATACTTTTCATCACGCTACAATCAATAGAAAAAATGAAAAAAAAATGAAAATGTTAAAGTTTGGTTGTTTGTTACTCAATCACGCCAGAACGGCTTAACGGATCTTAATGAAGTTTAGAACAAAGATAGATTATAGTCTGGAATAGCACATTAACTACTTTTAATCCCGGGAACATGTTGCCTAGGGACCACGCGGGCGAAGCCGCTGGCAGAAGCTAGTGAAATAATAAAAATGTCAAATCGTTTCATTCAAAAATTCATCTAGATTATAATAACACGTCTGTTAATAAATCACGCATCTTTTTAAAAATTAAATATACCGGCAATGCTAGACTGTGGTATTTTATTATAGACTAGCTTTTGCGCGCGACTTCGTCCGCGTTTCTGTCGTTTTTCGTAAAAAAAAAAGTAGCCTATGTCCTTCCTCACGGTTCAGTGGTTTTGATGTAACAGGCAGATTAACGTATTTTTATATCTATTTCGTATTTTAGTAGGGAAATATAATATGTCAATCTACAATACTGTTGAAAAATATCGCAATACGGAACCGCATAATATTATTGTTTAATAGCTGTGCCCGCGGCTCTGTCAGCGTGTAACTCCCGACTCCTTTAGATCACGTTCACATGAGGCTTAAGGACCTATAGAACGAAAATACTTCAGCGCAAAGCTTCCGGGTAAACTATGTTGGAACTTTGGAAGTTGACCCGTACGGCACGTGAACATAAAGATTTCTAGAACTGCTAACCCGGGAAAGAGCGACGTACAACTGACCATGCGATAAACAACTGACACCGAGATCTACTCCAGCAATACGAAAAGTCTGCCCTTGAGCCTTATTAATTGTCATTGCTTAAGACACCGATACTGGGAAGGCGTTCTTTTAAATTGGAATGTAAAATTATTTGGTAAAAAGGGAATTCTGGGAATAAAGACGGTTTCACCTGCACCGCAACCTGTTAAAATTTGAGTCTCGATTATATTTTGTTGCAACTGGGTTACTTTTAGCCGAGTTCCATTGCAAGGTTGTGGTGGTCTTAAATTTCGGAGCAGAATAGTGCGGGGGCATATTTAAATAATTTAAAAATTCTATCGGGTCATTAGTGGCTTCTTGTTCATCGACCAGCATGATTCAGTATTCACGCGCGATGGCTTATTATTGGCGTATTTCATGTATAACTTTGGTGTTTCTATACCGATTTCTATGATTCTTTTTTATGGAATAGTTAATAAAGCTAACTTTTTTAAATAAACATTATTAACTATTCCATAAAAAAGAATGGGATGACTGAGAGTGTTGTAAACGTAAGAGTAGACACATATAATCAGAAAGCTTCGAACTGCTAAGCTATCGGGAGTTACACGTGTTATTGTTCGTCAATCTTTTAAGATAGACATAATATGCTGTCGTGGGATATTTTTGATATAATTTTAAGGAGAGCCTTTCCGTCATACATGATTTCTGTGTAGCTTTAACCATTAAGGTTGCACACGCGACGGAAGCTTTAAAAACTTCTAGAGTAACTTCTCCCGTTTTCCCAACATTTCCCTTCACTGCTCTGCTCCTATTGATTGTAGCGTGATGAAAAGTATACTATAACCAGCTCAGGAGTGTGAAGAATAATTGTACCAAGTTTCGTTAAAATCCGTCGAGTAGTTTTTGTTTCTATAACGGTTATACAGACAGACAGACAGACAAAAATTTTACTGATTGCATTTTTGGCATCAGTATCGATCCCTAATCGCCCCCTGATAGTTATTTTAAGTATAGAAGATATAGAAGAAGATAGATTTTAGGCGCCATACAGAAAACGCTACTTACCTACTAAAGTCTTCGACGTATGCAAACACAGTAATTGATTATTGTCACATATGTTACGTTACGGGGGAAGTTGTCAGCCATTCTTGGGAATAGAAATTGATTCATCCTAACAAATGCCGCAATTTCAAAAATATAGGTACAGTGATGGTAGGGTTTATTATTTGTGTTCTTTAAATAATGGCATACAGCTGTATAATTAACACTAAGTACAGACGCCAGCACATCAAGCTACAACATTCTGTCAAATTTCTTTGTTATATTTTTAACTTTATTTCTAAAGAAATTGGGTTCAGATAATGTGCTGTCGACTGTACCTATAAGAAACTTTTTTCAAGAATCACAAAAATAATTATTTTCGACGAAAAAATAAACTAGCAGCTGTCACCTTTCATTCGCTGCTCTTTGACTTGCAGTAAAAGACAGTTCCCTGAAAAACACATTGCCGTGAACTCAATAAATTATGAATTAGTATTAGTATTTAAGTATCTAATACAATTATTCAAAATCTTAGTAGGTTGTATCATGGGGGGCTCAGCAACTAAAATATCAGAAACAGGATTAAAGTAAGTTTTATCATCTCATTTTTTCTAACCAAGCAGTCTCAGCGAGAAGAAATGGCTATCTGTGCACCGTTATTTGAACTGGGAAATACTGAGCTTACATTAGTTCAAAAAATAATATCACGGTGATCGAAAGTAGTCTGTCTGAGTGTTTGATCAGGGAATCTCGATTGTGAAAGTACTCGTAGTAGGTATAATCATAGCGTAACTGTTTCTCCAGTGCTGTTTCAGTTCCCCATCCTTGCTTAATTAAGTTCTGTGAAAGTACCCACTGTTGATGACGTCTGTAATAGAAGAATATTCTGATGATAAAATGGGGAATGGTTGATGAAGAAGAATTTATCCGCCATTTTTTCTTTACGAACCCACCAGAGTTGTGCTACTTAACTAAGCAGTGGGTCAGGAAAATACACCAATGGGATCACTTCATTTTCCAAGACAGCTTGTTGTTGATGGAAAAGCACTCTAATTGATTTATTTATACATTCTTTATTGTACACCAAATGAAAAATATATAAACGAAACCTTAGACTAACAAAACATACAATTGGCGGCCTTATCGCATTTCTCTCTAAAACCCTTCGAAAACAGGCATTGCACACTATGGAAAGCGGACAGGAGCCCCGCTTGCCGGGCCGTGATGATGGCGCTGGACTCCATGAATCTGAGCATCACGGAGGTGGACATAAATATGGACAAGGGCGAGCATCGGACGCAGGAGATGATCAATGTAAGCAACTCGATGGATTTACATGCTGAAGATTGTTTCATACATTTTCCTTTGTGTGGGATAGTTCCAAACCTACTCATTAGGTTTTCTAAACGTTGCCGAGAATTGTCTTCAATTGTGATTGAAAGTAGCTATGGAATTAAGATTCCATCCACACTATATACCTACATGCTTGTACTTAATAAATACCTTTCTTTTAATTTGTTGGTTTATGTTACAAATTGAAAAAACAAAAAAATACCGATTAACTATTATTTTTATTTTTGCAGCTAAATCCGCTACAAACATTACCCATTTTCAAGGACCGTGAACTTGTGATAAGTGATAGGTACGTATTTTCATGCCAGTATGCCACTGATGATACTGCAATTGTGGGCCCAATAATCTAGACTAAGTTCTCGTTTACGGAATCGTGGGGCGTTGGGCGTAAGACGCCGCGTGTGACGCCGCGTGCGGCTCTGTGGGCTCGCAGCGTACGACCCTGCTGGCACCGCCGCGTGTAACCGCAGGAGTTACTACGTTTTACCGCGAACAGAACACGGACTCCGCCTGCATTTCAAGCAAACGCCTGTACATTCGCTTTTCCGTATTTATAGTCATACAAAGCAGTTTGAACTTAGTGTGGGCCGCGTCACTGCACGACGCCCCGCGTCTCCTAAAACGAACATAGAAGGTACAAGAAAACAAAAAGAAAACACTCTTGATTTCCTGTTTACGTAGTAATAAGGTTTCATTCAAAGACTATTAAATTCTCTATGGTTCCATTAGTTAACCGTTTTGTTTCCGTTCTGTTTACAGTCATGCAATTTGTACGTACTTGGCGGGTCGGTACTGCGACTCTGGGCGCTTGCTGCCTAAAGATCCTGGAGGCCGTTCCATACTGGACCAGCACTTACATTACAACAGTTCCGTAATCTATCCACGGTTCCGAGCAGCTGCTGTAAGTTAAAGCTTGTTCACATAAGGTGAATGCTCCTACCAGCCCGCGAAATTCGAATTTTCTTACGTTTTTTGCATTTTGCAGGCCAGTGCTAGGTTGTATATTGATTAAAATATTATTCGCAGCTGTAAAACGTAAGTAGTTACAGAATTATAATCATCAAAATCAATACAACCCTCCAAGTTCATAAAGGCGTAGGAACAAAAAAAAAAACAGAAAAAGTCATTCCTATAGCTTTATGAACTTAGAGCGTTGTATTGATGATTTTGATGATTATAATTCTGTAACTACATATATCTTACAGTCGCGAATAATATTTTAATCAACATACAACCTAGCACTGGCCTGCAAATTGCAAAAAACGTAAGAAAATTTGAATTTCGCGGGCTGGTTGGAGCATTCACATTAACTCAAAGCCATCGAGCTTTTTAGAGTTCTGTATCCGAAGGGTAACCTACGGAACCCTATTACTAAGCCTCCGCTGTCCGTCTGTCCGTCCGTCGGTCCGTCCGTCCGTGCGACTGTCAACGGGCTGTCTCTCAAGAACCATAAAGTGGGTGATAGACGGGCGAACTTATAGTACTTACGTGATTGGTCGCGAGTGACTCACGTGAAAACTTGGATCATTACTCTGGTATCAGGGGGACCGTGATGTCGTCATTGGAGGAAACTTTTTGTTAGTCAGAAAAATGTTTGTTTATTTTTGTTATTATAGCCAGACAGGATTCTTGTGCGAGACAAGCAATTTCAAATTGAATAGCAGTTGGCTTTTTAGTGCCATAATTTCGGCACATAATATTTGGTCGACTCCGAACCTGTTACAATCGTGTCCTGAAACAATCAAGAATTATGTTAATAATTAGTGTGAAAAGCTTAAAAAATTGTATTTTTGCTACAAAATAGCACTCAACGTGTCACAAAACAAAGTAATGGCTCGCGGCTTGCGACAGACAGTCGAGGTGAACTACGAGCAAAATTTCAAAGCTGTTGGATCGCCAACGAACTTACATACTCGTCGAGCCATAAGTCCGCGTACTTAATTACGATGACAAACGAGCGAAAAAGGTCGTCGAGCCATAAATAATACCCGTGTAATAAATAGGTACTTAGAAGTTAAAATTTTCAGTGGCGTGTTTCTTAAATAATATAAATACGAACGCTTCGTGTGGGAGTCCGACTCGTACTTCGCCGGTTTTAATATCTTGTGACTATACCAACGCGGCCTACAAAATATGTTCTTACTTTCTTATTTTGTTTCAGTTGAAAGAACTTTTCAAACGGTTGCGAGTAATCTATATTAATCTATACTATTTTCTGGTTGCAGTATCCCATTCTATACGAACACTGTAATTTTGTAATGCCACAACAAATTAACGAAATTGAAAGCACCTATTGTGATCTGGAGTGTATGTTAATCAAGCGAAATTGGTTTGGCGGCAGCTGGCCGACTCTGAGCGACATTGTGTTCGCGTCCACAATCAGCACACTCAACATTTTAGTCCCTGTTGATAAAAACAAGTGAGTTCGTAAACCTGGATCAAGTAATAAAGTATATTATCCCCATCAGTGGCGTAGCTAGGCTGCATTTCTCAACAAACCTTGGTTTTAAAAAAATATCGAAAGAAAATTTAAAGATCCGGATCCTGCAAAGCTTAAGTGGGTGATAGACGGGCGAGCAAGTACGCGGACTTATGGCTTGACGACCTTTTTCACGCGGGTGTCACCGTGAGTACGCGTACTTTTTAAACAAGACGCGTAGAGAAAAAGGTCGTGGAGCCATAAGTTCGCGTACTTGCTCGCACGTCTATCACCCACTTTAAAGACCCTACTTGTAAGATCACACACTGTGTTACTCGATTCTGATGTGGTATGCAAACATTTTAGAGTTCGCTTCGCTCGATTATATTTCTTTTCGCTTCGGTACTTTAATTATTAAGCATGAAATCTTACATTTCAAATGATAGTTAATAAATTACAAAAGATATTGAAACATTTCCGAGGTAGATGCTAAAGTGTTTTAACCACTATGTATGCTCCGGGAGTCAGCCATTGTAGGTACGCCACTTTATCCAATGATAAAATTGGATACATGAAATGTAATTTCAGATACCCACGACTTTCGAGCTGGCTATACCGTATATCAGAAGAACTATATTTCATAACTGCTAACAGAAAAGGACTAAGCGAGTTCTCGAGAAGAATAGGCGAGTTAGCTCAAATAAACCAGTTATAGTTTTTTAAATCAAGGACATATTTTTTACGAGCAATGTTTGTCGACATTAGATTCCAGCTGTATTCACAGTGATGACAAAGAGTTCAAGTGTCCAAGGAGTTCTTTATCTCGACGGGGACTTCAGCTAAAGGAAGCCAGCTCCGAAGTTACAAGCAAGCCAGCCCAGGGTAAAGACACCTGAAAGAAAGGGGCCTGCCTCACGACTCGCTAAACAAGTAGGTGTGTAGTAACTAAAATCTCTACAGACAAAAAAAGTTGATTTAATTTTCTGTAGATATTATTTTGCTTTGTTAGTTTCAGTCTAATGTCCAATTTTATAAATTGTTTTTGCATAAATTGTAAACTACTTGCAAACAATAAAATTATAATAAATTGTTCATGAATAATAATTTATAGAGGCAGGCTACCCACTAAACCCATGGCAAGAAGTTAATATCGTTTATTTTATGACGTGCTTATTCTAAATAAATAAGTGATAAGCCGTAAAGCCTTTTATTGTGTTGTTGGTACAGTCACCAGCACATCAAGCTATCGGAAACTGTCGAATTTTCCCAATCAACCTTGAACCTAATGCTTCAGAGATAAAGTTGAAAATATCATCTTTTCAATATCATTGTTTAGTTACCTCTACGTAGCCCAGGATAAAAACTTATTTTGCAAAAATGCGTACCTATTACTTAATGCTTACGAACCCGGTCTAGATCAAGACTCTCATACGTAGGTAACGAAGGGTTCAGAACGTAGGTCAACGGGAAGTAGGTGCTGTACAGTCGCCAGCACATCAGGCTATACGAAACTGTCAAAATTTCCAAATCAACCTTGAACCTTATTTGTATATTGTTAAAATTTAAAATCTATCGAAGAAATTTGACAGATTGTTGTACCTAGCTTGATGTGCTGGCGTCTGTACCTTACCTATCACCTTTTTTTTTAGGGATGGGAAATCATCAAATGACTTCCCCCGCTCTGGGCGGAGCGGGAGGGAGTGTCAGACTCTTACTGACTAAAACCCATCCATGTTCCTTCAGTGCCCTTTGTGTTCCGAAGCCACGGTATCTCTTTCGAATACAATAGAGAATACAAAAGAGTTACAATAGGGAACGTTCACGGCGTTGACTAGATCCAATCTAGTGTCGCATATTCGAATCTTTAAGGTTCCAGAATACTGCGGTTCTTGCACGATCAGTTTAGGGGAGCGTGCACGAAGTAGACATGGCCATCTATCGCTACCATTTCAAAAGTTATAGGTAAAATATACTTGACAATTGTTCTGTGCTGCCATCTACAGTTTCTGCACATTCCCTTTACCACTGACGTATAAAATAATGATTTATACGTCAGTGCCCTTTACAGAATCATAAAAACTGATGTTTGGGACCTTTGACAGCCAGCTGAGAAATCTTCACCAGTATTCTTTTCCCACAGAAAATGCCAGTCTTATAGTAGTACTCTATGAGAAAATGATTTGGCATGTCGAGGTACACTGAGACATAGTTTATTACTAACATAGTTCCAAACATCCCTGTTAAAGAGTTTGCATGTAATCTCATTAGTTGCCTTTATGTTATTTAAAATTAGAAGCCTGTATATTTTTGTCTCTTCGTGTTGACTCTTTGACGGTGTCATTTTCTGTGAAATCGATGTGGAAATTTTATAACCATGTATAATTTAGGCAACCTAGCCATAATATTCTGATAGGACTACCATCAATTCCAACGCATCGAACTTGACTTATGATCCCATGTTCTCCAGCTGGGGCAGAGGGCGTCCACAGTAGTTTTTCATCGCGAACGAAGTTGAACTTAAGGCTGTAGTTCCACTGAGGTGGATCGGAGCAGAGCGGAGACGAGCTGTGCCGCGATTTACCAATCACATGGCTTGAAATTCACATCTCTTCTCCACACAACAAACAACCTACCTCTTTTCACAGCTCAGCCTCGCTCCGCACCGCTACACTCCGCCTCAGTGGAACCGCGGCCTTACGCTTCACTTCGCTACGCCATGTCATTCCGATGCTCGTCACTTCTGCATAAACGGTGCGTCGCCAGGTTTGACGGGAACGGCCTCGTTTCCTTTTCCCTTGAGGATTTCAGTCCATTGCTTTTTGGGAATGTGATCGGGATCCCTCCGGAGCGTAGGACCAATTCACTTCCACTTACAGCCCTTGATCTGGCGGTCGATTAGGCTCCCGTGGCATTTTTCAAACAGCTCTAGCGTTAGAGAAGGTCTCGGGCCAGTAAAATCCGAGTATGCAACGGTCACATCGGTTGTTTCTCAATGAACATGATTTTTTTGTAACACAAAAACATGAAGCTGAAACAATGCTGCTTAGTTAACAACCGTAGGAAAAATCTAATCTTCTAATTTTAATTTAGACTAATATTATAAAGCAGAAGAGTTTGTTTGTTTGTTTGTTTGTTTGGTTGAACGCGCTAATCTCGGGAACTACTGGTCCGATTTGAAAAATTCTTTCGGTCTTAGATAGCCCATTTATCGATGAAGGTATATATATAGGCTATATATCATCGCGCTAAGACAAATAGGCGCGGAGCAATAATGGAAAATGTGACGCAGACGAAGTTGCACGGGTCAGCTAGTATGTCTATAAAAATCTCGTGTTTGTCATCGACTTCCTCCGAAACAGCTTGACTGATTTTAAGAAATTTATTGTGCACATTCCGTAGGTCTGAGAATAGGTCATAGCCTCATAGGGTACTTTTTTGGCAAAACAATGATTGCCCGCTTAGCTAGTAACTACATATTCGTGAAAAGTAGCTTGTTTAAAAAAAAATGCTTGGATGGCAGTGGCAGGTAGCAGTAAAATGCATGGACAAAGCATCTTGCAGCATTTGATTGTTTCAAATCATGAAGGTATAGATAAATATGGAGTCCACACTTCGAATACCTACTTGAAGCAGAAATGAAGTATCGCTATCTCGCTCAATGTGGTCAAACCCTCTCTTTCTAAGTAGGGTGACCGTTATTCTTTTTTCTCAGGACAGCACTTGTAAGTAGTTGCTTTCCGTTGAGTGGACAATATGTACCTATGCGTATAAATTACGCATAAAACAAGCCGTTTGTTACAGTATAAAAGTTTGAATGGTTATTTTATTATTAAAACGGATATTATAGGAGATGAAGTTCATGGATTACTTAGGTAACCCGCTCCAACGAAGTCGCGGGCGAAGTGCTAGTAATTATAAAACCTCAAAAATTAAATAAAAACACTTTCCAACATAAATTTATTTATTTACTATTCTTTTATACATGACTAACGATCATTGCTCTGTGTAGTTTCTGTCTCCACCCACGTTAATCACTGAGTATATTTTCTGTATGACTGATAAGTAAGCACGTTTATGCTTGTTAAAAATAGTATTTGCTATTTTTTTAAGCAGTATGGTTTCATGCAATTCATTGCAATAAATTGAGTTCATGATCGGATGGTTAATTTCTTGTAACAGAGGAGTAAAATGTTGTGATACAAATGATACAATATTTATTAATTTTCGATGTCATTTACTCTAACTGCCAAAACTAGCACTTGGTATAACCAGATCAGCTATTTTCACTACAGACTCCTCATGTGTCACTTGGATATCTGAAAATTATTTTTAAAGAACATTACTTTTTGCCATAATATTTCAACTACTATATTGCTAAAAACATAATAATGTATAAGGAGGTTCCCGTTAGGTAGTTGAAAATGCACTTTCATAAAATTTCATTTTCAATGATGCAATGGATGACTACAGTTTCCTCTGAGTACCATTTTTAGGAAATAAAAAAAAACATTGTTGGCATATTATTTTATGCTCTAAATAATTAATTATAAAATATCTAATAACAGACATTCGTTCTCCGTATGAGTATATGTATGATATAATGACTAAGAAACATGTTCACAAAAGATCCCGGAGAAAGTCCCAGATATATCCTCAATATGGTCACACTACTTCAAAATTACTTCCGATGTAAACAAAAAGATAAAATTGCACTAAGTCAATGAAAATCGATGAAAACCTATTTGATCTTTACACAGTTATCAGTATACTCATTTATTAGTATGTTGAACACATTGGTTAAGCGTTATGTGAAGTAATTCATAGAAAATACAAAGAAATATGTTTAAATTGACTCAATGTCAGAAATCACGATTTAAACACTTTCACGTGAAATTGTATATCACCTCCTGGACACCACGTATTACCGTAACCATGCTCTTCACAACTGTGCACCATTTCTTTGATTATACCTTCAAATTACAGACAAATATTCTAAACGAAGCTGTGAACCGTAATGTAAACAAGCGCCATGTTGGAAAATTTTTACTGACAACTTGACATTTGGCGGCCAATGTTGCCACATTACCAAATCCCAAGGAAATGGGATTAAAATTCACGTTGTATGCCAATCACGATAAGCATCCGTGATCTAAAATTTTAGGAGTTTGTAAATCAGTAATCGTAGTTCAACTATTTATTTGTAGACACATTATCTAAAAGTGTTTTACTTCAGATTCTGTTAGTTTGGTGAGTCTTTTTAAGAGGTTATAAGGAGATTTCATAAAAGAGATTTCCACACTAAGTCCACACAAGAAAGAGAAGTCGGCCACCATAGAGTGAGATAGAGTTGCGTAGGTATTTGACTCAAACTGTTGTTCCAAGTCTGGACTCCATATTTATCTATACCTTCATGGTTCACCTCACTCACTGACGTATACACAGACTACATAGAGATACTACGTATGACGTATAGGTATAAAAATTTGTCAGTACTTGCTGTGACCACAGACTACATAGAGATACTACGTATCAGACGACCCACTCCCATAGAAAAAAAGTGGTAGGTAGAGGTTGTCAAAAGTTGGAAGGTTCGAACATGACAGTTTGTTTTTTTTTTAATTTACGTGTTGAGTTTTAGGCAAAGGCCCACACATAAAGCCTCAATTACCCCGTTGTACTGTTTGTAGATCTAATTCAGACCTCAATTTTTTTTGCTGGTAGCAGCAAAACATGTTCATGAAATATCTAAGAGGGAACTACTGAGAAATATGTAAATAAAACACAACAAATACTTATTTAGATTTTTATTTAGTTTTAAATTTAACGAATGCTTTAGATTGCATTCTCGGAAGAGATTTACCGATTAGTCGGGATACATCTGTGCCTTTCATAATTTTATGTATCGTACAACACCAGTTAAAAATTACTAAATTTACCCCATGCTCAATGAATTTTCTATTTCTTTTTTATGAGTTTCACAAAAAAGGAAGTCGAATGAGTACTTAGACATAATTTTGCTTTTAATTCTTTTTGAAATATTATTTTTCGCTGGACAATGCTCTAAGTACTCATTTGCTTCCTCTGTGACTACTCCGAACGCTCTCACTGCATTTTCAGAAGGGTAGTCAATCTCATTTTTTTGTTGGTATTAAACTCTTTTTTTTTGCACCCAATTATGTACAGCACTGACCTCGCGCGTAGTTAGATCGGCAACGCAATCGCCACATTTTATTTTTGAAAAAATTTCTTTGTGACCCACCCTGCTGTGTATGCTCTTGCATGAACATTGAGGCGTTCTTGAGCAACAGATCGCGGCACCGTTCCTGACGTATGGGGTTCTACATTAATTTCACTCAGATTTTTTGGAAGGTACAAATAGCTGTGGGATCATGTTCACAATTAAAAGTATCTGAGTGAAATTTTATAAATCTCGTTATTAGATATGAAGGTGTTGACAAAGGTGTGGCAATTCGGGTTATTATTTCTGCAATTATACGCCCGCACTTGTCCAAAAAAGTATTCCATTGGATCAGAGGTGAAATAGTACGGGCGCATTAATTTAACATTTTTCTTTTGGAGGAATTGCCACAGCCATAACTTTATAGAATTACAATCCAATTTTTTAATGAAGGCACAGTTGTCTCCCTACCTTTGACGTCCACAAAACGTATTTCTTTTCATTTTTTAATGGATTCTTGCCAAAATCTTTGGTGCGGTGACCCTGTTGTACAAGCTGCGCATAAGGGTTTCCCTCTTGCCGTCTTACTATATAAACTCGCACCATTCACTGAGTCGAACAGGTTGTCAAAAAATGATCTTGTTTCAGCAGTGTTTTCGAGGGTGGACCTAACTCTTCTCCCATCAGCATATTGAGCTGGAACAATTGACACTTAAATTAAAATTGGTATACTATAGTAAATTAATAAACAAAATTGATTTGAGTTTAAGTTCAAGATTCAGAAAAATATATAAGAAATTTTAGACTGGTATAAAGAAATAATCAAAATGGCTTGATTTTATTATTATTACTAGCTGAACTGGCAAACTTTGTTTTGCCAAATAAATAAAACAAAATAGCCAACAACCTATTCTCTGACCTAATAAATATACACAAAAAAAAATATATACATTAGTCAAGGCGTTTTGGAGGAGTTCGATAACAAACACTGTGACACGATAGTTTTATAAATTAGAAGATTAGATTATAAACAAATATTAAAGGGAATGCCAACCAAAGTATGTATTTTAGGCACTATTGGTCATAGTTAGTTAATTTTTCATCAATTTAATTATTATTATGAAAGTAAACTCCTAAATAAACATTTTAAACATCAAGCAAGCAAGATTTTTGACATACTAATTTTTAAAGTATAATGTTAACATGGGTAACTTGTACTGATTCAGACAGGATGCATAAAAGGAATAAAAATATTTGAATTTGATACATACCAATAATACCCAATTCATTGTCTTTGTTTGTTGTACCAGAAACACTTGATATAACATCATCATTATACCTCGCTATCTACGATGTTGAAGGCATTGTTAATGACTGATCTGTAAATATATTACATCAATTAGAACTATGCACAAATATCGATAGGGAATTGAAACTAAGGACCATAAGTACCGTAAGTACATACCTGTTACATTCCCATTGTTTTCTGTATTGAAAATTGACTACAATATTCAACATTAATAGTTGTATTTTCTGATGACAAGGGCACTGGAAGTGAGTTATCTGAAATAAAGTTCATTTTAAATTTTAATTGGTTTGGTAAAAAAAAAATACTTTAGTTTCATTATAATAATCAATATGTTCACAGGAATTTATTATAAACTTTGAATAGTTTATGAAAATAACAGTCTTACCAGGGAGACGGGCATAATAGTATGGTCATCATGTTTCCTTTTCCGAGAATAATATTGTGATCATGATTCTGATATACTTCTGAAAAAAGAAATGCATAGGTACATGAGTTTTCTATATTATGTTTACCATTATGCGCTTATGCGCTATAAATTGGGTAAGTGGGTCGTCTCAGGTTGAGTGGGTTATTATAGAATTTACTTATTTTACATGATCAGCAGATATTTATTATATACGTACTAACCTTGCTCAACTTTTATGGGTATTCCAGAAGCAATTTCACCGGCCGAGAACAATGATGGATAAGAACCAACTAGCCGATGCTTCTCACTGATGAACCTTTTTTCAAAGTGTTTCTGGCTCACACATAGTTTTTGAAGTGCTTGCGCGCTTAAGCTGCGCAAATAATCACTATTAATGCTCAGAACCCACATGTCCTTCCGTATAGTACCACAATTTTCGATTCAACACTTTGTTGTACACCTTGTACTACCAATGCAAAATATAACATCACTGTATACAATAGTTTAAAATCACTGAGAGGATAAGTAAGGAAAATAATAATCTAATATGAAATTAAACTAATATGGTGGCAACAGAAAAGTTCTAATTTTGACAGTGACATTTGTCAATAATATCTATGGATTTGGCAACGGGCGTTAGCGGGGTGAAGAATGACAGAAGGGGGCGAGGCGATCTGTTATGTTCAAAACTTCCAACCATAGAGTATACGGTTGAAATTTTTTGTTCTAAGTTTGCGTGCCGTGGCTGTGACGCTGTCATGTCATGTCATGTCATGCGTGTCTGTCATTCATTGTAATTATTTCGTTGCGATTGCGACGATCAGCTAATTTATTTATTTTGTTATGGAGGAGGGATGAATGAATGAAGAGTGCTGGGTGCAATTCATTATGTAGATTATCAAACATTGCCGTCCATTGTTTGCTCGAAGTTCACAGGAAAAACGTAAAAAGTTCATCACGGATTCTCACGGAATGCGAAGAAAGTCGACGTGAAAGGTTTGTGCTGTGTTATGAATGGTGGTGTCAATGTGAGGCTGGTGCCGTCACCATGCCACTTGTGTCGTGCTAACATACAATAAACTGGTATTACGTTACGCTAACGTAACTCCGTGTTTACTCAGTGCGCTGTATTTAAGTGACATTATTTGGAAAGTCCGGAGGATACTTTCTACCGTCGCGCACCAGTGATGGCCGGGTTCCAGGCGAGCGATACAATGCCTAAGTTCGGGCACGTGACAGACTTGCGCGAGCAGTGGCTCGTGCGCGCCGACGGAGCGCTGGCGCACCGCCTGCAAGACCGTGAGATATCCTCGCACCTTTGCGAGAACAGATACCGCAACCAGCAGATTCGCGAAGACTTCCCCATCGCGCTGAACGAACAGCGCGACATCGAGCACGAGGTGCAGCTACGCGAGCTCACGCGCCGCCGCCAGGCCGACATCGACGCCGAGATCGCGCGCGAGATGGCTGAGATCAACCTGCGCCGGCAGCGTCGCCAGCGGGGCGCCGACATGCTGCAGCAGCCCAGCTCGTCCCGCGCAGCGCCCCCCGCGCCGCCTCCCGTCGCTACTGTTCCAACTGAGGACCTGAACCCTGAAGAACTAGGTCTGTCTCCCACTGAACTTGAAGATATGAGAAGGCGATTGGAACAAGAAGAGAAAGATGCAAGACTTGCTAGAGAACTGAGTCACGAGGACAATAACCAGGATGCCCTGCTGGCTGACATGAGATGCGCCGTGGAAGCTCAAGATGGTGAACTGGCCAGATTGTTGCAAGAGAGAGAATATAAGAAACTACAAAGAGCCAAGGAGAAGGCAAGGCAGAAGGCTCTACTGAAAAAACAGCAAAGAATGGCAGCCCAACAACAAGCACCACCGCTGGACAGTGAACCTCCCACTCCACAGGCTACATTATGTGATGCCTACTGTAATCCTCGAGATATGATCCGTGAGAACCGACTCAGACTGTGCAAATCTGTTGATTCTGATTTGCATTATGTTGAACCATTTGAAAAAGAGTCTATTCAATCCAAAGCCAGTGCCTTGCAGTCCTTGGAGATGTCGAACCAGTTCTATGCTCAACAATCTGAAGCGGGGACTTCAGGCAGCAATCTATCTCATGCTCACTCAAGATCTTTTGATGACAAAAGGGTACAGAGTAATAATAGTTCCATGCAACACCGACAGCCTCCTCCCCCACCAATAACAAGCAAGAAGCCTCGTTTCCCAGACCCTGTGAGCATTAGGCCAGCATCACACTACCCCACAGACAACTTGGTGCCTGAGAGCATCCCCCCACCCAACATGCCTCACAGCTACAGTGAGAACAACAACTTGTACAGCAGTACATACCCGCCTGATGTCAGCCCACCGCATGTGGCTCCAGACAGACATGACACGAGTAAGAGGCTGTCAGTAATATCTGACATAACTGCTGAAAGTCTCGCTAAGAAGAAGAGCAAGCAAGCTGACATCAGTAAAAAAAGAAAGGGATGCAAAATACAGTGAAATAGTTTGACAGTCTTGTGAGAAAGAAATGGTTGGCCTTTCAAAGATTAGTGATTTAATTGATCTGTTTTAATGTTGAGCTCAGCTACACGGTAGTGGTGATACGTGAAGTGATCCGATTGGTAGCTGGCTTCTGTGTTCGTATGTTATTGGATTGTTGTGTATAATCCAGCTCAAAACGGTTTTTATAAGATATTCTAGAGTCAATGATTGAATACAGCAAGTATCAAGATATTTTTCCAAGGGTTTTTAACATTTTATTTTATACTGTAGTGATTAGGTCATGTTGCTGGCAATTTTTATAAAGAATTATTGTTTTTTTTTTCTTAGAATTAATGTTTTTTTTTTTTAATCTAAACTCTGCAATATTATTTATATTTTAAGCCAAACTTAGCATTTAAATAAGGCAGAAATAGCGAAACAATTACCTACCTTTAAGTACTTTGGCCATTACTACAGATAATCTCAAGTAGTGTTGCTTCTACTTATGTAGGTACTATATCTAAGTGTTCTGATAAATACTTGCACTGCCTCTTAGATAAACTTATTTGAAGTGAAGGTAGGAAAGGAAGCACTCATTATTCAACAATATCTATGTAAAAGCCAAATATCCAAGTGATAAAATTTATCACTTACTATTTAATAGTTGCTTTGTTATTAAACTACTTTCCAAAATTAGTACCTGCTCAAGTAGTGCCGTGACTTTGTACATGCATATCTCGTTTTCTCCCGTTGTCCCCGTAAGAAATTCAGGAAGTCATCTCCTAGTAACCACTTACACTCTCCAAGGAACCTACATGCCAAATCAGTTTACTACAGGCAGTAGTCTCGGCTGTGCGTTGTCTGTCAATCACTGATCAGGGGGGTAACTCACAAAGATATTGTTGCGGGCGTATTCTACTCCATATCACCATAACACTAAGAATTAATGACAACAGGATTTCATTCATTCTTAGTTGGGGTTCGGAAATAATCGTAAGTCCGTAGGTGATGCGGAGTAGAACATGCTTGCAATTAAGCCCGAAACTACGGACTTCGGGCTTATGCTTCCTCCACACTATTCCGAAGTTGCACGAAGCGAAGTGCTCTCCGAAGTTGACCGAAGTCCGAAGTAGGTGTCCACACACCTCGAGCAACTTCGCGAGGAACTCAGTCGCCCGTTCATGTGGTAACTGCCGTTGCAATGTGTACTCTCGCTTAATAAAAATACGTGCGTATTTATTAAGGCTGACGCGAACCGAAGTGAGTCGAAGTGACCCGAGTAGTGTGGACAGACGCTTCGTGTTCGAACTTCGAGTCCTTTGACTCGGGCGCAAAAACCGACAACAACTGGAAGTCGCCCGAGGCGAAGCGAAGTTGCACGAGGCGAAGCGAAGTGCCCCTCCACACTATCGTATTCGCTCAACTTCGATCAACTTCGGGAATAATGTGGAAGCTACTTTAGAGAGTAGCCTCACTGTACAACGAGTTTCAAATGAGAATAGGAACGTCAGTGACCTCTATCCAAAGAGTAAAGTAATATAGAGGCCTCTATCTGTCAAATGTCTCTTGAAAAGTACGGTTTGCAAAGAAAACTTAGCCGATATGCAAATCAATAAGGGTTTATTTTACTTTGTTTAAATAGGTCTTAAATTAAATTTAAATAAAAACGTTCGTAAATGAGCTAAACATAATAATTTACAGCTATGACGTCAGAATATGGGGCTAAGTCGATCCAATTCTTATTTGAAACGCATTGTAACGGAAGAATTTCATACATATTCATACACCAAAATACTACAGACTAAGTAGTCTCACAATTTTAGACATCCATTTCCAGAAACGTAAATAATGAGAACAAAATTCTGGCTATAAAATCGGATCAAATTACCGGTTCATGAATCACTTGTGTCCAGATTCCAATAAGATGAATCATAGTCGTAAAATGTGGATGATATTGCAGAGCACATGCAGAAAGTACCTGCAGAAACCAATGAGCCATTTTAAGCTAAGGTCAGTATGTGCCTTTGTCTAGATAGGTATATTATGTAAGTTAAATATGTTTAATCAAACATTCCATTTTTTTATGTGTTGTATTAAATTAGCAACATTATTATTTCAGCAGTTGCTGTGACTCTCTATGATAAGTTGATTATTTTAGAAATTATATATGAAAAAGAAGACTTTTAAAGGACGAAAAATAAGGACCTAGGTAGTGAACATGCTCCTGCATTGTGCTCATACCTACTCAAAATATCATAGGTACTTACTTTGATTACATACAATATGTCTAGATAGAGAGTTCCAGCGTCTACTCATCAAAAAACATATCAGCTCACTCTGAGCTGTCATGTATTTAATCAAAGGGTACTTAAGACATCATAATTAGGTATTTTATTGTATACTAGAAAACTACTATAGATGTAGAAATATTATATTATTCATGCATAACATTATTGATTAAATGTTGTAACATGAAGAAATGTTATTAATAGAAGTTAAATAAGTTTTGTAATGAAAAGTATTGTTTTGTGGCGAACATACTTAAACATCTTTAAAGTTCCGTTATTTTCACGAAAATGACCTCAATTTTGTACTTAATCTCCACTAAATTTTAAGACTGATTTTAAAATGAACATTTAATTACAATAATAGTTTTGGTGCCCAATTGGTGCTTTATAAAGAATTTATCTCACAAATTATTCGTATTATTATAATTTCTCATAAATATTTTTGTTATTATGATAAGAGATTATTCGCATATGCAAAATTGAGTTAGAAAATATAATAGTTAATTGCTTTCACAGTAACTTTCTCTGGCGATGGCGTAAAGATGACTATTCAAAGCGTGTCGCGAGTGTCATCACAATAATTATATTAGAGGTCACTCACACAGGCAATGGTCAATAGTCGTTAACAACATTGGTATTTCATCCGTTTGTAGTAATTTACCTTACTAATGTATTTGTCTCCGGAAAGTGGAAAAAGCCGTAAGATTGCAAAATGTCGCGTTATTGTAATTTTTTTTTTTCTCTAAATAATACCTACACGTATTAATTGGAAAATATTAATATGGATGGGATTTATTATACCGCGTGTATCTATCGACATCGACGCACATACGTTTGCCATGGGTCCAAGGCATGATTCTGGACACCCCAGTGTTGGAATTTTTCGTCGGTTCTTTTCTCATTTTTTTTCAAGAGTACCACAAATAGGTATCAGCTCAGCTGAGCTGATATCTTATTTGTGGTTTTATTCAGATTGCTCTTTTTAGTGAAAGTAGTTAATTAATTATATTTTTATTAAAAATCTCATTGGGTTAGGTCAGAATAACGATTAAGTATGAGCAGTCTAAAGTAAAAAAACCCTTGAAAAAAATTAAAAAATGAGAAAAAAGCCGATGAAAAATTCTCAGTCTAGGGTGTCCAGAATCATGCCCTGGACCCATGGAAAACGTTTGTGCGTCTATGTCAGATACACGCGGTATAGGTACAAAACTATTTTTTCATAATATATCGAGATAATATTATAATCTAATCAAGATTTTTTACAATCTTACGGAGTCTGCCATTTACCGGTGACATAAATTCAATCCAACTTTGTATTTTGGAATCATTTATTGCTATTAAATACTGCGAAATATTTACATAAGACAATAAAAGTAGGTGCACACAGCGTTATTCAAAAGCGATTATCTTCTATTTTGTATTTTCGGGTTCTGAAATTTTAAAATTTTACTTATATCTAATTAAATACATGCCTGTGGATAGTCTAGTCTAGAATATGTGAGAAGCTGGTGTCTGAGGTAGGCATGAAAATGCCTGTATTTCAAATCACCGGGACCCACGGAAGGAACAAGACCAATTATATTTGAGTGGTACTGAATACTGATATAATAGCACTTTATGATGTAAGGAACGAATTGCGAAATGCTTCATTTCTTTTGAAAGAATAAGATAATCGCTTTTCAACATTGCGTGCCTGTCCACTGCTGTACTAGTTAAACTTAATTTATTTGTAAGAATATAGGTACTTATAAACGTGACTACATCGTAACTTTGTAATAATGGTGCTGAAATAATAAGAACTGAACGTATATCAAATATTTTAAAACTAGCCAAACAATGGCAACTATTCAATACAAAATTTACCTTCTCACTGCTTCTAAAGAATCTCAGAAACATTGGCACAATATTATTAAAAATACGTATTAATATTTACAAAATATAACGTTTATAAGTAAAATAATAATTTAATTGTAATACGTACTTAAATAAGGGTAAGCTTTAATCGCAATGTATGGCCTTGATCGTGCCTTAATGGAACTGAACCAAACTCAAATATATTTATAATCTTTTTAATGTTATTTTAATGAGTAAACACACATTATTATTATCACTAGAGAACATCAACGCAGTTAGATGTGGCATTTATTCGTTGTTACTGAAAAGCGTGTGCTTATGTAGGTACACTCGCCAGCACATCAGGCTATCCGAAACTGTCAAATTTGAACCCAATCTCTTTAGCAATAAAGTTGATAATCTAACAAAGAAATTTGACGGATTGTTGTAGGTTGATGTGATGTGCGTGACGGACTGTACGTACTAGCTTTTGCTATCGGTTTCGCCCGCTTGTCCTTAAGGAACATACTCCCGGGATAAAAAGTATCCTATGTGTTATTTCAGACTATAATCTACCTTTGTGCCAAATTTCATGAAGATCCTTTCAGGCGTTCTGACTTGAAAGAGTAACAAACATCCATTACTCACTCACAAACTTTTTCGAGTTGGTAGGTCCCAACTTAACTTATCTGTATCTCGATTATAAACGTTATTCAATACTTTGAATAACGTAATTCATATTCTCGTTCTTCTTCTCCTTCGTGTCTATGGCACGACAGTACTTTAAATTTCGTTGGCCGAAAACATTGCTACTTCCATGGCATCGTTGGTAAAAGTACGTAGATCACTTCGGCTGGAAGTTTTGGAGCACAGTGGACAAGATATGAGGTGGAGCACGGTTTGTGACTCGGCTCCATATCTTCACAGTTGAGTCGTCATGGTAGCCCCAGTTTGCGAAGTATATTCCCGTTAATAACTAAGTAACTAACGGATAGTTTGTTGAAAGTTAACATCTGATCGCGGCAACGGCCGCATAGTATGTTTATATAAAATGCATCAAAGTTCTCCAGATCCTAGTCTACATCAGAGTTAAAATCGTTTTCGCATAGCGTTCCTTCTGACTTTTTGGCTCCGCTCCTAAGGACCGTAGCACTACCGTGATGATATCAAATGCATTTTTTTTTCAAGAGACTAGTGTTCAATAAAATATAAACACTTTTAGTATACCAGTATAGATAACAGTATCTCCATTGCTTGTCTGCACCATTTTCTAAAAATTGTAACAGCACACTTGTGGATAAAGACGCGATTTCTCTCAAAGATATTACCAATAGATACGATATAAGTATACACAATACGAGCGTATTACGATTAGAAATCCTACATACAATTATTTTCACGATCGTTTCAAAGTAACGACAAACATCCATTACTCACTCACAAACTTTTTCGAGTTGGTAGGTCCCAACTTAACTTATCTGTATCTCGATTATAAACGTTATTCAATACTTTGAATAACGTAATTCATATTCTCGTTCTTCTTCTCCTTCGTGTCTATGGCACGACAGTACTTTAAATTTCGTTGGCCGAAAACATTGCTACTTCCATGGCATCGTTGGTAAAAGTACGTAGATCACTTCGGCTGGAAGTTTTGGAGCACAGTGGACAAGATATGAGGTGGAGCACGGTTTGTGACTCGGCTCCATATCTTCACAGTTGAGTCGTCATGGTAGCCCCAGTTTGCGAAGTATATTCCCGTTAATAACTAAGTAACTAACGGATAGTTTGTTGAAAGTTAACATCTGATCGCGGCAACGGCCGCATAGTATGTTTATATAAAATGCATCAAAGTTCTCCAGATCCTAGTCTACATCAGAGTTAAAATCGTTTTCGCATAGCGTTCCTTCTGACTTTTTGGCTCCGCTCCTAAGGACCGTAGCACTACCGTGATGATATCAAATGCATTTTTTTTTCAAGAGACTAGTGTTCAATAAAATATAAACACTTTTAGTATACCAGTATAGATAACAGTATCTCCATTGCTTGTCTGCACCATTTTCTAAAAATTGTAACAGCACACTTGTGGATAAAGACGCGATTTCTCTCAAAGATATTACCAATAGATACGATATAAGTATACACAATACGAGCGTATTACGATTAGAAATCCTACATACAATTATTTTCACGATCGTTTCAAAGTAACGACGAATGAATGCCTTCATCTGCGGATACGCAAAGCAGTATCTTGAGTGTAAGCGAATATTATTTGTAACTAGGTCTACCTAAATAGACGAAAATGTATGCTAATTTATATTACACTTGCTTTTGACTGCACTTTTGTACATTATACATCCCATTTTTCGAAGAATTTTGCGAATTACTTAATGTGCTTTTAATACTTAAACAAACCTTCCTCTTGCATTACTCTGTCTCTTGTTGAAAACCACATTAATTAAAAACCGTTGCGTAGTTTATAAGATATAAGCGTAAAGAAAAAATTGCCATTTTTTTGCCACTGCTTCATAATTTTCCATTTTCAATCCAATTGATGTCCATTTTCAATCTTCTCTTTCACTAGAAGTTAGGCAATGCAGACGGACCGACGAAAGAGGAGATTGATGGCATTTCTATCTTCTTCGAAATCATGGGTAGCAACATCGCAATTTTGTATTGTAAATTAGCAAACACAACATTTTATATTTAGTAACACATTTGGATTTCAGTCAATGTATGTTTATGATTATTTTTTATCTGAATAAACTCGTCCTCTGTTTCGTAACAGGATATGTGGTGTTATTTCGCGGCTAATCGGCTCGTGATGGCTGGGCTCGGATGATAACATGGTCAGTCGACTGGTCGTCGTCAATGAATTTTATGTGCCTATTTGGCGATCGCATGGATGTTATTATGTGATGCCTACCTATATAGTTTAGTTTAGGGTTCCGTAACCAACAGAACCTTATTACTAAGCCTCCGCTGTCTGTCCGTCTGTCCGGGTTGTATCTCAAGAACCGTCATAGGTAGACAGTTGAAATTTTCAGTGTCTATTTTATTGCCTCTATAACAACAGAGACTAGTTCCTAAAACGTAACAAACAGATGTGTTGCTGGGGAGTTTGTTGGCCACTTCTTCTCCACAGCTAAAACACTAGGAAGTGATGACGGGCGGGCGTTTTGGGGGACTGACTTTTGTAATACTTGACGTTCAAAAAGTGCTGGCTCTCAGCCTAATATGAATAAATGACTTTTGAATTTGAATTTTGAACAAATAATAAAAATTAAATCTATATCTATACTATGTATATATAAAACAAAGACGGGTTTGTTACAACACTTATAACTCGAGATCTGCTGAAACAATTTTCATGGTTATTGATTCGTTGGATTTGTCTCCGACCCGAATAGCAGAATACATCTTAAAAACAATGAAAACTCGATATGTGCAATGAATACTTAATTGACGGGAGCGAAGCCGCGGGGGACAGCTAGTATTATATAAAAGAAAGTCGTGTTAGTTACACTATTTATAACTCAAGAACGGCTGAATCGATTTAGCTGAAAATTGGAGGGAAGGTAGCTTAGAACCAGGAGACGGACATAGGAAGGCATAGGAGTTTTTTTATGATGGAAATCCCACGGGAACGGGAAACATGCGGGTTAAACGGGAGCGAAGCCGCGGGGGACAGCTAGTTAAGAATGAAAGGGGGAACACATACAATAAACGGGTTTTCTTTCGGGTTATTATGCAGAGCCCTTGGTGTCAAGTCCAACTCCCACTTGGCCGTATTTTATGAAGCACTTCAAGTGTAAGGACCACAAACTTCCCGTGCCTTTCAAATCGCGTTTTTATCTTGAAATTGATCGTAGCAGCCTGTGTAGGAAGTAGATTTTATTTCCTCGAAAGTTTTATTAGAGCACTAGCACTTCGCTCGCGACTTCCTTTACCTTTGTTTAGATGTAGTACGTACAAACGAATTTTCACCCTTGCATCCGTTCTTGAAGGTTGAATTTCCTAAATCCCTTATTGGCGCTCATCTATAGAAATAGTAGAAGTCTCAAGATCCTTCTTACTGGAACTGGGACTACACTACAAGGCTTCCTTGCCTTGTACTCCCGGTAGTAGGTATCGGCTGTGCGTTAATATGTCAGTCAGTGTCCCTTTTTGATATAATAATAATAATATCCTTGGACATTTCACACAACGCCATATAGTCCCAAGCTAAGCAAACTAATGCTTGTGTTATGGTTACGAGATGGCTGATAAACTACTTACATACATTTTTTTTTTGTAAATACATAGGTAGGTACCTACATATTATAGTTAGAAAAACACCCAGACTCGAAACAAATACTTGTAGGTCGTACAAATATTTCTTCCGTGCGGGAATCGAACCCGCGACATGCTGCGCAGCAGTCAATGCTCAACCACTGCGCCAACCGTGTCGTCATAATACATAAGGGTATCTGATTTTTGCCCAGTTTTCGAGGCAGCGGCAGGTCAACCACCTACCAATATAAATAAACAATCGATATTCCACTGTTGTTCAACTAACACCTTCCAGTTCCATAATTAGATAATTCCACAATACTTATTCATAATAGAACATACCCAGAAAATAATGTTTTCCATTTCATGTCGTTTCTATTCCGAGTGTGGTCGCTCGGATGCATGCCTGGCACACTCCGTGCATGCCCAAAACTGGCTGCATGAAGTATATTCAAATGCAGTCTGACACAAATGCATCGCGTATTTTACCGATCTTTTGACAAATGGGTCGCTCCATTACTTAACTCCATTGGGCTTTTAAAATTGAAAACGATAAAAAATAGCAGCGCTAGTAAATTATGGCTTCTGAAGTTCCGGTTGCTCAAAAAATTCAATTAATTTCCTTTCAAAAAACTGTTTCATTTTGTGTTGTGTGTGTACACGCAATCCCTAACATAATTGCTGTGTTCCTCTTTGGGAGTACAGAGTTCATGAGGGCATGGGTTCCGTTCCAGTGCACAGACGAGCAAATGTCTTGGATAACTGGTGTTCGTTGGCATCGGCACTCCATCCACCTTTGGTCCTTTGTAACCTTAACATAATCAATTCGCAGCTTATTCTCAACTAATTAGTTGTTACTGTAGGTACTAACTTGGAGTAACATGTTGTCAAGATACCATGCCAGGGTTGCGGAAAGTGTTCGAAAGAATCATCGAGGCTTTAAAATGCAAAGGGCATTTGGAAGAACACGGATGGGTTTTACTCAGTTGACACTCCCTTCCGCTCCGCCCAGAGCGTTCCCATCCTAAAAAAATACCTTAAGGCCGTACCCTGAGCAAATAACCTTGAGCATTTTTTCCCTCAATAACAGCGCAAGAGATACAATAGCGAATACGCTCAGAATGTTGAATAAAATCGTTATAAAATCTAATTTTGGTCTTTTGAAAAAAATACTTCTACCAAAATGTTCATAGGTAAATTGCCTATCCATTAGTGTAAGTACAAAATCAAAATAATCGTTAGTTTTCGAGAAGATGCATGTTTTCAGTAATTTTTTCTCATTTCTTTGGTTTCGTTGTGAGGAGATTATTTAAACATGATACTTAATATTAAAAAAATAAATCTACCATTTTGAAGCCAAGATTATGTAGAAATTTAATGTATTTTTTATTAGTTGATATTTCTTTTGGATAAAGAGTAGATAGCTCCAAAAAACTGCACAAAAAACGGCTAGCGCTGCGTTTTGCTCGGGGACGCGCCTGACCCTTAACCCCCATTTTACACGAAAGTATCTTTGTACTTAAGTCAAATTCGCGCAAAACCGCAGGTGACCCTTGGACTTCCCTCGCCTCGCCCCTCCTCGATCTTCAATAGAGAGAGAAACAGGTGAGTTCTTCTGCTCGGTCACCTATCCTTCTCACGGTTAATTTATGCAGTTTATAAATCACTAATCAGACACTCGAGATCGACAGTCTATTTCATAATAAGTATTGTAACAGCCACCTGAGAAAAATCTCTTATTTCATTAGTTATGTCACATTAGAGAGACCGGAGAAAGTGTTTTCTGACTTAGCTAAAAATATACCGCCAACAATACCGTGTACTTCTATATGGTAATGAGAATTCACAGCTTAGTCATCTCCTATTATAGACCATGTAGAAGGGCATCTATATACTAGGAAATTTACTTTTTGCTTATCAAGTCCTCATTTATGTTTATGAATGAGAATCTTCCATGCGGAGGCGTGCTACGAACTGAAAACAGTTCGCAAGTTTTTTAAACAACGTGGTCATGTTGTTCAATCTTTAAAATAATATTAATTTCTCATAAGCAAACAATGTGTCGATCGGCCTTGGCGTCCGCTTTAACAGAATACACCGTGTATGGAATAAATACATAACAAGTAAGTACATTGTAGGAGCACCTGCCGGCCGATGACCTTGGGCCGGCCTCTAAATGCTCCGCTTCGGAAATGCACAACAGCTAGTAATTCTTGTAATATCGACTCGTTAACGGGCCCTTCAACTTACTTGGATTATTTTTCCGACCTATTTATAGCTTGCTTCAAATATTATTGACGGTTGAATGGTACACAATAGTAAATAAATTAGGTATAGGTACCCGGTATACCAAGATTTTTATAAGTAGGTTGGCGCTTTATTAATTTATTCCCGCATCTTATAGATGTTGCTGGTGTTCCTATTAGCTAAAACAAGATTTCGGATACCTATCCCAAAAAGTTGAAGTAGGTACCTACCTATATAAAAATACGTCGATCAGTATATTTTTTGTTACCTTTTCATGATCTAGTGAAATCACCGACCCTACTTAGTTGTAAGGCTAAGGTTCTGCGTTGTAGCACTCAGCCCTTTTTAGGGTTCCGTAGCCAAATGGCAAAAACGGAACCCTTATAGATTTGTCATGTCTGTCTGTCTGTCCGTCCGTATGTCATAGCCACTATAAGAACTCTGCTGTTGAAACTTGGTAAGTAGATGTAGGTATTCTGTTTTCACACAAAAATAGAAAAAAAAAAAACAGTAAATTTTGGGGGTCCCCATACTTAAAACTGAAACTAAAAAAAATTTTTTTCATTAAACCCATACGTGTGGAGTATCTATGGATAGGTCTTCGAAAATGAAATTGAGGTTTCTAATATAATTTTTTTTCTTATTTGAATAGTTTGCGAGAGAGACACTTCCAAAGTGGTAAAATGTGCCCCCCCCCCCCTGTAACTTCTAAAATAAGAGAAAGATAAAACTAATAAAAATATGATGTAGGTATATTACCATGTAAACTACCAGCGAAAATTGGTTTGAACGAGATCTATTATAGTAAGTAGTTTTTTTTAAGTCATAAATCGTAAATCGCAACTTTTGCTTGTAATATACGTACAGCGACTACAGCTTTGTACGGAACCCTAGATGCGCGAGTCCGACTCGCACTTGGCCGGTTTTTTAGCGCTCTAGCATCGGTATCATCGTGTGGTTTTGTGGATGTGGTCTCCCGACTCCCACGTTTAGTACGGTGAGCATCGGAAGTCCATTAGCAATATAGTACCTATAATAATGATTGAATACAGTTATAATAAACTAGCTCACGTGTGCCTCTTCGTTGGGGGGTATTTTTCGAGTTAAATTAATATAGCTTTCTTTTGGTAAAATAATTTTCAAAATCAGTTCAGTACGTAGTACCTACCAGAGATTACCCCCTCAAACTGTACCTCTTACATTATTAAGGTATGGAATATAATTATATTTACTGAGACTTCAATAAGTCTAGTGTCAATTTAGCTGATAATTACCAAAGTTTATAGTTTTCAACAAAAGCCATGAATGAATAGTTTACGAGTCACGTTGCTGACTGTACTTTCTGGGTCACGTTTTCATTTGTCCCACCTACACGCAAAATACGCGCTTAGTCGTGGAGTTGCGGAAACCAGCCCGATTTACATACATACTGGGTCACGTAGCTACAACTCTGAGACTGGTCATGTCACGTGGAGCATTCAAACCTTTCCTACAAAAAGATCTCCCGGTCTACGGACCCTTGAGTGGTATCCAAGACCATAACTTCCATTCTAAGGTACCTACTGCACAAAATGTTGAAGCGCCAGCTTCCAAACTTCACACCAATGACGAGCTCAGAGTTAGCAGTTCTTGATTTGAAGAGCCTGATTATAAGGACTTAAAATAATTGACGACATTACGCACTGACGCGTCTTGCAAGGATATATATGAAACTTTCAGTAGTTAATAAAATAAAAAAACATGCAAAAATTTCAAATTGACTATATTCATCATCACAATAAACAAATAAATATAAAAATATGACACAAGATGATCGTTTGTCGTGTCTTTGAACGGACATGTTGCCATACAAACATTACTTATGGCGGGAAAGTGCTCTAAGCATGGAAAAGAGATGCTCGTGGGTAGGTATAGACTACACTTCATTTAAATTTTAAGGGTCTACTACATAAGAAATCGTGGAATATTGTAGTTGTAGTCGTGGAATCGTATGAAAATACAACTGCTTAGAAAACTAAGCCACTGTGTAGAGTATTATTTTTTCGCACCAGTTCACAAACTATCTTCATTTAGTATTTTAGCCGGCACGAGACGTGATGAGCACGAACGTAACTTGCTAATCGATGAGCATGACTGACGAACCAAACACGTGAAGTGTTAGAGCTGTCGTCGTCAACGACCAATGAGACGAGTGTGCTCACGACTCAAGCCGGTTGTAATACAGTGAAGTTGATTTATAACATTGTCCAAGCCGTGCATCAGATTTTAATTAGATGCCATCTATAAGGCTGCGTTTCCACCAGAGATGTGCGAAGAACCATGATAGAATCGCTTGCGTTGAACGAGGCTACGTAAATCGCATCTTCGCACATCTTTGATAAAAAGGCAGCCTAGTCTCCCCCGACGAAATTGCCGGTCTTTGAACGTAAAAATTACATGTCACATGAAGCAGTAAGCAGGTACCTACACTACTAATAAAATACACAACACCATATTTTGTCAACTGATGCGACTAAAATAATAATCGATTCTAGCTTACAAATGTTCGAACATAATGAAAACTGCTTGAACTATTTCAATGGCAGGTACAATTTTCAAGCGTTTTATGTACAGTTTGAATAATTGTGTAAAGGAAGGCATGTTCCCAGCTTCCTAGCCTACTGTACGACAGGTATGCAGGTTGTGGAGCAGGCAGAGTAAGAGTGACCGTGTCACTGCGGGCGAGCGCGACGGACACGCGACCCTCCGCCAGCCAGGCAATACAGAATATTAGCTACTTTACAACATTTAGCTGTAGGTATATCTATGTGCTGCACAGAGGAATGTTGCACGCGATTGCTTCGATTAAGTTCGATCAATGAATCCGACAGATCATTCTGTACAATAAATAGTAGAGCTACCTTTTAACCGCCACTTATTATTCATATAAAATTGTCAAGCTAAGCTTCGTCTTAAAATATCCGATACATAGATTTTGTCTTCTAATTTGAATATCACAAACCATCTAGGTACATATGACTAAGTAAAACAATTCAAAGTGATATGAATTTGAGTATTTTTTTCACAATGTTAATTTGTAGCGGTAGAAAGATAAGAGAACTGATTGAAATACTTGTTGATTAATTGATCAAACCAAATTTCAGGGTACTTTGAGTAATCAAAACATGCATTACACTTCCTTTAAAAAGAAAACAGTAATTTATTTCATAATTACTAGTTCATGAAGCAATAATTACAATAATCTTTATAGCTTTCTTAATAAACGTCTTTGTCAAGAGCCAACAGTGTAACTTTACCAATGTAAATATAATTTACAATACCCATATTTATCTACTTTGGTCATTAACTTGGTGGCAGATGGTAAACAATTTGATACAGAACTAATGGCGTCGTATGTTATTTTGCGAGGTTGGCGGCTTGCTTCTTAGCTTTAACTAATTCGACTAACTCCTTGTATCGTTTCATGCAGTCTTTTTTCGTACGGTTCGGTATGCAGTCGGCGATCTTGTCCCAGCGCTCCGGCGTGCTCACCGGGAACGTCTTGATGGCCTGCTCTAGCAGCTCCTGCTCAGTTTTAGTCCAAGCTTTGTCTTCTGGCTTGGCGACCTCTTCAGGCTTCGGAGTAGCTGTTCCATTCACTATTTTCACCGGATTATCACTCTTCGAAATTCCAGTTTCATCAATGTGATTATACCCCTTCTTCTTCTCTTTCTCAAACTGGTCAAACGCTTCCTCATTGGCTGCTTTCTTGAGACTGCTCTTTGAGAAATCTGCGCTTTGCAAGTCTTTAGCTTTGTTCAAAACATCTTTTGCTATGAATCGTCTTTCATCAGTAAATGTGCCGTGTTGATTGAGGAAGTTAGCGACTACCTCCCACCTCTGGTTAGTTCCCGCGGGGAATAAGTTCACAGCTTTAATGAGAAGTTGTGTCATCTCCACGCTCCATTCTATTGGCTGTTTGAGTGCAGATTCCTTTTTAGCCTTTTGTTCTTCTACCTTTTTGTTATCGAAGATGGCTTTCCTCTCTGCTTCCAATTTCTCTTCAGTGTCTTTGACAGTTTTGATGAAAGCGTCTCTACCTTTGCTTTCTAGTTCTTTAACGAAGTCTTGTATTTCTACTACTTTCAGCATTTCACATATTTTTTCTACGGCAGCCATGTGTGCAACTGTTTCGTCTTCGGTGTTGGAGTAGTAGTTGTTGGCCTTGCAGATGTCTCTGAGAGCCTTCTTCTCCTTGCGCAGGTTCTTCTTGAGCTGCTCGCGCTCGGCACGCGCTATCTCGATGCGCGCTCGTTCCGCGTCGTCCGCCTTCTGCTTGGCAAGCTGAGCTTCCTTTATGAGACGCTCTTCTTCAGCTTTCTTTGCTTGTACTGCGTCCTGAAATTGATAAATTAGAATTAAGAATGTGTATTGAATTGGCGCCAAGTGCCTCCGACGAATGAACAGAGGCAGCCTGCGAATGTTGACAGAGAATAGTCTCTGTCAACATTCGCAGGCTCAGCAGCAGTGCCTGGTGATGGCACCTGAACAAAACCTTTCATACAATAGGTATAACAGTTAGTCCTCTGTGCAGAGCATGCATGGAGGAGCAGGAAACGGTAGCGCACGTATTCTTTGAGTGCGTCATAGAAAACGGAAGCAAACTCTGGGAACACCGGAGTGTCTTATAGATATTCATCAGAATATCTATAATGAGGTCATTAGCCGTTTATATAAGAAAAATATTTTAACTTATAACCTTCCCCTGTAAACCCCTACGAAATGTTAACTGGTCTTACTAATAAAACTATTTATCACTAGCACTACATATTATAAAACAAAGTCCTCCACTGCCTCCGTCTGTCTGTTCGCAATAAACTCAAAAACAACTGAACCGATTTTCATGCTGTTTTCACCAATGGACAAATCATGAACTAAGGCCGAAGGCTCAGGTAAGGTCAGCTCGAAGGTAATGAGATAATAAAATAAAGTGCCAACAAGTAGTTTTAGTTTTCATCAAAATTTGAATATTTATACTTTATCTATACTATAATATTATAAAGAGGTAACATTTGTTTGTAAGTTTGTATGTAGGGGGTAATCTCAGGAACTCCTGGTCCGATTTGAAAAATTCTTTCAGTATTAGATAGTCCATGTATCGAGGAAGGATATAGGCTCCATACCATCACGCTAATACTAAAAGGAGCCGAGCATTAATGGAAAATGTGACGCAGACGAAGTTGCGTGGGTCAGCTAGTAATCAATATTTTCAGATTTGGCCATCCATGATATTTGAAAGATTCATACTTTTCTGTATATTGATAGGGAATGCATGAATAATACAAGGATGAAAACTTCCTGGTTGTTGTCTAACCAATTGCCAAGTTTCATTCAAAACTGTTTAGGTGTGACCTTGACATCCAGTTTCCATGGTGTTGGTTATAAAATTCATAGCGAAATCAAGTTTTCCAAATCTTTACTACATATTGTAAGGACTGAACACTATGACAGATACTTTGTGAATGGTGCTGTCAAATGCAAAACAACAATTTCACCTCACTGCACTGCAATCACCACATGACACTGGCAAAATAGTCATCATTGCCTTAGTTGCCAAGCAAAACAAAATAATATTTCAAATGCACACTACTTTCAGTAAGGGAGAAATAGATATGTGAGCTATTGTTATAATAAACTAGCTGACTCGCGCAACTTCCTCTGCGTCACATTTTCCATTACTGCTCCGCTCCTATTTGTCTTAACATGATGGTAGCCTATAACCTTCCTCGATAAATGGGCTATCTAACACTGAAAGAATTTTTCAAATCGGACCAGTAGTTCCTGAGATTACCCCCTACATACAAACTTACAAACAAATATTACCTCTTTATAATAATAGTATAGATTGCAGAGTACTGTGAACCTTCTAGGTTCTGCTTATTTTGTATTGGCCAGTCGATAAAGCTTTGTAAGGGTGAATAAAAAGTTTAGAATAGTTTCAAAATTAGAAGGACAAAAAATTGATTGTTTGGACAGCAGAGTCTTGTAGGAGCTTTGATCCGAGTCAGTGCTCCAACATAATTAACATTTTATCCCAGTCCTTGTTTAATTTCTAGAAGTAAATAGATGATGCTTTAGCTGGTCTTAGCTGGGGCACCACAGAACTATCAGATCTATGTTAAGAGGCAAGACTGTTTACCTGATAGACCAAACTATGAGAGGATATCTTCACTGAAACTACCTCGCTAATGACAGGGTAGTGAAACTATATCAAGTGTAAGGTGGATAGATACACTAGTATTGCAACTGCCATACTGGATATAGGCTTGCAGAGTGTGCTTTGCAATATCCGCCCCTAAGACGACTTACTGACCCAATTAGCTTCATCTATTTGACTGACAGACCTTGATAATTCAAAAGGTCGTTGATAATTCGTAAGTTGACTAGTCTATTTGAAATAAAAGATTTTGTATTGCTTACCTGTCGAGCTCGTTTGGCAGCTAATTTCTTGTCTTTGTCCTCCTGCTTGAACCGCTGGATCCTGGGATCATTGGCGTACGCCAGGTCCACCAGGCTGCGTATCCTCGCCATCTCCTCCTTCTTCAGCTTGGCTCGCGCAGCCTTGTTCTGTTTCTCGATCCACCGACGCTCCTCCCGGTCTGCCCCCCTCTCTTTCTCCTCCTCGTCAAGATAGGAGAACTCACGCCACGACTCAAACTCATACCAGAAGGCATAGAACCTTTCAACCTGTTCCCGGGTACTATTCTCATCACCTAATAAAGGCACATTCCTCTTCTCAGACCACCGTGCATTAGATTCAAAGTGTTTAGTAAATGATTTGTAGAAGCCATCTTTCTTGATATCGCTCTGTGAAGGTACATTGTCGTCAATGGTTGGGTCTATCGAGTCGTACGACCTGCGTTTGACTGGCGTGCCCAGGATCTCGTAGGCCTTTGTGATGCACGTGAAGTAGTCGTCGTCGCTGCGGATCTCCTCGCCCTGCGCCTTGCGCTTGTCAGGGTGGTGCTTCAGCACCTTCTGCCGGTAAGCACGTTTTATGTCGTCATCGGTCGCTTTGTAACGCAAGTTCTTCATGCCTAGAACGGCATAGTGATCTTGCATCTTCCAATCTTTGGGATCCAAACTCCGCAGGTACTCGACGTCATCGTCGAAGATGACTTCTTCGGCCTTTTCATTTGACTTGAGTGTTTGGAACAATGCGTCGCCACCATGGCATTTTACATTGTAATATCTAAGAAACGCCGCGCCAGCGCACTCCACTGTTCTTTTCACGAAAGGGCTGGGGATCGCCACCACCCTCCCATTCTCACCGGAATCTCCGTCCGTCATTTTAAATACGGTTTATTTGTAAAATATGGACCAAGCACTAACATAACCTAAAAACAAGGTAAACACTTGAACTGTGGAAGTGTGGACTCTGTTACTTGGTTTTTGTAGTTACTTTATAACTAATACGCTACATTAGACATTTAGCTAAGTAATTACATTTGTTACTATTACACCAAACGTACATTTTACAAGTTAAAACGCGCCATGAAACCAAAGACGTCGTCCGACATTTGGTGAATGAAAATTAGCGAAATGAATGAATGAATGATACATTACATTGGATAGTGTTGTGATAATTTGAATGAAAAAAACAATGTGAAGGTCATAAACCATACAGCCTATTTTACTGTGTAAACTACGGTCCTAAAATCTTTTCTTCATTTCTTCAGTTCTTCAGTTCCATTGTGACCTTACATCATAAAGTTTTATTTCAATTCATCTACAATATAAAAGTGCGATTCGGACTCTCACACGAAGGGTCCCGTACCATAAACAGAAAAAAAAACACGTTTCTTTTACTTACCTCCTAGTTTTTTTTTATTTAGGGTTCCGTACCAAAATGGTAAAAAGCTATTTTTCAAATAAGAAAGAAATAAAAATGTTTAAAGTTTATTTTTGCAACAGCGACGGAAAGGAGTTCTTAAAAATTCGAACTGGAGCATTAGGGCATCATATTATTATGAAAGGCAGTATTTGCAAATTTTCCAAAAAAAAAACAAATTTTTTTTTTGGACAATATTTTGACTTTTGGTGAAAAAAGAAAAAAAAAACTCCCCCCCCATATCTCCGAAGTTCACAAAGAGATAAATCTGAAATTATTCAGGGGGCCAATCGCGCTAATTTTAAAAGTTTAGGTCCGCTTGCAATTCGTTTCAAATTCAGTTTTGGTTATGATCTAGTTTCGATTCACCTGTAAGGAATTTGGTATCGCGCTAAAGTTTAAACTTCAACCAAAGTTGCGTTGTCAAAATTTTACAAATATTTTCATATTTTCGTTCAAAATCCAAACAACACAACGCGAACGATTGAGAAAAAGTCAAGAAAAAGTAGCACTGTTTCAACTTTTTGTTTGACAGCGGTAACGTTACAGTTGTGATGTAGTTGCGTTCCAAGTTTCTGTCAAACGTTTAGCGCGATACGGAATGTTTAAAAAAGTTGTGAAATGGCTACAGTTAAGTTGCGTTCCAGCCGAATTTTATTAGCGCGATTGCCCTCCTGGTTTACGTAGGTAAAGATAACAGGATAAATAAAACGATGTCTCAATTCAATTCAATTCAAAGTTATTTATTCTCTCTTCACAATGGTTGCCTTAAATTAACAATGCTTATTACTAATTTATGTAACTATATTTCACCATTGTAAGAGTCTGGTGCCTGAAATAGGTTTTTGGAACAAAACCTGTGGTACAGGTCACCAGGGCCCCCCCACAGCATTAGATAAAATAGTTAAGCATTTTTTTTTTCTTTTTTAAACTACCTTATGTGCGTACAACGATGCATCGTAATGAAAAGAAAATTAAACAAAAAAAAAAAACACAAAATAGAAAGTAAACAAAAAGAAAAATCAAAACATCATTAAAAACAAAAAAAATTAAAAAGCAAATAGATGAAATTAGTTAAATGTGGTGTCATGTAATGTGTAAGTATTAAGAGTGCAGGTACATTGGAGAGTATGTGATGCGAGTCGTGTATGTGATGTGAGGCGTGTGTGTGAATGAAAGTGCGTTCCAGAGCGAAGATGACCTGTGAGTCTATGTGACGATGAGACGAGTCCAAGAATCAAAAAGTGTACGGTGTCGAGTATGGGGTGAGGGTCAGTCATGGGAGATGAGGGACGGGGCATGTTTATTTCAGGACAGACAAGAAATTCTCAGTTTTTCCATAGTCAAGGGTTTTGAGGAATGTTTTGACGGCTTTGCTACAATTTGATTTAGTTTTAGGATAAATGTTAAGGATGGCGTTTAATTTGTTGTATAAAAACTGACCAAGGAAGCAAAAGAATCTCTTAGAGAGTGCCGATTTAAAGTGGGATGAGGGGCATATCCTTCCCTTACGTCGACTATTACTGATGAGCTTGGGGTCAAAATTAAGCTGTGAGTGTTTCTTAACCACCGTAAGCAGGATAAATGTTTGCCTGACTGTAAGAATGTCCCATTCTTTGTATAGGTCAACAGTGGGGAAACGAAAAGGGAGACAAGCACTAACCTTGAGTATAGCGCGCTGCGCCCTCTCGACCTCAATCAGGTGGGTTTTGGCGACCCCACCCCATGTTGTAATGCAATACTCAATTAATGACTGGCATAGAGCAAAGTATATCATTTTAAGAGTCCTTCGGTCAACAGTGTGTTTTAAGGTTTTAAAAATGTAGATAAGTTTTCGGAGCCTCGGTGCCAGCATACCAATATGAGATTTAAAAGTAAGATGGGAGTCAATGATAATCCCAAGATATTTTATATTATCAGTCCTATCGAGGGTGGGACAAGTACAATCTGTTATTGAAGCGTTACACGTGTGCGCTGTAATAGTTAGGGATGACGGAGGAAGAAGGTTAGCTCTATGTGCAAAGGTTATATATTTAGTTTTCGAGGCGTTTAGTGTCAATAGGTTGTGCTGCAACCACCGGCTAACTGTGTCAATGCCCTGTTGGGCAACACCAAAAACCTCATCCCAGCTATCGCCACAGAAGAACAAGGCGGTATCGTCTGCAAAAGTTACAATTTTTCCTTTGGATAGAGAAAGCTGGCAGAGGTCATTTATGTACACCAAGAAGAGCGTTGGACCGATAATACTGCCCTGTGGAACACCGAAATTGACCGTTAGCTCGTCACTTAATCTATGATTTATTTTCACTCTTTGTTTTCTCCTAGTAAGGTAGCTCTCCAATAATTTAAGAGGGATTCCTCTTACTCCAAGCCGATCCAGCTTTTTTAGAAGGTGTGGGATTGAGACTGTGTCAAACGCTTTCGCGAGGTCCAGGAACAGCGCCAAGCATTTCTTTTTATCGTCCAGACTAGCAACTATAGAGTCAACCAGCTCGTGGACAGCATCATCGGTACTTTTGCCGGTTCTGAAGCCAAACTGGGAAGGGGAAAGCAGTTTATTAGTCTCCAGAAACTTGATCAGACGTTTATTAATCAGACGCTCTAAGACCTTGGAAAGAGCTGGCAAAATGGAGATTGGTCGGTAGTTATTCACACAGTCTCTTCCCCCAGCCTTATGGATCGGTTTGATAACTGCTATTTTAAATAACTCCGGGAATACCCCTGTAGAGATTGCCAGGTTACAGATGTGATTGATAGGGGACTTAAGAAGGCAAGCGTATCTTTTGAGTATCTTGCCACTAATCAAGTCAATTCCCACAGCGCATTTATCCTTTAAGCTATTGATAAGATCGAAAATCTCTTGTTCATCAGTGGGGAGGATGACCAGTGAATTTAGGTGGGAGTTTGTTAAGTCATCGTGGCTGAAAGCAAAGGGAGTTTGCATTTCCGCGGAAATCTTGTTCGCTAGGTTTGCACCCACGTTTGCAAAAAACCTATTAGTGTTGTTTAGGTCCCTTTCCGGGTTGTTAGATGACAAGAGAGAGGATGAGTGGTCAATCCTCTTGTCGAAGCCGCTTATTCTTTTGATAGCATCCCATAACTGTTTTTTGTTGCCCTTTGCGTTATCAATTTCTTGTTTTTCGTACTTCTTTTTTGCTTTTCGGAGTTGGGTGTTGCAATAGTTTCGGTAGCGTTTGTAAGTTGTTTTAATAGTTTCGTCAAGGGGGTTCCGTTTTAGTTTTTTATGCAAATTGTCACGGTTTCTCATACAACGCAATAACCCCGTGGTGATCCACGGTATAGTAAACAACTTTCTTTTCCTAGTTTTAACCATTTTAGTGTTGTTCTTGATTGCCGTAGATAAATACGTTACAAGAAGCTTGGTTGAGGTGTTTACGTCTTGTGAGTCAAGGATAGGTTGAAAATTTAAGCTGAGCATAGCTTTATCAAGGTTTTCGTAATTTATTAAAGTACATGTTTCGTTAAGGTAATTGGGCCGCGATTTAGGTTTACAACTAATGGCTACGCTTACATGATCAGTAATGGAGGTTTCAAAAACAAAACATGAGACATCCATATTGGTCTTAAGCATCATGTGGTCTAGACATGTTAGTCCATGTGTTGCCAAAGTGTGACCTGGAAGCATTCCATGGCTAGCCAGTAAATTGAGATAGTCGTACGATCTTTTATCAGTACTATTTGGAACTATGTTAATATTTATATCGCCACAAAGGATAATGTTTTTAAAAGTTTTAAGGTTAGTGAGAAGTAAGTTTAGCGAGTCAATAAATTTGGTGATGTTAATTTGACTAGGTGGGCGATATAATCCAAGTATACAAGTATCTTGATTTAGTTTTAAAACTAGGCAGTTAGCATCGGTAACAGTTGGTTCTTCGACAGTGACTTGTAAGTGTTTGTTGTAGTAGATGACCACTCTTTCGTTCTGGGTTTTGTTTGAGGTTGTCGCTACATGACTATAGTTGTCGAGGGAAGGAATAAACTTTGCAGACGGAAGCCAGCATTCTGAGAGGACCAATATATCCCAAGGAATTTTAGATCTTTGAAGAAGTGTGACGAAATTTGCCATATTATGGTTGATGCTACGAATATTTTGAGATAGGATATTGATAGTATTTTTATTAAAATGTATGTGCTTTTTTGCATTCTCTATGTCGCACGCGATTGTTTTAGCCACCTGAATTCCGTCCAGATCCAAGTTTATTTCCAAATTTTGCATGTTATTTACAAGTAGGTACCTAGTTAATATTGAAAAGCAAAGCAAAGTCACGTGTAGTACCTACGTGACAGAACAGGAAGATAGTTATTTTACATAAACCTAGATCTGGAATATAAATGGCTTTACATATCATAATACGACTAGAGAAACCCAATGGTTTTGTTAGTTCATAACAGTTCTTTAAGTATTTCGCATACCGCTTGGAAGTAATGTGTGTTGGGGATAGGTTGTAAATGTAGTGAAGGGTTGAAGTGTGTACACGTGTAATTATGGTAAAACAATGATTAGTTAAAAATAAAACATAAAATAATATGCCGTAATAGCAACTTAATACTAATCGAAAAAAAAATAGATAAGAACATGCAATATTAATTAAAAAGTAGGAGCGTACTGTGTTTAAATCTAGTCAGCTCATAAGCTCGTGTTGATCACTTTCTTGGTTAATACAGACTGGTGTTGCATTCTCGTCCAGCTTGACATATATCTTCCCAAACGAAGTCCACGCTGCGTGAAGCTTTTTATTCTTAACATTTAGGCGGGCAACGTAGAAAAGATGCCTAGCTTTAGAAGTTAGGTACTCTGATATGTATAGGGTGCAAGGGGCGCCGGGTAGATTAATGAGCTGAGAGTTCAAAGGTGCCTGCTTACTCTCGCGCCTACTCTTGTTATAAAATTTGTATTTAGAGAGCAATGATTCTTTCCTTATAGTACTGGTGAAGTCAACAACTACTGCTTCAGACTTTGAACGATATATGTTCCGAATCTCGGAATGCAGTATACCCTCATCGAGTCCCAGAGTCGAGCCAATCTGCTGGACGGTATCAATCAGTACCTTCTTGTTTTCATTGTCCTGCTTAGGTAAGTTACGGATTTCTATAGTTGATGAAAGCACGTTTGATTCCAGATGATTTAGGCTACGCTCCAAAGTCGCCACGCGTTTCTTGTACACAGTATTCTATTTCTATTCTATTAGGGGGTTTTGGTTTCCGCACTTAGTCCTGATGTTGGACCATTGTACGTGAAACATACAATGGTCAACAACATTGTACACAGTATTTTCCTGCTCTAAATGATCGATCTTTACTAAAAGTTCACCGTGTTGAGCTGTTAAAGTTTCCACCGAAATCTGGATTTCCTGGTTCTGGTTCGTTATGGTTATTAGAGCATTATTTAATAGTTCGAACTTAGTTTCTTGTTGCGTTCTAATTTCTTCAAGTAGGTATTTTAATTCAGACGAATACCCTGGGCTGCTCTCAAGGTCATCCAAAGTTCGCTTGTAGCGCTTGGAACCACTGGCGTAGTTTTCAACCTGGTCATTGGTTTTTAATAGTTTGTTAATGGCCGAGTCAGAATTATAATGTGCTGGGTAGGATGGTGGCGAGCGCTGCACTGACGTCATGATAGCCACTTAGTAAGTTTTAATGTTAGCTGCGCGCGACCCGTTACACGTAAAGTTGAAGAAGATAAGTAAGTACCGCAATCACACAGGAGGTTACACTTGCAAGTCAAATTAAATCAATTCTCCAGTAACAGGAACTACACGAGAAAAGAGGCAAAACACTTCGATGGAAGACAATGTTAACGTGGGGCTCAGGCTCTGCTGGTCGGTATCGACGGATCAGAAGAAAACTGCTTTCCGTCCACTATAAGCTGACCTCGATCTATCCTTGTTTAATTGCGTATATCTGTCTCTGTTAGGGCTTTACGATGAATGACTCGCACAGGTAAATATTCGGCTCCTTCATTAATTACGTCGCAGGTCGTTAATGAGAGGCGTATGGGGCGGGGTCGTTTAGTAGTAGTAGCAAGTGCGTAGTTGTAACTCACGCGCAGGGATGTTTGAAGTGGGCGTGGGTCTCGCAGCGCCGCGCGCCGCTTACAAACTCTTGAATTCGTCTGCACTCCTAATACCTTGCACTATTATTTGTTATTAATATTGTTAAACAATTTCTGTAAAAATTAAAATATGTTCGCTTAAAAGACGTCTGTACTGCTCAGAGATCCGAGGGGAAGGCCCGTCTCTAAACTAAATAGCACGCTTTTTCAGAAATCAGCAACAAAAATGACATTAGTTAGGCCTTGCCGATGTCACGTTTTATATGATGGGGCGGAGTCCATAGATGACGGAACCCTCAGTGCGCGAGTCCGACTACCTACCTCCTGACCTTTTTTTTTATTATTTCTGACACAGTAAAAATTTAAAATACTTAGGTACTATGTAGGTACGGTTAGTTTATAGGCAGTTACGGTATCTACCTATTATGTAGGTGAGGTTCTTGAGATGCAGCCCGCTGACAAACAGACGGAAGGATGGATGAACGGACGGACGGACAGCGGAGGCATAGTAAGAGTGAATAGGTTACTTCTAGGCAAGCGTTCCCCACCTTAGACCGCATCATCGCTTAACATTGGTGAGATAGCGGTCAAACGTATGCCTATAAATATTTAAAAAAAAAATAGGGTTCCCTTTGGATACGGAACCCTAAAAACTACTGAAACAAATATTAAACCCAAAGATTTATATAATTACTAGCTGACCCGTGCAACGTCGTCTGCGTAACATTTTTCATTACTGCTCCGCTCCTATAGCGTGATGATATATATGGAATCCGCCTCAATAAATGGGCTATCTAACACTGAAATAATTTTTTAAATCGGACCAGTAGTTCCTGAGATTAGAGCGTTCAACCAAATACATACATACAAACAAACAAACAAACTCTTCTGCTTTATAATATTATAAAGTATAGATGTTAGTGTGCACTCGTAAGTTGAGCCTACGATTTTTTTTCCTTTCTACGTATTTTTGTAGTGTATATTCTCAGCTGCATCCGTGTTTTTTTTTAACTATGTTATTAAATGAACGCACATAGCATAAAGTTAACCTAATCCCGACTACGGAAAAACACGTCTCATTCATATTCAGCACTGCCGGTAGATGACGCTAGTAGTATTATTCACAGACGTTGAGAAATCATAATGGTATTGTTTTTTATTTTTTATTTTTAATCGGCAGGTCTTTTACAACGTGTAACATAATAAAGCCATTTTACTATGCGAGCCAACTAAGAATAGGATAGCGCTTGCTGCCAACTAATTTGACAGCTTTCGTGTGAACGAAAGCTGTCAAATTAGTACAGCCAGCAAAAATAAATTATGATAAAAACAAACGTTATGTTTATTTATTCCTTGATTTAATTATTATTTATATTCATTTTTATAAAATGTTATTTCTTGAATTCCATAAATAGATAATTTTGGATACATTAATAATATACGAAACGGTATACATTAAAAAATGAACCAATCAAAGAATGTTTTTTATTAACATTATATTTTTTTCAAATCCCACTCTATTCATGAATCTACTACTTATTAATCTGACGTAAAATTGATTAGAATTACCGAAAAATTACCAAAAAATAATTAATTTCGGAAGTCGTTGTTTTTGTTAGTTTCTTCGTATTTTGACACCGACTTCCGAAATTAAAGTAATTTTTTACTTTGTAGTGTTTTTTTTTTTGGAAGTCGGTTGTATTTTTTTGGAAAAAGTTTTTATTATTTGTGTACACGCAGAAAACAATAAAAGTTGACATTATAAATATGAGTACAAAAGAACTGGAACTGTTCATCCAGGATGCAAATATTTTCGAGCTTGCTTTGCTCACTTTTGCATTCTACACTGTTTTGCATTGTACCGGTTCTTGAGATTTGCTGGGTCAGTCAAAATATTTGTTACAAACCACTTGCTCAAAAAATGCGTTTACGAATCCTGTATACGATTGTTCGAAAGTTAAAAATTACGCACCATACAATAGAACGTGCGGTAAAATATGTACGAGTAGGTACGCTCATCTAAGTAGGTACCTACCTATTTTACCACACATTCCGTTGTATCGTCATACAACAAAGCGTGCGGTAAAGTAAGTACTGACATGTCGTACTGCGTATCCTTTGCGGTTTTTTGTAATTTCTTGAAACAATATACAGGAATTCCACTAAAGAGATTCACAATAAGAAAATAAGAAAAATACAAAAGCTAGGAGGTGAAATAAAGCACATTATACTTTTTAATGCTTTCATATATTTTTAATAATATTAAATTAATTATTAACAAAATTATGTTCAACTAGCTGATACCCGCGGCTTCGTCAGCTGTACAAATTATATACTAAAAACCTTTCTAAAGAACCACCCTATCCATTGGTGAAAACAGCATCAAAATCGGTGGAGCAGTTTTTGTGTTTATCGCAAACAGACAGACAGACAGATGCGGCGGTTTGTTCATAAAACTAATCTCATTCATTAAGTAGGTAAGTACTTTAAATTCAACTAAAACGAAAACTAATGGAACGTCCGAAAACTAATGCTATTAAAACGCGTTTCAAATAAGAATAGGAATGTCAAGAACCTCTATGTGTCAAATGTCTCTTGAAAAGTACGGTTTGCATAGAAAATTTAGTTGCATATCAATAACGGTTTATTTTACTTTCAAAGATTCTAACCATCTATTTCAAATAAACCATTTACAGCCACTTTTGAGATATCAAGGTCGGTCATTCAAAAACATGAGGTTTTGTTTGAATAATAGTCTTAAATCAAATTTAAAAAAAATGTTCTATAGTAGTAAATTAACTAAATATAATATCTAATTATTTAAAGTCATTAGTAGTTATTTTAAACCATACCAAACACTTACTACACTCAATATTATTTGTAAATTAAAATTTAAAAATTAATAATCTTGTTTTGCTCACTCTACCTAATTGGTTTGAATTGACAGCTATGACGTCACTATATGGCGCTAAGTCGATCCTATTCTTATTTGAATCGCATTGTGATTGCAAAGATTGTTGCGACCTTTTCGTCAATTCATTTTACTCGCAAATATGTTGTAAAACGTTGTATAATACACGTGCGGATATTGGTATTTAACTATTTCTATTGACATAATGTAAGAAAACACTTAAAATACCTCTTTTACCTATCTGTAAGAAAAACAAATCTATCCGAGCTTTCGAGCTCGCCTCGCTCGCGCTTGAATTCTGCTGTACCTACCTCAGATTTACTGAAAACGTTATAGAAAAGATCCGAGATGGAGTGCGTGTCAGTTTTTAAATAGGTTTTTAATGTTTTTAATACAACATTTAAGACGGTTTTATTTGGTGTTTTTTTTTAAATAAGAAACTAAGGGAGCAACAATGGTCCGTGCCCTAGGCGCCATTTCCTATAAGTAGTTACGCGCCTGGCAGACACACAGAGTTACTAAGTAATACCCAATAAGTATCGGTCATGGGGATGAGTCTGAGAAACCGAGGAATGGAAAGCTATTCCGGACTAACAGTGATTCGTTGAGCCAGAAGGCAGGCAAAACAAAAAAAAAACATCTTGTGTGGAATCTTAGCTTAGTAACGAAGCAACAAACTATGTGTCTTAAAACAACCATTTAAAGGCATAAAGAAAAAAACAAACGTTTATTTCTATAAGCCTTTAAAATACGTTTGACCGCGATGATGCGGTCTAAGATGGAGCGCGTTTGCCTAAAAGTAACCTATTCACTCTTGATTTAAAGACTCCCAGCTTGTAGCTATCAGGAAACACACTCAGCCAGGGAAACCTAACATAACATAAGCATAACATCTAAACAAAAAAACTTTCCCACGGCATTATTGTTATTATTTGACGTGATTTTTAAAACCACTCCATAAATTCCAGGGCTTAATAAGGTAAATAATAATTTTATCGCATTTGCTGCGTCACAAATTGTGGTTTATTTGTTTTAAAAAATAATTCATTGTCCTGAACTCGTACCTCGTTCATTATTTAATAATTTTAATTAAATAAATTTGGAATTCATAATGAGTTTAATTAACGAGTAAAATTACGTCAAAAGGAAACAATACATATAATATATTCTGATTTCTGAACCAAGTAGGTACATAATAATTGAGGTCGGAATTTCCTAAATAAAATTGAAAGGTTCATAAATCAGTTTTTTCAGCCGAGGTGGAATAAAGCTAGGGACAAACTGAGCCCACGTACGCAACGTATGCAACGCATTATGACATCTAAACTACGAAATTTGTATGAAAACTTAAGACTTCACTTGTCATACGCAACGCTGTCACACGCGTCCTATGCAACGTCCGACCGTCGCGCCAGATCGGCGTGGGAACGTAGAGGGGATGTCATACGCTATCCCATGCGTAGGACCAGTGTGTTTCTAGATCTTACGTTCGCAGCGCGTCAGACACCGATTGGACGTAGCGGTAAATACAACCCACTTTGCTTAAAATGGGAGTCGAACAACTCATTGATTTGATTAGGCGATATGAAGCCATTTATAATATTAAATGCATTGAATATCGCGATTATATTTTACACAATGCAGCGTGGGAAGGAATAGCTAACCTGCATGGCAAGCCTGGTACCTAGGTACTTATTACTTTTTTTGTATACCGTGGTCCCGTGACGGGAGTACAGGCGTGCGTGACGTTATGTATGTATATTTTTGTGTGTAGGTGCATGCATTTGTAATTTGTATTATACTGTATTTTAAGTCTCAGTATTGTATCTTCATACAAAACGGTCTGAACGCAAGTCATACCTACGCGAACATATACGCGAAAACATTTTACACCTAAAGAACAACGGCATCTGATGTCAATATACGTCGTATACGTGGGACAAGTGTGTGCACACCATCTCTCCTACGTTGCATTGCATACGTTGCGTACGTGGGCTCAGTTTGTCCTTACCTTTAATGTCCCTTCTATAGCGAGGCTGTACCTAATGGTGCGGAGGAACTGCTATGACAGAGGACGTGCTTTATATGATGTTATTCAAAACAATGACTCGAAAAAAAAAAACAATATAACACATGATACATGTAATAAAGTACTTATAATATTTTTTTTCTCTTTATTTTGAATTAGGGACTTACACAACTATTTCTATAGGGCCTTTCCCAACGTATACCTACCTCATACTAAATTTTAATTAACTAAATCGTAACTTAGAGGACTTAAAAACTTTGAAGGCCGCCTCCGAACTAGGTGTAGACAATATTTGGTGGAATATCCCAAATCATATCTATTTAGCTCTAATTGATTAATTAAGTCTTCTCTTTCAGACCGAAATCGGACACATTCCGTCAATAAATGTAAGACATCCTCCGGCGTGGCACACACCTCACAGTTGGGTGAAATCGTATTGAGCGGCATGTGCCAGACCGCTGTGGGCGACCACAACGAGCCCTCTGTTTAACTTAGTGTTACAAAACCATGTATATGAGGAGGCTCCGATACCATACATCACCATATCCATATTTATTCTTCGATCTGTCATCGAAATATTCTTTCCAAAGATACACTTGTTTTTATATTTAGGTAATAGTTCCACATAATAGTATTTAATATGTATTTCTTTTCCTTCATCAGTTCCCAATTTTGCCAAACGGTCAGCCTCCTCATTACCCTGTAAGCCTAAATGCGATGGAACCCATTGCAACCTCAGATCAAACCCGCTATTGGTTAACTTTAGTATCTTAGACAGAATACCATAAGCTATCGGTGTACCTCTGCAACCAGAGGCGCATCGAGCTATAAGTATGTTGTAAGGCACTTTTGCTGTCTACACAAATTACTGTTTTTCTTTTGTCGATAGTTTGGATAGTGCTTCTGAGATTGCAAGGAGTTCCAAAGACATTACCGACACAGAATTAATTATTTTAAAACAGCTGGTACCACCATTTTCCGGTTTCAAATGATCATAGTACGCAGCGCCATTTCCATTAACTCTCTTAGACCCATCAGTATAAATAATATTATGAACTGAGGGAAAAATATCATGATAATCATGATATTTTTCCCTCAGTTCTTTCAACACCTCTTTTTTATTAAATTATGCTCATTAACTTTAAAAATATCGAATAAAAACTCAAATGTAACTTTAAGTTCGCAAGAACCAATTTTTATTATTATTTTGGCATTATTATGATGTAAAATAACATTTTAGAAAAAATAAATACAAAAATAATATCTGTTGGTGGGGCTCGAACCATGTGCACTTTCTCGTTCAAAACACACTTTTTTGACTACTGCTGCTCATCCTCCATAGCACATATTGTGATAATATATAGCTATAGGTTGACGTGGTTATATACTCTATGAGGTTGACCGTACTGATCAGGATTATTTATGCAAAATTTGAACAAAATCGGTTCAGTAGTTTAAACTTTCATGGTCACTAACATTAGAGTATTTCATATCGGGATTGCTACCATGTACCTTTTTATCTGCGAGTTTCCGATATTTCGGCACTGTTGCAAGCGCCATGATCACGGACTGAGTGACTATTATAGTTACTCCGTGATCATGGCGCTTACGCGCTTGCAACAGTGCCGGGATCTCATCATCAGATTCTGACTTGGTGACAAAGGAACCACCTCGGGAGAATAGGCCTACGAATACAAAAATAATTTTTGAAATTGGTCCTTAATTGGCGATATAAGTGAACATACGTTAAAAATACATACATCAGAACATCTCCTATGTATGTATGTATGTATGTAAATCGGGCTGGTTTCCGCAACTCCACGACTAGGCGCGTATTTTGCGTGTAGGTGGGACAAATGTGTCACTCGATCCACCCCAGCTCCCCAAGGAAGGCCAGTAACGCCTTGGTGTTACTAACTATCTCACAGAGGGTACCTGGGTTACCGAAGTACTTGGCCCTGTAATCCGCGACTACCGGGCAGCTTAGAAGCAGGTGTGCTGCTGTCTCATCTTCCTCCATACAAGCTCTGCACAGTGGGCTGTCGGTGGCTCCTATGGCATAGAGGCTTAGAATAATAACGCATAGAAGCCGCGTCTAGAACAAAACCCGAGCAAAATCGTGTGTCCACTTCATTTTCTTTGTGTGCGTGAGCCGAATGTGTCTACGTTCCTCTAACGCACACAGATATAGCTTTCAGTGATACCATTACTAAGCCGTTACCCACAAAATATGGGAAGACGCATTACTATTTTGCTATCAAGGCAAGTATTTTATGTTGTTGGGAACTGGAAAAGGTAAACATGATTTTTCATGTAATATAACATATTTTTTCGGAAGGTATAATTCAATTTATTTCAAAATAAAAGGAAATAAATCGCATAAAGAATGAGATATTGTTCAATGCGTTTAGAATGCTTGATGGGTTATAATTATAAACAATGTTAAAACATCGGGTTTGATATGAATTAACAGTAAGTATTGTATTTTAAAATTACAAAAATGAAAAACATGAATGAAAGCAATGTGGGTATTTCTTCCTCACAAATAGCAACACTGTGTTATGACAAGTTAGGTTATTAGAATTTTGTTTTATTTATCGATTTACGTAAAAATTGTGCATAGAATGTGAGTACTTATTTGTGAAATGTTATTTTATCACATTTTTTTGTTTTCCTGATGTGCTTTATCATCCTTTCACGCAAAAAACTGTCATTTTCAATTATTTACTCGCGAGCTGTGTTCGACGGAACGTGACACTGAGTACTGACGGCCTGATGGCTAAGTTTGACGGATTAGGCTAAGTTTTAGTTGCCTCACTTTTTGCACTCGTACTAGGTTTCTATGCGTTATTATTCTAAGCATAGAGGTGTTTATTAAAAGTCCCGTGGCCAGTTGTTACGGCTGTGACTGAACGCAACTGTTGTTTTGTTAGTCTTAGGGCTTGTTTTGTGAAACGGCCATTAATAGAGGGAAGTGCCTCTTTGGCCTGCCTACACTCACCATGGTCAGCCCATAGCTTGTGATGTTTGTTTCCGGTGCGTTTCCTTACCAGACTGCGAAGATACCCGAAAGGCAGCGGCACGATGGGCTCAGGTCCAATCGTCGTCATGCTCGAACCCCTTCTGGCTAGCTCATCTGCTGCATCGTTGCCTCGGGATTCGCTGTGTCCTTTGATCCATTGAATGGTTACTTTGTTGTGTCTACCAACCTGGTTGAGACGCTGGTGACACTCGAGAATCAGCCCAGAGTTCGCTGTGTGGCTGTTCAGGGCTTGCAGGACGGCCATGCTGTCCGAAAGTATGCGTATTGAATGGTCCTTAACTTCCCTGGTTAGGATGGCTGATGCCGCCAGAGAAATGCCCATGCATTCAGCTTGGAACACTGTGTTGTGGACCCCCAATGGTGTGGCTATGTGGACGTTGAGATCCTCTGAGAAGACTCCCGCACCAGTGCCTGTACCTGTTTTCGATCCATCTGTGAAGATTCTCAGCTCTGCAGGGCATAGGCCCTCGCAACGATGATCCTCATACAATTGGATTTTGTATTTTTTATCAAATAAGAACTGCTTGGGTACCCGGTCATTGATTGCTTTAGTTATGGGGAGTTCATTATTGAGCTCCTCGAGCAGAGACGTGTGTTGTGTTTCTCTCTTACCCCAGAGATCCAGTGTTTTAAGGCGTACTGCTGCCATCGTCGCTTCCTGTTGTATAAACAAGTGTAGCGGGGGCAGTCCCATCATGGCTTCCAGTGCCGCAGTCGGAGTAGTTCGCATGCAGCCCGTCATCGCCATGCAGGCTAGCCTTTGCATGTGTTGTAGCTTGTTTATGGCTGTAACTAATTTTGTGCGTGGCCACCACACAAGAGCCCCATACGTTATCATGGGCCGAATTACTGCGCTGTACAACCATAGTATTATTTTGGGAGATAGGCCCCACCTCTTCCCTATCATTTTCCTGCATTGCCAGAAGGTAATGCAAGCCCTGTTTAGCTTGTGGTCTAGATGAGGGCTCCAGTTTAATTTACAATCTCCTAAAGAAGTCGGTAAATAAAAAATAAATAAAAATCAAGCTCTTATAATTTAGCGTAATGTAATTCAGTTTTTTTTATTTTCTACTCTTCAAACAAGAGGGTCATTTGATGCCCATATATTTTTATTTTGGAACACGTTTTCTCAGTTGCGACTATGACGCAGGTGAAGTCGCTTCCAGAAGCTATTAAACTATAATTATAACTGAAGACACGTTTTTCCAACTACTAGTGTAGCTAGGGGATTGAAAAAAAATGTGATCCGCCATTTTGGAGCGACGGCCATTTTAAATAAAAAGTTACACATTGATAAAAATATAAAGGTATATAAAGATTCAATCAGGTAAATATAAGTACATCTCATCTCTCATCCAACTACTCACAACTTAAACATGCACGACAAAAATCGATCGGCGTCTTAGCACGAAGAGCAACTAAAAACTAAGAACTGATTAAGAACTTCTGTTGATTGTAACACCTCATTTATGTAGGTACCCATATTTTAGCAAATTAATTATTTTTATTTGTGGCATTGAACAAAGAAAGTGCACGAACTAATGGCGAGCTAACTCGTGACACTGCGTGAAGTAGGAACAGCTTGAAGTCAGTGTGTTCGCGACCTTAGCTGGTGTTTAGGCATAAGAGGAACAAAGAGCCTGTCTAGCTGAGCATCTTATTCAGGGCAAGTAGATTCACCTCGAAGACCTCGTCAAGCGTACATGACTAAAAAGTAATTACATACGTCTTACTTCGCGTAGAGTTAAATTTTAGCATTCCAAGCAAGATTTGGTTAGGGTCTAAAAATGGATAGAATCTGAACAGTTTTTAAACATAAATCTCAGGAACTTTTTTGGACCTTCTCAAGAAGCAAGCGAAAGTACTCTCATAGGGGCTCCAAATAAGAAGTGGACACCAGGATACTCCGGACTAAGTATGCCTGTCCATTTGCACGTAGCGAGGCAGCGAAGCGGAGAAACGGAGAAATATTAATCAATAACGTCAGTAAAAATGTCAGTGAGTCACGTAGTGCGGAGATTTCATACAATTCCATAGGTTAAAATGTCTCCGTTTCTCCGCTCCGCTTTAGTGGAAAGGCACCATAAAGCCGCGCACGTTCCAAATAAGGAAATCTAAATACTTTAATCTCCCAAAAAAACTATGCACACGGCGTATTTTGCGCGCCGACGACACAAGTTTTACGAACGCGCGCTCACGGCGCTGTAGGTGACCAACAAAAAGCAGCAGTGCGATCCTGTAAACATTTCGAAGTGAACACTTAAGCGAAGTGAACGTGAAGTTAGCTGTCAACCTATAGAAACAAGATGGAAAGACAGGTCGACCGAATTATTTCCCTACAGTTTGACATTTTAGTTGAGATGATACGAGTATTGTGTCATGAATTTGAACGCATTTTATAAATGACAGTTGAGCTTGGGGTCAACGAATGAAACAAGAATAAGGTCAAAACTTTTATTTAATGATTTACAGCTGAGTAGTGTCCCCTTCCCCCTGCCCCTTGGCGGTATCTCTCTGGGGATGGAATGTGGCGCGCACGAGAGCCGCGGCAGGCGCCTCCACGCATACGAACAGGGGCCCGAGTCTGCTATTACAATAGTGTCAGAATGATCGATCACTGATTTCAAAATGGTTGATTTTGACAAGTTTGGTAATCTACTAACATAATGGCACCATAATGGCGTCATTATGACATTCCAATGATCCACCACTGACACACCATTGTAAGAAAGCACAGAAAGCCATACGAATGGTAGGTAATCTCGTACATAATGACAGATTTAGTATTTACGAACTTCTCACTACTTCAGATTGCTTATAACACTAATAAATAATATGTAAAACTAAATATAAATAAAATCTGGCATGAATAAATGCTCAAATTTAGCTCGGTTTTATAATAATGGCAATACGGCATTCCTACCGCAATTCTATTACGAGACCATTGACGTGCCAGTGACCGGCCACTGACGTGCCAGTGACCGTGCGATTATGAATTTAGCAGATTACGAACTTTTAGCAAAATGACAATGGCATGACAATGGGATCGTGTCGGAATGACAAATTTATAAAAATAGCAGACTCGGGCCCCAGGATGCCCGCACACAAGTACGTCAGGCAGATTGTCGCCACTACCACTGTCATCTGGAAAGGATACATTTAGTTTATTGCTGTTACGACAGCCATAAATGTAGGAATGACTTTGACCAATTTATATAATTTTATGGGTTAAATTACAATAGGCTTGTGTCCCGAAAAAATCTAATTAGTCCGTCAGTTAAATTATCAAAAAATATTTGACCCGTGTTTTTTCTTTTGTTACGGGAACCAAAATTGACGAAGTTACGACGCTTTTAAAATTTTCAATAATAATAATAATAATAATTCATTGAGTGTGCAAGTCACCCCCTGCCATTTAAAAGCCGTGTATATTGTTAGTGGTCAGGCAGGGGCCAATAGTTTTATAATAAACGATTATCATTCCACTAAGCCACCCAAACCCATAGCGTTTCATTTTTTGTTTCCATATTCTGCAATAGTACTGCTCCAACCGGGGATTGTCCTTGGGAATACTTTCAGTGCATACAGGGATAACCGCTGGTTGGTGCCCCATTACATTTGAAAAGTCTAACGGGGCCTCTGCGAGTTGGTTTCGGCCCCTCGTACGCCTACCAAAGGACCGGGTCTCCAGGGGCCCGACACGGTTGGCGCAGTGGTTTAGCGATTGACTGCTGCGCAGCATGTCGCGGGTTCGATTCCCGCACGGAACAAATATTTGTACGACCTACATGTATTTGTTCTGAGTCTGGGTGTTTTTCTATCTATAATATGTATGTATTTACAAAAAAAAATGTATATAAGTAGTTTATCAGCCATTTCGTTACCATAACACAAGCATTAGGTTGCTTAGCTTGGGACTATATGGCGTTGAGTGAAATGTCCAAGGATATATATAGGATATAGTAAAAAAAAAAAAAAAAAAAAAAAAAAAAAATAATAAATCTTTATTCAAAAATTCGTATTGGTACAATGGAACAATAAATCTTAGATAATAATATAGGTAAAACTATGTTAGATGCCTGTACTAGGAGGGTCCTGTATCACAAGCGGCAAGGGCGCAAACAGTGTACAAAGAAATTGCCTAAGATTTTTCTAACAATATTTACTTAATATTACAATAGTTAATTGAGTTATTGAATTTATTTTACTAACCTAATTTACTTAATTATACAAATGTGCCCTGAAATTAATAATAAAGATAAAAAACGCTAGCTAAGTTAAGTTTACATAAATTAATTCTAATACTTCCTAATTTTCTCATACACAATGTGAACTATTAGCGTCAGCAGAAATGTTTAGTGGGTTAAAATCAATGTAGCAGAATTTGCACATACAACTCATGTTTTGTATTGTATTTGATTTTTGCATTGGGCGGCTAATTCACTTTAAAAACAGCAACAAATTCAGGTGAAGTAGGTCATCACAGCGGTATGTTCTTTTAAAATCAGTACCAGGTATAAGTCCGGAAATCTGGCCTTGAGTATGACGCTCTAGGCGCCCTCATAATCGACAGAATTTATGTATCTGAATTCCGCTATCTTCCTTGCAGGGCACTCAGCATCTCCTGTTCTATGATTGCTGGGTTTTTTAAAGCGTGCGCAAGTCGCACATTTTGGCATTTCAGTTTTCTTTGCGCACTCTGCCATCGAATGCCCTGTCTCACCACAATGACCACACATACAGTTGACCTCTCTGCACGTTTTCGCTGCATGACCATACTGTTGGCATTTGTAGCACCGAGTTACCAATGTAAAGTCCCTGACAGGACAGGAAGACCAATTTATAAAAAGTCTCGATTGAGCGATCAGGGCTTTACGTAAATTAGCTGTTACTTCAATGACGTAGTTACAGGTCGACGCATCTCTCTTCCCAGATTTGTGGCTTAATTTAACAAAAGTGAGGAATGATTCCAAGGACATACCAGGAAACTTGTCGGCTACGTTTTGTTCAAAAATGCACTTGAAGACCTCATTTTCAGACATGGAAGTCGGCACTCCTACGATTGCGATCCGGGGTTTGCGCTTGTTGGGTTCGTCGGCGGTAAGTCCAGAAGTAGAGAGCTGGACTGCTTGCTTTAATTTATCTGCGTCGTGTTTGGTCTCGGTACTGATAATTACGCCTCCGTTTTTTGTTTTACGGACACCACGAACATGCAGCTTCATTTGCTCCGGGCGTATGATTTTTTGCACGAGATCTTTTGTATCATCACTAGATTTGAATTTATCGTTCGGATAAATAACCACAGAACTAAAATTGTTCGGTCGAACGTAGTCACTTGTTCCCTTCTTTACCATATCGGCAAAAGAAACATTTTCAGAAGAGCGAGAGTCCTTAATGGTTTGCTGGAGCTCCGAAATGTGTTCCGACAATTTCCGCTTTTCTTGTAATTCTTCCACAACACTGTGTGCTTGAAGGGCTTTCTGCTTCAGGGATTGATATAGGACTGCCATCTGTGAGGTGCCAGATCCTATTTTACGGCATAAGTTGGATATTTTCAACTTCTGGTCAGAGTTAAGTTTCCCATCCGTAGCAATAGAGCAAACCTCATTTAAGTGATGCTCAATGGATGACATTCATTTTTGTATCTCGGATGTGGATGCAACTTCAATTATTGACTGGGCTGGATTTTGCGTCGTCGTCTTCCCCGGCGAGGCGGAAGAATGCACTTGACCACATGGATTACGCGGGCTATTATCCATTTTATATTATAATATGTTCAATATTTGTAAGTTTTCATTATATTTACTAAAACTAAACTCTAGGCAAAAATTTAAAAATTGCATCACCAATTAATGCACTAATCTAGGTCACTATTTTAATTGTGTAAATTAAAAATTGCTAACGAATACGTCTGTATGCTACGAACGACTATGAATAACTCCCCAATACGTCACACCTTCGCATAATTTTTAGTGAGTCGAGACGTCACGAGCCCCTACTCCCGAGTTTTGATGCGTTTTTTATCTTTGTCAATATTCATTGATTTAAAAAAACGTGTCCATTATTTTTCAATACTCTCACTAACTGACGGACTAAATAGTTTTGCAATTTGTGGATGATGGAATCTAGCCTAATCTTCCGAGGTGATCTATGCTGTAGGGGATGGATCAAGTACGGGAAAGAATTATCATCATATCAGCTGGAAGACGTTCACTGTAAGACGGAGGCCTCCCCAAGTGTCGGCACAACAACCGGTCCTACGCGTCTGGCATCCATCGGTTACCTGATGAAATATATCGGTGTTCAGTCACTGCGGCACTGCAACGCAAAGGACATCAGGAGAAACGCATTAACATAAATCCATTTCATGCACCAGTCAGTCCCCTCTGGCTTCTTATGATAATTTTGTTTATAGATTACGCTGTACGTCATGTTAGCTACATACCACGTAGTTGTCCGACATGTGTATGAGCTGCGTGTGTGCCCCGATGAGTCCCCTCTGGAACAGCGTGTGCAGAAGGAAGGCGCTGTACGACACGCGGCCCATCCACGTCCAACCGCGCCATTCTACAATGCAGCGGTAGATTGCTGGTAAAGAAAAATCTTTTTAAAATTATCTAATAAAATACAACAGAAAATGGCTATTGGAATTGCTCGTAGATACCGAACGATATAATGAGCAAATCAAATTTCTTATTCTATACTTCACAGCAACCCTCCCGGCTGCTGGAAATCTTGGCCAAAATATGAACCACTGGGGATAATTATAACAACCTCACGCCAAACTGGCAATAACTGTACTGCAAGCAATACCTGCACTAACATCAGGGGGTTGCACTCCAATCTCGATCCGGTTCATCACCACCTAGAGACCGAGAAGCCGCACCTGTTTTTCCTAACGGAGACGAAGATAACAACCCCGTCGGACGTGGCGTACCTCAACTATCCAGGCTACTCTCTAGAACACAAATTCAAGAAGCAAGCTGGGGTCTGTGTGTACGTCCGCGATGATATTTGCTGTCGTCGTCTCCGTTGCTTTGAGAAATCGGGTTTTTCTGCCATTTGGCTGCTTGTGGACACTGGCGTGGAGAAATCAATCTACATCGGCATATACCGATCGCATAGCGGTGATCAGGAGACAACTGCGCTATTTAATTCCCTCGTGGAGTCGACTGACGTAGCCCAACAACGGTACCCAACAGCGAAGCTCATTTTTCTGGGGGACTTCAACGCCCACCATAAAGAGTGGTTGCTCCCGTTCCAGAAAACTGACCACGCTGGGTTAGAGGCACGCAAGTTTGTTTTAACGCTAGATCTAACCCAGCTGGTGAATGTGGCAACGCGGGTACCGGATGTTCACGCCCATACACCCAATTGCTTGGACCTTCTGCTGACAACTGATCCGAACAGTCATTCAGTATCGGTCTCAGCTCCGCTGGGAACGTCTGACCACTGTCTGGTGAAATCCGTATCGTACTGCTCTCCTCCTGATGAGAGCCCCAGGGGCACGAGGCGAGTATGGCGATACGAGTCAGCAGATTGGGATGAGATGCGGCACTTTTTTGCGTCTTATCCTTGGCGGCAAGTGTGCTTCTCCTCGGATGACCCCTCGTGCTGTGCTGACGTGATTTCCGACGTGATTCGGCAGGGGATGGAGTATTTTATTCCATTCTCCGATATTCCGCTCGGTCACAAATCGCGGCCTTGATATAATGCAGAATGCGCCCTCGCTGAGGCCCATAAAGACTCTGCTTACCAAGCGTGGATCAAGGCCCGCGACCGAAAGGTCAAAGCACGTAGGATTCGCAAGAAGAAGGGAGCCTTTAATTCTGCCACTAAGTTCTGCAAGCGGGTTCTACGAAGGGCACGTTTTGACCATGTTGGACGTATTGGGGCCAAAGTAGCATCACACCCCCCGGGTAGTAAGCAGTTCTGGTCCCTATCGAAAGCCGTCGAAACGAACTTCTGTTGACCCAATTTGCCTCCAATGTTGAAACCTGATGGGTCGCTGGCTCACTCTGCAAGTGAGAAAGCAAATTTGTTTGCATCTCTTTTTGCAAGCAATTCACATCTGGACGCGAACGAGGTAAAGTTTCACAACAAAGAAGAATCACAACGAGGTAAACTTTACCTCGTTGTGATTCTTCGATGCCGGAGATCGCAGTCCACAATATAGAGGTCCGTAGAGTATTGTGCAGTCTAGACGTGAATAAGGCCAGCGGGCCTGACGGCATTCCAGCAAAAGTGTTAAGGCAATGTGCGCCAGAACTGTCTCCTGTGCTGACACGCCTGTTCCGCATCTCTCTTGAAAAAAGAACGGTGCCAAAATCCTGGAAGCTTGCAAATGTGCAACCGGTGCCCAAAAAGGGTAACCGTGCAGACCCTGCTCATTACAGACCAATCGCCATTACCTCCATCCTTTGCAAGGTTATGGAAAGGGTATTGAACAGTAAGTTGCTGACTTACCTTGAAGACAATGATCTCCTCAGTGACCGTCAATATGGCTTTCGCCGGGGACGGTCTACTGGCGATCTTCTTGTGTATGTCACGCACTACTGGGGCGAAGCCATCGAGAGACACGGCGAAGCACTTGCTGTGTCTCTCGATATCTCGAAGGCTTTTGACAGGGTCTGGCACGCAAGTCTGCTCAGCAAGCTTCCTGCATATGGCATCCCAGCTGGTTTTTGCAGCTGGATATCGGACTTCCTTAGAGAACGGTCGATCCGAGTAGTTGTTGACGGCTGCTCCTCTGACCTCATGGCTATTGATGCCGGTGTTCCTCAGGGGTCTGTTCTCTCTGCAACTCTTTTCCTGCTGCACATCAATGACCTACTTCAGCCTGGTCTTGTTGGGTACGCAGATGACAGTACGGTTACAGAGAGATACTTGTCCGGCGCCACAACCGGCGGAGATGAAGTTCGTTCCTTGAGAGAGGCCATGGTAGAGCGGACAAATTTGACCTTAAGCCTTGTCTCCCAGTGGGGTGACGACAATCTGGTCTCTTTTAATGCCACCAAAACACAGGCGTGTCTCTTTACCGCAAAAAGGAGATGTTTCAACCAAACTACTATTTTTCGGGGTGCATCTATTCCAGTGACTGATCGGCTCGAGCTCCTAGGCATGGAGCTGTCATCCAGTCTCAACTTCGGCGCCACCATTGAGTGCAAAGCCCAAACTGCGGCCAAAAAGCTGGGCATCCTAAATAGGGTGAAGCGATACTTCAAGCCTGAGCAGCTTTTGACTCTTTATAAAGCACAAGTCCGATCCTGCATGGAGTATTGCAGCCACCTTTGGGATGGCTCAGCTAAGTATCAGCTTGCCGCGCTTGACTCGGTGGAACGCAGAGCTAAGAGGCTCATTGGTGACGTAAAACTGTTGGATACCAAGCTACACAGCTTGGCTCATCGCCGCAAGGTTGCCTGTTTGTCGGTCTTCTACAGATTGTACTTCGGAGAGTGTGCCTAGGAACTCCACGACCTCATCCCACCAGCCCCCTTCTACCATCGGACATCCAGACGCACTGCAACTTGCCATCCCTACCTTGTTGCTATTCCACCAACTCGCACTAAGCGCTTCCAAGCGTCTTTCATAATGCGCACAGCAAAGGAGTGGAACTCTTTGCCTGCGTTTGTGTTTCCGAATGCTTACAACCCTAATCTTTTCAAAGTTAGAGTGAACAGGCTACTTCTGGGTAAGCTCGCTCCATCGTAGACTTTGTCTCTGTCATCTCTGACCAAGACTAGAGTCAAGAGCAAACCCATACCAAGTAAAAAAAAAAAAAAAGGAGACTCTAATATAAATATTTTAGAAAACAATTCAGATAGCTGTAGATTATTAAATCTTTTTAAATCGTTCAATTTGTCTAATGTGTTCATAGAACCAACCCGTACAACTACAACTACTGCTACATGTATTGATAATGTTTTTTGTTCTGGCGACTACTTACAGAAAGCCATTGTAAATTACCTCCCTTCTGATCACAGTGGGCTACTGGTATCTTTTGAGTCCAAAATACCAATTCAACAAGTGCAAATACAAACCAGACCAATAACATCCGGTAATTTAAATAAATTTAACCGTACTTTAAATGGGAAGTTAAGTGATTGGAACTTTACAGTGAACAGTGCTAATATTTTATATATAGATTTTTTTTCTTTAGTCCCAACAGAATTCAATAATACTTTTAAAAATAAAACTAAAACTATCTGCCCTAAGTTTTTATTTAGTGACTGGGCAACTAAAGGACTCAGAAAAAGTAGGGATAGACTTTATGAGTTGTATGGCCTTAAGCCTTTTATTAACACTGAAACTTTTAATAAGTATGTAACTACCTACTCCAAAATTTATAAAAATACTTGTAAGGTAGCTAAGGCTTTATACATAAGCAATAAGGTAAAAACAGCAGACAATAAAATAAAAACGGTTTGGAAAATTATAAATAATGAAACAAATAGGAACAAAAAACAACACTGATTACAGATTGCAGACGCCTCACGGACTTATTAGCGATAACAAAGAAGTTGCTCAAGAATTTGTAAATTTCTTTACAAGTATCCCTGTTAAAACTACTGAAGCCTTAAATTCCTCGCCTTCGCTTGCTTTTGATTTATTACAGGCAAACGTATCAGCCTGCGCGACTGAATTTAATTTTAAACATATAAACCCCATAGTAGTAATAAAAGCTTTTAAACAAATCAAAATTAAATTGACCGAAGATCTATGGGGATTGTCTATCAAGGTTTGTACCTCAATTATCGAGATTGTAGCGCCGTACTTAGCTTTAATATTTAATTTGTGTGTCGATCAAGGAGTCTTTCCGGACCTAATGAAATTCAGTAAAGTGATACCACTTTTTAAATCTGGGGATAGTAAAGACACCAATAATTATAGACCAGTGTCCGTGTTGCTAGTGTTTAGTAAGGTATTTGAAAAAGTAATGCTAAATCAGATGCTCAGTCATTTTAACACGAATAACATCTTACATGATAAACAGTATGGTTTCACCAAAGGACGTTGTACAACTGACGCTGGTGTCACCTTACTAAAGCATATCTTTAATGCGTGGGAGGACGCACAGGATGCCATAGGTGTCTTTTGTGATCTCTCTAAGGCGTTTGATTGTGTTGATCACGATACATTACTCCTGAAGCTCGGGCATTACGGACTAGGCAAAACTGCGTTAAACTTAGTCAAATCTTATTTGAATGATAGACAGCAATTAGTTCACATAAACGGTGTCAATTCTTCGGGATTAAACGTAAAAATGGGCGTCCCCCAAGGCTCTATTTTGGGTCCTTTCTTATTTTTGGTTTATATTAATGATTTACCTTATTTATTGCAACAAAATCTTGATATGGTGTTGTTTTCTGACGATACCTCTTTAATTTTTACGATAAATAGAAGGACGAACAATGTTAATGACATAAATAATGCCCTAATGCAAGTCCAAAATTGGTTCACGGCGAATAATTTGGTTCTAAATGAAAAGAAAACAAAGTGCATAAGATTTGCCTTACCTCATGTCAAAAGCAGTGATTGTGACATATTATTGAACAAGGAAAAACTAGAATTCGTCGATAAAACGGTTTTCCTGGGAATTACGCTTGACCCCAGGCTACAATGGGGCCCTCATATAACATCTCTTTCCGGACGGCTAAGTTCAGCAGCATATGCTGTTAGAAAAATCCGCCAACTAACGGATGTCGATACCGCGAGACTGGTATATTTTAGTTACTTTCACAGTATCATGTCTTATTTATGAGTCTTATTTTATTCTGCAGAAGAGAGCCATCAAAGCGATATACAGGGAAATTGAAAAAATACCCGAAACCTCTTAGGCAGTGAAAGTACACATGATTATAAGCAACTTTTGTTTTGGTAAAACTCCGAAATCTCGAAAAAAATATCAGCTGTTTCATACATTTTCATTGGCTAAATACTGCATTTTGTATGAAACAGCTGATATTTTTTTCGAGATTTCGGAGTTTTACCAAAACAAAAGTTGCTTATAATCATGTGTACTTTCACTGCCTAAGAGGTTTCGGGTATTTTTTCAATTTCCCTGTATAATCTCCGCCGGCGCGATTCTCTCAGGGAACTGTTTAAGATTATTAACATCATGACGGTACCTTGTCAATACATTTACGAAAACATCATGTATGTCAGAAAGAATTTACATCTTTTTAGTAAAAGAGGCGAGAGACATAATTATGGTACTAGAAATAGGGACCAGTTAGTTCAACCAGGCTTCAGACTGGCTAAAGTAGCCTCATCTTTCATGGGGTACTGTTTAAAATTTTATAATAAGATACCTCCCCATATATTAGAACTAAATGAGACGAAATTCAAATCTTGTATTAAACGCACACTATGCAGGCAAGCATATTATAAGTTGGGGGATTATATTGAAGATAAAAATGCTTGGCTGAATGCTGGTCCTGCTCCACAGCCACTAGGGAGCCCAAACTAATCTGTAAATATTTTGGAAACATTGTTGGACCGGCTGAAGATTGTAAAAAAAATTTGCATTGTTAGAATCAACTTACTTAGCATTGTATAATTTCAGCCATTAACAGCGCATGTGTGAGTACTGTGTACCTTTAACTTAAACTTTAATTATCAGTTTTAGGTATGTTTTTGACTTGAATGTACCTTGGCGGTTGGGAGTGTCATGCTCACTCAAAAGTCTAGCTGATGGTGGCGTATGCGTTGGATCATTTAGCTCCCTTCAAAATGGTTGAGCCGAATGGTGCTGGCGCATGCGTCATGTTCGTGAACGGGCGCCGTCAGTCGGGACTGGTCATTTCTTAGCTGCCATGGTTAATTTTAATTATTTCTTTGAATTGTTCCTCTTTTATTCCGGACGCTTTTATCCTGCTCGTCTTTTTACATCGTTCTCACATGTATGTATAATTTCAACCCGATGTAAATAAATCTTTGTAAAAAAATATTATTTTTAAAAGAGTGTCCGTGGAGTTTCTTGCACGTTCTTCTCCATAAAGTTATACGCTTTGGAACGTGCAAATAGCTTCAACTTTTTGGACTGACCGACCTTGACAATTCAAAAGTGCCTGTAAATGGTTTAATTGAAATAAATGCTTGAATTTTGAATTTTGATTTTTTTGAATTTTGTTTTATCGTGGAATTTGTTCGAAAGAGTCACCGCGGCCCTGGAACACAAAGGGCATTAGAAGGAACACGGATGCGTTTTAGTCAGTAAGAGTCTGACACACCCTCCTGCTTTGCCCAGAGCGGGAGGAGTTATTCGATGATTTCCCATCCTTTAATAAAAGGGGTCACGTCATAACAACCACGATTAGATGGCAAAGTCCAATGGTAGAGGAGTCGAAAGTGTTGCATTAGCTCCGCTGTATATAGTTTTAAGAATATAAAACTGTTTCGATTTGCGTTCTTCGAAATAAATAAAAAAAACTTGATTCATCAAGATTGGCGAGAGTTTCAAGAGCATGGTTAAGTAATTTTAGATGATAGCATGTGCTGACCGGTTGCTTCACAGCCTGGATCCATTTGTTCTGTGTACGAGGAAGCAACAGCCATCAATACGCAGAATATTAAGAAATGTTTTCAGATTAAATTTTATGATTTCTATTTAGAAATTTCAAAACTTTGCAAAGGCACACGGCTGAAATTCACATATATCCAACAAATTATTTAATTTTAAAACTGTTCAATTCCCGGTGAGCCTATGAAACATCATGACCAGCCCAGGGCCAGAAATTATCCATTGCGGGCTTTACTCTCCAGTGGATCAAGGGGAACAATAGATCTCTAGGCATTTTTTTTTTCACTTTAAAAAACGTTGCTCCTCACTAGGAATTTCTCCTGTATCGTGGGTGCATTTACAAACATACAAAGTCACATACACAAACAAACAGCCAGACCCGGATCAACTATCTGTAGAATAGAATAGAATAGAATACTAACTGTAGGTCATACAAATATTTGTTCCGTGCGGGAATTGAACCCATGACACGCGACGCAGCAGCCAATATAATAAAACTCAACCACTGCGCCAATCGTCTCGTTCATTGACGACACAGACGAACTCGCGAAGATAGGTTTTGAGGTGGTAGAGCTATTTTTTAAGGATGGTATATCGTCAAATGACTCCTCTCGCTCTAGGTAAAACAGGAGGAAGTGTCAGACTCCTATTGACTAAAACCCATCCGTGTTCCTGCTAATGACTTTTGCGTTCCAGGGTCGCGGTGACTCTTTCGACTAAATCCGCAACCCCGGCACTGGCCCGGCAGATAGGGCCCGCTAGCCCCATCTGTTTTGATGAAAACTCCTTGAGGCACGCGTGGAACACAGCGCACAGCTTGACATAGCTATTTTAGACTGCCTGCAATCTATTGCCGAATTCACGTACGAAACTGAGAATACAGGTCCAGCTCTACCACCTTTGGGAACGCCACAATCGCGGCGGTAAGTCTCCTTTTGACGAGTGGCAAAAGCGGCGACACAGCGTCCTCACCTTCCGCCTGATGCAGGTACTCACCGGTCACGATTGTTATGGAGATAACTGTTTCGGTTTCAGCGGAAGGACACGACCGGGTGTCAACACTTTAAGGATCACCTGGAGGACACGGTGGAACATAAGGTGAATGTCTGCCCTTCATGGGCGGAGCACCGCTGGGTCCTTATCGAGGCGATAGGTGGCGATAGGTGGAGCGAGGATGCATGGGAAGCGGCCACTTCATTTTGCGAAGCAGTAATGCTAGCGAAGTAGGAGGCCGAAAGCGTGAGAGAGAGGAAAATCTCTCTCGGCGAGTGTTGGGTGGCACGCTGACCGATCAAAATCAGGCTCGGGTCAACGGTGCGTTGTGTTCCACGCGCGCCTCTAAGAGGTGCCAGTATTGTAAACGGGGCCCACTAGGGCCAGTGCCTGCCAGGGTAGCGGAATTTGTTCAAATAGTCACCGCGGACCTGGAACGCAAAGGGCACTAAGAGGAACACGGATGGGTTTTAGTCAGTCAGAATCTGACACTCCGTTATGCTTCGCCCAAAGCGGAAGAAGTCATTTGATGATTTCCAGTCCATAGAAAAGGCTGGCTAACTTAGCCAGGACACCTGCGCACAACGGACAGAATAGGAGTCTAACATGGTGTGGATACTGGAGTCTGTATAGTAGTGTCGGTGTAGTATCTGTTGCAGGGGTAGGTTGCTGTTCCGGTTAGTGTCTTCCCATGCCCAACCCACGTTTCTCATTACGAAAACTTATTAGGGCTGGTGGAACAGAAGAGGTGAAACAGCCAGTGCCTTTCATAACCCCCTTCCAAGTTCCGAATGCTAAAAGAAGTCAAGCAATACTAGATATTGACAGTTCGTATAATTATCTTAGAGATCTAACCAAACGACATTTTACTTTCCGACATACACGCGAACGAAGTCGCGGGCTACAGCTAGTATATAATATACTAGCTGGCCCGTGCAACTTCGTCTGCGTCACAATATTCATTAGTAAAATGACTATTAAAAAAATAAGGGTTTGTGATAGAAGGGTAAAATTTTTAGGTTTGTATGTATTTTTTAATGCAACATAAAAAACTAAAAATATTTTCTTTGTCCAAAAATTTAAAAAAAAATAACGGGTGGACAACCCTTATCACTTAGGGGTATGGAAAATAGATAGTAGCCGATTCTCAGACCTACTGAATATGCATATAAAATTTGGTAAAATTCGGTAAAGCCGTTTCGGAGGAGTAAGCTAACTAACATTGTGACACGAGAATTTTATATATAAGATTAGGTTATATACAATGATATGATTTTAACTAAGTACTTACCATTTTAATGTCATTTTACGTGGTGACTTTTAAGTTCAATGGTGAGTGCTGGATGCCCCAACAAGAGTGAAATAAGATAATCAAAATCAATATTTTGACAATTTTTTGGCGAAAATATCGCTGAAGATACATTTTTCATGGGATCCTATCATCAAATCCTAACAAGATACCTTCCCTCATCAGCTCAGACACATAAAATGATGATTATCAGGCACAAATTTCTGAATTTTGTGAGAAAGTTTATGTAAAACATTACATGTGCCTATAAAATTTTAGTGTTTCCCTCGATTTTTGTGAGATCTCATCGCCAGATTCTGACTTGATGACAAAAGAAGCACCTCGAGAGAATAGGCTTTCGAATACAAAAAATATTTTTTTGAGTCGGTCCATAATTGGCGGAGATATCGTTGAACATACATTAAAAAAATACATATACCTGAACATCTCCTTTTTTAAAGAAGTCGGTAAATAAATAAATAAAAAATAAATAAAAATCTTTTATAATTTAGCGTAATGTAATTAAGTTTTTTTATTTTCTACTCTTCAAACAAGAAGGTCATTTGATATCCTAACATTTTAATTTTTGAACAGGTTTTCTCAGTTGCGACTATGACGCAGGCAAAGTCGCTTCTAGAAGCCAGTAAACTATAAATATAACTGAAAACACGTTTTTCCAACAACTTATAGCTAGTGGATTGAAAACAAATGTGATCCGCCATCTTAGAGCGACGGTCATTTTGAATAAGCACACACACATTGATAAAAATATATTAATATTAAATCAGGTGAATATAAGTACATCTCATCTCTCATCCATCTTCTCACAACATATTTATTTATTTATTTATTTATTTATTTATTACAGCTTGGAGGACTTACAGCTTAAACAAACTAAAAATAACAAACAAACATAAACGACAGAAAGCCAATTACAAGTCCTCACGTATAGTGTCAGACTTAAAATTGAGAAGTGAGCATATCAATCTTTACTTCTTAATTGAGTAGTAACTAGAAACCTTTAGTTAACGGAAGAATAAGTATTGATAAAAATAATAAAAACATTACAGAAAAATTAAGGAAACAATTAAAGGGCTACTTAAAAAACCTGAGGCTTATACGTCTTCTGGCCGACGCCACGCTAGTCATAAAGGGATCCAAGTCATGCTGCTTACACATATTATTGAACTGTCTACTTGCTCGTATAATAAAACTATTCTGTCTGTAATTTGTTGATGCTAGAGGCATATTAAACATGCACGACAAAAATCTATCAATCTCCCAACAAACATGTCACAACTCACACTCCGGTGTCTTAGCACGAAGAGCAACTAATAACTAAGAACTGATTAAGAACTTCTGTTGATTGTAACACCTCATGTATGTAGGTACCCATATTTCAGCTAATTGATTATTTTTATTTGTGGCATTGAGCAAAGAAATTGCACGAACTAATGGCGAGCTAACTCGTGACACTGCGTGAAAAAAGGACAGCTAGGAGTCTGTGCGTTCGCGACCTTAGCTGGTGTTTAGGCAAAAGAGGAACAAACAGCCTGACCAGCTGAGCATCTTATGCAGGGCAGGCAGATTCACCTCGAAGACCTCGTCAAGCGTACAGGAGTAAAAACTCTATGCGAAGTAAGGCGTATGTAGCCTTACTTCGCGTAGAGTTAAATTTGAGCATTCCAAGCAAAATTTGGTTAGGGTGCAAAAATGGATAGACTCTGAACAGTTTTTAAACATAAATCTCAGGCACTTTTTTGGACCTTCTCAAGTAAATTCAAAATTCAAAAGTCATTTATTCAAATTAGGCAAAGGGCCAGCACTTTTTGAACGTCAAGTTTTACAAAAGACAGAAGCAAGCTAAAGTACTCTCATAGGGGCAACAAATAAGAAGTGGACTCTAGTGTACTCCGGACTAAGTATGCCTGTCCATTTGCACGAAGCGAGGCAGCGAAGCGGAGAAACGGAGAAATATTAACCAATAATGTCATTCAAAATGTGAGTGCTCACGTGTTGCGCCAGTTGGTCCGTCAGTTAGAGTATTGAAAAATAATGGACAAGTATTTTTTGTTTTTTGTAAATAAATGAATATTGACAAAGATAAAACGCATCAAAACTCGGGTATGGGGGCTCGTGACGTCACGACTCACTAAAAATTATGCGAAGGTGTGACGTATTGAGAATTTTAAAAGCGTCGTAACTTCGTCAATTTTGGTTCCCGTAACAAAAGAAAAAACACGGGTCAAATATTTTTTATAGTCTAACTGTCGGACTAATTAGATTTTTTCAGGACACAAGCCTATTCCATTGGTTAGAATGTCTCCGTTTCTCCGCTCCGCTTTAATGGAAAGGCACCATAAAGCCAAGCACGTTCCAAATAAGGAAATCTAAATACTCTAATCTCCCATAAAGCCTATGCACACAGCGTATTTTGCGCGCCGACGACGCAATTTTTACGAATGCGCGCTCACGGCGCTGTAGATCACCAACAAAAAGCAGCAGTGATTCTGTAAACATGAAGTGAAGGCGAAGTGAACGTGAAGTTAGCTGTCAACCTATAGAAACAAGATGGAAAGACAGATCGGCCGAATAATTTCCCTACAGTTTGACATTTTCGCTGATATGATACGAGTATTTTGTCATGAATTTGAACGCTTTCTATGAATGAGAATTGAGCTTGAGGTCAACGAATCAAACAAGAATAATTTCAAAAGTTTTATTTAATTATTTACAGCTTAGTAGTGTCCCCGTCTCCTGCCCCTTGGCGGTGTCTCTCTGGGGCTGGAGCGTGGCGCGCACGAGAGCCGCGAGAGGAGCCTCCACGCACACGAACAGAACGCACGCACACATGTACGCCATGAAGATCGTCGCCGCTAGCAATGTCATCTGGAAAGGAATACATTTAGTTTATTGCTGCTACGACAGCTATAGACGTAGGAATGACTTTGACCAATTTATTTAATTTTATGTGTTTAATTACAATTATTTCGATAAAAGGCCTTCTGAGGTGATCTACATAAACTGTAGGGGATGGATAAAGTTGGTACGGGAAAGAATCATCATCATATCAGCCGGAAGACGTTCACTGTAAGACAGAGGCCTCCCCAAGGTCGGCACAACAACCGGTCCTACGTGTCTGGCATCCATCGGCTACCTGTTGAAATATATCGGTGTTCAGTCACTGCAGCACTGCAACGCAAAGGGCATCAGGAGGAACGCATTAACATAAATCCATTTCGTACACCAGTCAGTCCCCTCTGGCTTCTTATGATAATTTTGTTTATAGATTACGCTGTACGACATGTTAGCTACATACCACGTAGTAGTCGGACATGTGTATGAGCTGCGTCTGTGCCCCGGCGAGTCCCCTCTGGAACAGCGTGTGCAGAAGGAAGGCGCTGTACGTCACGCGGCCCATCCACGTCCAACCGCGCCATTCTACGATGCCGCGGTAGATTGCTGATAAAAAAAAATCTTTTTGAAATAATCTAATAAAATACAGCAGAAAATGGCTATTGGAACTGCACGTGGATACCGAACGATATACTTCACAGCAACACTCCCGGTTGCTGGAAATCTTGGCAAATATGGACCGCTGAGGATTATAACCACCACACGCCAAACTGGCAATAACTGTAATAAGGCCAAGGTGGGTCAAAGCCGTCCTGCCGCACTTCGCAGCCTGTATGAAAAGAGGGGATCACATCTCCCACAGTCTCACTCCGTTGCTGATCGGAAACAGTTGCTTCGGAGAGTACGTGAATAAAATTGGACGAATTGCCCAAGCAAATTGCTGCCATTACAGAGGCAACCTGGATTCTGTGCAGTTCATGCTTCAGGAAGGCCTCTGAGCGACAGGTAGTATAATATAATAGTTAGCCTTAGGAACAACAACTTACATTCAACCTTGAAGACACAGCTCAATATTAACGTGACGACTAGCAGCTGGAACAGCGGCTTGCACAGCATGGCGTACAACACGCGCCACACCACAGGGGCTCGTCCAGTGTCGGAGTAGAACAGCCCGCCCGATATGATCACTGCCACGGCTAACGGGAACAACAGCCACACCACCCAGCGGTATTTCTGATGACAAAATTGGAAAAAGAACATAGTTTCAGAAAGTGTGATTGAACAGGATATACGAGGACAGATGGGCCGGTATCGTCATGCGATGTGTGCCTGAAGATGGACGTCGCTCTAAACTGCCGTGACGATTTGGACTCAATCCTGATAGATAAGTTGGAGGAGGCAGGAAATCAAGTTAGCTTGGAAAGTTATGAGTAAAGACCTTTGTCTGTGGGACAACATGGGTAATTCAAATAAAATGTTAGTTGAGTCTTTGACACACTTTATCAGGAGGACACAGACGTTAGTTAGTTATAAAAGGTAAAGCAAAAGTGATTAATTTAAACGCATGTGACAAAAACAGTAATAATTATAAATATTGATGAAGACAACAGCCAAAGAATATAGATGGTTTTGTCTGAGCTCGTGGCCAAGTAATAACAGACCGTATCAGTACAGGCCGATTAAAGAATCTATACATATAATAAAACAGTAGAAGCCATGAATTCTGTACATTAAAGAAAAATACCAAAAATCGAGTATAAGTTTTCAAAAAAAAGCTATAGAACACAAAAAGAGCATTTTTACGTTTTTTGTCTGTCTGTCTGTCTGTCTGTACGCGATGATCTCCAAAAATACTGAACGGATTTGGTTGGGGTTTTCAAAATTATATTTAACTTATTTCTGAGCAACATATAGGCTTTGTTTCATTACAATCGGTGGCCGGGAAAAAAAGTTATGAACATTTAAAGTTTTTAAATTTACGTATCACCGTTTTTCGACAAGTTTTGTACAATTTTAAATTATTCGTTCAGTTTAGCATAAACAGAGCCTTTTTTTTAAACATTCTTAGAAATTGTTATCATCACGCTATATCTTAGAGGCGCTAAGCAGACAATAACTAAATAAGATCGGCTATTTATAACTAATGGCAACTGAATTCATAGACCCGGCGGTACAAAGGCTGCCTTTCGAGTGAATGGGTGTAAGTTCGAACCCCGGTAGTTGAAGCGATTTTTTATTATTGCTGAATAATTTCACACTTTTTTATGTCCTGCTCTAAAATTTTTGTTGGCTGCGACATCATTTGCCTGTATGTTTAAAAATGTGTGAGCGTGGATGTGCCAAAGCGCTGTAATGCCGGATTAGTAGGATAATTAACAGAACCTACTTTCTGTATTTTACTTTACTTTTGTCCGCATCGCAAAGTACCTACAAAACCAAAGTAGATAAAATAAACTAACTTAAATGTAGATGAAATCACTTACTACTTAATACCGGCAATGCCATCTACTGATCCAAATAGTCCTTTCGACAAGACGACATAACACCAAAACATATTTTTAGTGGTACATTTAAAACGTCTTAAAATGATTGTAATTATTTTAATACCTTAAAAACATATCGTTCCATCCAAATTAACGTAATATTCCTTAATTAAATGTAGATGAAATCAACTTACTACGTAACACCTGCAATGCCATCTATTGATACAAATAGTACTTTCGACAACATGACATAACACCAAATTGTAATTATTTTAATACCTTAAAAACATATCGTTCCAAATTAACGTAATATTCCTATTAACTCAAACAAAACGAACTCTAACTAGTCTTTTCATAGTTCTACTTCATGTTCCATAGATGGCGTTATGCGTTCGATCTCATTTTCGCGGTGTTTAAGATTACAATAATATTCGTCAACTGGCGAATCATATTAGAATCATAACATTAACCACGCAACAACCTGTCAAATTTCTTTTCCATCTTTATTTTGCTAAAGCAAAGCAAGCAAAAAAAAAAGGGACGGGGAGGGGAAGGGGGGGGGGGGTTTGGTTCAAGGTTGATTGGGAAAATTTGACAGTGTCTGATAGCGTGATGTGCTTTCTGATTCTGCTAAAGTAGTCTTCTTAGACCATCTCTACTTTGGAGAATTAAATGATTGCCACTTAAGATAAAATAAACGTAGCAACCTTCTGGGCCAAAACATTATGCAGAGTCAATCATCTACTCGAAAAGACGAAGAATGAACCTTTACAGGCCTGAAGCCAGGGATCATATATATCATATCACCCGCGAGCAAGTTGCGAGGTTCAATCGTAGAGCAACAACAGTTGATTTAGCTAGGTAACTGAGTTTTTAACCGACTTCTTCAAAAAGGAGGAGGCTATAGTATTTAATATATTTTTTGTATGTTCACCGATATCTCCGTCAATTTTGTACCGATATTAAAAAATATTTTTGTTTTCAAAAGTCTATATTCCTGAGATGGTACCATTGTCACCAAGTCAGAATCTGATGATGGAATCCCATGAAAATCGAGGGAAACCCTCAAATTTTATAGGCACAAACAATGTTTTACAAAAACTTTCGAACGCTATTCAGATATTTGTGTCTGGTAATCATCATCTTATGTTGCTGAGCTAATGATGGAAGGTATAAGTTGGTAAGGCTAATGGTGGTATCTGATGATGGGATCTCATGAAACATGTTTGTTCAGCGATATTTTTGCCAATTTTAAACCAAAATTGATGATTCTTATTTTGTTTAGGAGAGTATTTTTTCGGATTGGTCTCATTTCAATTTGATGAAAATCTGACTTAATCAGATTTTCAAGAATTTCCGTTGCCTAACTCCGAAGTTCTTAAAACTTCGGAGTTAGGCAACGGAAATTCTTCAATAAATGATATATATCAAATGGTTCGGGATTGCTGAAATGGCATGTCTGTTACTGTTTACACCAGTTCACAACGTAACATCACATCGGTACTCAGTGAATGAATACACAAGTACGACTAAAAAGTGAAAAATAAAAACTATTCCGAAATTAAAGTAATTTTATACTTTTTAGTGCTTTGTTTTCGGAAGTCGATTGTATATTTTTGTAAAAAGTTTTTTTTTTAACTAAACAAAGTTATGATTTCTGTTCCTGGTTCGAAGCAAAGAAACAACTTTATTCATAAAGTAGTTTCTTAGCTTCGTAGTTTAAAGAAAAGCGCCATTCATTTAGCGCAATACATTATTATCAACACGTTAAAGTTCAAATATGCAAACACGTGGTCTTTTTTATGGTCCAACGCCATAAGAAGGCTATAGGAGATAGCATTTCAGAGCTTTCCACACTCCAGACTACCGAGTGGCTTGGAAACGCGGTGTTTCACCAGCAGTGAGGGAACGACGAAGAAAAAGATGAATGCCACTCAAATGGGCATAATTATACAAAAACTGATAAAAATAACTGACGGCACACACCACAATCAAGACGGTGGTTAGCTTATTTTAGAAGATAGCCTCCCGTTGCTTCAGCATTCATTCATTTCGTCTATGTACGGGGAACCCACCGACGTAAGCATCAATACCCATTATATTGACATAATGTTTGTGGGGAAGATAAGGAAAATATTTTTATTACGATGGCCATGAAAGAAAAGGTACACATCATCCAATGTTTTTTTTTATTTACATATTTAATTTCGATTAAATTTTGCAAAGGTACTCGGCTGAAAGTCACACATATTCAACAAACTTTTAAAGTAGCTGATATAAGATTTCGGCTGATTTGCTCTAGCGTGATGCTTCAATCACGTTGTGATCATTCCCAGAGTCTCCCTCATTCCCAATTATTTTCTATTAACTTTTAATGCTGTTTAATTCTCAGTAAGCCTATGGTAGGTTAAGACCAGCTCAGGGCCATAAATTATCCGCAGCGGGTCTCATAGGGGAATTGTAGATCCCTAGGCCATGACGCCACAAACGAACTTGCGAAGAGGTTCCAAAGGTAGTAGTGCTGGACTCATTCATACCTACTCCTCCTGATATTTTTCTCAATTTCAACTAAAATGCCAATATCAAACCTATACATGCGACCAGCTTAACGACGTATCAGCCTAAGTATAAATACATTTCGAATAATAATAGGTATCATGAGACATTGCCTTCCATAGACAGCCTAATTTGCAGAGGTTGCTTCGACGCCGAGAAGTTGCCGACTTCCTGGAAATGAGGCCTTTGCTTCCCGACCTGAACAACCAATGAGGTCGTAGCGCAAAACCTGTGGATCACCCAGAGGGCCTTAGTGCATTTGGGCAGAGCTAGGCTGGTTAACTTAGCCAGAACACTTACGGTCAACAGACCGAATGGAAGTCTAAGTGCGGATAGCGCAGTCTCTAATCTACTCTACTCTATCCGTTACGGGGTTAGATTTCTATTTGGGTTGGTATACCCACCCAAACTTTATGTAGCTCTATCGCGTGTTATCAACCCTAGCAACTTTCTTCAACATATTGCACAGAAGTTTCTCATTACGAAAAATTACTAGGGCTGTACGGCATTTTGAACAGTCTTCCAAATACCTAATTGTAAGAGCTGGGGTCAAGCATGCCAGATATTGACTGTTTGTATATCATATCGTATCAATATTAGGTAAATCACTATGTGTGTTTACTTTTCGACATAGACGCGGACGAAGTCGCGGGCAACAGCTAGTAAGCAATATTTACCGAAGTCATTCCGTTGATGTGTGACATCTTAACATACTCGTACCGAATAACCTACAAGCCTCGGAAAGTAAATTTAGTCGTTTGTCGTTACGGATAATCAGAAGGCAAAAATCTGACGACAACCTCGCCAAGGGCTATCGTGTCACATTGGGTGCTGCTCCACAACCCAGTGGTTGTGGAGATCTGGAAATCGCTTCAAATACCATTCTGTATTCAGCTGCCATCCATTAAATTGGAAGCCGACCCTAACATGGTTGGGAAAACGTTGACTTTACCTTGTCTCGAGGATGTAGGTGGACATGAATGTATGTATCTATATAATATCTATACTAACATTATAAAGCAGAAGAGTTTGTTTGTTTGTTTGGTTGAACGTGCTAATCTCGGGAACTACTGGTCCGATTTTAAAAATTATTTCCGTGTTAGATAGCCCATTTATCGAGGAAGGCTATAGGCCATATATCATCACGCTAAGAGAAATATGAGCGGAGCATTAATGGAAAATGTGACGCAGACGAAGTTACGCGGGTCAGCTAGTCACTACATATTAGAAGCCAAGTCGTCCGCGTCGTCTGTCTATTTGTCTGTTCACGATAAATTCAAAAACTACTGCACCGATTTTCATGGTGTTTTCACCAATGGATGAAATGGTTCTCTGGCAAGGTTTTAGTTTATAATTTGTTAAGCGGGTGAAGCCTCGGTCATCAGCTAGTAAACTATAAAACAGGTTTGAACAAGAGTACCTGATACTGGTGCAACTCCTTGACACTCTGCAGATGGTAAGCAAGGAAGCCTCCCGCGAGCCCGAGGATGTAGGTGGACATGTTCGTGTGGCCGCGGATGAATAGGAGGCGGAAGGTGTCATCTGACGCGTAGAGGTTACGATAGGACCTGCACAAAATTAGATCTTACTAATATTAATGGTCGATGCGGAAGTTTAGATGGACGTCAGTTCCTCAATAAAGCTAGAACTGCTGAATTCGTTCAGCAGTTCTAGCTTTATTGAGGAACTGACGACGGATGGAATTTGTCACAGTAGAAGATTATGATCGAGATAAGAACATAGGCTAATCTTTAGTCTGTGAGGATGTTCCACTGGGATCATTTTTGATGAATTCCTGTCGCACGTTAGGCTGCACATTGAAAAGTCTGAGAGAAATCAACATCATGAGTTGTTGGTTTTGGTGCTTAAACAGTGATGAATAGACAAAAATCATGATGAACTTACTCAGGCTTCTGTAGAAAAGCTGGATCCAAGTCCTGGAAGTACGTGTGTCCCGCCACAATGGCTAGAGCTGCCACAAACAGTACAGACAGGAGAATGGCGCGGGTCTTGCTCTTGCGAGCAACCATGCATACAAGGAGGCCGAGGCAGAACAGTTGCGTGTCTGCTGCTAGGTACCTGTTAGGGACAGGATCGTAGGTGATGAAAGCAAGGTAAAACATCTTGGTATAGATGCTTTTATGACAGGCCTTAATTATAAATGTGAACAAAGTGTAAAGTCTATTGAAAAACGATTCCCCACAACAAAACCGTCAGAAGTCATGCCCGTTATACCTGCACACTAGTCTTAACAAGAAATCAATTTTTGGACAGAAAAACAACGCCCTTGGTAAATAAGGAAAGTCCAAACAAAAAATTTTTCATCATCATTACCACCATTTATTTGCATTTGTTACCTCAGCATTCATGTATAGTTTCTAAGATTCTTATGGTTGCGCTATACGTAAAAGCCTAAAGGCCTAAAAGCACATGATGGATGATAGCCAGATCGTCTGGTCGTAGCAGCAATGTTTGCTGAAGGCCTGTTTCTAGAATTTAGACGTGTTTTGACTATCAGATGATGATAATGACTGTTCTTCTGACTACTCCAAGTTATACAGTTTCCTCACCAAGTCTGCGGCATACAGAAGGCGTCGTCATACACGTAGTTGTTGATGTACAGCAGCTGCGCCCACCAGTACTGGCGACAGGCGTCGGCCTCGGAGGTGACCACCAGCTTCCACAGCGGGCCGTTGAAGGCGTAGCGCATCCAAGTGGATATGGTGAACATGATCAGTGCGTATGTTGGGGTTAGTCTGGAAGGGAGCCCAGTTGAAATTCAATTTGATAGAAACAGAGTTCTTAAGTTTGGCTTTCTCTTGAGTTTTTAAAATTCTAGTTCCTAAAACGTAACAGACAGTTGTGTTGCTGGGGAGTTTGTTGGCCACTTCTTCTCCACAGCTAAAACACTAGGAAGTGGTGACGGGCGGGCGTTTTGGGCAACTGTCTTTTGTAAAACTTAACGTCCAAAAAGTGTTGGCCCTCAGCCTAATTTGAATAAATGACTTTTGAATTTTGAATTTTTTAATTCTTTCATTTTATGAACTAGGTTTTATTTTGTTTTTGCCCAGATCTATTAAGCTGTCGTGGTCCACACCATTTGCAATTGCTGCGATAGTAGACATATTTATTCAGAGAAAGTTGATTTTGGTATTGAAGTTGAAATAATGTGTTACCGAATAGTTGGGAAAATAATATAATATGTGCAGGGTGGTCCAGGCAATATGGATATAATTTTTTTTTTAGGTAGTCGGCTTAGGGACCTATTTGTATCTGCCAGGAAAAAAATCGCTTGTCACCTGCTTACAAGATATGATTTTTTTTTAGAAATATCACCACTTTTAATGTTTTTAAGAAAAATTACTATTCTCGAAATCGACCGATTTTTTAGAAACTCATATTAAAAATTACTAAAACTTACAAAAACTCATATTAAAAGCGATTTTTTTCCTGGTGGATACAAATAGGTCCCTAAACCGAATAACTAAAAAAAAAAATTATATCCATCTTGCCTGGACCACCCCATATCTATATATATAATAAAACAGTAGAAAAGTGGTTTTTGTACATGAAAAAAAAATCCAAAAAAATAGCTAGGGTGTTAGAAAACCACCAATAGAACCCATTTCCAGCATTTTTAGAATTTGTGTCTGTTTGTCTGTTTATTTGTTCGGGCATCACGTAAAATCTGCGAAAGCAATGTAGATAACTTTTACACACAAGGTTTGAGCGTAACTTGGAGTAACATTAAGTTTTTGTTTCATTGCAATCGGTTCAGTCTATCAAAAGATATTTGAATTTAAAGTTTTCCAGAAGTAAAATTAGGGTTATGTGCACTTAGTCTCATTATTATTACTTCACGTAACTTTTATACATAACAATAAACTGTGCGTAAATTGTAGTAATATTAAGTTTTTTGTTTCATCGTAATCAGTTCATACCTTATAATAAAAAATGTGAATTAATAAAATTATAATTATTATAGTCTTTCCGAAGTAAAATATTGAAATAGCGCCATCTATCAAACTTAGACTGGACTATACCTAGAGATCAATCTCTAGGCATAGTTTGCACGCAGTTGACTGCGTGCAGTATTCGATAGATGGCGTTGGCGTGTAACATCAATTTTCTGAATGATGTTCCTTGAGAGAATGACCTTCGCCCATGTCTGCATTTGAGTCAAGTTGATTTATCTATTTTTCATCTATGCTAATCTATTAGATAAAGTAGAAGAGTTTGTTTGTTTGTTTGGTTGAACGCCCTAATGTCAGGAACTACTGGTCCGATTTGATCAATTCTTTCAGTGTTATTTAGCCCATTTATCGAGGAAGGTTATAGGCTATAATATATTATCACGCTAAGACAAACAGGAGCGGAGCAATAATGGAAAATGTGACGCAGACGAAGTCGCGCGGGTCAGCTAGTAAAGAATACAATTTATGAGATAGATTCCTAACAAAATCGATTTATTAAGTCCGTCAATTAGACTAATAAATAATGTTGAACAGTTAATAAATAATGTTGTGACATATTGTTATAAACTTTCATGGTCACTAACATTAGAACAGGGTAGACCGTCTCCCAATAACATCCCACCCGCAAGATCTTCAGTTACTACGTGATCATGGCGCTTGCAACAGTGCCGAAATATCGGAAACTCGCAAATAAAAAGGTACATGGTAGCAATCCCGATATGAACTATTCTAAGGGGATAAATATAATGACCACCATAAAATGCTTTGATACCCTTAGTTTTGTAACCAAAAATATTTACTTAACACCAGAAAAATAAAGTCTAAAAATACAATAGTACCAGCTATTTTAGTCACGACTCCACTTTAAATTGTATTCGACCACCAAATTTAGTAAATGATCACCAAATCTTAGCGAGCAAATTTATATTCAGTTAGTATAATATTCAAATTCTATAGTAACGTGTCTGCGTCAGATCCCCTCTATGGCTGGTGAAACATGTGGGTTAGGTTAGGTTAGAACCATGACCATTAGCGCGCGAAGGCGAGCGAGCGAAGCGAGTGTGCCGCGGTAGCGGCCGCTGAGCTCCAGATTGGTTTAATTTTGGTGATCATTTACTATTTCTGGGTTACTCATGATTTACTTGGAGTCATTTTACTTAAATAGGATAGCAAAGTGTTAAAACTTTGGTTATAATTTTACATTAAAATGCGAGTTTCATTTTGGTGATCATTTACTACTTTTGTCTGCTATTTGTTACTATATCTGGTGGTAAGTTAAACATAAGCCCTATTCTAATGCTGTGACATTTTCTAATGTCATGTAAAAAAAATGTGTGACATCAAGTCCGCATAAAAGTGAAGCAACTAGATCGCTTCTCAGAACTTGTATGCTTTTTATCTTTGTTATTGATTTAATAAAATCCAACTGACTGACTAAGTAGAATCGTCTTTCTTTTATCATCCTTTTTCTCAGAACTTCACCTGTGTCGTTGTCCATCGCCTATTGTTACCAGATCTGAAGAACAGCAATCTGCTCAAAAACTTGTGTTAAAGCACTAGCCAAAAATAAAAGAAAATCACCTCAGCCATCTAAGAAGGATTGCTTTGGGGAAGTGCAACCAGCTGACTTTGTGCTTCTCCGTGTAAAGCTGGAAGTTATAGGCGAGCAGGAAGCTGGACATGACGAAGAAGGTGTGCGTGACCAGGCTGCCGTTGAACAGGATCTGCTTGAGAGGGTCTTCGAACGACTGGAATTTATACAATAATGTCATCTAATCGATAAACTTAAAAAGGAAAAGGATGAAAGTTGTTGAAATAAATCACGTATTCCAACAGCACACGTAGAGTATTTCTTCAGTACACTACAGAGCGGTTTTTTATCTACGTGTCTTAAATTTACCACAATTAATAAAAAACTATTGGCGGCGCTAGTGGACGGAATACACACTCTTAACAACCTATCTTTACCTCTGCACATAATACTAATCTTATTTTCCTTATTATACTTAGTTTTTTTTCTCATCGATTATTTCTTACAATATCTTTTTCTTTTTTCAGGATGTATGTCACATCCTCCTGCTGCTCTGGGCGGAGCACAAGGGAGTGTCAGACTCTTACTAACTAAAACCATCCGTGACCTTCGTAATAACCCTTTGCGTTTCAGAGCCGCGGTGACTCTTTGACCCTTTTGCAACTCCTCAAAAATCATAACATACATTTATATAACATCTCACATTAAGGTATCTTTTAGTCTTTGGTATTTTTTACATGATTTGGTATTTTTCTATTTAAACTACACATATTTAATTTATATAAATTATAAATACAATTGAATAAAAAAAACTCTTAACTAACTAAAAATAAATGTAACTCGACAAATTCTTCCGCAACGCTAGCCACTGGTAATGTGGCCAAAAGGCTGGCAGTATTGCTACGTTGTATGGCAATGCTTATCCTTTGGCCGAGGTAAAAGCCAGCCCTTGGGTCACGCGAAGTGTCAACAGCATCTTGAAAGATCTTTTAACTTGTTATGGGCACTGGAGCCCACGACCCGAAAGTTTCAACCCCAAACGGCTCGAAAATATACCTTCCAACCAGGTTACTGTATTTCCGCCGCTTGAGGTTCTCTGCAGCCACGGCGGCAGCGCCAGCACAGCACAAAGAGAAAAGATGATGGGATGGTGCAAAGGCCTAACCATCTTCGAAGGAAATAACGACATGCCGTCCGTTCTCTTGCCTTCGTCACGTGGCAGGCCATTGAGTTCTAAAATAGCCGAAACGCCGACGGCGACAAGAGCTCTTCGGATGGTATCGTTAATATTCGCGTGGCGCGCTATGCAAACCGCGCAACGGCTGCATGACAGGCCGTGGTGTCCGAGGCTGTTGACTACTTCGCCACAACGGCAGCGATGAGAAGAACAACAAGGAGCGCCAAGATGTAGGGAAGCAACGAGGCGGAAAGTAGTATCGTCGAACAAGGTGCCTATATTCGACGATGGTAGGACGTCAAGCCAGAGTCCCGACTCCCATTGACCCACAGCCAGCAGGCGCGCACGCTTTGCAGCAGTCACAGATGTGGCCATAAGGTTATGCTGAACTAATCTGCAGAGTGGCTCGTCCCACCGTCTTTGGGATGATGGGTAGTCGGGTGGATTTAGATTCGGGCAAGCGAGTCTCCAGACATCCATAGCCTCAGTGAAACATGGCACACCAAAACCAGTCAGTGAAGGAACTAGAATATTCCTGACTAATTTCTCAGTGCCATGAACCGAGGATATGAAAGCCGGTAAACTGATACTGGTAAATTTGCGGATTCCAAGGCCTTCCATGAGAAGAAGATGAGCAGAGTAGCTTGCGGTCGTCCAAGGTCACATTTATATGTGAAGTTAGTGAATGACAAATGATTTGGTCCTTTTTTCCAAAAGGTGAGGGTGCTTCCATAAGCGTGAAGCACGAAGAAAGAATGTTAATTTCGAGCCGAAACAGCAGTAACGGATTAAGGTGATTACCGAATGCATGTTCATTTTGAGTCTTTAATTTAATTAAAATATTCTGAAACCGATGCATTTGTAACCTACAAACTTAACTATTTTAAACCATATCTGTAGACAGGGATCTGATATTAGATCCTGCGACACAAGACATTTCAATATCACATTTTATATGTTATAATGTTTTCAATGGAACTTAATTATTATAAAATCTCAATACAAAGTCTTACTATTATTAATTTATTGCTGACTAGCTGACCCGCGCACCTTCGTCTGCGTCACATTTCCATTACTGCTCCGCTCCTGTTTGTCTTATCGCGATGATATATAGCCTATAACCTTCCTTGAATTTTTCAAATCGGATCCGTAGTTCCTGAGATTACCCCCTACATACAAACTTACAAACAAATGTTACCTCTTTATAATATTATTATTACTATATATTATATAATATAATGTAATATAATTTATTATATATAATACATATTTATTATATATATAATAAGTAATATAGTATATATAGTATAGTATAGAAGTATAGATAGGCACATTTTTGTTCGATGATCTTTGTTCGTGATTGATGAACAAATAACAAGTTAAATGTTTTAAAACTTACCGTTTCAATATAAAGTGGATTATCCACATAGCTAAACGCCATCACAAGAGTCGTGTGTGAAAAGAATACACAAATCATCGTCATGGCTCTGAAAACATTCAAATAATAGTTATTAACTTAATTGGGTCATTAAGTCTTCCTTTGTACAATGTTTTTTTATAGAGCACACATTTTTAGTAAATAAATCAAAATGAGTAGTAATAATAAATTACCAGTTTTTGGTCAGTTCAAAAGTCTACATTTAATTTAATAATTATGATAATCCCAATCTGATTGCATAAAATCTCATTTTGTTCAATTTAAAGTTTTGACTTTAGATCAGTTACCTTAATCCGTGAAATAATTTCAGCCTTTCCAGCCGGGGCTCTTGCCCACTATTGCTAGACGATGTCAATCTGCTCCAATTTCTGCGTATTGAGAACGCCAATAAATATGGATTTCCTGTAAAATTCCCATACATTAGAACACGAGTCACACACAACCAATATAGCACATAGTTCTATCGGACCATTTCTGACCTGATTTTTTCTCCTTCTTGCACATTAGTACATCGTACAGGCTTCCGATAACATTGAGCATGATTAAAATTAAATATACCACACCCATTACTATATCACCATTATCTAAGGTCACCCTGTCCCCTTCCTTGTTACAATACTGGATATTCGCTACGCTTCCTTCAAGTCCATACTGGGAGTAAAGAGAATTATTAAAGCATCCCTCAAGGGTCTCTTTTAGGTCCTGTGTTATGTTGGTGTTAGAAACTCTCGCGAAGTCTTTGCAGGTCCTTGTAACGCATACTCCTCGGTGTATTTGTGTGTGATTGAAGTGCTTGAGTTTGTGATCTGAATAACTCTGAAAGAAAAAATAAGATTACTGTAAAGGTGACAAACGGAAAATCGTTATTCGACAAAGATATTTTTCTAATTGGGTAATTGTTGACTCTCTATTATTGCATACAGTAAATTTAATTAAATAAATCGCTTTTAATAGTGCCAAAACAAAGGTTCCTTGTGAGAACCGTGCATTATTTTTACTGGGAAATAAGAGTGTAAAGTAATTTTAAACGTTTACCAAGCAACATGTTTACTCCTTTACAGTTTATTTACAGTGTCATTAACAGATTGCTTCTTAATTATACGTCACCAGACCTCTGCCACTAAGTAGTCTAGGATACACGCTTGTAAATGATACGTTATAATCATCATTCATTATTGTGACAGCCATGACTGATGTATTTATATCTCACAAATGTCAACGTATAACGAATCTATGAGAGGAAGTGTAATTAGCAGAAGTTATTTAAGCTTATGCAAGTGATAATGCAATACTTGTAACTCTAAGCATTTATTAAAAAAAAGTATAAATTACAGGAACTTTTTAATTTTATTGGCAAGGTCAGTCAATCAAAGAAATAAAATTAGCTGCACAAGAAAACTCTACAGACATTCTTTGCAATCAATAAATAGTTATTCAAGGGAGAGTAGTTCCTTTAATAACCATTTATTTACTAGCTTCTACCTGCGACTTCATCTGCGTAGACTTTAGAGTTGGCGCGCAACTTCTTTGTCCCATATTCTCACACTCGGAAATTCGTCTTCATAATTCTGATAGTTTTGAGTGAGTCTTTACTGATTTATACTCTCAGTCCCGGAATTACTTTGACATGTTTCCTGTTCTTTTGATACTTGTGAATTGTTAGCGATAACAATTCCTACCGAATAAATACTTTAACATTTTTCTGTTGTTTTGGTACTTTTGTATTCTAACCGCTCACAATTACAGCTCCGAAAATATTTCGACATGTTGCTGGTGCCCTGGTACTTGTGAACCTTTATTACTCATAATTGATGCTGAAAAAACTTTTTGTAAAAAGTTTTTTATTTTCACTTTTTAGTGGTGCCCCACACCTAACAACACCACTACAAAATCGCAGAAAAGCAAAATATGCAATTTCGATTATCAAAGAATCATCTAAATAGTCAAATTCCAGCTATTTCGATTTAAAATCCAAAGTTCCTAACCGATTTTGATATGATTTAAATGGGACCAATCTGCAAGTATATGCTTTCAGATAAAACAAAAATATTTCAAATCGGTACATAATTGTCGGAGTTATGAGGTAACAAAAAAAAAAAAAAACAGAATTGATAACCTCCTCCTTTTTGGGAAGTCGGTTAAAAATACAACTTCGTCTGCATCAAATTTTTCATGAATGCTCTTGTCCTATTCGTTGTAGCATGATGTTACATTATAGCTTTCCCCGATAACCGGACTAAAAGACTTTTTTAATTCGAACCAGACGTTCCTGATATTAACGCGTTCAACCAACCAAACAAACTCTTCAGCTTTACAATATTAGCGTAGAAAGCGTGCCAAATTTTAGCTTTCTACGGCCAGTAGTTTTGGCTTTGCGTTGTCTGTCACTCACTGAATAAGGCAGTAACGGAAGAATTTTATATATTTTGCAGTCAGTAAACACACGTGATGCATTTTTAAAAAGACCACCGTTCTATTTTCTTTAAACTTATGCAGGTGGACGTCGACGAGGATGTACGATTTCTACGGAATATACTTACTTAACTACATGGAGGCGAAGTATCATCACAACTCTACTGGCTACCTACATAGTACCTACCCGTATAATTCCAAAGAGGTCAGTATTGGCTCCTTCGTGCAAATTCACGTCCACGATGCAGTAAGTGCCTCCCGGATCTGCCATACATACGTCATAGTCGTCCAGCCCGTACAGAGCGGGCATTCTGTTGTACTGGCTCACTGAAACAGAAGATGGCAAATATTGAGCTTAGCATTATTATACATCTAACTGACCTGCGTAACTCCGCCTGCGTCACATTTTTCATGAATGCTCCGCACCTTTTGATCTTAGCGTGATGATATATATATAGACTTATAACCTTCCACGATAAGTGGGCTATCTAACACTAAAATAATTTTTCAATTCGATCCAGTAGTTCCTGAGCTTAGAACAAACAAACAAACTCATCAGCTTTATAACATTATTTTGTATATGTCGTTTTGATCGCCGTCGTTGTTAAAGTCACACATAATATTCACACAAGTAGAACAGTAAATACACAGGAAAACGTTTTTTTTATGTCACGAGCAGCAAAATAATAAGAATTATCTTAAATTTGCATTACATCGGTTTATATTCACAGAAAATGACCAGCATGAAGTTGGCAGTGGATATTAAAATTATGCAGAAATGAGGAAACATTAAAGATGAAAGTAAAAGAATAAATCTTTATACTTTTAAATCGGGTGGTTGAAAAACATTATAAATATCGATGCAGGGGAGCAGGCAGACGCCGCGGCCTACTTTGATTTTATGAAAGCATTTGATCTAGTGGTAAATAACATCTTATTAGCGAAGTTGGCGAGAGTTGGCTGCACACCAAAATTACTCCACTTCTTCGCGAGCTATATGAGGGACAGACAACAATACGTTGAGTTCAGTGGTTGTCGGTCTGAACCTTATTTCACTAGGTCGGGCGTGACTCAAGGCAGCAATATAGGGCCGTTACAATTTATTATTCTGATCAATGACCTGCCGGACGTAGTATGTGACAACAGGTGTCTGCTATTAGCGGACGACCTCAAATAAGGTAGATGAATAAAAAAATCTAATTAGTCCGTCAGTTAGATTATCAAAAAATATTTGACCCGTGTTTTTTCTTTTGTTACGGGAACCAAAATTGACGAAGTTAGGACGCTTTTAAAATTCTCAATACGTCACACCTTTGCATAATTTTTACTGACACGTGACGTCACGAGCCCCCACTCGCGAGTTTTGGTGCGTTTTATCTTTGTCAATATTCATTGATTTACAAAAACAAAAAATACGTGTCCATTATTTTTCAATACTCTAACTGACGGACTAAATAGTTTTGCAATTTGTGGATGATGGAATCTAGCCTATAGCTTCTGGCCATGAAAAACGAGGGTTCTGTCAACGCCTTCAGCAGGACATTGATCGTGTAGTTGAATTGAGTCGGGTTCAATGCTTCGAAATGTGTAACTGTGACATTCAGCCGTGCAAAATTACCACTACATTATAGTTACAAATTTTAAGACGCGCCTATGAAAAGACAGAAAGCAGTGCGTTCGTATGGATGAGCTGAGATTCCGGGAGCATATCGTGAACGTTTGTAAAAAGCATACAAACGGCTGGGATTTGTTCTTCGGAGTGCAGCAGCGTTCACGGATTTTGAGGCCATCACGGCTTTGTAAATGCGCTAATTAGGAGGATGCGCCAGTTGGAGGGTAATGCAGCTGTATGGGCCCCACAAGAGGCAAAATATAATCTCATGTTGGAGCGGCAATAAATTTACGCGTCGCATTTACTTTAGGCTGTATGGGGTATACCCCCTGTATCCCTTGATGTATCCAACCTTGTTTGTGTTAGGCATGGTTGGATACAACAGGTTGGAGACAAGAAAGGACCTAGTATTGGCATCATATGTCTTTGGAGTGTTCCGGGGTAATACAAACAATCCGGGTGTGTTACAGGAGATAGGTAGACGGTCCGATTTGTCCGCACTGCCGCACGGTCGCACCAAGCTAATGGCCAAGGCTCAGCTCTCATGGACATTGCAATGTCGGAACCGTATAGGCTGGAGTGCGGGGTGAGACAGGGGGGTTTGATTTCCCCCTCCTTCTTTAACCTGTACATGAATGCTCTGATCGTCACGCTCAGTAACCAGCGTGTCGGCTGCCATGTCGGTGATGTCTGTGTCAATTATATCAGTTACGCGGACGACATGGTGCTGCTGAGCGCTTCGGTCTGTGGCCACAGAAAGCTAGTGCAGGCCTGTGAAGAATATGCCCTTGGCCATGGGTTAAAGTACAATGTGACCAAAAGTCAATGCATGGTCTTTGAGACCGGTACGAAACGGTCGCAAAATTGTCCACCCGTTTTTCTGAACGGTGTTCCACTCAAAAAAGTGGATCAATTTAAGTACCTAGGGCATATCGTTACGACCAACCTGAAGGACGATGCTGACATGGAGTGGGAACGGAGGGCCTTATCGGTGCGGGCGAATACGTGGGTTTGCGCGCTGTTTGGGGGAGGTGAAGATAACGCTCTTCAGGGCGTACTGCACGTCCCTCTACACGTGCAGTCTGTGAGCGAGGTACACGCGTGCATCGTTTGGGGCCCTCCGCGTCCAGTTCAACAACGCGCTCAGGGCTGAGTATTGGGGCTGCCTCGCTACTGCAGCGCCTCAGGTATGTTCGCCGAGGCACGCACCGATTTCTTTTACGCAACTATGCGTAAGTGGAGCGCATCCCTGGTGCGTAGGGTGTGGGTTAGCACCAATGCCGTCCTGGCGATGATCGCGGACAGGATGGACTGCCCATACATACGGCACTACTGTGATAAGCATGTTGCCGTCAGCAGGGTCGGTTAAATTAATGGAAGTAATTTTTGTCTTATTTCTATTTTATGTCTGGTGGTTGTATTTTTATGATCCTTTTTTTCTGTTTGTATTTTGTTTTAACTGTGTGTAATCTACATAGAGTCATGCTTGCTCGAAATAAATGTATTTTATTTTTATTTATTTATTTATTGCGCACGCTGAACCTGGTTTCCGATAAAATAGAGAGTACATCCTCTTGTTCACTGAGCCAGTTTGCAAAAGGTACTTTACACATTTTATGTTATTCTAGTTAGTAGAATTTATATTGATTTTTAATGTATTGTTTTCTTTCTCGGGTCCTTGGAGACCCGGTCCTTTGGTAGGCTTACGAGGGGCCGAAACCAACTCGCAGAAGCCCTGTTAGACATTTCAAATGTAATGGAGATCCAACCGGCGATTATCCCTGTATGCACTGAAAGTATTCCCAAGGACAATCCCCTGTTGGAGCAGTACTATTGCAGAATATGGAAACAAAAGATGAAACGCTATGGGTTGGTCAGCACAAAAAAAAGTACAGAGGCGGACTTAATGCCATAAGCATTCTCTACCAGTCAATCTTTGTGTGATGCAAGATCTCGGTGGCCACTTGTGTTTCGAAGCCGCGGTATCTCTTTCGAATAGTCCCGGCAGGCATCCGCCCTTTCGGGCCCCTCTGTGTGCTGACTCTCTTTGAGGTGCGCGTGGAACAAGAACGCGCCTTCGTATTGACGGACGGTTGGCGAGCTATGAAATCCGCCCTGAGTTAGACTTACAAGTTTTAGGATAGTGTTTGAAAAGTTTTAGTTTAGAAATTTCCTCTTACCATAACTAATTTCACTGTTTATTAAAATTGAATAACTGCCCCTTATTCGTTATTTGAATAACATTTCTCACAGTGATATGGTCATTTTGACCGAGACGGCCGCGCGGTGTGGTATTTAAAAAAAAAAAATATTATTGGTATTGGTTCGATCCGGCTTAGAACTGCGGATGACAAACAATTTGTTTGTCATCACATTTTAAACCTGCCTAGTTTTTGGCATATACAGATGAATTATGGAGGCGGTAATCTTTCAACTAAAGAAATGATCATGCCCAGCAAACCACGAGCTGTTGCGGAATTTGCTCGAAAGAGTCACCGCGGCCCTGGAACGCAAAGGGCATTAGGAGGAACACGGATGGGTTTTAGTCAGCAAGAGTCTGCTAATCAGTCATTTGACGATTCATGGTGATTCATCCAAAAAAAAAGGAACTGAATGAATTCGTTAAGTAAGTAACTACCAAATTTACACTCATTTATCACCAGATATGATTTAGTATTATGTTATAGAAGAAGAGCTAGCAGGAAACTACTGAAACAAACCAGTAGAATAACGGAGCAACATTATATCCTACTGGGAATCGAACCCTGCTCCAAGCTGAGCGGAAGGGAGTGTCAGACTCTTGATAACCGAAACCCATCCTTGCTCCTCCTAGTCCTGTGAGTTCCAGGGCCGCGGTAACTCTTTCGAACAAATTCCGCAACCCTGGAACAAATCCCGCATGACTGGTCGGGAATCGAACCTAAGACCTCATACACCTTCGAGCCAGGTTTAAAGGATAACTACTAATAACTAGGGCTATAAACTAGGTACACGTACCATTGAGCTTGTATATAACCGCTGAAGAACTATGAAACAACACGAGCAATAAAAAGTTTTTAAAAAACATTTTTCGGGCACACTAAAACTACGCTGCACACACACGGCGTTTGTGAACCAGTGTCAGTAAAATGACAAGTGTAAATTTTAGATACATATTATTTGTAGCTTCATTGATTTAAATATTACCTGAATATATAAATTAAAGTTGCAAAACTTGTTTTTTGAAGGTTAAAAAGTTGTGATCCTAAAAATAATACACGCTTCGTTAATCTTGTTTGAATATTTGTTATCGACCCTGCAGAAAGTAAATTCAACAGTGGTGTTCACCCTGCCAGGGTTTCGGACAAGCCCGCCACACATTCCCAACCACTGCAACTCCTGAAAGCCAGAATCAATAGTGGCGACCACCAGAAAAACGCCGAGTTAATGAAACCCGACGAGTCCCGGAGAAACGATTAAACTGTCTTGGATCCCGCAACGTAATTAATCAGAAGAGTACAGCGGAGGAGTAAGAAAAATAAATATAATTTCCACTTCCCTCCATATCAAGCAGGAGACAGATCAGAGCTTGCTCTTGCCCCTGCAGATCACCCTCACCCCCTAGCAAAAGCTCTAGCTACCTTATAGCTCTCGCTAGAAATTGTAGAATAAGCGCAGCCAGATCCAGGACAGTACTGTGTAGGGGTAGGTCTACGGGAAATGAAAGGAAAATTCGCATTTTAATTTTAATATTGTGGGAGCTTCGCCTGAATTCAAACTAATACATGATCTGTCTCAAAAACAATCAAATTTCATATGTTTCCGATATCAAAAACCCAAGCTAGACTTTTTAATTCACCGTTCCAAAGTGTTAAGTGGCCAATATGAATCAAATAAACCCAGAATACACATGAGCGCCACAGTACCTACAGCTACAAACAGAGGTTCTTATGACACACCATTTCTTTAAATCGCTAGGTCATTTATTTTTCATAATCTTAAATTGAAAATAATAATTTGCTTTTCTTAAAAAAGATCAGCTTTTCTTTTGAGCCCACACAAAATAAGGAGATACTTTGCCTCTTACGAGAAGAGATATTATCGAGGAGCCCGTATTGATAGAGCGAGCGAGAAGTTGTTGTTTGAGAATGTAGAACACAGAAATGCATGTGTAGTAGTTCCCGTATGGAAGAGGAATACTGGGGACTCAAGGTTCCGATATATTTTCGTCTAACGGCATAATTATCTCTTTGTTCATTATTCAAAGCATTTATTTCAAACTAGCTGTTGCCCGCGACTTCGTTCGCGTGTAGGTATGTCGAAAAGTAATATGTTGTCGTTAGGTAAGATCTCTAAGATAAGATATACGAACAGTCAATATCTAGCATTGCTTGACTCCTCTTAGCATGGCTGTTTCGACTTTTCTGTTCAAAATAATTTTGAATGAAAAACATTTTGATGATAACGCTTCTCTGTACATGTTGTAAAAGAAAGCTGCTAGGGTTTTTAATTACATTAAGTTTGGCCATGGGAAAACACCAACCGGAAGAGCAATCTACCCCTGCGGATCTATACTCAGGTATCTGCACCATGTAAGACTCCTATTCTGTCCGTTGTGCACAGGTGTCCTAGCTTAGTTAGCCAGCTCCCCCAAATACACAGATGTCTCCTGAGTGCTATACAGATTTCATCGAGCGACCTCACCGTTCCGAGAATTTGTTCACGTCGGGAAGCCTCGGCCTTACTTTCAGGATGACGTTGGCAACTGATTCCTCGGGGCCAAAGCAACCTCTGTAAATTGGGTTGTCTGTGACGCCTATGTTAAAGTGGTGGAGGACTGACCCTTAATTATAAGGAATTTCTATTTCACCCAAAAAGTCGTTAAGTTACGTAGTCACGGATATGGCCTTGAGATAGCTATTTTTGACTGCCTGCAATCTATAACCGAATTTACGTAAGAAACTGAGAATACAAGTCCATCTTTACCACCTCAAAACCTCTCTTCACGAGTTCGTCTGTGTCGTCAATGCCTAGGATCTACAGTTGCCTTTGATCCACTGGAGAGTTAATCCCGTAATGGATCATTTCTGGCTCTGGGTTGTCATGATGCTTCATAGGCTCACTGAGAATTGAATAGTTTTAAAACTAAACAGTTTGTTGGATTAATGTGACTTTCAGCTGAGTGCCTTTGCAAAGTTTTGTAATATCTAAAAAAAGATCATAAAACTTAAATGAAAATATTTGTTAAAAATATCAAATTGTTTCGATTTGCGTTCCTGGATCGAAATAAATAAAAACATCAACTTTATTCATCAAGATGGGTGTGAGTTCAGAGCATGGTTTAGTTATTTTAGATGATAGCATGTGCTGTTCGGTTACTTCACAGCCTGGATCCATTTTTTCTTTGTCCGGGGAAGCAACAACCATCAATAAGCAGAATATTTATAACCTAAAAACCCAATATATACATCGGAGCTAATTTAACTCTTTCGAATCCTCTAGCAAGGGACTTTGCCATCTATTTATTTATTTAACACTTTCAGCACAAAAAAGGGTACAGAGGCGGACTTATTGCCATAGGCTGTTATTATTATAAATTAAAAAATAAGTTATATTTGACGGCGGGGGCTGTTCTTTATCGCTCATTGTCTCGAAATAATCTACTGTGGGTTAGGTAGGTATACGTAGCTTGGGGAACACGTGATGATTTTAGTATCGTCCGCACCGGCCGACCGCTACTTGAGAAGTGGCCTGACGCGCCGCTCGCGCCGGTGCATTCCAATACTAACATCATCTAGCGCCACTAGGTGGCGCTGGCATTCCGGAAACCGCCACGATACCACCGATTTCCGACACGGCCATCCTGCTAGCACACGCCCTCGTGTGTTGATCAGCCTGGAATAAAAGAAAAAGCCCCCAACAGTACCTTATTTCACTAGACTCCTCGCAAAATGGAAAGCAAACGAAATCTGCGTTTTACACTTTGTTTATTTCATGGGCTCTACAATAATCTGAATCATAACCGTCATTAATCCCAAAATCACAACAATTCACTACACACAAATGCCACAGCCATGTACCATCGTCGTCGTCACAACCAAAACAGTAGACGTACTCTACTAAAACATCAAATTACAACCAAGCTTATAGGAACCCTCGGGTAATGACCTCTAACGCCACGGCTCTCCAGCCGAACAGCAATCACATTGCTCTCTCACAGTACGCATATCCATCAAGTGGATCGCCCGTGTACACCACCCCTGCGGTGACACGCTACGGTCTCCATAGACCACGACCTCCGCCAGAGTTAAACGCACACCGCGCACCCACGGACTACTTGAGTTGCCTCAAGAGACACCGATTTCTACCGGGCTACGACTACGAAATAACTACTGGTACGGTCGAACACATTACGGCCGATAGAGTCATTTACCCAAGTCCCTTCAACCACTTAAGCTTGAACTTCATCATTACCAACAAGATCATCGTTTAAATCAATTTCGACTGGTATATGACCTGGCATTTTCCTTGACCTATCGTGAGCATATTTGTAGGTACGTTTACAATTCAAAGCTTTCAGTGTGTAACGATCACCTTCCAATACTTCAACAACCTTAAATGGGCCTTTAAATTTCGGATCTAATTTTGTCTGATTTCGCTCCTCGTTTTCTAACAACACAAAATCACCAACCGAAATACTGTTAACCTTCGCTTTTGTCATGTCAAAACGGGACTTATCATATTCCGCACACTTCTTAATATTGTCAGATGCTATCTTACGAATTTCGTCAATATCAACGTCAGTCCCTACATCACTACTACACATCAACGATAACGGCCTCGCAACTTTACCAATTAAAAGCTCCAGAGGCGAAGCTTTTGTAGTTCAGTTCATCGTACAATTTATCGCGAGTTGTACCTCACCTATAGTCTTGCCACGACCTATTATCGCTAGTCTCGATCGCGGTTAGCATAGACTTTAACACACTCATGACGCACTCTACCTGCCCGTTAGCACGAGATGAGCCTGTCGCTATGAGATGTAAATTGATATTCTTACTCTCGCAAAAATCACGAAAATCTCTACTGGCGAAACATCTCCCTTGATCGGCAATAATGCGGGTCGTAGCTCCAAACAGAGCTACGCTTTGAGTCACCGCGCAAATACTACTCTTAGAGTCAATGTTTGTCGTATGGAACAAAAGAACGTACTTCGTAAAAGCATCAATCAGAACGAAAATGTATTCCTTCTTATCATTTTTACCGCTGAGTTTACCCGTTGCGTCTATGTGAATTGTGTGCCACGGTATCGTCACTTTAGGGATCGGATGCAGTTCCGCTTGAACTTTTCCGGAATGAGATTTCGCGACTTTACAAGTGACACAGTTATCTACAAACTTTTTAACATACTGTGTCATTCCCAGAAACCAGTAAAAGTCAAAAAGCTTTTCAGTAGTTTTCTCAGCTCCGAGATGAACAATAGAGTCGTGAAAATTATTTACTACGGACCATCGGAGCGCACGAGGCAAGTAAGGTAAACTTTTAGACCTACCGTTACGTTGAATAGTACGATAGAGTATACCCGATCGAAGTACATACGTTTTATCCATTTGTTCGTCTAAGTTGCCTCACATCTAATAGTTTGTAAGTCTACCTCAGTCCCTAAATTATCACATGGAGCTATTCTACATCTTCACTCTACTGACTAGTCGGTCACTCAGTCAGCCTTTTGACAATTATTCTAAAGTGGCTGTAAACATTAATTGAACTAAATGCTTCAGGTTTTATTCGCAATACGAGAAAACTAGCTATTCGTGATTACCAAGTCCAAGTACTACTAAATCGAACAAACAAACAACAGGTTTCTTATTCGCAGTCAACAGCTATCTCATAGCTCAGCAAAACAATTGCCACACTCGCACTTCCCCACGGGAATGCCGAGTAAACTCTTGACTACACTACCTAGAGCTACCGTAACGATACCCTGGCCTAGACTCTCCCGTCTATGCCATCCAGGGCTACCGCTCGATACCCTGGTACAGTCACCGATTCACAGAACTCAGAACCTGTTCACACAAACTAAATTGATGCTGACTCATCATCTACTTCATATTCCAAAACCTCAATTGGGTACTTGGCCTCGGGCATCTTCTCGACAAAGAGATTTTAAAACATACCGATCGGTAAGCTATGCACATCGGACCTTGTAAAAAGAAGAACAACTAGGCCTGGCAATGTTTGCATCTAACTTTCATATGAACATTCACGAATAACTCTACTATTTAGGTCATCGAATCAATGTTATTTTAAACTAACTCATATTATCTCACATACCTAGTAGGTAACCCGGTTGTAAAAACGGAAAGTCTGTTTAGAAATTATAAAAACGCAGAATTCTCTGAACCCGTCAAACAATGTCAACAAAATCAAGTTATCATTCATGATCGTTTACTATTGAACTTGCTAACTGTTATTATGTAAGGAAACCTAGCCTAACCTAATGCCTAGGTCTAAGTTTTCACTTAAAATCGAAAAAATCTAAGTCAAAACAAAACATGACCTTGTGGCAATCATGCCTTACGATATCTGATTCAGCAGTTTGCACTGCATAACATTTTGAAACTATTACCACCAATGGGAAACTCTAATAATCATAGTTTCGTTCTAAGTATATCAAAATTACCTAGCAATGTCAGCCTAACCACTGAATTGATTTGAAAAACTTTAAAGCTTTCAAATCACTATCAAAATAAACTGGCAGCGACTCACCGGGAACTTTAGTCGGCCTTGAACGCTTCCATTTCCAAAGATGTCGTATCATGTCAACATCTCGTTTGGCTACTGCAGCCTTCAAACTGCTTGCTGACCTTCGATCCGTTACGCTCGGAACTGTTCAGAAGTCGTTATTTCTCAGCAGCAATAGCTGCATGCGAACCTCTAGCGCTATCTGCTGGCTTCTTCCAAGGTGATACGATATCTGAAAACTGAAAAACACCACGAGAGTACAAGTCCAATCAAAGCTATGACAGGAGTATAGGCTTCAGGTTAGCGTAGTAGCCACAGTATCAAAATCAATCAGAACATTGGGACTAGCAAGAAGGTCTATGCCCAATAGTGGACAACAGCCCCTAAGGTGACTCACTGACTCAAAGTTGGGCTATACATGGTTATGATGAAATAAAATATTGCATTAAAAATCCTCTTAATTTTTAAATTTAACTGTTAAGTTGGTAGTTTGATACGATCTTGTAACTGTATCGCTGTAAGGTCCAACAATAGCTCTGAACTGGCACTGCACTACCTTACACAACCAGCGATAGCAGAATAATATTACCGCTTCATCGGCATTATTTAAAACGCCATTGCTTAACTAGCAACATTTAACCTATAGCGCCTAAACTACTACTACACTAAAGCGTTAGCCAACATGAGAATATCAGCCACACTTTAGAACAGAGCAACAAAGCGACGAATCAATTAGCCAACATCGATTATGACTAATCGTGAGACCATAGCCCCTTGTAGTCGGTCTCCACAGCATAAAATGTTCCTAGTGAACAATAACAAAATAGAAAAATGTTAACCTACGAGCAATCAGCTTCACAGCAGTAACAAAATGAAAATAACTCACCAGATTAACATGACGAACCTCACTCACGTCTATGCACTTCTTCTGGACCTTGCTAGCTGTTTTGAAGTTGCTTGCCTCCGTTCCGGACTAGTTTTTCATTGTTCAGATTGATGAGGGTAGCCGCATAAAACTTGACGAGCAGGAATTTGACCTTGGAATGCTTCTTTAATTGGTCCCACGTAGAACCCAGATAGGTTATCTATCATAGGCATGTAGGCACGATGCTCTTCAGCGCCCGCACAACACTGCGATCTCGACAAAACATAGCACCGCGGTGACACACAATGACCACGCATCTTAGGTTTATTGGATCGATTTTCACAGCACACATCGAGTGTTTTAGTGTCTGCATAAACGCACGCGTTTTGAAAACAAAACCGCAATTTGTACTTAAACTGACACTGCGTATTTTGCATTTGAAAAGGAAACCGTGACGTAAGTATTTCACTAGCATTGCCGCGAATCTTCATGTGGGCCACTTGAGTTGCATCGCACTTCTGATGACGGCGGGGGCTGTTCTTTATCGCTCATTGTCTCGAAATAATCTACTGTGGGTTAGGTAGGTATACGTAGCTTGGGGAACACGTGATGATTTTAGTATCGTCCGCACCGGCCGACCGCTACTTGAGAAGTGGCCTGACGCGCCGCTCGCGCCGGTGCATTCCAATACTAACATCATCTAGCGCCACTAGGTGGCGCTGGCATTCCGGAAACCGCCACGATACCACCGATTTCCGACATATTCATCTTTATTTCAGACTACAGTACATAATTTAGTTAGTATGTTGGTGTTAGTAACAATGGTGCTTACGACGTAGGTTAGTATTGTTAGTGACCCCTTTTTTAAGGATGGGAAATCATCAAATGACTCCTCCCGCTCTGGGAAAAGCAGGTGGAAGTGTCATGCTCTAACTGACTAAAACTCATCCGTGTTCTTCTAAATGCCGTTTGTATTCCAGGGCCGCAGTGATTCTTTCGTACAAATTCCGCGATAAGAAAATGAGATCAAATATATAACGCCATCTATGGAATATGATATAGAACTGTTAAACTTTAATTAAGTGTGAGGTTCGTTTTTAGGGTTCCGTACTTCAAAAGGAAAAAACTAAATCCTTATAGGATCACTTTGTTGACCGTCCGTCCGTCTGTCTGTCAAGATTCTTTATCTCGGGAACGCGTGGAGGTATCAAGTTGAAATCATATACTTACTCAATACTACAGTCCCTTGAAACTGTGCAATAATCTAACTTCTAATATAAGTTAACGTTTAATAAAGATACGGTCGTTTATGCTACAAAAAACCTACATTTCAACACTCTCACGGGAATCAAAATTTATAGGGTAGTTTCCGTTGACGTAGATATAAAATCTGTAAAATACACATTTAAATGTTATTAAATAAATACTTTAAAAAAAATTAGACTTTAGTTCAATAAAGGGGTGGGCGAGTTCGACTCGCAGTTTTCCGTTTTTATTATTTAATATTTAAAAATAGGAGTTCATTCGGAACGATAATTTTTTGCTTACATTTTTAATAACTTAAAAATACGATGTTTTTTTTATTCCTTAAAAGTACCACTACTTACTAAAAAAATAATATGTTTTGGTGTAAATCGTACGCTGTTGGTAGTACGATTTCGGTCAATAGATGGTATTACGGGTATCGGCATTACTTTGTAGATAAGGTGAATTCCTCTAAAACATTGCTACAATTCCTATTAGGTTTATGTGTAAAAGTTATCTACATGAGGTTTTGTACTTTTTTAACGTGATGTAACGAAAAAAGGTTCTGTTAATAGGGAATATGCATTAGATTTTTTTATTTGCAAAATAAAATACTTATTAGCTCTAGTAAACAATCATGAAATTATTTTTATTTAAGAAGGTATTTAACCTTCATCATTTATTAAGTTATAAAGCTTCAAAGACTACCGTTAGAAAGAGATGTCCGACACGTACTGTGACGTCAAATTACACGACGACTACACAGCTGCCATAGAAAACAGCGTTTTGGTGAGAGGGACCTTTTTCGAGCAATTTAGATTCTAATTTCACAGTTAGTATTATATTTTCGAATACTTTTAGATAAACTGTTCAGATCAAATAGATCAGCATTGCCATTCAACGTGGCAATGCTGCCAGTGTTCTGGGCACTTTTGCCGTTGACAGCGATGTGGATTATTTTTTTGATGCCCAATGATTTATTTTGTTTTTTTTTATGCGTTTGTACATAATGTAGATACTGTAAACATTCTAATTTAATAATATTCTTCAGATCATAAATAGTTACCTTTTTCATGAATATTCCCTATTATAGGTACTTTACAACGCTGGCTTTTATATTTTGACAAACTAAATTATCCTAAATAAATCCATAACAAATTATAAATATTTGAAAATATTAGGTAAAATAAGAATGTATAAAATTTAGGAAATGCATTAAGTTAAATAATCTTATTACAACTTTGAGTTTCGAACCCGCAACACGTCGTTCGAAAACAGTCTTAAAACCAACAGGCTGTGACTGCTATTGGCATAGCGTAATGATAATCATTTTTAAGGTTAGACCCATAAGTAACAATTCTTCGCTGAGCTATTTGGAAAAATGTCAAATTATAAGTCAAATGTTATTCTTAGTACGCAAAAACCAATTTTTATTAATAGTTTGGCAATGCTATGGTGTAAAAACCAGTTCAAAAGATAAAATAAATACAAAAATAAAATCTGTTTGCGGGGTTCGAACCATGTGCACTTTCTCGTTCAAACACACATTTTTTACTATTGCTCGACCTCCATAGCACATAGCGCGATAATATATAGCCTATATGTTGACCACACCTATAAGGATTATTTATGCAAAATTTGAACAAAATCTGTACAGTAGTTAATCACACAACTCAAGATTTACTGTTTTATTATATTTATTATAGATAACCATTTACAGACACTTTTGAAATGTGAAGGTCGGTCAGTCAAAAACATGAGGCTATTAGCGCGTTCCAAAGCGTAGATCGGACACTCTTTTAAATCATGCGATGTATTATATCTATGATGTAGAACCTACCTACCCATTTTTCTCCCCACCTTCCCGGTATTCTGGCAAAGTAAACAAAAAAAAGAATTGAAGGTTTCTGAAAATGTTTGCTATTTAAAGACATGGTTTTATTTTTCCTGTAATCTTTACATAAACTTCTATCATAGAATAATTTAAGGTTTTGCTCTATGCAAACTTTCGAATAAGGTCTAAATTTTTACAGTTAGTTAAGAGAAAACGACCGCTTCGTTTTCAACTTCGACATTTTTTTTTTAATTTCAGAATGTACTAATAACGCTCTTTCATATGATCCCCCATGCTCTAGTAGCCCCATTTTGATTGATTGATTTTTTAAGAACACCTTTCAATCGCTATTGCAAGAAAAAGAATACACATTTTTAGGTTTCCGTAGCCAAATGGCAAAAAAACGGAACCCATATAGATTCGTAATATCTGTCTGTCCGTCCGTATGTCACAGCCACTTTTCTCCGAAACTATAAGAACTATGCCGTTGAAACTTGGTAAGTAGATGTATTCTGTGAACCGCATTAAGATTTTCATACAATAAAAAAAAACGATATATTTCGGGGTCCCCATAGAACAGAAACTCAAAAAAATTGAAGTTCGATCTTCAAGGTTAAGCAACGCTTGCCAAGGTTGGTCTGTGGATGGGTGCCCATCATAACATACCGAGTTTCCTCCGTGCCTCGGAAAGGATACTTCCGTACGTAAATTTTTTCAGTATTGGAATAATTCCCTCCATGGAACCCGCACCTGGGAACGTCGCACTGCGTGCGAACGTTAGGATTCCCAGGAAGATGTAGGTGCGCAAGGCTGGTTTACAACGTGACATCGGATGCTCGCTTGGGTTGGCAGCTAATCAACCCTCACTTACACCGTATTGGCCTTTACCTACCGCTTCAGCCGCCCGAGGGCGACCTCGGCAGGCCCCACGCACCTCGCCTGTGGCCCTCTGAAACACCGTGGCCATTTCCCAACCGTTGGCTAGGAGGTAGGGCCACCGTTTCGCTTGAAATCCAGACCAAAGGGGACGTCCCCTTTTGTCTGCCTCACGGACACATTACCGCCAGTGCCGATCGGCTCAACCCCCCAGGACTCCTTCATCCCCGCTTACGGCGCTCGACTGCACAGGTCCTAGCGCAGGTGACTAAGCTCTGCTACTCGCCGTCAGCTGAGTTTAGTGACGACCGAGCCCGTAACCACTTCGTCACAGAAGGGTCACAGTTAGGAGGGGAGTTAGGAGGGGTCATAGATGGGAAATAGGGTTTGAAGGGATTTGGGATGAGGATCGAGTGGTTAGCCCGCCACTCTACAGGTCGCCCGTTGGTTTTAGTTATGTCTATTTCATAAGGAATTAGAACTATAATGGGGTGGCAACCTCGAGAAGGTATGACCCAACCTGACACTCCTCTCCTCTGCTTTTTTGCCCACAGTTTTTCAACAAATGGTATCAAACTTACCAGTACTCCAGCGATGGACAGAAGCAGCACAACTGTTCGGTCATAGAGCTGCAGACCAAAACATAACAAAGCGTGTCGTTGTGCAACCGCAAAAGCATACATACAGACCCCCTCCCCCCCAAGCGCCAATTAAAGCGCGATTAACATGATGCGAGTTTTTCGAATGTTTTGGTGCAAAAAGTCGTTTGCGATAATCTTCAGACGATTATCGCATCCGCACGTTTACATTCAACCAAAACACAAAAACTCGGCTACGAGTATGTCATACGATATTCATACGGTAATTATCGCCAGTTTTGTTTACACGATGACATAAATTATGCGATATTTGCCTACGATTTCTTCAACAATGTTTAACTGTCATGGTTCATGAGATACAGCCTATCGCCAGACGGACAGTGGAATCTCATTTTAATAGGGTCCCATTTAATTTACCTTTTGGTACGGAAACCATAAAATCATAAAACTTAATCGTATGTATGCCTTTTCTTCCATGGCCGTTTTCATGGAAACATTTTCTCTAATTTACCCACAAGCATTTGTCAATATTATTCTGCGTATTGATGGTTGATTGTGGTGTGCGCTTTCAGCAATTTTCAAAGTCTCAGTCAAAGATTTATTTGCAAATAAATATGGTTATAAAAGATCTCGTACTTGACTTCTTGATCTTGATCTTCGTATATTCGTATAATTATGTGTATTTGAGTGATCTTCTTCTTCTTCGATGTTCCTTCACTGCTGAGGATCGCGACCACATACGTCGCATCTCCAAGCCATTCAGTCGTATACAGTGTGGGTCACTCTATATTGCTAACCCCAACAGCATACAAAACAGATATACATAATAGGATCTGTTAATTATACTTTAACACGCTGGCTATTAAATTTTGGCATAAATACTTAGATGAATGCTAAAAAATATCCGAAAAATGACAATAATAATTATGTCATAAATATTTGAAAATATTATGTAAATCATAATAGTAAAGAAATTTATAAATCAAATAAAAATTTTAAATTGAGATTCGAACCCACACCATGTCATTAGAAAAACCGGAGTTGGCAAATCGATTGCAATAGTCCATCTTATTTATGTCATGGTTTTTTGCTGCTTACCTTCCCAAAAGTAAAGCGTGATAGTATTAATTGTTAAGGTTAGACCCCTACGTATGTGCAGTATTGTGACATGTTGTGGCTTCTTATAACAATTCCTCGCTGAACAGTTTGAACAAAATGTCGAATAAAACTTTAAATGTTTTTTTTAAGTCCGAAAACACAAATTTTATTAATAATCTGGGAATATTATGGTGTAAAAATACAATTCTAAAAAGAAAATAAATACAAAAATACTATCTGTAAGTAGGGCTCGAACCATGTGCACATTCTCGTTCAATACACACATTTTTGAGTACTGCTCTTCCTCCATAGCACATCGCGTTATAATATATAGCCTATATGTTGACCGAACCTATAAGGATCATCTACACAAAAGTTGAACAAAATCGGTTTAGTAGTTTTCTCGCCAATTGAAAACATACACCCTAATATTTACTATTTTAATTATATGTATAGATAATGAAATTCCTGTTTCAACCGCATCAGACGAAACTCAGCGGCCGAATCGCCTACTAAGCCGGAATGAGGAACAGCGCTTTGATATTCTATACTTGTTATTAAATAAGAATTTTAAACGATTTCCTATATTAACAATTAAAAAAAACATGTTTTAAATAAAATTATCATATTACTGCAGACTGCTAATTAGTTTATTTGCTGAATTATTTATTAGAATTGCCAATATTGTAACCTTGTTATTAATTGATACTATTGGTGAAGCTATTTGCGTGGCATTATCATTTTTAACCGACTTCTCAAAAAGGAGGAGGTTCTCAATTCGGTTGATTTTTTAATTTTTATATGTTTTTTTTTTTTTACGCAAAACGGGGAAACTCTTGGCCTAAATCTCACCTGATGGAAAGTGATGATTATGTTTATTACCTCATACTCCATAACTCCGACACTTATGAACCGATTTGAAAAATTCTTGCAGGCAGAATGAAGGAAACGCCTTGCGCGACATCTTTGAGATTTGAAGGGTTACTTATAAAACCTATGGGGTCTTTAAGTCAAGAGGGAACAGTTTATTTCTAGGAAGCGTGCCCACCACGAACACATCATCGCTTTCTATCAGAAGGTCTAAAAATACCAATTTAGCCCAATCAGAAAGCACATCACTCTATCCGTCAATGTCACATTATCCCTATCAAACTTGAACCTAATGCGTTAGCGATAAAGATACAAAAAAAAAACACAAAGAAAAAAATAACTTTAATTTCGGAACTCGGTGTTTTTGTTAATTTGTTCGTTTTATGACACCGACTTCCGAAATTAAAGTTATTTTTTTTTAAGTGTTTTTTTTTGGAAGTCGGTTGTAGGTATTTTATTTTGTAAAAAGTTGTTGATTTTTCACTTTTTAGTGGTACCCCACACCTAACAACACCACTGCAAAATTAACAAACGCACTAGTTGCCCATACGATTTTCGAAAGTTCCCCTCTGGACTTCTCTGGAAGACTTCTCTGGGATGCCATCATCAGATCCTGGTTTCCTTATCATGGGACCATTTGGGAAGTATTCCCTTTCCAACAAAAAAATCATTTTTAAAATCATAAAAAAAAATACAAACATCCGAATTGAGAACCTCCTCCTTTTTGGGAAGTCGGTTAAAAAATGAAATTTGTCATTTTATTGATTCTGCTAAATTGGCCTTTTTAGATCCACGAACTTTTTGCGTTTGACCTTAATGCAGGTGAGATTAATGTCAAACGCGAGAAGTTCATGGACAAGGACGAGTTTAACTCAAAGACCAGTTTTCTGCAGACCTTTGAGCGTCTGAGAGATCATCAAATTATCGTCGTTTGCGATCATCATTTTCAGACGTGTACGGCGCGTTCCTGGTATATGGAGCCCTCATCAGACCGGTGGCGTGCAGCGAGACCGTACTCACACATGCTTCTCTCTCAAGCTGTGTAAGTAAGCGAAAGCGCAAGCGTGTGTGCAATATTAAGTACTAGTAATACTATTATTAAGGCCTACTTCTTCTTATCGTTTGGTCAGTAAGGTCTAGCGACCCCATACATGCTAGTGTCAGTTTCTAAACCACCTTAAGGGCCTCTGACATGGTTTAACGACCGCCATTTGGCGGCCGGGACCGAGGGCTTATACGTGCCTTCCAAAGCACGCAATCATCTTTTTTATCTGACAATCAGGCGATTCAAGCTTGCAAAGCCAAACTGGAAACAACTTAACAAAGGATGTTTCCCGTAGGAATCGAACCCACGAACACTGGACCACAAGGCAGCCTAAACCACTCAACCATAAGTACTACTGATACTATTATTAAGGACTGCTTCTTGTTGTGTGAGCAGTAAGGTCTTACGACCCTAGTATGAAAGTTTCTAAACCACCTTAACCTTTCTGACATGGTATAACGACCGCCATTTGGTGACTGGGACCACCGGCTTATACGAGCTTTCCAAAGCAAGGGATCATCTTTTTTATCAGACAATCAGGCGATTCAATCTTGCAATGTCCTAGTCAAACTGAAAACAACTTTTTTTTGACGGCACGGTTGGCGCAGTGGTTGAGCGATCGGCTGCTGCGTTGCGTGTCGTGGGTTCGATTCCCGCACGGAACAAATATTTGTATGACCTACAGATAGTGGTTCCGGGTCTGGCTGTTTGTGTATGTGACTTTGTATGTTTGTAAACGCACCAACAGGAGAAATTCCTAGTGTGGGGCAACGTTCTTAAAAAAAAAACTTTACAAAGTATGTTTCCCGTGGGAATCGAACCCACGAAGACCAGGACACAAGGCGGCCTAAAACACTCGACCTCGGAAGCTTAAAGACTATTATTTTAGGTCGAGCTTCAAGGTTATTCATCGCTTGCCAAAGAAACACTCCTCCGTGCCTCGGTAAGCACATTAAGCTATTGGCTGTAATTTGTAGATCTTTGGCAGTCGTTACGGATAGTCAGAAGTCGGTATATCTTTTTAAGGTTCCGTACCCAAAGGTCGAAAACGGGACCCTATTACTAAGACTTCGCTGTCTGTCTGTCACCAGGCTGTATCTCAAGAACCGCGATAGCTAGACAGTTACAATTTTCACAGATGATCTATTTCTGTTGCCGCTATAACAACAAACTAAAAAACAGAATAAAATAAATATTTAAGAAGGCTCCCATACCGCAAACTTGATTTTTTTGCCGTTTTTATAGATAACTAGCTGACCCGCCGAACTTCGTTCCGCCTAACAGTCGATTCTTTCATTTTTGAGAATACATTCATTGTGCGTACAGCTAAGGAGTGGAATTCCCTGCCTGAGTCTGTGTTTCCTGATAGCTACAACCTGGGAGTCTTTAAGTCAAGAGTGAATAGAATACTTCTAGGCAAGCGAGCTCCACCGTAGACCGTATCATCGCTTAACATCAGGTGAGATAGTGGTCAAACGTATGCCTATAAATAGTAAAAAAATAAAAACAATTTAATTTAAGGAACATAATCTGCAAGTTTTTAATTTTATTTAAGTGTGTAGAGAACGTAAGACCATATCCGCCCAAACCGTAACCAATAACCGAGTCAGCCAGTGCATAATAAAGCGTGTACAGTACTTTCCTGCTGACACCATATTTAAGATTTTTTTATTTAGCCAGAATATAGTGTAGCTTATTGCAAACGTTGTTTACATGCTGATGCCACGAAAACGTGTTATCTATGACAAATATTAGGCAACTGTTTCTATACATTCACATTGACAGTGTTGGTTGTTGTTGTGAAGACATTCGTACGAATGACCTTTCACTTCTACTGATAATCTGTTTTTAATCTATACTATATAATATCTATACTATAATAATAATAATAATAATAATACTTATTATAAAGCAGAAGAGTTAGTTTGTTTGTTTGGTTGAACGCGCTAATCTCGGGAACTTCTGGTCCGATTTGAAAAATTCTTTCAGTGTTAGATAGCCCATTTATCGAGGAAGGTTATAGGTTATATATCATCACGCTAATACAAATAGGAGCGGAGCAGTACTGGAAAATGTGACGCAGACGAAGTTGCGCGGGTCAGCTAGTATTATGATATGGCGAGTGAATAATCGTACACTTAGTTTTTGTAATGTTAATTATAATGCCATTACAAAATTCTTTATTTCAAATAGACCAGTTTACAGGCACTTTTGAATAGTCAAGGTCTGTCAGTCAAATAGATGAAGCTAATTCTGCCGCGCTAGTGACAAGAGCAGCAAGTTGTTTTGCAACAAAACACACTCACCGACCCTATCTCCAGCGCGGCAGTTGCATTATCATGTGCCCACTGAACTACACTGTCAAAAACATTTTGCATAGCTTTGTGTATGAGATCTATATTGAATGGCTGTAAAGAAGGCAAGTATCATCAGCATACATAAATGCCTTACAACTTTTCAACACATTAGAGATGCTATTGACGTGCATTATGTATCCTAGGGCTCCGTATACGGAACCGGTCGGAACACCGAATTTTGTATTAAATTAATGGTTTTCGTTCCACTCACCACCTGGTGACCTCCGGCCACCGTAGGCGCGGGCCTGTGGACGGCGAGCTATGGGTGGCTCGCCGTCCGTCCGTCTAGTGACGACAGGCCGTGTCGACGGCGCGTTAGTGTTCCACGCGCGCCTCAAAGAGAGTCAGCAACACAGAGGGGCCCGAAAGGGCCGACGCCTGCCGGAGTCGCGGGATTATTCGCAAGAGACACCGTGGCTCCGGAACACAAAGGGCAATGAAGGAACATGGATGGGTTTTAGTCAGTAGAAGTCTGACACTCCCTCCCGCTACACCCAGAGCGGGAGGAGTCATTGGACGATTTCCCATCCCTAAAAAAAAAAAACGGTTTTCGTTCCACTGACACATACTTTGAGGGATCTGTTTTCTAGGTACTTGCTGAACCATTCATTCATTCATTCGGCCTCTTATGCCGTATTCATACATTCTACATTCATCTGACACTAGTCTTGCCGTGTTACCCAGTGAATGGGCCGTTGTGGACATAGTTTTTTATATGTCTGTGGTTCTGGAGGTCTGATAGATCTCCGCGTTAAATAATGGTAGTCTGCTGTATTCGGTTTGACTTTAAGTCGATCCCAATATAGTTGGAAAAAGGCTAGGCAGATGATACTATGTTTAGGTCTCTTGAAATGATGAACTGAATAAGCTTTTTTTTCTTTACAATGTAGCCTTTTATCCCGGTTTGTAATGAAAATGTGTGGCACAATATTCGCTTCGCTTGTGCAACACTAAATTAACTTTATTTAGGAGAGCATAAGGCTTATTTAAGTCACGCGAATATTAGGCAGAATACGCCAAGAGAAGTGCCAGCAAAAAGGATGAAAGACGGGCGCAGCCGCGCGACAATCATGGCTAGCAAGCTTGGGGTTCGTGGCAATAAAAAAGCCGATTAAATAACCAATAATTTAACAACACTAATTGCAACTATTGAACACTAATTATAAAACACAATAACACGACTCATCACTTTAATTCGCAGTTGAAGATTGCTCTCAAAGCTTGCATCGCCAATTCAATACTGCCTGGTCATCGAATCAAAGCATATATTTCAAATAAACCATTACACGTATATTATTTGCACGTTCCAAAGCGTAGATCACTATGGAGAAGAACGTGCAAGAAACTCCCCGGACACTCTTTTAAATCATGTGATGTATACAAAATAATTGTTACATATTGCACTTCATCCAAAATATTTTATAATACTAAAGATATTGAATCTATACAACGCAATTGTTAGGTTGCAAGAGAACTATGTAGATATTAGGTCTGAGGTGGTCATAATCATTTATTGCATTCATGTAGTTTATAAGTTGTTACATATAAAGGTAGGTTTCATACATGAACCCTGCTAGGGCACAGCAATATAGGTACTTATATAAATATCTATATAATTTAAAATGCTACGGTGTGACAATAATATTTTCAAACCACTGTACTGACACGAAGTTACAATCAAAATAATAATAATTATAAACATAGGTAGTCAAAATTTAATTTATGTCGAAATTGTATTGTGTACAGGTTTGAATTTTAATGTCAAGATTTACTAGAAAACTTTCTTATTTATGTTTTTTTTTTAAGAAAGAGTCACAAAGATTTGAGTGGACCTGTCCATACAGTGCAAGCAGTTGTAAATATAAATTTCCAAGTGTATAAAAACGGGTACAAAAAATATAATGTATATGTTACAGTCAAAGTGAAAATCCGGATGATGTAAATATTATCCAGCCATTATGTATAATATCAACTCAATTTGGACAAAATTATTATAAAAAAACACAGAATTTATTAAATTATCTATCTAAAACTTTATTTCGATTTTCTAGTCAGTGCATACAAAACGGGACACTATGAAAAAGGGCTTAAACAAATTTCCCCAAAAACATCACCGCTTCAAGCTTTAGTCAAGCCTGAAGCGGTGAAAACCGCTCGGGACTCGGGTTTGGGACCCAGTGGGATGTGGGCGTGGCAGTACTAGGGTGAGGGAATACCATAGAACATTTGAAGGACATTGACTTTGACCTCAGGTTCACTGACCTTGAGGTCAAGGTCAAAATACCGAAAGAAAATATCCACGATTCTCCAGAGAAGTACCAGGTCAATATTCATGGTAAGTGACCTTGAGGTCAAGATCCAGTGACCTTAGGGTCAAGAGGTAATGATGAGCTTAGAGGTAAAGGTTGGGTGGTAAGTTTTTTAGACAGTTTAACTACGCGTCTAAGGGAGCCCCATTGAAGCTTATTGGCATCCAAAGTTAAGAACACTGTGGCGTCTTCGCGTTTCAACTCTTCTCCCTTTATTGACACACTATAGTGTTGTTTAACATGAGGTAAAGTAATTTTTTTGTATTTAGTTTTGTTGTCATTATGAAGAAGATTATTCACGTTAAACCAGTCAACTACAGAGGCAAAGGCATTATTCACATCGTCGGTATCCAGTTGCTAACGTTCGAGTTAAAATTAAAAACAAGTGTAGTCTGCAAATAACACTATATCATGTTTATCCTTTATGAGGTAGAGGAGGTAAGTCATTGATATAAAAAGAAATAAAAATGGGCCTTGAATTTTACCCTGAGGCACCCATTCTGACCTCAGATCCGGGAGATATCTCTTACCGTTCACATGAACTCGCTGAATCCTATTAGACAAGTATGAAGTAAAAAGATCCAGAGAAGCATCCCGGATTCCGTAGAAGTGTAGTTACTTGATTAATGTCTCATGTAGAACGAAATCGAATGCGTTGGACAAATCGCAAAAAATGCCCAAAGCATCGCATTTATCTTCACATGCTTTGTAATGTGACCTAAAAGTTTAACACCAGCATCAGTTGTTGAACGACCCCTAGTAAAACCGAAGTGTTTGTTATGCAGTAGTTTTTGTTTATAAAATTTGTAAAAAGTAGTGCTAGACGCTATGGTGGCCCAACACTACCCTTTTATATTGATAGGATATGGTTTAAGTTAAAGTCTTGAAGTGTAAAGGAAATAGTTATATATTCAATCACTATAACACTTAGATATGGACAATGGTAATGGTAAAGGTAATGGAAATAGCTGAATATTAAATCACTATAACACTTAGATACAAGACAATGGTAATGGTTTTGAGAACGTGGTGTCTCTAATGAGATCTGAACGCGAACTGGCTCACATTTTGGTGGACGAGCGAATATGCATATTTGCGGTCGATGCAATTATGCATTTTCGCTTAGTGTTCGATTAAAACTCGAACATATTCCCGAGAGCGAGAAGAAATACGAGATGATGTATAAAGTATGATACTTATGGTGTGTACAAAATGTGAAACTACTTAAACTCGTTGGCTTATAGTAATCTTAACTGGTAATCATAAAAATAGTAAGCAATCAAGGTAAAGGCTAAAATTAAAGGCATATTGTATATAATCTAATACTACTTAAGTAATTACAAATGATTAAATACATTAACACTGATTTAAAGTTACACTATTGAGTCTTCCAGCGTAAAAGCAACATTTTTATTGCCTGTGTTCGTATCTTTGTCCCGTTTGATCACACTATAGGTCGCACTAGGCCAGCGTTTGGCACAATTGTGTAAACGAAAACTGACTTCACTTTGATCCTTTAGATCTCGGGCACTGAGCACTTCACTATGTGATTCGTGTCTTCTGGTTCGTTTTGGTGTCATCGGAACCGCTGCAAACTCCTGTTGGCAGCAGCTCTCGCTGTGTCGTCGTGGTCTCGGAGGCGGTGGGGTCACCGTGGTGTGCTGCCGGTGGGATCCTTCGCCACGGTGTCCAGCTGCGGCCTTTCGGCACAGGCGACATCGCCCGGTCTGCCATAACCAGACCGCTGCTACGCATAGGGCGATGGACATCAACACGTAACAAATCACGTATTGGTGGACATCATGGGGCGATATGTCGTCTATGTCTGAATCGATTTTCTTCAGTTTTTCAATCGCCTCCCCCAGACTGGTCATGGGTATGGTCAGGTTTCCGTCATCAGTCGGTCTTTCGTCCGGGATTTTGATGTTAATCAAATGGTTAATTTGGTCGAATTCTGGCGTATAAATGGTTGGTGAAATGTTCATTTGGTTGGACTGATGACGTATTGAATATAATGAGAAATCCTTTCCTTTGATGACGCACTCTTGACCTATGCTAATGACCCCGGCTTGGCTCAGCTGAAGAACTGTCACATGGTCGCCGCATATTATTTTTATTGTATAGGTGTCACAACAAAAATAAAAGTGCTGAGAAGTCAAATGTAATTCAAGCCATACGTTGGTGCAGTTGGTTTTCTCTATCTTACATATGTTGGCCGAGTTCCTGACGCAAAAACTTTCGTCATTTTGCAGATCCGTTATTGGCTTTAACAGCTGACACATAATAGTAGTTCCATGGTGTAAACATGCCGTTAGTTCCTGTATGGACATGCTGAAGAAGGAATCCTTCTTTAGGTTGACTGCTACGTATTCAGAGACTGGTACGATTGTGGTCTTAATGGTGTTTGTTTGTTGCGGTACAGGTATTATCTTGTACAATTTGAAACTTTCTCTGGATATGAGTGGGAAAGTAATCTCAATAATTACAAATTTTTTCGTCGCTCTTGCTTTGACTTTCAGTAGTTTGTAAAGGTACTGAAGATCTGTATCTAAATTGGTGATTGGTAGTGTGAGTTCGCTTGGCATCTGGCCGTATATGGTTTGGAGCTCACGTTTAAGTTGCGTTGGTGGCAGTAAATGTATGTTAATTTGACCGTGGTATATGTCTGTTAACGCATCGAGCAACGTGTCTTGAAGTCGTCTTAATCCTTGCAGCAAAGTGTTCGCAGACATCGCTGACAATGTGAAGTCATTGACGTATGAAATATTTTGTATTTCGCGTTGGAGAGTGCTCGCGTTTTCTTGTAAAGTCATAAGCTTCTTGTTTATTAATTTGTGTTGTTTATTTACAGTGATCTCCATCCTCTTCATAAGGTTGAACTCTGCTTCGATTATAGAAGTTTGGTTTTTCCATAGATCAGAAAGGTGTTTCTCATTGCGATGTATGGTTTCAATGTCTTTTTCGTACTGGTCAGCGAAACGTGAATCCAACACACCGAATAAGTCATTCGCTAGATACCCGATACCATTTATCAGTCCTCGTCGGCGCCGGCTCGTCTTCCCTGCGGCGCGCCGCTGTCTGGTGTGGACATCAAAATGCTGAGCTAGCAAAAGTTCGTTGTAGTATTCGAGTTCCTGATAATCGTGTCGGGCTTGCTGCACGATCGTATTACAATGGCTTTGTGTTTCAATGGTTGCGCACAATTGTTCTTGGTAATTTGTTATTTTATTATAAGTGGTTATGCCTGTCCAATAGGGTCCCATGTCGTAGTACATGACTAACGTCCATTTATCTCTGATTAATTGTACCCTTGAAATAGGATCAAAATAAAGCGTTTGGTTTTTTGGAAATGGTTTAACATCATGTAATCCGTAAGACGGAAAAATAAGCATGAAAAAACTCAGTAAAACAGCTGCAACAGTTGCGATTTTTGGTCTCGGTTTTCCTTTCCTTTCTGTCCACTTGCTTGTTGGTTTTATATCTGGTTTTGGTGTCGTCGCATTGTTCTGATTAATGGGCAAAACGGACAGTTTCACGATAGGGCGTTTCATGACTCCGTTTTTGGTTTTTAATGAAACAGCTCTAGTTAGGCCATCATTTCCTGGGTGTGTTTCGAACACACGTCCAAGAGCCCATTTTCCTGGTGGCAGATTCTCATCGTGAATCACCACTAGATCCCCGATTCCGATGTTTTTTTGTGGTTCCATCCATTTACTTCTCGATGAGAGTTGTATCAAGTATTCAGCCTTCCATCGTTTCCAAAGATCTTGAAATAACTTGCTGGTTAGATGCCACCTGGTTCTAGCATCTTGCTCTGTTTCTATTACGGTTGTTCCCGGTCTTCCTGTTAAGAAATGAGCTGGTGTAAGGAAGTCTATATCGTCAGGATCCTCGGTTATCGCGCAAAGGGGTCGTGAGTTGAGGCACGCTTCTAGTCTGGCTAATAATGTGGTGTACTCCTCGAAAGTAAGTTTTTGATGACCGATAACCCTCTTGAGATGATGTTTTAGACTGCGTACTGCTCGCTCCCATAGACCAAAATTTATATGTAAAATAAACTTAAAATAAAATTATAAAACTATAAAAATTTATTTATATACAAATTTTTATAAATAGAATTTTTTTTTTTTTTTTTTAGCCGGCATTAGGCCAGCTAGGTACGTTAAAGTGCCATTCTATGCCCATCTCTGTTATCTCGGACATAAAACATTCACTGAATTCTTTTTTAAGCTGGTTAAATTCTTCCTGAAGCATTCTGTTGGCTCCCACGAAGTTAGTACCGTTGTCACTGTACATATGTCGTGGCGCCCCTTTTCTGGCTGCCATTCTGGTTAGAGCTGCCAAAAAGGCGGAGCTGCTCATGTCTGACACGAGTTCTAGGTGAACCGCTTTCGTGACCATACATACGAAAACTGCAATGTACCCTTTTGTGGTTTTGATGCCCCGTCCTTTATTTGCCTTGACCTCTACAAAGCCTGTGTAATCTACGCCGCAGTGATGAAACGCATGTTCTGGATTCACTCTTGGTTCTGGTAAATCTCCCATTAACTGGTACTGTCGCATAGGATTTTGTTTCCTGCATATGACACAATGTCTTATGAACTTTTTAGTGGCCATGTAACCGCCGATAATCCAGTACTGTTGTCGTAGGTTTGCTAATGTTAACCGCGCTCCGCCGTGGAAGGTCAATTTATGAGCTTGATTGATGAGCAATGTAGTTAGCTGATGATCGTGAGGTAAGATGATGGGATGTTTCATCTCCGGACTCATGTGGGCGTTTCCTAATCTCCCACCCACACGTAATATTCCGCGTTCATCTATGGTTGGGGTTAAACTCAAAATCTTGCTTTTAGAGTGCACTCTTCCGTGTTTGTTTAATGAATCTAGGTCGTTTGCAAATTCCGCCTGCTGAACGTTTTTGATTATCAGCTGTTTTGCGCGACGAAGTTCGTGTAGTTCGAGGTATGCTCGGCGAGCTTGTTTTTTCAAAGTTCCTGTCCGATTGCCTAATCGCAGTATCCATGCAAAAATACGAATGATTTTCGTAATGGAGCTGTATTGGTTCATCAAATGCTTTATAATTGCGGTAATCAGCGATTCGGTTGATTGTTCTGTGACTACCGCGTTGGTTTGTTTTAAGATAGACGGTTTTACTTCTAAATTCGTCTCATAAGTAGTATGATGGTTTTCTTGGTTTGTGTATGATGGCAGCCATGATGGCCCTTGCCACCATAACTTGTGGTCTTTGAGTTGTTTGACAGTCAAACCACGGCTTGCACAGTCCGCTGGATTGTCTGTCGTCTTCACATATTGCCAATGTTTAGGTGGTATGGTTTTGGTGATTGATTTTACCCGATTTGCTACGTATGGTTTCCATCGGGCTGGATCTCCTTGTATCCATCCTAGTACTGCGGTTGAATCAGTCCAGCAGTAAACATCTGTTGGGTAATCTGACAAGCAGTTTCGAACTTTTTGCATTAGCTGAGCTAACAGATGAGCGCCCATTAACTCCAGTCTCGGTTTAGATAAGACCTTGCTTATGGGGGCCAATCGGGCTTTCCCTGCAACTAATGTTATGGTTGTCCTTTCTTTGGTTCTGACCTTGCAATATATTGTACACGCATATGCTTTATTTGATGCATCGCTGAATCCGTACAACTCTATATTTTGGTTTTCTCCCATTCCTAGCCATCTGTTGACTTCTATGTTGTTTATCTCTGGAAATTCTTGCTTCAACTTAACCCATTCTGAGTTCATTGCCTCTGGTAGGGCGTCATCCCATTTTATCTTAGTCAACCAGACATTTTGAAACAGAAGTTTCATGGTAGTGCTCAAGGGGGTTAACCACCCTAATGGATCGAACAGCTTGGAGATGTCCGAAAGTAGAGCTCTTTTAGTAATAGTTGCATTTGATTCGGGTTCTATTTTCGGGTTGAAGGTAAAATTATCTTTCTGTGGGTTCCAACGGAGGCCCAATGTTTTGGTGGAATCGTTCTGCTTGAACTCGTATGTTGACTGGTCACATTGCTCTCTTTCTAAATTGGTTAATAGCTCTGGTTTGTTCGCGGTCCATTTTCTTAGATTAAATCCTCCCAATCTGCATAATTTTATGAGGTCGGATTTCAGCTTATTTGCCGCTTCCGTGGAATGACGCCCTCCGCAAAAATCATCCATGTAGAAACTTTCCTCTAATTCTTTTGATGCATCAGGAAATTTTTCTCGTTCATCAGATGCTAGTTGCTTTAAGCACATCATCGCTAGGAAGCCTGCGGGTTTTGTTCCGTATGTTAGCGTGACGAGTTGAAACGATTGTATTGGTTGGTTATTCGATTCTCGCCATAATACTTTTTGGTAAGCTTGATCTTCTTGGTGCACTCGGATCATTCTGTACATCTTTTCGATGTCGGAAGTATATACAAATTGATATTGTCTCCATTTCAGGATAAGCTCTTGAAGGTCCTTTTGTATATTTGGACCCCTGTACATGATGTCATTTAGACTGTATCCTGATGATGACTTTGCCGAGGCGTTGAAAACTACTCTTAGTTTGGTAGTGGTTGATTCTGCCCGAATGACCGCGTGGTGTGGTAAGTAGCATTCAGGCGCTTGGTTAATGCTGCATGGTATCATGTGATCTAATGCTAAATATTCGTCCATGAACTTTTTGTAATCCGACTTCAATTCGCTGTACTTGTCGAACTTCTTTTCTAAGTTCCTAAATTGGGCCAAAGCTTGTGGTTTGGTTTGACCCAACTTTTCTTTATGTTCTGGTTTAAGTGGCAGTCGGACTTCGTACCTTCCGTCCTCAAGCCTCTTAGTGGTTCTCATAAAGAACTGTAAACACTCATGGTCATCGTTTGTCAAATCTATCTATCTTCTGGTTAATGTCTTCGTTCTCCCAATATTTCAGAAGGTCTTCTGTGTTATTGAGAATGACATTGCATTGGTAATGTGGTTTCATAGATCCACAGAGCAGCCATCCTAGTTGCGTCTGTTGGGCGATTGGTTGCGTGTCATTGTCGCCTCTTAATATTCCTCCTAACATTATCTTGCTATAAACATCTGCACCTAGAAGCATGTCTACCGGTCTGCTTATGTGGAACTCCGGATCGGCCAATTGTATCCCTTGGATATGGTTCCATGTTGTTGGTTTATCGAACGTGTTATTGGGCAGTCGCTTGATCAAGTTGTTCATTACGATAACGTTTGCGTCACAAGTGAAGTCACTATTTGTTGACTGCAGCGTTACTTGTAACATTCCCTTCGCATTGTTTTCTTTTTCGCCGACACCGTAAATTTGACCTTTAAAACTATCCCTCTTTAAACCCAATGTTTGTGCTGCGTTCTCGGTGATTAACGACAGTTGAGAACCCTGGTCAACTAAAGCTCTCATCTTGTGCTGCGTTCCATCGGCTCCCTTTATTTTTATAATTGCAGTGGCTAAAAGAACTTCTGACATATCATCCCAGGACACGTGAGATGACCTAGTTGCGCTTCTTTTTGTTGCAACACTCTTGTTGGAGGTTTCATCTGCTGACGCAGTTGGACTTTGTTTTGCTAATGCTTCGTGCAGTAGAGTGTTGTGCGCACCTAAGCATTTACGACATCGTTTGCTTGACTGACATGGTTTATTACTATGACTGCATAGGCAGTTTTGGCAGTAATTTAGTTGCTCAATTTTGTTTGCCTTTTGCTCATGCGTCATTTGCAAAAATTCCGGACAACGCCACAATCCATGTTCTGAATTGCACAATGCGCAGGTTATCGACCGCGACACGTGCAACGCGCTCATGTTTGATTTTGAATTGTCTTTGTTGCCTGATTGATGATTATTGCGCTGGAAACTTTTCTTCTGGTTTTGGTTATTGTTCCTGCTTGATTGATACGTCGTGGTTTTTTGGTATGATGGCTCCTGCTTGCGACGGGACGCTTCTAGCGCTGTAAATTTGGTTTCCAGGAATTCCAGGAACTCCTGCAGCTCGGGCAGCTCTCTTGGATTCTTGACCGATTCTATGTATTCGGTGAAGGTATCGTCATCAAGCTTTTGCGCTAGTAGGTGCACTAATAGTGGATCCCAAGTTGTTATATCAACTCCTAGATTCTGTATAGCGTGCAATGTCTCCTTGGTTACGTCATGCAGCTTCTTTATCGTGGCTAGCGACTGCTGTTGTATGTTGGGAAGTCCGAGCAGTATATTAATGTGGGACGTGAAAATTAATTTCTTGTTACCATACCTGTGGTTTAAAATCTTCCAACATACATGATAATTGTCAGTGCTAATCTGTAAATGGTGTATCAGACGCTCTGCTTCTCCAGTCACCTTGCTCTTCAAAAACTGCATTTTTTGTGCGTTGGACATTGACGGATTTTTGTCGACCGCTTCGCTAAACAAGTCTTTGAACGGAACCCATTGGTTGTAAGTCCCATTGAACACGGGGATGTCCATTTTTGGTGCAGACTTCTCACGGTGCTTTACTGCCCACATCTTTTTGTTGATGTCGTTAGTCAACTTACTGTATTTCTCCTCGTGCTTGCAGAATTCTATTTGGTACGCAACATCGTCGCCTCCTTCCTCGCCTTCAATTTCCCAATGAAGCTTGTCGATCTCACCCCATCGGCTATCCAGTGATTTTAGAGCGTTTTCGAATTGCCATTGATTCTCGAATTGTTCTACCTGTATATTACTCACAGTTCTCATGAAGGCTTTGAAATTAATATTCTGCTTCTTTATTAACCCATTCAGATTACTGGAGCCTCTATATGTATACGGTGAATTCTCTCGCTGCGAGGACTCCTCATAGCGAGACGACGTACCTGGTTGTGGCTGCGCCGCCTCACCCTCCTGTCGACGATGGTCCGCGCTTAGCTGTTGCCTAGCCCGGTTACCTGGTAATGGTTGTACCTCTTCTGGTTTGGTTTTACTGAGGCTTTCATCTTTCAGCTGCGTCGCTCCTAATTGAACCATCGTTTTGTCAATTATCTCCTTGATTTCCAAGTAAACTTCCTGGACTGTCTCGAAACAATCCTTTTTGAAGTAAATGTGGTCATAATCTGCAAACTCGCACATTTTCTTATGGTTTTCCTGATAATCGTGCCAGTATGCTTCCAACATTTTAGCCTTGCGCTTATAATTGTCGATGGTCTTCCTCTCTGATCCATCTTTCTTAATGTTGATCAAAAACTTGTCAAGGATTTCATAGAGTTCCGTTTGGTTGATGAACAGAGAATCGGAATCCATGTTCAAAATTGGTTTGAAATTTTTTGGTAATGGTTAGTATAATAAATGGTTCGATCTGACCTTATGTGCTGCTACCGACCGTCTCTGCAATCCGAAGTTCTTCAATTGCTGCGATCTGCTGGTTACGCGGCACTGTTTCACTTGATAGTCACTGGTAATTTAATGCTCGAAGGACCATGTAAAAAGTAGTGCTAGACGCTATGGTGGCCCAACACTACCCTTTTATATTGATAGGATATGGTTTAAGTTAAAGTCTTGAAGTGTAAAGGAAATAGTTATATATTCAATCACTATAACACTTAGATATGGACAATGGTAATGGTAAAGGTAATGGAAATAGCTGAATATTAAATCACTATAACACTTAGATACAAGACAATGGTAATGGTTTTGAGAACGTGGTGTCTCTAATGAGATCTGAACGCGAACTGGCTCACATTTTGGTGGACGAGCGAATATGCATATTTGCGGTCGATGCAATTATGCATTTTCGCTTAGTGTTCGATTAAAACTCGAACAAAATTAACTTTGCATGTGATCTAAAATAAGTTTTTCAACGATTTGACTACTCAACGGTGTCAGATGTACGTTGGACTGGGATCCGGGATCAGTATAGGTACTCCATCAATAGCACAGAATTTTGTAAACGTATTGGAGCACGCCCTTTAACAAAGGCACCGAAACTACGTGTCTTGGAAGACAGAAATTTTTACCCGTTGTAGTTGTAGAAGACGCCAACCCCATGCTTTTTGGTCTCCAGTGGAGCGAGATGTTCGATATGACGTTTCCAGAACCCATCTATTCACTTAAGCCTATTCAGCGAGATACCAGAAAACTTAAACAGGTATTAGACACTTTCTCGCCTCTGTTTGACAACAAACCAGTATTTTCCTTCAAATGGTCCCGTAAAATCGACATGAAGTCTTTTCCATGAGTTGTCAGGGATGGACCAGGAGTACACAGGCAATTCAGGGTTATTTGGCCGGTTTTCTTGGCATTTGCGACATATTTGATGTACTCTTCAATATCATCGTCGATGGATGGCCACCATACGTAAAAACGTGCGGGTGCTTTATTTGCACAAGGTCCTCTTTGCAGGTATTTTAATGTAGCCTTCCTGAGCGCATTCGGAATGACTATTCGACCCTGCCACATCAAAATCTTATTTTCGATGGATAATTCGGTGCGTTTCCGAGCATAAGGTTTTAAGATGTCTGAATGTGAATTTTCCCGCCAACCTGTCATAACGTTCTCCGATATTTGTTTGAAAATAGGATCATTCCTTGACTCATCCCATCGTCGTCGCCAATAAAATAAATTCATATCATTGTACAGTAGTACACAACTGATATGGCTTACCGATGTACCTGCGCAGAAGATAAATTTTCAAAGCGCGGGAAATTCTATTGACCAATCGGCACGTTCCACGCACCGCGCTTCTTTTTCTTGAACCGCTATTGGTCGGCAGCCACCGCCATCTTAGCGATCGCCGCGTGGCATGTTAGTCAGCCGCCATTCTTCTTACTGAGTGCACGCGTAGCAGGCAAAAAGTACACTTAGTGACAAAAAAACTGATTTCTTTTTATGTTATAAAATGAGTTCTTTAAAAAAAGGGGGCTACCACTTAAAAGTCAAGCTCGGGAAATAATTTTCAATGTACACGAGTTTATGAAGAAAGAAGCTCAGGAATCTAAGACCACAACATTTACAAAAGATCGGTTTTTGAAAATTATTGACCGAACGGCCGAAGCTACACAAATTTCAAAACAAACAATAACGAGAATAGGGAATATGCACGCAATTTTTTTATTTATAAAATGAATTACTTATAAGCTCCAGTAAACACTCTAGAAAATATTTTTTAAATATCTTCATCAGCGATGAAGTTATAACGCTTCAAAGATTACTTTTAGAACGAGAAGTCCGACATGGAATTTGACGTCACGTTACGTAACGTCTATACATTTGCCATAGAAAACAGCGTTTTCGCGAGAGGGACAGATGTATTTGTTTAAAATAATTATATCTCGTTTGTTTTTCGAGCAATTTTGATTCTATTTCCACTGTTAGTAATATATTTTTGTATATTTTTTGATAAAGTGTTTAGATGATAAATATTTTTTTTATGCATATTCCCTATTCTTAATGAGAAGGATCAACATACGAATGAAAACACTGCGGGGCCATCTTTTAGAACGCCGAAAAAGGGCAAATTGAAAAAAACTTATCGTAAGGAATTGGACGATTTTTCATACCAAGTCATACGCAGGAAAATTTATGACTTTCACCGCGAAGAAGCGCTATTGGAGAAATTAAGAAGAGATATCGACTTCGAAGGGGGCAGAGAAACTCTACGCCGAATCGTAAAAGAGATAGGATTAAAGTTTAAGAAAACGCAAACAAACCGTAAGTTGCTGACAGAAAAAGACGAAGTATGGCTTTTAAGAATACGATTTTTAAGAAATATAAAAAAAGTATCGGCATGAAGGGAGACCTATTGTGTATGGCGACGAGACTTATGTTCATTCGACTCACACCAAGGAACAAGCTTGGTCTGATGGTCAAGGCAAAGGCGTAAAAAAACCAATTTCGAAAGGACCGAGGTTTATTATAGTGCATGCTGGTGGTGCTAATGGATTCATACCAAATGTTTTGCTCATGTACAAATCGGCTCAGACGACAGGAGACTATCACAGTGAGATGAACAAAGAAAATTACGAAAAATGGTTGCAAGAGAAGTTAATTCCCAACCTCCAACCGAATTCTGTGTTTGTCATTGACAATGCATCATACCATAGCACATTAGAGAACAGGGCACCGAACAGTAACTCTACAAAAAAGATTATGCAGGATTGGTTAAAAGATAAAAACATACCTTTTAATATCAACGCGTATAAACCGGAATTGTACGATATAATTAAACGCCATAAGCATCTATATGTAAAGTACTCGCTTGACACCATAATGGAAGCTCATGGCCACACAGTGTTAAGGCTCCCTCCATATCATCCGGACTTCAATCCGATAGAAAACATTTGTTCACAGGTAAAAGGTCACGTAAGCAAATTCAATGTTGCCATGAATTTGACCGAAGTGCAGCGTCTTTTGTCTGAAAAATTCGCATCCATCGGGCCCGACGAGTGGCAAAAAGTTGTAGATCATGCCATCAAATGCGAAGACAAATTTCTGACATTGGAACAGGCCATCGACAATAGATTGGACCAATTGGTTATAAACACCAACGAAGATACATCATCCTCTTCGGATAGTTCGAATCGTGATAGTGATGGTGATAGTAGCGACGCTCAGAGTGATATTGGGATGGCAGGAGTGCAGCCTTTAGATGAAGTTTTTTCTATTGTTTACTAAACAAACACTTAATTGTTAATTAAATAAATCGTACATTTTAAATAACCTCTAGTTTTTAATTTAATTAAATAGAAAAAAATGGTGGCCCGATAAAATTAGCATGAAGTGTAATTGTGCGGAGGGGCGTGGCTTGCGAGTGAGATGGAACTAACAGCTGCAGTGTATTATGAACCTTATAATAGTGATCTTAGGTTGATTGTAAGTTTTAAGCATTCTTTCGTTAATCTTCGGGACCATACTTTCTTTTCTGAACTTTTCTTTTTTTCGAACGAAGATTCACGACGCGCCTTATCGGTTGGGTACTACTGTACAAGAATGTATTTTATTCGTAGTATAATATTTGACAACTGACAACACAACTATAGAGGCCAGGTATGTGCCAAATTTCGTAGCGAAGGAGCTACATAAGTTACCACCCGTCACATTTGATTACGTAGATGTCACCAGGCTGCTCAAGGAAGTTGAGCCTGAAGTCAAGCCTGGCCGATGTGCAGTGCAAGTTGAAGAAGTCGGAAACTACCATCCATGAATCACGTGCTGAGATAGTGTTGCTACGCAATACTGTTTCGGAAAGTACACGTTATGGGGCGCAAAATAATAATTACATAAATAAATAAATAATAAATCTTTATTCAGAATCTCAAAAAGCAATATAGGTACAATAAGAATCTAAAATTAACAATGTAGGTATAACAATGTAAGATGCCTGTACTAGGATAAAATCCTGTATCACAGGCTGCAGTAGCTTTAACAAAATGCTATTATGTAGGACAGAGTTTTGTTTTGTTTAATATTAATAATTACATAATAGCAAATTTATTTGAATTTACTTAAACTCTACTAACTTACAACTAAGCACATAATTATTTCAATAAAGCATATTAATTATGCATCAACAGAATTAAAAACTAGGTTGCCCATACATTCGAGGCGCTGTCGTCCGCTCCCGAGCGGGTGAAATTTCACCCAGTAATGTCAAATCGCTGTTGAGTCCCGCTGGGTGAAATTGGTCCCAGCACACCGCGACTGATTAAAACCTTATTCTTGTGTAAACTAAGCTTTAGAATCATTTGTCAATGAATGTTCTCTATGGCGTATAAAATTTGCCAACTATAGACAAAAACAGATACTAAAAATATGACAGCCGACATTTCAAAAACTCTTGTCAAAAGTTTCTACGTCACGGTCATTTGGCGCGCATGTGGTGCAGTGATTTTAGTGTTTTTTCTGTGTTTTTATTGTGATATACTAGGGTAAGTGGATAAATAATCATTTATCAGTGTTTCCTACAAGTATGTAGATAGTTTTTTGCATGAAATAACATCACAAAACTTGTTTTGTTGAGCCAACAAAAGTTACGTAGTTCCGAGTGTTCGTCAAGGTCAACATTGTTATTGTTTGGTTTTTGGCAATTTTTACAATTAAAGTAAGCATATTATAACGATTTATAGTTAACAATGCGTTGATGAAAATATAGTTACTTGTCTTTTCATAAGCTAGTTCCCAAATTTTGGTGTAAATTGATCCAATAGTTTTGCAGAAATAACATAAAACAGCAACATAACTACATTCAGCAAGTTCTCTCATTTCAATAGGATATATTATGTTTATTTCTCGAGTACTAATAAGAGTTTTGTTTACATTTAATTTCATGACGACATAATTTATGAACCCGATACCATTTCAAGTGCGAGGATACAAGCTACAGAAACGCTGCGATAACGTTTTTGTGGCCGGGGTCAGATTACACTTAAGATAAGCGCCCCCCCGCGGCACTTGCGGGCGTCAAGGATTGGTGACGTAATAAATTCCGGGAGGCGAGAGCCTGCTTCTCCACAGTGACCACACGCAGGGATTTTCTCTCTGCAAGATTTTGCTGCGTGACCGAATTGATGGCATTTGTAGCATCTAGTTACTATGGTAAAGTCCCTAACAGGACAGGAAGTCCAATTTATAAAAAGCCTAGCTTGCGATATTAAGGCTCTACGTATCTTGGCTGGAACTTCAATAACAAAGTTGCAGGTAGATGCATCTTTCTTCCCAAATTTGTGGCTAAATTTCACTTCGGTCAAAAAGGTTTCCAGTGACATCGCTGGAGACTTATCTACGATGTTCTGCTCGTACATGAACCTGAAGACGTCATCATCAGCCAAAGAAGTCGGCACTCCCACAACCGTGATCCGTGGTATGCTCTTGTTGGGCTCGTCGGCAGTGAGTCCTGATGAGGACATCTGGACTGCGTGCTTGAGTTTGTCAGCATCCTGTTTGGTTTCGGTGCTAATAATAACACCTCCATTTTTTTGTTTTCCGCACACCACGTGCATGCAGCTTTATTTCGTCAGGGCGTATGATGTTTTGCACAAGGTTTTTTGTCTCCTCACTAGATTTCAATTTATTATTGGGATAAACTGCTACGGAACTTAAATTATTTGACCAAACAAATTCACTAGAACCCTTTTTCACCATATCAGCAAACGAAGCGTTTCCCACAGCACCAGAGTCCTTAATTGTCTGTTTAAGGTCCGAAAATTGTTCTGCAAGGTTGCGTTTTTCTTTCAGATCATCGATTATGTCGAGAGCTTGATGGGCTTTCTGCTTCAGATCCTGATACAGAACTGCCATTTGAGAGGTGTCAGATTCTACTTTACGGCATAGGTTAATAATCTTCAATTTCTGCTCTGAGTTGAGTTTGCCATCGGTGGCAATAGACCAATCTCGTTCAACTTCTGCTGAATGTGTAACATCCATTTTTGGATTTCGGGTGTGGATGCAACTCCTATTGTGAAGTTAGACTGATGACTTTTCGCTGGCGATGGATTGGGTTGCACTCGACCACTGGGGCTGTTATCCATTTCAGTATTTTCTATTTTTCCATTATTTAATAAACTACACACTTAGCAAAATACTTAAGAAGGTCACTATTATTGCGTAAAATAAATACTGCTAACGAGCACGTCTGTATTCTCCGAACGGCTACAACGAACAATAATACATCAGTCAGCAGTTTTGCATCGGTTAAATTGGAGTCACCGTCGATTGCAAATACCGAGGGCGATGCACCGTGTCCCGCCGCCTCCTGCCCCTCTGCGCCGGCAGAGAATACGACACGCGTAGCTACGTCGACCCCCAAACTAGCTTACGACGCAATTGCTGCAGTAAACAAACTAGCTGCCTCACTACCTAAGCAGCAGAAACGGGCAAAGCAAAACCGTTGCTGTGAAACCCTTCCAAAGAATCCGACACAGCGCTGTCCAACGAAGCAAGAGTGTGATGAGGATGGCTTCACCAAAGTGCAGAAGAAGAAGAAGAAGCCTACTTGTCGCAATCAATGCTGTACTGGACTGACAGGACCAAATGTGCTGCTACGTGCAGCGGTACCTACGACCTTGCTGTATGTGTCCCGACTACATTACTCCACGAAGGTTGAGGAGATCGTGGAGTACATGAAGGTGAAGACCAGCTGGACCTTGAGGGTCGAGAAGTTGGAGCCGCGTCACAACACCAACTTCAAGTCGTTTGTGGTGCACACAACATCTCGACAAGTCCATAAAGTAGGAGTTTTGGCCGAAGGGTGTAGTCTACCGACGTTTTCGTGGCAGGCTATGTGACACCGCGCAACGTAACACGACGCCGTCACTTCGTGTGAAAAGTTCATCATATTTTATATGTATAATTGGTATATTTTTTATATTTTGTTGTAAAAGTTTATTGTATTTTGTATGGGCTACTGTTGCCTGAAATAAAGGAATAATATTATGTAAATAAATATTCAGCTTTCGCGGCAAACAAGTATCAAAAGAGGACAAATGTGTAATTAATAGGGGTTGAAGGGTTACGTTTTTCCTGTACTTGTTATGAGGTGTATACACAATAAAGTATATAATAAATAAATAAATAAAGTATGAAATTGCCGTTTTATTGTAATAGGTACTTCGAAATGACATAGAACCTTCATGGTTTGAGATTTTTTAGTGAAACGTTTTTTCACATGGTACCTATGAAGTTCTTCTTTTAAAAAATGTGCAATATTCCATTATCGACTTTCAGTTATTTTGTTATTCAGCTCAGACAAGAATGATTGATACTTCGAAAATTCGAGTGATTTTTGAATACGAGTTCCGACGGGAACTAACGCGGCAGAATCAAATATCAATGTTGAGTTTAGAGGCTGTCATTTGGAGATCTTTGGCAGTCGTTACGGATAGTTAGAAGCCAGAAAATCTGACACCAGTCTTGCCAAGGAGAACCTTGTTACCCAGTTAATGGGTTGTGGAAGTCTGGCAGGCGGCCGCTCCACGTAAAACACTGGTATTCAGCTGAATCCGGTTTGACTGGAAGCCGACCCCAATGTAGTTGGGAAAAGGCTAGGCAGATGATGTTTCGAGAGGGGACTGCTAATGAACGCACTGTGCGATTTTGGTTTAAACGCTTTCGTGATGGAAACTTTGATTTTGAAGAACGATCCACGTGGAAGACAGCCCACACAGGTGAATAACAATGAATTGAAAAAAAGTACCCAGGAATTAGCGGCATGGTTTAATGTTACCTCACCTACAATATTGACTCATTTGCGTCAAATCAAGTCAAGTTTCCCTGTTTTGAATAAAAAAAAAAAAAAAAAAAAAAAAAAAATGAAAAATGGGTACCTCATGATTTGACTGATCTGCAGAAAGAAGCCTTAGCTTCTGGAATTGATTGCGAGGGAAAAAAAACATTTTCATTAAAACGTGCTCGAGAGTCCTTTCAGTATTTTTTTGATACCTATTCCTGATAATTTCAGATTTGGCCATGAAGGCACACTTTAAAAATTCACCCTGTATATCATCCCATATTTGGAATAGCAAGATCATGGCCATAGAAATATACCAGCGGCCAAGTGCGAGGCGGACTCGCCCACGAAGGGTTCCGAACTATAAAAACGGCAAAATAAAAAAGTTTGTTGTATGGGAGCCCCCTTAAATATTTAATTTATATTTTTTTTTTAGTATTTGTTGTTATAGCGGCAACAGAAAAACATCATCTGTAAAAATGTCAACTGTCTAGCTATCGCGGTTATTGAGATACAGCCTGGTGACAGACAGACAGACAGACACCGAAGTCTTAGTAATAGGGTCCCGTTTTTACCCTTTGGGTACGGAACCCTTAAAACAGGAGAAGTGGCAAGCACGCGTGTTGGTGTCCGCGCAACATGCTTACGTTGACCATATTATGGGCAAATGGTCGTATAGAAGGTAGATCCTATCGAGACGAACGTGCACGAAACTCCATGGATATTCTTTTTACAAAATCATGTTTACATGCAAAGAAAATTTTAAAATCTTCATCAGGTCCAACAATGTGTTCACATCTTACTTTGACCACACACATCACACCAAACTTTGGGCGCTTAAGTCGCTGTGGAGTGGATCAGAGAAAAGTTAAGCAGTTTTATCATCAATCTAGGTACCTACTCCACTATTTTATAAAATTCTTGTCTGCATGGTGTGCGTTTTATACAATTTTTAAATTTAAGAAAGAAATAAAAATAGTCTATTACATAACCCTTTGAACAGTAGGTATACCATGAAAGATGTTGCTAATTTAGCTAGTCTGAAACCTGCAGTGCGATTCAGATGTTGAAGTGAAAACTTAGGTGAAGTCACAGATATAGATAGACCTAGATAACGCAAGAGCAACTACTTCGCGTGCTGATTTTTGTACGTAACTTACGTACAAAAATCGTAAGTGGCCACTTTCGCGCTCAGTCTGCATCGGTGTCACAGACTACATAGAGATACTACGTATATCGGTGTATAGCGCTAGTCGGACGTCGGCTGGGTGAGCGCTGGTGCAAGGCGGGGGTGGGGCGAGGTGGGCGGCGTCTTTGAATCGATTTGATTTTCCTATCACTAAATAGTGCTTGTGACGTCTTATTAATAGTAGGTAGCCAAAAAACGGCACGCTTGTTTTCATACAGATCGTGATACTTGCATTACCTAGGTCTATCTATATCTGTGGGCGAAGTGAACAACAAGTGAGCTGCCAAACCATAAACAAAATGGCCGCAGCTGCCTTGTCGTTCACTCCACCTTAGTGTACACGGTGAGATGTCAACAGAATCGATCGGCTGGTTGAATTAATTGTTTCCTATTTCTAGTGACATAGTTACTAAAAAGATGTAGATCTTTTTTAACGTAAGTACAGATGCCAGCACATCAAGCCACAACAATCTGTCAAAATTCTTTAATAGTATTTCAACTTTATTTCCGAAAGCATAAGGTTAAATGTTGACTGGGAAAATTTGACAGTTTCAGGTAGCTTGATGTGCTGGCGCCTGTACATGATATTTTCATAGATATATTGACGAAGGACCGTCATGATGTTCATTTTTAAGCAACTCCCTTAGACAATCTTGCCGGCAGAGATTGTAAATGGCCCTGATAGCTCTTTTCTTCAAATGAAAATACACTCGATAACAGCAGCCAGCCTCCTTAGTAAGATACCGTAAGAAATTATTCTATGTACTTAACTTCAAAACTAGTCTCCTGGTTTCAAAATCTGTAACTGGCAGATTTCCTAACAGCACATGCTGATGAACTTAGCTCTCCTCGCTGCATACTCTACTATAATATTATACTGAGTAAAAGCAGAAAGCACGTTAAAGTGAACGAAACAATCAAATAGGTACTTCAGTAGTGCTTGGCTAATGCTATTCTGTCGGACTCTTCTGTCAAAATTTCGCCGTATGAAAATGGTTGGAGTGAGCACGAAGTGATTTTTTTTCTCAATACAACTTGTAAATAAACGGTCACCTGTTAAAGGGTCATTGTACTCATCATTATGAACAACTTTCACTATGGAACCAACGAACCAACAATGAAATTGCGCATTGTGCGCATAACACAATAATACAACACAGGTTGTATTATTGTGTTGTAAAACAAAATGGAGGTACTAATCAGAACTGTTTTTTTAAGCGATATCACCGTTGGTCTCATAGTAAAATTTGTTGTTGTTGTTGTTCATGTGGTCTCACATTGCGAACGTAATTTGGCATTATGTCAGTCTTTGTACCTTTGTGTTGCATGAAGTATTAATAAACTAATCATTCTAGTACCATAAAAGGCGTTAACTGTACATAGAAACAGAGCCCGCAAACATCGATATTTCGGGGTTTTATTATACAGATTTCCTTAACGACTTTCCTACAGTAACTTCCTATCGGGGAAATCTAAATCACGTCAAACGTCAGAGTAACGGTATTTAAGGATGGGGTATGTTGTTTCGCATTTACTTGCTATCGAAGTGTCACAGCGGGCGTTAATTGAATTCGTGAAACGTTCCAATACAAAATGTCGTCCTCGATTCCCTTGTTTTCAACTAATCGCACAAGAGTTCTAATTACAGGATTCACTCCTTTTGAGGATTATGAAAAGAACCCAAGTTGGGAAGTAGTACAGCTCCTGGATGCTAATAAGATTGAAACAACATACAATGTAACTCTGTTCCGGAAAGAAATACCTGTGAGCTACGATGTAGTGGATGAGATGGTTCCACAGATGTGGAACTGGTATCGACCCCATGTGAGTACAGCAAAGTAGTTATCATAGTCTCAGATCCCGATATAAAACGACCTTCACCGAGATGTTTATTTGATGAAACGTATTTTATATTTAATTTAATCTATATACTTATAATAAATCTGTAGAGAGGTCAATTCTGTACATGAAATATATTTCCAAAATAACTATCAGGGGGTGATTAGGGATCGATTGACGACACGGTTGGCGCAGTGGTTGAGCGATTGACTGCTGCGCAGCATGTCGCGGGTTCGATTCCCGCACGGAACAAATATTTGTACGGCCTACATGTATTTGTTCCGAGTCTGGGTGTTTTCTATCTATAATATGTATGTATTTACAAAAAAAAAAAAATGTATATAAGTAGTTTATCAGCCATCTCGTTACCATAACACAAGCATTAAGTTGCTTAGCTTGGGACTATATGGCGTTGTGTGAAATGTCCAAGGATATTATTATTATTTATACTGATGCCAAAAATGCAATCAGTACAATTTTTGTCTGTCTGTCTGTCGGTCTGTCTGTCTGTCTGTCTGTCTGTCTGTATAACCGTTATAGAAACATAAACTACTCGAGGGATTTTAATGAAACTTGGTACAATTATTATTCATACTCCTGAGCAGGTTATAGTATACTTTTCATCACGTTACAATCAATAGGAGCAGAGCAGTGAAGGGAAATGTTGGGAAAACGGGAGAAGTTACTCCATTTTTTAAGCTTCCGTCGCGTGTGCAACCTTAATGGTGAAAGCTACACAGAAATCATGTATGACGGAAATGTTCTCCTTAAAATTATATATAAAATATCCAGCGACAGAATATGTCTATCTTTTATGATTGACGAACAATAACACGTGTAACTCCCGATAGCTTAGCAGTTCGAAGCTTTCTGATTGTATTTGTCTACTCTTACGTTTATAAAACTCTCAGTCGTCCCTAATTAACATTAATAAAAGTTAACATTATTAACTATTCCATAAAAAAAGAATCATAGAAATCGGTATAGAAACCCCAAAGTTATACATGAAAAACGCTAATAATAAGCCATCGCGCTTGAATACTGAATCATGCTATAAGGATTATTTTTGTGGTCGCGAACGCTCAGGCAGGCGGCTAGCTTGGCGCCTAGAGGCTAAAGAGTAGCTTCGGAAAACGGCTTACGACAGTTTGCAATATCCTTTAATAATTATAATGTCGAGGGGAAGATGGTTATAATTTCGCTTTACACCAAACGAGTAATATTATAAATGTGAAAGTTTGGTTGTTTGTTACTCAATCACGCCAGAACGGCTTAACGGATCTTAATGAAATTTAGAACAAAGATAGATTATAGTCTGGAATAGCACATAAGCTACTTTTCATCCCGGGAATATGTTCCCTAGGGATCACGCGGGCGAAGCCGCTGGCAGAAGCTAGTATCTCAATAAATATATTTAATAATATTGAAGAAGTCCAGGATAAGATTAATTAATAATTTATTGTCGATTGGTATAGAATTTGTCTAATAATTAATCAAACTGGTGCACGGTGAAAAGTTTTTTTTTTTAATTATTAATTAATGGACTTTGAATTCCTGGACTGAAATTTGTTAGGCAACCCGTATGCCATACATATATTTATTGAGATATTAAATTAAATATAAAATATGTCTCATTAAATAAACATCTCAGTGAAGGTCGTTTTATATCGGGATCCTATACTATTACCCCAAAAGGTTTCGTCCTTTTCGTCAATTGCATTTACGTCACTAATGATAACTTCCATTATTTACAGCTGACCATCCATGTAGGTCTAAATGAGATAGCGCAGAGCTTTGTGTTAGAAACATGTGCTAGAAAAAGATATTACATCCAGAACCCGGAGGCCCCTACTAGCACGGACATTTATAACCCAGCTGCTGGCGATGATATCCTCGAAACGGACCTGGACGTTAAGAAAATCTGCATGTGGTTTAATAGTAGAAGACCAATGGACCCGAAGCCTGAGCTACAAGCCACATTGTCAGACAACGCGGGGGGGTAAGACTGCGTGGTTTATAGATACCAATATATGTCTGGCTAATCATATTTTTAAAATAAACCAGACTTTGAGGTAGACAATTCCAAACGTCTTGTATAATGCGCACAGCAAAGGAGTGGAACTCTCTGCCTGCGTCTGTGTTTCCGAACGCCTACAACCCTAATCTCTTCAAAGTTAGAATAAACAGGCTCCTTCTGGGTAAGCTCGCGCCATCGTAGACTTTGTCTCTTTCATCTCTGACCAAGACAAAAGTCAAGAGTAAACCCAAAAGATGGACCTGTTGGACTAGTGGGTCGTCAGAATATGGGAGCATAGAGTCTGAATGTCGTTTATCAAATGCATACTATCTGACTGGCTATTTATTAATATTGGTACCTACTCTTGTTTCAGCCTTTTGAGGGTCGTAATAATTTCTGTTTCAGGTTTGTCTGCGAATACATTTACTACACATCTCTGTGCCAACGACAGGGCTCTACCCTATTTGTGCATGTTCCTCTTGACAAGTATTCAAACGAGCAGCTTGCACGAGGACTGGAGCGCATCTTGGAATTATGTCTCAACGTAATACCGGGCCACAAATTATGGTACGATCGACCTGATTTTCTTTGAAGAACTTATTCAATTTACGTAAGGCAGGTACCCTGTGGTACAGTAGGTGCAACTTGCTGAAAGAATACAAAAAAGAATATCTGAAATCTTCCGAAACTTGAACCTTGAACCTCTGTACTAATAATTATAATGTTGTATCTGTACCGTTTCTCTGTGTGTACATGAATTGTAAAATAAATAAATAAATCAAGAATATACATCCACACACACTCACCCCGATATATTCACACACACAAACTCACAACAAGCACATACCACAACACACCACTACACATCCCCTCCACATTTTAGGTACTCGCACAACTATCACTGCTGTCAAGTTTAAACGGTAGATCGACACTGTCCACTGTTGTATAAAAATGTGAATCTATAAGCTAGACACTGTCTCTTAAAATACAGGATAGCCTAGTTTAAGAGGCAGGGTTACCATAGTTATGTACAGAAATTTTTGCAACACACTGTAATGCCTAGAATAAGTCTACCCACTAGTTGTATCTACTTGTGTACAGTTCTGTAACTATTTTTGGTAAATAAACTTTATTTATTATTTTATTATTTATTAAGAATAGGTACCTGAAATTTGTAGAATAAATTGGCCATCTGAAACAGAGTGATTGTACCTGCTCATCATAATGAACCATTTTTACTATGGGACCAGATCACCAGACACCAGACACGAAATCGCGAAAAGAGATACCTACATAAATAAAATACTGATATGAACAGTCGTTTTTTTACGTTTCTAGTGTTAGTTCCATGGTAGAAGGTTTTTTTATATAGTAATGAGCAAAATTGCCTTTTCAGAAATTGCGTTAATAATTATGTTTCACGTTGTAAATAAGTCGATAGTTTAATTATTCATAGGTAATATTTCTTTAAATTAATTAGTATTTGATAATATCTTTCATTGAGAATGTTGTGCTAATAAGTGTTGTATTTTCGCAGAATTGAAGCAAATAAATAAATGTTTAATTTTAATGAAAACCAAACATTTTAATAAGTTAAAACAAGCACTTTGTAATCCTTTTTTACTTTAAATAAATTTATTTTTAATCATTATTAGAACGTTTTCATTTGCCTGATGAGCGGGTTGAAAGTATTTCTGTCCCCAAACTCATAGCAAGGATGGAGCGACTGGGTGTGCGAGACACAGCACTGGAAATGTTTAGAAACTATCTTAAAAATCGCTCTCAGCTAGTTAAGATAGTGATCATCTTAGTGATGAGGAAACTGTGACCTACGGCGTACCCCAGGGAAGCACATTGGGGCCCACTATGTTTCTAATTTACCTAAATGACCTCTGCAGAAGATTCTCCCAAACTGTAAAATCTACGCGTATGCCGATGACACTGCAATCGTAATTCATGGACCCTCGTGGGATATGGTTAAAGAAATGGCAGAAAACGCTCTAAGTCAGATCATGAGCTGGTTTCACGATAGCCTACTAACTCTTAACTTAGAAAAAACCTGTTAAATCCCTTTCGCAATACGACAAAATACTATGCCCCCTAAGGACTTCTCAATCATTGCTCACTCGTGCCAAAGTTCATCCAATACATGTACTTGCCCTACACTGGACCGACACAATACTGTCAAATATCTAGGTTTGCAAATTGATGAAGGCCTTAGATGGGACAAACAGATTGATATGATAACTTCCAGAATATTGCGGCTCATTTATGTGTTCGAATCGCTGAAAGAACCAGCTGATGGGCACACTGAGGATAGTCTATTTTGCACTGTGTCAGTCTATAATTGGATATTGCATTACCGCGTGGGGTGGTGCATCAAAAACCAACTTACTGAGAGCAGAGAGAGCTCAAAGAGCGGTACTAAAGCTTATGTGTAAAAAACTATACCTACCGATAAACCCAACTAAACAACTCTACGAGGACTGTGAAGTCTTGACTGTTAGACAGCTGTTCATTCTGCAGGCAGCCCTCAGAACTCATAGATCGATGCCCAAAGGAAACCCTAATAAGCGCACAAATATCCCGTCAGGCGTTAAACATAAAACCTCTTTTGCCAAACACCAATATTACGTCTTAAGTTGGTCTTAAGTATACATTTATATAAAAATCTGTATTTAAAAAAGCTAAACATACTGGATTTAAATAGATATAAATTAAAGAAAGAAATCAGTAAATAGCTATTACAACAGGACTATGTGGCAACAGAGAATCTACTAACTGACATCTCTTAATGTAATATCACGTAGTGTTCACTAAAGATCACATCTCAAACTTTTATCCAACTATCATACCGCGTGTATCTGACATCGACGCACAAACGATTTCCATGGGTCCAGGGCATGATTCTGGACACCCTAGACTTAGAATTTTTCGTCGGCTTTTTTTCTCATTTTTTCATTTTTTTCAAGGGTTTTTTTACTTTAGACTGCTCATAATCGTTATTCTGACCTAACCCAATGAGAATTTTCATAAAAAAATAATTAATTAACTACTTTCACTAAAAAGAGCAATCTGAATAAAACCACAAATAGATATCAGCTCAGCTGAGCTGATACCTATTTGTGGTACTCTTGAAAAAAATTAAAAAATGAGAATAGAACCGACGAAAAATTCCAACACTGGGGTGTCCAGAATCATGCCCTGGACCCATGGAAATCGTTTGTGCGTTGATGTCAGATACACGCGGTATATTCATCATACTCACGGTCACTCACGGAATCACTTGCCCCCCATCCACATACACTACAAACACCCCACACACACACCACACACACCCCATACACACACCCACTCACTCCAATCACTTCCACACACTTTGCATTAATTTATTTTTTATCATTTTATTTGATTATAATTTTTTATTTTGTACGGCTGTTAGTACAAATCATTCACACTGTCCTCACTTGTTTTTGGTTGTGCATATAAACGTAATTCATTTGGCTGAACCCTATTTTTTAAGATACAGGCTAGTCCTAGTTTAAAAGATAGAGTCTACTATTGCATCATGATGTAAATATATTTTCAACCAACCATGTACTTTATGTACTTTTCAACCAACCATGTACTTTGGGGAGCCCTAGAGAGAATTGGTTTCAACTAACAGCCGTCAAATCATAAAAGAACAATGATGAGTCTCGTATGTTATGGCTGAATAGCTGGCCGGTCACAGAAAAAAAACAAAATAGTCGGGAAAGCGGCAATCCGATCTTCATTTGTTTTTTCAAGCTTTGTTCGTAATACTTTCGTATAGCAGAGATTTGTATTAACACGATGAGTTCACAAGATTCAGTTTTATTTTTTGCGTTTTTATTTTTATTTATTTATTTATTTTATTAGGATCTCCAACAAAGAATACACCTTACTTGCTATATTATAAAAGAGATTTTTACTTGTATTAGTAATGAAAAGCACAGTGTTCACCTCGGGTGAAAGACTTATTTAGTCCCTCGAACTATTGTCGCCGTCTCGGGACTAAATCAGTTACTTTCAGCCCTGGATAACAATGTACTATTTTTACACCACCTGCACGAAAACGACAAATTATTTGACATGCAAACCTAACCTAAAGTACGTCATTCTAACCCACGAGAGGCTCCCGTCCGCCCTGCTGCTAGGTGCAGCGAGCGAAGTCAAAATGCTTTATAAATTCAAATCACATTATTGGGTTATAATGAAATTTAGTGCAATATTATTACCCGGCGGCGGTGGGCTGGAGCCACAGCTTCAGACGCGTGATCTGCTCCTTTGGCGGACGAGGACGCGCGCCAGCACATTTTTCTCGCAGTTGGTGTGAAAAGTAGAATATGCTCCTCAGGGATAAAGGTGTCTTTGACTTGGGCTAGCTTGAATCCCTCGTTGCATTCAGGATTGTTACTACCTCGCGGCAGTTAATACAGAAACCCTTCGCTCGTGAGTTAAACATTACTCCTCTAACTCCTTCGCTACGCACGCGAGGTAACTCTCGAATCCTTCATTGTGTTCGGGATTCAATATGACACCCGTGTCATAAGACACTGCTTTATCCCCTCGTTTCATAATCTACAATTTTTATATTTCTGTTTCTGTTTTTATATTTCTATGAGTATAACAATGGAGTATTGTTCCGCTGTAAAATAGATGCCAAGCGTTCAAAGATGACAGTCAAGCGGACCTGGTAATAATCTGTGGCAAAGGGTACTTGTAGGAACACGGTGACTCCGGGTTACTGCGCTGATACTCGGTAGGCTGGCTCGATCGCTATCTTGTCCAGTTCAGAGCAGTTCTTCACCCCCTTCATTTGATTCTAACCCAATAATGAGTACTTACTTAAACGTAGACTGGAGCTTTATCGAACTCATGATGCACTAATAACTTAGCGTTGCAATCTCTGGTACCGTTAGTTGTAAACACAACCGACTTCAGAGTGACATCTGATAACTGGCTGAAATACGAAGACATAGACAACGTTAAGGACCGCACTGGCTTCAAGTGTTTTAGCTCGATGGCAAAGCTAGAGAACATGCTTCTAGCGAAACTTCGCATGGTGTTCCTGTCACTGTTGCAATGGCAACATTAACCATACTGACTCTTGCAACTGCTTGATTTCACTCGGCTATTCTGCTCATGAAGGGCGAAAGTAGGCTATGTGGCTTCAGCCTAAGCCACGGGCGTAGCCAGGTTTTAGTATCGGTTCAAGAAAATTAAACTACTGAAAGTGAATATTCATGAGAGCCAAGCCGTACAGTCTGTTTTCACTCGTTGTGTTTCGAGGCTTGAAAAAGTCCTTTCTGGTGTAGCAGTGGAAACAGTTATGGTAGCCAATATTTGTAACAACGTGTAAATGTTTGGATATATTTTACGATCGCATCTAGCTAAGCATTTCAAAGCAGATTTTGGAGTAGGGGAGGTGATAGTCATAGTTGCTTTTCACTGCCGAATACTTAAAAATTGCGTCTTCAATTACAGAACTGACTGCAAAATTTGAAGGTAACACACCAGATTTGTCGAATTGTGTGCTTTTGAAATGGGACGAATATTTTTTTTTTTTGTAATACGTTCATATATCCGACGCAATGCTAGAGCGATTCAGTGCCTTCCAACGCAACGTGGCATTTGTAGTACTTATACCATCATTTTCTTTGAGCATGACCATTGCTTCTTGATTAGATGACCGAGATGACGGTACTCTTTGTAAAATTTGAATGAGTAAAGGAAGCACTTAAGATATATCTTAATTCTTATAGAACCTGACGGAAAACGAAATAAGTATTTATTTATGTTCTATTCGCTAACTCATTTCATTAAATTCTAAAATGAGCTTGAAGACAAAAACACACAAGTCTTTGATAGGGTTAATGAATTCCACAACGGTGTGGTATTCGAATGTATCCCAACATCAAGATACGCTCGATGAATTTTCCATCAGAAATGTACCGACCACGAATATAATACCGACCCTAGCCGCGACGTCTTGGCGACCTTAGACTTATTTAATAAATCCATTAACGCCACAGAACTATTTAGAAGAATTATACCATCAATATCAGAATCACGCTCACAGTTTAACTTCGGCCATCTTCAGAGAGAAACTTCTCAAAGTTAAAGGAGATTGTCTTAATTTGTATGAGAAGTGGTCTATGGACCAATAGCGGTGGGAATGTCTCAACTATATGCTTGTGCAAAGGGGCATCAAAATCTTTGGAAATAAACTACATAAGTACACACGACAGCATTTCAAGCTACAACTTGCCAAATTTCTTCATTAGATTTTAAACCTTACTGTACAAAATAAAAGGGTTCATAATCATAATCATAATCATTTATTTGCCAGAATATGGTAAATAATGGTCTTAAGAATAAATATGTGGTGTCATCACATTCAGCCAATTGTGGCGTGCAAATTCAGTGCTAGGCACATATCTATACTTATAATAGATAATAAAGCAAGCATTAACATTAGAAATTGATTGCAACCGAATTAAAATAACAATATTTTGGATTTATATATATAAAATATATATATATATATATATAAAACACAATCCAGATTAGTTGTCAAAGAATAAATAATTACGAATCAAGGTTGATTGGGAAAATTAGATAGTTCCGGGTAGCATGATGTGCTGGCGAATGTACTTCAGGAACAAAACAATGTATAGTTTAGTAACTTAACTTAGGATAGTTTAGTTTAGCTGTTTAAATTAATATCGCGCGGGCGAAGCCGCGGCAAAAAGCTAGGAATAAATATTTTGTCATATCAATTTACAAATAAAGAGACAATTCAGATGGTAAATTATATATTGTATCTATAAATTACTTATGCATATATCTAAGGTCTTCGATATTTTAAACAACTTATAATACCTAGTTATAGGCGGATCTCAAATTTTGGCTACTACCGTTTATACAATTTGATATGCCAAAATAAACTTTAAAGTAAATAAAACTATTCTACAACTGGTTTCATATTAGTTGTCTTGTCCAACTGATTAACACATAATTCTACGATACGTTCAAGTCCTCTTACAAGCTGCTCGGTCGTGTACTTGTGTAGTGGAATATGGACGAATAGTGTCGGACATCGGTCCAGGCTGAGCGATGTGTAATAAAGGTATTCGCAGAGATACCTGGAACAATAAAGATCAGTATAATGTTAATATCAGGGTAAAACAATCCCATAAACAAGACATTCATTTTCGTGTGATAATGTCGCTGAATCGTAGTGTAGTCAAGTAAGCGCAATATGTCTGCACTAGTTCTCTCATAGTATAATACTTTCAGACAACAGATTTCTGCTGACTTGTCAGCGCACAGAGTGCAACTTCGGGTTGGAGCCTAGGACCTCTCGCATCCGGCCTTGGTTCAATCCATGGTCCGGGGCAAGGGGCATATATGGGAAGCAGGCACGAAGAAGCAGAAGACGGGACGCTGGAGGGAGAAGTAAACCTCACGCTCTAGCCGCCGCACCAGAAAAAGACGCCCTGGGCGTCGGGAGCCCGAGGGTGATTCCCGGCGGCAACCGAAGGCCTGCGGACGGCAAGCGATGGGTGGTCCGCCGTCCAATAAGGAACAAGCCCGGTATCGACAGCGCGTTGTGTTCCACACGCGCCTCAGAGATGTGAGCATAGTTGACGGGGTTCGCTATGGCCAGTGCTTGTCAGGGTGCAGGAATTGTGCAAAAGAGTTACCGCGCCCCTGCAAGGCTAAGGGCTGACAAAAATAGTCTAGGGAACTAACCGGCCTGCATCATGTGATATTTCAGCATGAAGGTCGTCATATAGTGAGTTGAACTCCTTCTGGATGATTGCCACGTCCAGTTTTGTGACGATGGAGTCCGGTCCAGGCGACGGGTTCTGGTAAAGCGCGGCTTTGCGCTGTGCAGCATCAGGTTTTATGTAACCTTTTTTTTTGGCCTCTGTCTCTAACACAAAGCACGAAACGTTTTCTGAAACACCGACGTGGATGGTCAACTGAAAATAATACAAAAATTAAGTTAAAGTAATACGAACCTACACCAGAAAGAAAAGGGTAGCGTTTCCTTTTTAACCGACTTCCCAAAAAGGACGAGGTTATCAATTCGGTTGTATGTTTTTTTATTTTTTTTTGTTTGTTACCTCATAACTCCGACAATTATGAACCGATTTGAAAAATTCTTGTTTTATCTGAAAGGATATACCTACTTGCAGATTGGTCCCATTTAAATCAAATCAAGATCGGTTACGAACTTTGGATTTTAAATCGAAATACCTGGAATTTGACTATTAAGATGATTCTTTGATAATCGAAATTGCGTATTTTGCTTTTCTGCGATTTTGCAGTGGTGTGGTTAGGTGTGGGGCACCACTAAAAAGTGATTATAAATAAAAAACTTTTTACAAAAAAATACAACCGACTTCCAAAAAAAACACTGACTCCTTCCGAAATTAAAGTAAAAAATAACTTTAATTTCGGAAGTCGGTGTCAAAATACGAAGAAAGTAACAAAAACACCGACTTCCTTCCTTGGAAGTCGGTTGTATTTTTTTGTAAAAAGTTTTTTATTTATTTCTCAAAGAACTAGGTACTTAATGGATAACAACAGGACTGGAAAGCTTAGTGTGGCTTGGTCTTGTGATAAGAATCTTAAGCCTATTAGTAAAAGGACCCTGAATAGGCTTGTGTCCTGAAAAAATCTAATTAGTCCGTCAGTTAAATTATCAAAATTATTTGACCCGTATTTTTTCTTTTGTTACGGGAACCAAAATTGACGAAGTTACGATGCTTTTAAAATTCTCAATACCTACGTCACGCCCTGGCATAATTTTAGCGGGTCGTGACGTCACGAGCCCCCACTCCCGAGTTTTGATGCGTTTTATCTTTGTCAATATTCATTGATTTACAAAAACAAAAAATCCTTGTCCATTATTTTTCATTACTCTAACTGACGGACTAAATAGTTTTGCAATATGTGGATGATGGAAACTAGCCTATTCCTGATAAAGAAAGTAGGACTTTTTTTTGCCAAACAGCAAAGTGGTATCACTCTCAGGTTGCTGGGCTGCACACTTGTTCCGGATCAGCTAGTCTATTCTGTAAATAACCATTTCGATATCGACTTCCCCTGAGTGACTAAGCTTACAAAGTGAACTTTATTTCACACATCCTAAGGTCTTATATAAATACGAATTTGAAACTCACCTCGGATTCCGCTGTCGAGACACGAAAATGTTGGTACAGAATAGCACTGGCTGGTTGTGTATGTGAGTTTGTACCTGTTTGAAAACGCACCTACACAAATTCCGAGTTTGGGACAACGTTTAAAAAAAATGGTGCAGCGTTCTACTCTAAAACTCACATGAGGTCGCACGCTGTCCAGCAGTGTCTGAACAGTCAGGTCCACATCCACGTACCGCACAGAGATCAGCTCCTTGGAGGGAATTATTATGTGTTTCTTTTTAATTAGTTTGGGCTGCATAGCCTTAACTGCTTTCCAACTTGGATTCCTTTTAATGTGTTTGAAAGAGCCAAATCCGGTGATTAAAACTCTACGTTTTTTTGGTTTGAGTGAATTTAGTAAATCATCGATTATACTAAATGAAAGCATTTCGCTAACTTTCAGTATTAAACAATTTGTTTATTAAGTAGAAATAAATACGGTTGGCTGCTCTGACGCCTCGTAGTTGAATGATTGTTGACACGCACCTTCGAGCTTATATATGAGTTCTACGATGACGTGAAGGAAAAAGAATAATTACCTAGGTACGTCTACCAAAACATGCTCAAACATACAGGGTAAAGTACTTCGTAATATGATTGGAAATGTATTTGTTATCAACATTATGACTGAACAACTGTTATGAGCTGCAATCGATGTAATTCTATAGCTATGTGCAAGCACACAGAGCCCGATCTAGCTATTTAGCCGGTCCGGGCAAAAATAATGTTAGCGTGCTATTCCTAAGATGGGATATAATTATATAATTTAATATACATATAAATAAAATTGTTATTCATATAAGTCGTAAGTCTACTACGGCTTTTAAACAAGTAAAACAAGTACCTATACAAAAAATCATGAGAGTATGTTTGTAAGTATAGGTACCTATATACAGGGTGATTTTAGTCATCGTCCAAATTTTTCAAAGTGAAATTGGACAAGTTTACTACTAACAGAATCATCAATACTTACTTTGCCGCTCTGGACATTTGCCCAGCTTGCCCCCCCCCCCCCTCTAGATCGGTGCTCCTAGCTATGTGTCAAACTTGATGTGCTTTAACCACTAAAATTCAAAATCATCCCAACCGGAGAATGGTCTTTCAAATGCTTTATTATATAACTTTCAAAGTAGGAATATTATTTGAGATCAGATGCTGAGCTTGTTAGTCAGGCAGGAACCTAACTGGCTTCTTGCGATCCTAACTGCCAGGGTTGAAAAATGTGTTCGAAAGAGACTGGAACGTTAAGAGGAAACGCGGGCGGAGAGACTTTGTATGTAAATAGTCATAATTCGATGTTTGGCTCTCGCCTGTTTCCTTCTTCAAAATTGGACAGATTTAAGAGATATTTCATGAACTGAATATGAATAATATATTTTGTGTCGCTATGTTTTCTTTTTTGATGATATATTAAACGTAAAAGCACTAGGACCCTCAAAACATGCTCAAAATTGTCCAATAAACTGCTGTCAAAAGAGCCTTACTGAACATGTTTGGCAACTATTAATGAATAGAGAAAAACATAGGGGCACAGTTTATATCCTTCTTATTAAGCTTGTGTAATATCTATTGAATTTATTTAATATTGGAGGAGGAAACAGGCGAGAGCCAAACCTCGAAAAATAACTTTTTACATACGAAGTCTACAAGCCCACATTTCCATTTACTTATGTGTATTGTGCGAGTCCCAAATAAAAACTTTTTCTGTCTTCTTTCTATTAGGATGAACACGGATAGGTTTTAGTCAGTAAGAGTCTGACATTCCCTTCCGCATCGCCCAGAGAAGGAAGGAGACTTTTGATGATTTCCTATCCTTAAAAAAAATACTAACTTCCACAGACATATAAATAGTAGAACTTCCCAGGTTTTAGCGTGTAGGTTTTATTTCCTTATTTGTTTGTTACACCCTTTAGTAACATAATCATAATATACAGGGTGTCCGAAGACTGTACATTAAATACTGTACAAAGGATTTACTCAATGAAGACTTTATTTTTAAACTCAATACGAACTGCACCTTTTTGCCGCCAACGTACACAATACCGCGATGTCTCGCCGGCGCAGCGCCAAGCTATAAATGTAAAACGAAATAGTCAACAATAGTGATGAGGGTATCGTCATATCGATCAATAAGAATTACGAATACGCGTTATTATTTAGTTATAATTTTACAAATATAAATAAAATCTGATTAAATATTTCCATATTTGTTTTATTTCACAGCATCCCCTGTATGAAAAACCGTCATAAATTGTAAGTAATCAGGAAACAAATGCATAACTCAATTATAGCTATAAGAAATAAGGCACATCTCTATTTCTTTCATGATAACATTATTTGACTTCTATAAAGTCCTTGGCGCTCAGAGCACTTTAAAATTCAATTCTGAATAGGGATGAGGTCTATGGTCTTTCTTCCGCACGGTAACGTTGCCGGTCGATGACTGAAAATAAACAAATCAATTATTTTAAGCAATCGATTATTGAGATAATAAGTAATATTTAATCTGCTGAACCTGCATGCGCTGGTGAAAGGACAGTTAGTAGCTATTACAACGTACGCTACAAACAAAGGGCGTATCGGGATCAGATCAAAGTTGCACAAAAAATACCATTTTACCGTTTTTGAACATTTCACTTATCAAATTCTTACTTTTTGGAGAATAAACATTATTACTATTATTATCTAGTTTAACATACCTCAGAATCATCGTCTGGTTCAACATTCTCCATAAAATACTCCGAGTCCGATTCCACACCTTGCAATGTTTTAAATAGCTCATCTGAATCCAGTTCTTTAGTAATTTTTCCATTTAATATTGCTATACCTAATACATTGCAAATTCAAAGAAGGATGCGTGCGCGCTCACCCAATTTGCCTGCACTAAGTCAAAGTGACCTTGACAGCCGTATGCTTATGACGTCACAGGACGACTTCTACACAAGTCTATGGCGTACAGAGCCCTGACAACCGACTGTTTTATAGAGATGGCAATATAAGTAATATATAAGTATAATAAAAATAATTCAAACAATTTTTACAATAATTCTTATTTACTATTCCTATTTAATAAATATACTATTATACCAATAAACACAGACCTAATAAATATATACATAATTATACATAGTTAATTATAAATTAACTTACTTTCTGCGTGCTTCCCATTTATGGAAGCACCCACACCTTTTAGAAAAAATGGACCAAATCATTCGTCATACACTAACTTCAATTTTAAATGTGGCCTTGGACGACCGAGCTTGGAGTCAAGCTACTCTTCCCATCCGTATGGGAGGCCTCGGCGTCCGCAAAATTACGAGTATCAGTTTACCGGCTTTCATATCCTCAGTTCATGGCACTGAGAAATTAGTCAGGAATATTCTAGCTTCCTCACTGACTGGTTTTGATGTGCCGTGCTTCAGTGAGGCTATGGATGCCTGGAGACTCGCTTGCCCGAATCTAAATCTACCCGACTACCCATCGTCCCAAAGACGGTGGGACGAGCCACTCTGCAGTATAGTTCAGCATGACCTTATGGCTACATCTGCGACTGCTTCGGAATGTGCGCGCCTGGTGGCTGTGGGACAATGGGAGTCGGGACTCTGGCTTCACGCACTACCATCGTCGAACATAGGCACCTTGTTCGACGATACTACTTTCCGCCTCGCTGCTTCCCTACGTCTTGGCGCTCCGTGTTGTTCTCCTCATCGCTGCCACTGTGGCGAAGTTGTCAACAGCCTCGGACACCACGGTCTGTCATGCAGCCGTAGCGCGGGTCGTATAGCGCGGCACGCGAACATTAATGACATCATCCGACGAGCTCTTGTCGCCGTCGGCGTTCTGGCTGTATTAGAACCCAATGGCCTGGCACGTGACGATGGCAAGAGACCGGACGGCATGTCGTTATTTCCTTGGAAGATGGGTAGGCCTTTAGTGTGGGACGCTACCTGCGTCGATACTCTTGCGCCATCCCATCTTCCTAGCTCTTCGTGCTGTGCTGGCGCTGCCGCCGCGGCTGCAGAGAACCTCAAGCGGCGGAAATATAATAACCTCGTTGGAAATTATATTTTCGAGCCGTTTGGGGTTGAAACTCTCGGTTCGTGGGGTCCGAGTGCTCATAACTTGTTTAAAGATCTGTCAAGACGCTTAGTTGACACTTCGCGTGACCCAAGGGCTGGCTTTTACCTCGGCCAAAGGATAAGCATTGCCATACAACGTGGCAATGCTGCCAGCCTTTTGGGCTCATTACCAGTGGCTAGCGATGCGGACGAATTTTTCGACGCCATATGTTAGTTTTAATTTTAGTTTTAGTTAGTTAAGAGTTGTTTATTTTATTTTATTGTATATATATATATGTAGTCTGAAATAATTCTGAATAAATAAATTATACATCCAATTTATCATTTATAATAATTTTTGATACTATTTCATACCTTGACATACTACTTAACACTCTTCCTCTCTCCTATTATTTGCTGTGCCCGACAGGGACCATATTTGTTCTTTAACCATTTTAAACCATCTTTGTAATACATATGGAATGCAATAAGTTATTGAGTATTGAGTACCTTTAAGATTATCGACAAAGATTGTAAACAACTTGTCGGCACCCATCTGAAGGTTGAAATTCGTCTATTTTCCCTTTGTTATAAAGTAGGTAACTATGTTCATATTTTACTGACCTCAAATTATTTTAGATAATAATAATAAGATGAAATTCATAAAGAATTTATAAATATTTCAACGGGCGAAATCAAACAGTGTTAACTTTCGCGACACATCACTAGCCGACTTTTATAGAAGTCCTTAGCGGGCAGGCAACATCAGGAATGTTCGTTTTTTTTTTATTTTTTGCCCATTTTAAGACAAAAAAGGCCTTATTATGTCTGGAAAAGTTATTTTAAAGAAAAAAATGATAAAAAACGGTTAGATACAGTAAATTTAATTTTATAGCATAATTAAAATAAAGAACTTGTGTAGAAGTCGTGACGACCTTTTTTGGGGGACCAGGAACGTTCGGCGTCACTTGTGCTGATACGACAAGAACGGAACTCAGTAAACCACTTTTTATCCATTGAAATTGATAGTGCTGAGTCCCCGTAGTATTTATCTAGCTTTGCTTGGTGTCGGTGATGGTCTTTTTACGCAAAAAATTAAGATTAGGTAATCAGCACACAAAATTCACTTTGTTCCTTGTAAGTTATCTGCTTTCAATGGCAATCAAACACAAAATAAATGATGTAGCTTACTAAAAATTTGTCGGTCTATTAACAGACGGCATTTAACGGCAGCACTGATGCATTTAAAGTTATTGCGCGATAAATTCAAAAAGTTACTTATAAAATAATCTTATCAAACCGCCAAAAATTTAACTTTACTTTCTTTCCTTTCTTTCTTTTCTTTTTTTTTCTGTTTTTTTTCTTTACTTTCTTTTTTTTCTTTACTTTTTTACTTTTATTTTTATTTTTTATTTATTTTTAAATGGGTTAAATTTCCATATTAATATGGAAATTTAACCCATTTAAAAATAAATTTTTTTTTAATTTTTTTTTTTTTATAAATTAATTAATTTATAAAAAAAAAAAACTGGCCAAGTGCGATTCGGACTCGCGTGCAAAGGGTTCCGAACCAATTTCATATTTTAACATGACATTGTAACACTACAGATTTGTAATCTTTAGGTGTATTATCTGCATTCATTTTAAATTATTGTAGTCTCAGTAGTTTCGGAGATAAGCGGAATGGTAATTTTTGGTCTAATTTCTTGAATTACTTCCAAACTATTTATTTAAAATTATGAAAAAAAAAACAATAAAAACCCTCACGAGAAGCCCTTTCATTCGATATTTCTTACGATACAGTTTGAATTTTTTTTTTAATTTTCTATTTTGACCCCGAAAGGATACCCCCATGTTTTGGGTCACAGAAGTCTATAATTATGTAGGTATATCGACTTTCAACATAATCGGTCCAAAAGATCCGGAGAAAACTGGCTGTGACAGACGGACAGACATCACCCGAATGATCTTATAAGGGTTCCGTTTTTCACGGATGTTCGGAACTCTAATAAAAACCATAAAAGCCACCTTACAAAAATTTGACGTTGTTTGATGTAAGTAGTTTTTTCTTCCTCCTGAGGAGTTAATTCTTTTACAGTTACGAGGTTTTCACTCTGAGTCGTCAATACATACATTTAGTAGCTACTATTTTGATTTATTTATTTAGACTTTAGGCACAATAGTGGTACATGGGCGGACAAAACAAGGCATTCTACCAGTCAACCTGTGGGTTAAAAAGACTACACTGTGTATTTTTCATTCAAGCTCCGCTCTTATTGATCGTAGGATGATGTTATTAGGCTATATCCTTCCTTGATAAATAGGCTATCAAACTGTCAAAAACTTTTTCAATTCGTACCAGAAGTTCCTGAGATTAGCGCGTTCAAGCAAGCAAAGATACAAAACTCTTCAGACATTTTTTATATACCTACCGATCCTTCGACCGATATGATGATGGGATGCACTGGTATAACAAAGTTCGCCTTTAAAAATTATCTTTTACTTTCATTTCATAGCGTATTAGTATTACCACATACTTAAAAACTATGTTAGTAGTAACACAGGCACACAAAGACCGGTTTTTTGTACTCACAAAAAACCGGTCAAGAGCGAGTCGGACTCGCACCGAGGGTTCCGTGCCATCATAATACAGGGTGAATTTTTAAAGTGTGCCTTCAGGGTCAAATCCGAAGAAATCTCGAGCCCGGTTTTGATGGGAAGTAAAACTGAATCATTGATGAATAATTGTTGTTCCTACACGGGAATCGAAACGGTTAATTTAAAAAAAAAAGCACCATGTATCATTACGCCATTCGAAGGTGTAGCGTAGCTAACAAGGATTAAATTCTGGGAAGTTATAACACTTGACAAACTAAAGAAAAGATAGTACCTTTTTAATTATAAAAAAAAAAAAAAACATAACATAACATCAACTGATTTGTTTTTCCAACAATGAAAGATGTAGGTAGTCAGTTTTCATCAACATCAGACCCGATAATCTATAACTGCATCATTGGATTTTTGAAAAAAGATGGTTTAGATAGGTAGCTTTTTAGGCAGCAATTTTAAAACTCTGAAGAACCGCTATAACAGCAAATACTAAAAAACAGAATAAAATAAATATTTGAGGGATTTTTTTGCCGTTTTTATAGATAATGGTACGGAACCCTTCGTTCGCGAGTCCGACTCGCACTTGTAGTACTTGCAATTTGGTCCTATAAAATTTGATCCAGTTTGGATTAGTTTTTATTTTATGAGCAGTTTTACTTATTTCAAGTTCAGCGTAGACGAAAACGTCGTCCAAGTACCTATCACTCACCTCTTAAAAGCGAAAAATAAAAAACTTATTTACAAAAAACTTTTTACAAAAAAATACAACCGACTTCCAAAAAAAAAACACTACAAAGTAAAAAATAACTTTAATTTCGGAAGTCGGTGTTTTTGTTACTTTCTTCGTATTTTGACACCGACTTCCGAAATTAAAGTTATTTTTTACTTTGCAGTGTTTTTTTTTTGGAAGTCGGTTGTATAGCCCCATACCTAACAACACCACTGCAAAATCGCAGAAAAGCAAAATACGCAATTTCGATTATCAAAGAATCATCTAAGTAGTCAAATTCCAGGTATTTCGATTTAAAATCCAAAGTTCGTAACCGATTTTGATAATTATGATTTAAATGGGACCAATCTGCAAGTATATCCTTTCAGATAAAACAAGAATTTTTCAAATCGGTTCATAATTATCGGAGTTATGAGGTAACAAACATTAAAAAAAAAAACATACAACCGAATTGATAACCTCGTCCTTTTTGGGAAGTCGGTTAAAAAATACAATTCGGTGTTAAAAAACGAAAACGATTATGATTATTATTATTTTAAAAAAACAATGAAACAAAACCAAAAACACCGACTTCCGCTATTAAGTTTACTTTATTTATATTTTGTAGTGTTTTATTAGGAAGTCGGTTATTTAAAAAAAAATCTTATTTGCAAAATAGTTAAGCAAACGTCATATAAAACTATTCCAAATATCAAGTTCATAGCATTAGTAGTCGGTTCTTTAGATATCCAGCTGTAACCTGTAACACACAGACAGACTTAGTCATACCATAAGGGTTCCTTTTTACCATTTTGGTACCTACGGAACCCAAAAAAAACAAAAACACAGCATCCAATTGGAGGAAGACTTAGCAAGCCCCATGTCAGACATGTAGCTTGATAAACCTATCCAATGTAGCCTACTACGCTTTCTGAAAAAACCTTTAGAATGGTATTGCTGTATGCCTTCACTTTGCGCATCACAGATGCTACTTTCTTGCGCATGATCGCGAAATCCCCATCAGTGTGCGCGTCAGCGAACATTCCAAAAAGTTGTGTTGAGTGACAATTTAGGTAAGTATACGACTCTTGTTCTCCATACGTAAAGACCGCTTGAGACGGAAATACTTCCTATTGGTTGAGGGCAGCTGCCATTCCTCCACAAGTATGGCTTACCTACGTCTAATTTAGCTTAAGCTGAGTACCAGTATTTTTCGTGGAATTGCGACTTCACGCAAAATACTGGTGGAACGAAACACGAAACACGTGCATATTACACACTAGCTGACCCGTTTTTTCATGAATGCTCCGATCCTATTTGTCTTAGCGTGATGATAGCCTATAACCTTCCTCGATAAATGGGCTATCTAACACTGAAGTAATTTTTAAAATCGGACCAAGTAGTTCCTGAGATTAGCGCGTTCAGCCAAACAAACAAACAAACTCTTCTGCTTTTTAATATTAGTATAGATAAGTGTGTTTGTGTGCTATGTTTCTCTTTTTAATGTGGAATCTATCCGTGAACGTCCTCATTCGAAGATTCGCGGAAAATTAACATTTATCGTTCCCAATAATGTTGTATTTGAGCCGTTTGAGGTTTTCTGTAGCTAGAATAATAACCCCTGCACAGCCCACCGTGCTAAAAGATGGGATGGCTTATGGGTGTCGTCACATGTTGCATCCCACTCCAAAGGCCTAGTTAACTTCCAGGGCATTAAGGTTTACCATCTGGCTTCTTCCAATCGTAACGTGCCAAGTCATTGGGCTCCAAAAGAGTAGAATAATTCAGGCAAAAAATAAGAAATGCGTGTTATACCAGGTAATAAATCAATGTACTACAATTACATTACGTATGTCATGTAAGCACATACATTGAAAAAACAATTAAGTATGCAGATACATGTTGTACCTAATGTGGTCAACATAACGCAAGTCCTTGTGGGATACGTACGCATACGTTTCTAATAAGTTTCTAGGTTACAGCTAGTGTTCTCAGAAACCTATGGGATTCCCTACCGACTAAACTAGGTCAACTGTTAAATAACAACTAATTGAGGTACATAATACGTTATCTGCCCACGTAAGAACATTATTTAGCTAGGTAACAAGTAGTAACAACAACGAAACTTTATAAACAAGTTAAGGAAACTTATTCATAAATGAAGTCTTTATCAATTGGTAAACAATGTTTTGCGTCAATTTTCATAGGTTTATAAACCTGGGTCATCTTTAAACAGAGGCAGACGGCCTACGGACTCGGACCAGCCTAGTAGCTAGCTACACAGTACCAGGGAATATCTGAACCCAAAATGTCTACGAAAAGAGTTTTAATAACGGGGTTTGGGCCCTTTCCAAACGTTGAGATCAATCGAAGTTGGGAAGGCGTTAATGCTATGAACCGGGACGACATTGAGAGCAAATACAATATACGTTTGTACCAAGAACAGATAGACGTGGCTTACAAAACTGTCGACGGGTGTGTTCCGAAGCTTTGGGCCAAGCTTCAACCAGACGTGAGTACCAACCTTAAAATGTAAATTCTATACCTATCTACTAACCTACAAACGTTTTTATTGTTGCATCGTATGTAATTTGCTAATTAATAGTACCTACCTACCTACATTGTTAGCCAGGGGTGAAAGAAGGTAACTGATTTAGTCCCAAGATGGCGCCAATAGTCCGAGGAACTAAATAAGTCTTTCACCCGAGGTGAACAATGTTTTCAGGACGATTTTTTTTTTCTGTGACCGGCCAGCTATTAAGCTATAACATTTTCATATTTTTTTTTTTTTTTAATTTGACGGCTGTCAGTTGATAACAATTCTCCCTAGGTCTACAAAGTAATACTTTCAACCTACTCGTCCGGCAACTTCAGGCCTTCAGGCCTTCAGGCCGGAAAAAAAAAGAAAAAAAAAAAAAAAAGGCCTACTTTCCGAGCATGAGTGATGAAAACTGATTTTAGCTTATTATTTGCGCAGGTCCGCTATGACTTTGGCAGAGGATTATTATACACAAACTGACAAAAAATAAATATAGGTACCTAACTGTGTTTATTCAACTCTTTCTAAAATTATTCGGAATGGATACTCTTTAAGCATTGACAAGTTGGAACTGAAAAATCTATTATGTATAGTGAAACATATATTTTCGAGTGATTTTCTTAAAATAAATATATATATTTATATATTTTACCAGTCAACGGTCCGTGACTAAAACTAAGGGACCCATTGATATTTTTATATATCGATGGGGCCCCAGATATCGTGAGGCCCTGAGGCACGTGCCCTGAGTGTCCAGTGGTAAAAATTGGTTGCGTAACACAGTAAGGCTAGACTGGTGACTTGTCACCGTGACAGTACACTTATCTCTCTTTGTTGCACTTAACAATTTTACTGCGGAAGAGATAAAACTGTCACGCGGGCAAAAAGTCCCCAGTGCGCACATAGGCTTAATCAGTTTCATTTCAATAACAAGTTCATAATTTTCGACAATGCTTATCAATCCCACACGTTTTCGATGATTTGACATTCGCTTTACGCGACGCGGACGGTCTGTGATCAAGATCATAATATAATAGACCTTTAAAATGACACGGACATCCAATTAAATATTGCTAACCAAAGTGTGGCATTTGTTTTAACCCTGTTTGCTTTTCAGTTGACCATCCACGTTGGAGTAAAGGGAAAGATCTCAGGTTTCATACTAGAAACTCAGGCCAATAGAGAATGCTACGATATCCCGGACAATGACGGTACGTGTCCGGTGGACTTCAGGCACTGTACGGACGGACCGGACACCATCGCCACGGACCTGGACGTAGACCATGTGTGCCAGGAGTTCAACAGCAACCCCCCCGTGGAAGGGCTCATGGCTGAGAAGTCCTGTGATGCCGGGAAGTAAGTTTTACTAACTTTACTTTTGCGCCAGACTCAGCGTACCAACATACCTAACTGATGGGGTTTTAAATTGAAATTTAATTTATTCAAATTAAGCTGAATGCAAAGAGTACCTACCTACTAAATTCTATAAGTAGGTGCTAAGTGCAAGCACTTTTGAATTTCGTCGTTTATATGTCTCTTAAAACACATAGACAAGACATTAAGTTTTTGAAAAAAGAAAAGACAATTGAACGCTTAGGAACAGGTACCATCTTTCAGGCATCCTTTTCCCAACTATATTGGGGTCAGCTTACAGTCAAACCAGATTCAACTGAATACCAGTTTTTTTACGAGGAGCGGCTGCCTACCAGACCTTCACAACCCATTGACTGGGTAACACGGTACTTCTTGGCAAAACTGGTGTCAGATTTTCTGGCTTCTGACTATCCATAACGACTGCCAAAGATCTTCAAATGACAGCCTAACGTGCTTTCCGAGGTACGGAGGAAACTCGGTATTTTAAGATGGTCACCCATCCACAGATCAACCTCGGCAAGCGTTGCTTAACCTTGAAGATCGACCTGTGCGGCTGTTATTATTTAGCCACGAACTCTTTCAGACATCCTATGCCTAGATTTAGATTTACTTTGGCAGGGCAGTTAGCCTGACCACGTTGGGCCACTTTATGCTGTAGCCTTTTAACATTCGGTCACCCTGATGAATTTTTAGGTGAACTTACATTTACCTGATAGAATTTCCCATTTTCCAACACAAATTAAATGTTCCTTCTGCGTGTCTACGTGTCAAATAATATCACAAAAGCCTCATGCTAAATCATTTTCCTGAGTTGTTGATAGTATGATATAGTAATTAGCAAACCGGACGTCAAAAATGTTTCTTTCCAGTCGAGATTTCTGTCCTGTTTTGAATAAATTTCAGATTTTACCTGTTTTCGTACTAAAACGGGAGTGTAATAATTCACGATAGTGCTTGATAACTAATTGACCTAAGTATCTACTTACGAGTATTTTGTTATCTACGGGCACCAAGTAATAATTTTTTTTTGATAGCATAAAGCATCATAAATATACCTAATTACCAACGTTTTTTTTTTACTAGCGATGTGTTTGCTCTTGACTCTAGCACAGTATAAATATGGAACTCTAGTCTAGGTCACAAATGACAGAGACAATGGTCTACGATGGAGCGAGCTTACCAAGAAAGAGCCTGTTCACTCTAACTTTGAAAAGGTTTTACCGCGGTTTTAATCTTTGCTTCCTCAGGAACTGTCGTTTTTCATTTTAAGGGATACAAAAAATAGCTCATTCATTTTGAATTGAACCAGTAAGTAGTTTATATAAATACCTAACCTACGTAGTATTTCATAATTTGTTTCCTCTGTTAGGTACTCAACAATTGTACCATAAAAGGTAAATACGATAACACCTACCTAAGTGAATCAGAACTGTGTTGGTTTCCAACCTATTATATTATTCATGAATGGCTGAAACCCTACTATAAACGTAATTAATCATTTGTATAGCATTATTCTTCGACATTATCCCATCCATTATAATACCATCCGGGGCCCCAGGACTCGGGCCCTACCACACAGTGCGGCCCTGAAGTTTTATACATTACAATAAATGAACATTAATTTGTTGTTCCAGGTATCTCTGTGAGTACACGTACTACACTTCACTGGCCTGTCGTGGTCGTTCGAAGACCTTGTTCGTGCACGTTCCGTTCGAGGGGCTCACCATCGAACTCATTGCTCAGGGACTCGAACGCATCTTGGAAATCTGCCTCGAACAGATGAGAGATTGTTGAGGGATTCAACACTTATAACCTTAAGGCATCGTTCACACCAAACGTATTGTCCGCCGCTGACTGTGAGTATGCTCACTGTGCTGTAGACAGCGACAACGCACTACGTTCGGTTCGGTGTGAACAAGAAGTTAATATATTATATTGAAAAGCGATAAACTGCGTAACGCGTGCTCACAGCCAGCGGCGGACAATACGTTTGGTGTGAACGATGCCTAAGGCTCAGATAGCCCTCCGTAGCTGATTCTAAAATGAGAATCACGACTAAACGGCAAATCGTGATTTTTTGAAAAAATATATGACTGTGTAACATAAACAAAACAGGTTGCACTCCGGGAGTGCCGGCAGAAGTGAAAACTTGAACATTAACGTTGTGCATTTTTGAATCATCCGTCTTAGGAATTTTCGATCAGGTCACGTGTCCTGACGTCTTATGGATTTTCGATCAGGTCACGTGTCCTGACGCGAGTTTAGTTTGAGTTTTTTTTTCACAATCCCACACACCCTCACAATCACTCATGCACACACAAAAAGAAGACTGCTCTACCTACACTTACAGATACCATGTTTTGATTGTCATAACTTGTCATGTTTTTCTTAATTCTGTTTTTTCTATACCTATCTTGTACTGGGTAGGTACATACATTTTAAGATGAAATCATTAAAATACCTTATTTTAATAAGTACTTATTTGTAATTCAAGGGGATCGGCGTTGAGGGCTGAAATACAGGTTTTGCCTAGTTCGGCCCCAAACGCTAATACTGTTGTGTACACTAACTGTATGATGTACTAATGATTAATATATATATAATATTATAAAGAGGAAAACTTTGTTTGTTTGTTTGTTTGTTTGTTTGTTTGATTGATTGTAATGAATAGGCTCAGAAACTACTGGTCCGATTTTAAAAATTCCTTCACCATTCGAAAGCTACATTATCCACGAGTAACATAGGCTATATTTTATTTTGGGAAAAAATAGGGTTCCGTAAGATATTTGGGTTTTTCGGACACAAGGTGTAAAAATCAACCAGAAAAGTTACTTATTTTGCGTACGCTGCCTAAACTATAAAAGATAGAACCATACATTGTTCTAATTAATTGTAGATCTTATAAATATCTACAAAAAAGTCCGCGACACACTATACTTATCTATGTCGAGTGAGGCACAACAACCATTTTTTTATTTAAAAACTTGATTTTTTTTTGGACTACATTTAAACGCGTTTATTTTACTCATGCTATTAATCCTTATCAAAATAAAGTATTACATCACTAAGTACAGTTTATGTAGATAATATTTGGTCTTTGAATGATTAAAATCGGACGTTTGGTTTTGAAGTTATGGCGAAATTAAAATATTACGATTTCTGCTGCACGGCCCGTTGCGAAGTGGACGTCACCAAGGCGGGGGTGCGCGTGCGGAAGGGGAGTTTAGATCTATGAGTAAGGTACCTGCGCGGCTCAGACGCGAGGTCGGCTCCATACGCAGCGGTCGTGCGCGAAGTCTAATAATATTTGTGCAATTATTTTTAGATTTCTTTCTTAAAACTACACCTACGCAAAAGTTCTTCTCAGAGCTAAACAACAGTTCTTCTCAGAGCCAAACAACAGTTCTTTTCTGGGCTAACCAACAGTTCTTTTCAGGGCTAACCAACAGTTCTTTTCAGGGCTAACCAACAGTTCTTTTCAGGGCTACGCAACAGTTCTTTTCAGAGCTAGAATATTACACGCTATTAACATTTTCTTAAACATTTGAAAATGCCTAAGAGAGCCAGGTCTTAACTTACTAAACATAGTTCTCATGCACGGGCAGCAAGAATACGCCGTATGGGAGAATCTTCACCTGAACGTTCACAACGCCTTGCTGAACAAAATCAGAGAAACTCTTAGGTACGCGCACGAGAGTCGAGTGTCGAACGTTCGCAACGCCTTCAACAACAAAATCTGAGAACCTCTGAGTTATAATATTCTAAAGCAGAAAAGTTTGTTTGTTTGTTTGGTTGAGCACGCTAATCTCAGGAACTGCTGGCCCGATTTGAAAAATTCTTTCAGTGTCAGATAGCCCATTTATCGAGGAAGGCTATAGGCTATACATATATCATGCTAAGTAAAAAAGGAGCGCAGAATTAATGGAAAATGTGACGCAGACGAAGTTGCGCGGGTCAGCTAGTGATTAATAAAACTTAAATTATAAATTATTTAGAATTTAAATTTACTGTCGATATTGACATTCAATTTTTTTTTTTTTACCCCTCGCGTGAGAGACGGCCTTGACAGGTTTCCTTTTTTTGATAGTCTCGCGTTTGATCAAAATCTTACCTCATGGTGAGCGAAGATGTGCTTGACAATGTGGAGCATGCTTGCCTAGAAGTAGGTAACCTATAATTGAAGGCGGAAACCCACCGCGGCGCACGGAGAGGCTACGCACGAGCGTTACGCTTCACTTTGCAAAAAAGTGTATGTGATAGTGTCCATTGCGACCCACGGACACTCTACGCAGACGAAAACTGACGTCATTAGTACACGCGTGGTTCGCTTGAATAATATGGGGCTCATATAGCTCAACGCAGTCAACGCCATGCACGCTATACACAAATATTAACTCACGACTATGTCATTCATAACATTATCGGAGCCAGTTTTCGAGATTCGGCTTGTGGAACGTAGCCGCGTGTACTCCAGTGGAAACGAAGATCCACGTTGCCACGCCGCTAAAATGAACTGCGTACCCGTGCACAGCGTGCACCGCGGTGGGTTTGCGCCTTCACTTTTGATCTACTCTACGAACCGAAAAAAAACAAGTTCCTTGTATGGAAGCCCCCCGTTCATTTTGAATTTAATTATTACTTACTGTTATATCGCGAAAACAAAAGAAATAAACACTGTAAATTTCAACTGTCGACCTACAGACAGACGGACTGACGGATAGCGGAGGCTTAGTAATAGGGTTCAGTTGATTACCCTTTGGATACGGTACCCTGAAAAGTAGGCAAACAAAAACAAAGATTAATTTAAGATAAGATCATTTGAGATAAGTCATAAGTCATTTATTCATTTGTTTAACATAGGTACAGTTAGGGCCAGTTTCACCGGTTACGAATAAAGTGTCGGTTAGTTATCTGATAAATAATTAATACTATCTACCACTTACAGGCTGGTTATAACTTTTTTCGGTTTCACCGTCAAACTTCCTGATAATTTATCCGGTAGATATGATACTGGCCACTTAATAACAAGCGGAATGGCAACGTCGCTTCTTTGCGTTTCGATTCTACTATACGTAAAATATTTTCATTTGAAAACTTAATTAATGAAATCATTTTTGTTCTAAATAATCCAAGTCAACTTTTTTACATTTTGAAGTATACAATTAACACGCTTTTATGCTAATACTAATACTAATTTAACCAACTTCCAATGATCGTAGTGTCTTGAAAATTGGCAGCTGTATGTAGTTTTGATGACAATACAATAATATGGTACTGTCGAACTGATCTGATGATGGAGCCGGAAGATATGAACTGGAACTTCATGATGGAACATCGTATCATAGCTGTGTTTGGATTTGTTAGAAAAGTCTTATAATGAACTTTGACTACGATTAGGTTTCAAGGTCTGATGATGCAGCCAGAAGATAGGCACTGGCATTCCATGATGGAAAATCGTATCATAGCCGTGTTTGGACTTGTTAGAAAGGTTTTATAATGAACTTTGACCACGATCCAGTTTCAAGGTTATAACAAACCTATTATAATATATATTGACTTGTAAATGGGCGATCAACAAAGGCTTAAACTATTCGTAACTGGTGGCGCTGGAACAGGAAAGACGTTCTTGTTGTTTTGAAAAATCAAGTGAACAGATGTTAGGGGAAGCAGGTTACAAAGATTGGCGCTCTGACTGGAGTTGCAACACGACTATAGGTGGCTCTACTGTGCATAGCTTGCTCAAATTACCAGTTTAAAGAGATGGCGTCTTAGTGTACATGCCTTAACTCTCCGGCAACTCTTGCGCTAGCCAGCGAGGAGACACGACATTCATCGACATCTGGAACGCCTTGAGGGTCGGAGAGCTGAATAGCGAGCATCTCGCAGTATTGCTGACTAAGGTCTCATCAAATGCTACCGGCGAGTTTGCGCTTGAAAAAGCACTGTGTATTTATCCAACAAACGGCCAAGTAGAGAAGCACAACAATGAAGTTCTTAAATTTTACGAACGAAAAGGTACTCGAATGTACGACATAAACAAAGACCTTGGAAATACTTCATTGGAGTCCATTATTCCCAGCGATATAAATAAAACGGGTGGACTACCGAGTAAATTAAGAATTTTAAAAGGGGCTAAAATCATGCTGCGATCCAATGTAGACGTGGAGAAGGGGCTAGTGAATGGGAGTATCGGATTCATTTCGGACAGCGTCTGACCGCACTTTAAACGCGACCAAATGTATGAAACCGACATACCGTCCTAATTCAGCCTATAGGCATCCAATTTCCGGCCAAGTACAGCTACGGTGCGGTGGAAAGGCGCATGTTTCCTGTGATTTTAAGTTTGGCATCTACCGTGCACAAAATCCAAGGCTGTACGGTAGACCACGCAGTGTGTGCTTAGGGTCCCGTACTTTTGCGGCTGGAGAGGCATATGTGGCCCAAAGTAGAGTAAAATCACTTAGTGTTCTCCAGATTGAGGAGCTAGACTATTCTAAGCTGACAGGTAAAACACCATGCAATACAGACGCACTGGCGGAGATGGAGAGGATGCGGGCTCATTCGCCTACTTGATAAAATGTATAAATGTTCAAAATATTTCGTTATCAAAGACTAAAAAGTACAAAATATTTTTTTTATTAGTTTTATCATTCTCTTCTTTTAGAAGTTACAGGAGGGTGACACATTTTACCACTTTGGAAGTGTCTTTCACGCAAACTGTTCAGTTTAGATGAAAATGATATAAGAAACCTCAATATGATTTTCGAAGACCTATCTATAGATACCCCACACGTATGGGTTTGATGATTTTTTTTTTCGAGTTTCTGTTCTAAGTATGGGGGGACCCCCAAAATTTCTTGTTTTTTTTCTATTTTTGAGTCAAAATCTTAATGCGGTTTACAGAAAACATCTACTTACCAAGTTTCAACAGCATAGTTTTTATAGTTTCGGAGAAAAGTGGCTGTGACATACGGACGGACAGACAGACAGACATGACGAATCTATAAGGGTTTTGCCGTTTGGCTACGGAACCCTAAAAAGTGACGCTACGACTTGGCAAGATAAAGAAAAAGCCTGGAAAGACATCGAAAAGGCTTTCAATAGTTCGTCGGGTTCGGTGTTTCGTGATCACAAACACCTGAACCGCAGTTTCACCGGTTACGGATAAAGTCTCTGATAGCCTATTAGGAACTTATCTGGCAGATAAATAAAACTTGGTTTCACAAGTGTCGGATAGCGATATCTGGCAGATAAAGTATTGATTAAGTTATCAGCCGAATCAAGTGGCTGTTAAGGAAGTTATCATCTACATTATAGTACACTAGCTTCTTCCCGCGAGTTCGTCTGCGGAGACTTATAGAACCGGTGCGCAACTTATTTGCCTCATATCGTCATTCTTGTAATTGCATCTTCATGATTCTGATATCCAGATAGTGTGAGTCCCAAAATTACTTCGACATGTTTGTGGTCCGCTGGAAGGTAGTTGTGAATTTTTAGCGCTCACGATTCTGGTCGAAAAATATATCAATTATCTGGTATTCTGGTCTTGTAAATCTGTAGCGCTCATAATTCCAGCCTTGGCAATACTTTGACATGTTTTTGGTCTCCCCCGGCACTTTTAAATCCTAACCTCTCACAATTCTGGGCCCGAAAATATTGGGACATGTTTCTGGTCTCCTGGTAATTGAAAATCTTTAGCTCTCATATTTCCAGCCCGGAAAAAACTTCGCCATGTTCCTGTTCTCCTGTTACTTTTGAATCCTAACTGCTCACAATTTCAGCACCGAAAAAATTTCATAAAAAAATTGTACTTGTGAATACAGCTATAATATAGCTTTCACCATTCCAGCCCAGAAAAATTCTTGCGCAAAATATTTTGAATAATTACTCCTGGTATTGTGAATCTTTGGCGCTCATATTTTTAGCCTTTTTTTTTTTTTTAGGGATGGGAAATCATCCAATGACTCCTCCCGCTCTGGGTGTAGCGGGAGGGAGTGTCAGACTTCTACTGACTAAAACCCATCCATGTTCCTTCATTGCCCTTTGTGTTCCGGAGCCACGGTGTCTCTTGCGAATAATCCCGCGACTCTCATATTACTTCAACATATTTCAGTTTTCCTGGTATCTTTTAAATCTTAATTGTTCACCATTACAGAGTCAGAAATACTTCGATATATTTCTGGTTCCCTGGTGCCTTTGAATCCAAACCGCTTGCAATTAAAGCCCCGGAAATACTTTGATGTGTGAGGGTCTTCTGGTACTTGTGAAACTTTAGCGCTCACAATACCAGCCCCAAAACTATTTGGATATGTTTCTTCTCTCCTGGTACTTGTGAGTCTATAGTGTGTGAGTCATCTCATCTCACCTCACCTCACCTCACCTCACCTCACCTCATCTTATCTTATCTAATCTCACCTCACCTCACCTCATCTCATCTCATCTCATATCATCTCATCCAATCTCATCCAATCTCATTTCATCTCATTTCATCTCATCTCATCTCATCTCATCTCATCTCATCTCATCTCATCTCATCTCATCTCATCTCATCTCATCTCATCTCATCTCATCTCATCTCGTCTTATCTTGAAAATTTCAAGAAAAACTGGACTACTCTTAAAGTCCTACTAATAGAAATATAAGAATTTTATTTCAGACTAGCTGTTGCCCGCGACTTCGTCCGCGTTTCCGTCGTTTTTCGTAAAAAAAAAGTTGCCTATGTCCTTCCTCACGGTTCAGTGGTTTTGATTTGCTAGTATATAAAATGTCTTTGGATGTAACAGACAGATTAACTTTCGTATTTTAGTAGGGAAATATAATATGTCAATCTACAATACTATTGAAAAATATCGCAATACGGAACCGCACAATATTATATTGTTAACTAGCTGACCCACGCAACTTCGTCTGCGTCACATTTTCCATTAATTCTCGGCTCCTTTTAGTCTTAGCGTGATGATATATAGCCTATATCCTTCCTCGATACATGGGCTATCTAATACTGAAAGAATTTTTCAAATCGAACCAGTAGTTCCTGAGATTACCACCTACATACAAACTTACAAACAAATGTTACCTCTTTATAATATTAGTATAGATTACCTCTTTATAATATTACTTGCTGTTGCCCGCGACTTCGTTCGCGTGTAGGTATGTCGGAAAGTAATATGTTGTCGTTAGGTAAGATCTCTAAGATAAGATATACGAACAGTCAATATCTAGCATTGCTTGACTCCTCTTAGCATTAGGAACTTGGAAGAGTGTTATGCAAGGCGCTGGGTGTTTCACCTCTTCTGTTCAAAATGCGACCAGCCCCAATAATTTTTCGTAATGAAAAACATTTTGATGATAACACTTCACTGTACATGTTGTTAAAGAAAGGTGCTAGGGTTTTAACACGCGATAGAGCTACATTAAGTTTGGCCATGGGAAAACACCCCCCGGAAGAGCAATCTATACCCCTGCGGATCTAGACTCAGGTATCTGCACTATGTTAGACTCCTATTCTGTCCGTTGTCCTAGCTTAGTTAGCCAGCCTAGCTCCCCCCAAATGCACAGATGTCTCCTGGGTGCTTTACAGGTTTCATGGAGCGACCTTACCGTTCCGAGAATTTGTTCACGTCGGGAAGCCTCGGCCTTACTTTCAGGATGACGTGGGCAACTGATTCCTCGGCGCCAAAGCAAATTGGGTTGTCTGTGACGCCTATGTTAAAGAAGTGTTTCTAAGGAGGACTGACCCTTAATTATCCTTTTATTATTCGGAAGCAATTTATATTTTACCTGCAAAGTCGTTAAGTTACGTAGTCACGGATATGGCCTTGACATAGCTATTTTTGACTGCCTGTAATCTATAGCCGAATTTACGTACGAAACTGAGAATACAGGTCCAGCTTTACCACCTCAAAACCTTCGCGAGATCGTCTGTGTCGTCAATGCCTAGGCATCTAGAGTTGCCCTTGATCCACTCGAGAGTTAATCCCGTAATGGATCATTTCTGGCCCTGGGCTATCATGATGTTTCATAGGCTCACTGAGAATGGAATTGTTTTAAAACTGAACAGTTTGTTGGATACCTATATGTGACTTTCAGCCGAGTGCCTTTGTAAAGTTTTGAAATATCTAAATAAAAGGCATACTGTCAGAGCATGGACACTGGGAATCTGTGGACCAGTCACACCAAAAGGTCGCTGGATAACCTGCGTATATAATAATATTTTCAGGATGATGTTGGGGCTGCCTCGTTTCTGTAGTGCATCAGGGATGTTCGCGCTGTATCCACTGAAGGCTTTCATGCCGTCATCCACAAAAAAACGGCATCCCTGATCTGCAGAATGCGTGGCAGCCGTAATAAAATCCTGATGACTGTAGCGGACAGGATCTCATCTTCATTGTGGAGGTCCTTAGTTCGACGAGTCATTTAATTTTAATGTTAAGGTGAATGCTCCAACCAGCCCGCGAAATTCATTTTTTTTTACGTTTTTTGCAATTTTCAGTTCAGTGCTAGGTTTTATGTTGATTAAAATATTATTCGCGGCTGTAAGACATTTATGTAGTTACAGAATTATAATCATCAAAATCATCAATACAACGGTCTAAGTTCATAATGAGGCTGATTGTAATCGGCTCCAATCAGACATTAACAATGTAGTCCAATGGAGTAAATCGAATAAACTCCATTTTAATGCGAATAAGTGCTGTGTGATGAGTTACAGCCGTGCGCGTACTCCATTACATCATCAGTACGAGATGGACACGGAGGTAATGCCTCGCGTCACACAGGTGCGGGACCTGGGCGTGCAGATGGTGCCGGAGTTGACGTTCCGCAAGCATATAGTTGAGGTGTGTGGCAGGGCTTTCAGAAATCTCGGGTTTATCTTGAGGCAATGTAGGTACGGATTTTAGCGATATGGCTGCTGTGAAGATTTTGTATAATGCACTGGTACGGAGCCACCTGGAAACCAGTGCAATTATTTGGAATCCTCATGAGGGAAAGTACTGCCTCATGTTGGAGAAAATACAGAATAAGTTTGCGAGGTTTCTGTATTTGAAAGAATATAGGGTTTACCCTTTTTATCCCCTCATGTACCCGAGTCTGTTCGTCCTGGGCATGGTCGGGTACACCAGGCTGGATATTAGAAGAGACGTCGCGCTAGTCAAGTATGTGGCTAGCGTACTGTTGGGTTTGCTGCACCACCCAGAGGTGCTGGAGGCGCTGCGGCTGTGCGCGCTGGATAAGTGTGTGGGCGCGCGCCGCCGCCCCGCTCTGTTAGATGACCCGTTGGCTAGAACAAACTTGCTCAAGTTTACCCCTTTGTCACGAGCCACACGTTTGATTAATAGTATTACGATATCGGAAGATATATTTGGCCAAAACCTGCTGAGCTGAGATTTATCAAAGCAGCGCAAAACCTAATGGAAAAAGGTCTAGTTCATATCTATTCTATTCTATACATATAATAAAATCGTAGAGTTGCCGTGTCTGTACATTGAATATTTTCGCATAAAAAATACATAGAAATGTCAGAAAAATGACATGGAACACAAAAAAGCAGTTTTTGAAATTCTTTTCTGTTTGTCTGTTTGTCTGTGCGTCTGTATGTCTGTGCGTTTGGAGGAGCATCACGCATAAACCACTGATTGGATTCAAAATTTAGGTACTTCGAAATATTAAGTGATAATCGGAGCAACATTTAGTGTTTATTTCATCAAAATCGACCCACAAAATCAAAAGATATCGAATTTTAAAGTTTACGAAGAAACTTCATCGAGCGCTAAAATAGGTTGTTTTCATTGAGACTTCAGATACTTGCAATGCCATCTATTGAGAAATTTTTAAATAAGAAATGTGTGAAAAGACCCCGAAACAATGTATTTTTGAGTTATTTTTTAATTAAACACATAATGTTTATAATTATATGTTATTATATTATCATTATTTATCGTAACGTGTAAGCTTCTAAGTTTGAACTTATGAGTAGTTATGAGCATAAAGACAGTTCAGTTACGTTGTAGATCGATAGATGGCGTTGTACTTATGACGCGTTTTTCTGAATCGCGGTGTTAAGATTCTCCGCAGTAGCATAAGGTCAGCCCCATGTTTTATGTTGTTTAACTTAGAGAAGTATAATGTTGAAATTATTAGCTATGGAAGTATGGATTTGATTGAATTGAATTACTAGATTGTTTTTCGATTTACTGGGAGGAGTAGAGTCTCCTCCGGAGTCCGGAGTTACCTGTATCCATAAGTGAACTGTTTTACTAACAGAAGAGATGAATATTTGGTATTATGTTTCAATGTGGCTAAACTATATCAGCCGAACACGTCGATCTTCAAGGTTAAGCAACGCTTGCCGAGGTCGGTCTGTGAATGGGTGACCATTATAACAACCTAGCCTTTTCCTTACTATATTGGCTCGGCTTCCAGACAAACCGGATTCAGCTGAATACCGGTATTTTACGTGGCGCGGCTGCCTACCAGACCTCCACAACTCATTCAATGCAAGATTTCAGTCAGATTTTACTGGCTTTTGACTATCCGTAACGACTGCCAAAGATCTACAAATGACAGCCGGGACCAAAGGCTTAACGTGCTTTCTGAGGCACGAAGGAAACTCGGTATGTCAAGATGGTCACCCACCCACAGACCAACCTTCGCAAGCGTTGCTTAACCTTGAAGATCGATGCGTTCGTCTGTTATAGTTTAGCCTTGAAGATCGGCCCGTGCGGCTTTAGCCACGAGCTCCTCTATAATAAATCGATTCTATGAACCCAGTAAAACTTTTTTGATATTATAAAATCTTAAAACAAACTATATTTATCAGTGGTCTACGATCAGCAATATTGTCAGTAAAAATCGGAGAAAATGTGTTTCTTTTTGGACTGTTCTGGACGAAATTAAGAATCCACTTGATTCAGCACCATTCGTTCGATAGTTGGTTTTGTTGATTTTGATTCAAGATTAGTTTGTACCAGGAGATTAGGTACCTGGGCTGGTCGGCATTTCAACCGATAGAGATGATACAGTGCCCTGCATTAGGTACCCTCTTCATAATTATATTCTTAATTCGAGAGAGAGATCAGGATACGTAACTGAACGTAGATTTTGTATATTATGCAATCTATACTAATATTATAAAGCAGAAGAGTTTGTTTGTTTGGTTGAACGCGTTAATCTCAGGAACTACTGGTCCGATTTGAACGAGCTCCTCTATAATAAATCGATTCTATGAACCCAGTAAAACTTTTTTGATATTATAAAATCTTAAAACAAACTATATTTATCAGTGGTCTACGATCAGCAATATTGTCAGTAAAAATCGGAGAAAATGTGTTTCTTTTTGGACTGTTCTGGACGAAATTAAGAATCCACTTGATTCAGCACCTCTACCACCAGCAATCTATACTAATATTATAAAGCAGAAGAGTTTGTTTGTTTGGTTGAACGCGTTAATCTCAGGAACTACTGGTCCGATTTGAAAAAATCTTTCAGTGTTAGATAGCCCATTTATTGAGGAAGGTTATAGGCGTATATATATATATATATATATAATCACGCTGAGACAAATAGGAGCGGAGCAGTAATGGAAAATGTGACGCAGACGAAGTTGCGCGGGTCAGCTAGTAAATAATAATTGTGACTGAATTTAATTAATGTATATAATGTAATGTTTATTTTATATATTAGTTATAACACCGCCTTGGATGTAACTGTAAAGGTGTTATAATTGTTCAATAATTAAAAAAAAAAAAAAAGCATTTCATTGTAACATAATTATTTATTTATTTAAACTTACGCTTTAAATCGCTAACGTTTTTTAAAAAAGATAGGAGCGTAATCTCCTTCGTCTCAAGTTTATTTAATTCTCTTTGATACTTGCGATTGAATAATATGGTGTTTCCGTGTTTCTTCTTTTGTTGTTCGGTTCAAACACAGAATTTTCATTTTTTTTATCTTGAAAATATGCCTCTTTTTTTAATAAAATAAAAATTGTAACAATGTTGGTTTGTGCTGCATGCGCACATTAAGGCGGCGATGCCATGCCTCTAATCTATTATTGGTTCTGTGCTTTTGTTTTGCACAGGAAATAAGCAAAGGATTCTTTCCATTGCCTGCAAAAGTAGCTTGCGAATGCATTCATTTCAGGTGATTGCGTTGAACTTTCCACAATAGCAGACCATGCGTCTTGTATATAAGATGAAGGCAAGAGCGGCAAATTAGCAGTCATTCTAGTGATGTATCGTCCTTCTTGAGATTTCGTCAAACCAATATCGTTCGCCTTTTTCCACACCGATTTATTGTAATGGTAAAAACATCCTGTAACGTTAGCATTCGGAAACAGTCCTAAATGCATTGATGAGTCCCAATTCGTAATCACATTTAAAATGTTTAATATGTACTTTATAAAAGCACATCACGTATTATTGTAAATAAAGCGAAATAAGTTGTTTCGCGTTTATTTGGTAAGAGAGCATACACGACGGGAAATATATTTGTCGTCTCTTCCGTGCTATCAATGTCTACGTGAATGGAGAACAATTGATAGAAAGGCCTGGGTGCACTTTTAAAGGTTCTGTCACCAAAAAAAACCTTTTCTTGATCTGCATAAATTTTCATATTTCTTTTGGAAAATCGTGATGAGAATACAAGCATTTTGTCATCTGTTGGTAATATTCAAACTCGGCAATCAAAAAGTCTTTTTTAATCATATTCGGTACTATCACTTCACTGGATTTAGAAAACTCTGTTTTTGCACTTGAAGGAACCTTTTACGATGTCTGTACAGGACATCCTTCACTGAATTATAAGGTCTGCCATTAAAGGTTGAAGAAGAGGGTAGTTGTTGGAGGACTTCTTCGTAAACCTTTTTTACTGAAGACATATCTTTGCATACATTCTGTTTTGCCGTATCCAGTAAAAGGTCTTTTTGCATTTTGTCATGGTCTTGCTCACACTTGTGCAGACTCTTTCTGATTATAATGGTATTTTCTTGATTTAGTGTGAGAGAAGCACTACACTCTTGTCTCTGGTAGCAACGCCAGAACGATGTTCCGCTTGAATTGTTGGACACAAAATTGTATAGGTAGTCATCATGAAGAAGTGCTTCCTTATTCTTTTTATTTTTAATAAAATGAAATTTTTCATTATCCTGCATTTTAATTAACAATAAAATATTCTATTTCTATTTTTTATTAATGGCAAGTAGAGCCGATGTCGACTATTCTGCCAATTTCAAAAGTAAATTGGAAAAGCAAGTGTGCATTAAACTAAGTTTTTGTAAACTGGTCAACAATATGATAAAAATCTTTGATTGATACAGTTGAACTTGGAACAAGCCAGAGGCTTGAACTTGTTAAAAAGAAATATGAGGTCGTGCTTTTTATGCCACAGGCTCCTCACATTCCACAGTAGGAATACTTGGCGAGACGCCATTTCTGAAGTTGGAAAGAATTTGAATAAGTTGATCGGCAATGTTGGACGGTGATTGAGAACTAGAAGGAGAGGAGATAATAGTAGGTAGTAGTTTTATTAGGAGTTCAATAATGGAAATGGTATCGGTAGCCATCATGAAGAAGTGCTTCCTTATTCTTTTTACTTTTAATAAAATGAAATTTTTCATTATCCTGCATTTTAATTAGCAATAAAATATAACATGCAAGATAAAAATTCGAAGTGACAATGACAACTATTGTTTCAATTTATTTTTAATAGTGGAATCATAGTTAAAGTGGAACTTCATAGTGTATTCACAATTCACACTTTAATAAAGCTAAGTAGGTACTCCATGAAGTTCCTATACTAATTTATTTTTTATTTATTTATATATACTTTATTGTACACAAAATTTAAAATAAGTACGTACAGAAAATCTAAAACTAAAGACATACAATTGGCGGCCTTATCGCATTCCGCGATCTCTTCCAGGCAACCTGGAACTGACGTCACTTTTAGATACGATTGTACGTCATATCGATAATGAGTCATCTTCGGCTCATTTTTCTGAGCACCTTTTAAGAGCACCTAGTTCTCAGACTAATACCGCGTGTATCTGACATCGACGCACAAACGATTTCCATGGGTCCAGGGCATGATTCTGGACACCCTAGACTTAGAATTTTTCGTCGGCTTTTTTCTCACTTTTTTCAAGGGTTTTTTTACTTTAGACTGCTCATACTTAATCGTTATTCTGACCTAACCCAATGACATTTTTAATAAAAAAAAAAAAAATTAATTAACTACTTTCACTAAAAAGAGCAATCTGAATAAGACCACAAATACAATAATTGTGGTACTCTTGAAAAAAAATGAAAAAATTAGAAAAGAACCGACGAAAAATTCCAACTCTGGGGTTTCCAGAATCATGCCCTGGACCCATGGAAATCGTTTGTGCGTCGATGTCAGATACACGCGGCATTGTGCCTTATGTTATTTTTAACTCACGAATCAAACTCAAATAAATATTTTTAATTAAAAGTGTTTTCTTTATTCTTCTTTTCTCTTTCAGAATACAACTAGGTAAGTGTCTACTCTCTCAATACCAGGCGTATTTTGCTTTTTTCCATTGTTGTGTAATTTTTTCCAAGACTTACATTTTAGGTCTTCCATAATACTCATGTCGTAACTGGCCACAATAACTGAAATAAAACCATTAAATATTCAGAAAACAAAAACTTGGCATCTAAGGTTACGTACACACGGCCATACTTTTCCCGTATACATAGCCCACGTTCACACGGCCATACTTTTCCCAGTAGTACCCAACTGATAAGGCGCGTCGTGAATCTTCGTTCGCGCAGAAAAGAAAGTATGGTCCCGAAGATTAACGAAAGAATGCTTAAAACTTATCTCTCTCTCTATATCTATATTAACAATTACACTCCATGCTAATTTTATCGGGCCACCATTTTTTTCTATTTAATTAAATTAAAAATTAGAGGTTATTTAAAATTTACGATTTATTTAATTAACAATTAAGTGTTTGTTTAATAAACAATAGAAAAAACTTAATCTAAAGGCTGCACTCCTGCTATCCCAATATCACTCTGAGCGTCGCTACTATCATCATCACTATCACGATTCGTACTATCCGAAGAGGATGATGTATCTTCGTTGGTGTTTATAACAAATTGGCCCAATCTATCATCGATGGCCTGTTCCAATGTCAGAAATTTGTCTTCGCATTTGATGGCATGATATACAACTTTTTGCCACTCGTCGGGCCCGATGGATGCGAATTTTTCAGACAAAAGACGCTGCACTTCGGTCAAATTCATGGCAACATTGAATTTGCTTACGTGACCTTTTACCTGTGACCAAATGTTTTCTATCGGATTGAAGTCCGGATGATATGGAGGGAGCCTTAACACTGTGTGGCCATGAGCTTCCATTATGGTGTCAAGCGAGTAGGTACTTTACATATAGATGCTTATGGCGTTTAATGATATCGTACAATTCCGGTTTATACGCGTTGATATAAAAAAGTATGTTTTTATCTTTTAACCAATCCTGCATAATCTTTTTTGTAGAGTTACTGTTCGGTGCCCTGTCCTCTAATGTGCTATGGTATGATGCATTGTCAATGACAAACACAGAATTCGGTTGGAGGTTGGGAATTAACTTCTCTTGCAACCATTTTTCATAATTTTCTTTGTTCATCTCACTGGGATAGTCTCCTGTAGTCTTAGCCGATTTGTACATGAGCAAAGCATTTGGTATGAATCCATTAGCACCACCAGCATGCACTATAATCAACCTCGGTCCTTTCGAAATTGGTTTTTTTATGCCTTTGCCTTGACCATCAGACCAAGCTTGTTCTTTGGTGTGAGTCGAATGAACATAAGTCTCGTCGCCATACACAATAGGTCTCCCTTCATGCCGATACTTTTTTTGTATTTCTTAAAAATCGTATTCTTAAAAGCCATACTTCGTCTTTTTCTGTCAGCAACTTACGGTTTGTTTGCGTTTTCTTAAACTTTAATCCTATCTCTTTTACGATTCGGCGTAGAGTTTCTCTGCCCCCTTCGAAGTCGATAATATCTCTTCTTAATTTCTCCAATAGCGCTTTCATTGTAACTATCTGTTTTTCTTCGCGGTGAAAGTCATAAATTTTCCTGCGTATGGCTTGGTATGAAAAATCGTCCAATTCCTTACGATAAGTTTTTTTCAATTTGCCCTTTTTCGGCGTTCTAAAAGATGGCCCCGCAGTGTTTTCATTCGTATGTTGATCCTTCTCTTTAAGAATTCTCGTTATTGTTCGTTTTGAAATTTGTGTAGCTTCGGCCGGTCGGTCAATAATTTTCAAAAACCGTTCTTTTGTAAATGTTGTCTTAGATTCCTGAGCTTCTTTCTTCATAAACTCGTGCACATTGAAAATTATTTCCCGAGCTTGACTTTTAAGTGGTAGCCCCCTTTTTTTTAAAGAACTCATTTTATAACATAAAAAGAAATCAGTTTTTTTGCCACTAAGTGTACTTTTTGCCTGCTACGCGTGCACTCAGTAAGAAGTATGGCGGCTGACTAACATGCCACGCGGCGATCGCTAAAATGGCGGCGGCTGCCGACCAGTAGCGGTTCAAGAAAAAGAAGCGCGGTGCGTGGAACGTGCCGATTGGTCAATAGAATTTCCCGCGCTTTGAAAATTCATCTTCTGCGCAGGTACATCGGTAAGCCATATCAGTTGGGTACTACTGTACCTAAACTTGTTTTATCGAACATAGTTGTGGCGGTAGACAATATGTCAAACTGTTCACATGGAGTCCATACGGGAAAACGACGTGTTCGAGATAATTTTTTACCATACTTACCGTACGAAATTGGCACAGAGAATGCCGCTCCTCGAAACGTTTTATTCGTATACGACTCGCAGGGGCGCTAAAATGTTCAGTGGCGAAAGCTTCAACGATCGCAATTGCGCCGCGACGAAATTCATAGCAACTTTAAAAGCCTAGAACACAATCATACAAATGATAAGAACATTAACTTTAAACTTCTAATTTAAAGTTTCTTTTTGTCAATATTAAAAATCTTTTAGGCTTACCTACTCCGACCTACCTACTTCATGTTGTCTCCTTCACACCACTAGCGCATTCGAGAAAGATTCGCATGCGCATTTGATTTCGTAAGCACTCGCGTGCGTGCCCGCCGTTGCCCTTACAGACCACAATATATCTAGGGTAGTTGCCCTTGTGTGTTTCATCAGTCGGTTGTCAATTTTATGAAGGACAGAATTCCAATATTGATCGAGGATTTTATTTCCTTGAGCGTAGCTTCACCCCGAAGTTCGACCAGTGCGACTTTTATTATTCAGCCACAAGCTCCTCATAGGAACTTAAGACTATTGCATTATATTATATTGAATTGGGTTACATCGGATTAAATGAAATTGTTAGTTATAAGTTATAATTTGTAATAATTTGTATTATTTGTGTTTTTATTTAATTGTAATTTTAATATTGGTACTTAGTGCCTTATTAAAGAGAATTTTTATTTATTGATTTATTTTATAAGCTAAAAATACAGCGCCAAATCGAAAAAAATATCCTGAGGGAGGTGGAGTGGAGAGGTATTCCAATTCCACGACTATCACGACTCTCCCAGCAACTGGAATGTGATATGGTGAAGCCTCTTACTGGAATATTTCCTTCCTCCAGTGCGTTGTGAATCTCCTCTCAAGCTGGCACTAAGGGAAGAGAGAGAGGGGGGCTTTGTCCTCGACAATGTTCTTTTCGTCCCGTCGATAAATGAAAGCGGGAGAAGGCTGATGAGGCCTCCCCCAGAGGAAACCTGCTAGCTTGCAAGTTTGCTGGTTGTTTAGTAACGATCAAAATAGGTATTAAGGTGGTTTGTCAAATATTTTACAACAGCATTCTGTGGACTAATCATACCCAAAAAGCAATACAATACCAAAATAGTTTCAGAGGAATGCAGCTATTGAGGCTTCCGCGTTACTGTAGCGCTAGCGCTAAGTAAATATTAGAATAGAAAAAAAATATTTGGCACAGACACAATACAATAGCAAAATTATTATTATTATTTTATTACTAGCCCGTACTGTCCCACTGCTTGGCAAAGGCCTTCCTCCATTCCTTCCAATTCCCACGGTGTTGTGCCTCTTCCTTCCAATTCGTAAGGAAGACATCCAGGTCGTCCCGCCATGTCTTTCGCGGTCTGCCGCGGCCTCGTCTCGCTGTTTCAGGGTTCCAATCCAGTATTTTACGGGCCCACAGTTTGTCCGGCATGCGGCATACATGTCCTGCCCAGTCCCATTTAAGTTAGGCAGCCCTTTGAGCCACATCGATGAATGAGTGTGGGGTATCTATGGATAGGTCTTCGAAAATGATATTGAGGTTTCTAATATCATTTATTGATTTATCAGATTATGTAGGTACTTTCCCTCCGTGTAGCAGTCTTCGGACACGCTATACATTAGGAATATGTTACAAACAAATAAGGAAAGAGTGTGCATTTAATATTAAAATAATCCGATTATGATGCTTGGTTATAATATGAAAAATAAATGAATAAATTAATTCGTAACATTAATAATTACTTAATAATGTTACTTTTCCTTAGTGATATGTATATGACGTGTATGTACTATGTAATATGACGGTTTTAGATTTGAATATTTTCTAAATGACAAATGCTTTGACTAAAATTTATTAATTTAGTATTATATTAATGCTTCACGACAAATGACAATTGATAAATGTGTGTGTTCTTGTTTTCCCTAGTGATAATTAATTATCCTGTATTTATTTATTTTTATTTAAATTTAAATATTATAAACGTCATGGGTATGTTACAGTGATTCATGATATAATACTAATTTTAATTACTAATTTCCAGCTGTGAAAAACAATGAATGAATCTGAATCCTCCGCGCTGGGCGGAGTGGATGGGAATGTCAGACTCTTACTGAAAACCTATCCGTGTTCATCTTAATGCCCTTTACGTTCCGAGACTCTTTCGAGCAGAATTCCGCAACCCTGGCAGTTAGGATCGCAAGAAGCCAGTAGGTTCCTACCTGACTAACAAGCTCAGCATAGATCTCAAATAATATTCCTACTTTGAAAGTTACATAAGGCGCGTCCCCGAGCAAAACGCAGCGCTAGCCGTTTTTTGTGCAGTTTTTGGAGCTATCTACTCTTTATCCAAAAGAAATATCAACTAATAAAAAATACATTAAATTTCTACATAATCTTGGCTTCAAAATGGTAGATTTTATTTTTTATTACTAAGTATAATGTTTAAGTAATCTCCTCACAACGAAACCACAGAAATGAGAAAAAATTACTGAAAACATGCATCTTCTCGAAAACTAACGATTATTTTGATTTTGTACTTACCTACACTAATGGATAGGCAATTTAATTATGAACATTTTGATAGAAGTACTTTTTTCAAACGACCAAAATTAGATTTTATAACGATTTTATTCAACATTCTGAGCGTATTCGCTATTGTATCTCTTGCGCTGTTATTGAGGGAAAAAATGCTCAAGGTTATTTGGTCAGGGTACGGCCATAACGGCCTGTTATCCTTTTACTGTTTTAACCCTTAATAGGGCATACTAATCTGGGAATCGGAAAATAATGAAAAATAAACGTAGGTTTTATCGGTAGAAAATAAATTTCAATTTTTAAACAAAAAATTCTGTTCCTTGAATGTTTAATCAGTTTAATGACTGATTGATAAGTCTTTAAATAGCCTTTGTACAACAATGGAATACCTACTAAGAACTCATTATTTAATTAATGAGCTGAAAAATATGGTGGTAAATATATTACCTTTGCCTTATTAAGGGTTAAAATCTATTGGAAATGGTCAAATAAGTAAATTTAAGCCCGAAAAAAATAGGGATACATCCTTTTTATAGTGGCAAGTAGGTAAAGTGAAAACACGAAATATCGTTTACCAGACCAAAATAAATAATAATTGAAAACGGGTCGATTTGAAAACACTATTTTCAATCTCATTTCTTACTTACAAAATAATTTCGAAATTGTACGAACTGAAAGGTATTTGTATTTCGGAGAGCCAAATGCGGGTATATTTTTAAGTTTTCTAATACTTATATTTTCTATTAAACACCGAATTTGTGTAGAATAACTTGCCTTTGAACCCCGCAGAGTCCCACGGGACGTGTTTGAAGCCAGACATGTGACACCTTTTTTTTAAAAAATCGCGGCGCAATTGCGTACAATATAAATGACCAATAAAAAGAACAACAGGAAAAAGTTGACTCTCACGAAAATTCAGAAGTGCGGAAAAATATTATGTTGATAGTATATTTAATTGTTATTTTAATTGAAAATGTCATAATTTGATTTTTTGACATTTTTACCTACCAAATAGAAGTGTCAATTCCACTAGGTAGGTAAAAAGATCATAACAAAATAACTCTCCATTCAATCTCTTATGTTTCAAGACTAATACTACGTGTACGATCGACCAAAAACTATTTCAGTGAATTAATTATTTTGTTCTATTTGACTTCATAAGGTCATGGCGCACTATACCAGCACCGCTCCAGCCCAGTCATTTACTTATCATTCAAATTAGAGAATTAAATCGTTGATCACAAAATATATTTCATAATGTCAATCAATGATAATTATATAAAAAAGGAAGCAGCGGGCGGTCAGTGCGCGTGCGCTACCAAGCGTTGACCGATTTATCCTTCTTATCTACAAACTAGCTGACCCGCGCAACTTCGTCTGCGCCACATTTTCCATTATTGCTCCGCTCCTATTAGTCTTAGCGTGATGATATATAGCCTATAACCTTCCTCAATAAATGGGCTATCTAACACTGAAATAATTTTTCAAATCGGACCAGTAGTTCCTGAGATTACCCCCTACATACAAACTTACAAACATACAAACTTACAAACAAATTTTACCTCTTTATAATATTAGTATAGATATAGATATAGAATAGATTGATTCGTTTGTTATTATTTCGACATAGTTTATCTCCGAATCTCACTCCACTGGTAACTTTAGGTCCTACTGATAAATTGGTTTTAGGCTATAAATCATCGGCGCACTGATAACAGATTACTAGAAAACGTTATAATGCACCCAATCTCTAGAAACGATTGTGTTGTTGACCACGTCACCATCGATTCTTGTAATTCTGTAAATCGATTTTTATAAATTATTATTACCTCACCTTTTTTATCTCACCTTTTGTGTATTAATTACCTTTTCGTTGTAATTCTAATCACTAGTATAATCCGCGATCATCCAGAATGGTATGGAAAACTTTGTCAAAGTAAATCGAAAATTACAGTTTTTCTTCAAGTAGCGTTAGCAAAAATGTTCCGAATATTGATATTAAATCTATACTAATATTATAAAGCAGAAGAGTTTGTTTGTTTGTTTGTTTGGTCGAACGCGCTAATCTCAGGAACTACTGGTCCGATTTGAAAAATTCTTTCAGTATTAGATAGCCCATTTATCGAGGAAGGCTATAGGCTATATATCATCACGCTAAGACCAATAGGAGCAGAGCAGTTATGAAAAATGTTACGCAGACGACGTTGCACGGGTCAGCTAGTTACTTTATATGATAGATCGTAGAAATAACTAATTTAATGTCAATATTCAGAACTTTTTTTTAAATCTCTCAAATAAATATTAACTCAAAAATCTAGCAAATAATTATAAACCTATTATAATTATTGTAATCGTCACATACATTTTGTTAGTTGAAATATTTTTATGTTTCAAACGTCGTCGTCACGACGGCGCGGCGGCGGGCCGCTAAAGTTCGTCGTTTTTGCGAATTTTTCGAATCTTTTGTTGCAATCTGCGACAACAGGTACACCTGTTTTTCTCACGGTCCAGTTAGGTTGGGCTAACTTCGAGAAAGAGGTCAACCGTCGAATCCGACTCGGCTGGGCGGTGTTCGGGAAGTTGCGCGGTGTCTTCTCGTGACCTCGTCTCACGTACCACAGTGTCTCAAGATAAAAGTCTATGACCAGTGCGTGTTGCCGGTGATGGATGACTTGAAGAACCGAGTCGCTCACAATGGGCCTCATCAGAAGACTTAAGGCTTAAAGTCACCCAATGTACAATGGAGAGGGTAATGCTTGCAGTCTCCTTGCGTGATCGAATCGGGAATGTTGTCATCTTTAAGAAAGTTACCGACATTGCCCGAAAGATCGCCAAACTAAAGTGGTGTGAAGTGCACATTGCTCGCAGAACAGATGGTCGATGAGGCTGAAAAGTTCTAGAGATTTAGTGACCGCGTACCGGTAGACGCAGCGTTTAGCGTTTAGGTAGACGTCGCGTGTAGACGCAGCGTTTAGGTAGACGTCGCGTGTAGACGCCGCGTTTAGCGTTTAGGTAGACGTTGCGTGTAGACGCAGCGTTTAGCGTTTAGGTAGACGTCGCGTGTAGCCGATGGATTTGAGACGCACAGGATTACAGGACAGGTTGGTTGGTGAGGCGACACATGGAAGAGGGCTATGTTCAGTAGAGGATGTCTTTCGACTGATGATAACCGATTTATAAAGTTTATTTGCAACCATTTTCACTTTAAACTTTAATTCCAAATATGTTTAAGGATATTTTATTCGATAAATTTATATTATAGCTGCAGCGGCACGACTCTATTAGCCAAAAAAGAACAATATAATATTAATTTGGCTCATTTTCGTAAGTATTTAATTTTTAAACATATCTGATGCCCGCGACTTCGTTCGCGTGTATTTTTTTTTTATATTTTTTGTATTAAAACCTTCCGTTGATTTTAAGCAACATTCAAATAACACGGTGCCATTCTAGTCGTCTTACAAAAGCGGCCCACTTGATGTACCTACCCGATATAAACTATCTTTAAGCGCGATTTTTTTTTAATAATTCATCAAGATGATGGGTAGGGGTACCTACAGCAAACATAATTAATTCATTAGATTTCTGAAAAACCTTTTTGATAATGTTTACGTATCAAAAAAATGTCACCGTTCCGTTCCACGTCGTCCTAGGAATACAAGGCTCGGACTGCACTCGCTCCTGGATGATTCAAACTACGTCATGCGCCATGATATGAATAACGTTTAATTTTTACAGGTAGGTATAGTTCACTTACGTACATAGTTTGTTGCAGCTAAGTTGTTTACGTAAGTATGTCACTCAATTTAGGTTATTAACGTAGGTAGGTTTAGGTTATTTAATTAGGTTTTCGTTATGGTTTTACATTATATAACAATTGTTGCTGTCCGGTGGTTGATGGCATGGCTTCGGGTACGCGCCCCCGGCCTCCCGAGCTGCTACGGGCTCATACCTATGTCTTGCGAGTCCGTAGTATCCTTATTCGTTATCCTATCATAAATCTTATGTAGATCCTATCATTATTACCCCTATCCCGTTCTCCTTTCCTTTAAACATTTGATTCCCGAGGTGGGTTGACGTCAGGCAGGCGGCCGGTCGTAAAACTACAGCCAAATCAATACCGCGTGTATCTGACATCGACGCACAAACGATTTCCATGGGTCCAGGGCATGATTCTGGACACCCCAGTGTTGGAATTTTTCGTCGGTTCTTTTTTAATTTTTTTTTTTAAGTGTACCACAAGTAGGTATCAGCTCAGCTGAGCTGATATCGGCGGCAACCTCTCGCGTCCGGCCCTGGTTCAAGCCATGATCCGGAGCGAGGAGGCATGGGAAGCGGTCACCTCCTTCTGCGAAGCAGTAATGCAAGCGAAGGAGGAGGCCGAACGTGTGAGGGAGACCTCGCGCCCCGGCCGCCGCACCAGAAGAAGACGCCCCGGGCGTCGGGAGTCGCAGGGCGATTCCCGGCCACCGTAGGCGTGGGCCTGCGGACGGCGAGCATTGTGTGGTTCGCCATCTGATCAGAATCAGGCCCGGGTCGACGGTGCGCTGTGTTCCACGCGCGCCTCAAAGAGTTGTCAGCAAAGCAAGTGGGGCCCGCTAGGGCCAGTGCCTGCTGGGGTTGCGGAATATGTTCGAAAGAGTCACCGCGGCCCTGGAACACAAAGGGCATTAGGAGGAACACGGATGGGTTTTAGTCAGTAGGAGTCTGACACTCCCTCCTGCTTTACCCAGAGCGGGAGGAGTAATTTGATGATTTCCCATTGCATCCTTAAAAAAAAAAAGCTGAGCTGATATCTATTTGTGGTTTTATTCAGATTGCTCTTTTTAGTGAAAATAGTTAATTAATTATTTTTTTATTAAAAATCTCATTGGGTTAGGTCAGAATAACGATTATGAGCAGTCTAAAGTAAAAAAAACCCTTTAAAAAAATGAAAAAATGAGAAAAAAGCCGAAGAAAAATTCTAAGTCTAGGGTGTCCAGAATCATGCCCTGGACCCATGGAAATCGTTTGTGCGTCGATGTCAGATACACGCGGTATATGAATAGGAGTTAGACGAAATATCAGACAGCATTAGAAACGCATATGAGCAACCCCCGTGGCTGCTCATGTATGCTGCTGACAATATCGCACTGGCGGATATGCGGACAGAGGGAGACTGGTGCGACGCGCAAGTGCGTGGAAGGAGTCGCTAGAAAGCGGCGGTCTGTAACTTAATGTGGCGAAGACAGAGTGTATGGCTTGCAACGCTACAGATACCAGTACGCATAGGTGAAGATGTGGTCGAGCGTACTGACCATTTTAAATATCTGGGATCTGTACTTCACGTGTCCGGGGACATCGATTTCGACATCAAAGCTCGCATAACGGCCGCGTGGGCAAAATGGCGTGAGGTGAGTGGTGTCATTTGTGACCCAAAAATGCCGATTAGGTTGAAGGGACAGGTCTATAAATCCATCATTTGACCTGTCCTTTTATATGGAAGTGAAGCCTGGGCCTATACTTGAACGGCACAAGCGGGAGCTGCGGGTCACGGATGTGCAAAGTTTCGCGGAAGGACCGCGTGAGAAACTCCCGAATTCGCGGCAGCCTCCATGTCCGTGACATAGCAGACAAACTGCAGGAGACCCGCCTACGCTGGTACGGCCACGTCTTGCGTAAACCGGCAAACTACGTAGGAAACAAGTACCAATGGGCTCTCAACCAAGGATGCCGAAGACCGTGCGAAGTGGAGAAGAAAAAGCCGGAAGCGGACCCCGGGCTCCGAAGCAAACCAAATGAGGATGCAACCGGAAACACGCTAGGATGAAAGAGAGAGGAGAGAGTTTTGAAAAACTAATTATGGCTTACTCATTTTATTAGTTCTTTTTATGTCCTCAGTGCTCGTCTGCATGACTGCATTATTTTTAAAAATTAAGTCGTCTTAATCCGTTGAAGTCACTTTCCTCTTCCCACCGTGGGCTAGTCGGGTGATTGTTCCTGTAGACTCTCTGTACGTGTTGGGTATTACCTCGGAATAGAAAAAACAGTGGAAGCGTGGGTATTACTGTAAGTGCAGAGAGTAGAGCTAGAATTCGTCGATAAAACGGTTTTCCTGGGAATTACGCTTGACCCCAGGCTACAATGGGGCCCTCATATAACATCTCTTTCCGGACGGCTAAGTTCAGCAGCATATGCTGTCAGAAAAATCCGCCAACTAACGGATGTCGATACCGCGAGACTGGTATATTTTAGTTACTTTCACAGTATCATGTCTTACGGTATTTTACTATGGGGACGGGCTGCAGACATCGAGTCTATTTTTATTTTGCAGAAAAGAGCCATCAAAGCGATATATAATCTCCGCCGGCGCGATTCTCTCAGGGAACTGTTTAAGATTATTAACATCATGACGGTACCTTGTCAATACATTTACGAAAACATCATGTAAGTATGTCAGAAAGAATTTACATCTTTTTAGTAAAAGAGGCGAGAGACATAATTATGGTACTAGAAATAGGGACCAGTTAGTTCAACCAGGCTTCAGACTGGCTAAAGTAGCCTCATCTTTCATGGGGTACTGTTTAAAATGTTATAATAAGATACCTCCCCATATATTAGAACTAAATGAGACGAAATTCAAGTCTTGTATTAAACGCACACTATGCAGGCAAGCATATTATAAGTTGGGGGATTATATTGAAGATAAAAATGCTTGGCTGAATGCTGGTCCTGCTCCACAGCCACTAGAGAGCCCAAACTAATCTGTAAATATTTCGGAAACATTGTTGGACCGGCTGAAGATTGTAAGAAAAATTTGCATTGTTAGAATCCACTTACTTAGCATTGTATAATTTCAGCCATTAACAGCACATGTGTGAGTACTGTGTACCTTTAACTTTAACTTTAATTATCAGTTTTAGGTATGTTTTTGACTTGAATGTACCCTGGCGGTTGGGAGTGTCATGCTCACTCAAAAGTGTAGCTGATGGTGGCGTATGCGTTGGATCATTTGGCTCCCTTCAAAATGGTTGAGCCGAATGGTGCTGGCGCATGCGTCATGATCGTGAACGGGCGCCGTCAGTCGGGACTGCTCATTTCTTAGCTGCCATGGTTAATTTTAATTATTTATTTGAATTGTTCCTCTTTTATTCCGGACGCTTTTATCCTGCTCGTCTTTTACATCGTTCTCACACGTATGTATAATTTCAACCCGATGTAAATAAATCTTTGTAAAAAATATTATTTTTAAAAGAGTGTCCGTGGAGTTTCTTGCACGTTCTTCTCCATAGAGATCTACGCTTTGGAACGTGCAAATAGCTTCAACTTTTTGGACCGACCGACCTTGACAATTCAAAAGTGCCTGTAAATGGTTTAATTGAAATAAATGCTTGAATTTTGAATTTCATTACCGATCATATTACGAAGTCTTTTACCCTGTATGTTTGAGCATGTTTTGGTAGGTACCTAGGTAATTAGTTTGTTTCCTTCACGTCATCGTAGAACTCATTTATAAGCTCGAAGGTGTGTGTCAACATTCATTCAACTACGAGGCGTCAGAGAAACCAGCCGTATAATTTCTACTTAACAAATCAATTGTTTAATACTGAAAATTAGCAAAATGCTTTCATTTAGTATAATCGATGACTTACTAAATTTACTCAAATCAAAAAAACGTAAAAGAGTTTTAATCACCGGATTTCGCCCTTTCAAACACATTAAAGAGAATCCAAGTTGGATAGCAGTTAAGGCTATGCAGACCAAACTAATTAAAAAGAACCACATAATAATTCTGACCAAGGAGCCGATCTCTGTGCGGTATGTGGATGTGGACCTGACTGTACAGACACTGCTGGACAGCGAGCGATCTGATGTGAGTAGAAATGTGGCACCATTTTTTTTTAACGTTGTACCACACTAGGAATTTGTGTATCTGTGTTTACCTAACTCATATACACAAACAGCCAGACCCGGAACAACTATCAGTCGGCCATACAAATATTTGTTCCGTGCGGGAATCAAACCCACGACACACAGCGTAGACCACTGCGCCAACCGTGTCGCCTATAATATTGTTGTATTATTATTGTTTCGCATTTCTTAGGCACCTAAAAAAATCCAAAACTCATTTATTCAAATTAGGCTGCCAGCACTTTTTGAACGTCAAGTTTAAACAAAAGACAATCCCCCAAAACGCCCGCCCGAAGAAGTGACCAACTCCCCAGCAACACATTAAAGCGGGTACATTTACTTTAGGTGCTTTATGCACCCCAGCTATGTGCGTGGTACCACTTTGCAGTTTGGCATATTATATGGATCCTGGATCGTGAATTCCTATGATATAAGTATATTCGAATCACAAGATCAAGCCACACCAAGGTTTCCAGTCCCGTTGTTTTCCATAACCTATTTCTTTGAGAAGAAAGGTAACGCTCTGCCCTTTTCTTTCTGGTGTAGGTTCGTATTACTTTAACTTAATTTTTTTATTATTTTCAGTTGACCATCCACGTCGGTGTTTCAGAAAACGTTTCGTGCTTTGTGTTAGAGACTGAGGCTAAAAAAAAAGGTTACAAAAAAACTGATGATGCACAGCGCACAGCCGCGCGTTATCAGAACCCGTCGCCTGGAGCGGATTCCCTTTTCACACAACTGGACGTGGCAACCATCCAGAAGGAGTTCAACTCGCTATATGGCGACCTTCGTGCTGAAATATCACATGATGCAGAACGGTTAGTTCCCTAGACTGTTGTTTTTGCAAATGTCCAGCCCTTTGCCTTCCAGGGGCGCGATAACTCTTTTGTACAAATCCTGCACCCTGGCAGGCACTGGACCAAGCGTGCCTGTCAACTATGCTGAAATCTCTTTGATGCGCGCGTGGCACACAACGCTCCGTCGCGTCGACCCGGGCTTGGTCCTTATCGAATGGCGAGCCACCCATCGCTCGCCTTCCGCAGGCTCACACCTACGGTGGCCGGCAATCGCCCTCGGGCTCCCGACGACGCCTGGGCTGATTTTTCTGGTGCGGCGGCTAGAGCGTGAGGTTTACCTCTCCCTCCAGCGTCCTGTCTTCTGGTTCTTCGTACCTGCTTCCTATGCCCCTCGCCCGGACCATGGATTGAACCAAGGCCGGGTGCGAGAGGTCCTAGGACCCGAAGTTGCACTCTGTGCGCTGACAAGTCAGCAGAAATCTGTTATCTGAGAGTATTATACTATGAGAGAACTAGTGCAGACATATTGCGCTTACTTGACTACACTACGATTCAGTGACATTATCACACGAAAATACGTGTCTTGTTTATGTGAATGTTTTGCCCTGATATAGGTAGATATTATACCTACTGATCTTTATTGTTCCAGGTATCTCTGCGAATACATTTATTACACATCGCTCAGCCTGAACCGCTGCCCGACGCTGTTCGTCCATATTCCGCTTCACAAGTACACGACCGAGCAGCTTGTAAGAGGACTTGAACGTATCGTAGAATTATGTGTTTATCAGTTGGACCAGATAACTGATATGAAACCAGTAGCAAAATAGTACCTATTGATTACTGTTTATTTTGGTATAACAAACTGTATAAAATGTTAGTAGCCAACCTTTAAGATCCGCCTAAGTACTTGGTACTATGAATACCCTGCAAGATATATTATAATACTCGAACTAGTATACTTAGGTATACTATACATAATATTTTATTTCCCACCTAAAATGTATCTTTAGGTGGTAAATAATAATGTCTTTAGTGTGGGACGCTACTTGCGTCTATACTCTTGCGCCATCCCATCTTCTTAGCTCTTCGTGATGTGCTGGCGCTGCCACCGTGGCTGCAAAGAACCTCAAGCGGCGGAAATATAATAACCTCGTTGGAAGTTGTATTTTCGAGCCGTTTGGGGTTAAAACTCTCGGGTCGTGGGGTCCGAGGGTCCGAGTGCCCATAACTTGTTCAAAGATCTATCAAGACGCTTAGTAGACACTTCGTGTGACCCAAGGGCTGGCTTTTACCTCGGCCAAAGGATAAGCATTGCCATACTACGTGGCAATGCTGCCAGCCTTTTGGGCTCATTACCAATAGCTAGCGATGCGGACTAATTTTTCGACGCCATTATTATGTTAGTTTTAGTTCGTTTAAGAGTTTTTTTTTATTGTACCTATATACATGTGGTTTGAATTGCTGGTAATAAATATTATTTGCATTAAAAAAATGTCTATTTATTGTAATTTAAATCCACCATAAAACGATAATGTGAAAAAAGGCCAAGTTTCTCTACACAAAGTTTTTTGGGGGGTTGGGGGTTGAGATGACATAGCTTCATCCCCCGCTATCCCTCCTGAAAAATAAACTCTTTTCTTTAATCTGCCATGTGTTATTACTTCCCAGAATTTGATCATAATTGACTACACTTTCGGATGGTGTAATAATACAGGATGTGTTTCCTTTTTCAAAATCAACCAGATCGATTGCCGGACCCCGGTTAGGAACAACGATTTTTCAAAAATCCAATGATGCTGTGGTACTTATCATGAAAATCGGGCTCGAGACTTCTATAATTTTTTCGATATTCCTCTTAGTTTTGGATTTGGCCATCATGTCACACTTTAAAAATTCACTCTGATTATAAAAAAATATGAACATCCGAACCTCCTCCTTTTTAACCGACTTCCCAAAAAGGAAGAGGTTATCAATTCGGTTGTATTTTTTTTTTTTTTTTATGTTTGTTACCTCATAACTCTGACAATTATGAACCGATTTGAAAAATTCTTGTTTTATCTGAAAGGATATACTTGCAGATTGGTCCCATTTAAATCATATCAAAATCGGTTACGAACTTTGGATTTTAAATCGAAATACCTGGAATTTGACTATTTAGATGATTCTTTGATAATCGAAATTGCCTATTTTGCTTTTCTGCGATTTTGCAGTGGTGTTGTTAGGTGTGGGGTACCACTAAAAAGTGAAAAATAAAAAACTTTTTACAAAAAAATACAACCGACTTCCAAAAAAAACACTGCAAAGTAAAAAATTACTTTAATTTCGGAAGTCGGTGTCAAAATACGAAGAAAGTAACAAAAACACCGACTTCCGAAATTAAAGTTATTTTTTACTTTGTAGTGTTTTTTTTTGGAAGTCGGATGTATTTTTTTGTAAAAAGTTTTTTTTTTTTAAGTCGGTTTAAAACGGGATTTAGAGTTCACGGAGTCGCTCCTGCTCAGCAGCTCGCGACAAAACTACCTGCGATAAGCGTCTCTCTAGGGTGATCTCTCAACCCCAACGTAAATTTTTATTACATAAAAAACAATGGATGTGGATAATGGATGTGGGTAAGAAGGCTGCCAGGCTTAAGTGGGATTGGGCGGGTCACGTTAGCCGCATGAACAGTGAACGTTGGGCAAAAATCTCCACACAGGGGGCCTGAAGATGGACGGCGCCGCCGAAGCCGGCCCAGAAAGAGGTGGTGAGACGAGCTGGATGCATACCGTGGTGGCGCGGGAAAAGGATGTGGAAAGACTTGGGGGAGGCCTTTGCCAGCAGTGGGACAGTACAGGCTAAAAAATAAAACAAATACACTTAATAAAACCCTCTTGAATTCTATACTTATACTTATAATATTATAAAGCAGAAGAGTTTATTTGTTTGTTTGTATGTTTGTTTGTTTGGTGGAACGCGCTAATCTCAGGAACTACTGGTCCTATTTGAAAAATTATTTCAGTGTTAGATAGCCCATTTACCGAGGAAGGTTATAGGCTATATATCATCACGCTAAGACAAATAGGAGCGGAGCAGTAATGGAAAATGTGACGCAGACGAAGTTGCGCGGGTCAGCTAGTATTACATAAAAACATTGAACCTACTTACCTAATATTAAAACCATTTATAACGATAGTAAAGTAAAAACTTTAGATTTAAATATTGTTATTTATTCGCACCCTATCTCGGATAGTTTAATCATAATTAAATAAATAGAAGTGACTTTTTGAGTCATAGAGAAAGGTCAAAAGCCTCGAAAAATATTTTGTCGCGCCTCGGATAGGTTTGATTTTCTTACACAGAACATACAGAAGAAACTATTTTGACTAAACCGGAAAGCTAGTGTAAGTTTTTGTTCTAGGATTTATTTTATTATTTATAGTTACGGATTATATTATTGTTTTATAGTAATTTGGTATTTAATTATGTCTGGTCTGTTTCTCATGAAAACTAAAAAAAAACCGTCACAATGCGGGAGGGTTCCGTACAAACCTGTAGGTATATATATAAGCAAAAGTTGCGGTTTACGATTTATGACGTATTAAAAAAAACTACTTAGGTACTAGATCTCGTTCAACCCAATTTTCGGTGGAAGTTTACATGGTAATGTAGACACATCATATACATTGTATGTTTTTTTAGTTTTATCAATCTCTTATTTTAGAAGTTAAGGGGAGGGGGACACATTTTACCACTTTGGAAGTGTCTCTCGCGCAAACTAAGTATTCAGTTCTAAAAAAAAAAATAGAAACCTCCATATCATTTGAAGACCTATCCATAGTTACCCCACACGTATACACGCAAAATACGCGCTTAGTCGTGGAGTTGCGGAAACCAGCCCGATATAGGTACATACATACATACCCCACACGTATGAGTATAAAGAAAAAAACATTTTTGAAATTCAGTTATTATAAGTATGGGCCCCCCATACTTATAATAACTGAATTTCAAAAATAATTGTTTTTTTTGTGTGAAAACACAGTTCACAGAATACATCTACTTACCAAGTTTCAACAACATAGTGCTTAATGCTTATATAGTTTCGGAAAAAAGTTGCTGTGACATACGGACGGACAGACAGACAGACAGACAGACATGACGAATCTATAACTAAGGGTTCCGTTTTTTGCCACTTGGTTACGGAACCCTAAAAGGCTTCAAAGATTAATCTTTCAGTCGGAGCATGGAGCATAAAGTCGAATAACTTTAGACATGTAATTTCTATATACCCGGATAAAAAATAGTAACCTGATAGTTATATGATTCTGTAAGTAATAAAATAAATCAGCTGGAAAGATGCCGACGGAAAACTCTTCACAGATGAATATTTTTCTACAAATAATAGTGATTTTCAGGTACCATTTCAATGTATAAGCAATTACAAAAGTAAAGATATCATGGGCTTAATTTATAGATAACATATTAATCTCTCGAAGTAAATTAAAAAAAAATTAGGTCGTGATACAATTTTTTCGAACAAACACTTTTTTCCCATCACAATAATCGCAGAAAATTTTAAAAAGTAGGGTCCGAATATGTACCATTTTAGATAAATTAACAGCTCATTTTATCTTCAAACTTATAAAAAATTGCGGTATATATAGTCCTTCATAGTTCCAGCTATTTTTTTTGTATCTAAATATTATTTTTTAATTATTAGCAAAAATAAAAACACTTTTGTCGAATTCTTCATACATTTTGCACGCGTGACGCGCGGTCTATCTATCATTCCGCGCTCAGAAGCGCTTGTGGAAGCACGGACGGGTGCGGGTGTATCACTCTCTTGCGAAAAATAAATACGAAAATCAAATAGAAAAGATTCTAGTGTGTATACGTGTGAGACCGTGGCGGGTCGTACGTAGTCGTTTTTCGGATAGGAAAGAGTTGATACTATTTCGGAGAAAAATAAAATTAAGTACCTACGAGTATCATACTTTCATTACTTGAATATGATTTAGAAATCTGTTGGGTAAGATCGGGATCGATTTCTCAACCATGTCAACAACTGCTTAACCCCTTAAGCAGTTGTTGACATGGTTGAGAAATCGATGGGTGGGGTTAAGCTGCTTAGGATTTGGGTAAGGTCACGTTGTCGGCTGTGAGGTTTGTAAGTGGATGGGAGGGAGGAGGATTATGATTTTAACCGTCTTTTTTTTGTACATAAGTATAACGAATCTGGAGTAAAAACCATAATCCAAGATAGCGCGCACCAAAATTTACGTCACGGGTGCCATTGTCGTGGTTTTTGGGATCCCTAATATCAAAAATGGGGTAAATACCAAAATTCAAGATATCACCGACAAAAATTTGAAAACTTCGTCAAGGGTGATATTTTTACGATTTTTGGGGTGAGATGTGATGTCACCGACAAAAATTAGATAATCGTCTGTCATGGGTCGCTGATATCGAATATGAGGTCAAAACCAAATTCCAAGAAGGCACCGATAATTTTTTTACAACTTTTCGTCATGGGTATCACGTTCATAGTTTTGGGGGTCGCTGATATCGAATGTGGGGTCAAAACTAAAATCCAAGATGGCAACAGCAAAAAATTTACAACTTTTCGTCATGGGTGTCAATTTCATAGTTTTTAGGGTCGCAGATATCGAATATGGGGTCAAAACCAAAATCCGGAAGGCCCCGACAAAAATTTTACAACTTTTCGTCATGGGTATCATTTTCATAATTTTGGGGGTCGCTGATATCGAATGTGGGGTCGAAACTAAAATCCAAGATGGCAACAGCAAAAAATTTACAACTTTTCGTCATGGGTGTCAATTTCATAGTTTTTAGGGTCGCAGATATCGAATATGGGGTCAAAACCAAAATCCGGAAGGCCCCGACAAAAATTTTACAACTTTTCGTCATGGGTATCATTTTCATAATTTTGGGGGTCGCTGATATCGAATGTGGGGTCGAAACTAAAATCCAAGATGGCAACAGCAAAAAATTTACAACTTTTCGTCATGGGTGTCAATTTCATAGTTTTTAGGGTCGCAGATATCGAATATGGGGTCAAAACCAAAATCCGGAAGGCCCCGACAAAAATTTTACAACTTGTCGTCATGGGTGTCATTTTCATAGTTTTTTGGGTCGTTGATATCGAATATGGGGTCAAAACCAAAATCCAAGATAGCACCGATAAAAATTATACAACCATTTGTCATGGGTGTCATTTGCATATGATTTTGGGGTCGATGATATGATCGAATATGGGATCAAAACCAAAACAAAAATTTTCGTCATGGGTGTCAATTTTATTTACGCAGTTGTGGCCGCCGCGGTTGTTTGCCTCATTAAATATATTATAGAATAGCTATCCCCTGCGGCTTTGCTCCCGTCAACTAGCAACTTTCTTATTTTTTTACATAAAAAACTTCTCCTCATAATAAAAAACAACAAAAAAAGAATTAGCAAAATCGGTTCAGCTGTTCTCGAGATTTGCGCTTAGCAACACATTTAGCGATTTTATATTATATATTCACTACTTCCATAATTATGTTTTAACTTTCACCGAAAATGCTGATACCACAGTTTCAATCATCACTCGGGAGTTGAGATTAAATACGCCAAACATTTTAACTAGACCTCCAGGCTTTTGTCCAGGCATAAGGAGAATTATCGCATTTGTTGGCTTTTTTAGTTTATTATACACAAGTCAATGCAAAAATGGCCAAAATTAAAACCCGTTTTCTTTTCGTTTTCCGTTTTTAATTGTTTTTCTTAATGATGTGTTCAAACTGATTATAAGACCGCCTAAATTTTGTTTATTTTCAAGTATTAAATAGAAACTTGCTTATTAAAAGTTAAAAATAAAATAATAAAAAACTTTTCACAAAAAAATACAACTGTCTTCCAAATAAAAAAAACAACACTGAAAATTATAAAATAACTAACTTCGGAAGCCAATGTTTTTGGCTGTTTTTTTTTTTTGGGAAAATGTTTTTTATTTTTCACTTTTTAGTGGTACCTACTCCATATTAACAACACCAATAGAAAGCCGCAGGAAAGAAAAATACGCAATTTCATTTATTTGGATGACAAAATACATCATCCAAGTAAACAAATTTCAGCTTATTTTGATTTAAAAACAAAACTACAAAATCGTTTTTGATATTATTTGTACGAGACCACTTTTAAAGTGTGATCTGTTTGTTAAAAATTACCAATATTTACTACGATAAACAACACGTCTTATCACTTTAAACCGTTTGGCAAAGTTCAGATATCAAAATGGCTGACATCAAATGCATCGTTTTGACTGACCCGTGGTGGAGTAATGTATAATTCAAAAATAATGTAAAACTAGACAACCGGAAACTTGAATAAATAAAAGCTAAAATGTGGCACAGGGATATATTATAGCCTGGAATAGGTTCCCATGGGCTGCGGGAACGGGATCAAAATTTCATGATTACAATTGGTCGCGATAACCGACAGCGTGCGAAGCCGCGGGCATCAGCCAGTTATACAATAAAATCTTCCCTGAAAACATATGCATTTATCAACGAAAACCTGAACGATATCGGATCAGTAGTCAGTTTTAAAGAATATCGCGGATACATACGGGTCGAACCGAGCACCTTCTTTTTATGAAGTCTGTTGAAAATACTGACTTGGGTACTTATCTCCCGACGACGGTACTAAGTAACAGTTACATAATGCATTTTCAAAGCTCCAGTTAATTTTCCAGAATCAATAAAAAAAAAAATAATATCAAGGATCAAGATTAATAAGTGAAGTATAAAATCGAGCGCTCAGGCAGCGGTTCTATGTGTGTGTACGCGTGATGTGGCTGTGTGCGACTTAGATACCTAAATTTGAGTCCTTCGAAAATGTAACAGCGTCCAGTGCGTTAGATGACGACCTTCCCACCGAGATACAGCCGGCTGACGTTTGACGACCTTCCTACGTTCCTACCAAGATACAGCCGGCTGACGTTTCGTTTTCTGCAAGATATTGGGTTAGCTATACTTAATCTGACACAATTTTCATTCGGGTGGAAATGACTAAAAAAAAACTTTTTACAAAAAAAATACAACCGACTTCCTCCGACACTACAAAGTAAAAAATAACTTTAATTTCGGAAGTCGGTGTCAAAATACGAAGAAACTAACAAAAACACCGACTTCCGAAATAAAAGTTATTTTTTACTTTGTACCTACCTAGTGTTTTTTTTTTTGGAAGTCGGTTGTATTTTTTTTGTAAAAGGTTTTTTAATTTTCAATTTTTAGTGGTACCCCACACCTAACAACACCACTGCATAATCGCAGAAAAGCAAAATACGCAATTTCGGTTACTTGGATGATATAAAACCATCATCCAAGTAGACGAATTCCAGCTATTTCGATTTTAAAATCCCAAGTTCGTAACCGATTTTGATAAAATTTAAATGGGACCAATCAGCAAGTAAGTATTATCCTTTCAGATGAAACAAGAATTTTTCAAATCGGTTCATAATAATTATTGTCGGAGTTACGAGGCAAAAAAACATAAAAAAATATACAGCCGAATTGAGAACCTCCTCCTTTTTGGTAAGTCTGTTAAAAAATAATTAAGTCAGCGTATTTCGGAGGCTGCCAGTTGCCACTGCTTAAACCTATCCACCGAATCGCAGCTGACGTTCACAGAGATCCATGATAAAGCTCTCATAACCATTTTACATGTTATCGTCAGGGAGGGAATTGGTCATGGAAATCTGTTGCTGGCTGCTGGCTCGCGGACCAATTATTGTTTTTGATTTACGATCCCCAAGCAACGTATAAAATCAAGATTGTCCATGGTCAACAATAAGGTATACCAACATTACGGCGTAAAAGTCATCTGACTAGAGTGTTATCAGCTGTCAATTGTCATTGTCACTCGTCAAGTCGTCAACAACAAACTGTTGAACGAAACTGTGTCAAACAGAACAGAAACCAAGACCCAGACTAGTCGAAGTCGCGGATCTGTATCTCCTGCTACAAAACAAATATTTTGTTTCCTAAATAATTGATAGAACTTAGTATTATGAGCAACGAGCTCGATTATTGGTTAAAACCGATTGTCCTTGTTACGGGCTTCGGTCCGTACATCGACCACCCGGTGAACGCTAGCTGGGAGGCTGTGAAGATAATGAATATAGAAGAAATTGAGAAGAAACATAATGTGGAGCTGGTTCTGATAGAGCTGCCGGTCACGTACGAGAACGTGGACGAGTTCGTGCCAGCGCTGTGGGAGACACACACTCCGAAGGTGAGATTCACCCTAACTAGCTTTTTATAAAGCTCAACAACTTTTATAAACGACCACCTTTAGCCCGCGATTTCGTACGCGCTTATCTCGTTTTTTCCCGTTCTCGTAGTGCTCCCCGACTTTCACCAAGGAACCTACACGCTAAATTTCAGCTTTCTACGGCCCGGAGTTTCGACTGTGTCTGTCAGTAACGGTAGAATGAAATATATTGGGATTTTGAAATAAGAAGAACAGGTTGTTGAATTTGATGCATATCAAATAAACACATAAATACAAAACAAATTATTCTTAGATGGAATTTGATGTACAATAATTTCCTTATAACTGGTACCTACATAAAGATCAACGGGACCAATAATAAAAATAACAAAAAAATATTTATTTCCCAAAAGATGTAGATAGTTGTATTTTAACTTACAATTTTATAAACTTTGAGTGGACTGTGTCAATTTACATTCTGAAGGGAAAAATGATTTTATTTACTTAAGTATTTAAATTTTACATGAACATGTGAGAGTGAGTGGGTGAGGGTGAATGAATGTGATTGTAGGTGTGTAGGTAAGTAAGTGGAGGTGTTGTGTGTGCGAGTGTATGGGTGGAGGGAAAGAAGTATTCGTGCAAGCATGGAGATTAGTGGAAGTTTTTGCCGAGTCACCCGCGTCCGTAGGAGAATACCCTTCAGCAAATCCCTACACGTGGTCCCCAGGTGGTGCTAAACAGTTGACACTAACCGCCTCCGTGGTAGTGATTATACCACCTGATTCAGACCCAGAGGTCCCGGGTTCGATTCCCAGCGGGGGCAAATTTTTTGCTTGGTTTGGTTGGTGGTAGGACTTGTTCTAAGTCCGCCTGGCAAGCTACCACCATCATGTCTAAGTCTGTCGCCATAACAACAATGTTAACAGCATTGTTGTGTTCCGACAGTTAGAGGTATGATAGCCAGTTCCTCTGTTTAAGAGGATTCCGGGTGAAACTCGCTTCCATCTTTGGCCTAATCATCACTTTCCATCAGGTGAGATTTGGGCCAAGAGTTTCCCAGTTTTATATATAAAAAAAAGTGAAGTAAATTTAATACACGATGAAGGTAAGTAAAGTCTCCATTTCGGCGTAATCCTGTTTAAGTAGCCATTCTGTCACTTTTAATTTTAGATTGTGTTTATTGAGGTTTAAGATGTTCAGTAAAGTTAAATATTTCATTAAAACATACAAAGATATGTTTAAAAAATATAAAAAGCAGCATCCAAGAAATCGGCGGTTAGGGCTCCAGAAAAAAGAACCTCCTCACAATACGAGCCTTATTGAGGACTATTGCCTTCTGTATCAGGAAGTCGAAGCTTTTGGCCACGAGGCCATTGGCTGTATTGTCAATCAGCACGATGACAGCCGAGTTCACATTCCACATGTGGACAACCTCGTGTGCTAAGTCAAGATACTTAATTTGTATTTCTTTCTCATCTTTCTCGAGATTCTCGTCATTTATGATGCTATCATCGATAGGATAATATTTATTATAAGGCTTAATAATATTGCCAACACAATATACATAATTTAACATTCCATAATTAATTATTTAACATGCAATCAAAGGTTTTAGGTGTTAAATAGATAGATAATGCATACCTATATATTTATTAACCACAAAAAGTTTACTGCAATAATTCCTAATGTGTTTGTCAGATCAATGAATTGCCTTCCCAGGGTAAACATTGGCATGCCAACTACTGAAAAATCAAAACGTCAGCAAATCCTTTGATAAAATTTTCCTCCTTACCACAACCGCAACCACAATTATTTCTCATAATGTTGCATGTAACAATGTTTCATTGAATAAAACAGGAGGCAAAGAACAACAGCAATGATATGCTGGAACACTTTACTCCCAATATTATTGGAAAACCAACCAAATTAAAATTTTCCATACCTCACAAAGTCGGCAAAGTGACTTTTAGATATTCTCACTCCTTTGAAAATATCTTCCTCTTTACTTTCTACATAAGACTGTTAAAGTCAGTTAATGAAAAAGGCATGCAAAATCATTTATTTGTGTCATTTCCCAGCTGATGATTCATGTGGGGATGTCGAGCAAGGGTGAATGCTTGCAGCTGGAGTCTCAAGCCCACAGGAAAGGCTACCAGAAGAAGGACTACTTTGACAAATTTCCCGCTAACTGCTCATGCTTGGCTGAGGGAGCTATACGGTTACATACGAAGCTAAATGTGGAAAAAATTTGCAAGGAGTTTAACGGTGACAACCCTCCTGAGGAGAGATATAGAGCGGAAGTGTCTATGGATGCTGGCAGGTAATATCTGACTTCTTTACATTAGTGCCATACTCAACCTATAAACATTCCCATTCTAGGCAACCCGGTGCAGATTGGTCCACATTTATAAACTAATGGCAAAGATGTATCAACATTATCATACTTCTTAAATCTCACATCTATTGAAGTTCTTTTCACAAAAACAATTTGGAGCCTAAAATATGTTTACATATGTGGTGTAGTAACTTATTTCTTTATCTAGTGTTTATTTTATTTAAATGACAAACTACCTATATTACACTTAAAATAGGGAATAAAACTCCGTAAATAAAATAAGGCGTTAAAAAACGTCCCCATCGCTATCGGTTGGAAGTGAGCCCAAGAGACTGGCGGCATTGCCATTTGCCACATTGTATGACACTCTGTCCGAGGTAAAAGCCAGCCCTAAAATATTTGGAAATGCTCCCTGTGATCTCATGTACTTATACATTATGCCTGAACAGACCTAAGTAGATCTCTTTATAGTTAGAGAGAACAGGTTTCTCTGGGTCAACTGACTCCATCGTCAACCTTGTCTCTGTCACCTCTGAGAATAGAGTCAAGAGCAAAACCATCTCAAATAAAAAAAAACACAATGTTCTCTCTAATGAATCTGATCTGTCTTACTCTATTGCTTGTTGCTTTAAAAATATATATAGGTAATATGTATATTTTTTGTAAGATTTATAAATTTTACAAAATAGCGCCATTTATTTATATTGATAGGTACATTCATTTTTTATGTTGCAAAAATGTCGTAAAAATAATGTAGACAATGGTAATTTTCATGCAACAGTAAATTAAATCAATAATACTTTAACATTATGTTCATTTGTCTTTGTTCTAAACAATAGTACATTGCACTGATTAGATAACCGATGTTATTTACTTGTTATCTTAAAGCGGACAGATACATTGTGCAACATCTCAAATGATCTTATCTTAAATATTGATCTTTGTTTTTGTTTAGGGTACCGTATCCAAAGGGTAATCAACTGAACCCTATTACTAAGCCTCCGCTATCCGTCAGTCCGTCTGTCTGTCATCAAGCTGTATCTCAAGAACTATAATAGGTAGACAGTTGAAATTTTCAGTGCTTATTTCTTTTGTTTTTGCGATATATCAGTAAATAATAATTAAATTCAAAATGAACGGGGGCTTCCATACAAGGAACGTGTTTTTTTCGGTTCGTAGAGTAGATCTATAATAAGTCAAAAGTGAAGGCGCAAACCCACCGCGGTGCACGCTGTGCACGGGTACGCGGTTCATTTTAGCGGCGTGCCAAAGTGGGTCTTCGTTTCCACTGGAGTACACGCGGCTACGTTACACAAGCCGTATCTCGAAAACTGCTCCGATAGTGTTATGAATGACATAGTCGTGAGTTAATATTTGTGTATAGCGTGCATGGCGTTGACTGCGTTGAGCTATATGAGCCCCATATTATTCAAGCAAGCCACGCGTGTACTCATGACGTCAGTTTTCGTCTGCGTAGATTGTCTGTGGGTCGCAGTGGACACAATCTCTATAATGTGTATGTGTTTACAAATAAAAAAATATATATAAGTAGTTTATCAGCCATCTCGTTACCATAACACAAGCATTAGGTTGCTTAGCTTGGGACTATATAGCGTTTTGTGAAATGTCCAAGGATATTATATTATATTATTCCATTTATTCATTGTATATACATATTATTTACATTTTTAAATCTGATATTGATATGATAAATTTCTATGAAATTTATTAAAAAAAAAAAAACATTTAAAAAAATAGGCTTCAATGGGGCCCTCATATAACATCTCTTTCCGGACGGCTAAGTTCAGCAACATATGCTGTTAGAAAAATCCGCCAGCTACCGGATGTCGATACCGCGAGACTTGTATATTTTAGTTACTTTCACAGTATCATGTCTTACGGTATTTTACTATGGGGACGGGCTGCAGACATCGAGTACATATTTTTATTCTACAGAAAAGGGCTATCGATACATAATCTCCGCCGGCGCGATTCTCTTAGGGAACTGTTTAAGATTATTAACATCATGACGGTACCTTGTCAATACATTTACGAAAACATCATGTATGTCAGAAAGAATTTACTTCTTTTTAGTAAAAGAAGCGAGAGACATAATTATGGTACTAGAAATAGGGACCAGTTAGTTCAACCAGGCTTCAGACTGGCTAAAGTAGCCTCATCTTTCATGGGGTACGGTTTAAAATGTTATAATAAGATACCTCCCCATATATTAGAACTAAATGAGACGAAATTCAAGTCTTGTATTAAACGCACACTATGCAGACAAGCATATTGTAAGTTGGGGGATTATATTGAAGATAAAAATGCTTGGCTGAATGCTGGTCCTGCTCCACAGCCACTAGGGAGCACAAACTAATCTGTAATCTGTATTTCGGAAACAATGTTGGACCGGCTGAAGATCTGAAGATTGTAAGAAAAATTTGCATTGTTTAGAATCAACTTACTTAGCATTGTATAATTTCAGCCAATAACAGCACATGTGTGAGTACTGTGTACCTTTAACTTAAACTTTAATTATCAGTTTTAGGTATGTTTTTGACTTGAATGTACCCTGGCGGTTGGGAGTGTCATGCTCACTCAAAAGTCTAGCTGATGGTGGCGTATGCGTTTGATCATTTGGCTCCCTTCAAAATGGTTGAGCCGAATGGTGCTGGCGCATGCGTCATGTTCGTGAACGGGCGCCGTCAGTCGGGACTGGTCATTTCTCAGCTGCCATGGTTAATTTTAATTATTTATTTGAATTGTTCCTCTTTTATTCCGGACGCTTTTATCCTGCTCGTCTTTTTTACATCGTTCTCACATGTATGTATAATTTCAACCCGATGTAAATAAATCTTTGTAAAAAATTTTTGTTTTTAAAAGAGTGTCCGTGGAGTTTCTTGCCGTTCTTCTCCATAGAGATCTACGCTTTGGAACGTGCAAATAGCTTCAATTTTTTGGACCGACCGACCTTGACAATTCAAAAGTGCCTGTAAATGGTTTAATTGAAATAAATGCTTGAATTTTGAATTTTGAATAAAAAATAGTAGCCCACCGGTATCGGGAACAGGATCCAAGCTACCGGTGGTCAGGGCTCCAGAGAGAGGAACCTCCTCACAATACGCGCCGTGTCCAGGAGTACTGCTTTCTGGATCAAGCCCTTGATCCAGCTGCCCAACGAGAGCCTCTTGAGGTGTTGGTCGAGGCTCTTGGCAATAACGCCATTGGCCGTCACGACTATCGGCACAATGACTGCTGTGTTCACATCCCACATGTCGACAACCTCGCGAGCCAAGTCAAGATACTTTGTTTCTCTTTCTCAGACTTCACGAGGTTCTCGTCATGAGGGACTGCTATATCAACCATCATTGCGCGACGCTCTAGTCGGTCTATCATCACTATGTCAGGCTTATTGGCAACCCCGCTTGGGCGGCGCACCGCCGTGTCCTCGAAACGGCGATTGGCGGCGACCTCTCGCGTCCGGCCCTGGTCCAAGCCATGGTCCGGAGCGAGACGGAATGGGACGCCGTTGCCTCCTTCTGCGAAGCAGTCATGCTAGCGAAGGAGGTGGCGGAGCGGGAGAGGAGACCCTCTCGTCCCGGCCGCCGTGGTGGACGCCGCGGGCGTCGGGGGCCACCTGGTAACCTCCGGCCACCGTAGGCGCGGGCCTGTGGACGGCGAGCTATGGGTGGCTCGCCGTCCGTCCGTCTAGTGACGACAGGCCGTGTCGACGGCGCGTTAGTGTTCCACGCGCGCCTCAAAGAGAGTCAGCAACACAGAGGGGCCCGAAAGGGCCGACGCCTGCCGGAGTCGCGGGATTATTCGCAAGAGACACCGTGGTTCCGGAACACAAAGGGCAATGAAGGAACATGGATGGGTTTTAGTCAGTAGAAGTCTGACACTCCCTCCCGCTACACCCAGAGCGGGAGGAGTCATTGGATGATTTCCCATCCCTAAAAAAAAAAAAAAGGCTTATTGGCAACAATAGTCCTGTCAGTGATGATAGACCGATCCCAGTACAACGTGCAATTGCCGTTTTCGAGAACTGGGTTGGGCACATTATATTATTATTATTATATAATAATCACATACACTTTCTTGCAAAGTGTAGCGTAACGCTCGTGCATAGCCTCTCCGTGCGCCGCGGTGGGTTTCCGCCTTGATATAGGTTACCTACTTCTAGGCAAGCATGCTCCACATTTTCAACCACATCATCGCTCACCATCAGGTAAGATTTTGATCAAACGCGAGCCTATCAAAAAAAGAAAACCTGCCAAGGCCGTCTTTCACGCGAAGGGTCCCGTCCCATAAACCCAAACTGAAACACGTTTCTTGAGTTGATTTTTAATTTATTTTTAATTATTTTTTCTTACAAGAGCAGTAGAAATTCACCCTGAAAATATCAACTTTATTCATAATACGGTTCTTGAGATGCCCGCTTACAGACAGACAGACGGGGGCAGTGGAAGTTTAGTAATAGGGTTCCATTAGTTACCTACCCTTTCGTTACGAAACCCTAAACTAAAAAAAAAACCGACTCGTCATAACTGACTAAAATGTCACATTTAATGACTTCCCACTAAATGAGGACTTTAATTTCCTGTCAGTTTAATTGGGAATGGCGCGTGGCGTTTCAATCCGTTTCATCATTATGACGTATCTCTGGTAGGGGTTGCCCCGGTTGCCTGCCTAATATGCGGTGAATACAGGTTCGTTGCCATGTACGTCATCCGAAAAGTTTCGACGTGTCGACGTGTCGAGTGACGTTTTGTGGTTAGGCAGAGATAGGCGCATACGTTGATGCCATCGAATGTAAGAGCTCAAAGGTATAAGTGACAAACTACGCTCTACAAAACTGAACGTTTCTTCCATCTTCTCAGGAGATGTTATGAGTGCACTAGCTGTTCCGCGCAACTTCGTCTGCGTCACATCTATACTAATATTATAACAGCAGAAGAGTTTGTTTGATTGTTTGTTTGGTTGAACGCGCTAATCTCAGGAACTACTGGTCCGATTTGAAAAATTCTTTCAGTGTTAGATAGCCCATTTATCGAGGAATACTATAGGCTATACCGCGTGTATCTGACATCGACGCACAAACGATTTCCATGGGTCCGGGGCATGATTCTGGACACCCCAGTGTTGGAATTTTTCGTCGGTTCTTTTCTCATTTTTACATTTTTTTCAAGAGTACCACAAATAGGTATCAGCTCAGCTGAGCTGATATCCATTTGTGGTTTTATTCAGATTGCTCTTTTTAATGAAAGTAGTTAATTAATTATTATTTTAGTAAAAATCTCATTGGGTTAGGTCAGAATAACGATTATGAGCAGTCTAAAGTAAAAAAACCCTTGAAAAAAATGAAAAAATGAGAAAAAAGCCGACCAAAAAGTCTAGGGTGTCCAGAATCATGCCCTGGACCCATGGAAATCGTTTGTGCGTCGATGTCAGATACACGCGGTATATCATCATGCTAAGACCAATAGGAGCGGAGCAGTAATTAAACATGTTACGCAGACGACGTTGCACGGGTCAGCTAGTTTTACAATACATTGATGCTCCGCTCCTATTGAGCGTAGCGTGATGTTATACAGCCAATCTATAGCTTCCTCGATAAATAGGCTATTCTCTAAAATATTTTTTGCGGAGGGTATCTACTGCACGGGGTTGTTGCACCAACAACTCCCAAATGTCGGGTTACTACTGAAAAAATCCATCCGATCCACTAGACCTACAGGGCAATTAGACTTAGAACCAATCATACTAACTTAATTCTAACTTTAATTTAATTTTGTGAAAATCTTATTTTTATTTTGTAGGTATGTAAACCTAGTTATATGTGCATGCTGTGGTCTCCTTTAACTGAAGGAGCACACTTGAGTGAGCCACGTATCACTGTGTTTTATGTTAGACTAGCTGACCCGCGCAACTTCGTCTGCGTCACATTTTTCATTACTGCTCCGCCCCTATTTGCCATAGCGTGATGATATATAGCCTATCCTTCCTAGCCTTCCTCGATAAATGGGCTATCTAACACTGAACGAATTTTTCAAATCGGACCAGTAGTTCCTGAGATTAGCGCGTTCAACCAAACAAACAAACTCTTCTGCTTTATAATATTAGTATAGATGTGTGTATCTTTTGTTGGAGATCCAAATAAATAAATAAATACCAATGTTAATAAATATATTACGATTCAAACTGAATGACGGCTCAGGATACGACGCGATGCACTTCACAACCGCCACAAACCTTAACGCTAACTCTACCATCTATTCCAGATACCTGTGCGAGTACATCTACTACACGTCGCTGAGCATAGACAACACCCGTACTCTTTTCGTCCACGTCCCAGACAAGAACGTCTACTCCTCGGAGGAGACGGCCCGGGGTCTGGAGCGCATCTTATCGCTCTGTCTCACTCAGATCAACGAAAAGGGAGACGGTACCGACCAGGGCGCCAACGAGCTGAAGAAGGCTAAGGTAGATGATAGTGGCGACAGTAATGCTATAGATGTATAGTTTTGTTGGCAGTTGGTATAGGGGACGTGCAAGTACTGTAACTGGCAGCATTGAAGCATATACATTTTTAACCGACTTCCAAAAAGGAGGAGGTTCTCATTTCAGCGGGTATTTTTTTCTCCGAGGATTCTGATCCGATTTGTTTTTTTAGTTCGATGCTGTAGGTATACTTGCCATTTGTTCCCGTAAAAAATTAATTCAGTTTAGCTCAGTAGTTTTTAATTTTATGGACATTTTTGCGTATTTCAATATCTGCGTAGATGAAAACGTCGTCCAAGTATTACCAAAAATAACCTTAATTTCGGAAGTCGGTGTTAAAAAACGAAGATACAAAACCAAAAACACCGACTTCCGAAATTTAGTTTATTATACATATACCTTTTAGAGTTTTTTTGTTGAAAGGCGGTTATATTGTTTTGTAAAAAGTTTTTCAATCAAAGTTTCGAAATTGTACCGCTAGGTGGCACAGTCTACTTCGTGCACGATCCCATAAACGGAGCGAGCAAGAACTAAACGTGGCAGCACGGAAGCGTCAATGTCAAGAATAGGCTTGTGCTTGTGTCCAAAAAAAATCTAATTAGTCCGTCAGTTAGAATAACAAAACATATTTGACCCGTGTTTTTTCGTTTATTACGAGAACCAAAATTGACGAAGTTACGGCGCTTTTAAAATTCTCAATGCGTCACACCTTTGCATAATTTTTAGTGAGTCGTGACGTCACGAGCCCCCACTCCCGAGTTTTGATGCGTTTTATCTTTGTCAAGATTTATTGATTTACAAAAACAAGAAATACGTGTCCATTATTTTTCAATATTTTTGTGAATGATGGAATCTAGCCTATTCTTAGCCTTAAAGTTTCGAATATGCGACACTAGATGTTATAGTTAACGCCGTGCACGTTTTGCACGCCCTATTGAGGTGATATACAAGCGCGTGTCATGAACGATGAACATTGTTATCTTATCTGAAATTGTTTTTGTTTACCTATATTGTGTTCTGAAGTGCTGATTCTTGTGAAAATTGTGATAAAAAAGCGACACTTATCTATTGCTGAGAGTCATAAATACATACCTACCTAAGCATGGTTCTTGTGTCCAGACCGACACTTCGGGAAAAATTGCGAATGATTGACTAAGTATACCAATATGGTAAATGCCTAAAAAATCTAATTAAGTAGTCCATCAAATAGATTTTCAAAAAATATTGGACAGGTATTGTTTATTTTTTTCACGTTATTGAAAATCTTAGACGATACTTACCTACATTCTTCTTTAGTTTCCTTGAAAATAAAAAACTTATTAACTCTAGTAAACAATCATGAAATTATTTTTTAAATACCTTCATCATTTATTAAGTTATAGAGCTTCAAAGACTACAGTTAGAAAGAGAAGTCCGATACGTAATGTGACATCAAATTACACGACGAACGACTATACAGCTGCCATAGAAATCAGCGTTTTCGCGAGAGGGACAGCTGTTTAAAACATAGAGTATATTTAATAGTCTTTGGTTTAAAATAATTGTATCTCGTTCGTTTTTCGAGCAATTTAGATTCTAATTTCACAGTTAGTAAGTATTATATTTTCGAATACTTTTAGATAAACTGTTCAGATCATAAATACTTTTTTCATGCATATTCCCTATTACCACTAAGTTGACTAGGTACGTTGCATGTGTCTGTACATACGATTGCAGTTTAAAACAAGGTGATCAAAGTTTTTGCGGGATTTGGTCCTTTTTCTCGGCGGAGCATCAATCCGATTTGTAATTTAAATGGATAAGGCAACTATCCCTAAGTTAACACAAAATATAGAGGTCCGCATCGCAATCGCCTATAATCTGGAATTATCAAAGAGAATGTTCTTTACTTTCACTAATTTGAAGATTATACCCAAAGTACTTACCAAGTATTTTGCTGCGTAATTTCAAAAAGTGTGGCAACTATCCGGCTTTTACTCACCTATACGCACAAAACGTTTTGGGAATACATTCATTGTACCTACAGCTAAGGAGTGGAATTCCCTGCCGGAGTCTGTGTTTCCTGATAGCTACGACCTGGGAGTCTTTAAGTCAAGAGTGAATAGGTTACTTCTAGGCAAGCGTGCTCCATCTTAGACCGCATCATCGCTTAACATCCGTAGTGCGATTCACTAAGGCAGACATCTTTACAACCAAGAAATCATCGTTGAAACATCTGATAAATAGACGCCACATCAGATGTTTCAACGATGATTTCTTGGTTGTAAAGATGTTCTGCCTTAGTGAATCGCACTACAGGGGAGATAGCGGTCAAACGTAATCAATAGTAAAAAAAAAGCAAAAAATACGTGTTCAATATTTTTCGATTTTATAACTGACGGACTGAATAGAATCATATTTTTTACTCAGTAATCATCCCTATTCTGTGTTCTTTGAATAATACCTATTTAGGTACCTAACCAATGGTGGACCTAGTGTACAGTCAAGACGTTAATTCCTTCGTCAGTTTATAAATTAAACCTTTCGTGATTGTCTCTTTGACTTTAAAACTGAACAATTGATTGGATACGCGTTCATCCCAGTTTTTAATGTAGGTACATATAAGGATTTTCTATACCTTCCCGAAAGTGGGGCGAATGCGAATGCAAACTCAAACATTTAATGGACGAGCAATTTTATGAAATACTAGCTGACCCACGCAACTTCGTCTGCGTCACATTTTCCCTGAATTTCATTGGCTACAAACCTCACGGAGCCCGAGACCTTTCCAACGAATGCAAAACCGTGGAAATCGGTTCGTGCGTTCTGGAGTTATAGCGTCAGGAAGGAAAACCCGACTTATTTTTATATATTATGTCAAGATATATCAAGATTTGTTGTTGTTAATAATATTGTCAGTGTCACATATTTTCAATTATAAAGTGAGTGAGTGTGTGTGACTTGATGACAGTTCGTACCGAGTCGGCAAAGCAGTAAAGCACATTCTATCGAACGTATTACTGTGACTGTACACCAGCCTGGTAAAGCAAAATATCTGTCATCTCTGACCCAGATTAAAGTCAGGAGCAAAACCCACCTCAAATAAAAAAATATAAATAAACCATTCCAATTATATTGTACCTATGTCAAACATTTCATTACCTAGTACCTACGTAGTTTTTGCTAGTCGTAAGATTTTTATCTATTTACATAATTATACAAAAATTCCCTGTAAAAATAATTATGTAAGTAAAACACTCAGACCATTATATTGGTCTGAGGTAAAACATTACATCCTTATTTGTTAACATTTTGACCGCCATTGTGACCTATTCGTGACATCCAAAAGCTTTCCCAAATTCCCTGTACGCGTCAACGTAACGTCACAAATATTTCATTTCTTTTTAATTTGCGGTTTAGCGCGTGGCGTTAGTACTCCTGATGCATTTATGGTGTGCGTTCAAAGGCAGTTAATGAAATAACGAGTCATTGCAGTATTAAATGGGTAAATAAGGAATATAATTTGTGGTAATTCATTATACAGGGTGTAAGGGACAGCCTTCCACAAATTAACAGGGTGCAATCAGCTCCTTATTTTGAATCATATTCCAGTGGAAATTTCCTCAGGAATTATTATTTTTTTTTTTCGATTTTTCATTTTTTTTTTGCTTTATTTCAATGTAAAGTTACATCATCTGTATGCAGAACTCCATTAATGTAAATAACACAGCTAAAATGAAAAAATAAAAAAAATAATAAAAAAAAATCTCATGAACGACGCATGAAATCAGCTGTTAAAACGTAGCGCGGGCGCAGCTATTCTTTCGAAAGCTCGCTGCGCTGCCGTTCGCTGCGTGCGTTTTGCAGAGGTAGCGATACATTGCGAGTGAGGTAATTAAACAAATCAGTTTTATTGGATTCCCATAAAGTTCCTGAAATAATTTCATGTACCGGTCAACTTAGTACGATATACTGAAATCACCCTATCAGTTTGAGGAGGGCTGTCCTTTACACCCGTTATTTATCAATTTCAAAATTCATGTAGCTTTTGTATATAGGTAGGTACTTAAAGTATCGTGAATTTGAAACAATGCGCACTAAATTCCATAGTAATGTCACCATCCAAATATACTGTATTTGTTGAATAATTGTTACTTAATATAAATTGTACAATGTTGCAAAGTGTTTTATTTATTCATTTGTACGGGCTGTTAGGTGCCTAGATTAATTACTTCAATAGCTACCAACGCCTAGAATACTATGTAAGTAGTTTATTTTGTTACAAATAAGGTTTCCAACATAGAACACGCCATAAATTATGATAGTTCATGCGGAAACTGCCTCACTGCTACCAGGGATTTTAAGAAGAACCGAAACTATCGGATAAAAACCGAATCTGATATAAAAATTCGGATAGGGGCGGAGTCCATGTCAGGTGTTTCTTCCGGGCCGAGCCGAGATTTGTGTTTTACAATTTCTTGAAAATCGGATACTTATCCGTTAGTTTCGGATATACAACAACAACCTTTGTTTGTGACTGACCGACCTCGACAATTCAAGTGCCTTTAAATGGTAAATGCTTCTTGAAATAAAAACTTTCTTTGACTTTGACAGTGGTTACGGATAAGGTACTTCTCACACATTTTCAGCTCTATTCAGCTTATGCCCACAGAAAACAACGATTTTGTATGGAGACGCGTACGCATCCGCATCCGTTCAGCTTCCCGCGTCTATTCGTCTTTCGCGGCAAACAAGTATAAAATGAGGACCAATGTGTTGTTATTATCAAGCGCGTACCATAGAGTTCAGCGCTGTTCTGCTGCTGCCGCCTTCTCATTCTTTACGACGCTGCACGCGACTAATAGAAGCAGAACTGTATAAGTGTGACCAAAATCGTTCAGCAAAACGCGAATGGAGCCAGCTCCATGAAGTCTCTTCAGAAGTCTTTCATATCCGTCAGCCGTATCCGAAAGTTATATTTTTATATCCATATCCAAATCCGAAAATGTCCATACCATCCATAGAGTACCTATATAACCACTAGAGAGCTTATAGGCCGATTTCTTCTAAAGTAGCCTCCACACTGCTCTCGAAGTTGAGCGAATACGATAGTGTTGTGGGGCACTTCGCTTCGCATCGGGCGACTTCCAGTTGTTGTCGGTTTTTGCGCCCGAGTCAAAGGACTCGAAGTTCGAACACACTACTCGGGTCACTTCGGTTCGCGTCAGCCATAGTAAATACGCACGTATTTTTATTACGCGAGAGTACACATTGCAACGGCAGTTGCCACATGAACGTTATCCATTATGCCTATCGTGAGGGGAACGGGGGGAACGGGCGACTGAGTTCCTCGCGAAGTTGCTCGAGGTGTGTGGACACCTACTTCGGACTTCGGTCAACTTCGGAGAGCACTTCGCTTCGTGCAACTTCGGAATAGTGTGGAGGAAGCATCGGCTCACTGCAGCGGGCCGGGGGACGAGGAACAACGCGCGGCTGCAATTGGTCCGTTCAAGGTCAAGTTGCATAGGTAGCCTATGGTTAGTGGTGGCACTACTTGATTAAAGGAAAATAGTCGATATCGATAAAATGGATTATAACATTATAAAAATACTCAATCCAAACAAACAGCGCTATATCTTGTTTAAACAAAGTTTCCCTATTAACCTTATCTTTCCACTTTTATTTTAAATCTGAAATCTTCGTAAATCTAAAATGAGAACATGTATGTCAACACACAGATGAAAAAACTAAGACCCTCCTATTTTTAAAATCGTTTAAAAGTAGTTAAGTGTTTAATGTAACTATGTTAATTGATTAAAAATTGTATTAAGTGTAATTTTATGATCATCGATAAGTCGACTTCAATCATTAAACGTAACAGCACAGATTTTTACGATAAAAATACAAAGGGGAAGAAAGGGATAAAAATATAAGTATTTCCTAATGAAAGAAAGAGACTTTTCCAAAAGACATCAACGCGCGCTTCTCACAGTGTGCTCGATCTGGCTCGATCACCGAACCACCATTTTATATAGACCCCTGCGGTGGCTCATTATCTGATTAAATCAAAAATATTTTGCGTAGTCTTCACTCTCCGATGAAAAGTTATGCCATCCTTTTTGTAACAAGAGGTCTTGGAATGTTTCCCACACAAATTCACCGGGTATGAAGGCATTTTTATGCGTTATAAATTGCATAAAAATTAAAACGATTTGTAAAAACTTAGCGTGCCCACAGGTCTAACACTTGGGTCACAACTAAAATGGTTACTAGTGACGCAGCCATATATATGAGTAAAAATACTAATAGTTTTCGTGCGTCGGGGCACTGTATGCGCAGTAGATAGGTACCATGCCTTCACCTCTTGACAGCCATGTCATCCCTTGCACTTCTTTACACCCACTCTCGATGAGCGCCGTCAGCGAGAGTGCACGAGTGTAGTCTTGTCTTTCGTACTACGCTTATCTATTATAAATAATTATCTTTTTCCTCATTCCAAATAGGTGAAGAGAGGACGACGTGGAAACCCGGACGTAAACAATTCTAATTTCAGTTTGACCAGGTAACAGAGCTATGTAAATACTATATGGCGCCACATCCACGAGCGAGTGCCTTGCGTAGCCGCGTAGGTATCATCTGGCACTCATGGCACAGTAATCCATAAAGTCAGGAAATGTGTATCCAGTGACTCCACACGGCGAAACGACGATCGTAACGTTCACGACTCGCCTAGCACGCGCCGCGTCTGTGACACTGACACGACCAATAAGGATATGCGCGCACTGGTGACTTTTTGGCACCGTGAGACTAAAGGCTCGACCGCACTGTGAGACACTTAGCGGCAGCGGAACGACGCGACACGTAAAAACGTTCGCACTTGAAGTGTCGCGGCGCGTCGCACGCTGCTGTGTAGTGCGTTATACCGTGTACGTTACCCCAGCAAGAAAGTATCTCCTAGAGTTAAATGAGTGGAACGTATAGTTGGTGCCTTATCTGGTGTAAATGTGCCCCCACATAAAAAATGTGTGCCCCCTGTCGTTTTGGAATAAAACGAAAAAAACGATTCTTGCTGGGGTAACGTTTTTCTAGCAGGAAAATTCTAAACGAATGATCGGAGAGAGAAAAATTGTGCATGGCCAGAGAGCTTACATGTGTGCCAAAATGTGCCCCCAAAAATAAAATCTGTGCCCCTTCACATTTAAGAGATATTGCATTTCCTGCTGGAGTAACGTTTTGATGAATCGTATATCTCTAAAACCATTGCATGTGCCCATGTAGAATAAACATACACGAGTAGCTCTTAATGTGCCCCTATGTGCCCCAAATTAGATTTAAGAAAATATTTATAGTTTTCAAGTTATCGCGGTTTTATGAAAACCCGAAAAAACATCGCAGCGCCTAAATGAGACAAGGTATAAGTTCGCTTAAAACAGTATTCGGTCCTTCTTGACGCTAATAATAACCGTACAAAGTTTCAAAACTGTTCATGCATGCGTTTTTGAATAATCTTGCTAAAAGTCAAAACGATGGTGTCATAATTTTGACGGCAAAATACAAGGAATCGGCTCAATCCCAGATGTGTAGGTGTAAACCAAAATCTTGTGCCTTTAGTCAAAAATATATGGTGAAAATATTCAGCTTGGAATGTTTCGCATTATGTAAATATTAACAAAAAACCAAAATAGTAATCAACGGCTGGTTATCCGACCAAATTTGAATGACTACTAAAAAGCGACGGATTCATACATATCGATGACCTTCTTTACTTTACTCACTAACCGGTTCACACGTGTTGTGCCTGAGTACACTGAAGTAGAAAAGTAATAAGTAATAAAATAAAGTTGTTATTGGATTATATTCTACTAGCTGTTTCTATGACCTTACACATGATTTAGTTTGTTATAAATAGTATCCTAAATGCTATTCCAAGGTAAGCTATCTTCTCCATTCTAAATTTCAGTTACAGTTAGTTTTTCATCATTACGGGAATCCTCCAACCAGCCCATGAAATTCAAATTTCTTGCGTTTTTTGCAATTTGCAGGCCAGTGCTAGGTTGTATGTTGATTACAATATTGTTCGCGGCTGTAAGACGTATGTAGTTACAGAATTATAATCATCAAAATCACCAATACAACCTTCCAAGTTCATAAAGGCGCGAGCATTCCCCTCAACCAAATAAATTTTGGTACCTACAGTTTTGAGAGTTGTAATAAGTGTATACCTATAGTCAACCGCACTATGATCAGTGTTGCAACAACGTGTTTCCATTTTGTATGTCGGATTACGTACCTATGTGGGATGAGGTGATAATATTGTTACGTATATGGGATAAATATGTTTATTTATAGCCCAATACCATCAGATAATTTGTGCACATTCGATGTTTACAGTTATATTTTTATGCGGTTTACTATACTAACACAGTATTGAATTTTGAACACACTCTATATGAATATGTATAAGCAAATTACTCGTAAGAAAATTATTTATCTGTGATTTCCAATTTAACATTTTTTTTTACAAAATATTATACTTACTTATACTTAATACTGATCTGTGATTTCTTGTGATGCGAATTTACTAATTATATGTTAGACTTAGATGAAAAACTGATCTGTGATTTAAATAATAATGTGACTACACAACGTGCAAAAAAATTTCTAATATTTATAGGTAGGAAATTTGATCAGTGATTTGATGCAATAATTACTTTAAGAATTAAAACAATAATTTCCACATCAACAAGCTGTTTCATTATAGTCACAAGATCCATTTAATATATTTTTTAATTAGCCCCCAAAACTTTTGAACGCGAATGTATGACAACAGCTTAGGTATAATACGTCCAATAAAAAAGGTCATCGATTTGTATGAATCAGTCGCTTTTCATTAGTCATTCAAATTTGGTCGGATAACCAGACGTTGATTACATATTTTGTTATTATTTACATAATGCGAAACATTCCAAGCTGAATATTTTCACTATATATTTTTGACTAAAGGCACAAGATTTTGGTTTACACCTACATATCTGGGATTGAGCCGATTCCTTGTATTTTGCGCTCAAAATTATGACACCATCGTTTTGACTTTTAGCAAGATTATTCAAAAACGCATGCATGAACAGTTTTGAAACTTTGTATGGTTATTACTAGCGTCAAGAAGGACCGAATACAGTTTTCAGCGAACTTATACCTTGTCTTATTTAGGCGCTGCGATGTTTTTTCGGGTTTTCATAAAACCGCGATAACTTGAAAACTATAAATATTTTCTTAAATCTAATTTGGGGCACATAGGGGCACACATTAAGAGCTACTCGTGTATGTTTATTCTACATGGGCACATGCAATGGTTTTAGAGATATACGATTCATCAAAACGTTACTCCAGCAGGAAATGCAATATCTCGTAAATGTGAAGGGGCACAGATTTTATTTTTGGGGGCACATTTTGGCACACATGTAAGCTCTCTGGCCATGCACAATTTTTCTCTCTCCGATCATTCGTTTAGAATTTTCCTGCTAGAAAAACGTTACCCCAGCAAGAATCGTTTTTCCCGTTTTATTCCAAAACGACAGGGGGCACACATTTTTTATGTGGGGGCACATTTACACCAGATAAGGCACCAACTATACGTTCCACTCATTTAACTCTAGGAGATACTTTCTTGCTGGGGTAACGTACACCGTTATACCTCATACAATTTCTTACAAAGAATATTTTGCCGTTGCGTGTCGCGTCGCTCCGCTACCGCGCAGTGTCGCACAGTGCGGTCTAACCTTAAGCGCGCACAGGTGACTTTGTCACCGTTTAGAAACCTCGCGTGCATGCTCTGCGCTGGGCTCCGCCATATGTGCGCCGGCCCCAAGGCAAGCATTCAGGTTTTCGAATCTGCATTGGATCTGGAAACCTTGCGTATGCAGCCTAACAAAGTCATGCTTGCATAGGCTTAGGCTGCAGCTTATGAGCGCGAAGTTTTCTCAACGCGTGACATATTAGGCGAATGTCTCCCCGAGAATGCGCTGGACTGAGCATACTCAACACACCATCATTCGTTTTGCTTTTTTTTTCCAGAATCCAAGAGTAGGTAGGTACTTACGACAGGAAGCGGATGCGCGCATGCTCGCGCAGTCGCGTTCCTGCGCGCTTCCTTTCACATATTGTAGTCGCTTCGATCTGGAATTAATTGATTTTACATAATTTCAACAGAAAGATTTCAAAGCGAAAAATGCTCTGCACTGCGCTCCGCCATAAAAGTTATGTGCGTCGGCTCTTTCATACAAAATGTTCAAGCAGCTGGAAAAAATAATCAAATGTTTCACAAAATTCTGAATCGGAAAACCTAATTAAGAAAACTTACGAGGCCGATCTTAAACTCGCAGCGCTCTCACCACAATTATGCACCTCCCATCCTTGTATTGTAACTAAGCTTTTTCAACAAAAAAAAACATAATGTGCTACGCCTTGTAGTGGACATGCGGCAATCCATTCGTTGACGACGACCACGAGGCGTTTTGTTTTTTCACGAGCCGCTCCATCACAACTCGTACAATTCGCTCGTGAAGAATAATCGTGTCGCGTATAGTGATATCACCAGACGATAACAGTGAGGATCCGCAGCGATTCACTCGCTCTTGGAGGTGGCGCCGCCGCCGATGATCTGGGGCCCGAGTCTGCTATTTTTATAAATTTGTCATTCCGACACGATCCCATTGTCATTTTGCTAAAAGTTCGTAATCTGCTAAATTCATAATCGCACGGTCACTGGAACGTCAATGGTCTCCTAAAAGAAATGCGGTAGGAATGCCGTATTGCCATTATTATAAAACCGAGCTAATTTTGAGCATTTATTCATGCCACATTCTATTTATATTTAGTTTTACATATTATTTATTAGTGTTATAAGCAATCTGAAGTAGTGAGAAGTTGTAAATACTAAATCTGTCATTATGTACGAGATTACCATTCATATGGCTTTCTTTCAATGGCGTGTCAGTGATTGATCATTGGAATGTCAGCGTGTATTCCGTCCACTAGCGCCGCCAATCGTTTTTTATTATTTGTGGTAAATTTAAGACACGTAGATAAAAACCGCTCTGTAGTGCACTGAAGAAATGTATTTATTATGTTTTGAGAGTTACCTATGTTTTGTACTTTAAAACTGTTGAGTTACAATGTTAAAGTTTTTATTCTAGCAATACTCCCGAAACTAGTCTATGATTATTCCACTGTTGTCTATGCGTGTGCTCTTACTGTCTTCTGAGTGTGTAGTAGGAGTGGGTTGGAACAGATAAAATTAGAAACCTGTTTCACCTGTTTCAGTTCCAAGAAGAAAACAGTTCCAAAAACCTGTTCCAAAAAAACAGCCTGTTCCACTGGAACTAAAGACTCATTGATTGCAACAGATACAGAAACAGTACCTGCTACCATAGATAATCCTGCTACTGAAAAGGTCAGAAACAGTGACAGGCATGGAACAGGTTCTATCTCTTTCTATTACAATGAACCAGAAGAGCAAAGAGCTTGTTCCAAAGAACAGATGTTGTCTCTTTCTATTATAATAAGTCAGAAGAGAATGGAGCATGTTCCATTTGAAACTGTTTCACATAGCTGTTCCAGGTTGTTTCGTTTTGTATGTCGAGTTACGGCTACTACGGTTGTTTGAGGAACTGGCGAAATAGGTGGGAGCTGTTATTTCGGCTCTGAGATACCTGTTTCATGTTGTTACTTTGAAATACCTGTTTTTTTTAACTGTTTCGATAAATACGCATCACTCCTAGTGTGTAGACGCCATCTTTGAGTCGCTGATTAATTTAGCTAATAAACCCTGCTAAAACTGACAAATTGTGCTTCTCAATTACTGCCCCTGTTTACAGGTTATGGGCCCAGAGCACTTAGTCCGTTTCCAGGTCGTGGCAGTGGTTTATTTTGGGAGTGAGCAAATTGAGTTGGAGACGTCCCGGTACACGAAGTTTTGAAGCCGGTACGTGCATCAAGGCGTCATGGAGCAATCCACACATAATTCGCTGAAATTGTCTGGAGGGGACAACTGGGCGGTTTGGAGATTCCAGATGGAAGTTATATTTAGGGGCCGAGGCTTGTTTCAAATAGTTTGTGGCCAAGAGGAAAAACCACTAGCAGATGACGTAATGACAACGAAGACATGGCTGGAAAGCGATGCAAAAGCTCAGGAATTGATAGTGACGCGAATGGATTCAGGACCGCTCACACATTTACTATCATGCACCACATCTGCTGGTATGTGGAACAAATTGAAGTCGGTGTACGAAAGGGAATCTGCTGTCAGCATACACCTACTGCAGCAGAAGTTCTTCTCTTTGGAATTTGGCCATGATTCTGTGACTACAGTGATGTCAAGATTAGAGGAAATCAGCAACAAATTGAAACAAGCAGGTGAGCCGCTCTCTGAGAAAATGATTGTAACAAAAGTGCTGATGGCATTGCCAGAGAGGTTCAAGCACTTCTGCTCAGCCTGGGAGTCCGTCCCTATCGAGAAGCAGACATTGAATGAGTTGACTTCGCGCTTGCTCATCGAAGAAGAGAGAAGTGACCAGTCCATTCAACTACAGGAGGCAGCGTTGGCTAGTGTAAGCAGACAGGGTAAATGCTACGCTTGTGGGAAGGAGGGCCACTTTGCAAAAGATTGCAAGAACAAAAACAAAAAGGAGACAAGAAGTTGCAATTATTGCAAAAAGAGAGGTCACTTAAGAGCAGATTGCAGATCTTTAAAAGACAAGGAAAAGAAGATTCCAGCTCCAGAAGAGAATGCTTTCATGTGCAGAAGTAGTTTGTGCCAAGATGTTGGCATTAGAAACTGGTACATGGACACGGGTGCTAGTGAGCACATGTGCTGCAGTAAGGAGTTATTCAGCAAGCTAAACCACCCGAGAGTCCCAATAAAGGTTGCTGTGGGAGACGGCAAGCTTCTGGATGTTATGGGGCATGGTAGTGTGAAACTGTTTGCATGGAACGGGTCAGAGTTTATTAAAACAGTATTAAGTGAAGTACTTTATGTGCCAGAGTTGAAATTCAATCTTTTTTCGGTAGGAACTGTTTTGGATAAAGGTTATCATTTAGTCTCTGATAAGAATTATTGTAAGTTTGTTGACTGTAAAGGTTATGTATGTGCATTGTCAAAACGTGTAAACAAAATGTATCATATGCTGTTTTCGTGTACTGGAACACAATCTGAGATGTCTATGGTCACTTATGAAAATAAAATGTCATCTATGGCTACATTTTTAGTATCGGAACGCGATAGTGACATTGAGGTTTTTAACACTTGTGATGGTAATTCTTTTTGTAGTTGTAAACATGTAAAACTTTTTGAGAATTTTGGTGATATTACAAACTTTGGACTAGTAAATTTATCAAAAAGGGTGGAGTCCTTAACTGTTTGGCATCGTAGGTTATGTCATCAGGATATTGCGTATATTAGGAAGTATTTGAAGCGTAATTGTGTTAAATTCGTGGACGACTATGTTGCTTGTGAGGGATGCTTGGCGGGCAAGCAGCATCGACTGCCCTTCCATTCTAGCTTATCGAGAGCTAATGAGCCCCTTGAACTCGTTCATGCGGATGTATGCGGGCCTATGGAGACACCATCGCTCGGGGGAGCGAGGTATTTTCTGCTTCTGAAAGACGACCATTCGGGTTTTCGCAAGGTGTTTTTTATGAAACATAAAGATGAGGTTAAAGGCTTTATTAAGAATTTCATAGTGACATTTGAAAGAAAAATTGGTGTAAGGATGAAGATCCTAAGGAGTGACAACGGATTAGAGTTTATGAATGCTGACCTACGTACATTTTTGAGCGAGAATGGGATAACCCACCAGAGAAGCACTGTGTATACGCCTCAGCAAAATGGAAGAGCTGAGAGAGAAATGCGTACCTTAGTAGAAGCTGCTCGATCCATGATCACAGGTATGTCAAAAGTTTTCTGGGCAGAGGCCATAAACACTGCTGCTTATGTACTTAATCGAACTGCTCCAAGTCCTGAGAGAGGTAAAACTCCTTTTGAAGCTTTTTATAGAAGAGATTCACCTTTGTTAGATTTAAAAGAGTTTGGGACTCGTGTATCTGTACTTGTACCTAAAGAGAAGAGGTTGAAACTAGATCCTAAGAATAAGATGGGTATCTTTGTAGGTTATGATGCTGATGTAAAAGGGTACAGAGTATTCATATCGTCTTCGAGAAAAATAGAGGTACATCGAGATGTTGTCTTCTTACCGCAAGTAGTGCCGGAAAAGGAAAGAAGTGATAATCCTAGTAAAGAAGACAGCATATTATGCTTTGAGAAGAAAAGTCCAGGTTTAGAGGGAAGACAGCGAGAAGAAGCAACAATTGAGAATGTTGAGGAAAATTGTAGTTCATCCGAAGAAGACAGGAAAGTAGGTGAAGACCAAGATCTCGGAGGAGACAAAGATGTTGGTGAAGATCAAGAAATGAGAGAAAATAGAGAGACTGTTGAAAACCAAGCAATCCCTGAAGAAGATCATTTTGAGGATGCAGATGACGCATTGAAGAATGAAATCAATGAAGAAGAGTTGCCACATAGTTTAAGGCCGAGAAGGCATTGCCGACAACCTAAATATTTAGAGGACTATGAGTTAGGTTTGTTGACAACAGGGATTGATGATGACCCTAGTACCTACTCTGAAGCGATGTCTAATGTTGATGCTGAGCATTGGAAGAATGCCATAGAAAAAGAGATGCAAGCCTTGGAAGAGAATAACACCTGGGACCTTGTGGATAAACCAAATGATTGTACTTTGATAGATACAAAGTGGGTATTTAGGCGAAAGAAAGATGAAAAAGGTAGAATTGTATCTTTCAAAGCACGACTCGTAGCAAAGGGGTTTCAGCAAAAGACCCACTCTGAGATATATAGCCCGGTGGCTAGACTGACCTCATTGCGTGTTTTTCTGGCGTTTTGTAATAACAGTAATATTCCTATACATCAACTTGATGTGTGTAGTGCTTTTTTGTATGGAGATATAGTGGGTGACTGTTATATTAAATTGCCTATTGGATATAGTGATTGTGAGAATGGAAAAGTACATAAACTTAATAAATCATTATATGGTCTGAAGGATTCACCCAAAAATTGGAATGTCAAGTTTCACAATGTTATTACTGGTTTAGGATTTGTAAGAAGTAATTTTGAGTATTGTTTATATACAAAGATGGAAAATAATTGCAAAACATATTTACTTCTGTACATTGACGATTTGCTATTAGCTTCTACTTGTGAGGCTGAAATAAACAAGCTAAACCTTTTATTGAGTAAGAGTTTTAAAATGAAGAACCTAGGTCTGATAAGAAACTATCTGGGAATGAATATTGTGCAAAATTTAAAAGAAGGAACTTTAACTATTTGTCAGAGTGCTTATTTAGAGAATATTTTAAGAGTTTTTGGTATGTTTGATTGTAACCCTGTTTCTACTCCCATGGAGGAAAATTTTGCTCACAGTGTTCTAAAGAGAGATAAATCTGAAAATGATGTTATTGAAAATAGATGTAGGAGATTGATAGGATCTTTAATGTATGCTATGTTATGTTCGAGACCAGATATTTGTGTAGCATTAAATATTCTCAGTAGATACCAATCTTGTGCTAGTTTAGATTTGTGGAATGCACTGAAACGTATTTTACGTTATATTAAGGGTACTTTAAACTTAAGTTTGGTATTTACTCGAAATAAGAATTGTTCTGATTAAAACATTGTTGGTTATGTTGACTCAGATTGGGCTGGTGACAAAGTGGACAGGCGGTCTACAGGGGGCTACTTATTTAAAATTTTGGATGGATGTAGCGTCTCATGGGTATCAAAGAAACAGCCCACTGTTGCTTTGTCATCAACTGAATCAGAATTTATAGCTTTAAGTATGGCAGCTAGTGAAGCTTGTTGGCTTAGTAACTTGTATTGTAGTCTTTCTGGTATTGAAGCTGTCGTTGTACTCTTTGAGGATAATATGCCAGTTATAAGTTTGTGTAGGAATCCTCAATTTCATCATAAGTTGAAACATATAGATGTCAAAGTATTGTTTGTAAGAGAAAAGGTTTTTGCTAAGAAAATAATTTTGAAGCATATTGGTTCTAGTGAACAACCAGCTGATGTCTTAACAAAGCCTTTAGGTAGAACTAAATTTCAGAAGTTTAGAAGCTTGTTAGGTCTTAGTGCATAAGTGTTTTTTATGGAAAATTGTTTAGATGTTTATCATTGAGGGAGGGTGTTGAGTTACAATGTTAAAGTTTTTATTCTAGCAATACTCCCGAAACTAGTCTATGATTATTCCACTGTTGTCTATGCGTGTGCTCTTACTGTCTTCTGAGTGTGTAGACGCCATCTTTGAGTCGCTGATTAATTTAGCTAATAAACCCTGCTAAAACTGACAAATTGTGCTTCTCAATTACTGCCCCTGTTTACAAAAACATAAATAGTTGCCTAAGTCGATATTTTTGCTAAAAGTGGCCACTTTTAGCAATAATTGCCGTTTTGGCTATTTAGCCATGAGTTATGTATTAAAAATAGCTGTCAAAAAATAATAGATACATTTCTTCAGTGCACTACAGAGCGGTTTTTTATCTACGTGTCTTAAATTTACCACAATTAATAAAAAACGATTGGCGGCGCTAGTGGACGGAATACACACTCTTATGTTAGTAGATTATCAAACTTGTCAAAATCAACCATTTTGAAATCAGTGATCGACCATTCTGACACTACCTATTGTTATAGCAGACTCGGGCCCCTGGAAAGCCTAGCCCTAATATCCGTTAACTTTGTTTAAGATCAATTTATTCTGGTGTTCGGCGGCCAATCATTTCCAAGGGACTAGCTTCGGTCGCTCGCTTTGCACGGCGTATTATCAAGTAGTAAAAGCAGGGTAGGTACTGGTACATCATTATATAGGACTATCAGAAGACATTTTCCATGAGCTACTTAACCCTCCCGTCTTCTTGTGAGGCTTCAAATTATTTTATAGATACAAGTTCACTATAAAACAGCCCTTCACTATGAAACTTTGTAAACACTTGCCACTATAGCTTTTCAAGTTCTAGGACTAAGATAACAGGAATACCATAAGGACCAGAGGATTCTATGGCTCCTTAATTAGTGTCCGAGTCGTAGTTTTGTAGTTGTTTGTGGGAAGGAGAATGTATAATGAAATCGTGTGTGTCAGAATGGCTGGTTGCCTGTGGCTTTGGTCTATGAGAGTTGATTAGAAAATTGCTACATAATTGCTTATATTTGCTACATTTAATAAATAATTGCTACATACTATATATATTTAGAAATAACATATTTTTTTGTACAGCCATCCTGACGTTTGGTTGGCTTGTCGCCTCCTAGTTTAAAGCCAAGCATGCAGTTTCCCGAAATGTATTGCGTCAATAATTGCTACATATTTGCTTCATTTATCTAATTTAGTTGTATCTTCAAACATATGTTATTTAGAGGATTTAGCAATTATCTTAATCATCCTAAGGAAAAGTGCCTGATAAAACAATAAAGGCAAATAGTTGCAGTGTGTCTTCAGTGTGTGCGTTCGCCCAGCGGAATGTTGTTGAATTAAAAGATTTTAATTATGCAGATATTTAGTGTATGACGTCGTATAATTGTGTATGGTATAAAAAAATTTGTGCACGCAGCCATTGTGGAGAAATTCACCAAAAACTGATTCCGCTGGGCGAACGTTGTCCTGGCGGAACTTTTTTTAATCCATAGATTTTAGAAGAAAAGAGATGTGTCCAAAAATTAGTGTGTATTTGTGTGTAATTGTGTATGTATGAATAAAATTAGTGCATGCATAAACTTCGGAGAAATTCAAGTTTCCGCTACGCGAACGTTTGGCCATTACCTAGTTTTCATATAAAGCGCTTACATAGAGAGCTGTAGATTTTTACATAAGTTGTTTTGAATTTGTTTATATTTGTTTAAAAAATAGATTTAGAAAAAATCGTAGGGCTTAAAAGATAAAAATATAAACGTAAAATACGCTTATTAGGTCTTAGTTCTTAAAGTATGCACTTTGGGGTCTAGATTTTCACGTTTATACAAACCTTGTAAGTGTCTGCAACATGTTACCAAGTATCAATGATGTTCCGTTAGTAATTAAAGAGTTATAGGACAATTTACCATGAATTGATCACTGTTTACAAAGCAGTCAAATATCACGACGTTCTAAAGGAATTGCATGGTAAAATGTATGCCAATAATTAGTGTATTCATTCAACTATTCACATGCAAAATTTCATGTCATTAAATTCAGTAATTAAAGAAAAACATTTATAATACTGACGAAGCATCGAAAACCTACATAACCCGACCAAGTTCGGATGGCTACAAAAAAGCGGCCGTGCAATATATTTAGGTAACATCCCAAAATTTACAGTATAAAATCGGTCGTTTCTAAGATATATGGCACGGCCGCTTTTTTGTAGCTATTCGAACTTGGTCGGGTTATGTAGGTTTCCGATGCTTCGTCAGTATTATAATTGTTTTTCTTTAATTACTGAATTTAATGACATGAAATTTTGCATGTGAATAGTTGAATGAATACACTAATTATTGGCATACATTTTACCATGCAATTCCTTTAGAACGTCGTGATATTTGACTGCTTTGTAAACAGTGATCAATTCATGGTAAATTGTCCTATAACTCTTTAATTACTAACGGAACATCATTGATACTTGGCAACATGTTGCAGACACTTACAAGGTTTGTATAAACGTGAAAATCTAGACCCCAAAGTGCATACTTTAAGAACTAAGACCTAATAAGCGTATTTTACGTTTATATTTTTATCTTTTAAGCCCTACGATTTTTTCTAAATCTATTTTTTAAACAAATATAAACAAATTCAAAACAACTTATGTAAAAATCTACAGCTCTCTATGTAAGCGCTTTATATGAAAACTAGGTAATGGCCAAACGTTCGCGTAGCGGAAACTTGAATTTCTCCGAAGTTTATGCATGCACTAATTTTATTCATACATACACAATTACACACAAATACACACTAATTTTTGGACACATCTCTTTTCTTCTAAAATCTATGGATTAAAAAAAGTTCCGCCAGGACAACGTTCGCCCAGCGGAATCAGTTTTTGGTGAATTTCTCCACAATGGCTGCGTGCACAAATTTTTTTATACCATACACAATTATACGACGTCATACACTAAATATCTGCATAATTAAAATCTTTTAATTCAACAACATTCCGCTGGGCGAACGCACACGTCTTCAGTCAACGGTATTGCTACTTTAGGAGTCTATTATTGCTACTTTATGTTATGAGTAGGTAAGTGGAAGTGGTGGCAAGTGGAAGCACATTAAAAGGATATCGTAAATAAAAACTTCGGGTCGTTATTATTTCAGTTCGTTTTACAGGTGATAGTTTTATTTTTTTCATTGGAGGATGTCCGAAGGCCAGCTAATGGTACTAACTTTCGCATCAGCTTCACATTGTTTACAAGATCCGATGCACGTTATATTGGTGTTCACAGATTTCTATGAACACCAATATAAATATAACGTAGGTAAGCGAAGAAAGTAACGGATAAAACGGTGTAACGCAACGAACTTTCTTCCCCTCTTCATCGTCACAAACACCAAAACCACTGATTATTTACCAAGAATCGCATTACTAAACGCTGTTGCCAGAGCCTAAACGATTAAACCGATTCAACATAACTAAGTATTTGCCTTTGTTTTATCAGGCACTTTTCCTTGGGATAGGTAATTAAAATAATTGCTACATCCTTTATTTATCATATGTTTGAAGATACAACTAAATTAGATAAATGAATCAAATATGTAGCAATTATTGACGCAATACATTTCGGGAAACTCTGCATGCTTGGCTACCAGCCAACCAATCGTCAGGATGGCTGTACAAAAAAAAAATGTTATTTCTAAATATATAGTAGGTATGTAGCAATTATTTATTAAATGTAGCAAATATAAGCAATTATGTAAGTAGCAATTTTCTAATCAACTCTCAGACTAAAGCCACAGGCAACCAGCCATTCTGACACACACATGAAATCAACAACAAACAACTCTTACTCGCACACATTTGTGAGCGCTGACTATCTGGATCTAGACTAGATGTGTCCTGAAGAGATGCATTAATGTGAAGAGTACGCGTGTAATTTCAGTAGAGCACATTCGCTTGTGTGGAGAGTTTTTATCCAATACCCAATGTCAGAGATTTGTGAAATCTCGGTCGATTCCCGTATGGACACCTTGTTATGGGCTTGGTTTGTGTCCATTTGTGAGGTAAACCAGGAACATGAAGTAATGAAAACACGTCACAGTAGATAATAAACTCGTCATTTATTGGTCTAATCCTCCTCTTCGTCCGCCGCGGCGCCACCGCCCTGTCCCTTGCGCAGGTTCTTCCTCTTGACACGTCCGGGCCGGCCGCCGCCGAACGGCGACTTGAGCGAGAAGTCGATGTGTTTGCCGCTGTCCAGGCGCACAATGAACGAGGGGATGTTCACCACTTGCTTGCGGACGCTGAGGACAAGGTTGTTACATGATTAGTTTTAAAATAATGGTGATTTTTGTTAAGAATTTTTGGAGCGGTGTTATAATATTGCTGGGCCGATTTTTCAATTGTCAGATAAACTTTATCAGGAATAAAAATTCCCAAAGTGACAGCTTTTGTAAAGAAAATATTTCAGTCATATTTATTCTTCAGTTGAAAATTATCTGACGAATGAAAAATAGCCCTAAGTAAATTGACTGTTTTAAAAATTAAAGATTTCCAATGAAAAAGTTTCACTTCTTTCTACCAAACACTGGGTAAAAGAGGATTTTTTGACACCTTACCTGTTTCAAGCTCAAATAGAGCTTATAAAACATTTCAAGACATTGACACCAACCAAGTTGGGAACCAAGTGGTCTTTTAGAATAAGATTCAAAGCCAGGCAGGCAGCTGTGGCCACCAATTGCACGAGTTCACCTGTGTTAGAGGGTCATGTTATATGCTGTTACAATTAAATTTGACAGAATTAATTTACTACAAAATGAAAGTGAAGGTATTATGAGGACAAGATTGAATCAAGGTAATATAATATTAGTACTTACCGGATATGCCTCTGCCTGATGAGAATACGGGCATGATGGATGGACTTGGCGAGACCAGCCTTGAAGACTTGGGTCTGCAGACGGCGCTCCAAGAAGTCCTCGATCTTAAGACCGAGCACGTAATCGAGCTTCATCTGTTTCTCATCCAACACTCCGATACGGACAAGACGACGCAGAAGTGCGTTACCTGGAAACATAAACACAGACTTTGTTGGAATATGAGTTACAAAATGTTTACTGTTTGATAATTTAGAAATTCATCAGAGTACATTTTTGTGTCAACAATTTTTCTTCAGATAAGAGGTTGCCAGATTTTTTTCATCATTTAAATATAGTTTACTGATTGTTACCGACAGGTCAATAACACATTGCATATCATCAATGACTAGACATAACCATCAAAATAGAATTGTAGGTTAATTACCACATGTATTATGCAAAAATAAGCACAACAAAGTTTCTACACTGTGTGTGACACTAAGTTGTCACAAGTATAACTTAATGCTTTGAAAGTGTTGCTGGTTAGTGGGTTGACAATTAAATAGTCTCTAAAAGCTCTAAAGGTCCTTACCTTCGAACAGCCTCTTGGGGTCCTTCTCCTCCAGTGTGAGCAGCTCACGGGCAGCCTTACGGATGCGAGCGAGCGTGTACTTGACGCGCCATACCTCACGCTTGTTGCGCAGACCATACTCGCCGATGATCTTCAACTCCTGGTCCAGACGCGCCTTCTCGAAGGGACGACGCGGCGTGACATAGGTCTTGGAGAATACCGACGGTACTCTGTTGTTCACCATCTTGGCGAGCTGGAAGGTTTAAGTGGGAGAGTTAGATGAAATAATTATGAATATTCTTCGTTGGAAATAAGTTGGTGTAGTTGGAACACAAGAAAAGATGCAAACGGTGGCAGAAATAAAACATGTTTGGTTCGTTTGGGCCACTAGACCTCGACAACTAAAACTCCACGAGGTGGGAATGGGAACTCATGTGTATCCCTAACCGTGTCTGTGCGATACTTCAATACCTTTGGAGATAAAACGACATGTTAAACCTCCGTTGTTAAGCCACCGCCGTAAGCATGTCGTATTGTTAACATGTTTAGAGTTTGTCGCCACAAACCGTTGCAAGTGCCAAACATCTAAAAGCGGTTGTGATCTTAGATATAAATGCACTTGGGAATCAATGCTCGGGGCAATTCTTTAGCCTTAGGTGTCCACTCGATGACGATTATGAAGGAATCGGCACGATCTACTTCTAGGCATTTGTAGGTTATGTTCTCAAAATCCACCTTCATCTCTAAAATCGTACAATACTTGCCGAATATTGTTATACTCTACGTAATAATACTGGGAACCACATATATTTTACCACTTATTTCACCAAATTCACAAATAAAACACAAGTTGAAAATAATCACCTTGTTCCGATAACACGGCTCGCCGAAAAAGAGAGTTGTCAAAAGGAGCCAAAGAGTCAAATAATAAGTGGAATAGACTAGACAATTTTTTTGTAATGTTGCCAGTACCAATATGTGAATATAGCACGAATATAGACAAAGACGAATACGAAACTACCACTATTACTTTTATGACTTTATTACTTTTTGATTTCGAAACTCTACCTTCGCAAGGCACCAAGACTAGAGGATAACTCCGGAGAGTATGAACATATTTTTCCGATTTTTATCCGTCCCGTTCTGTTACGTCACTAAAACCATTTCCTTCAGCACATGAAAAAGGTCCCGATTTTCCCCTAAAACCTTGGGTGATAGACGGATGAGTAAGTACGCGGACTTGCGCACGTAGCTCGCCTCGGCTCGCATGCAATATATACCTTCATGATGTCTGTCAACGCCACACGAACTTGATGTGTCATTATGTGCTATTGTTGCAATAATTACTAATTTTAGAAGGTATTCACACTAATTATTATCAAAATTCTTGACTGTTTTAGGAACACGATTGTAACAGGTTCAGGAGTCGACCAAATATTATGTGCCGAAATTATGGCATTTAAAGTCAACTGCTTACCAATGTGAAATTGCTTCTCTCATACAAGTGTCCTGTCTGGCTCTATAATAAAATGTTATTCCTGAATAAAAAAGTTTTCTTCATTGACGACATCGCGGTCCCCTTAATATAGTCGCCAGCACAGGCGACTATATTAAGGGGACCGCGGGGGGGGGGGGGGGTTATTTTTGTTTATTTTTGCTAAGTGATAATTAGTAACATTGTTTCCATAGACCAGTGGTTCCCAACCTTATTTTGATCTAGGACCATTTTTGTTCTTAATTGTTAGCAAGGACCACAAATCCTGAAGAAAGTTTTAATCTAAAAAAAACTCATGTAAACGAGCATAGAACATAGACAATACAATATTCCTGATAGAACTGAAGGAACACAAACATCAGTTCGCTTCAATGTTTACTTTACAATTGGTAACTTTAACGTTATAAAGCCACGGACCATATAAAGCTCTTATGGACCACCGCGGACCACTGGTTGGGAACCAATACCATAGACGAAGGTTTTGCAAATGGCGGTAAATTCAAAATGAAAACTTATCAGTCATCTAGCTGTTCCCCGCGGCGTTGCTCCCGTCAGTTGGCTACCGTTGTGACAAACACTACTTTGTGTACACTTTTTTTTGTGTAAAGATTTTTTTGTTTGCATATTTGTTTGAGATGAATAGGCTCCGAAACTACTGGACCGATTTGAAAAATTATTTCATCATTTCAATCCTACATTATCCCTGATAAACATAGGCTTTATTATTTTCAAAAAAAAAACTAGATATCCAAAAATAGAAAATTGTAATAATGTAACCCAAAGTAGCAAAACTTTTCCTATTCATTATTCGGCGTGCGCTGAGAAAACTATTGATGATACATAAAAACAATGTACTACATAACTGAAATGGGTACTCACTACCTACTTACTACCAGAGGCTTCACCCGCGTGATTCTTAGAACATGCTCCCGGGATAAAAATAGCCTATGGGCTATTCCAAACTGTAATCTATCTCAGTTCCAAATTTCATCCAGATCCGTTCAGCCGTTCTAGTGTGATTGAGTAACAAACATCCAAACTTTTGCATTTATAATATTTTGTTAGATGAAAAAGTCCGAGAGCATACAATATTTCTGATGACCACTTCTTAAATTTTTTCAATCAAAACCGGGGCGGAATGAAATAGTGTTAAAAGCAAGACCTTGTATAAAATATATTTATTTACACTGGAAATATCCGACATAATATACAAATCTACAGTAAAGTAAAGAAAGAGCTATTAAAACTTCTTGAATTTCATAAAATTCTTGTACTTCTTAGGGTTCAAACCATACGCCTTCAATCTTTCATCTGACAGATTAAGCATGGGATTCATTGGCTGGCTTACTTTGCTCTTGTTTTTAAACTTATCGTTTTGCTTAAAATTCTTTTTGAAATCTTTCTTATTGCCTTTTTTCTTCTTCTGATTTGGCTGGTCTCCAGTATTTGTATCTGCTTTGCGTTTTAAGTTTTTACTACTCTGATTAGCTGCAGAACTTTCGGCATTAATTTCCGATGTTGAATTGTTGTCTAATTTTAGTTTTTTCTTTTTAGGAATTCCCTTCGGAGGGTCAGGTACTGCATCAGTTTCAGTGCTCAGTTGACTAGGCTCCGCATGTTCTACAGGTTCAACCACGAAGCCTTCTGATTTATGTTTCTTTTTCTTCTTCTTTTGTTTAAGTTCTCCATTGTCTTCTGTATTTGTTACTTCATCATTCTGTGTTGTGTTTTCTTCTCCATCCGCGTTACTTTTATGTTTATCTTTCTTTTTCTTTTTAGGACTCGCGGCGATGTTGCCGCTTGTGTCTTGAGCTTCTGTGTCTGGTTCAGCTGTTTTTTCAGTTTCCTCTGTGGTGGTATCTTCTGTGCTCTTCTGTTTGTTCTTTTTCTTTTTTTTCTTTTTCGTTTCTTCTATTGGTACGACTATGTCTGGGTCTCTGAAAATAAAGGAGTATTTGGATTAGGTATGTGATTGCAGAAATACTGACTGTGAAATTTTTTGCTATTATTTGGATACTGTTTCAAAGTGTCATTGACTTTTGATTGGATTTCTCGAGGGTACTTCGTCCATACATCGCATTTAGCCTTAGGCAACTTCTGATAGATTACACCACTCTTTTAATAAAATATCATCATCATAATTTTGCCAGTATTTCAGTTGGCACTTATTCTTCATTTGACATCTTAAATTAATTCCAGTTTGTTGAATACTTTTTTTCCTGATAACCAATAAAATTATGGTAAGCGATGTTGGATGGGGTCTTATCTGACTCTTGAGCTATGGTGATCGAACCCAGAAGATACGCCTGTTCAGTCTTGAAATCTGACAGGTTATAGATATGTTAATACTGACTCAGGGAGGTCCTTGAACAGACTCGGCAGTATCTTCTTCTTGAGCCTGGTGTCGGCGGCCCTCTGCGCGAAGTTGCGCGCGTCTCCATGTTCCACGGCGTCGGGCCGGTGCTTGAGGATCCTCTTCAGCGGCACCCACTGCGTCAGCTCCTTGTCGTCTGCTAACAGGATCTGGAAAACGTTCAACTTATATTTATAGTTTCTATTGCATTTCTGTGCATGGAATGGGAAACTGTTTTATATTAAGCTGTAAACTCAATGTTTGTCATTTTGTCCATAAGAGCGTGTATTCCGTCCACTAGCGCCGCCAATCGTTTTTTATTATTTGTGGTAAATTTAAGACACGTAGATAAAAAACCGCTCTGTAGTGCACTGAAGAATATCGGTATCTATCAGAGAGGCCGCCGTAGTAGCCGTCATCCACCACAATTTAGGTTAGGTGCACGCGAAAGGGTAGCAAACAAATTCAAATTCGTATCTATACTATAATATTAATATTAAGTTGAAGAGTTTGTATGTTCAACTGAATGGGCTAGTCTCAGGAACTGCTAGTTAGAATTGAAAAAATATTTTAGTGATGGATGGTATAGTCTATTTAACAACAATGTCTATGCACGGCATGTGTACGACCGGTTGGAGGCGCGCGGTAGCTGATGGGGGGCGCGGGGGGAGCAGGATATTACGCGCTTTTATTTAGAACTTGTAGTTTCGTAATACACCCAGAGCATTATAGTCCACGTATTTTTATATAATCGCTCCTGTACCTGAGCAGTAGTCGACTTAGCATAGTCAACATACACGCTGCGACCAATAGGAAGGAGCGGAGCATTATGAAAAATGTGATCCAGACGAAGTTGCGCGGGTCAGCTAGTTTATTATACTCAGTTAGGATCACAACCCCAATCACCTATACCCACGTGATTATTGACCTAAATCTTTCCTATACATAACCCAGAAAAAATGAGCTTTGCTCGTCCCCACAAAAAAAAGTGTAAAATGAACGTTACCTCCTCAACAGTGAGTCCATAATCGCAGGGCACGACGTCGCGGTACTTGAACCTGGTGGGCAGGTCGCCGCCCACCACGTCCTCGCAGTCCATGCGGTAGTACTGCTCCATGTGCTGGCAGTACGTCAGCTCGCCCGCGCTCGGGACGAACGTGGGCTTCTCGCTCGCCAGCAGCGAGGCCAGCTTGGACTTCTTCTTGCGGTTCCTTCTCTTCTTGCCTAATGTCTTCTTTACTTCTTCTAGAAGATTCACGCGGGCTTTCTTAGGGTCGTAGTCTGCGTCCATCTGGGTGGGAATAGTATATTACTGCAGCGGCCAGCAAAAGAGGCATTGATGGACGAACGTGTAAACGTGTACGTTACGGCTACGTAAGTCCATCATTGCCTAGTTGTGGCAGACATTTTTCAAATAGTACGTGGAAATTAAAATACAATTACTTTACAAAATCAATAACCAACAACCAACGACAATATTTTTTTATTTCAATGAAGCCAGTTTGAAATTTAAATAAAACCTTTGATAAGTTACCTCCTTGGTTGCCATGTTTCGGAATAAAAGATAGTTCCATATAATTACACGACAGATATGGATTTTCATACAACTTTTGCCGGCCGCTGCACGGCCAGTACAGCAATTTCGATTTATCTCGAAAGTTGTCAGGATAATGCCAAGCATGTTTGAGAAAAATATTTTTGAGTGTGAGGGATGCTTGTAAGTATAATGTTAAAATTGTAGTTTTGCTAACTGTAGGTATATAACGTTTCGTCTGTACTCTCAAAAAGTTAAGGCCGACATCCAGTATTTGTTTGTTATGTTAAATTTTAATGATATAGGGGGCTAGGTATTCATCAAAAATCTGCATTGCTACTGAAAAAATCGAAAAACAATTCCCAGTAACGCTTTGCCCGACCTGGAAATCGAACCCAGGACCACCACGAGGCCAAGAAAGCAACATATTTTTTTTACTTGACTGCGGCAAGGCCAAAAGGAAGGATTGTTTTCAATGGTCTCCTAGAAACGTTTACCAACTATGGTGCATCTATCTGCTTTTACTGCCCCATCTCTAGATGTAACAGACCTTGTCAATATTGACTTACATTGAAGTCCTCGTCTTCACAATGCGGTCCCTCAACATCATCCTGCTGGTCAGCTTCATCATCATCATCATCATCATCTGCCTGTTCAGGATTGTACTTCTCCCAGTTCTCTGTAACATTACGAAAAAGGTTATTCAGCTATTTAATAAATCATGTGAATGAAGATTACGCATGGCATTTTTTTGGTTTTGTTTTAGTGAACAAAGCGCCTATCACTTTTTGCCGCTGTAGGAAATGTTCAAAATTCAAAAAAGTTCAATAACCATTTATTTAAATTAGGCTAAGAGCCAGCTCTTTTTGAAAGTTAAGTTTTACAAAAGACAGTCCCCCAAAACGCCCGCCCGTCACCACTTCCTAGTCTGTTAGCTGTGTAGAAGAAGTGGCCAACAAACTCCCCAGCAACACATCTGTCTGTTATCTTTTAAGAAATTGAATTTATATAATAAGTAGTACGAAGTGCGTGAGCAGTGCCACCTGTCTAAAATTATTTGTGTATGTAGTTGTCTCGTCTCGTGTTGCACCGCTAAATTTAAAATAAAATATTTAATGACTCTTGGCCACAAACACGTCTGATGGAAAGCGATGGATGAGGTCTATGATAGAGCGAGCGTGCCCAGAAGATGGCTGTTCACTCTTGCTTTGAAGGCAGTCGGGTTATATGTGGACGGGAACACAGACGTTGGCAGAGAGACCACACTTTGGCTGTGCGCATGATAAATGTGGAGGACATTGTCATACTTGATAAGTTACCTAAAAAATATCGTGTTCCTGTAAAACGTGTTTTATTATCCAATATCCTTGGACTAGTGTACACACGATACATCGAGTTGAATGGCGAGCTCTAGCCTATGTCCAGCAGTGGACTGCTATAAGTATATGATGATGGGCATACGAGATGGACCGACCAAGATATAATGCGCTGGATGAGGAATGCGAAGGCCTTTTTGTGGAAGGACAGGTTGTTATGGACCCAATTCAATCATCACAGTACTAAGCGTTTCCATACGTCTTTTATAATTCGCAAAGCAAAAGAGTGGAACTCTTTGGCTGCATCTGTATTTCCGAAAGCTTACAACTCTCATCTATTTAAAGTTAGAGTGAACAGGCTCCTTCTGGGTAAGCTCGCTCCATCGTAGACTTTGCCTCTGTCACCTCTGATTATAGACTAGAGTCCAGAGCAAACCCATCTCAAATATAAAGGAAAACTTACTGCTGGGCAAAAGGCCTGTCCCAAATCTTTCCAGGAATTATTTTCCCTTACCAGAAGAACAAGCAAGCGGTCGGCGACGCCACTTTTCCTCAGGTCCTCACTGGCCTCACAATTTTTTTAATAATATTAGTTTATTAGTGTCAGCACTGACCTATCTCCAGCTCGGCGTCGAGCTCGGGGAACTCTGGCTTGTGTTGGTCAGCATGTCCGTAGTACTGCTCGTCGAATATAATTAGTTTATTAGTGTCAGCACTGACCTATCTCCAGCTCGGCGTCGAGCTCGGGGAACTCTGGCTTGTGTTGGTCAGCATGTCCGTAGTACTGCTCGTCGAATATAATTAGTTTATTAGTGTCAGCACTGACCTATCTCCAGCTCGGCGTCGAGCTCGGGGAACTCTGGCTTCTGGTGGTCAGCATGTCCGTAGTACTGCTCGTCGAATATAATTAGTTTATTAGTGTCAGCACTGACCTATCTCCAGCTCGGCGTCGAGCTCGGGGAACTCTGTTAGTTTATTAGTGTCAGCACTGACCTATCTCCAGCTCGGCGTCGAGCTCGGGGAACTCTGGCTTGTGGTGGTCAGCCTGTCCGTAGTACTGCTCGTCGAATATAATTAGTTTATTAGTGTCAGCACTGACCTATCTCCAGCTCGGCGTCGAGCTCGGGGAACTCTGGCTTGTGGTGGTCAGCCTGTCCGTAGTACTGCTCGTCGAATATAATTAGTTTATTAGTGTCAGCACTGACCTATCTCCAGCTCGGCGTCGAGCTCGGGGAACTCTGGCTTCTGGTGGTCAGCATGTCCGTAGTACTGCTCGTCGAATATAATTAGTTTATTAGTGTCAGCACTGACCTATCTCCAGCTCGGCGTCGAGCTCGGGGAACTCTGGCTTGTGTTGGTCAGCATGTCCGTAGTACTGCTCGTCGAATATAATTAGTTTATTAGTGTCAGCACTGACCTATCTCCAGCTCGGCGTCGAGCTCGGGGAACTCTGGCTTGTGGTGGTCAGCCTGTCCGTAGTACTGCTCGTCGAATATAATTAGTTTATTAGTGTCAGCACTGACCTATCTCCAGCTCGGCGTCGAGCTCGGGGAACTCTGGCTTCTGGTGGTCAGCATGTCCGTAGTACTGCTCGTCGAATATAATTAGTTTATTAGTGTCAGCACTGACCTATCTCCAGCTCGGCGTCGAGCTCGGGGAACTCTGGCTTCTGGTGGTCAGCATGTCCGTAGTACTGCTCGTCGAATATAATTAGTTTATTAGTGTCAGCACTGACCTATCTCCAGCTCGGCGTCGAGCTCGGGGAACTCTGGCTTCTGGTGGTCAGCATGTCCGTAGTACTGCTCGTCGAATATAATTAGTTTATTAGTGTCAGCACTGACCTATCTCCAGCTCGGCGTCGAGCTCGGGGAACTCTGGCTTCTGGTGGTCAGCATGTCCGTAGTACTGCTCGTCGAATATAATTAGTTTATTAGTGTCAGCACTGACCTATCTCCAGCTCGGCGTCGAGCTCGGGGAACTCTGGCTTGTGTTGGTCAGCATGTCCGTAGTACTGCTCGTCGAATATAATTAGTTTATTAGTGTCAGCACTGACCTATCTCCAGCTCGGCGTCGAGCTCGGGGAACTCTGGCTTCTGGTGGTCAGCATGTCCGTAGTACTGCTCGTCGAATATAATTAGTTTATTAGTGTCAGCACTGACCTATCTCCAGCTCGGCGTCGAGCTCGGGGAACTCTGGCTTGTGTTGGTCAGCATGTCCGTAGTACTGCTCGTCGAATATAATTAGTTTATTAGTGTCAGCACTGACCTATCTCCAGCTCGGCGTCGAGCTCGGGGAACTCTGGCTTCTGGTGGTCAGCATGTCCGTAGTACTGCTCGTCGAATATAATTAGTTTATTAGTGTCAGCACTGACCTATCTCCAGCTCGGCGTCGAGCTCGGGGAACTCTGGCTTGTGTTGGTCAGCATGTCCGTAGTACTGCTCGTCGAATATAATTAGTTTATTAGTGTCAGCACTGACCTATCTCCAGCTCGGCGTCGAGCTCGGGGAACTCTGGCTTCTGGTGGTCAGCATGTCCGTAGTACTGCTCGTCGAATATAATTAGTTTATTAGTGTCAGCACTGACCTATCTCCAGCTCGGCGTCGAGCTCGGGGAACTCTGGCTTGTGTTGGTCAGCATGTCCGTAGTACTGCTCGTCGAATATAATTAGTTTATTAGTGTCAGCACTGACCTATCTCCAGCTCGGCGTCGAGCTCGGGGAACTCTGGCTTCTGGTGGTCAGCATGTCCGTAGTACTGCTCGTCGAATATAATTAGTTTATTAGTGTCAGCACTGACCTATCTCCAGCTCGGCGTCGAGCTCGGGGAACTCTGGCTTCTGGTGGTCAGCATGTCCGTAGTACTGCTCGTCGAATATAATTAGTTTATTAGTGTCAGCACTGACCTATCTCCAGCTCGGCGTCGAGCTCGGGGAACTCTGGCTTGTGTTGGTCAGCATGTCCGTAGTACTGCTCGTCGAATATAATTAGTTTATTAGTGTCAGCACTGACCTATCTCCAGCTCGGCGTCGAGCTCGGGGAACTCTGGCTTCTGGTGGTCAGCATGTCCGTAGTACTGCTCGTCGAATATAATTAGTTTATTAGTGTCAGCACTGACCTATCTCCAGCTCGGCGTCGAGCTCGGGGAACTCTGGCTTGTGTTGGTCAGCATGTCCGTAGTACTGCTCGTCGAATATAATTAGTTTATTAGTGTCAGCACTGACCTATCTCCAGCTCGGCGTCGAGCTCGGGGAACTCTGGCTTCTGGTGGTCAGCATGTCCGTAGTACTGCTCGTCGAATATAATTAGTTTATTAGTGTCAGCACTGACCTATCTCCAGCTCGGCGTCGAGCTCGGGGAACTCTGGCTTCTGGTGGTCAGCATGTCCGTAGTACTGCTCGTCGAATATAATTAGTTTATTAGTGTCAGCACTGACCTATCTCCAGCTCGGCGTCGAGCTCGGGGAACTCTGGCTTCTGGTGGTCAGCATGTCCGTAGTACTGCTCGTCGAATATAATTAGTTTATTAGTGTCAGCACTGACCTATCTCCAGCTCGGCGTCGAGCTCGGGGAACTCTGGCTTCTGGTGGTCAGCATGTCCGTAGTACTGCTCGTCGAATATAATTAGTTTATTAGTGTCAGCACTGACCTATCTCCAGCTCGGCGTCGAGCTCGGGGAACTCTGGCTTCTGGTGGTCAGCATGTCCGTAGTACTGCTCGTCGAATATAATTAGTTTATTAGTGTCAGCACTGACCTATCTCCAGCTCGGCGTCGAGCTCGGGGAACTCTGGCTTCTGGTGGTCAGCATGTCCGTAGTACTGCTCGTCGAATATAATTAGTTTATTAGTGTCAGCACTGACCTATCTCCAGCTCGGCGTCGAGCTCGGGGAACTCTGGCTTGTGTTGGTCAGCATGTCCGTAGTACTGCTCGTCGAATATAATTAGTTTATTAGTGTCAGCACTGACCTATCTCCAGCTCGGCGTCGAGCTCGGGGAACTCTGGCTTCTGGTGGTCAGCATGTCCGTAGTACTGCTCGTCGAATATAATTAGTTTATTAGTGTCAGCACTGACCTATCTCCAGCTCGGCGTCGAGCTCGGGGAACTCTGGCTTGTGTTGGTCAGCATGTCCGTAGTACTGCTCGTCGAATATAATTAGTTTATTAGTGTCAGCACTGACCTATCTCCAGCTCGGCGTCGAGCTCGGGGAACTCTGGCTTCTGGTGGTCAGCATGTCCGTAGTACTGCTCGTCGAATATAATTAGTTTATTAGTGTCAGCACTGACCTATCTCCAGCTCGGCGTCGAGCTCGGGGAACTCTGGCTTGTGTTGGTCAGCATGTCCGTAGTACTGCTCGTCGAATATAATTAGTTTATTAGTGTCAGCACTGACCTATCTCCAGCTCGGCGTCGAGCTCGGGGAACTCTGGCTTCTGGTGGTCAGCATGTCCGTAGTACTGCTCGTCGAATATAATTAGTTTATTAGTGTCAGCACTGACCTATCTCCAGCTCGGCGTCGAGCTCGGGGAACTCTGGCTTCTGGTGGTCAGCATGTCCGTAGTACTGCTCGTCGAATATAATTAGTTTATTAGTGTCAGCACTGACCTATCTCCAGCTCGGCGTCGAGCTCGGGGAACTCTGGCTTGTGTTGGTCAGCATGTCCGTAGTACTGCTCGTCGAATATAATTAGTTTATTAGTGTCAGCACTGACCTATCTCCAGCTCGGCGTCGAGCTCGGGGAACTCTGGCTTGTGGTGGTCAGCCTGTCCGTAGTACTGCTCGTCGAATATAATTAGTTTATTAGTGTCAGCACTGACCTATCTCCAGCTCGGCGTCGAGCTCGGGGAACTCTGGCTTCTGGTGGTCAGCATGTCCGTAGTACTGCTCGTCGAATATAATTAGTTTATTAGTGTCAGCACTGACCTATCTCCAGCTCGGCGTCGAGCTCGGGGAACTCTGGCTTCTGGTGGTCAGCATGTCCGTAGTACTGCTCGTCGAATATAATTAGTTTATTAGTGTCAGCACTGACCTATCTCCAGCTCGGCGTCGAGCTCGGGGAACTCTGGCTTCTGGTGGTCAGCATGTCCGTAGTACTGCTCGTCGAATATAATTAGTTTATTAGTGTCAGCACTGACCTATCTCCAGCTCGGCGTCGAGCTCGGGGAACTCTGGCTTGTGGTGGTCAGCCTGTCCGTAGTACTGCTCGTCGAATATAATTAGTTTATTAGTGTCAGCACTGACCTATCTCCAGCTCGGCGTCGAGCTCGGGGAACTCTGGCTTCTGGTGGTCAGCATGTCCGTAGTACTGCTCGTCGAATATAATTAGTTTATTAGTGTCAGCACTGACCTATCTCCAGCTCGGCGTCGAGCTCGGGGAACTCTGGCTTCTGGTGGTCAGCATGTCCGTAGTACTGCTCGTCGAATATAATTAGTTTATTAGTGTCAGCACTGACCTATCTCCAGCTCGGCGTCGAGCTCGGGGAACTCTGGCTTCTGGTGGTCAGCATGTCCGTAGTACTGCTCGTCGAATATAATTAGTTTATTAGTGTCAGCACTGACCTATCTCCAGCTCGGCGTCGAGCTCGGGGAACTCTGGCTTCTGGTGGTCAGCATGTCCGTAGTACTGCTCGTCGAATATAATTAGTTTATTAGTGTCAGCACTGACCTATCTCCAGCTCGGCGTCGAGCTCGGGGAACTCTGGCTTGTGTTGGTCAGCATGTCCGTAGTACTGCTCGTCGAATATAATTAGTTTATTAGTGTCAGCACTGACCTATCTCCAGCTCGGCGTCGAGCTCGGGGAACTCTGGCTTCTGGTGGTCAGCATGTCCGTAGTACTGCTCGTCGAATATAATTAGTTTATTAGTGTCAGCACTGACCTATCTCCAGCTCGGCGTCGAGCTCGGGGAACTCTGGCTTGTGTTGGTCAGCATGTCCGTAGTACTGCTCGTCGAATATAATTAGTTTATTAGTGTCAGTACTGACCTATCTCCAGCTCGGCGTCGAGCTCGGGGAACTCTGGCTTCTGGTGGTCAGCATGTCCGTAGTACTGCTCGTCGAATATAATTAGTTTATTAGTGTCAGCACTGACCTATCTCCAGCTCGGCGTCGAGCTCGGGGAACTCTGGCTTGTGTTGGTCAGCATGTCCGTAGTACTGCTCGTCGAATATAATTAGTTTATTAGTGTCAGCACTGACCTATCTCCAGCTCGGCGTCGAGCTCGGGGAACTCTGGCTTCTGGTGGTCAGCATGTCCGTAGTACTGCTCGTCGAATATAATTAGTTTATTAGTGTCAGCACTGACCTATCTCCAGCTCGGCGTCGAGCTCGGGGAACTCTGGCTTGTGTTGGTCAGCATGTCCGTAGTACTGCTCGTCGAATATAATTAGTTTATTAGTGTCAGCACTGACCTATCTCCAGCTCGGCGTCGAGCTCGGGGAACTCTGGCTTCTGGTGGTCAGCATGTCCGTAGTACTGCTCGTCGAATATAATTAGTTTATTAGTGTCAGCACTGACCTATCTCCAGCTCGGCGTCGAGCTCGGGGAACTCTGGCTTCTGGTGGTCAGCATGTCCGTAGTACTGCTCGTCGAATATAATTAGTTTATTAGTGTCAGCACTGACCTATCTCCAGCTCGGCGTCGAGCTCGGGGAACTCTGGCTTCTGGTGGTCAGCATGTCCGTAGTACTGCTCGTCGAATATAATTAGTTTATTAGTGTCAGCACTGACCTATCTCCAGCTCGGCGTCGAGCTCGGGGAACTCTGGCTTGTGTTGGTCAGCATGTCCGTAGTACTGCTCGTCGAATATAATTAGTTTATTAGTGTCAGCACTGACCTATCTCCAGCTCGGCGTCGAGCTCGGGGAACTCTGGCTTCTGGTGGTCAGCATGTCCGTAGTACTGCTCGTCGAATATAATTAGTTTATTAGTGTCAGCACTGACCTATCTCCAGCTCGGCGTCGAGCTCGGGGAACTCTGGCTTGTGTTGGTCAGCATGTCCGTAGTACTGCTCGTCGAATATAATTAGTTTATTAGTGTCAGCACTGACCTATCTCCAGCTCGGCGTCGAGCTCGGGGAACTCTGGCTTCTGGTGGTCAGCATGTCCGTAGTACTGCTCGTCGAATATAATTAGTTTATTAGTGTCAGCACTGACCTATCTCCAGCTCGGCGTCGAGCTCGGGGAACTCTGGCTTGTGTTGGTCAGCATGTCCGTAGTACTGCTCGTCGAATATAATTAGTTTATTAGTGTCAGCACTGACCTATCTCCAGCTCGGCGTCGAGCTCGGGGAACTCTGGCTTCTGGTGGTCAGCATGTCCGTAGTACTGCTCGTCGAATATAATTAGTTTATTAGTGTCAGCACTGACCTATCTCCAGCTCGGCGTCGAGCTCGGGGAACTCTGGCTTGTGTTGGTCAGCATGTCCGTAGTACTGCTCGTCGAATATAATTAGTTTATTAGTGTCAGCACTGACCTATCTCCAGCTCGGCGTCGAGCTCGGGGAACTCTGGCTTCTGGTGGTCAGCATGTCCGTAGTACTGCTCGTCGAATATAATTAGTTTATTAGTGTCAGCACTGACCTATCTCCAGCTCGGCGTCGAGCTCGGGGAACTCTGGCTTCTGGTGGTCAGCATGTCCGTAGTACTGCTCGTCGAATATAATTAGTTTATTAGTGTCAGCACTGACCTATCTCCAGCTCGGCGTCGAGCTCGGGGAACTCTGGCTTGTGTTGGTCAGCATGTCCGTAGTACTGCTCGTCGAATATAATTAGTTTATTAGTGTCAGCACTGACCTATCTCCAGCTCGGCGTCGAGCTCGGGGAACTCTGGCTTGTGGTGGTCAGCCTGTCCGTAGTACTGCTCGTCGAATATAATTAGTTTATTAGTGTCAGCACTGACCTATCTCCAGCTCGGCGTCGAGCTCGGGGAACTCTGGCTTCTGGTGGTCAGCATGTCCGTAGTACTGCTCGTCGAATATAATTAGTTTATTAGTGTCAGCACTGACCTATCTCCAGCTCGGCGTCGAGCTCGGGGAACTCTGGCTTCTGGTGGTCAGCATGTCCGTAGTACTGCTCGTCGAATATAATTAGTTTATTAGTGTCAGCACTGACCTATCTCCAGCTCGGCGTCGAGCTCGGGGAACTCTGGCTTCTGGTGGTCAGCATGTCCGTAGTACTGCTCGTCGAATATAATTAGTTTATTAGTGTCAGCACTGACCTATCTCCAGCTCGGCGTCGAGCTCGGGGAACTCTGGCTTCTGGTGGTCAGCATGTCCGTAGTACTGCTCGTCGAATATAATTAGTTTATTAGTGTCAGCACTGACCTATCTCCAGCTCGGCGTCGAGCTCGGGGAACTCTGGCTTGTGTTGGTCAGCATGTCCGTAGTACTGCTCGTCGAATATAATTAGTTTATTAGTGTCAGCACTGACCTATCTCCAGCTCGGCGTCGAGCTCGGGGAACTCTGGCTTCTGGTGGTCAGCATGTCCGTAGTACTGCTCGTCGAATATAATTAGTTTATTAGTGTCAGCACTGACCTATCTCCAGCTCGGCGTCGAGCTCGGGGAACTCTGGCTTGTGTTGGTCAGCATGTCCGTAGTACTGCTCGTCGAATATAATTAGTTTATTAGTGTCAGCACTGACCTATCTCCAGCTCGGCGTCGAGCTCGGGGAACTCTGGCTTCTGGTGGTCAGCATGTCCGTAGTACTGCTCGTCGAATATAATTAGTTTATTAGTGTCAGCACTGACCTATCTCCAGCTCGGCGTCGAGCTCGGGGAACTCTGGCTTGTGTTGGTCAGCATGTCCGTAGTACTGCTCGTCGAATATAATTAGTTTATTAGTGTCAGTACTGACCTATCTCCAGCTCGGCGTCGAGCTCGGGGAACTCTGGCTTCTGGTGGTCAGCATGTCCGTAGTACTGCTCGTCGAATATAATTAGTTTATTAGTGTCAGCACTGACCTATCTCCAGCTCGGCGTCGAGCTCGGGGAACTCTGGCTTGTGTTGGTCAGCATGTCCGTAGTACTGCTCGTCGAATATAATTAGTTTATTAGTGTCAGCACTGACCTATCTCCAGCTCGGCGTCGAGCTCGGGGAACTCTGGCTTCTGGTGGTCAGCATGTCCGTAGTACTGCTCGTCGAATATAATTAGTTTATTAGTGTCAGCACTGACCTATCTCCAGCTCGGCGTCGAGCTCGGGGAACTCTGGCTTGTGTTGGTCAGCATGTCCGTAGTATTTATTTATTTATTTATTTATTTATATATACTTTATTGTACACCAAATTTAAAAAACGTACAGAAAATCTTAAACTAAAGACATACAATTGGCGGCCTTATCGCATTCCGCGATCTCTTCCAGGCAACCTGGAATGGAAAGTGATAGCCTGGACACGAAATGGGGTTGCACTTGGTGCAAATATGAAGTTACATAGAAAAACAAAACAAACAGAAATACAGCATTACAATATGACTACTATAATAGATACATAAATACATACATATTTATTATAAAGTAAGAAAATGTTAACAATATTGAAATTACAGATGGAAAGGAATCACAGTGACAAGTAGTGTTCCTTAACAAGCTTTTTAGTAGTAGTACTGCTCGTCGAATATAATTAGTTTATTAGTGTCAGCACTGACCTATCTCCAGCTCGGCGTCGAGCTCGGGGAACTCTGGCTTCTGGTGGTCAGCATGTCCGTAGTACTGCTCGTCGAATATAATTAGTTTATTAGTGTCAGCACTGACCTATCTCCAGCTCGGCGTCGAGCTCGGGGAACTCTGGCTTGTGTTGGTCAGCATGTCCGTAGTACTGCTCGTCGAATATAATTAGTTTATTAGTGTCAGCACTGACCTATCTCCAGCTCGGCGTCGAGCTCGGGGAACTCTGGCTTCTGGTGGTCAGCATGTCCGTAGTACTGCTCGTCGAATATAATTAGTTTATTAGTGTCAGCACTGACCTATCTCCAGCTCGGCGTCGAGCTCGGGGAACTCTGGCTTGTGTTGGTCAGCATGTCCGTAGTACTGCTCGTCGAATATAATTAGTTTATTAGTGTCAGCACTGACCTATCTCCAGCTCGGCGTCGAGCTCGGGGAACTCTGGCTTCTGGTGGTCAGCATGTCCGTAGTACTGCTCGTCGAATATAATTAGTTTATTAGTGTCAGCACTGACCTATCTCCAGCTCGGCGTCGAGCTCGGGGAACTCTGGCTTCTGGTGGTCAGCATGTCCGTAGTACTGCTCGTCGAATATAATTAGTTTATTAGTGTCAGCACTGACCTATCTCCAGCTCGGCGTCGAGCTCGGGGAACTCTGGCTTCTGGTGGTCAGCATGTCCGTAGTACTGCTCGTCGAATATAATTAGTTTATTAGTGTCAGCACTGACCTATCTCCAGCTCGGCGTCGAGCTCGGGGAACTCTGGCTTGTGTTGGTCAGCATGTCCGTAGTATTTATTTATTTATTTATTTATTTATATATACTTTATTGTACACCAAATTTAAAAAACGTACAGAAAATCTTAAACTAAAGACATACAATTGGCGGCCTTATCGCATTCCGCGATCTCTTCCAGGCAACCTGGAATGGAAAGTGATAGCCTGGACACGAAATGGGGTTGCACTTGGTGCAAATATGAAGTTACATAGAAAAACAAAACAAACAGAAATACAGCATTACAATATGACTACTATAATAGATACATAAATACATACATATTTATTATAAAGTAAGAAAATGTTAACAATATTGAAATTACAGATGGAAAGGAATCACAGTGACAAGTAGTGTTCCTTAACAAGCTTTTTAGTAGTAGTACTGCTCGTCGAATATAATTAGTTTATTAGTGTCAGCACTGACCTATCTCCAGCTCGGCGTCGAGCTCGGGGAACTCTGGCTTCTGGTGGTCAGCATGTCCGTAGTACTGCTCGTCGAATATAATTAGTTTATTAGTGTCAGCACTGACCTATCTTGTAGTGTGTCTTATTGTTTTGTACTTACGCTCTCTATAAACTTCCTAGATAAATTAATACATAGCTGCATAGCCATAACTTGATTCCTAGATTCTTTTTAATTTGTATTTTCTAAGTTATTCTGCAAATTAGCTATCTTCAATGCTTTGTTTACATTTCTTGTTTTATGACATTGTCATTTAGACAGACCTAGTTTTCTTTTTATTTGTATTCTGAAGTTAGCTAGGAGTTTTAGGTCGCATATGAAACTGTCATCAGACCTTCATAAAGTCAATTTTTCCTTTTCCATCAAATTCTAGAAACTCATATCAAATTCAAAATAAAAGCGAGCCTTCATTTTAGAGCCGTCGTAAAGAAATAGTCAGTCTACGTTTGGAGCTGAGATAAGCAACAACTCGGAAAAAGTCCTTAAGAGTGACTGAGAGGACAGTTTGCCTCCTGGGAACCAGAGAAGTCGCCCTCCCTCCTATATTGAGAGTAGACTTAGAGGAGGACGTTTCCAAGTTTACCTCCTCGAACCTAATAAGTCGGCCTCTCCCTTGCCGCCTTTAAAGGACACCTTGATGCCTGGGCTGAACGAGCCTGGGAGGAAGACGTTACTCGGCCCATCCTCTCCAGCCCATTGAAGAGTGACGACCCTCCAGTCCTCCGGTTCTTCAACAGACCCTGCTGGTCCTCCGGTTCTTCAACGAACCCTCCAGTCCTCCAGATCTTCAACGAAGATTTCATTTCCATCTCACGTCCACTCATCCTTTTCTTTCATCATCCGTTCTTAAGTTTTGTATTCATTAAATCTTTATACTATTTATTTGTCCTTTTCCCTTTTTAACACGCATTCCCCTCCTAGGTAGGTGAGTGCTATATGTGACCTCACATTTTACAGGCTCCCCCTGTAAAACGTAACGTTACAGATTGGCGCCCAGTTTTTACTAACCCACCCCTTAAATCATTTTCAGACATTCTGCAAGTTTTTTTTTCAAAATTCAAAAAACAAACTTCCACAAGGCGATTATATTTGGTAACTATTTGCATCATACATCCTCATCCATCTCAACCCTTACTCCTCTTACGAACTTTACATCATCTTATACTACACCCCCACACACATTCCATTACCCACTGGTAATTGGCACCCTTTCACTGCTTGGATGTAGTTTTTAAAACCAACTAGTGGCCATCAGCACTTTTGGGCTTTACCAAGTAAGGGATTGGTTACTCTACGACGGATATTGGACAATATCCCGTATGTCGTTTACTCCTTAAACTTAACTCTTTATCAAAATATTAAGTATATACAATCTATATATTCTATCTATCACCAAGGTATTCTTCACCCCCACATACAATCCGTTATCATGAGATAATTGGCACCCTTTCGGCCTCTTGGATGCGTTTCTATATCCATTCGTGGGCGCTACCAAGGTTGGAGATTGGTTACTTTACGACAGACACAGGAGAGTATCCTGTAGACGTTTATACATACCTAAACAACTACGTTACACCCATTACAATTGCTTCATCATATATTCTGAAACTTACACTTTAAACGTTACTTCATCATCGTTCGATTCATTACCACTAGTGCAATCTTTATGAAGTTTTCGTAAAAATTACTTGATCCTAGATTATAAATCTGTGATACGGGAGTTTACATGATCTTAGAAGGAGCTATGATAGTTTTGGTGATACTCTTATTAAATAACACCAAAACCTTTTAAGCATACTCTTCAAATAAATTACGAAAAAAATAATTTTCGTTTGACTTGTTATTTGACATCATTCGTTGCTAGGTAACGGACATAGTGTTCCAAGCGTGGTTTTATAAAGTTTAATTTTGTCTATTTTGTTTTTTTTTTTACATGCTTAAGTTTTAATTTTAATACTTATCTCGATGTTTTTTAAAAAAAAATTAGTATAGTCTTCTTATTACTTGTTTTTGTTCAAAATTCTTATTTTAATTTTATATATTATATTAGGTACTTGTTTGACTCTTGTAAAAATCATTTAGAATTAAGAACGGTATCACTTCTCCTTTTCAAAAACTTTTTGGCTTGTATAATTTTTTTTTTTTTGTTGAGCGGTACACAACTCTTAAAATAAGCCATTGTGTCGAGCGGTTTTATAACTCGTAAAATAAGCCTTAGTGTATATAGATATTTTTTTTTTAAACTTACTTGAATACTTGAAACTCGAAGGCTTATGTATCCTTAGTCTTGAATCTCCTTGAACCCTTGACTTAAGCTTGAAGGCTTTTTCTTAAGCACTTTATGCTATAAACCTTGGACTGCTTTTCTAAGCAGAAAAACTTTGTAAATAACTATTTAATTTTAATTTAATGGGTTTTAAAAAAGGTGCGGGTTACGACACCTAATAAAATAAATAAGCCTTCGTAAACCTTAAAAATAATCCCTTGTGGAGTACGCGTCATTGAATGTGAACCGTATCCCCTAAGTATGATGGTGATGTATGTTTGAGGAAGTGTGAAAGGTATCCTAGTTTGATGTAAGGTGTGTGAAAGAGCAAGGTTTTATTTTCAACCTCTAAATTTTCCTAGTTGTCAACTTTCTTTGGTTTTGGGTGATGTAGTATTTTTTTTTTACTTACTGTATCATTGTAAATACTCATTTAATTTAATTTTAACTACCTAGTTACTGTTCTTCTATTGTTGCTCTCTTGAATTACTAAACAAGAAAAAAATTTTTCATTGCATTCAAAATTTTTCCGGGGTTTTCGGGGTAATGTAGTGTGTCTTATTGTTTTGTACTTACGCTCTCTATAAACTTCCTAGATAAATTAATACATAGCTGCATAGCCATAACTTGATTCCTAGATTCTTTTTAATTTGTATTTTCTAAGTTATTCTGCAAATTAGCTATCTTCAATGCTTTGTTTACATTTCTTGTTTTATGACATTGTCATTTAGACAGACCTAGTTTTCTTTTTATTTGTATTCTGAAGTTAGCTAGGAGTTTTAGGTCGCATATGAAACTGTCATCAGACCTTCATAAAGTCAATTTTTCCTTTTCCATCAAATTCTAGAAACTCATATCAAATTCAAAATAAAAGCGAGCCTTCATTTTAGAGCCGTCGTAAAGAAATAGTCAGTCTACGTTTGGAGCTGAGATAAGCAACAACTCGGAAATTAAGAGTGACTGAGAGGACAGTTTGCCTCCTGGGAACCAGAGAAGTCGCCCTCCCTCCTATATTGAGAGTAGACTTAGAGGAGGACGTTTCCAAGTTTACCTCCTCGAACCTAATAAGTCGGCCTCTCCCTTGCCGCCTTTAAAGGACACCTTGATGCCTGGGCTGAACGAGCCTGGGAGGAAGACGTTACTCGGCCCATCCTCTCCAGCCCATTGAAGAGTGACGACCCTCCAGTCCTCCGGTTCTTCAACAGACCCTGCTGGTCCTCCGGTTCTTCAACGAACCCTCCAGTCCTCCAGATCTTCAACGAAGATTTCATTTCCATCTCACGTCCACTCATCCTTTTCTTTCATCATCCGTTCTTAAGTTTTGTATTCATTAAATCTTTATACTATTTATTTGTCCTTTTCCCTTTTTAACACGCATTCCCCTCCTAGGTAGGTGAGTGCTATATGTGACCTCACATTTTACAGGCTCCCCCTGTAAAACGTAACGTTACAATCTCCAGCTCGGCGTCGAGCTCGGGGAACTCTGGCTTCTGGTGGTCAGCATGTCCGTAGTACTGCTCGTCGAATATAATTAGTTTATTAGTGTCAGCACTGACCTATCTCCAGCTCGGCGTCGAGCTCGGGGAACTCTGGCTTCTGGTGGTCAGCATGTCCGTAGTACTGCTCGTCGAATATAATTAGTTTATTAGTGTCAGCACTGACCTATCTCCAGCTCGGCGTCGAGCTCGGGGAACTCTGGCTTCTGGTGGTCAGCATGTCCGTAGTACTGCTCGTCGAATATAATTAGTTTATTAGTGTCAGCACTGACCTATCTCCAGCTCGGCGTCGAGCTCGGGGAACTCTGGCTTCTGGTGGTCAGCATGTCCGTAGTACTGCTCGTCGAATATAATTAGTTTATTAGTGTCAGCACTGACCTATCTCCAGCTCGGCGTCGAGCTCGGGGAACTCTGGCTTCTGGTGGTCAGCATGTCCGTAGTACTGCTCGTCGAATATAATTAGTTTATTAGTGTCAGCACTGACCTATCTCCAGCTCGGCGTCGAGCTCGGGGAACTCTGGCTTCTGGTGGTCAGCATGTCCGTAGTACTGCTCGTCGAATATAATTAGTTTATTAGTGTCAGCACTGACCTATCTCCAGCTCGGCGTCGAGCTCGGGGAACTCTGGCTTCTGGTGGTCAGCATGTCCGTAGTACTGCTCGTCGAATATAATTAGTTTATTAGTGTCAGCACTGACCTATCTCCAGCTCGGCGTCGAGCTCGGGGAACTCTGGCTTGTGTTGGTCAGCATGTCCGTAGTACTGCTCGTCGAATATAATTAGTTTATTAGTGTCAGCACTGACCTATCTCCAGCTCGGCGTCGAGCTCGGGGAACTCTGGCTTCTGGTGGTCAGCATGTCCGTAGTACTGCTCGTCGAATATAATTAGTTTATTAGTGTCAGCACTGACCTATCTCCAGCTCGGCGTCGAGCTCGGGGAACTCTGGCTTCTGGTGGTCAGCATGTCCGTAGTACTGCTCGTCGAATATAATTAGTTTATTAGTGTCAGCACTGACCTATCTCCAGCTCGGCGTCGAGCTCGGGGAACTCTGGCTTGTGTTGGTCAGCATGTCCGTAGTACTGCTCGTCGAATATAATTAGTTTATTAGTGTCAGCACTGACCTATCTCCAGCTCGGCGTCGAGCTCGGGGAACTCTGGCTTCTGGTGGTCAGCATGTCCGTAGTACTGCTCGTCGAATATAATTAGTTTATTAGTGTCAGCACTGACCTATCTCCAGCTCGGCGTCGAGCTCGGGGAACTCTGGCTTCTGGTGGTCAGCATGTCCGTAGTACTGCTCGTCGAATATAATTAGTTTATTAGTGTCAGCACTGACCTATCTCCAGCTCGGCGTCGAGCTCGGGGAACTCTGGCTTCTGGTGGTCAGCATGTCCGTAGTACTGCTCGTCGAATATAATTAGTTTATTAGTGTCAGCACTGACCTATCTCCAGCTCGGCGTCGAGCTCGGGGAACTCTGGCTTCTGGTGGTCAGCATGTCCGTAGTACTGCTCGTCGAATATAATTAGTTTATTAGTGTCAGCACTGACCTATCTCCAGCTCGGCGTCGAGCTCGGGGAACTCTGGCTTCTGGTGGTCAGCATGTCCGTAGTACTGCTCGTCGAATATAATTAGTTTATTAGTGTCAGCACTGACCTATCTCCAGCTCGGCGTCGAGCTCGGGGAACTCTGGCTTCTGGTGGTCAGCATGTCCGTAGTACTGCTCGTCGAATATAATTAGTTTATTAGTGTCAGCACTGACCTATCTCCAGCTCGGCGTCGAGCTCGGGGAACTCTGGCTTCTGGTGGTCAGCATGTCCGTAGTACTGCTCGTCGAATATAATTAGTTTATTAGTGTCAGCACTGACCTATCTCCAGCTCGGCGTCGAGCTCGGGGAACTCTGGCTTCTGGTGGTCAGCATGTCCGTAGTACTGCTCGTCGAATATAATTAGTTTATTAGTGTCAGCACTGACCTATCTCCAGCTCGGCGTCGAGCTCGGGGAACTCTGGCTTCTGGTGGTCAGCATGTCCGTAGTACTGCTCGTCGAATATAATTAGTTTATTAGTGTCAGCACTGACCTATCTCCAGCTCGGCGTCGAGCTCGGGGAACTCTGGCTTCTGGTGGTCAGCATGTCCGTAGTACTGCTCGTCGAATATAATTAGTTTATTAGTGTCAGCACTGACCTATCTCCAGCTCGGCGTCGAGCTCGGGGAACTCTGGCTTCTGGTGGTCAGCATGTCCGTAGTACTGCTCGTCGAATATAATTAGTTTATTAGTGTCAGCACTGACCTATCTCCAGCTCGGCGTCGAGCTCGGGGAACTCTGGCTTCTGGTGGTCAGCATGTCCGTAGTACTGCTCGTCGAATATAATTAGTTTATTAGTGTCAGCACTGACCTATCTCCAGCTCGGCGTCGAGCTCGGGGAACTCTGGCTTCTGGTGGTCAGCATGTCCGTAGTACTGCTCGTCGAATATAATTAGTTTATTAGTGTCAGCACTGACCTATCTCCAGCTCGGCGTCGAGCTCGGGGAACTCTGGCTTCTGGTGGTCAGCATGTCCGTAGTACTGCTCGTCGAATATAATTAGTTTATTAGTGTCAGCACTGACCTATCTCCAGCTCGGCGTCGAGCTCGGGGAACTCTGGCTTCTGGTGGTCAGCATGTCCGTAGTACTGCTCGTCGAATATAATTAGTTTATTAGTGTCAGCACTGACCTATCTCCAGCTCGGCGTCGAGCTCGGGGAACTCTGGCTTCTGGTGGTCAGCATGTCCGTAGTACTGCTCGTCGAATATAATTAGTTTATTAGTGTCAGCACTGACCTATCTCCAGCTCGGCGTCGAGCTCGGGGAACTCTGGCTTCTGGTGGTCAGCATGTCCGTAGTACTGCTCGTCGAATATAATTAGTTTATTAGTGTCAGCACTGACCTATCTCCAGCTCGGCGTCGAGCTCGGGGAACTCTGGCTTGTGTTGGTCAGCATGTCCGTAGTACTGCTCGTCGAATATCTGTCGCATGCGCTTGTCGTGCTCCGCGGGGTCGAACTCGCTCTCCAGGTCCGACTCCTGCAGGGGGGGGGGGGGGACATGATACAGAGCGTGTTTATGTCACCGAAAAATGGCAAACTCCATAAGATTATAAAATATCGCGTGAAATTGTATTTTTTTTTTGGTTGGAAACTATTGTATTTGAAAACTGGTGGGGAGGTAGATTAGAACCAGAAGATTTATTCCGTAAATCCTACGGGAATCGGAACTACGCGGGTAAAACGGGAGCGAAACCACGGGGGACAGCTAGTATTATATAGAAAACGATTTTTTCATAATTACAATCGTAATTTCGTAATTATTACAATCTTACGGTGTCTGCTACTTTCCGGTGACATTTACATGGCGAGACTTTTAAAGTGTCTTTAAATTGAACTTGAATCTTACAGTAGTAAGATATTTTTTATATTGATGATATTTTATTTTTAACCGACTTCCCAAAAAGGAGGAGGTTATCAATTCGGTTGTATGTTTTTTTTTATGTTTGTTACCTCATAACTCCGACAATTATGAACCGATTTGAAAAATTCTTGTTTTATCTGAAAGGATATACTTGCAGATTGGTCCCATTTAAATCCATTTTAAATCGGTTACGAACTTTGGATTTTAAATCGAAATAGCTGGAATTCGTCTACTTGGATGATAGTTTTATGTCATCCAAGTAATCGAAATTGCGTATTTTGCTTTTCTGCGATTTTGTAGTGGTGTTGTTAGGTGTGGGGCACCACTAAAAAGTGAAAAATAAAAAACTTTTTACAAAAAAATACAACCGACTTCTAAAAAAAAAAACACTAAAAAGTAAAAAATAACTTTAATTTCGGAAGTCGGTGTCAAAATACGAAGAAAGTAACAAAAACACCGACTTCCGAAATTAAAGTTATTTTTTACTTTGTAGTGTTTTTTTTTTTAGAAGTTGGTTGTATTTTTTTGTAAAAAGTTTTTTTATCTTTAGTTTTGTTTCTTAATTCATAAAAAAAGGAGGTACCCTAAACAAGAAACCACCTCATTCTTTTGTTAAGTGAACCCTTGTACTACCCCTCACAGTAAGCCCTTTCATTTGATACATCACACGATATTTTTCAAATAACTATTATTTTTAATTTTCTAGCTTGACTCCCAAAAGTGACCCTATGGGGGTCACTTTTACTGAAAATTTAATAATCTACAGTACGATTATTTTTTCTTTGCCTATGCGAAGTACGTCGCAATCGATTGCGCAGGATGTCAATTTGACAAGAAACATAGAAAAGCGCATGCGCGGGTACGTCGCGTATGCCGTCTCAGTCACTCGTATACGTTCGATGCATACTTGTGTTCCGCTTACTCAATGCAATACGACTGTTGATGCGAAAAGTGTTATTGTTTTAAAATATTTATTTTGGTTTTTCTTACTGTTTCATTTATGTTTTGTGTGTTTTTGTGGTGTATATGTTTGTTGTATTACTTTGTGACCTTGTTATTGTTACTGGTTGTTTCTTACTTGTTAATAATGCAATACGTATAAATCAGAAAAATATTCTATGAACGTAACACTTTTTTACGCGATGGGACCTGCGCGGTCGTCACTAAAAGCTAACTTTGGAGAGGCAAAGAAAAAATAATCGTACTATACGTAAGGCGTCCGTGTTTGGGTTACAGAAGTCCATATGTGTACCAAATTTCAACAGAATCGGTCCAGTGGATCCGAAGTGATCGGTTCCGTTATTGTTCGGAACTCTAAAAGAAGCAAACATACCTTAAATGCCAGCTCATCATTGCCAGTGACTTCCTTGATCTTAGCGATTTTCTCCTGTATCTCCTTCAGCTTGAGCGCCTTCATGCGCGCGATCTCCTCCATCTTCTTCTTCTTCTCTTCTTCCTTGCGCGTGCGCACCTCCGCGCGCTTCTTCGAGCGCCGGTCGTCTTTGGGACGGATGTAGTTCATCGTACGGGGGAAGCGTTTTAGCTGGAATCAGAGGGTTTTGGGTAAGTTCTGCGTAATTTGCAATCTAGATCTACATCTGGATGGGTATCAAGTTTTTAAATCTTAAAAAGGAAGTGGGAAAAAACGTATTCATTTATTTAAGCTTTATATAGGTACAGTAATGGTAAAATGGAATTCATGCAACAAGGCATCTTCTAGTCAACCTTTGAGTTCAAAAGACTACACTGTTGTAGGTGTACAAGAAATCAATATACCAAAGTATGCATTGCTTGTGGTAAATAGCCTTGCAGTGGGACAATACTGCCGAAATTAAAATAAATTCCAATAGTCAATAGATTTTACTGGTTATCATGGGACTGACGCTTCCAAGATGATCCGATAAAGCAGGTGTTATTTGGTAAGATAGTGTAAGTGAACCTTATCCGTCACCACTTAAGGTTCAAATTCTTGTGCGAAACTAACTTACAATGTCAATGTACGTTGAATCCTACCCCAAATGCAAGAATTAATAAAAATCCCCAGCTACTCACATACTCCTGGTCGGGCTCCTCGAACCGGAAGTTGTAGGCCCTCTCGAACTTGCCCTGCTCCTCCACTCGTTCCTCATCCGCCTCCAACTCCTCGTCGTCCCTGATCTTGTCTTCAGCTTCACCGATGTCACCATCCTGAAGGTATCTGTAAACAAGGAATTCTTTTAAGATACATTTAAAGTGTGAAAAGGAATAGTAAGTCTTGAGATTTCAGTTAGCCCTACAGAGCAACTTGGTAATTATTTTGAAACACTTTTGTGCATCCAAAGATAGTCTTTGGCAACTTTTTTGCCTAGTTTTTGTACCTATAAGATAAGCAACAACAACTAGAATGAAGGCAGCAATTTGGAATGTGTCGTTGAAAATGTTGAAATTAATGATTAAGTAATCTGTTTGGTATGACTTATTGTCTCTATATCAACTCAAAAATTCATGGATGGAATAGTTGTTGAATTTTAAAAATAGTCAGAAAAAACTTAACCCTTCTTCTGGGGCAGTGGGGTAAATACAATAGATCGATGGTTTTGATTTTACTTACGGCTTATTCAAGATATAGTCTCTGAGGAAGGCTTCTCCCTCGTTCAGCTTGGGGTCCGACCAGAGAGCCTTCAGAGGCGCCAGGTCCTTCTCCACCTCATCATCTATGTGTTCAGCCTGGCCTATGAGGAACTCTTTTAGTTTGGCCTCCTAGAGCAAATCAAGCACTTTATAAAACAAATGAGTTAGAATATCGAGCCTGCTCTTTGGGACCCAAAGGCAGGACAGCAAAAATAGGGTGAAAACTAATACATTTTAGTTTTTAGGGTTCCGTACCCAAAGGGTAAACACGGGACCCTATCATTAAGACTTCTCTGTCTGTCTGTCACCAGGCTGTATCTCAAGAACCGCGATAGCTAGACAGTTGAAATTTTCTCAGATGATGACAATGTATTTCTGTTGCTGCTATAACAACAAATACTAAAAAAACCGGCCAAGTGTGAGTCGGACTCGCGCACCAAGGGTTCCTTACAAACCTGTAGGTATATATTATATAAGCAAAAGTTGCGATTTACGATTTTTGACGTATTAAAAAAAAACTACTTACTAGATCTCGTTCAAACCAATTTTCGCTGGTAGATTACATGGTAATATAGATCATATTTTTTTTTAGATTTATCATTCTCTTATTTTAGAAGTTACAGGGGGGGGACACATTTTACCACTTTGGAAGTGTCTCTCGCGCAAACTATACAGTTTAGAAAAAACATGATATTAGAAACCTCAATATCATTTTCGAAGACCTGTCCATAGATTCCCCACACAAATGGGTTTGATGAAAAAAAAAAAAATTTGAGTTTCAGTTCTAAGTATTATATAGGTAGGCTTACCATACGTCCCGGTTTGACCGGGATTGCCCCGGTTTCATGCATCGGTCCCGGCGTCCCGGCCGGTTTGGTATTTTGTCCCGGTTAAGTTAATACGTGGTGTACGACCGTGTTGCAACGTGTCGGTATTATGAAAAACGAACGGTGTGCGGCCGGCGGCCGGCGGCACACTGTATCCCACAGAACACAATAACCTAGCGGCTGTATCCGCCGCAGCCCGCGCGCCCCACCCGCGCGCTCCTTGTTTCTAAAAGCGGTTATTACACTACCCAATCTATCGGGCCCGATAACTAGGGCGAGACTAGTATAATAAGAAATCGGGTGTAAGGACCTTGCCATCGGGCGATCGGGTGGCTCCGATCTCCCTGCTCTGTCTATCACCTAGTGTAAGTAAGAGACAGGGAGGCAGGGCCCTGCCGCAGTGCCGGCAGTGGGTAGATTGGCACCTTGGGCGGATTTGTGTAGTAATCGGCACCCTGCCGCAGGGACAGGGCGCCCTAGTTATCGCCCGATAGATTGTGTAGTGTAATAACCACTTCAGCCGCACGCGCGTAAGTACTTAATTACGTATCGAAGTGACTTACCAACGTATTGCTTGTTATTTAAAATGCCGAAAAGGAATTGTAAATTCACAAGTGAACTCCAAAAAGACTATCCATTTATAAAAAAGCTTTGTGGTGAGGATAGTATAGTAAAATTACATGTACCGACTTTTATGAAAAAATTAAAAAGAATAATAATTTCTTGAAAAAAGTTCTCTCTAGTGAGAAGTAGGTACTGAATGGCACAATGAATAAGTACCTTACTCAATATCTGTTTTTTAAATAATAAAAATTTTTTTGGTAGTTCTGTTTAGCCTGTGTTTTTCTTTGGCTTATCCTGTCCTGCTCCGCTCTTGTCCCGGTTTAGAGCTTCATGATTATGGTAAGCCTATATATAGGGGACCCCCAAAATTTATTGTTTTTTTTTTTTGTGTGATAATCTTAGTGCGGTTCACAGAATACATCTACTTACCAAGTTTCAACAGCATAGTTCTTATACTTTCGGAGAAAAGTGGCTGTGACATACGGAAGGACAGACAGACAGACAGACAGACATGACGAATTATAAGGGTTCCGTTTTTGCCATTTGGCTACGGAACCCTAAAAACATAATAAAATAAATATTTAAGGGGGCCCATACGACAAACTTGATTTTTGCCGTTTTTATAGATAATGGTACGGAACCCTTCGTGCGCCAGTCCGACTCTCATTTGGCCGCTGGTTTCTTTCAATTTGGAGCTGTTAAACTTTGTTGTAATTGGACAAAATGTGAAATCTATACTAATACTAGCTGACCCGGCAAACGTTGTTTTGCTAAAAAAAAAAAAAAATTAAGTGCCCTAGCTGAAGATTTTGTTGGAATGCGCTGCTGCTAATCTCTTGAACTATATCTATTTTGTCAACTTAATCTTTTTAGGGTTCCGTAGCCAAATGGCAAAAACGGAACCCTTATAGATTCGTCATGTCTGTCTGTCTGTTTGTCCGTATGTCACAGCCACTTTTCTCCGAAACTGTAAGAGCTATGCTGTTGAAACTTGGTAAGTAGATGTATTCTGTGAACCACATTAAGATTTTCACACAAAAATTGAAAAAAATCAATAAATTTTGGGGGTCCCCATACTTAGAACTGAAACTCAAAAAAAATTTTTTCGTCGAACCCATACGTGTGGGGTATCTATGTAAGCTTTGTATACTATACGATGTGTACGTAGCTTAAATGCAGCCTAATATAAATGTGTACGCCGCCTTAAAAGCATGATAAAGACAGCACACTCAAGAGAGAGGGAGATGGCTAGATTATATTGCTGTGTCATGGCAGAATTTAAGCCTGCTCTTTATAATTAGCGTTGAAAGTAATAAAGTTTCGATCTACTGAAATATTGGAAGTAAAAACCTTTAATTGTCGATTTTTCTGTTTTAGGTTAGTAAGACCATAATTATGTAAAGAGTTAATCTAATTACCTAGTTGTAAATTAGTTTGATAATAATATTAAACTTTTCTGTTTTAGATAAAATCAAATTGTGTGTTATTTACTCCATATTACATCTATGAATAGGTCTTCAAAAATGATATTTTGAAGACCTATTCATAGATGCCTATATTCATATATTCCTTTGAGGTTTCTAATATGTTTTTTTTTTTAAAACTGAACAGTTTGCGAGAGAGACACTTCCAAAGTGGTAAAAATAATCTCTTCTAGAGGTAGTTTATGTCGGGTATACTAAGTGGGTCGCCTTTGTAAGACGACTAAAATGGCACCATGTATAACATCACGCCAATCACCAATAGGAGCCAAGAATTAATGAAAAATACAACACAGAAAAAGTTGTGTGGGTCAGCTATAGTTTACGCCAGATAACAGGAATAAAGTACATTGACCTTTCCCTAATATCTCTTCGTAGATACTAGAACAATAAATTAAGAACTGTTTTTCATTACTAGAGAATGTAAAGGATCACGATAGAAGTTGATTCAGGACAGCTTTATGTCATTATTTCTGATTCTGATCTTAAGAAAGTCAATAAATGTATGTGCGTCAATGTACTTTATTCCACATTTATCTGGCGTAAACTATAGTAAACTAATATGTAGGATACCTTGGTCTCAGAAGTCTTCCTGTCCTTCCTGGTATCCTCCACAATTTCCGCTTTCTTCTCAATGCTGAAGATGTTGCCATCATCCTCATCTTCCTCATCACTGTCTGCAAATGTCAGCTGCTTTGTCTTTGTTTCTTTCTCTGCAAACATTTAACTTTAAAGTAAGTAGAATAGGTAACTTTTAGGCAAGCATGCTCCACCTTAGACTTCATCATCGCTTAACATCAGGTGAGATAGCGGTCAAACGTATGCCTATCAAAAGTAAAAAAAAAAGTTGATTGTATTTTGAATAATAATATATCTATTATTATGTCCTGGCTGTCTTGTCACCTTTTTTGGGCTTTAGTTTATGATGCAGCAATAATAGAAGTAAAGGGAAAATGAGTTGCCAAATTGAATCCAAAAGGTGTAGTATATAGAGAAGGCTAAGCTTTGATAATAATAATTAATGTGCTTACACATATAACAAAAGTAAATTCTTCAAAACCACTGTTTATTTACCTGGCTCCTTTTTCTCAGTACCATCAAAGAATTTGAACTCAGGGTCATAGATCCTGGGGTCCTTTGTCTTCAGCAGCGCCAAGGTCTTGAGAAATTGCGTCTCCATCTCCTCATTGACCTCCGGGGGGGCATCACTCTCATCCTCACTGTCTGTTGATTCTGAACCATCCGCATTTGGCTTGGAGCCATACTTCTGTTCCACTGAAACGTGTAATTCATACGAGTTGAGTATCAAAAAGATTTTACAGGATTATTTAAGTCGGTATAAGTGATGCCTTCGCTAAAATAAAGTAAAATGATAACGTGTGCTTACGTTTATGAAGTTCTTCTTTTTCCCGCCACTTATCGTACTTCTTGGCGTACTCATTTTCAGTTTTAAGTGCAACCTCCTCGTCTGATTCTTCGTCAAAGAGTGTTGGTTTAGGCATGTTGATTCATAAACTGATTTATTATAGCAAAAATAACCAAAAATCTAAACATCGCATGCTCTCGTGTTTTGGAGATCTGTCAAGTGTCAATGTCAAAATTGACAAAGACTGACAAATTCCAAAATTTCTGCCACATTTCGTTCTAAACATGCAACAGTTGAATAGTCTAGAGATTTTTTAAACAAAAATCATGTTGATTATTGTTTAAATGTTCTACACCTATTCCATTGTAATAACTACTACAAATAATGTTCTAATGTTTTTTTCACTTCAAAATAAAATTTCATCAACAAGTTGGGGAGCGAGTCACGAGTGGTACAAAATTATTTCAAAATTTGGCAATACTTTTATAACCTGTATCATCTTACCGGTTATCACAATTGTTTTGCAGAAATAAAATTGTATTTTATCCTAAAATAAGAGTGATCAAATGATAATTTAGCATTGCATTGTTATTTTAAACTATCGATCATGACTACTAACCCAAGGAAAGGCACCGACCCGGTGCCTTTGGAAGAGAGCGACCAGCTGACGATAAGGCCCTTGTAAATATTATTTTGTTTTCATGTTTGGACTTATTATATTCAGCGTTACCTGCTATGGCAGGTGTCGATTACCTAAAACAATCTCACGGAATCTTTTGCTGTTTATTCACAATTTATTCAAAAGACGTCTACACAAAATCTTTAACACTGGTACAATAAAAAAGTCAAAGTTTGAGTCCATCGCTAGAAACTATAACATCAATTTTTTTCCGCTATAGGGGTGCGGGTCAAGAAGTAGGCAGGTCCTGCATCATGCTGGAGTTCAAAGGAAAGATAATTATGGTTTGTGCATTTGTTTTCACACAACGGTGTACTGTACACAATATGAAGCATGTCAGCTTTCAGTAACTAAACAAGTAACTTTATTCATACAAAATAAAATTATGTGTCGTGCTTGCTGAGAATATTTACACACAAAACTAATCTCTAAACTTCTTTAAAATACAAGTCACTGTCTGTTTGTTTCTCTGATTATTCCTTTTAAACCGTGAAACACTTTTTTAAATTTGAATTATCATTTTTGTAGTTGGACTGTGGCATACACCCAGGGTTGTCCGGGATGGACGCCCTACCCTTTGTGGATCTCATTGAGGCTGATGAAGTAGATCTCCTTTTAATATCACAGTAAGTATTCCAGAAGCATTCAACAGAAACAACTTGGTATTCTTCTGAAACTTTTTTCTGTTGCATGCTGCTCTTGTAATTTGTTAATCTGTAATGCCCACCCTTGAATATCATGTGTAAATTATTTAGATCAGTTTAACCGGTGAGTCCCAGCATTTCGCCCAGTGCCCAAATTGTTCAGAAATTAAAATAAACGTAATAACCATTAAAAAAAAATTTTAAAAATCAGTTGCATCAGGTGGAATCAAAGGTTCCACCTCCGTAGCTAAGCGGTTAAGAGTGTAAGGCACAGAGGTTACCCCACATCAGTGCCTGTTGACAATACAGTGTTGATAACTGAATCTGAAAAAAAGGAAGAAGAAAAGAAAAGGCTAGCTGGGAGAAACCTCAAGTTTGAGTTAAGATCGCCTTTGTACATGAACTTTACTGTATCATAATTATAATTTGGATTGGTGTACAATAAAGAAGTAAGAACAGAATGCTTGGCCAGTCAGCCTAATGGATTTACAAACCGAATAGGCGATTCTCCCTAAGAATGTTGGAATTGGAACAGTCCTTACTGTAGTCAATAAAAATTAATAAGATCACTATGGGTATGAACAGCTAAAACAGTACGAAGTGTTGATAATGGTGATGTCTTAAATTTTTACATTAAAAGTGCTGAGTCTCAGCCGAATTCGAAATGACTTGGATCCTATTTTTAATTTTGAACCTTCAACTGCCCACAATGTTCAAGTTTTACATCTATACTAATATTATAAAGCAGAAGAGTTTGTTTGTTTGTTTGGTTGAACGCGCTAATCTCAGGAACTACTAGTCCGATTTGAAAAATTCTTTCAGTGTTAGATAGCCCATTTATCGATGAAGGTTATAGGCTTTATATCATCACGCTAAGACAAATAGGAGCGGAGCAGTAATGGAAAATGTTACGCAGACGACGTTGCACGGGTCAGCTAGTTAATAATATATGTGACTCACACAACAGTCCTTACGGAGGTAAAAAGTAATAAGATCAGTGTGGGTATGAACAGCTGAACAGCTAAAACGGTACAAACTGTTGATGTGGGGATGTTTTGAGGAACTTTCTTTATGGAAATTTTACATTAAAAAGTGCTGATTCGCAGCCTAATTTAAATAAATGACTTCGATCCTTATTTAAATTTTGAACCTTCAACTGCCCACTTTAAGGTTCAAGTTTTACCTTAATAATTTATCTATCAATCAATCAATTTATTTATTCAGACAATTACATAGTCCATTAATTTGTTAGTAACAAAATCTTACAAACTAAGTTAGTAGGTCCACATTACAAAAAAAAAAAAGAAAAGGGTGTCATGAACTCTGACTGTCATGAGACTACTATGACTTTATGTGACTATCTCTTCAGTTTCCACCTGGACCACAGCGGAGCGCTACCCTGGTTCCTCACGAAGACGTCGTTCAAGGGGCGCGTTTTCATGACGCACGCCACTAAGGCCATCTACAGGTGGCTCGTCTCAGATTATATTAAAGTCAGGTAAATCAACTCTCCTTTGCTGTTATTTTATTGTACTCTTGCACCTCTTCTTTATGGGTATTTTGTTCCGCGTTTGGGTGTGGATTTATTTCCGCGCGAATAAAAATCGCAGTGCAGGCAGGGTCTAGAAACTCGCTTTCGTAGTATTAGCTCAAAAAACAAGGTCCTATCAATAACTTTCGTCTCCAGCAACATATCAACAGAACAGATGCTGTACACGGAGTCGGACCTGGAGGGCTCCATGGACCGCATCGAGACCATCAACTTTCACGAGGAGAAGGACGTGCGGGGCATCCGGTTCTGGGCGTACAACGCGGGCCACGTGCTCGGGGCCGCCATGTTCATGATCGAGATCGCTGGAGTTAAGGTAATGCGTTTACGGATTGGCGATTTCAGATTTACATTAATTTTTAGGGTGCCGCACGCGAAGAAATCCTATTACTAAAGGGTTGTCCACACACATCCGGGTTAACGTCCCTGACGGGACAGAAAACGGGACGGAGATAAAGCAAGTTCGTACAAATCGTATACAACCGATTTTTCTCCGTCCCGTTCTGTGTCCCGTCAGGGACGGGAACCCGGATGTGTGGACAGCCCTTTAGTAATTATAGGATTTATTCGCGTGCGGCGAAAACAAAACCCTATTACTGATGGCCGGCCGTCTGACTGACAGCGGGCTGTATGTCAAGAACCGTAAAAGGTAGACAGTTGCAATTTTCAGAGTTTGTATTTCTATTGCCGCTATAAGAACAAATAATAAAAATTTAATTATTAGACTAAATATAACAGTGGATTTCCGTACAAGAAACATGTCATTTTTCGTGTAGGCGTGTGACTCTCACTTGGCCGGTTTTTTAAAGTCCATATTCTCATTCGTCCATATTTCTCTTCAGCGTTGTCAGTGATGTCTGTAATAAAATAGATATTGGACCTTTGTATGAATTACAAAAGTGGAGTTGTAACCGCGACCTTCTGCATGAGTGGCGGGGCGATTGGCAATAGGTATTTTTGATTGGACCCAATAAAAAATACCTATTGCCAATTTTAATCTGACATTTTCTTTCTTTATCAGGTATTGTACACGGGAGATTTCTCGCGACAAGAGGACAGACATTTAATGGCAGCGGAGATTCCTACAGTTCATCCTGACGTTCTGATTACGGTAAGTTTTATTTTACAAATAGCCTAAACTAGCTGACCCGCGCAACTTCGTCTGCGTCACATTTTCCATTAATGCTCAGCTCCTATTTGTAGCGTAGCCGTCCTCGATAAATGGGCTATCTAAAATTGAAATAATTTTTCAAATCGGACCAGTAGTTGCTGAGATTAGTGCGTTCAAACAAATAAACTCTTCAGCTTTATAATATATATAAAATTCTCGTGTCACAGTATTCGTTGCCATACTCGTCCGAAACGGCTTGACCGATTTTGATGAAATTTTTTGTGCTTATCCGGTATCTATGAGAATCGGTCAACATCTATTTTTCATCTCCATAAATGTTAGGGGTAGTCCACCCCTAATTTTTTTTTTTTTTTTGGCAATATTATTCATGAATAATGTGACGCAGACGAAGTTGCGCGGGTCAGCTAGTAATATTATAGATTTTTAAGAGTTTTTACGTTGCTCTACTGAACATCAGGGTCCTAAAATATCCTTATGAATTTTTAAGTCACCCATGGTCTTAAAAAACCTTTGATAATTGTCCAGGAGTCAACATACGGCACCCACATCCACGAAAAGCGCGAGGAACGAGAGAGTCGCTTCACGGGGCTCGTGAGCGAGATCGTGCAGCGCGGCGGCCGCTGTCTCATACCCGTGTTCGCGCTGGGCCGCGCGCAGGAGCTACTGCTCATTCTCGGTATGTATCAACTTCACGGGGCTCGTGAGCGAGATCGTGCAGCGCGGCGGCCGCTGTCTCATACCCGTGTTCGCGCTGGGCCGCGCGCAGGAGCTACTGCTCATTCTCGGTATGTATCAACTTCACGGGGCTCGTGAGCGAGATCGTGCAGCGCGGCGGCCGCTGTCTCATACCCGTGTTCGCGCTGGGCCGCGCGCAGGAGCTACTGCTCATTCTCGGTATGTATCAACTTCACGGGGCTCGTGAGCGAGATCGTGCAGCGCGGCGGCCGCTGTCTCATACCCGTGTTCGCGCTGGGCCGCGCGCAGGAGCTACTGCTCATTCTCGGTATGTATCAACTTCACGGGGCTCGTGAGCGAGATCGTGCAGCGCGGCGGCCGCTGTCTCATACCCGTGTTCGCGCTGGGCCGCGCGCAGGAGCTACTGCTCATTCTCGGTATGTATCAACTTCACGGGGCTCGTGAGCGAGATCGTGCAGCGCGGCGGCCGCTGTCTCATACCCGTGTTCGCGCTGGGCCGCGCGCAGGCGTGATTGTGGTCAAGAGCATGCCTATTCCTTAATAAAATAAATCAATAAAAAGAAACTGCCCCCAAGAAGATCCAGTACTATCTGATAATAAAATAAAGAAGGAAGGAATGAAAGAGGAAGGGTTTAGAAGCCAGTGTATTAAACCCACAATAATTTTTCGTAATCCGAACAACCTCTATCTCTGCGCCCACAATCCATCAAGATTTAGGCCAGCATATCAAGCTACAACAATCTGTCAAATTTCTTCAATATATTTTAAACTTTATTCCTAAGTGATTTAACATTCAAGGTTAATTGAATAAATTCGAAAGTTTCGGGTAGCTTGATGTGCTAGCGACTGTACTTACCTACAGTTCGAATTACGTTTCTTTGCCGTTCGGAAGTTAGGTTTTAGTGACGACCGCACAGGTGCAATCAACAAGTGTTACGTTCGTAGAATATTTTCTGATTTATACGTTTTGTATTATAAACAAGGAAGAAACACAACCAGTAACAATAACAAGGTCACAAAGTAACACAACAAACATACAGAACACAAATCAAACAGTAAGAAATAACCAAAATAAATAATTTAAAACAATAACAACGTGTATCACTTCTGTTAACAGTCGTATTGCATTGAGTAAGCGAGACACAAGTATGCATCGAACGTATACGAGCGACTAAGACGCCATTACACTCGCTAGCTTGCGCGAGAAGGCGCATGTGCGACCTACCCGCGCATGCGCTATTCTACGTTTCTTGTCAAATTGACATCCTGCGCAACCAATTGCGACGTACTTCGCAGAGGCAAAGAACCGTGGTTCGTAGATCTTGCTTGAATTAAAACCGCATGATACACTACTGCTTTACCTTTGGGATGTCAACGTATCGGAAATACCTCTGGAGTTGCAGAAGTCCATAGGCGACAGTGAATACTTACCATCAAGTGCAATGTCATCATCATCTATTAGAGAAAACCACGTCCAGCTTTCATACTTCTGCAGCACAATGTTCTTGCCAACAGATGAGTACTGGTCCCTGCACCCGGAGCTGCAAGACATCCCCATCTACTACGCGTCGTCTCTAGCCAAGAAGTGCATGGCCGTCTACCAGACATACGTGAACGCCATGAATGACCGCATCCGGCGCCAGATCGCCATCAACAACCCCTTCGTGTTCCGACACATCTCCAACCTGAAGGTACGTGTCTATGTGTCTATGAACATTCTTCATTAGTTGTCTATGATAAGAAATGCATGGCCACCACAAATACCGCGTGTATCTGACATCGACGCACAAACGATTTCCATGGGTCCAGGGCATGATTCTGGACACCCCAGTGTTGGAATTTTTCGTCGGTTCTTTTCTGATTTTTTTTAAGAGTACTACAAAGTATCCGCTCAGCTGAGCTGATATTATTTGTGGCTTTATTCAGATTGCTCTTTTTAGTGAAAGTAGTTATTTAATTATTTTTTGATTAAAAATCTCATTGGGTTAGGTCAGAATAACGATTATGAGCAGTCTAAAGTAAAAAAAACCCTTGAAAAAAATAAAAAAATGAGAAAAAAGCCGACGAAAAATTCTAAGTCTAGGGTGTCCAGAATCATGCCCCGGACCCATGGAAATCGTTTGTGCGTCGATGTCAGATACACGCGGTATAGAGTAGTTTACGTCATTCTGGGTACGTATACCAATAACACAATTACTTATCTCATTGTTGCGCACTTTGCTTGACTACAGCTGTAAAAAGGATATTTTACATGAAAGTAAGAGACAGTAATAATGTGGTATAAGAAAAATGTTATATAATAGCTATACGAATATTTTATTTTATTGCTTCACATAAATCAATCAATAGCATTGCTCTCCCCGATCTCAAACACATCAATCTCCGGCTTAACCTTATCATACAGATGGGGGAAGGCCCCCTCAGCGCTATACTTCTTCCTCACAACCTCATACAACGACAAGTCGAACATCACTTCGAACTCCTGCCGGGTCATAAAGATATCTGCGTATAAGAACGAATATCCCCCAACTTCTCTTGTGAACTCTTCCATTTTCCTCATAGCTGTCACGGGGTTATAAGGCTTCTTTTCCTTTACTTTTCCTGGTACTCCGTAGACACCCAAATCGTTGTACATTGCGTAGTTAGTCCCAGGCACTAGGTACTTCGCGTCAGGTCTCTTCAATTGCCCTGATGATGGACCGTGGTCAATTATCTTGCATGGATAGACTAACAAAGGGAATTTCTCGAAGAGAACACTCGCTATTTCAATCTGCCTTTCCAATTCCTTGATAGGTAGCACGATGTCTTGGAAGACTTGTTTCGTGAAGGTGTATGCTCTCACTCCAGGGGTTGTGGTCCACTTTAGGAAGGCTGGCTTTGGGGGTAGGAGCCATCCGAAGAGGTAACGGAATAGCGTGTCGTTACCGAAAGATAACATGTCTTCGACTACCCAAAATATAGCTCTGTTGTGTCTTAGCAAGTAGTCTCTTAGAGGAATCAACTCTTCAGATTCTCCCTTCTGCAAAAAGCTTTCGACATGTTTGTAGAACCAAGGTTTATACCACTTGGAACAACTATTAACAGGTATCTTCGGGTCATAATCAGCATAATCCCCAACCATAATCACAGCTTCGTCTTTACTATAAATAGTTCCTTCAATATAATCAGGGAACGCTTTCGGGACAGCTTCGTAAGTCCCCGACAATTCCCGAATCATATCGCAGTACTTCTTCTGTCCTCTGACGGGGATGTATTTGATCTTGATGTAGGGCTTTATCTTCACGATCCGGAGGGTGAGGGCCACGAGGAAGCCGAGGCTGCCGTGACACCAGGGCAGTGCTTTGTAGAGGTCTGCGTGTTCGTTGGTCGCCGTGGCCGTTACCAAGGAGCCGTCGCCTAACACGACTTCGTAGCTCGTGATAGTTTCGTGGTAAAGGCCAGCTTTGTGCGAGTGTGTTGACATTCCTGTGCCGAATGCTAGACCTGGAAATGATTTTGAGGTGTTAGACTTTGTCTGTACGCGTTGTTCAAGACAAGCTACTAGGACTTTTCACGAAATAATATGCTAAACTTTAGGATTTTATTATTCAGAAATGTAGTTGAAATTCACGGGCAAGATCTTTTCTTTCTGATTTCTGTAACATAATATGAGAGAATGAACTGCACTTAGAAAAGGAAGAAAAGAAACGTTGGGAAGTGGTGACGGACTGGGTGATTTAAGGGAATGTAAATTTTGACGTTCAAAAAGAGCTGGTTTTCCTCCTTGGTTGAACAAATGTCTTTTGATTTTGATTGCAAATAATGATACTTAAAAGACGAAGCATTTCCATTTTTTCAGCCTTGTTCAATCCTTTAAAAGGAGAAGGTAGACTAAAATATCACTTAAATGTAAAAGGCTCACCTCCCAAAGTAGCATCAGTGAGCTCAATAGTAACCGCCAATGAATACCCCTTGGGTATCAAGAACTCTGTGATATCGCCGATGGTGACCATGGGCTCCACCCTCACGGTCATGGCCTGCTCATCCAGCTCCAGGATGTCGTACAAAGGTATAGCCACCTGGTGGTGTAGGTGCTTCTGAAAGAACGTGGTGGAAAGGGACAGCCAGTTCGGACGGGAGGTGCAGAGCAGGCGACGGTCTTTGGGAGGCAGCTTGTTCCATTGTTGGACCTGGAATTAAGATTGAGATGAATAGATGAACAGTATTTATGGTTGTTAACAGCACACTGTTGTACTCACTAGTACAAGATGAGGAGGGGTAGTCTACGGTTAACTACGGTATTAAATCAAGATTAACATTGGAAAAAACGAGAAAAATAATGGTGTTATTACCGAAACAGTTTTTTTTAAATTCTGTTTTCAGGCGCCATGTTGGATTAGGTTTCATAATAGTCTTTTGTTATTTCAAGGTCACCGTGTTTTGTTTTTTATTGTTGCTTACAAACAAAAAACAGTCATCATAACAATACTCCGAGTTCTTTGTTGTTTTTTTTTTTTTTTTTTTTTTATGCAAAACGGGGAAACTCTTGGCCCAAATCTCACCTGATGGAAAGTGATGATTAGGCCGAAGATGGAAGCGAGTTTCACCCGGAATCCTCTTACACAGAGGAACTGGCTATCATGCCTCTAACTGCCGGAACACAACAATGCTGTTAACATTGTTGTTATGGCGACAGACTTAGACATGATGGTGGTAGCTTGCCAGGCGGACTTAAAACAAGTCCTACCACCAACCAAACCGAGCAAAAAATTTGCCCCCGCTGGGAATCGAACCCGGGACCTCTGGGTCTGAATCAGGTGGTATAACCACGAGACCACGGAGGCGGTTAGTGTGTTGTATAGCAAGTTTAGCATCAAATTCATTTAAATCTCTTCTCTTCTCTTTTTTTCTGTTTAAATGGACTGATTTCATTCTGCTTCTTTGCTTTGGTTTGCAAAAGTAAGATGGGACGCCCTCAGGATATATGGAGCGACGATCTTGGCTGGGTGGCCGGTAGCAGCTAGATAAGGGTTGCCGAGCATCGAGATGAATGACGTGTTTTAAGGGGCTCATATTTGGAAAGAGTATCTTAGCAGTTCCTTTTTTTTTCATAAGAATTAGCTGTTAGCGAATGGACAACTAGAGGAACTTTATCATTAATTAAATAATACTAGGTAACCTGCGCAACTTCGTCTGCGTCATATTTTTCATTAATGCTCTGGTCTTAGCCTCCTACTGGTCGTAGCGTGATGTTATATATAGCATATATATAGCCTTTCTCGGTAAATGGGCTATCGTACACTAAAATATTTTTTCACCAGTAGTTCCTGAGATTACCGCGTTGAACCAAACAAACAACTCTTCAGCTTTATAATATTAGTACAGATGTATTTTACCGTAAATAACGCTCAAAGGTGCCTGTCAATAGAGTAATTGGAAATAACTAAAATGGCTTCTAAATCATACCTGACTCTGTATCAACCTGACCGCACTGTCATGTCGCTGCGGATCGCTAGTCAACCACCTGAAATACGCGCGCACTCTCAGCAGTACAGTGAACAGAAAGCTGGCGGGCAGGCAGAACACGGCCACCACGAATTCCCGGTGGTCTTCTAGCCACTGGATCAGGCGGTTCTTGAAGGGGTCTGGTAGCATTGCTGGGAGAAACAAATAGGATTTTTAGGGTGGTCGAAAGCATAGGATGACAGGTGTTGGTGGTAGTGACGTTATAAGGTGATATATCAACTTTGTCTCGTAGTAGCTATCAGGAAAGACAGACTCCGCCAGGGAATCCACTACTTTGCTGTACGCACTATGAATGTGTTCCCAAAACGTTTTGTGCGTGTGGGTGGGATGTCCACCATGTACCGGTGGCACATTGCCGTTCGTCTTGTGGTCCGATGATGGAACGGGCTTGGCGGAATTTAATTATGAAATTCCGTCGCACATTCCCCAAAATGCAACCGTTACAAAACCGACAAGCTAGCACTAGCAACTTGGCGTCGAAGATTTTTAGTATTCTCGGGTTTCTCGGTTACTTAAACACCTTTAACCATGGTTAAAAGTATACATTGGATTGAGTGTACGGTCTAAAAATATAATCTGTGTTGCGATGAATGTTTGAATTTGGCGCCATTCTTCGTCAAGGACAACACCCAAATTATAAACATAACCTCTTTGTTCAACCTAGTTGACATATAAATTAGTTGACAATAGTTCAATTAAGGATAATAATTAATGCAAAATAATATTCATATCTGTATACCTATAAACATGTGTTATTAATACTGAAACATATGAATACTATGTGGTACTAATATCGCAAATTGAACATTTCGTTTTTCACTTTCCAAATATATTTTTTTCAGTTTTTTTTTAGTGATAAACTTCCTATGTCAGCAAATTATTTTTCAAAAGCTAATAATTTAATAAAAGGTTTTACGTACTGTTTTCTTCTATAATCCTCTAAATAAATAAATGCGATCCCACAATGCCGGCCGCTCCGGTCGCCGCCCGTCACAACACTATAGATAAAATATGAAATTCGTTTCGTTACAGAACTGATAGCGAAATATCAGTATTAGGTATCTCTTTAATAAAATAATCTTATGAATATTTTAATTACTACCAAATCTCATGTAGTTATTCTTAATTTAAGTGTAACCAAGCGTGCCAAAGAAACACATAATACAACAAATATTATCAACTTATATTCTATAGGACTTTGCTCTAAAACTACCTACTAAACTTGCAAGATTTTTTCTCACCGTTGTTAGAAACATTCATATACTTACATACATAGACATGCTGAATATTTCAAAATCTGAATAAATAAAAAAACACATTACAATAGAATTCGGTATTCTAGCCGCATAGTAAATGATCTTGACCTTGTACTTTAATATCAATCAGTTCTATACCTATGTCGTGCTACATTGATAGATGATTTAAAAAGTCACTACTTTAAGATGTCAAGCATATTTCAACTCAGATGTACAAGTAATAAGTATGATATTGTAATGTGGGAAATAAGCTGAGATAGTTACTAAGTAACACAGGTGTCTTGATTGTGCCTCTAATCTGTGATAAGCTTTGACTTACTCATGTCAAATCGGTAGCTAATCAAAAACAAAATCTAACTACCAAAACTTCTAAAAAAATTACATGCTATCATTTTTTGGTGAGTTTATGACATCAGTTTCTTTACAGAGCTATTTTAGCCAACATACATTTTTTTTTCGAAAATGATAAATTCTAATGCAAGCCAATTTTCCGTCGGCAAATATAGTGTCGTTTACTAATCCTTTCCTTTGTGGATGGAAAATGCCTCCTCCCGCTCTTGTCAAACTCTGTATTGAAACTCGAAACGAGTTGGCGAGCAGCAAGAAGCGAGTGAAAAGTTTCGATAGTTTTTACGCTGCTTTTGTGCGACGGGCGATTACTCGCTCCAGCCCGCAGTATAGGTAGAAATTACTTCTGTTGGTCGGTGAGTTCTGACCGCTAAGCGGGCATCGCCGAGCAATTCTCGCTAAGCGAGCGAGTACAATCTTTGAAAGCTTTTGTCGCTGCGATCAACTAGAGGTAAGAGCCGCTTGCCGGCTATGTGAACAGCCAGCTATCGACTATGAATGTATGTGTCTCTTTCACTCACACGAGATCTATATCTTTTGTCCCTTTCCTCTGCGAGCAAATAGTCGATAGCTAATCGCTTCCTCGCGCTGTGAGACAAGTTTCTAAGACTCTTTGTCTAAACTAAAACCCACCAGTCTTCCTACAAGGCCCCTTGCGTTCCAGGGGCCGCTTAACGTGCTTTTCGAGGCACGGAATAATACAATAATACCATTATGTTAAGATAGTACACTAGGTCATTGTTGAACACCAACATTTTTTGAATAATTTTTGTTTAGTCATCTTCAAGTACGTCAATATTGATTGCAGGGTATCGACCACTTCGAAGACATAGGTCCGTGCGTGATCATGGCGTCTCCGGGCATGATGCAGTCTGGTTTGTCGCGCGAGCTCTTCGAGTCCTGGTGCACAGACTCCAACAACGGAGTTATTATTGCTGGTAAGATCATTTCATCTGTATACTATATAATGGAGAAGTAGCCTTTTCCCAACTATATTGGGGTCGGCTTCCAGTCAAACCGGATTCAGCTGAATACCAGTATTTTACGTGGAGCGGCTGCCTACCAGACCTCCACAACCCATTGACTGGGTAACACGGTACTCCTTGGTATGACTGCTGTCAGATTTTCTGGCCTCTGACTATCCGTAACGACTGCCAACGATATCCAAATGACAGCCGGGACCAACAGCTTAACGTGCTTTCCGAGGCACGGAGGAAACTCGGTATGTTAAGATGGTCACCCATCCACAGACTAACCTCGGCAAGCGTTGCTTAACCTTGGAGATCGACCTGTGCGGCTGTTATTATTTAGCCACGAGCTCCTCCTCCGAAATATGTGAAGAGAGTTGAACCCTCGTAAATATAGGTTGTTGTCAGCTAATTCCATGTTCGCTCAGGTTACTGCGTGGAAGGCACGCTGGCTAAGACGATCCTGTCGGAGCCGGAGGAGATCACGTCCATGTCGGGACAGAAGCTGCCCCTCAAGATGTCCGTGGACTACATCTCGTTCTCCGCGCACACCGACTACCAGCAGACCTCCGAGTTCATCAACATCCTCAAGCCGCCGCATGTGGTCAGTGGAACATTCATACTATGACTTCTTACGTATGAATTACCTAAATTCGTTCAAGCTTTTGGTCTGAGAAAACTAAGAATATCACATTTGGTTAAAATCTAGTTCTAATAGGCTAGATTCCATCATCCACTAATTGCAAAACTATTTAGTCCGTCGGTTAGAGTATTGAAAAATAATGGACACGTATTTTTTGTTTTTGTAAATCAATGAATATTGACAGATAAACCGCATCAAAACTCGGGAGTGGGGGCTCGTGACGTAACGACTCACTAAAAATTATGCGAAGGTGTGACGTATTGAGAATTCTAAAAGCGTCGTAACTTCGTCAATTTTGGTTCCCGTAATAAAAGAAAAAACACGGGTCAAATATTTTTTGATAATCTAACTAATGGACTAATTAGATTTTTTCAGGACACAAGCCCAAGTTCAATTCAGGTTTCAAGAAATAACACTACTAATACAAACTAAGATTTTTACTGTCTACCCGTTGTGGGTTTAAGCTCTTAGGCATCATCTTCATACAAAGCGATCATAGTGCGAAAATACGATCGTCGCGTTAGTTTGTTCAGCAATACGGAAGGCGACCTCTGTCGGCGCGACGCGATTGGGTTGCCTTACAAATGAACGCAACGATCATCATTTGAGCGGTTCCAATTCCCGGGTATTTCTAATGAATGTCCATGAATATCGGGAATTTAATTAGGGGGCTGGCGGTCAGACTTATCTATATATAATTATGTAACAGTCAAAGTGATTAATTTGCTACTATACATAATGACTGGTCACTTTAAATAACGACAAAATGGTGTAGACAATATGGTAAATTAATCAATTTATCTGGATACTAGCTGACTCGCGCAACTTCGTCGTGCGTCACATTTTCCATTAATGCTCCGCTCCTATTTCTCTTAGCGCGATGATATACAGTCTATAGCCTTTCTCGGTAAATAGGCTGACACTGAAAGAATTTTTCAAATCGGACCTGAGATTAGCGCGTTCAAACAAACAAACTCTTCAGCTTTATAATATTAGTATAGATATAGCTGGTATTATTGTCATGCAGAAATAAGAGGCCATCGCCTCGACATGCTAGTGGCAGCTTCTACTTACCGAATTTCGGACGACGACAATGATAAATGATATTTATTCGCTATCGACCGGAAGTGAACCCAGAAGACTGGCGACAGGATAAGCATTGCCATACAACGTGGCAGCAGTGAAAAAGCCAGCCCTTGGGTCACGCGAAGCGTCAACTAAGCGTTTTGCTAGATGTTTAAATAGGACGTGATCACTCGGACCCCACGGTCCAAGAGTTTCAACCCCAAACGGCTCAAAAATGTAGTTGTCAATAAGGCTACTATATATCCGCCGTTTGAGGTTTTCAGCAGCCGAAGTGGCAGAACCAAGTAGCGTCCCACACTAAAGGCCTACCCATCTTCCATGGAAATAAAGACATACCGTCCGGTCTTTTGCCATCGTCGCGTGCCAGGCCAATGGGTTCTAATACGGCTGGCACGCCGACGGCGACAAGAGCACGTCGATAGTGTTGTTGATGTTTGCGTGCCGTGCTATGCGACCTGCACTTCGACTGCATGACTGATCGTGGTGCCCGAGGCTGATGACAACCTCGCCACAGTGGCAGCGATGAGGAGAACAACAGGATGCGCCTAAGCGAAGGGAAACAGCGAGGCGGAAAGTAGTATCGTCGAAGAAGGTGCCTGTACCAGCTAACCTGCAAGCATCGTCGACACATCCGCACGCCAAGCGCGCGCAGCGAACACTGGCGCGCCCGCGCCGGACGCTCGGTACTTACGTGCCGCGCCACCACGGCCCTAGGCCTCCGCTGGCGTGCAAGCTCGCCCGTGATTGGTGAACTATAATATTTCGGATGGTGCCCTCAGTACCTACCAGTGCTACCCAAATGTGTATCCTCCTGAGACCCAGACTATCAAATTTTGTCAGATCCATTTGGTTTTTGGTATGGGTGCATAAAAATGGGCGTTATTACTAAAAATATTTGAAAAAAAATTTTTTGCTTCCCCAGAAGTCTGAAATGGGGGGTATCATAGGTGATACTACGGGTCTTAATGAAACTAAATCATGTTATACTTTACTTCAATTTTTATTAGTAAGAAAATCGTAAAAACAGTTTCGGTTAACATTCAAACATAAAAAAATTTCACATGTTCACACACCCTCACCCCCCACACACACCCTCATATACACATTCACACACCTGATGATCACAACCTCTTATACTTAATTCTCACTACAGTCACACTTAACCAAGTTTTACCTATTTAAATATCACGAAACTGGAATGATGTACAGCTTACCGTTACTCACTTCCGGAGTCTGGAGAGGCTGGTAATCTGTCATACAGGTCTCCTAGTACAGAAACCAGTCTCTCACATAGATTATAACCCACAAATGTACACCTTGAATTATGTATTCCTTGTATAATGCTATGTGAGAGAGAAAATAAACTTTTTGTATTGTATTGTATTGTATTGTAATGAATGTGAGATTGTTGCAGCCACTCAACCGGCATTTCGAACGATTTTTTTTTATCATTTTTAACGCACATGAGCAGGTGTTGCGCTTCTTTTAGCCTCTTGGCAATGTGGGGAATAGGCACCACAAGTCTGTGTTTTCTTTGTGATGATGTCGAAGACGGATCATCTTGTGTTACAGGCAGTACAGGTCTGGGACTTTGGACAAAGCTGTTTTGAGTAAGACGATCAGTGCTGGGGCTAGAACATTGCAGCACTACTGGTGTTTCGCCGCCGAAAATCAAATGTTTTGCTAGGTCCATCTTAAAATCTAGGTACTGCATTATATTTTTTCTTGGCAACCCACGTTTAACGGCTAGATTCCGATATCCAATCCAGGCTGCAGCCGCAGTAAAATCGAAGAAGTGAAAGATCGCTCTTACTGTCCACTTGCCAGTTCTTCCACGCACGGCGTATTTTCCGATTTTGATTCTCTCTACACCCTTGTTCTATCCCAGATACAATAGGCCGTATTTTCCAGAATCTATCAACTTCTTTCTCAGCGTCAGTAATTAAGTGATCTTTAACAACCTTTATATTCGATATCAGTTTGAAATACGTACCTATTGCGAGTAATATTTTGAGCAATAAGGTTTACTCTAGTTTCTGCAGACCAAAACATCCTGAACCGTGGAAGACCTAGGACGCTCATTGCCATAGAGCACCCAAAGAACGTTTTAAGCTCTGCTGGAGTCGCATTTAGGGAGTTTCCAGTTCGAGTCAAGCTGGAAATATTGGTGCAATCGGTCATTATTTCAAACAAATTGGGTTTGATATGCCTGTAAAAGTAATCTTGGGGAGCGAGGAGCTCGGAGTCACATTCCAGGGGGAGCTCTTCATCCATGCTCGAGTTATTAAAATCTTCTGTACGATCCCATCTCAGAGGACGATTGGTAGACAAACGATTGGAAGAACGAGCAACTTCTACAAGAGGCTCATCATCGCAGGAATCCCAATCCTCTTCAGCTGCGTCACGAGGTACCAATTCTTCAACAATACCATCCTGCTCTACTTCCAGGTTTTCTGAATCTTCTTCATCTTCTTCCTCGTATTCAGACACGTCCAAATTCAATAATGTCTTCAATTGCAGACTCTCCCAAGTCTGTTAAAAAAGCAAATCTTAGGCCACGAGCGCCCAAAGTATCACCTACGATACTGTTCAAAAACCGCAAAAAATAACCGAGAAATTTATTAAATTTTTAGGTTTTTATTACTGAAATTTAAAGATGACATTGAATGCAAATCGAAACAAACAAAAAACTTCGAAATTACTACATAAAAACAATAATTACCTGCACGTGACGTCGCCATGTTGTGATTAACAAAAAATGTTTACTTCAAAAGTGACATTACACTAAAAAATGTGTTTGCACGGCAAAGTAATGCCATCTAGCAGAAGCGCACACTCAAGGAGATAACTAAAAATGGTAAATGTTCTTACAGAATCCCATAGAAGGCGCAAAAAAAAATATTTTACTGAGGTATCATAGGACGTGATACCGGGGGTCTCAGGAGGGTATATAGGATAAGACATTTTGGAATTACATAAGTTTTGATAACTACAATTACTCACGCTTTAATTACCACTATCCCGGTAAATTGGTGACCCCGACCGACGTTCTCCAGTCACGAACATGGAATCCGAAGACATCGAGACTATCTCCGTCAAAGCCCGTATCCCTACGTTTTGGCGTGATAAACCCACATTATGGTTTGGGCAGTTCGAAACGGTCGTCAACCCACAGAAGCCCAGCGAGGAATCAAAATTCAGCTTGATGGTGGCACATCTCGAAAAAACGGACGTTGAACAGATTAGTGATATCGTCATGTCCAAATCACGCACTGGCAGATACGAAGAAGCCAAGAGAAGGTTACTTTCCGTGTACGAAGAATCGGAAACCAAGCAGCTGCAAAAACTCCTCACTGAGATGGAACTCGGAGATCAAAAGCCATCGCAGCTTCTCAGGCGCATGAGGGAACCAGCGCACGAAAAAATGCCCGACTCAACGCTCCAAATGTTGTGGATGCGTCATTTACCTGTGTCCACACGTGCCGTCCTGGCAGTTAGCGAACAGTCATCCCTCGATGTTCTTGCCGCAATGGCCGACAAAATGCACGACCAATCAACCGAGTCACGCTCTGTGTGTTCCTGCACCAGTCCAGAACATTCCATCACATCAAAAACGCCACACGTGCAAGAACGGCAAACGCACGAACAACAGGACCTGCGAGACGCCGTAATGCAACTTACAAGGGAGATCGCCGAGCTAAAGGTTCGACAGTCGAAGTCGCCGCACGTACCTCGCCGTTCCATTCGTTCACGGTCGCACTCACGTACTCGATCTAGCGACCAAGGACATAAATATGAGCGCGCAACAAGCGACGCTTGTTACTTTCACAAACGCTTTGGCGAGCGCGCACGCAACTGCAGATCACCATGTAATTATGGCAAGCGGCAGGGAAACTAGTCGAGATCGCGGCTACGATGGGAGCCGAGATCAACAACATAACTGCATACCGTCTATACATCAACGACTCAACGAACAAGCTGCGCTTCCTGATCGACACTGGAGCAAACGTGTCAGTTGTACCGCCCAGCAAAAAAACTACACCGTCATGTGACATACTACTGTACGCAGCGAACGGTACGCCTATACGTACGTACGGCGAACGCAACTTGGACCTCAACCTTGGTTATACGACGACGGTAGTGCGTGAAGCCAGAGGCCCGACTCCTACTCACCCACAGCCAGCAGGCGCGCGCGGACCGCAGAAGTGGTATAGCAGAGGCAAGAGGAGGTTGTCGTTCAGAACTGTCAGATAAAATTAATTCTTCTCCACAGCTAAAACACTCGGAAGTGGTGACGGGCGGGCATTTTTGGGGGACTGTCTTTTGTAGAACTTAACGTTCAAAAAGTGCTGGCTCTCAGCCTAATTAGAATAAATGGCTTTTGAATTTTGAATTCACATTTAGAAAAATTCTGATATAGTCCTATGGAATGAAACTGAGTTTTAAAAAATTGTAGATCATCTAATACCGAAATTACATCCCCACCAAGGGTTCCATCATCGAGATTCAAAACATTTAATTAGCAATATATTTATTTAGGGAAAACAAACAGTTACACAAAAATGGTACAGTAGAAGTGCTTACAAAGAAACAGATAAACAGATTTGAAACCCACGACGTTTTCCACATTTTGAACACAGAAGAATGTTTCAGGGACTATTATGTTCTATATGGCAATATTTTTTGAGTGTATTCATATCTTTTTAAGACATAAGTCGAAATCAGTATTAGTTCCTCGATCCTTATTCTAAGGAAACATTGCACATTGGTATTCTTGCTCTGAATTACTTTCATGATCACTATAATCTTTATTGACTTCAATTTCTTAAAGCAATACTCTTATATTTGGTCTTTATTAAGAGAATCTTGATAGTCTAAAGCCACAAAAACTAAATGTAGACCAATTAAAATAATAAGACACGAATAGTCGCAACTGGGTAAAAAACACCCTTACGTACCTTCTACGACTGCTGTGGCTAACCGCTGCTCGTACATTGACCGCTTATTTAAAATGAAGGATTGTTCGCACATATCTCGAAAGGTACCTAAAGCGACGCAGCACAAAATTAAGCAGATTTAAATATGGAATGTATGTACTATATGGTAAATTTTACCAGGATGCGCCTCTTGCCGAGTTGTTTTTTTTTTCGTAGTGCTCCGTTTCGTATACACGGACCAGAAAAACGAAATTAAACTTTATAATCTACAACAATTCTTGTTATAAAATTTACCACTTTCTACCAGTCTTACAAGATCTACACTACTAATATTATAAAGAGGAAATATTTGTTTGTTTGAAATTAATAGGCTCCGAAACTACTGGACCAATTAAAAAAAATCTTTCAGTGTTAGCTAGCCCATTTGTCGAGGAAGGCTATAGGCTATATATCATCACGCTACGACTAAAAGGAGCGGAGCATTAATGTAAAATGTGGCGCAGACAAAGTAGCCCGGGTCAGTTAGTATTATATAAACTGGCTAGATAATGTTATAAATTCTGTGTTAATAATCACTTTGTCCAAATTGAGTTGATACTCTACATAATGGCTGCCCCATTTAGTGTCCAGGCTTTCTCTATCCATTCCAGGTTGTGTGGAAGAGATCGCGGAATGTGATAAATACATAAACGTTTCCTTTATATATTTTTCTTTTGGTGTACAATAAAGTATATATAAATAAATAAATATCTAGATTTTGAGTCAAACATGTATATTTAAAATTAATCCCTATTCCCCTTGGTCATCGCATCACACGTGAACGGTTGGGTCGATTTAAAAAGTTGACGGGAGCGAAGCCGCGAGGTATAGCTAGTCTACTAATAAAATCGAGTTGGAAAAGTCTGACCCCCAACCCCCTCATCGCGGACGTAGACGGCGAATTGAAGTGGGAATTGTATGCCCGATTGCCATAGACTATAGGGATCCATGACTAAGAATATTCGCCAATTCCGAGCCAGATTTTCAGTAGATTGATTCAGTCACAGATTTTTTCCCTCGTGTGCAGGTATTAGTCCACGGCGAACAGAACGAGATGTCCCGTCTGAAGGCGGCGCTGCAGCGCGAGCACCGCGGCCGCCTGCAGATCCACACGCCGCGCAACACGCAGCAGTTGTGCCTCACCTTCCGCGGAGACAAGACTGCCAAGGTAAGCTCTCTACTGAAGGCGGAGCACCGCGGCCGCCTGCAGATCCACACGCCGCGCAACACGCAGCAGTTGTGCCTCACCTTCCGCGGAGACAAGACTGCCAAGGTAAGCTCTCTACTGAAGGCGGAGCACCGCGGCCGCCTGCAGATCCACACGCCGCGCAACACGCAGCAGTTGTGCCTCACCTTCCGCGGAGACAAGACTGCCAAGGTAAGCTCTCTACTGAAGGCGGAGCACCGCGGCCGCCTGCAGATCCACACGCCGCGCAACACGCAGCAGTTGTGCCTCACCTTCCGCGGAGACAAGACTGCCAAGGTAAGCTCTCTACTGAAGGCGGAGCACCGCGGCCGCCTGCAGATCCACACGCCGCGCAACACGCAGCAGTTGTGCCTCACCTTCCGCGGAGACAAGACTGCCAAGGTAAGCTCTCTACTGAAGGCGGAGCACCGCGGCCGCCTGCAGATCCACACGCCGCGCAACACGCAGCAGTTGTGCCTCACCTTCCGCGGAGACAAGACTGCCAAGGTAAGCTCTCTACTGAAGGCGGAGCACCGCGGCCGCCTGCAGATCCACACGCCGCGCAACACGCAGCAGTTGTGCCTCACCTTCCGCGGAGACAAGACTGCCAAGGTAAGCTCTCTACTGAAGGCGGAGCACCGCGGCCGCCTGCAGATCCACACGCCGCGCAACACGCAGCAGTTGTGCCTCACCTTCCGCGGAGACAAGACTGCCAAGGTAAGCTCTCTACTGAAGGCGGAGCACCGCGGCCGCCTGCAGATCCACACGCCGCGCAACACGCAGCAGTTGTGCCTCACCTTCCGCGGAGACAAGACTGCCAAGGTAAGCTCTCTACTGAAGGCGGAGCACCGCGGCCGCCTGCAGATCCACACGCCGCGCAACACGCAGCAGTTGTGCCTCACCTTCCGCGGAGACAAGACTGCCAAGGTAAGCTCTCTACTGAAGGCGGAGCACCGCGGCCGCCTGCAGATCCACACGCCGCGCAACACGCAGCAGTTGTGCCTCACCTTCCGCGGAGACAAGACTGCCAAGGTAAGCTCTCTACTGAAGGCGGAGCACCGCGGCCGCCTGCAGATCCACACGCCGCGCAACACGCAGCAGTTGTGCCTCACCTTCCGCGGAGACAAGACTGCCAAGGTAAGCTCTCTACTGAAGGCGGAGCACCGCGGCCGCCTGCAGATCCACACGCCGCGCAACACGCAGCAGTTGTGCCTCACCTTCCGCGGAGACAAGACTGCCAAGGTAAGCTCTCTACTGAAGGCGGAGCACCGCGGCCGCCTGCAGATCCACACGCCGCGCAACACGCAGCAGTTGTGCCTCACCTTCCGCGGAGACAAGACTGCCAAGGTAAGCTCTCTACTGAAGGCGGAGCACCGCGGCCGCCTGCAGATCCACACGCCGCGCAACACGCAGCAGTTGTGCCTCACCTTCCGCGGAGACAAGACTGCCAAGGTAAGCTCTCTACTGAAGGCGGAGCACCGCGGCCGCCTGCAGATCCACACGCCGCGCAACACGCAGCAGTTGTGCCTCACCTTCCGCGGAGACAAGACTGCCAAGGTAAGCTCTCTACTGAAGGCGGAGCACCGCGGCCGCCTGCAGATCCACACGCCGCGCAACACGCAGCAGTTGTGCCTCACCTTCCGCGGAGACAAGACTGCCAAGGTAAGCTCTCTACTGAAGGCGGAGCACCGCGGCCGCCTGCAGATCGACTCGACGAGACTCGTTTCTATCTGGGCGGAGTAGAAGAGAGTGTCAGACTTAGGAATTAACCATCATTCTCGGATGATCAAAAAAAGAGAAAGAAGAAGGAGATGTCAAAAAGATGCAGCTACCCATTACCATTCTGAGGAGCTCGTGGCTAAATAATAACAGCCGCATGGGTCGATCTTTGCGGTTAAGCAACGCTTGCCTTGCAATGGTTGGTCTGTGGATGGGTGACCATCTTAACATACCGAGTTTCCTCCGTGCCTCGGAAAGCACGTTAAGCCGTTGGTCCCGGCTGTCATTTGTAGATCTGGCAGTCGTTACGGCTTGTCAGTAGCGAGTAAATCTGACTCTAGTCTTACCAAGAAGTACCGTGTTACCCAGTCAATGGGTTGTAGAGGTCAGGTAGGCAGCCGCTCCACGTAAAACTGGTATTCAGCTGAGTCCGGTTTGACTGGAAGCCGACCCCAATGTAGTTGGGAAAAGGCTAGGCTATTATGATACCCATTACCGTTCCAAAGAATTAGGTCCGGTGGAAACAATGCCATGAAACTCCATCCATGGACAGTCTTATAAGTGTGTTTAGTCCACACGGTATTCCAAACAAAATCGCCGCAAACTTGATATACTTTCTCAAGGTTCACTGATCTTGGTCGCCGATTTAAAGTTTTCAAAAGAAATGTAAAATCACTTTTTCTCTCTTGGTTCATGCATTTTCAATCTAATTAGTCATCAAACAAAGTCTAGAAATTGTAACATTATTTAATCTGCACAGGTAATGGGATCCTTAGCGATGGAGACGCCCGAGCCCGGCACACAGCTCCAAGGCATTCTGGTGAAGAGGAACTTCAACTACCACATACTGGCGCCTTCAGATCTAAACAGTGAGTTTTTGTGTGTCTTGAGCAAGTTATGACAGTCTATCTTGAGCCTTGAGGCTTTTTTATTAAAGAAGCTTCTCCCAGCACCTTCGCACGATCGCATGTGAAAAATGATCCCAGAGGAACATCATTTCAACGATTCACAAAGTGCTACTTTACATCCAAACGTATACAGCTACTGAGTACTGGGTCCTCACGATTGCCACTACATTTCGTTCATGTTCATCCATTCTAACGGACTCGAACGTGGCTTGCATTTTCGGCATCTGTCCATCGTCATCGTTCGTGATGTGATGTACTGCGTATAACCGTAATCTCCTGCTTCCAGAATACACAGAGCTAAGTCAATCTGAAGTGACTCAACGACAATCGATCCACTACAGCGGCTCAGTGGGACTCCTGCGGCACGTGGTGATGCAGCTCGCTGGAGCGATAGAGTTCCAGAGCGAGACGCGCTGGAAGGTGTACTCCTGCGTCGACCTCACCGTGGAGAACAATATGATCACGCTGGAGGTACGTCTGTAGCCACAAGAAAAACCATTGTAGAAATATCTATATGGCAACAAAAAATAACCGCAACGCCATCTATCTAACAAGCAGTGAATTACTAATCCTGCATCGCGGTATTAGAGTTCTCCGTGTGATTTGAACATTACTATACAACAGTCCGGAAATCAACTATCGGGAAGTTGCCCACTAGACTCAACAACCGTCTGGTCAGAGGATCCTCCCTTTTTAATGGAGGTTTGCGCAAATTTACTCAGTGTACCGCCAAATCTCCAAAAGTCCACATTGTTGACCTCAAGCCATTTACAGGTACATTTATTAGAATAGGCTAGATTCCATCATCCACAAATGGCAAAACTATTAGGTCCGTCAGTTAGAGTATTGAAAAATAATGGACACGTATTTTTTGTTTTTGTGAATTAATGAATATTGACAAAGATAAAACGCATCAAAACTCGGGAGTGGGGGCTCGTGACGTCACGACTCACTAAAATTTATGCGAAGGTGTGACATATTGAGAATTTTAAAAGTATCGTAACTTCGTCAATTTTGGCTCCCGTAACAAAAGAAAAAACAGGTCAAATATTTTTTGATAATCTAACTGACGGACTAATTAGATTTTTTCAGGACACAAGCCTATTGACAACAAGCTTTTCAAATGGACATAGTTGCACGTTTTAAAGAATAGATATCTTCGGCGAAACATATTATGCAGGAAACTTCATGGACACTAATTTAGGGAAGATTTCATCAGCTCAGCCTGCTATGTTGGGATCGGCTTCTATTCCGATCGGACCGGAAGTAGTTGAATAAATTGATAAGGAGCGTTTTACGGTCTCTCTATAACCCATCCAATCCCTTACAGGGTTTGCCATACTTTTTGAGTGTGTATTTTGTTTGATACTATCATAGCATATATATAATAATTAAGGAGATTATGCCCGCTGGACGAGAATGTATAGGAACCTAGTGTTCCCAGTATTCCCAGTACCGCCACACCAAACGCCTACTGCATGCACTTCAGTAAAAGTAATAGATACGCAATTGCGCGCACACCCGCAATTCTCAAAACAGATCGTACTATACAATCAATTATAAACCTTATTGTTTCACACACAGCGTGTATTTACCATGCACCGTACAACTTACCCACACACAAACAGTAGACGCTATCGTTGTGCTGTACGAAAATCTTTTTTTTTTTCTTTTTTTTCTTTTTAAATCATTTTTTTTTTTGTCTTAAATGTAATTTTGATGAATATTATCACGGTTTAAGCACCATCTCTTCCTACCAATTTGTACGCCACGATATGCGGCTGAACATGTTAGAACTTTTTGCTATACTTCATTGTTATCTTGCATGTATCATGTACACCATGTTTAAACAAATAAACTTTACTTACTTATTCACTAGTGATTGACTAAATCCGAAAGTTATCGAATCTTCCATTTATAATGGTACAAAAAAATAATTTGCAGTCTTAAAAATAAAATAAACTAAAAACGGCATGTCCAGAAAATATTTGTAACACTCCAATTATTATTTAATCTAAAATTTAATTAACTCACTTTACCAAAGTTTGTTACGTATGTCTCTCTATTACGCTGTTAATAATTAAAATAAGTAAATACACGTTATTTTACATCGATCTTCTAACCGGGTTAAAACGGTTGACAAATTAAAAAAAACTTTTTCGACACATTGGCTCAAAAATGCATTTACGAAGCCTGTTTACATTGTTCGAAAGTTCAAAATTACGGACCATACAATGGAGCGTGCGGTAAAGTAGGTACTCTCACCTAAGTACCTACTTTACCGCACGCTCCGATATATGGCGCCGTGCGTATTCTTTATGGTATTTTATCCATAATAGTTATTTATGATACAAGAGCGGTAAGTTGGTATTTACAAACGAGTAGACAAATGTAAGCCCGAGACGAAGTCGAGGGTTTACCATAGTCACGAGTTTGTTAAGACCAATATCCGCTCGTGTGTCATACAACGTTTTTCGACACATTATATAAATAGATAATTAAACAAACTTTTTCATTATCTAAGTATTAAACATTATTGTTAATCATTAAAAAGCGTTCTCGCGATTTTGGCGGCAAGAGACCGTTTTCTGCAATTGGCGCCTCATTCAAGATATCAGGTAGCGTAGATTCCATATTTAAATCTGATTCCTCGCTTGAACACATATTCTAATTATTATTAAAAGTCGCAACTATCTTTGACGTCTGTAATTGAAAATGGCGCGAATTTGCAAATGAGGAAACGTGTGCGTTTTTAAAATAAGAACGCGCTTCCTTTTGCGTATGCGTCTGCGTGAAAATTTTTAGTAGAATTATATATATTGCAAATTGAATTATATCGGACTTTTTTGACAAAATCATTTATTTAATAAGTTATATTTTTAAATTGTCTCCTTGAGCCCTTTATATTGATACCCCGCTCGATAGGTTAAAAAAAGCTGAAGTCATTAAAATAGCACTGAAGCTCAGATAGTTTAATTTTTATATACCTATCCAGTATCATTCTCACTATTTAGACGAATCTAACGACACCTTTCAAGCTAAAATCTATCAAGACACAGGGTTAGGCTACAGTGTGCCAAAGAAATATGACATCAAACATACATTCGAAAAAAACATAAGTATAACAGTCGGGTAATTAGTACTACTTACATCTTTTGTCTAATTTTCTTCAATATTAAAGTCCGACAAACCTTCTGAGCAAAAAATTGTTCGCAAAAAAAAAAACACGTATGGAACGCTTCCGGAACGGACGCAAACGGAAGCATTTTTGGCTGACGGATGCAGACTGATTGAATTCTTATAATTATATTGTTTATGGAAATTTAAAAAAATACCGTAAAGAATACGCACGCTCCATTGTATGGTCCGTAATTTTGAATTTTCGAACAATGTATACAGGCTTCGTAAGTGCATTTTATGAGCAAATGTGTCGAAAACAATATAATTAAAAGAATTCAATCCGTTTGCATCCGTCAGCCAAAATGCTTCCGTCTGCGTCCGTTCCGGAAGCGCGTTTTTTTTTGCGAAGAACTTTTTGCTCAGAAGGTTTGTTTTTAATATTGAAGAAAAAATGAGACAATAGATGTAGTTCTAATTACCCGACTGTTACACTTATGTTTTTTTCGAGTGTATTTATGTATGATGTCATATTTCTTTGGCACACTGTAGCCTAACCCTATGGCTTGATCTTGAAAGGTGTCGTTAGATTCGTCTAAATAGTGAGAATGATACTGGATGACAGGCATATAAAAATTAAAATATCTGAGCTTCGGTGCCATTTCAATGACTTCAGCTTTTTTAACCTATCGAGTGGGGTATCAATATAAAGGGCTCGAGGAGACAATTTAAAAAATGTAACTTATTATATAAATGATTTTGTCAAAAAAATCCGATTGGTACAATATACAATTTACAGTATATATAATTCTACTAAAATGTTTCACGCAGACGCAGACGCAAACGCGTTCTTATTTTAAAAACGCACATTATTCCAAACACACACTCCCCATATGCAAATTCGCGCCATTTTCAATTAGAAACGTCAAAGATAGTAGCGACTTTTAATTATAATATTAATTAGAATATGTGTTCAAGCGAGGAATCAGACATAAATATGGAATCTACTCCACCACATCTTTTATGAGGCGCCAATTGCAGAAAATGGTCTCTTGCCGCCAAAATCGCGAGAACGCTATTTAGGTAATGATTAACAATATTTTTTAACAGATAATGAAAAAGTTTGTTTAATTATCTAGGTATTTATATAATGTGTCGAAAAACGTTGTATGACACACGAGCGGATATTGGTCTTTACAAACTCGTGACTATGGTAAACCCTCGACTTCCGTCTCGGGCTTACATTTGTCTACTCGTTTGTAAATACCAACTTACCGCTCTTGTATCATAAATAACTATTATAGCAAGATTTTGTTCGTCAATCGACATTTTTGTCGATAACCTACTAAGTATCACAAATCATTAAGAGCGTAGACGGGCTGCGCGAGAATTGAAAAATAGGTATTTGAAGAAACTATTGCCGTCGCGCTGCGCCCTGGCAAACGGGCGGTGTCAATGTGTGAGTGAATAGTCTGTATTTGTGTGCGTAGCTCAGTAGCGCGCACCTGCAGCGCGCCCGCGCGCCCGTCTCGCGCCAAACTTACTTATTAGACATTTGCTTTTGTTTACGGACTTGATTCTTTGCTTCACTGTTTTGACTCGGTTTGTGCATCGGATTTGAATAAGTACCTATTTGTCTACGACTGTAGAAAAATCGTGAGTATTATTTTAATTGTAAATAAATTTTATCATTCATCTGTTACTGGTACTGTTTTAAAATATTTTGTCGATTTGAAGGGGGTAACCCTTCAAATCGACAAAATATTTTAACAAAATTCAATTATTTAACAAAACACCACTTGTACTTTACAAGTAGTGTTTTGTTAAATAATTGAATTTGGTTGATAAAATGTCAATTTAATAATAGTTATAATCATACCGTAATAATTTTTGTTTCAGGTAAACCCTTTTTCTTTAATAATGGGTGGAAGAAAAGGGAATAAAAAACGCCTATTCTTGAATGCTAAGAGAAAAAGACACCATTTACGTATAAAACGGAAGATTCATGTTACACCGTGTACAGTACCTAAGTAATTTAATTTTCCCTTTGACCATAATACTATATATTATGGTCAAAGGGGCGTGAGGTGGTTGATTTTCAATGGCGTGATTTTACCCCAAATGATCCTTGTCGGCTGCTTTGTTTCCAAAAATTAAAAAGAAACATTAAAAATAAAATTTATTGGAGGTAAACGGCGTGTCAATACCCAGAGGTTCCTACCAAGCACGATGCTTTGGTGCGGCTCTATCATGGAACCACCGCTATACATTCACGCTTGTCAAATAAAATCCAGGGTTGCAGCCCTGGCAAATACACAAAGAAGTTCATTGAAAGACAAGGCGATCAAAAGTATACCTATAATGAACAATGCCGAAAGAGAATCGTCGACGATAGATCATGTAAAAAACGAAAAGTTACTGGACCTGACGAAAATTACGGTCGACTAGAATTAGAGCCTGATATGCAATCAGAAATATTTGAGGAAAAGAAAAAAATCATTTATTTCTGGGCTAGAACTATCGAAAAAGAAAAAGAGTGCTGAAGAACTTGAACGTAGCACGATTGGCCAGAGTGGTAATGCATTGTGGGCAATAAAAAGGCGCAATCATATCACGTCGTCAAATTTTGGCAAAGTATGTAAACTGCGTAAAAAAACATCAGTTGCGGGTTTATTAAGATCTTTGTTATATTCGCAATTCAAAGGCACTCCTGCGACAAACTACGGAAAAGAGAAAGAAGATGAAACAGTAATTGAATTTTCAAAATACACTGGATGCGTAGTCAAGTGCGGGTGGCGGGGGGGATAGCAATAAAAGCTTTTTGGCTTTTTTTAAATGTACATATTAATTATTATATAACTTTTGTATTATTTAAAGTACCCACAAGCACCGCTACTGCTTCTTTTGCATAAATATTAAGAACTAGCTTTTGCCCGCGGCTTCGTTCCCGTCAACTTACTAACTACCCTACATACCTAAAAAAAATATTAAAAAAAACTTATAATCCTATTTCGGACGACGACTAATCCAAAAAAAATATAAAAATCGGTCCAGCCGTTCTCGAGTTATAAATGGTGTAACTAACACGATTTTCGACTTCCTTTAATATAATTTACAGATTTACTATATAAGAGCATTCATTATTTTATAAACTCCCCAGCAAATAATGTCATGTCAAAAGGAGAATATCACACTAAGCAGTAGAGTGCGAACTTTAGGTACGTATTATATGGTTACGGTATGTATTTTTGCAAGAGACACTTCGCTAAAGTTCATTTTAAATAATACTTAATTATAAACCGTAAAAATGTCATTGAATTGTTACTTCGATGTCTCTTAAAAAAAAAAACATAATTTGCGCCAAATTTCACTGTTCAATAAATCAGTATTATAGGATAAACGTCGATATCGACTGACATCACTATGATATCGATAAAAACTTCGACACTAGTCACTTCCCTAATTGTGTACGTATTAGTCTAACCCTCCCTCACCTCTCGTCTCCCCCCGTATCGTGCGATAGGGACAACTGCAGCTCAGAACGATTTTAACTACAAAAACCATGAGCGATCGACGTTTCGTATTCCCCTGTTTTCTCCTCGAAACCTAGGCCGATTGAATTGTATTTGGTATCAAAAATTAAAGGAAGAATAGATCTATGCCCCTATTAATTGTTTTTATCTTAAAATCTTTCCAAATTTCTTTGGTAGGCGTCTGATTACGTAGATAAAAACGGGGCATTTTTTCAGGTTTTTGGAAGGTTATATTTATTTTTGTAATAATGTTTTTGAAAAAAAAAAAATGACAGGGGCATGCCTTTAATAGACCTTGATTTTTATAAATAAAAACGATTACTCTAGGGGCATTATCCAGGGAGAAAATAGGGGAATACATTTGTATGGAAAAATGCAGCCCGTCTACGCTCTTAACTCGCGTAACAACCAAGCGGCCGTACTACGCGTTGCACCCGCTTAGTAAAGTATCGTTTTGTGTTTTTTACATTGCTTGTTCAGTCACTTACCGACAAACTTAGGTAGTGGCTAAGGAGTAATGCATTTATTGCTAAAATAGTATAGTCGCCGTGATATTTGGAATAAAAAATAACATAGTAAAAGTAAGAAATGTTTAACGATTTGTTGATTTTTTAAAGACAAATATAGTAAAATACTTGTACTGATATATGATAAGTGATTCCATGATTAAAAAAGTGTTGGTTTGTGCTTCGGTTTTTACTAGAAATCACTGAACAACACGGCATTCTTATTATTTGTTACGATCGCGGTCGAAAGCCCGTAGTTCGCGGCGACGGCCATTTGCGTATTGCATGTGGTACGAGCACATGCAGCGCGGACACCGACACGCACCTTTGCCACTTCTCCTGTTTTTTATATTTCTGTGTATCATAGAGTGTGCTAGTTAACAAGTGATAAATATTTTTGTTTTGTGTAAATGTAACAGATAGATGTATTGCTAGGGAGTTTGTTGGCCACTTTTTCTCCACAGCTTAAACACTAGGAAGTGGTGACGGGCGGGCTTTTTGGGGGACTGTCTTTTGTAAGCTTGCCGTTTAAAACGTGCTGGCTCTCAACCTAATTTGAATAAATGACTTTTGTATTTTGAATTTTTCGGGCTTTTGACTTGAACATAATTGACTTAACAGTCAGTGTCAGTGTTGCGCCACTTCTTCTATCAGCTAAAACAATAGACAGTGGAGGTAGTGGAGGTTTTGATAGACCGTCTAAAATAACTTTTGCGTTAAAAAAGTTCTGATTCTCAGATAAATATTGATTTTTGCTTTTGGTACAATGTGATTAAAAATGTATTCCCGTTCCTCAGTGGGCGGCACAGCCGGTGTCGGACATGTACGCGGACGCGCTGGTGGCGGGCATCCTGTCGGCCTCCGCGCTCACGGCGCCGCGCCACCTGCCGCTGGCGCCCAAGCTCGACCGCATGCACTTCAAGGTAATGTGTCGGACATGTACGCGGACGCGCTGGTGGCGGGCATCCTGTCGGCCTCCGCGCTCACGGCGCCGCGCCACCTGCCGCTGGCGCCCAAGCTCGACCGCATGCACTTCAAGGTAATGTGTCGGACATGTACGCGGACGCGCTGGTGGCGGGCATCCTGTCGGCCTCCGCGCTCACGGCGCCGCGCCACCTGCCGCTGGCGCCCAAGCTCGACCGCATGCACTTCAAGGTAATGTGTCGGACATGTACGCGGACGCGCTGGTGGCGGGCATCCTGTCGGCCTCCGCGCTCACGGCGCCGCGCCACCTGCCGCTGGCGCCCAAGCTCGACCGCATGCACTTCAAGGTAATGTGTCGGACATGTACGCGGACGCGCTGGTGGCGGGCATCCTGTCGGCCTCCGCGCTCACGGCGCCGCGCCACCTGCCGCTGGCGCCCAAGCTCGACCGCATGCACTTCAAGGTAATGTGTCGGACATGTACGCGGACGCGCTGGTGGCGGGCATCCTGTCGGCCTCCGCGCTCACGGCGCCGCGCCACCTGCCGCTGGCGCCCAAGCTCGACCGCATGCACTTCAAGGTAATGTGTCGGACATGTACGCGGACGCGCTGGTGGCGGGCATCCTGTCGGCCTCCGCGCTCACGGCGCCGCGCCACCTGCCGCTGGCGCCCAAGCTCGACCGCATGCACTTCAAGGTAATGTGTCGGACATGTACGCGGACGCGCTGGTGGCGGGCATCCTGTCGGCCTCCGCGCTCACGGCGCCGCGCCACCTGCCGCTGGCGCCCAAGCTCGACCGCATGCACTTCAAGGTAATGTGTCGGACATGTACGCGGACGCGCTGGTGGCGGGCATCCTGTCGGCCTCCGCGCTCACGGCGCCGCGCCACCTGCCGCTGGCGCCCAAGCTCGACCGCATGCACTTCAAGGTAATGTGTCGGACATGTACGCGGACGCGCTGGTGGCGGGCATCCTGTCGGCCTCCGCGCTCACGGCGCCGCGCCACCTGCCGCTGGCGCCCAAGCTCGACCGCATGCACTTCAAGGTAATGTGTCGGACATGTACGCGGACGCGCTGGTGGCGGGCATCCTGTCGGCCTCCGCGCTCACGGCGCCGCGCCACCTGCCGCTGGCGCCCAAGCTCGACCGCATGCACTTCAAGGTAATGTGTCGGACATGTACGCGGACGCGCTGGTGGCGGGCATCCTGTCGGCCTCCGCGCTCACGGCGCCGCGCCACCTGCCGCTGGCGCCCAAGCTCGACCGCATGCACTTCAAGGTAATGTGTCGGACATGTACGCGGACGCGCTGGTGGCGGGCATCCTGTCGGCCTCCGCGCTCACGGCGCCGCGCCACCTGCCGCTGGCGCCCAAGCTCGACCGCATGCACTTCAAGGTAATGTGTCGGACATGTACGCGGACGCGCTGGTGGCGGGCATCCTGTCGGCCTCCGCGCTCACGGCGCCGCGCCTCCTGCCGCTGGCGCCCAAGCTCGACCGCATGCACTTCAAGGTAATGTGTCGGACATGTACGCGGACGCGCTGGTGGCGGGCATCCTGTCGGCCTCCGCGCTCACGGCGCCGCGCCACCTGCCGCTGGCGCCCAAGCTCGACCGCATGCACTTCAAGGTAATGTGTCGGACATGTACGCGGACGCGCTGGTGGCGGGCATCCTGTCGGCCTCCGCGCTCACGGCGCCGCGCCACCTGCCGCTGGCGCCCAAGCTCGACCGCATGCACTTCAAGGTAATGTGTCGGACATGTACGCGGACGCGCTGGTGGCGGGCATCCTGTCGGCCTCCGCGCTCACGGCGCCGCGCCACCTGCCGCTGGCGCCCAAGCTCGACCGCATGCACTTCAAGGTAATGTGTCGGACATGTACGCGGACGCGCTGGTGGCGGGCATCCTGTCGGCCTCCGCGCTCACGGCGCCGCGCCACCTGCCGCTGGCGCCCAAGCTCGACCGCATGCACTTCAAGGTAATGTGTCGGACATGTACGCGGACGCGCTGGTGGCGGGCATCCTGTCGGCCTCCGCGCTCACGGCGCCGCGCCACCTGCCGCTGGCGCCCAAGCTCGACCGCATGCACTTCAAGGTAATGTGTCGGACATGTACGCGGACGCGCTGGTGGCGGGCATCCTGTCGGCCTCCGCGCTCACGGCGCCGCGCCACCTGCCGCTGGCGCCCAAGCTCGACCGCATGCACTTCAAGGTAATGTGTCGGACATGTACGCGGACGCGCTGGTGGCGGGCATCCTGTCGGCCTCCGCGCTCACGGCGCCGCGCCACCTGCCGCTGGCGCCCAAGCTCGACCGCATGCACTTCAAGGTAATGTGTCGGACATGTACGCGGACGCGCTGGTGGCGGGCATCCTGTCGGCCTCCGCGCTCACGGCGCCGCGCCACCTGCCGCTGGCGCCCAAGCTCGACCGCATGCACTTCAAGGTAATGTGTCGGACATGTACGCGGACGCGCTGGTGGCGGGCATCCTGTCGGCCTCCGCGCTCACGGCGCCGCGCCACCTGCCGCTGGCGCCCAAGCTCGACCGCATGCACTTCAAGGTAATGTGTCGGACATGTACGCGGACGCGCTGGTGGCGGGCATCCTGTCGGCCTCCGCGCTCACGGCGCCGCGCCACCTGCCGCTGGCGCCCAAGCTCGACCGCATGCACTTCAAGGTAATGTGTCGGAAATGTACGCGTGATGCGTCGCACGGGTGCAACAATTTCGACTATATATCTTAATAATTTGACGTAAGGTTACGGATTACGTTGTCGCGCTGAAAAGCACGTTTTTATGAAGTAATAAGTAATTGTTATTTTCCTCGCTAGAGACGCTTTATAGGCACGCGCGCGTCGCCGGCCCCCCGACCGGTACCGCTGCAACCGCTATGTCCCTGTACTTTAATCTGTAATTTCTCCAAAAATATCCATTTAAGTTACATGCTATATAAGGCCATATTGATCTATATTGAATGCACAATATATATGCACAACTACAAGCATAAAGATTAATGCTGTATTGCTTAAAATCGCTTCGTAAATAAACCATTATTTGTCGTCAAAAGTAAAGGATGAAAAATGGTTATTTTGGGTTATCCGTAAGAGTTAGACATAATAATATACTATCGCGGACTTTTTTGTAGACCTTTTTAAGGTGTACAATACTGTAGCACATTATTTTGAACTGTCTCGTAAGGTTCAGCCAGCATTTCCAATGTCAGTAAAAAAAATGTGTTAATTTACGACATTACATTAGAAACCTCTAAAATTATCAATGTTTCTCTACTATATTATGCACGTATTATACATGTTATTATTAACTTTCCTCGTGAATCACTCTATCTATTAAAAAAAACCGCATTAAAATCCGTTGCGTAGTTTTAAAGATCTAAGCATACATAGGGACAGACAGACAGCGAGAAGAGATTTCTATGTAGTGTTTTATCTTTTCATCATACCTTCTTTGTGCATAAGAGTGGTGAGCCAATGAGCAAACGAAAGTTATGCATATCCATCCGACCACCGCTCCTCGAATCTAATGACTACGCGAAAATTTGTATTTTTTTCAGACTCATATTGCGTAATTTCTGTTTCCTATTCACAACAAAATTAATTTCTATTTCCAGGAGTGCGTGATAGAAATGTTACAAGAGATGTTCGGCGAGGACGCCGTACCCAAGATGTTCAAGGGAGAGAAGTTGTACGTCACTGTGGACGATAAGAAGGCTGACATCGACCTGCTCAATATGGTTAGTATGCTTTAGCGGATTATAGTCCTTATTGCCTTTAAGAAAGAAGTCCATGAGATAAGAGATAGGTTGAACGTTTTAAGAGAAAAACAGGTTGCACTACAGTGAAGCAGTGATTTTTGTTGCTTTCAATTAAATCTCGTATTTATGGTAAAAATGTGGTGATTTTTAATTTAATTTTGTCGTGAAGTGGCGTGAAATCGCGTCTAAACACTTGCCAAAGGAGTTTGAATCTTTCTTTAGAAAACTTTAATCATCCAATACTCTTTATCTCGCAGGAAGTGAAATGTCCGGAAGACGAGACTTTGGAGCGCATGGTGCAGTCCGCCGTCAGCAAGCTGTACGCCGCGCTGGCGCCCGTCAAGCCGCCGCCGCCGCCGCCCTCGGACTGACGCCCACCGACTGACCGCGCGCGGCTCGGACCTGAGGGGCTCTCAACCTCAGGCTAGACCATATTATATGTGACAAAGTGTACGGACTTCTTCGTTAAATATAAGTGGAAATAAAGTACATTCTGGACAATACGAACAAGTGTTTTACTGGCAAATATTAATGAAGTGAAGCATTTCTGAAAAAATCTGTGTATTTTTTAAATTGTACAATGACGCGAATAACATTGAATTATTTCACCTTAGAAATTAACTAGGTATTTACACTTTAACACATTTTTAAACTTTATACATATTAAATCGGTATCTATACCTACAAATGACTGTTATAAATAGTTAATGTATGAATATTGATAAAGAATTATTATGCTGTGAATGTCTGGTTATAGAATAAACTTGTATACTAAGAACAGGCTTTTCCTTACTCCTCTAACTACATGCATTAAAACAAGAGTTTTATACAAAAATAGGTTTATTTACAAAAGCGCATAGCACTGAACAACACATTTTGCGCATACATTATAATCTAGATAATCGCTTATAACAAAAAAATTCATCAACGCAGATCACAGAATTCTTTCTATTGCGTTTTCTGACCAAATTAGTTGTCTGGTCGCCTTAACTATTCGAAAGAGCACAATTATGGAAGATATTACCAGTATTTTCCGTTACGCTTATAAAAAACAGACAGCCAATCCAATTTTTTATGGTGGCGGGAAGTACATACAATAAATTACATTTACATTCAAAAGAACTAATAATTTAGCTTCAAGAGAATTCACAGCAGATTGACTACTAAATTGCGGAGGATAGGTTCCATTTAACATTCTGATATTCATCAGCATTCGACTCATCTGCAGACAGAATAACAGAGTTGATCAAACTTTGTTTTGCTGTCATTTTTGTTTTTATTCCTAATCAGTCCGTTCTTGACCTGGTTAGCATAGCGATGGTTGAGCTCAAACGATGGAAGAAGCTATAGCCCAGAAGACGCCTGTTCGTGGTTACTTTTCCTTTGTAAACCATGTGGTAGGAAGCTCAAGATGCTTCTCACTGTTACCGGTAGCGGTACACTCGGTCTCTCTGAGTGCCTCGGCACTAGGAGGTCTTGGAGTAGCGCTTCCAGAACTTCTTGACGTCGTCATGTCCGTGGCGAGTGACGACCATGGTGCGCGAGCGCTCGCCCTGCCACGTCAGCACGCCCTGCTGCTTGGCGTAGTCGCGCAGCACCACGAAGTCAGCCTGCCGGCGAAGTCGATGGACCAATATTACTATTTATTGGATCAAAATCAAATCTGATTTGGCTGAGAGCCACCACTTATTGAGTGTCTTATGATAGCCACAGCTTGGACAGAGTGGACAACAACATAATGTACCTGCGACAAGAACTGATTGTAGACGACGCCCTCGGTGTAGGTGAAGCGGTTCCGCTCGGTCTCCCACAGCTTGATCTGGTCCACCACGGTGGGCGGCAGAGTGGACGATGTCCTGATGCCGCCCGTCTCTGACTTTAACATCTGAAATATTGCGGTGGTAGTTGAAAAACTGATGCATTTTGAGCTCAATTTCTACAGAAATTAGTTTATTTTTTATTTGAGATGGGTTTGTCTCTAGTCTAGGTCAGAGATTAAAACTGGTAATGTATTTTTCACTGTCATAGACTGGAAATAATTCTTGTTAAAGATAAGATAGAGAATATATGCATGTTATTGGACAAGCGTAATGCAATTTTTCTTTAAAAAAAAAAAATTGTAATTTACACTGCACCAATGACTAGCAAATCATTAGTTTTTATTAAATTAACGTCTGGGGGGTATGGGATCTTGGACTAACCGCATAAAAACACACACTTCTTAATCTCTATGAATGGGATGATAAATAAAACCGGTCCCAGAAATGAGCCCTGCCGAGTTCCAGAAGTAATGCCAACAGAGCCACAGTGGTGGCCGTTAAGTAAAACCTTTTGCGACCGGTTTACAATATAGAACAAAAACCAACGAAACTATTGCGTGTATTTCTTTGAATGCAATATTATTCAGCACCATTTCTAGTCTTCTAAGATGTCTACTTTATCAAAAGCCTGTTTGAAATTTGTAAAGACCGCATCTAAGTGCAACTCGCCTAAAAATATTTTTCAAATCATTAGCAAATATTGTGGGTAAATCTCGATATCGAACAAGCGCTACAAAAAGCTTTATCAAGAATTGAGGTAGTTCTATATTGTTCATAATTCTTCGCTATGATAATTCACTCAAACATAATACTGCGTTAAAAATTTTAAAGATATACCGGATAGTTTGTAGACTTCACAAGTACGAAATGGTTGAAAAAAAAAAAAAAACTTGCATATTATCTATTACAAACGATGGAAAAAGGTCTACCCAGCAATGGACAATGATACCAGGGAAGCTTTTAGACTAGTATTACATACCTGAGGATGCGAATGTTGTTCCAGATAGTGTATGATCTGTTCCGCGGTGATGCCTCCTCGCAGCGCCTGACGGACTGACTCCCGCGTCAATACCCCAACCACTAAATTGGGAAATCTGAAACAAATACATGCTTTATTACATTAACAAGCGCCTTTGACTTTGAATATCAATAACAAGGCATCATGTTGGAAAGCAAGAGCGTTTTTAATATCTCGCAAACTATTCGAACAAAATCCATCACATTGTAAAGCCATTTACCAACTGTTAAAGTGTTCGAATCGGTTGTGTTAGCAGCTACCTGGTTTTTCCTTTAATCATCATATCACCTACCTGTACATGAGCTCAGTGAACAGGCCCAGCAGCGCGACCTGCAGGTTGGTCTGCGTGTAGGCGTACACGCGGTAGTTGGTCTCCACCATGATGTAGCCGCGCTGTATATCTGTGTCACCTACCTGTACATGAGCTCAGTGAACAGGCCCAGCAGCGCGACCTGCAGGTTGGTCTGCGTGTAGGCGTACACGCGGTAGTTGGTCTCCACCATGATGTAGCCGCGCTGTATATCTGTGTCACCTACCTGTACATGAGCTCAGTGAACAGGCCCAGCAGCGCGACCTGCAGGTTGGTCTGCGTGTAGGCGTACACGCGGTAGTTGGTCTCCACCATGATGTAGCCGCGCTGTATATCTGTGTCACCTACCTGTACATGAGCTCAGTGAACAGGCCCAGCAGCGCGACCTGCAGGTTGGTCTGCGTGTAGGCGTACACGCGGTAGTTGGTCTCCACCATGATGTAGCCGCGCTGCTGCGCCGGCGCACACAGCGGCGCGGGCACGCTGCCCGAGCGCACGGACGAGATGTTCAGCGCCAGCCGCGTCGGGAAGAAACGACCGGCCTTGCGCTGTACGCAGGAAAACAAGATCTTACCAAAGTCATTGCAGAAACTTGGCTTAACTTTTCTTATTTCAAAAATGTATAAAAAGACAGTTCCTCAAAAACCTTCCTCACCACCACCTCTTAGTGTTGTAGCTGGGAAGAAGAAATGGCGCAACAAACTCCTATTCCCCTTTTTTTCAAAAAATCTAATGATGCTATTTTAATTTTCACCGAAATTGGGCCCAGAACTCCTATGAGTATTATTCTCTATTCCTCATAATTTGGGATTCGGCCATCTATGCTCACTTGAAAAATTCATCCTGTATACGTATTAGTTAAACAAGAAAGGACCCAGTATTGAGCCTTGAGGTGCACCTGACTGGACTGTTCGACCTCAAGTCTTCGCACGATTAAAATCTAAACCTAGAATCTTTTATGTAAATACGAATCAATAACGTTAAAAGCTTCATTTTGGAGACTTTAATTACGTAGTTTACACAAAACCGTGTCATGCTGTACTCAATCAAAAGCTTTGGCGAGATCTCAGAAGACTCCAATTGCAATTGGCGAGCACTTCCATGTGTTATATTTAAATAGATTATTGCGCGCGATTATAGTATGATATTTATTTTGTAATTCGAATCAAACTTAGAGGTCAAAGTCTCTTTTCAAGTCCATACAATCGTACTGGTCAAATCATTTGAGAGCCATGTAGATTAATGTCTGAAGTGGTATTTTAAGGAAAGACACACACACACAGATTTGAGTGAACCTGTCCAGACAGTGCAAGCATTTGTCAGTTATAGTATAGCTCTAACTTAGAACTTTAAGTTTTACTTCAACTGTAGTAAAATAAGTGATAGAAAACTGACATCAGATGTAAATTATATGGAATTGTCTGTGAACATAATGCACAGTGAAAAAAAAAACAGTGTTGGCGTTTATCCGCCTTATCCATATCCGCCTTATACGTTTTAAAATGAATCCAAAACACGACAAATACGAATTATTATGAATACGAGTAAGTGCACAAACGCCGTAAGAGTAATAATTACTTACCTTTCTCTGGTAAACAAGTCCGAACTCTCTCAAGTGTTGTAGGAACACTAACATGTTATTGCTCATGCCTTCTGTACTGTAGTCCTGCAAATAACACATCACATTATTACATACAGCGCGGATACACCAGATACAAGGCTTTAGAACCAAAAAAAAAATCTAGTGAACCCAGTCTCTAAATCAAACCTAAAAAAAACCTAGAAGAAGAGAGAAAGAAGAAGAGAAAATCTAGAAAAAGAAGAGGGTATCTAGTGTTAACTAATGTCTCTTACATTAGATAAGAGCGTGTATTCCGTCCACTAGCGCCGCCAATCGTTTTTTATTATTTGTGGTAAATTTAAGACACGTTGATAAAAAACCGCTCTGTAGTGTTCTGAAGAAATGTATTTATTACTAGCTTCTGCCAGCGGCTTCGCCCGCGTGATCCCTAGGGAACATATTCCCGGGAAGAAAAGCAGCTTATGTGCTATTCCAGACTATAATCTATCTTTGTTCTAAATTTCATTAAGATCCGTTAAGCCGTTCTGGCGTGATTGAGTAACAAACAACCAAACTTTCACATTTATAATATTACTTTGGTGTAAAGCGAAATTATAACCAACTTCCCCTCGACATTATAATTATTAAAGGATATTGCAAGCTGTCGTAAGCCGTTTTCCGAAGCTACTCGCTAGCCTCTAGGCGCCAAGCTAGCCGCCTGCCTGTGCGTTCGCGACCACAAAAATAATCCTTATAGCATGATTCAGTATTCACGCGCGATGGCTTATTATTAGCGTTTTTTATGTATAACTTTGGTGTTTTTATACCGATTTCGATGATTATTTTTTTATGGAATAGTTAATAATGTTAACTTTTATTAATGTTAATTAGGGACGACTGAGAGTTTTATAAACGTAAGAGTAGACAAATACAATCAGAAAGCTTCGAACTGCTAAGCTATCGGGAGTTACACGTGTTATTGTTCGTCAATCATAAAAGATAGACATATGCTGTCGTTGGATATTTTTTTTATATAATTTTAAGGAGAACATTTCCGTCATACATGATTTCTGTGTAGCTTTCACCATTAAGGTTGCACACGCGACGGAAGCTTAAAAAATGGAGTAACTTCTCCCGTTTTCCCAACATTTCCCTTCATTGCTCTGCTCCTATTGATTGTAGCGTGATGAAAAGTATACAATAACCTGCTCAGGAGTATGAATAATAATTGTACCAAGTTTCATTAAAATCCGTCGAGTAGTTTTTGTTTCTATAACGGTTATACAGACAGACAGACAGACAGACAGACAGACAGACAGACAAAAATTGTACTGATTGCATTTTTGGCATCAGTATCGATCCCTAATCACCCCCTGATAGTTATTTTGGAAATATATTTCATGTACAGAATTGACCTCTCTACAGATTTATTTTAAGTATATATAGATAGATGTTTTGAGAGTTATGTTTTGTACTTTAGAACATAAATAATTGCCAAAGTCGATATTTTGGCTAAAAGTGGCCACTTTTAGCAATAATTGCCGTTTTGGCTATTTAGCCATGAGTTATGTATTAAAAAAATAGCTGTCAAAAATAATAGATACATTTCTTCAGTACACTACAGAGCGGTTTTTTATCTACGTGTCTTAAATTTACCACAAATAATAAAAAACGATTGGCGGCGCTAGTGGACGGAATACACGCTCTTAGCATTAGATTTTTTAGAATGTCTGTTGTTGTATTTATGTATAATATAATATACTAGCTTTCTCGCACAACTTCGTATGCGTCACGTTGTTCATTAATGCTCCGATGTTACATAGCTTATAGCCTTCCTCGATAAATGGGCTATCTAACACGGAAATAACTTTTCAAATCGGACCAGTAGTTCCTGAGATTAGCGCGTTCAAGCAAACAAACAAACAAAACTCTTCAACTTTATAATATTAGTACAGATACGTAAATTCTCACGCAAAAGGGATACAATCACTGAGTATGATGGACTACATGACGAGCGGAGCTGCAGAAAAAGCCATACATTATCTAGTAATGAAAATAGATTCGTAATAATTTTTGGGAAAGGTCAATATTTTATTGCAAATTTATATATTGTAATTATGTTCTGCTGTTAATTGGTGTAAAGTATAGATAGTGCTTACCTTGCCGAGTGTACTGAAGCTGAGCTGGTAGAGGAAGGCGAGGCACTCGGCCGCGCTCAGGCTTCGCTTCTCTGCCGTGTGTAAGTAGTGTTGAAGGAATAACCATACCTGTAACAATACAGATGTTTTTGTCATTAAAGGTTGCCTGTTTGTCGGTTTTCTACAGATTGTACTTCGGTGAGTGTGCCCAAGAACTCCACGAACTTATCCCACCGGCCTGCTTCTACCATCGGACATCCAGACGCACTGCAACATATATAATATATATTACCAGGACGTCTCCTGAGTCTGGCTAGAAAGCAGCCAGGATATTTTTTTGCATTAAATAACTTTTTAAAAGAGAGCTTTTTCTAAAGAGAGTTGAAAATAGTGGGTATCAAAGTTACGTACTTGTTTTGCTGTACTCAGGAGTAGGAACTGAAAACCGGCGCGAGTGATAACCGCCGAACCATCTTCTGCATCTCTGTGAAAAGAAGACATTACAATTTTTTTTTTATGTTGGACTGTGTTCTGTTATGTCTGTAGTGTGGCAAGAGATGTTATGCCTGGTCCTGACATAGTGTCAATCGTTAATAAGTTTTATTTAGTTTGTAAGTTGTTCTTTTTTTTGTGTTTGTGCGTAATTTCTGGCGAAATAAACGTATTTTTTTTCTTTTCTTTCTTTTTACTGAGAATTTATATAATTTACATAATTGCATGATGCTGCGGGCTATTTACCAAATTAAATACGATCGCGTATTCCCTCAATGACCGCCTTGTATTAATTCGACGTCTTTATTTTGATCCAGGATTCACACTTAGACTTAACCATATTTGACATCTAACTGACCTGGTCATCAAGCCCGCATGTAACAGGATCCTCACAGCGTCGGCACTGATGCCCTCGGTCTGTGCGCTGCCCACCATGTAGTGGAGCACACACTCCCAACGCTCCAGCGCATATGCGTCGAGGAAGGCCACATCCCGAGCCTTGCCATCTGGTTCTAGTGACGATGACATGCTCCAGGGGCGGCCACTGCAAGAATGATTTTGTAGAATGTGATGTGGTTTATGATCACTATTTTATAAAATCAGGTCAAATAATTATTTCAATTAGACCATTAAAATACACTTTTGCTTATCAATATTTACAGAAAAAATAATTAATAAGTTACTTTACTTGTCCATTTACAAAGGGAGATTCTTTTGTACAAGAAGATCCATAGTTTTCTTTTCAAATATGGTTGCAATACTTGATTAAGAGCAATAATACTTGGTAGGTTTAGATTCAATTCAGACATCTGTTGATATACACATAAAAAGTACTAGTTTCAGTGACTGGTTATTGTTCTGGTAACATCCTACAAATCCTACTACTTACTGTTGGATGGATGAATGGATGCTTGTTACTTTTTTCACATTAGAATGCCTGAAAGGATTTTCATGAAATTTGGCATGGAGGTAGACTATAAACTGAAATAGCACAGAGGCTACTTTTTATCCTGGGAAGATGTTCCCTAGGGATCACGCGGGCGAAGTCGCTGGCAGAAGCTAGCAGAAATATAAAGTAAGATTTAACTTAGGGATCTCTCTATCAGTCACCAAGTCACCACTACTTTTTAGGTGTATAACAACTTACAATAACATGGCTGGCATTTTTTTAGAATTTGCTCCTGTCAACTGCAATTTTCTTATTTCATAAGAACCTTCTGACAGTAAAGTATAGCATTATAAAATAGTATTTCTTACCCTCCGAGTAAAGCAACCTTGAGATTCTTCTTGAAAGACAGTGCCAGCATCCAGCCAGGCATGCCGCCGGGGATGGGAGCCTCCTGCCATACTGAAAGCTCTGATAGAGCTTCACAGGCTTTAGCTTGCTCCCTGCAAGAGAAAATAAACAGAAACGGTGATATAAACAACATTGTAAGGTTTAGGTGGAAGTAATACTTACATTATTATAGGTAGTGAGGTCAAATTGTTTGTTCACTACATGTTCAATTCTATTACTGGAAGGTTTGTTTACCCCAAACTTAGCCATTTTGGTTGTGCATGGGACATGGTATCAGTTATGCTTGTATTTTGTATGCAGTTTAATGGTGATTCCTGGCAGTACTCATCAGACCATGAAATTATGATAGATAGCTACACTATTACTGAATGTTATGGGCCACTCATTATTACAAATAAATGCAGTCTTTGTAGGATAGGCTACAGTAGCTAAGCTGAGGGAAAGAGCTAAAGTTCAATATTTGTTGGCAATGACGTAAAATGTACTCACTTGGCAAAAGCCTGTGAGACCCAGGATGTGACCACAGCCTGAGGCACTGGCTGTTCTACAAACAGCAGTCTGATCACGAAGTGACGCGCCAACTCAGGCAACTCTCTAAAAAAATGTATTCATTATAAATCTTTTCAATGTTTTGTTTATTAAGAAAGCATCACTTTTGGTTGCTGTAATCTATTTATATAAAAATGAATCCCTATTTCCCTTGGTCATTGCATCACGCGGGAACGGCTGGGCTGCTTTTGCTACATTTTTTTTTTATTGTTACTGTCAGAAGGTTCTTATGAAATAAGAAAATTGCAGTTGACAGGAGCAAAGTTGCAGGGGATAGCCAGTATTAATATATAAAATTCTACCGTTATTTGAACACGTCACGGTGACCAACCGCAACACCGTGACGCTGCAGGGGCTAAAAGGGCACAGCGGATCACTAGGTAATGACGCGGCTGATGAACTGGCCAGGAGGGGATCAGGTGCTGTGGCTGTTGGACCAGAACCCATAGTACCACTCCCCTTCGTCCAACTAACTGACAACTGCACATGGCTGCGTGAACACACCCACAAACAAGCGGAATGCTGGTGGGCCTTGGCACCACGCTGCAGGCAGTCCAAGGAAGCCATGCCAAACCGGAAACTGACCAGGCGCCTGCTGCGACTGGATAGGCACAGCCTGTGAATGGTGATGGGGACCATCACCAGTCACTGTTCATTGAGTGAGTGAGTAAGTGACTGATAGACAACGCACAGGTGAAACTACTGGTCGAAGAAAGCTGATATTTGGCATGTAATTTCCTTAGGGAGTGAAGGGGGGCACTATGAAAAGATTTCCTGAAATTCCTACGGGAACGGGAAAACGGGACATGCGCATAGGAAGTCGCAGGCAAGCTAATTACGATTAATTTCCAACAATATTAGCCATTCTGAAAATATTTACTAAACCTAACCTCAAATATCAACTGTTGATTTCTCGAACATGTCACGACCTGACTTAACTTTAGTTTTACTTACCGGTAAACAGCTAAACATATTGTAGGATAATTATATAAAGTCTCTAGAAACTGAGCCGAACGACTTTTAAGATATTCGTGAAGATCTTTACATTGTAAAGTTGGAGACGGATTTAAATTTAAGGACTTTGATTTAGAGGACTCTGACATTTTGTTCAAGTTTTTTTTGTATTACACTGTTATAAAACACATCGGCTCTAGGATTTATATCACAATTTATTTTTATAAAACAACAAGTCAACAACAATTCACAAAATCCCAAAATCCTGATAATATTTAGCAGACTGACAGTGACATTGACAAGTTCATTTTGACAACAACTTAATTAAACTTTAAAAAAGCTGTGATTAGAACTGAAACAAGTATTTTTAGGAGGTCTCTAAACTCATTCCTTCATTTCAATCATTCAAAATGACAGCTGTAAAGGTACAGCACTAGTTGCGTTCCATTTCTTTTTGCAATAAGCATTTATTTATCATAGTTTTGTTTTTTTTTAAGAGAAAAAAAAGAAGCAAAAGAAAACATTAGCAAACTTGAAAAAATTACTCTTGATCTTGAAAAAGGGTTGCATAAAGTTTTCCCCTAATTTTTACATCTGGAAAATATTAAAATAAACAAAGCCTTCTATTTGCTAAGACTATTTGTATACAATTCCAAATAGTAGCCTGAGTATTGGCAGTTCACGATATAATTGTTTATAATCTTTTTATTTTATTTGAATTCAAGTTAGATTTTTATGAACCAATTAAGTAGTACCGTCAATTTGCCGTACAACGGGCAGATTCGAATAAGAAAAAAGGTGTGATTTCATACATAGGTACTACATTCTTAGCGCATTCCCGACGTAGGCGACAAAGTGAGTTTATCTAGTTATGAAGCCCGTAGGTTTCGAGTAAACGTTAATGTTTACCTAATTCTGTAAAGAAAAGAAACGCCAAACTTTGGTGCAAGTTCTTGCCAACCTGTTTCACATACCTACCTAAAAATAGTAGTAGTTGTCGTTTTTCTTTACGTTTGAGACTTCTTTTACAAGGACAATCTACTCGTTGAGAAAAATTGAAGTTGTTAACACAATAACACTATTAATCATAAACTTTAGTGTCTGTTAGAATTTCACAGCAAAATGTGAAAACGATTTGATCAGAAATCAGGAGGACAAAGTTATGAACTCAATTTTTGAAGTTTTTTATAAATAACTTTGCAATAGAACAGACACAAATGTCTTAGAGCTGAGAGAATTTTATTGCTCACTTTTTTACGTTACCATTGGCATTCGTTCAATTGATTGGTTTTACGTCCTAAATAAAAGTTAGGAGCAAAACTCTAGGTACTTTGTCCTTTACGGTCTCCGTAGTTATATCCGGTTAATTACTAGGTACAGGACATGCCTACCTTGCATCACACACATGTACCACACATACGTTCCATCATAGTTTTTTATTAATTTTACCTACCTCCTATTTACATAAGTTACCACGCATTCATAAAGTTAGTATCTAAAAGTTTTGTAAGAATTTTATACTTGACAAATATTTAAACTTGATAGGTAAAATAATGTTCTTATTCAAGGATCCACAAATAGGTAATGGTTCCTTGAAGATCGGAATCGCTGAGAAAAAGAAATACCTTGTTCATAATCCCATACAAAGAAAAAAAAAAGGTTTACTCACGCACACAGGTAGGCGCCTAGGCGGGTGACGCATACGAGTGTAATTTCCCCGTGCACGCACACGCCGCACACTAGCGCGCGCGTCGAGTTCCCCGCATTTCATTCTCGTCGGCAGATGGCGGATGCAGTGGACGCCCTCCCTCCGTCCCGTCAGTCGCGCATAGACAACTCACCGAGCGTAGTGTGCTTGCGATCCTCTCAGCACCATTTTGTGTATATCTTTTCGAACGGGACATTGTGTGTATGTGCTCCGTGAATAATCGTGAACCACTACTATCAGAGTTTAGAACAGTGTTCAGTGTTTCACTTTCGACATGCGTCGAGGGATCGATGCGATATCTCGGGCGCCCGTAGAAACCGCGCCTCCGTCATGAGCGAGTGATCGTCGACGTAAAAAAAAGTTAACACAGGAAACATGTCTGGGCGGACCGCCGACGCGGATGCTAGCGAAGGGTTCCAGTTCGAAATTCGAATGCGGTCATGTCATCGCCTCTCGAATTTCTCATAAGTCACCGTCCAATGTCAAAATCGTGCACGTACCGCGAGCGCCGACCCTCCGGATCGTGCGGAAAATGCAATCGTTGGTAGTTTGGTGGGCGGTGGTGTCGGCCGCCTGGGCGCTGGCGGGCGCCTGCTCGAGCTCCATCTCCAAGCGGCCGGCCCGGCCCGCGCGCCCGCAGCGCCCGCACCCGCAGCCGCAGCCGCAGCCGCGGATTAACGTCACCTTCCCCATATTCAAGTGCGAGCCCGACTATTCGGAGTACTACTGCCTTAACGGCGGCGCTTGCTTCACCGTGGTGATATCGGACAGCCCGATCTACAACTGCGAATGCCGGAGCGGGTTCGTAGGGCAGCGCTGCGAGTTCAAGGACCTGGACGACTCGTACGTTTTTACGAGTCGGCAGCTCATGATGGAGACAGCGTCGATCGCGGGCGGTGCGACTGTCGCCGTGTTCCTCGCCATTCTAGTCTGCTTCGGCGCGTGGGTGCGGCTGCACCGGCGCGGCAAGACGCCGCCGTTCTCGGAGGAGCGCGGCCAGGTGCAGCTGGTGGCCGTGGCGGCGCCGCGCGGCCGCGTCGCGCTGTGCAAGGCGCCGCCGCCGCCCGACCTGCCCCACTAACTCCTCGAACGTGGACAATCGCCGGACAATGCGTCCCTTGTTTATATTGTATGTCGTGTACATATTATAGATAGATTATGTGTTAAGTTATGTGGAGAGAACGGAAGATATAAGGAGAAATTTATGTGATAATTATTTTACGAAGTTTATAATTTATTCGGAAGTAATTTCTTTGTATATACCTCTCGGATTTGTTCCGTGGTGGGTTCCATTTCACAGAGTTGAAATTTCAGTCTCCTCCCCCAGTGTTTGTTTTGTGGATTGTAATCTGTATAAGTCTGTTCACGTTCAGTGTGTATCGGATGTGTGAGATCGAACAACGACCATGTACCTAATGCTACTCGCTTCAAGTAGAGCTGTTATATGTTATATTGTTGTTTGCACTGTATCTGCTGATACAAAAGGCTGAGCTGCTACCCTGGACTGAAAAGATCAATTCCATGTCTGACTCTTTTGATAATCAAAACAGTACTTACAGGAATTGATTTGTTTAGTGTGGGAGAGAGGTGTGTGCTGCTGCACACACCGCATGTTATTGTTTGTTGAGGTAGCGGAGAGTACCAGTGACGTGCGTAGGGCTCCGCTGGCGCCCTCGCACGTTACGACGCTATACTTAGATAATTGTGAATCAATGTTAATTGTATTTATTAATATTCCATTCTATACAAATAGAATTTGTGATGAATTTATTGTAGGCTTGTGCGAGGCAGCGAGTAGCGCAGTTGGTTCCTATTGCCGTTCCGGGCCGAGTGCCCGCACATTCCATCTCGTGGATAGAGTATTTTACTGGTGTCAGTATTATTTTGTAATACAAGTCTTAAGCCGGCAGCTTTATTTTTAATTTATACCTGTTATCCCGCTGGGATAGTGCTGTATTATATTTGTTTAAAGGCTGAGTATGTGCCGTTGATGAGGAAGGCTTTTTTTGTAAATATAGCCCGTGTAGGTATTTATTAGATATTTATGATCGTTTATTTATTGACTGCTTTATTTAGTTAATCTCGATGATCAGTGCATCCAAGGCGCCTAACTAAGCGGTTAACGGTTGTATTTTCATTTCACCCTGCTAAGCATGGCCTCGCGTAATGTATATTCAATTGTAATCTCATTATGAATCTCCATTATGTCTAGTATTTTGTAAAAATTGAAACATAACATTGGATGGTGTATAAAATACAGTACCTAAGCAGTGCAACCGTCCACAACACTGTGTGTTGCTGCTGTATATTTGATTGTTTGCATTCAATAATAATTATATTCATAATTTATGCCACTAGTTTCCTTAATTGTAAACATAGTTGCAATGTTTTAGATCATTTATGTATAAAATACTAATTTAGTAGTGACAATCAAAGGTACAGCAATTCTTTAAAAGTCTGTATGTTGCTCTCTGTCTTGTTAACTATTTATGCCATTGAGACGGCGGCACTGTGAGGGGTACACAAAAAAATAGCAAATTGTTAATAGGCTGTGAGATCACAGAGCAGTGCAGAGCGCGGCGGCCGGGCGCTTGTTTTACCCTAGACCCGCGAACCATTTCGATGGCAGTTTCATGTGATTGACGTATGTTGTGTTTCGCGCGGCCGCCGGGCTCTGCACCAAAAACTATTAAAATTGTACCGCATTGATGAGTGTGGTCACAGTAACGGTGCAGTGAAGCGTGGTGTCCCATGTACATTGATTCATATGAGATGTTTATATGAACATTCCAAAGTATTTGTAAAATATTACCTACAACACTAATAATTTCGAAGTATCTGTTAAGACGCTACTTGTTAATTATACAATTTTCTATTGATCATTTGTTAAAGAAAATTATATGAAACTAAATCCTTAACGATATCTTTCATTTCACAACGAGCTAGGTAGGTACCCTATCCAGTGATCTAGTCGGCCATTGTTTGTAACGCAAGCTGTGGAGATGTTGCTGTGTTGAGAATAACAGCCGCACCTTTTGCTAATTATTATAATCTTGAACTAGTTTCCAGTATGTAACGTGAAATAGCAACATTCATAACATTCGGCACAGTTTTGGGCCAATCTTTGAACAAAGCTCTCGAGCATGTACGATTATTGATTAGATAAGTACTCATTATTGTGCAATGATCTGGTAATTACAGCGAGCAGTAAGGCCAGGCCGCCAGCAGCGCCAGCCTGGCACGTCACACGCCGCCCACGACACTAATCGCTTTTCGTATACTTGTGCAATAAACACCTGTCCGCAATTAAATCAGTTCGGAAATAATAGTGATATCTGTATACTGTGAAATTGAATAATGGCCCATCGATTTCAGTTATGTATAGGTATTGTAGCACGCAAACGAAAGTATCAGTCAGTAACAATCGCACGGAGCGCTCTGTTTCATCACGTCTCGAGATCCGTAAAGAATAACTTACGTGATCCGATCCGTCCGCCATAAAAGACCTTTGTAAATGTAAAGGCGCACTGCGACGGCACTCCATTGAGCGTGTCTGGGAGCATAATTTTTATGAATACTGGCGCGGACCGGTCCGCCACCGGCGACGCATGCACCGAGTTCATTGAATGAGTGCCCGTTCGTTTGTTGACATTCCCCGAAAACCTGCCCCGCCCGGAATAGCTGTGTATCACAGGCTCCCGATGGATGGACAACGACCGAAATAGACGCCGCTCCCGACTAGATTAAATGCCGTTTTTGGTGTTCAATACGTAGAGAGCTTACGTATTTTTTGTGCAGGAAGTGGATGGATTACGAATGTCTAGTTGGCTAAAAGTGTGTCAGCTAAGCTGTCTGTGAGGCATTTCTGCCGAGTTTAGTCACAATTTTCGATTATTGAATGATTTCACATGAATTTCCATGAACGATTGTGTTCCAAAATGGAATCAATTTTACGAAGAATCACGTCCAAAATTTCCGTGTCATTAGTACCTAAGTTCTTTGAAGAACTCAGAAGTAGGGCCACCTGGACAATGGTATCATCACTTGACCGCCCCTGAGAAATCAGGCCTTTAATCCATAAACATGTCGATGACATAGTTTGTTAGAAAAAGAACTCAGCAAATTAGTAAAGAGTAGGTAGGTACCTAGGAAGACTAGGGTATGACCGAATAGCCATAAACTGGTACCAATACCAATGTCTACGTAGTAACTGCTGCGTTACTCAGCCGATGGTAATTTTAATAACGACGCAACAATGGGATGATTAGTAGAAATGTATTGTAATATATGAACAATTTCTATCTGTTCAGACACAGTCGGATAGTTAACGTCGAAATTAAACGAAAGTAGATACAAAACAACAATTAGACAAAGCTAGACAGCGGACGTCAGCAAAACACTGTGAATGAAAACATCAAGTCAAGGCGAAGCGAGACAATCGAACACATGCACGTCGCCGCCTCGCCGCGCCGCGCCGCGCCGCCCCGCGCCGCCGCTCTTATAGACGGTGCGTCGCTCGACCCACGCCCGGTTCGTTTATGGCCGTCGGCCGGTGGCCATTGCGTCCAATTATCGTGCCTACGTGTTACGGCCCACTTGTCATTAGGTATACCTTGCCTCGCGAAAATCTTCCTGCGACATGTAAGGAGCCTGCCGGCTTGGCGCAGTCGCACGAGTCGTCGTGATTTCGGAGGAAACAATGACATTCCTTTGGCCGCTGTGCTCTGGGAATAAAAGAATTAGTAAAGGTTGCTTAGTGTGCGACTGATGCTGGAAAAATCCAGTCGCTATAACTGTTACTGTTATGGGAAATGAGTAGGTACCTACGTTTTTCGTGGGTGTTAGTCTGTAATCTGCTTTTCTTGACTGATGCTATTTTGGTCTTCTAACATTCCAAAAGAAGCTAAGAAAAGTGTAAGCATAGACTTTTAGAGCAGTAAATAGTTGTCACTGGTCGCTGATCATGTCCGAGGTCTCAGCGTTAACGCTTCCTTTACTGAATAAGGTTTTGAGCCCTCGGGACCTTCAGAGGCCTAGCTCAATAACATTCATAAAACCGTCTCATTCTGTTGTTGATTAAACCTACTTACCAACGCTTGACCTTTTGTCCAACATTGCATTTAATGCTTGATATCCTCAATCACATCGAGCTCAACACCCTGACGTAGGTCCTCAGTCCGACCATTCTGAACTATAAACATACGATTATTCTAAACTAAATTATGTAGGTACCTAACTGAAATCTTCAGTTTCCTGTCCAACACAACATAATATGGAAAAGCGGTCACGTTCCTCGGAAATCAATGTACCTAATGATCTTTATGAGATCATCAGCTTCACCCCTATCCGCCCTTCGACAAACGAGGGTGGTTTAATGAGGTACTTACTGATACATAAAACGTTCAGAGGAACGTGGTTGTCCTACACATATTCATTAGAATTTTTTTTACCTATGCCAAGGTAAGTCTTGGTTGGTGTTGAGTTCCAAGTTTCAACCATACGTAAATCGCATTCATTCATACTCAGTATTATGAATGAAAATAACAGGAAAACTGGTATCAGCTGTTATGGCCACAGAAACACGACTGAAGGAAAATTGAAAGTACCTACAATACCTACTTAGGTACCTACTGATCATAAATTATGACGTGCATACAAACCATAACATCGGAACATGTTATGAATGTTCAATTGCTGAAGAAATGCATTCAACTGTGTGGAAATTCGACTTTCCAGTCTGAGATCGGTGAACTGTTATGAACGCATAGTGAGTTCGTTTTCAGCACTTGCAGAAGAAATCTGTCGATTCTGTAAATATGTCGAAATGTTGGCGTCGGTGAAGTGATCGCGAAGTGAGTTGTCAAACCATACAAACAAGATGGAATGACAGCTCATTTGTCGTTCACCACATAAGTGAACACGGCGAGATTTCGACAGAATCGACCGGCTGTAAATATGTCGAAGTGTTGCCGTGGGTGAAGTGATCGCGAAGTGAGCTGTCAAACCATACAAACAAGATGGAATGACAGCTCATTTGTCGTTCACCACATAAGTGAACACGGCGAGATTTCGTCAGAATCGACCGGCTGTAAATATGTCGAAGTGTTGCCGTGGGTGAAGTGATCGCGAAGTGAGCTGTCAAACCATACAAACAAGATGGAATGACAGCTCATTTGTCGTTCACCACATAAGTGTACACGGCGAGATTTCGACAGAATATACCGGCTGGTTTCAACAGTAGTAAAGGTTCTTCTCGCCTGCTGCGCATACCAGGTCTGTGGAGAGCTTTAAATCACAATGATGCAAGTGTTGAAGATTTGATATGACAATTATGTTAGTGACCAGCAGTATCATTGTGAACAAATGTAATCTTATCACCAACGAGGACTTCATACCATGCATGACTACTTTACAAAGTTATGTGTCACACTCATGTGTACATACATAGGGAAAAACCTCAGTCAATTTCCAAAAAAACATTGTTGTGACCGCTTTCCGGTGGATTTGCAATACATGGCCGACGTTAATACCCACAATTGTAGGTACTGGCATTCTGGCAGGCTGACCTCCGACCGGTGGGGGTTGGCCATCGCACTTTTACACACTAAGAAGTAGTATGTTGAAATACTTAGTGCCTTTCATGCAAGTGGGCAACTTTGATATTGTAGCCGAGGCTGAGTTGACGCTCGAGCCAAAGACGAGGCCGTTAAAAGCCAATTTTAAGAAACAGTGAGAAATGCCGATGTGTGCCAAAAGACGATTTTCAACACACTGACATAAAGCCAAAGGTAGCGTGTCCGTGTACCTATTACCTTTTCTCGAAGCGTTTCGTTGCAATGCCTATTTTACTGAACATTGCAGAGGTTACCAATTACATAGCCATCACATTGCAGTTATGTCGTTTTGTTTCTGACATTGTCCAATTGATCTTTGAGCGAATCATTGCGACTGGTTCAAAGATCGACTTATATTAATTGATTGAGTTGCGGGGGTTAAATGGTAGTTGCTCTTGTTAAATACCGATTTCAGCTATCTATTTGACACTGCAACCAGATTGTGAAAAGATTCAGTGGATTTAGATTGATGTTATGAGTTTTCCGTCTACATCGGGGGTATATCTTACCCATTTAACATCACGCCTGTACCAAATTCCAGTTGGGAAAGCCCTCCTCATGATCAGTATCTTTAATTAAAGCTTAACATTAATTATGTTAACAAGAACATGTAGGTTGGGACCTGGCTATCAAAGGAACGAGGGGATTTGCACTAGAAAAGAGAGGTTTATGCTCAGCAGTGGATGTTGTCGGGCTGTGGGTGAAGATGATAATGTTCTGCTGTAGCTTGATTAGATCTATTCAAATCAAATATAATACCATAAGGGGCTCCATGTGGATTGAGCATTTATTATTTGCGCGATCAGTCGATAAAGAAAACCAGTACATTAAAAACCCATTAAAATCAATCTCTAAAATAAAACAAAGTAGTAAAACAATGATTTATATCCGTATTTGACGTCGTTTTAGTAAAATACGTCAGCTAATCCCAGATCTAGCGCTTATTTTATTGAATAAACTCTATACCGATGGCTTTTAATAGCGATTTGTGTCCGTTGATATGGCGTGCGTGCGTAATTAACACCTTATTTGATGAGAGGACGAGACTTCGTAGGAAGGCAGTCTGTCGTTAAGTGGAACTTATCTGGTCATCTCGGGGACAGCTTTCGGTTGCAGTAGCTTTGTGGTTGCCTACAGAATAAAACTTGTACCTACATTTTGAAAGTTATGTGAAGAACTCCGGTAGTTGTTAACTTAATGTAACGAACGCCTACAACCCTAATCTCTTCAAAGTTATAGTAAACAGGCTCCTTCTGGGTAAACTCGCTCCATCGTAGACTTTGTCTCTGTCATCTCTGACCAAGACTAAAGTCAAGAGCAAACCCATCTGAAATATAAAACTAAAAAAAAAATATCATTAAGAATAGAGCTCATAACCCTCATCACGAAAACAAGAAAAATAATTGCTGTAGATACCGTACCGATGACGTGGTGAAGGTCGCGGGTAGCCGATGGATGCGAGACGCACAGGACGGGTCGTTGTGGCGACGCTTGGGGGAGGCCTGTGTCCAGCTGTGGACGTCTTTCGGCTGATATGATCGGCTTCGGCACCACCATTGAGTACAAAGCCCAAACTACAGCCAAAAAGCTGGGCATCCTGAACAGAGTGAAGCGATACTTCAGGCCTGGACAGCTCTTAACCCTTTACAAAGCACAAGTCCGATCCTGCATGGAGTATTGCATCCGCCTTTGGGATGGCTGAGCTAAGTATCAGTTTGCCACACTTGACTCAGTGGAACGCAGAGCTAAGAGGCTCATCGGCGACGAAAAACTGGTGGATGCCAAGCTTCACAGCTTGACTCATCGTCGCAAGGTTGCCTGCTTGTCGGTCTTCTACAGATTGTACTTCGGTGTGTGTGCCTAAGAACTCCACGACCTAATTCCACCAGCCCCAACAATCTGTGGATTTGTTCTAAACCAATTTTATTAGCCAAACATGTTGGGCCTGTGCTCTTCCTGAGTCCCTACTGTATGCAGGAGGATCAGATCATAAGTCCTGGTTCCTTTCTACTTCTGAAAGGCGAAAAACAGTAATTGTCCTTCCTTACTCCTTACAATGTACAGGGCTAAGAGCTCACCAACTGACTCAACTCAATACACGTGCTTAGCTTTTTTCCCTATATTAAAGTCAGACCATAAGGTCTTCCGAAATTCAATACCGATTTAAAGTTTCATCGATTCAAAATGATCACTCTTAAACCCAGTGCACAAAGCAGGCGTTTACAAAAAAATAAAACAGAATTCTTTTTTTAATCACCTGTGTGCATCACACATCATGCTCACCAGCCAGCCACTTTAAAAAGTATCGATTATTTTTTGTTTTTTTTTTTGACACTTAGAAGTACCACAGATACTACACAACCTGTGCTGTCACTACGTCACGGCAGAAGCCGGGCTTCCACTCGAACGCTCTTCCTGCGCCAGATGGAGGCACGTGCGACGCGGCTTGCGTAAAAAACGCACGCGCCGCGTCATAGATTAAGTTGATGTTAATTATAATGACGGGTAATTAGGGCGTAGACAGGGTATATGCGGGGTGTTGACGACAATGATGCTCAGCTGCATGTAGTTAGTCTGAAACTGTTGTTTTAGCAACAGTTTTGTGTTTGATAGAACTGTCATAAAAGTCCAGAGTTCTACTAATTGACAAAAACAATCTCTGCTGTGATAACACACTAAATCGGGCATGAATCAGGTACAGTACAGGCGGGATCCTACAGTCTATTCCATCGTGTTGTCGCCTTGAGTTTTACCGAAATATCATGTCACAGAATTTCCCTCGACAAGTTTTTTTACCTAATAGGTGCGCGACATACATTGAAGCAACCACAGAGCCTTGCTGTCAGCTGGTACAATCCTACTTGTAACCCTAAATCGTTGCAGGTTAGCGTGTAGGCTGAAGAGCCTCCACTCTCTCTTCGCAAACCTTTTTCTGCCTCAATCGTGCGCGAAGATAAACAGTTGATATAACCGTAAAATTACTTCAATTCAAATCCAAATGAAAGGTTTACGAAATATTAAAATATTGATAACTTTCGTTTTCGGATTATTATAGAGAGCGCATCGACAAGATTTTGAAATGTAATGGTTTTTCGCTAAAACTAAGTTAAATGTAACTTGAAGTAGGTAACGCTCAGACGGCATATTTTCCTTATAACATTAAAATTATCATGCCCAGGTAGAATTACCTAGCTATTGAAGTAGGTACCTAGCTTTCAATGCCCATAGCTCCTCATAGAAGTTCTTGATTATTTAGATAGATAATTCTAAGCAAGTACATATATATTCTTCTGTGTTCCAATATATTAACATTGTACTTACATATTACTTGACAAGTTTCACAACGTATCCTAATTAACTTTACACAAAATTCTGTCGCATCTCCGAAAATAACGAGCTGTGTACATCGCGAATCAAGTTCCTAAAACCAGTTGCGCACTGGGGGTGGGCTGAAAAACAACGCACGTGTCACCTGCCTCTTATCACGCCATTGTATCCAGGCCCTTACAGCGACATCTTGATTGGCTGTACAACGAGCGATATGTGCTTAAAAAACGTCACGCTTAAAAAATTCTAACTTAACCCTAATTATTTTGAGGTTAGAGTTCAAAATTGCTGACATAGTTGTAGTTTTTTTATCTTAATTTTGTCTCTTTTGTGTTAGGAGCGTGAATTATCGATGTTAAGTACTTTGCAATAAAGTATCTATCGATAGTTGAGGGAGGGTGGTCTTTGTTGGTCTATCAAAGTGTGATCCCCTTGTGGGTAGATATTAACGCTGATTAATTATCACAACCTCGGAAACGGGACTACCAAGGCTGTAGTCCCTTTAAACGCTGAGATTATCTATAACATCCAAGGGTTCAATTAACTAGAAACACTCTCACTTTACCGAATGATACCTAACTAAGTAAATACTTACCGTATGTAGTTCAATATGTTGTTATATTTCTTTAAATTAAATCTACATCAAATCAGTATTATCTTCTGATCGCTTACAAAACAGTGATGCACAGTTAGCACAGCACAGTTTGACAAAGAAGGCTCACTCCACGATGTCCATTTTCTCATTTATATGTGTGTCTGTGGACACACATAGAATCGAATCGTGTATAAAACATTGATGCTGCAGTTGTAGGTATCTAAATCTAAATAGTTGTCCTGCGACGATTCCAAATTCTTACCCCTAAATACACCTCATTTCTGCAGCGTGTTTACTGATCTTGTCAAAGTGACATTTTAGTGTCACAAAGTCAAAATGACCTGTTGTCATTCGCTACCAAAGTCTCGTTACTTTTCGGTAGCGTTTGCCAATCTCATTTGGACTTTTTGACAGCTATTGTCGACAACATTTTAGCTACATCTCAAGATTATTGTCATGCATGTCTTCTGCATCTCGCTATATCGCGTAGTTAGGTAAGTAGGATCGTGGGAAGCATTGCGGTGGCGGAAGGAAGGCGCCTGGGCCGCCGCAATTTGTACCTTGAGGACTGACTTATTACGTCTGGAGACTGTCGCTGTATTCATCTATTGATTGTTAAGAACCTATTGTAATATCAATACCTCTGTGTTTTTGATTGTTGCTACTGAGACAGGGATAACATGAAGCAGCTGAGGTCCATCATACGTAGTTGAAAGTTCTGCAATAGAACTTCAAAATGGTTATTGAAATAAAACAAATTCACATATTCATTTTCATGTGAGAAGATTTATCATGAATATAATATGTGAAGTAAAAAAGGGGGGCAAGTGCTCAAAAAGCAAAGAAAATTCGTCCGCGTCACTGGCATAAGCGCGCGTTGTCATATTTAGTCAGAAAAGAATCTCCAGCCCTCTGGTTACGTGAAGAGTCGACCAACGACGACGTCCTGAAATAAACGAATTGATAAATAATGGAATCAGCTGTAGATAAACTAACAAGCAATATCGCCTAATTAACGCCAAGTTTCGCACAACTCCAGTTCCGGAATTAACACAAAAATGGTACATAATTACATTTTATTAAAAGAAAAACTGTGTTTACCTAATTGTGCCAAAATTAAGTGTGGTTAGTTGTAAATGAAACTTAAACCTTTTAACACGCAGTGTTTAGTAAAGATGCTACTGTTTTTATTAAAGCATAATTTAGAACCGTTCTTAATTGATATATCTCTCATTTCGCTATTTTGTAACTGCACTATTCTTTGTTCAACTCATTATTTCAACTATTGTTCACGTTTCTCATCCATCATTCGCCTGTCCTTGTCCTAATTTAGGTAGTTAGGGTCGGTCCAGCATGTCTTCACCTTCCACAACTACTCTCCTGTTATTAATTATCATGTCCATTAACCCTCCTATCCACCCATAACATCTTTCACAAGCTGCTTCCAACGTTACTTAAGTCTTATTTCTTTATTGTACACCAAAACAACTTATATTAAAATACAATGACTAAAAAAGTTCATCCATTAAGAGTCCTATTACATTTTTTACGGAAATTCATATTTTTTGACGCTGTAGTTATCAGCAGCAGTAAGATATTTTAATTATTTGATCCTGAATAACGATAGTGCCAGTCTCTTTCTTGTAAGTTAGAGTTACACATTTTCATTTTTCTTTTCGTGTAATTTACTATAAATATTTTACGAACTCAGTTTGCAAGAAAAAATGTCGGCGATGGAACTTTGACGGTCTAATTCACATTGTTACAATCAATTCTTTTAAAAGCTGAAATTACTAAAAGGTAAGTTGAATGTTTTACTTGTTTATTGGAGTTCTAGAATTTCTTTAAATTCCTTGAGTTTTCACGGAAAAAAACGTAAAGAAATCCTAATTTAAGCCAGAAATGTCTTGATTCAGCGTCCATTATATTCCAAATAAAAACAATTTTATCAAATAAATTAATATGATATAAAATTTCAATCTACAATGAATACGTTTCATACGTTTTCGTTTGTCAATATAATAAAACATAATTACAATAAATAAAATTAAAGTACTATATATTCTGCGTCAATTCAGCGCGCGCGCTCCTCAGACTCGCGCGAGCGCCCAAATCAACTATAATCCTATTCAGACTAGTAAGTATCAAAATTGTTTCGCGGACTAAAGATGTACTCCCAACGCAGACCAACGTAACTTCGTCTATTGCAAACGAGCATTTACGATTCGTAATAGGACTCTTAAGTCTTCCTCTAAGTACTTCTAAATTAAACCACTCAAATTTACACTCACTTTGGTCCTTCTTCACGTTTCCTCGTAACAACTAATTGAACACAGTGGACACTAATAAACTGCAGGTAATTCTAGCTTCCCTGTCCAGAGTCATGCGGTCATGCATGTTTATATTAATTAAGGAATTCCTAGATTATCGCGTAATAACAGGGAGTCCATCGTTACGCCGGGGATGAATTAATCTGACATATTTGCTTAATTCCCAGATAATCCAAGCGTTATCTGTTTAATTGAACATGCGGCGCTACACTACGTCACTAAGTAGATGCACGAAGAAGGCGCACGTAGCAATTTCAAATCGAATAAAATAACATTTCAAGTCAAGTCAAGATACGAGTATAAAAACTTACTTCTCGGCAAGAGCTTGGCTCATCGCCGCAAGGTTGCCTGCTTGTCGGTCTTCTACAGATTGTACTTCGGCGAATGTGCCCAAGAACTCCACGACCTCATTCCACCAGCGTTCTACCATCGGACATCCAGACGCACTGCAACTTACCATCCCTGCCTTGTTGCTATTCCACGAATTCGCACTAAGCGATTCCAAACGTCTTTTATAATGCGGACAGCAAAAGAGTGGAATTCTCTGCCTGCGTCTGTTTTTCCGAACGCTTACAACCCTAATCTCTTCAAAGTTAGAGTAAACAGGCTCCTTCTGGGTAAGCTCGCTCCATCGTAGACTTTGCCTCTGTCATTTCTGACCTAGACTAAGGTCAAGAGCAAACCCGTCACAAATAAAAAAATAAAAAAATGCGTGCTCTTTTTGTCGACCACACCTCGCTTACCATGAGGTGCGATCGAGGACAAACGCGAGCATATGAAAATCTAAATTGCATGGATTAATAATGCTACCAGCCTGCCAAAGGCCTAACCTACTTAATTTTTAAATCAAGTGGACAATGTAGAATATTGTTTTTCATTTTAGTTTGGGGCAAAGAACAAGTTATTTAGGCACTCCTGTAAACTTTCAGCAGTGCTATTCTGTAACAACATTTTCGTGTCTCGACAGCGGAATCCGAGGTGAGTTTCAAATTCGTATACATATAAGACCTTATGGTGTGTGAAATAAAGTTCACTTTGTAAGTTTAGTCACTCAGGTGAAGTCGATATCGAAATGGTTATTTACAGAATAGACTAGCAGGGTATTGCTGGGGCTCCCACGTTACTGCAGTGCATCAGGAATGTTTTCCGAAGCACGTACTGATGGCTTCACCACCATCCTTCGGCAGGGTCCGTGGGAGCGTCAACGACATTCTGAGGGTCATCTATACTAATATTATAAAGCAGAAGAGTTTGTTTGTTTGTTTGTTTGGTTGAACGCGCTAATCTCAGGAACTACTGGTCCGATTTGAAAAATTCTTTCAGTGTTAGATAGCCCATTTATCGAGGAAGGTTATAGGCTATATATCATCACGCTAAGATCAATAGGAGCGGAGCATGTTACGCAGACGACGTTGCGCGGGTCAGCTAGTTAGTGATAAGCCGTGTTGCGCCATCATGGCGCATTGGGTACATACACATGTGCATGTTCCCGGTGCGTCAGGTGAGCGCAACAAATATATGAATTAAAATCTTTTGTATGGTGTCTGTTACTAACATAGTTTCTAAGTAGTGTGTATAACTAACATCATTATGGATCAAGATCTGATTTTTTATTTTTTATTTTTTTTATTACCATGTGTATCATATTCAATTAGGGTTGACCCTGAAGTGTCCCTATCAAGAGTAGGTCTACACTGTATGGTCTACAGTGGTCTACAGCATCGACTTGTAAGTACAAAAAACAAACTGCGATCAATAAAATCTGAAGGTATCACCATGAGAAATAATATTCACATGGTGAGATAGGTAACTTCTAGCAAGTTAACATGGGCAAAGAATAGTTCCAGGCCTAATCCTCTAGATTTTCCCCTAGAGATTGCGTTTTGTAACAATAACAAAATCTAATCTGTATAACAATGACTAACACTAATATTTACAGGGTTTCTGCTTCGAGATTGAGAGCAGTTTGAACCTGCTGTTCATCTTTCCCCAGCGCCACCTCTGGCGGTCGCGTGACCGCCGTTATCGCCGCATCTCTGCCGATACCCATCACGGTGTCAATTATAAGACCGGATGGCTCGCCGGCCGTGTTGCTTTCACCACCGCTCATATACTCTGATCTATGGACAATCATTTCATACTGATGGGTTTCGCAAAACGGAGAGATTTAGAAGATAGTGTAATTATGGAGGAACGAGGAACTGAAGAAGACGTGTGAGACGGAATTATTTGTGTCCCTATCCAACAATCTGCCAATGGTTAAAGGCACGAACGTTTTAAAAATGCGTAGCGTACCTAATGCCTAAATGGAAACTCGTGGTACAATTGACAAACGATTCTTTCTTTTGAAACCGAATCATGGTATGAAAACAATTGGTTTTGAATTTCTAAGCATAAAGAAATGCTAACAATTATTATGACTATACAATGAGCCATTTATAGAATTTATCGTATTGACGAATTCCGACGAACTTTTCGCAAGACAATAGAGCCACGCCGACACCTAGCTATCCAAAACACTTCGATTCTATTCATTTGTCAATAGTTGCGTCCAAACGCGAGATATTCGACATACGTCCGAACAATGCCGATTGACCCATCATGCATCACAATGCGCCGGCGCAGGCGCGAGAACACTCATTTGTTTGATCGTTTACAATAATTCACTATTGTCTAGCGTAACGTAAACATGTTGATCTAGTTGATTTTAAGATTGTAGGTAATCGCACGCACTTGTTTATTCAATTTTGCGTCACCCCTGGTCTTTGTAAGTCGTAAAGATTTAGGGGCTTTTAAGAAGGGACTACCATCACTTGCTTTAACATTGTTGATAAACTGGCCATCGAGTTGAGGCAACAAAATGGCTAAATACTAAAGATATCTGTAAATTGTTACACTCTTTAGCACTGTCCTGTCAAAGTTTGGTCTTCACCGTTTGACCTGCTCTGTGTCATTCTCACCTTAATTTACGTTGAGAACATTTAGTTGCTTTTAACTAAAGTCCTAAGCCCTGAAGGAATATCGAAAGTCAGTGTAGCAGCTTAATTGTATGTACTCGCCAACATCGTACCACCCGACCAGTAAGGAACGAGTCCCACGAAAGAGCTTTATTGATAAAGCTCTAGTAGCATTGTGTTTGTTATACTTCATTGCAGCAAGTTTTAAAACAAGTCGCAGGTTTATCATAATTCATGGCAAAACCTCTAATTCATTTCTACTCATACTATGTCTTCTCAGTAGGTATCTCAAAAATCAGACTTCCAACATCTCCAAATTATATAAAGGACCGAAAATCTAGATGATATTCGCAGACCTATGTCGTTATAGTGTTGTACGGGCGGCCATTTTTCCTAATGCGCTTATTATGCTAACTGCCGCCAACGGGTTTGTCCTAATCTAGATACTAATGCCTTCCGGTCTACCGTTGCCAGTGCAAGGGACTTGCCGCAATTTTGGGAGATTCAGAAGTTTTTGGAAATTGCTCTTGGCTACTTAAAAAGTGAACAAGAATAGAAAATAAAGATATAGTTTGGCAACGCGATTAATTACTATTTTACACTGTGAGCCAACTTTAGAAAAGTTCGCTATTTTTGCTACGACCATTGTATGATTATTTTTTGTGGCTAACCAAAAATAGCATATTGACTAGACTGTCTATTATTACACCATTATTTGGACAAAAGTCAAAACACGTGCCAGGTTCAGCAAGATGGATGGCCCGAGTCGGCCTAAGCTTCTCCAAATCGCGATGATTTTTTCACGATTTCCCATTAGAGGAAAAACAAATGATATTCTGCCAAATATCGCTGTCTCGCTTACACTGCTCGTTCAGGTTTGGACACGTTTGGGACAAGTGCTATGAATGACATGCCGATGCGCGGATGAATGGACAATGGCTTGGAATGTGAGGCGGCCACGATGTGATCAAAATATAGGCATTCTTGGAAATCACTATGTGATTTGAGTGCTAAAATAGGAATAGTAGTAGATGAAAATTTAGTTGTCATAATCTCTGATATGGATGACTTGATGCTAAAGGTTAAAATGAAATACGTAAGTCGAAACTGTGTCATGGCATCAAATAGGTAAATCCTAAAAATGTGAACGAACTCAACGATCGATCGAACCAATGATCTGCAAGCTAGAGTCAAATCATAACACTGGCCTCGAGTGCCACTGAAAGAATTTGGGGACATTCTGTCCCGAGGACATGTCCACACATTCCGGTTTCTCCACTGATAAGGTCTGGGGTCAGGCAGTCTGCCGGTCTTAATTAGTTGCTTAGCTAATAGTCACTCTATATAAACATCACATCTATATGGTCCTCCCGTTTTGGACAGCTCGTCTTGATTTGCTTCTCTATTGTTTTAATTCTCGCCCACCAGACTCTTGGTTTAATACCTAAAACGAATCATTTATAATTGGTATTCTGAAATCTTTGAATTCTTTTGATGATGACATCTTATCTGACTTGATTCGGTAATGTTCTAAGAATACTCGTGAAAGAGAAAATTTGATAAAAGGTGGTCCTTCGATACAAGTAGGCCTGACGTCTCAGCAAAATAATGAAGAGGATTAGTGGATTTGCAATGTTTGGGTTTCTACTGGGTTTTCCTCTGCATATGATGTACCTACCTCAAAGCAGACTGAACTAGAAGCATCTCGAAATCACAATGAGGTTAATCAGTGTTACGCATGAAGCATAATATTCACGGAAGGAACATTGTAAAACAGTACAATCACAAAAGTTCCTAGTAGCCAGAATTTCTGGAACATCTCCAGAATTTTTACAACCACTGACTGTACCGTAGTTCGCACGTAAGATGACATCTGTGAATGTCTCAATCGCATGAATGGTTGTATTAACTCTGTATTATTAATATACCTACCTACGGGCAGCGTGGAGCGTGGGCTCGACCCCAGAAGGTGTGGTGACGTCACCAGCAGCCCACTTGGCAATATCTGGCGCGGATGACGTCTGTGACGTGTGTACTTCGCTTTTATGGCCCAAAAATCAACTCTTCCCCGCGTCATTGAGTGATTTTTACATGTTTTACACACCTACTAATACCTATTTGCCTTAAACAGAAATCTGTCTAGTCTGACTAAAACAGGTGTGCGATCCAGAGATTTTGCGAATTTATTCGAGATAGGTAAGCGACATGTTATATTTTTTAGCCGTGCTAAGATGTGTCAGGTCTCTCCATTAATTTTGTCATTGAAACACCTAAGCAGTCAGAAAAGAGAAATACAGTATGGTGTAACCATCAATCTAGTATTATTTTTTGCTTTAGTAATAATGATGGCTAAAAACTAGGCCATCTGATCCTTTAGTGCGATCTGTCGGCGGAACACACCATTCAACAATACATTGTGAAAACTAACTCGCCATATAAATTGCACCAATCACAATTCACATAACATCATCAACATGACATCTGATTGGTCAGGCTCAGGTGTTGAATAATTGTCCTTTTTGCTGCGATTTAAAATCGTCCAATTACCGTTTCCCCAATTTTCTCGTGCCAAAAATTTAATCGTGATTCAGTGTAGTGAAGTGGCAGTAGTAGGCAAATCAGTCGTTTCCTGCTTAAAGCAAATTGGTAATGGCGGCATTTCCCGCGCAAAAGTGACGCGCGGTGAGTGATGGCCGCCGACGACGGCGTGCGGCCACTAACGTGATGGATTAATTAAAGCTGTCATGTGGTCGCATTAAATATTTAGCCGTGGATTGATGGGGACGTCGGGGAAAGAGTGTGTAATCTTGGCCGGCGGTTGATGTGATGTTATCGTATTCTAACCTGGCATAGTGTTGTTGTTGTCATTAAGGCGCGTCCCCGAGCAAAACGCAGCGCTAGCCGTTTTTTGTGCAGTTTTTTGGAGCTATCTACTCTTTATCTAAAAGAAATATCAACTAATAAAAAATACATTAAATTTCTACATAATCTTGGCTTCAAAATGGTAGATTTTATTACTAAGTATAATGTTAAAGTAATCTCCTCACAACGAAACCACAGAAATGAGAAAAAAATACTGAAAACATGCATCTTCTCGAAAACTAACGATTATTTTGAATTTGTACTTAGGCAATTAAATTATGAACATTTTGGTAGAAGTATTTTTTCAAACGACCAAAATTAGATTTTATAACGATTTTATTCAACATTCTGAGCGTATTCGCTATTGTATAATCTCTTGCGCTGTTAGTGAGGGAAAAAATGATCAAGGTTATTTGCTCAGGGTAGGGCCTTAATAGTTTGCTCTAATTTATCTTGTAGTTGCGCTGTTTTAGCATGCCTTTTGTGGAATGTAATAAATTGTGAAAAAAAGGAATATTTTTTTTTCTGTTCCTCAAAAGCAGAATTCTCTAAAAATCCTTGAGCTGTGAAATTGCTAGTCGGCATTAGCACCAATCTTTATATTGCAAAACGCTAGATGACCTGTCCCTTTGACCTAAATTAAATCCTGCCTTCAAAATTTTTGTATACTTAGTTGTAGTTCAACCCCGTTTTTTGCAGAAAACTCACCGTCATCATCTTAGTCCTAGACACAAATAACAGAACTGACACACGATGAGTCTTCGGCGTTAAGTTTCGCAAGTGGTTGGATGACTTCACTTCGACGGCGCGGCGGCGGAAGGAGTGGGCGCACTCCTGGCGATGGCGCTAGGATGTCCAGCAGTTCTACATTCCGGATACTAGCCGGCTAACAGCTTCTGTTGTGGATGAACAACAATTCTCTCAATTGTTACCGGGTTGGTGATGTCATTTTCGACGGAATGTATGTGGATTGGGCCAAACCTTTTATAAAACCCTAAAAGTCATCTGCTTTCACAAGTTTTACAGTGTATGATGACAGGCGGACGTTTTCCCCCAAAACGTCTGTCGCTGTCTTCATGTAACTGTTTAACATTTAAAAAGAGTAGATTTGCTTGTTATGTGTGTTGAATTGTTGTTGTTGCTGAATGGTTGTTGTCTATGCGTCTAGCATTTAGTTTTGCCGAATGATGCTCAGAAGAACGGGCCGATTTCGTTACATAAATCCCTTTTTTTACCATAGACTCGTTTGGGATCGCCCTAAAGAACAGAATCACAGGCTTGCTACATGCTAGGCTGACTAATGCTGGTTTTTCATAATACTTCTTTGAGATTACGTAGTGACAAATCCACTAATCTCGGGATGACTAGTATTGTCGGCAAGGTTTTCAAGGATGTTCAGTATTAATGTGTTATGATACTCTAGCCAAGTAGGTTCTTCCTATATTCCTGGAACTGTTTGCAAAGAGAAGGAAATGTCTTATCATTTAGTTAAAGATGACTCCTGACTATTGTCACTGAACTACTTTGTCAATGTATGACCACTTATATTATATACCAAGTGATTCATATCATTATGACACTGTCTAGGGGATTTTATTCATGAACTCTTAACAAGGAAAGCTTATGTCTGTTTAGAGTTGAATCTATCTTGACTAATTTGAGTGTCGGAATACGGCCAGTTGTAAGAAAAATGAGGATTTTTTTGAGAAGAGATCTCTCCCACGCTTCTTCCATAAAGGGTTGTGGAGTAGTCAAAGAGTTACATGTAAGAACTAAGAACTGTCAAAACTTATTGTAATCATTTGAAGAAAGTCGTCGAAAAGATAGCTATGACATTTTGATCCTTATTGGTCCTTTGGTCCGTCTTTGAACGTTAACATAAAGATGAACTCTAGAAACATTTTAATTAGTATCTCTATCTCATTTAGGTATTTATTGCAAGAATCAAGTCGTAGGTACACCACATCCCTGCCAGGCTTGAGGAATTTGTTCTAAAGTGTCATCGCGGGGTTTTAGTCAGTAAGAGATCCGCAGTTTTGTTCCGCCCAGAGGATTCATTGGATAATTTTCCATCGTCAAAATAAAAAAATGTACCTATAAGTACCACACAAAACGTATTTTTAGTTGCAAGTTCCCTAGCTCGAATGGTTTCTGCTGTCTATATGCTGACACTCACGTCCACGCTATGTACCTATCTACCTAGCTCATGAAAGAAGTTATGACTAGGTACCTTTAACCAATTTGGGAAACTAAATACATGGTTTTATGTACGCCACTTTGTGGCATAGGCATTAATGTTGGTACATAATACAGCTATCTAATGTTGATTCATGCATACAATGTTTTTGAAGGAAAATAACGCATAACTTTTACCTGTTTATGTCATCCAGATAATGGACATTTTCTTGCAGAGTTTACGCTCATAGAGGCCCACTTGGCGATAAAGTTGCGTGAACTGGCTGGCTGAATAGAATTAAAATATAATACCTCTCGTGTCCTGCATTTAGCGCGTGCCTATTGGCTCGTCTAGACTCTAGACGACCTGGCTCACACCTCGCGATGTGGGGCAAGTGTAACAATGTACCCACTTAGGTAATAGGGACTAATTCTGTGTAAATAATTCGCTGATGAATAGGGCATTAGGTAATCAATGGTTTGGAAATGAAGTAACTTTGTTAAGGTCAACCAACCGATTTTCAAAGTAAATAAAATATAATTAATATTGCATAGTATTAGTGAAATTTTATTTACTTTGTAATCGGTTACATTACAACTATAGCACACTGGAAACTGAAATCCTGAAAACCTTTTAACGGTTGCTAACGGGTGCTAGCCTGCTAGGATATGAGGCGTTTGCTTATTATGTAGATACATTCAGTTTTTTATACTCATGAACTCTTGTGAACTTTCGTAAACAAGTACATTTTTTTGCGATTTCATGAAGAGGTAGGTATTTTAATGACATATTAATTAAGGTTAATTAAACTCAAAATATTTGCAACTTTTCCAAATTCCTAATAGCCTTTGTTATCGAGATGAAGTCTACGAAAAATAATAAACACTAAGTTGAATGAACGTTCTTAAATTAAAAAGAAGATTACGAACAAAAACACAATTTTCTCACGGGAATGACAACATTTTTTTCGCAAAAACTATTTCACAGTTGAAAAAAAAATCTTCACAGATTCCGTAATGAACAATGCGCATTACCCAACAAGTCTGTAAACCTCTACAGGTGTCAATACCTGTGTCATAAAATAAAAATCCTTTTTACAGAGACAAAAAAAAGTTAGTCTAGTTCGTTCGCACGGTGCACCTTCATTCATAGTTGTATAAAGGTTCATTCATAAATGAAACAATCAATGTTTGCAAGAAACTATTTTGTGCTCTTTTGAATATCCTCCTACTATAATCTGCGAGACAATATTCATTCATGTTCCTGCCTTACCTTTTACGGTAGTGTAGTGCTAAAATGTGGTTATTTGAAATACAGTGTCATACTGAGCGGATAGTGAAATGGCAGAAAGCATAGTATAAAGTGTAGTCAGCATCTTCTCGGCTTTAATTAAATCACATATTGTCACATTGGGAAAAAATTAAAACGAAACGTCAAATCAGGAATTTGGTAATTTCCTGTGAAATGATGTGACATGCATGACCCAGTTCTACATTTAAACTTTTATTCAAACGTTGCATCACCTCATTCAACTGAAGATTTTGAGTATTTTTAATTAGCGGTTCATTGATTTCTTATTCATTCGGTGAATAATTTGATACACATAGATCCGTGAATCATGCAGATTACTAACATGTCGTAATAAGATTAGAGGCTGAATGGCGATGATGCTTTCGCTTAGTGATTGAATCCGTTTAGTTCAGTCACTCATTCACAAAAATAACTCGTTAGCTATGGTTCTGAATGAGGCATCGCATCGCAAATATTGGCTTACAATTTGTCATGTACGGATTACAATACTGCTGAAAATAGAAGATAACGGAAAGGTCTGTTTCGTAATATGTATTAGGTGAACACATAACAGTTGTTTGTTCGGTGATTAATCCTATGAGATGGGCTGTTAGCACTTAAGTACACACTCATCAATAAATCTGATTTATGGCTTCAATAGACTTCAGCCAGAGTGATAATGAGTAAATGATATATATAAATTTTTCCTATTTCATTCCAATTTTTCCTACCAATCCAATTTTTAATTTTTAAGTGTAAGACTAAGACCTACCTAAGATTTTAGGTTAAATTGATTGAGTTCCTATTCTTCGGGCTTCACCATGTTGTAGGCAAGTTTTCAGAATTTTCAGTGTCATCATTACTATGGAATATTGCCACAGACAGCTCTTGAATGATTTACTGTTCGTGATCATCAGCCACGCGTAAACCTGTATGGGAGTTGCTTGCAGGTGGAAAGGTGGCATCACACTGTGGTAGTTTTAAATTGACTTGAGGTATCTTTCTGCCTTCAAATTAAAAGGGTGAATTTCAAGAATGATCAATGTCTTCATTGCTATGGAATATTTCCACAGACAGCTCTTTAATGATCAGTTGCTTGTGATCAGCCACTCGCTAACTACTTAGTTTCGGGCTTAGTTGCGGGCGTATTCTACTCCGTATCACCTCCCGAATCCGAACTAAGAATGAATGACAACATGATTTGATAGTTACTGTCAAATCTTGTTGTCATTCATTCTTAGTGGTAAGTTGATACGGAGTAGAATACACCCGCAACTAGCCCCGAAACCACGGACTTCGGGCTTGGAGAATAGGCCCCCAGTTTCATTGGTGAAATTCGTCTTTTCAGAGAAAGTATAATAATACCTAGATAGACGGTTTTTCTTTTTTTGCTATTGATAGGCATACCTACGTTTGCCCGCTATCTCACCTGATGTTAAGCGATGATGCGGTCTAAGGCGGAGCACGCTTGCCTAGAAGTAACCTATTCACTCTTGACTTAAAGACTCCTAGGTTTTAGCTGTCAGGAAACACATACTCAGGTAGGGAATTCCACTCCTTAGCTGTACGCGCAATGAATGTATTCCCAAAACGTTTTGTGCGTATAGGTGGGATGTCCACCATGTACCGGTGGCACATCGCCGTACGTCTTGTGGTCCGATGGTGGAACGGGCTTGGCGGAATTAAATTATGCAATTCCGACGCACACTCCCCAAAATGTAAACGATAGAAAACCGACAGGCCAGCAACTCGGCGTCGATGCTCAAGACTTTGGAGCTTCGATTCGACGAGCTTATCATTGCCGATCATCCTCTTGGCTCGTTTTTCAATTGACTCGAGGGCATCAAGCTGGTATCTGGCAGATCCGCCCCAAAGATGAGAGCAGTACCTACCTACTTCATACACGATCAAACTTGTGTTTGGTACAGTTTAAGAAGCTGTTCCGGCGTGAAGTAGGTACCGTCTCACCTTTGCTAGGATCCCCAACTTTCTAGCAGCCACTTTAGCGAGCAACTCTATGAAATGGCGAACACTCGAACAGATTACGAAACGCAAAAAAAAAAAATGAAAATGGGAATCATTTTCGTAATCTGTAGTGAGTGGAGTAGGTACAGTAGGATACGAACATTCCTGGTCAGATTTCCGAGTCGTCACGCGTTTCCCACGCTCGGCACGCGTTATCTTGGGCGGTTGGGCCAGCCCGCCGCCGCCGCCCGCCGCACAAACAAAAGGATTGTCTCACATTAACAGCTCATCTAGACAACGTCACACCTAAATAGTTTTATGTTCACGTAACTTAGTATAAGTTCTAGAACTGTCGCCGTAGGTGACAACGGCGATTCTGTACAACCACACACCGTGTTAGCTCAGTTGAAGTGAAGTGTCAATCCATACAGACGGTGAAGATGGAATTACTGTTTACTTAATGCTCACCTACGTGGTGTGATTTCCCTGATTGAATGATCGAATGAAAGACTTAAGAAAGTTTTCAGTTCAATAGAAAAATTGCCGCAATCAGGTTATTTTCGCGAAATTAGCAAAAGCTTTTTATTATTATGAACATAAGAACATTAGATCAGACAAAATTATCTTAATAATGCGATTTTCGAAAAAAAGTACCCAACAAAACAAAGGCAAACAAATGTGCGTTAATCCAAAGAGAAAAGACCTTTTTAACAATTTGCCGCCCTATCTGTGTCTTATCTACACCCATTTAGCAATTACCTGAAGACCTTTACCTTACCGTAATCTTCATATAACAGGTTGCTTCGCACGTGTTTTCTTTTGAAACTAATTGTTCCATTTATCATAATACCATAGACAATGTTATAGATCATTTGTAACCATTAGCCATCTGTTTGAGATATAGGCTGAATGCGTTTTGTCTGGTGCTAAAATTATGAATATGCAAAGGACAAAAGCCGTTTTATGACCAGATGAAGTAGTAAAACATCTGTACGTAATTAGAATACAGTTTTAATAATTTACCTTGTTTACCTGTCTTCTGTTCGCATCATTTGGGAATGAGATAAATATCATTTTAGTTCTGATGGGTTTTAGTTGGTAGACCGGTAACAATATTTCACGCTTTGTTACTTTGCTACTTATGAGGCAAAGGTGCTGATCAGTGATTTATGCTTAGGTTTTATTTAGTAAAGCTTTAGCGTTTGGGACCTTTGGGTGACGCTTTATGACATCTAAAAAGGTACCTACTATTAATTATTATTGCATAAAAAATACCCATAGTTTTATGCAAATTGTGGTTAGGTATAATGATTGTTGTTTTCCTTTTAGTTGTTATGAATGGATCTGCTTCCCCATGCGGCCATGCTAAGGCTGCTCTTGTTTCAGATTATTTATTTATTATGCTATTTATAGGTATCGAGGTCTGTTTACGTAAAACTATAGTGTAGGTATGGGATTTCTAGTGTAGGTACTTACAATACTTAATTGTTATAATATATTTTGTTGTTTGCGGCTTTTAATATTAATAAAATCAGAATCATTAGGTACCTACGTAATATTATTCAGTTAATATACGTATGTATTGGCTGTTATTTAATTCCCCGTAGCCTTATAATAATATCTACCTAGTACAATATTCTAAGTAAATTAATAATATTAGAACAGTTATTAGCGGGATTTCTACCATGTACCTTTTTATTTGCGAGTTACCGATATTTCGGCACTGTTGCAAGCGCCATGATCACGGAGTTCTAATGTTAGTGATGAAAAATTATTAATTTATTGTTTTAAACTTTCACGGTCACCCATGAAAGTTTAAAACAATAAATTAATAATTTTTGAATTCACAGATTGTGATCCTAATTGTGCGTGAAAATAGAAGTTTTCAATTCATTTTCCGGTTCCTTAATCCATTCACTCGAACTCGTTCAATTCATTGAATTTGACAGCAACGTTCACAATTGCTGAAAAAATTAGGCTTTTGACAGATTGCGCGACTGAGATGCAAATGCAAAACAAATAAGAAGAAAATTGACCCTCTGTTCTTGGGATCTAATAAAAGTAGCTCAGACCGGTCTTTCATTCACTCACTCATCAAACCAAAACCGTCACTTTGAGTTAATGTAGGTACGTACCTACTGCTCAGACTACCAACACTTTACCTGCTTTTGATTTTGAAAGAATGAAAGAAAAACACGCATGGTACATAGATTTTTTGAATTTGGTATTTGGAAAGATCAAGCGATCGGGCAATCACTGAAGATACTTGTAGTTAATATTTATATTGGCTACTGAATGCTGGTGTATTCAAGTTCAAGTTATTATTTTATTTACCGCTGCCTATCGGTATAAATTGTGAGGCAGCTACGTAATAACAAAGAATTTCCAATAAAGCTGTGTCTTCTCACCAGCTTCAGATAGGAAGGTACTACTTATATATCAAAATAACCTTTTAAGCTATCATTATTTAATGTCCATTAACGTCAATTGACCCTATGATTTAATTATTTTACGTAGCATAAGTCCATGTATGGTGAAATTGTGGTTAATGTCACTGGCCATAGATAAGGTGCGTACTAGTGATGCGTCAGTGTAGCCTCGACGCGGCTCTTTGTAATGATGTATCGGAAAATGACCCACTTGTGACTTATCATTGTGGACTTATGTAGGTACTTTGTTCTAACATTTATTTGAAATAAAGGATTTTGTTTTATTATTGAATGATACCTATCCCTCTTGATGAAGAGCAAAGATATGGTCGAGAGTGTGCTTTCCTAAAAATAAATCTAGATTTTCTTTTTTCTATGCTTGAATTTGTTTTCGATACCAGTTGATACCAGTTACCTGTGCAAACTCGACGTTTCCTAATGCCGGATGCCATCCAGGAAATGTTCAATAGGTCCGGTTTCTATAAATTTTCCAATCGGAGTCATTGTGTTGGATAACGTAACAATAAATGTCCGGAATTATTTTTGAACTCATCAGCCGGACCTTTTTTTTTTTTTTTTTTTTTTTTTTTTGTTGGGACAAGCCCTCCACACATTCCCAACCACTGCAACTCCTGAAAGCCAGAATCAACAGTGGCGACCACCAGAAAAACGCCGAGTTAATGAAACCCGACGAGTCCCGGAGAAACGATTCAACTGTCTTGGATCCCGCAACGAAATTAATCAGAAGAGTACAGCGGAGGAGTAGGAAAAATAAATATAATTTCCACTTTTCAGCCGGACCTTGTCTCCTAAGCCTAAATGGGTCATCCTAATTGGGTAGACCATATGAGTTAACAATGCGATTTCGCCGCTAGGTTAGCAGACGACTCCTCGTTTTGAGTTTGATCGGGTATTGTTATCTTTGGGCACATTACGTTTACCATGGCTATGGGGACTGGAAAGTCGCCTTGAGAGAAAGAGACAGACCATTGAATACTGGGTACTGCAGACGTTCTAGGGAGAGTCCCTATCATGAATTAAGTATATTTTGTGGCAGTGGTAAAGAAGTAAGCAATTGGCCGGAAAAACTTCCGGCTATTTAGGAAATATACCTTGGAATTCACTGATTTCCATGTTAGGGAAAATGTCGCAAAGTGAAAACCTCAGTTGACGTAAGAACCACTTGCGTCACGTTACAGGAAGTGACCGACATGCTTACGTCATAGGTTTTCCGTAACGGCCGATAACTTTTATTGGTGCTAGTAGATAATCTTAGGGTGTATATCTAGCTAGGCATGTGATGGAGAGGTTAGAGGGCGTGTTAGAAAGTTCCGGCAGTGTGGAGGTAACGAGATGCTACGTTGGAAATCTGCACTCATTTTCTGAATACTTTACGGATATTTGTACAAGCTTTATTTTAACTTGCTTCGTTCGTATGTGTGTCCTGTTGGAAATTAGTAATCCATTTTCAAGCATTTGGAGGAATCATGCCAAGCTGTTCTTTCTGGACTGCAAGAATTTAGAACTACGAGGGAAGATACTTTGGTTCCCACTGGACTTGCCAAAGACACTAGATTACAAGACCTACCACATAATATATATTTATATTTATTTAATTCAGGAAATTGTGTTGTTTTTAGAAGGTCCAGTTTAACAGCCGGTCTATTCTCGAAATTCAGGTTATAGGCGTGTACAGAATTACCAGTTTCAGTAGGTACAGGTACACGCCTATATAACCTGTTCGTGTTCGGGGATTTCGACTGGGTATTTTAGCATCAGATCAATCAGTATCTTTAATTAAGTGTGGCTAACGAGACGTCACTAAAGCAACAGTTGGAGGTATTCCCCAGACGTGCGCTAATCTCAATCGGACTGTAGATAAATCAATTTAAATACAATTTATGCTGATTATTTTGCGGTTTAATTGAAGTTCTTGCTAAGAAGGTTTTGAACAATTTTAGTATCTTGTTAAACAATAGCAAGCAAACCGTTTAACCGTTATTAAAGGCATAGCTAGTCTTAATGGGCCTCAGGGGCTCTGTATAGGTATTAGGTACATTATTGGGGACCCGTTTTTAGGGGTATTGCTTTACAAACAAAATAGAACCTACTAGCTCAGAACTGTCTTGACAGGCCATGAGGGAAATGATAGGATGAAATGTATAACTTTGCGTCTACAAGACGGGGGCCGGAGCGTAGAAAATGTCAAAAATAACAATTTGTTTTTTTTTCACGGAAAAAACAAATTGTGATTAATTTTCCGTTTTTTTCGCTTGTTACATGGACAAATTAAGAGAAGGAAACCCCTTGGAAAGCAACAGGTTTTTTTTCAAATTTTTCACTTGATGTTTTGAAAAAATTAAAAAAAAAAACAAGTTTTATTGAGTTTGAAAAATATTTAGGTGAATAAACACACCTAATTACAAATAAAATTTTCGCTGAAGCATATTTTGTTTTCACAAATAATTAAAATGCAAATTATAAACACATAGGCAGTATATTCTTGGATACGCGTTATGGCTTTTTTTTCAGTTGTCCAGATTGAGAGATCCAGTTAATGAGTTCTAACTTTCTTTGTTTAGGTTCCACTTTTATACCTTACCATGAAGTTTTCACAATTATTTCCTAAATCCTCTTATAATTTGGTTGGGATTGGAAGAGTTTTTCGAAAATATCTCTCAATCGACACGCACATCTCGTAAACGTGGTTCATATATTGATCGCGTTCAGTTTCATCGATCAAATCCGCTCTTAGTCGTCTCCATAACTTAGCATACCCAACTGGAAACTTTCTATATTCTGCAAAGTACAGTTCAGTAAAGAGTAACATAGTGTCTAATATGTGTTTAATATGAATGTGTTAGTATTACAAACAGGGGCCATTATGCATTCCACCGTCATTCAAGCCCCATAATACCTACAATGTAAGGTACCATAAGTACATTTCTGCCCACTTTGGCATTTAGACTTTATGATTATAGTATATAAGGTAGTTGTCGCGTCTTATGACTTGCAAAACGAGCTATATCCTGAACAAAAAGCGAATTAGCGTGAATTGGCGCCTGGCAATGGTCGCGGCGGCGTCGCACGCGCACGTACTTACCTGTTATTGGATGATTGCGCATGATTGCATGATTGGTGGCCCGTGTCCTGACATCCTTATCAGACGTGTGCGCTGTGCGGTGTGCGCTGTGTGACTCACCGGGAATTTTCCATTTTCCGCGTAGAAAAGTTGGTGGGGATGTCTGAGTGGTGGGATTTGGGACGTGGAAGTAGTGGCTGGTGTGTAGGTGAAAGAACGATAATATGGTATTCAGTTAAGGTATTATGTATTGATGTGGTTGGTGGAATCATTGCACAACCTTCGCGGGTCTATTTTCAGACATGACTAACCTATGCTGTCACGATTTTTCCAAGTTTCTTGCTAGTTGCATAATTATTGTTAATTGAAATTTCACAGTTTATTACAAGAAAGCAAAAGCTAGCGACAACTACGTCTCATTCAACAAACTGCGAAGAATTATTTCCAAAGGTTCGTTTCCTTAAGGCTTACAAATTGTAGATTATATGGGTTCTATATCTATAATAATAATAATAAATCTTTATTCAAAAGTTCAAATTGGTACAATAAAACAATAAATCTTAGATAATAATATAGGTAAAACGATTTTAGATGCCTGTACTAGGAGGATCCTGTATCACAGGCGGCAAGGGCGCAAACAGTGTACAAAAAATTGCCTTCGATTTTTTTACAATATTTACTTAATATTACAATTGTTAAATGAGTAATGTTAATTTATTTTACTAACCTAATTTACTTAATTAAACAAATATCCCCTGAAATTAATAATAAAGATCAAAAATTGTAAATACCCTGTTCTATACCCTGGTTCTATGTCTTGTTTATGGTAATGGTAACACTTAAAAGCTTCCTCTTTTTGAATTGACACTGAGCGTTTAGATATTTTTGGCCCAGTAGGTGGCTTCGTTAATTGTAGCTTCGATGTTTTACGCCCATGAACATCTAGCTTAGTGCCCTTTGGACTTGTGGGTTATTGCTCTTATTCAATTCAAAGATTTACTCAGTTTCTGAAAAGTAATTAGTCATCGCACTGAGATATTTTACGTAAATAAAAACCCACACCAAAGGGAATTACGTAGGTAACTAGTAGGTACTTACCTCAGCTTGAGATGCATCACGATTAAAGGTAACTTGAAGGAAACATTTCTTAATAACATGCAGGAATGGCGGATTTGCGGTACTTTTGTGTGGTTTGAGTCTTGACGTCTTACATTGATCTTATTAGTATTAGGGACAATACATGCAATTTTTTTATTTGCAAAATAAAATACTTATTAGCTCTAGTAAACAATCACGAAATAATTTTTTAAAACCTTCATCATTTATGAAGTTATAAAGCTTCAAAGACTACAGTTAGAAAGAGAAGTCCGATACGAACTGTGACGTCAAATTACACGACGACTATACAGCTGCCATAGAAAACAGCGTTTTCGCGAGAGGGACAGATATATTTGTTTAAAGCAATAGCATCTCTTTCGTTTTTCGAGCAATTTAGATTCTAATTTCACTGTTAGTATTATATTTTCGAAAACTTTTAGATAAACTGTTCAGATCATAAATACTTTTGTCATGTATATTCCCTATTGCAACCTACTTATTTGAAATATGTCTCTTTTAAATTAATCTAAATCGCTTTTTTTAAAACTTTATACATGTCCTTCAGTCGTAATCATTAAACTACCTAATCGCTCTTTCACAGTTTTGCCAGTGGTGTCTGTTTCGTAATCTAACTGAATAAGGCCAAGAATTTTATTTGGGGCAACCTGCAACTGTTTTTATGATCTCCATAACCCATTTGCTGGGTAACACGATACTTCTAGATAAGACAGCCTCAAGCTGGCTTAGCTAGGCTTTAATTTTAGACTTGGTACTGTCAATAAAAAAATGAGTATACCTTGAACAACAGTTCATATGAGATACCTAGTGGTACTTTCTAACTTCTTTTGTCATTCCCACGGAGCCCCTTTTTCTCCAACACCTATCTACTTATATGTAGAACTATGAACTAAACAGAACTATACAAACACATTACCAGCCTCACATCAAGACTAATTTGCATAACTAATTACAATGTTAACATTTATTCCCGTATTAGTCTATTTTTGTCATATCATCGACAAAGACAGAGGGGTCAGTTCACCAGCTCATTGCTTCATTCGTAGTGTTGTACCCGACAATTAGGCTGTCTGCAGATGTCGGACGCGTGTTGTGTCGCGCCGTGCCGCGAGCCATCCGTCGAACCTGTCATTATATTTGCCATTTCAGTAATTAGGTATCTGTGGAAATACGTACTTTCCATACAGAAGTTAATAGTACCTAACATTGCGAGGTTGGATGCAATTTGGCCGTATCTCAAAGACGATTTCACCTGCATGTGTTGCGCTATGCTCCGGCACAATATGTAGGTATAACGCTCCTCTGAATTCCTGAAAATCTGGAGTTGCTTGTATTTTCATAAAAATACCTGATTAAAAGTTATTTCCACCAGTAAGGTGTGTATATAATTTATAAATAACATAATAAATTATATTGATTTATCAATTAGGTATTAAAAATGTAATTAAAAAAAAGCGTTTACGTAGGTACCTATATTCCTTGTGGTAGAATGCTCTTGATATTTCAAGCTACAGTTTGCAATGTACCCTTTTCAGAGCGGTTTAGTCTGTGTTTTCCAGATTCGCATTACCGACACAAGGTGATATAACGGTTCTTTAACCCGTTCACAGTCCCATGAACCACATGTGGTTCAGGCTGATTGTTCAACTATTGTGTCTGCTTTGCGGACAGTGACTGTTTTAACATTATTTATAGATCAGGCAATTCTAGCTTTTACATATTAATTTTTCAATGAAACCTGCATAAATAATATTATTTATTTATGTGGAAAATCTATGTCCTGACGCGCAGAGCTACTACATAAGATATCTATATGATTGAATATGCAATAAATGATATCCAGTCCGCAAAAACTTTTTACAAAAAAAATACAACCGACTTCCAACAAAAAAACTACAAAGTAAAAAAAACTTTAATTTCGGAAGTCGGTGTTTTTATTAGTTTCTTCGTATTTTGACACCGACTTTTTTTTTGGAAGTCGGTTGTATTTTTTTTTGTAAAAAGTTTTTTATTTTTCACTTTTTAGTGGTACCCACACCTAACAACACCACTGCAAAATCGCAGAAAAGCAAAATACGTAATTTCGATTACTTGGATGACATAAAACTATCGTCTAAGTAGACGAATTCCAGCTATTTCCATTTAAAATCCAAAGTTCGTAACCGATTTTCATAAAATTTTTCAAATCGGTTCATACTTGTCGGAGTTATGAGGTAACAAACATAAAAAAAAACATACAACTGAATTGATAACCTCCTCCTTTTTGGAAAGTCGGTTAAAAAAAGGAGCAAGCAGTCAGTATACCTACAGTAATTAGCTGCTGTGGAACTCCCACGTGCCTCCCAAATCCCTGAGAAAATCCTAGAAAAAAGATGATTCAAAGTAGAGGCCGTTATATAGAAAAGCTAGAGGCCCCTTCCGATGCGATGACAAGGTACATGTTTATATAGTTAGGTAAGTACTTGCCCACTATAAGTCTGAGAAACTCACACCGGTTTTCTCATAAAATAGTCAGACAGTGAATCACAGAGTTCGCTTTCGTTCCATAAAAAGTATAAAAAAAACCTATTAACGCACTGATCAAAAACGCATTCCGCATACCGACTTTGGTTCGTTCATTCGTTGAATGAACTGATTCACAGCACTCAATGTCGCAGTTTTCGCGGTAATCTGCGGCCTTTCCCGCGAACTGACGCACCATAGACTGTATGTGGGCCTGTTTGTTTTACTCGTTCAAATGTCAAAGGTCAATACTTTTGATGAATGAATGTTGCTTGGTTTATTTGTTATACGAATTGTGAGCTAAATGAGCCAATCAGCCTTTTATTTGTATTTATTCGTGGATGCGGGATTTCCTTTAAATAAAATTGTAACTGAACTATTTTTACTTTCGGATTTTTAAGCGAAACTTTATTTTGGGAATGTGTGTTCCACACAAGTACGTAGTTTTCCTGATTACCATTTATGTAGCCCATTGCACACCTTTATACGGAGAACTGTACTGTAAAGTCCCTATGTACGTGGTCAGGTCTACAGTCAAGCAAGACCTGATACTGGACAGTCTGCGCTTTATGGCTGTAACCGCCTAGCATCGCAAAAAAATAAATAACAATAAAGTAAGGTTCTGCAAGTGATTGAATGTTTACTCCGTTGAGTCACTAGCACGCGTCCTTGCGGACTGTGTCAGGGCTCCACACTGTTTACAATCACACGCAGCAGGAACTTTGTTTTATTATCTATTATGATTCACTGCGGAGGAATTCGCGATACTTGCATAAGATGCAGTTTGTTTTGGAATCTTATGTGAAGTTCCCTTGTGACGTCATTGACAATGCATAACAAAAGCAGATAAGTTTGCTTACTTAGGGCTGATTTTTCCAACGCCAGATAACTTTATCGGAGGAATAATTTTGAATTTTTGACAGTTCTTCCATACAAAAACTGTCAAACGTTAAATTTATTCCACGAATAAAATTTATCTGGCGTTGGTAAAATCAGCACTTAGAAAGATTTATGTAGGTGTTAGAAAAGTTTGCATTGTAATTTGAATTGACAGTTAATTATAATTGTAATCATAAGGAATCTTAGAATAAAATCTCTCTAAAATATAGTTCAAAAAAATAAATTCTAGTTCTCAGACTCTTGCACGCAAGTTGCACTTGTCAAGGATGCATGCTGGTCGATTTCCTTTGCAAGTGATAGATAAAAAAGAAAAACCATAGGTACAATTACGCTTATGCGGAATTTTTAGAACTAGTTTATAAAAAAATACAAGAGTTGTTGACTAATCGAAAAAAAATAATTGAATGACAAGACTAAGAAAAAAAAAATATGACGGGAAATCAGACTTTTACAACTTCCACTATTTCAAAGAATTTATTTTACCGTGAATAGGTAAGTACCGTAAATCATCATTTTCTTATCCAATAGTCAAAGCAGAACTTGGAAATGGTTCCCAAACCCCGTTAGTCGCGTGGTGGTGACCACAGGGTGTCGGGTTGCGCAAGGGTAACGCCTCGTATCGATTGTAAACAAACCTTGCTCGGTGCGAGTTGTTTTATGATTATACGGTCATTATCAAGTTAAGTAAGCTTTTACTTTAATTGAGCTTGTTGCTAATGTTGGCAATCTGTTTAATGTGAGGTAAGTTTGGGTGTGGATGGACCATTATTGGAGCATAGTATTGCGCGATTAAGTATAAGTTATACGGTTCAAACTCTTGGATTTCTGTAGTGCTTTTTGTAAACACCTCACGGTGAATTCTTCGGGGAAATGAACATCAAGTCAGCTGGCATTAATCCATCCAATCAAGGTGGAATGACAGCCGGTCGCTTCTGTAACCATGTCGAAGTGAAGCCTTGGGTGAAGTGATCTCGAAGTGAGCTGTCATTCAAATATCTTCACTACGATATATATACAGAAATAATGTAAACTTTTTCTCAGGGAAGCGTTTACAGAATAAACTAGGTGGTCTGCCCCATCATCAACTTTAGCAATTATTTTGGTCTAACGTGTCAATGGCAGTGACCCATAGGACTTACATTCACATTTTGCCAGGTAAGGTAAGTCCCAAGAAATAGGGGGCGAGCCACAACCTAAACTGCAGTGCTATTCTGTAACAACATTTTCGTGTCTCGACAGCGGAATCCGAGGTGAGTTTCAAATTCGTATTAATATAAGACCTTATGATGTGTGAAATAAAGTTCACTTTGTAAGCTTAGTCACTCAGGTAAAGTCGATATCGAAATGGTTATTTACAGAATAGACTAGCTGGGTACAAATCTAGATTCCGCGCTGCTACTGGGATAACCCTGATAACAAAACTCAATGACACATTGTCCGACCCGGAAATAGAACCCAGGACCTCCGTCTAAGCAGTAACACTTGTATATTATTACTATTGGACGAATGAGTATTGATCTCTTCTATCTACTGACTTTAGTCTTGCCAAGCGGAACTTCTAGACAAGAATGATGTTTAGTCAGTAGGTACAACTTAGGTCGTGGAGGTGAAATACTCAGTCGCTATGTAAAGTACTCAGCTGTATCCAGTTAAACTGCAAACCGACCCCAAGATAGTTGGGAAAAGGTTAGATTTATTCAATAACTTATCACGTATACTGTCTCCCAAATCTTCAACAATCCTACATCATAATCACAATAAAAGATGATATTCCCTGCCGTGACCAAACCAAAGTTTACGGCCATAAAATAAAAAGTCCATAACCGAAAGTTGGTGACGTGTGGTCTTATCATGTAACTGTATCGCGGTCGTAAAGCAGTTGCTTTATAGCGACCGTCGTTACATCTTTATTGCCAATGACGATTATCGACCGGGACGGAGTCTTGTGCTTGTCTATAGAGTTTAGAGTTGATGGGTGGAAATGGAGCAGGCGATTACAAAGCGTTAGGTTTTCTCTTCTATGGTATAGTTGACACAGGATTTTAATTAAACAGCTATTTTTTATTGGAAGGATGAATGTTGGTCACACTTGTAGTGTAGCGGTCGTCAACGCTACTGTTGAGCATAAGGTCCTGGCTAGATTCCTTGGGCGGTAAGTATCGGTAGAGTTTCCTTCTGGAATTAATATGTAACTTCAGTGATACAGACTTGTTAAATCTGACTTGTTTCAAATACTACATAGAAAGTAATGCATACACCTGTACCTAGTTTATGGATTTTTGAAAAAGTAGAGCGCTGTTATGTAAAATGTTTCACATTCAACAGTTGCACGATAATTGTGCAATTATCGCTAGTTTGGCTGATTGGTATTGACGCTTGTGTTAACAGATAGCAGACATGTGAAGTTTAAGGAGGAAAATTGAGAATAGAAGTAATTTTACATGTGAAAAGTAATTTTTCCCGCGACTATCAACACTAGTTAAGGGAACTGTTTTTTTTAAAGGGTTTTCAAAGTAAACTTCTGGTTATCAGTTACTTAGCTTTTTTTTTTCGAGACTTTTAGTATCCCCATATTTTTCAGCCAACTTTATGTGATGACTTCTTCAGCTAATTTGTCAGGAATGAGTCCAAATTATCACGCTAGCGTTTTTTAAGAGGGCTTTCACATTTTTTCTTGAATTTTAGCGTTTTGTTCGAATTTTGATGTGTGATTTTGCTTTAGATATAGCCTTAAAAAAAACAAATAAGCCTAAGACAGTTTTGTCAAAGCGCTCTTACAAAATCGAATTGCTCAGGTTGACTAAAGTTGAATACCGCGCGTCACAAGATTATATTGATTTTCGACATGCTAAAATTCAAGAAAAAATGTGAAAGCCCTCTTAAGCCTGCCTCGGTTGCGACGTCCGTCTTCAGACTCCCATTGCGTGGCGATCCTGGCCCATCTGTCTTCGTGCATCCTGTCAATGTGACCTAAATATACTTTAGCCTCGCCATTTTGTCCCCAACATCGGCGATGCCTATCCTGCAGCATATAAATGTGTTGGGGATCCTGTCGGTCCGTTTACCAAGCTTAAATAAACTAATAAGCACAAACAAAAGCAATACCCTAATAAAATAACTTAATGTGAACTCAATCGATTAGTTCACGTTCATTAAAATGTCGGCCAAATATTAATTTCACGCTCGTAATTAATTATGGGTAAGCTGACCAAGTGGTTATTGAAACATTGACCGATGGCGTGGTTCCGTATAGCGGTATGATTGTTATATAGCTATTTTTACGATAAGAAAAACGTTAGAAAGTTATTAGGGTATTAAAGCATTATAATGTGCACCTATGCATGTTGTTTCTCTATCTACAATAGTTTATATTATAGTAAAAGCTACCTACTCTTATAATACCACCACTGGGCAGAATTCCAATTGGCAATGTCTGGTATAATTTTATACATTATTCTTCACTGAAACTGCCAGAACGGAAAGCTATTGTCATGTGGTCTGTGCCGTGTCTTTATGGACGAGTATTTTTCAGCAAAGGAATCGTTTATGAGATTTCAACTATCGAAGAAGAATTTTAACTCAAGAGGTACCTTTTTTTTAAGGATGGGAAATCATTGAATGATTCCACCCTGGGTGAAGCAGAAGGGAGTGTCAGACTCTTATTGACTAAAACCCATCCGTGTTTCTCCTAATGCCCTTTGCGTTCCAGGGCGGCGGTGGCCCTGTCTTCTATGCTGACAAATCTTTGAGGCGCCGACGTTGCCCCTCCACGCGCCATTCGTAAATGAGCGCGAGGGCTCTCGGCTCCAGATCCCATGGCGGCAGTCCAACTCAAGGGGTACCTAGCAACTTCACTTCAGGAAGATATTCTACATGATAGTTATTTTGTTATAATGTTTGGTTATATGTGTTTTTAAGCCATTTACTTTGGGTAGATTTTCTTATTTGCTAAGTAGGCACTAATTTTCTGTAATCCTGACGAGTTTTGTGTTTCTGAACAATTCTAAGGGTTAAAAGTAAGTTCAATAGTTTAATAAGAAGATAAGAAGAAGGTAACAGAAAAAAATAGGTACAAAGGTGATGCTTATTTCTATAGAAATCTCTTCCAGCATACCTGCGAAAGGAGAGTAGAGTAACAAAAGATGTAGACATTGTGTGTTAAAGTTATAAAACGCTAAAATGAAAATACACAATCATGAATGTTGATGTTGTATAATTTTTCTTTTAAATCGTAAACTTTTCCAAGGGTATTTTCATGTGTACCTTCTCCACGGACCCCTAAACCACGGCTGCATCATTACAGCACAATTAGCCAGCAGCCTGCCTGCGTGCCTGCCCCCGCGCGCAGACCGTGAAGCACAGGTGGCGTCACGCTGCGCGCGCGCACCTGTAAGACACTGTTTATTGATTTCCACCGCGACTCTAATGACTGATGCAATGATTGAGGGGGCTTGGGAAGTCTGTGGCGGGGAGTCCGTTGTAGAAGGTATCTTTCCTAAATCCGCATAGCAGATTGTCGATGGGGTCGGAGAGTTGTGGAGTGTCTACCGCGTACCGGAAAACGCAACGTTGAAAGGGCTCTTAGAAGGTGGACCGATGATCTAGCGAAGGCTGCTGGAACTGGCTGGATGCGAGACGCACAGATTCGGTCGATGTGGTGACTCTGTGTGTGATGACAGTGGATGTCTTTTGGATGAAATGAAGATGACGATGGTGATCTTCCCTAAGGGCGGGTTGTATCAAACGGTTGGTTAACGTAACATACGTACGTCAAAAAGTATAACAATTACGGAAGATCTTTAACGTTCGTTAAATAAGAAGCGTTGTTTCAAAACATTCTGGTATAAATTCCTGCTCATCCTAATAGCTAAGTTATTGACACGGGTCCTACCTAAATAGCTTTTTTTGCATTCCACCACTTATTTGTGTCATCAGAAGAACTGGTATTGAGGAATTCAAAAGAAATTTCACAATATTGTTCTATTTGACGCAATTAAGTAACGTTAACCAGTGCTCAGACCATCTGTTAACGTAAACGTTATATTTTACGTGCGTTAACGCTGACATTTTGTGAAGCAACCTAATTTTTTGATTTAACGATAGTAATGCACCATTTTTAACGTTAACGCATGCGTTAAGTGAACGTGAAGCAACCCGCCTTAAGACTATCTATTAAGTATATAAAAATAAGTCGGGTTTTCCTTCCGGACGCTATAACTCCAGAACGCACGAACCGATTTCCACGGTTTTGCATTCGTTGGAAAGGTCTCGGGCGCCGTGAGGTTTGTAATAATGTGACGCAGACGAAGTTGCGTGGGTCAGCTAGTTAGATATAGAGTACCTTTCTAGCAGTTCTATGTTTCAAAGATTTGTAGCTCCTTTTGCTTATGAAAAGTAGGATAGAGAGAGCCATTTCCCTTACCCTATTTATTAGGACTGTTGATTGACGCAATTTATTTCAGCTATGGTTGCGAGGCTACCAGGGGAACTCCTTCGCTTTGCAGTGTTAGAGATAGGTAAAAAAATTGATAGACCAGTTGCATATTTCAGTAATTTTCGAGTAAATGCTACGTGAGAACATCTCCTTGAAAACACTTGATCTACCTATTGTTCAAGTAATTTTTATTTGTTCGAGTATTTTTTAAAGTTGTGTCCCAGCCGAGCCATCAAGTAGATTAAAAAAAAAAACCTTAATTTTCATGTCTTGTCCAATTAAGCTGACATATAAAATCTACGTGTATTGAACTAAACTTCACTTATCAAGATGTATGAAATTAAACGTTCTGAACGGAACAATTGTTATAAGTGTTAAGTGCTGGCGACTGCACAATTATTACTGAGGGGTTATAACCAGAGACGAGAGCCTGTGTGTATATAGAGTGGTATATAATTGATAGTATATCTAATCATTTTTAAACGATTACTGTTTTAAAATTTAGAATTAATTTACATAACTGTTGGTTGATACACCTTAACAAACGTTTACGTTATTTTACAGTAAACACTTTTATAGCCATTTTAATTCCTTGAAATTTACAATTAATTAGAAAATATAAAATAGGCTTGTCCACTGAAAAAATCTTATCATTCCGTCTATTAGGTTATCAAAAAATATTTTAACCTTTTTTTTCTTTTGTTATTTTAACCAAAATTGACGAAGATACGAGTACCTACGCTTTTAAAATTCTCTATACGTCACGCCGTGGTATAATTTTAGTGCGTTCTGACATCACAAGCCCCCACTCCCGAGTTTTGTTGCGTTTTATCTTTGTCAATATTCAATGATTTACAAAAACAAAAAATACTTGTCAATTATTTTTCAATAATTAATTTCAATATTTTTCAAACATTGCATGACTTGCACTCATCGCATACTGAAGTGCCCATCAATGCATAATACAAACAAAATAAATTAACGTTTGCATAAAAAGTGACCTAGTTTTAGTGTATCAGCGCGTTATACAGACTTTTAAAGTATAATAAGTTGAAATAATGATCTAACTGGGTTGGATTATATTTTTAAACTAGCTTCTGCCCGCGACTTCGTACGCGCATATCCCGTTTTCTCCCGTTCCCGTAGGAATTTCGGGAAATCCTCTCTTAGAGCTCCCCTAAACTCCCCAAAGACCCTACGTGCAGCTTCATACGACCAGTCAGTAGTCTTGGTTGTGTTGTTGCGTTATCAGTCAGTCATTCACTCAGTAACGGAAGAATTTTATATACCAAAATGAAAATAAAACTAATATAAAAAAGTGAACGTAAATTAGCCAAAACTTATAAGCCTGTCGGTATCTAAAACTATATACTACTTCACCTAAAAAGAAATAAAATGTAAACTATTAATAATTTGTAATTTGAACGAATATTCAAACACTACCAAAATAACCAATCCCTATTTTATAAAATAACAACAAAAGGAATCTACAAATAAATTATCAAAGACTAAATTAAGTATTGTCTGTCAATAAGGTAGAACGCTCTGAACGTCTATTCGCATCAACTGGCAAAAATTGTATGAAGCTCGCGCTTTTTTTTAATTTTTTTTTGTGTGCCCTCTCGCAGGTCAACCTGAGAAGATTGGCTTTTGCTTAACCGGACTTGCCTGTGAAGGCCTTAATATAGTAATAAAGCCTCCAGCCAGGCTTTGAAGCTCGCGCTCGGACGCCCTGACTTTTTATACCTTCGGCCGCGAGCCTCCTCGAGCGCGGCGACCACAGGCGACCGATTCTCGAACGTTCGCGACCGGCCGCACTGCGCGCTTGCCGCCTAGCTGCTAGGCCGGTCGCGAACGTTCGAGAATGTTCGTTTTACGAAGCTACTCGCTAGGTGACACGCTAGCCTCTAGCAAGCTGCCTGCCTGTGCGTTCGTGACCTTATACAAAAATAATATCCTTAAAGCATGATCCAGTGTTCACGCGCGATGCTTAAGTATTATTAGCGTATTTCATGTATAACTTTGGTGTTTCTATACCGATTTCTATGATTTTTTTTTTTGGAATAGTTAATAATGTTAACTTTTTTAATTAGGGATGACTGAGAGTGTTATAAACGTAAGAGTAGACAAATATAATCAGAAAGCTTCGAACTGCTAAGCTATCGGGAGTTACACGTGTTATTGTGAGTCAATCATAAAAGATAGACATATGCTGTCGTGGGATATTTTTATATAATTTTAAGGAAAACATTTCCGTCATACATGATTTCTGAGTAGCTTTAACCATTAAGGTTGCACACGCGACGGAAGCTTAAAAAATGCAGTAACTTCTCCCGTTTTCCCAACATTTCCCTTCACTGCTCCGCTCCTATTGATTATAGCGTGATGAAAAGTATACTATAACCAGCTCAGAAGTATGAAGAATAATTGCTATAAGTTTCGTTAGAATCCGTCCAGTAGTTTTTGTTTCTATAACGGTTATACAGACAGACAGACAGACAGACAGACAGACAGACAGACAGACAGACAGACAGACAAAAATTGTACTGATTGCATTTTTGGCATCAGTATCGATCCCTAATCACCCCCTGATAGTTATTTTGGAAATATATTTCATGTACAGAATTGACCTCTCTACAGATTTATTATAAGTATAGATAGATATGGAAGGCAGCCCTTTTAATCGGAGCGGGATGACGCGACGCAGCCCCCCACCAACACCTACCCCGACACCGCCCCAACAACCAAGCCGAGACCAGGAAGACAGGGTCCTTGAAGCTGTTGCAACTCCTGAAATCCAACGCTGGATGAGTACGATTGAGCAGTATTTGAACGAGATTTGTGCTATTGCTTCGGAAGGAAAATTGAACACAGAGCAGAAACTGAAAATCAGCAGCCTGTGCAGAAAAGTTGGACATGGCACTTCGCAAATGGCTGTCCAATACCAATCGCTCAAACAAAATGCCTATCAGTCACATGAATCCCTGAAAACTTTGACCGAAGCCCGAGACCTAAAAGACTGCGTAAAGGAGATGCAGCGGACGATCCAAGAGTCCTGTGCGAAGCAGGGAGCAACTGTTTCGTCCTTTGCAGACATGGTAAAGAAGGGAGCCAACAGCTATGTTCGCCCCAATACCGTTAGTTCTCTGGCTATTTATCCCTGCGACAATTCCAAGACAAGCGACGAAACCAAAAGCATTGTCAAAAAAATTATATGCCCTGGAGAAATGAAGCTCAAAGTTCGTGGCGTGCGCAATATAGGGAAAGGAGGACTTATTATCAGCACGGAGACCAAAGAAGACCTCGAGAAACTAAAACAGACAGTCCAACTCTCTTCGTCAGGGCTCACCGTCGACGAACCTAAAAAGCGTAAACCTCGTATCATAGTATTGGGAGTTCCTGCGACAATGGCTGAAAACGATGTTTTAAAATGTATTTATGACCAAAATTTGGCTGACAAACTGCCAACTATGTCCATGGATACATTTTTGACCTCTAGTAAACTTAGCCATAAATCGGGAAGGAAAGACGCTGAGAACTGCAATTTTATAATAGAAGTCCCAGCCGTCGTTCGAAAGGCCCTCATTTCACAGGACAGAATTTTTATAAATTGGACGTCCTGCCCAGTGCGAGACTTCACTCTGGTAACGAGATGTTACAAATGTTAGCAGTACGGTCATTCGGCCAAGACGTGCAAAATTGCTGCTCCTATATGCGGACATTGCGGTGAAGAAGGTCACAAAATCGAAGAATGCAAAAGGAAAGACGAGTCGCCAAAATGTGCTTCATGCTTGCGGTTCAAAAAACAGGCCAATCATAAGACGGGAGATCCAGAGTGCCCAGCAAAAAAATCTGCAGTGACCAGGTACATCAACTCCATTGATTATGAAGGCGCCTAAGAGCGCCACTTACATCTTTATATTCTAGACTTAATTTATTCTCTAACAACCTTTTATTTTATTTTTCTGTTTTCATTATTACTGTCTTAATTATGATTAATAATGTAATTGATGATTTAGATAATTTCTCTGTATCCGAGTCTAAGGTTTGTGAAGCTGAAAACTGCAAACGATATCTATCCGGCTACAATAACCCATTAACCTTACTAACACAAAACATTCGCAGTGTTTTTAAGAATTTTGATAACTTTAGCACATTTCAACAACGACTACACATAAACTGTGATATTATTGTCTTGACCGAATGCTGGCTTGCCAAACATTATAACATACCACTAATTCCGGACTAATATGTACAGAAGTAATGTTAATATTAATCAAAACGATGGAGTGATGAAAAAAAGCAATTGTTATTCCTGTCTATAAGTCAGGCAGTAAAGAGCAAGTGACAAATTATAGACCTATTTCTATACTGCCTGGTATGTCTAAAATATTGGAGAAAATAATTAATAAGAGATTGTTCGACTATCTGGAGAATAAATCAATTTTATCCGAGCGGCAATTTGGATTTAGACCTAAATTATCAACAGCCGATGCCGTTCATCATTTGACTGACTATCTATCACAAGAACTTGACAAGGGTAACCACACAGTAGGTATTTTCCTGGACCTCGCCAAGGCTTTTGACTCCGTTTCCATTCCCATTCTGTTGCGCAAGCTTGAGACCATAGGTGTTAGAGGCTCCCAACTGAAATTATTTAGAAGTTTTTTAGAAGATCGCACTCAGTGCGTAAAAATTGGCAATGTTCTCAGCGCTGATAAAAAAAACACGTCATTTGGTGTTCCACAAGGAAGTATCTTATCATCTTCCCTTTTTTTAATTTACGTTAATGACCTTTGCAATCTAAAGCTGGGACATGGCATAATCGTATCTTACGCTGACGACACTGCCTTACTTTTTTCAGCTGACTCAGAAAATGAAGTGTTCAAACATGCGCAACTCGGATTTAATGTTGTAAATAATTGGCTTCAACATAATTTATTAACCCTAAACGCTGATAAGACAAACTACATTAAGTTTTCGATGCGCAAACAAATTCCAAATATTGCGCCAACGCTGTATGCTCATTGCTGCACAACCCCGACTGATATTGCGTGTATGTGTCCAAATATTAAAGTAACTAACACAATAAAATACTTAGGCGTCATTTTAGATGAAACCCTTTCTTTTAAACAGCATATAGAAGCTTTAAACAATAGAATACGTAAGCTAATATTCATATTCAAAAAGCTACGATATATTGCAGACCCAATAATAATTAGACAAGTATACTTTGCTCTATGTCAATCAATTTTGACCTATTGCATTACCTCGTGGGGTGGGGTAGGTAAAACTCTATTACTACCCATCGAGAGAGCGCAAAGAGCGATCCTCAAGGTGTCCACTAGCCGTCCTTTCCTTTTTCCAACTAACCTTCTCTATAAATCCTGTGATGTACTAACAGTCCGACAGTTATTCATAATGAGCACGGTGCTAAAACAACACGCAGCCCTCCCCTATCGCACTGAAGTTACTACAAAAAGACGGAAAGATATGGTTTGCCCTAACAAACTTACAAAACATGCTTTCACAACAAAATTTTATGTGTTCCTTGGACCACTGCTCTATAACAGACTAAACGCAACAGCAGACATATTTACCCTAAATTACATTAAGTGCAAGAAAGTTGTCAAGGAAACTCTTCAAAGTATGTCCTATGATGATACAGAGGAGTTATTAATAGTTCTAAAATAAAGATTGTTTTGATTTCTAAGTAGTTTAATAATGTATTTAAAAGTATGAGTGTAAGATGTTAGGAAATAAGTGTATTTTATAATAGTTTTTACACCCTATATAAGCCTTTTAACTTATTACCTAAGATAAATATATGTAGATCGTTAAGTATTATGCTTCCATCAATAATAAAAAATGTCATCTCTTCTCGCCTGAAACACAGGATTACCTAGCTCAGGCACATAACACGTGTGAACTTGACATAGATTTAAGCAAAACTGTATTTATTGTATACCTTATTATTTTGAATAAACTTTATTGTTATTGTTATTATTGTTATTGTTAATACTTTAACTGACGGATTATATAGATTTGCAAAGTGTTGATGGTAGTAAATAGCCTATTGATTGTGATTAACTTATTTATGCACAATATTATTTTAATTCAATTCATATTATTCCCAGTTAATTGTATATATCTACTTACTGTTTCCATGTATTAATAAGGACCTATCTCAATTAGACCTCAAATTTTTCAGGACACTTTTCTTGAAAAAACAAAATAAAATAAAAAAAACTACATCCAAAGGCCATCCATAGGTTTTAAAAGTTTCTATAGTTACATTGGTCTATGTTTTTTGTGTAGATTAATTGTTTTCAATACACACTAAAAATGTTAGCGCGCAAAATGGCAGAATATATTAAATGTATGGTCCTCAACAGCCTATATTAATTACCACACGTAGGTAATTAATATTCATTTACTAATCACTAGCTGTGAACAGTAGGTTAACTTCAAAGGAATTAACGTCATCGTTATTGTAAATGTGTGTAGCGTTTAGAATAGTGATCAGCGGCTTCACCTGGCGGTTTCCAGGCATATGATCTACATCGCTAATTTGTGGTCTTAGCATAAAGTCCACTAAACATTGAACAAAAACAGGAAACAATAATTAGGTAATCCGAAGACACACACACATACAAAGACACAAACATTTATTTCGATTTTAACAAACATTTTTGACACTTTTGAATTGTCAAGGTCGGTCGTTTCAAAAAGATGAAGATATACGTATGCAGTTGTACGTTCCAAAGCGTAGATCTCTATGGAGAAGAACGCGCAAGAAACTTCACGGACACTCTTTTAAAAATAATAAATTTTTACAAGTCTTGGTGACATCGTGTTGAAATTATACATACATGTGAGAACGATGTGACGAGCATGATAAAAACGTCCAAAATAAAAAAGGAACAATTCAAAGAAATAATTAAAATAAACCATGACAGCTGAGAAATGACCAGTCCCAACCGACGGCGCCATGACATGCGCCAGGCCCATTCGTCTCAACCATTTTGAATGGAGCCAAATAATTTAACACATACGCCACCATCAGCTAGGCTTTTGAGAGAGCATGACACTCCCAACCGCCAGGGTACTTGAGTCTATACAATGCAAACACACACATATTTATAAATGTTGGTACTATTGATTTATCTAAATAACAGCAATGGATCAGTGTGTGAGTTAAATTAAATATAAAAATCATTAAAGCCATCTATAGATATACCAAATATATTAATACAAACATTATCAACAATCCCTTAATTGTTTGTTAAGTAACACCGTTGACAATGTTTTATGAACTACGTTTTGCTCGCCACTTCTTCGTCTTGGGCACAGCAGCCGTGCATTTTTGTAGGAATAAGTCTCAGTAGTCAGTAGTTTGTGGTACTCAGTAATATCGTAGCTCTGTAATTACTGTAATTAGCTCACAATTTAGGACCCATTAGTTTAAATGTTAATATATAATCCGTGGTGCTTGGCAACTGGGCCTAACCCAGTTGTATATGTCCCTTGGTGCCTATTGGCCTAGCTCTAATCTGTCTCCTGCTTGATATGGAGGGAAGTGGAAATTATATTTATTTTTCCTACTCCTCCGCTGTACTCTTCTGATTAATTTCGTTGCGGGATCCAAGACAGTTGAATCGTTTCTCCGGGACTCGTCGGGTTTCATTAACTCGGCGTTTTTCTGGTGGTCGCCACTGTTGATTCTGGCTTTCAGGAGTTGCAGTGGTTGGGAATGTGTGGCGGGCTTGTCCCAATATACTATAATTAATAATTAATAATAATAATCTATACTAATATTATAAAGAGGTAAAATTTGTTTGTAAGTTTGTATGTAGGGGGTAATCTCAGGAACTACTGGTCCGATTTAAAAAATTCTTTCAGTGTTAGATAGCCCATTTATTGAGGAAGGTTATAGGCTATATATCATCACGCTAAGACAAATAGGAGTGGAGCAGTAATGGAAAATGTGACGCAAACGAAGTTGCGCGGGTCAGGTAGTCATACATAAACGTCATGTTAATGTCAAAGACACTTTTTCTAAGCAGAGCGCCTATGTAGCGCTGCCTGGTGGCGTAAATTTTTCTGGAAACTGTCAATAGACTCAAAAGATTATAATACTTAATCTAACTTTCGATGCGGTCTACAGTCACAAGTTACAAACCTAATCTTTTCAAAGTTAGAGTGAACCGGCTACTTCTGGGTAAGCTCGCTCCATCGTAGACTTTGTCTTACACCTAAACTAGAGTCAAGAGCAAACCCATGACAAATAAAAAATAACGAGTATTTGGTAACTAAAAACGTCATCCAGTCACTTTTTCATGAAAGCTTGAAGTTTTCATCACCTAACACCAAGCAATCCTTTAACCCACAAACATTAAACAACTCAAGCCAAACTACTTACAAAAATTACTACGAAAGGGTAAGAAATTCCCGGATAACAGAAAGCAATTTGTCATCACATGACTACCCGAGCGCCCCTCGACAGCAAAATTACTAGGAAAAAATGGACAACTTTTTCCTCTTTTGTCAACCCTTCCCTGCCGCCGTGAAGTTCATTAATCAGGCTGTTGATACACCCCTAATGGTCGTAATGACCGAGACACACTACTTATGGTAGCGGCAGTAACAAGCGCGCCGAGTTAAGTTTGTTTAATTGATATTTTCGCTTGGGGTCACAATTTTAAGGTTGTCATGTCAGTGCAAGGGTTAGGGTGTCAAGCGTTGCTAATTAAACAGGTGATTGGAAATGTATTGACGGTTTAAATAGGGGTGTCTGTGTCAGATCCAATGCTTGTTTATCCGCGACTAATAAATGTTAGTTGAAAAAAAAAACACGTGAGAACTTTTCGATTTTTAAACTGCCGATTTAATTCGTAGACACATCGTAGCACCCTCTACGAGAGTGTTTGCTACGAGATAACGCTACGGGGTTGATTTCCTCGGATGAGACTGTGTAGTGAAATAGGTCTATTTCAAGAACTTCACAAAGAAAACAATGACAAAAGGTTTTTTCATAAATGTGTGTAATTTCATCTATACTAATATTATAAAGCTGAAGAGTTTGTTTGTATGTTTGCTTGAACGCGCTAATCTCAGGAACTACAGAACCGATTTGAAAAATTATTTCAAGACATATCATCACGCTAAGACAAATAGGAGCGGAGCATTCATGGAAAATGTTACGCAGACGAAGTTGCGCGGGTCAATGATTTTTATTGGTTTTATAATGTCACAAGAACGAAATGTTTCACCTTAATAGAGACGGTAAGAAAAGTGCTATCGGACACATTCTTAGTAAAGACAATTAAATTACTTTATTAGTCACGTGTAAGGCTAGATTATAATAAAAATAGGACTCATCCTTTTCCCTAGCTTCACTAGGGAAAAATAAAGAACTCCGTAAGTTATCTATCTATCAATACTGACTATCAATTTTGATGCGTAAAAAAGTATTCCAAATGTTCAGTCGGCAATCTATATCTATATCTATATCTATACTTATAATAAATCTGTAGAGAGGTCAATTCTGTACATGAAATATATTTCCAAAATAACTATCAGGGGGTGATTAGGGATCGATACTGATGCCAAAAATGCAATCAGTAAATTTTTTGTCTGTCTGTCTGTCTGTCTGTCTGTCTGTCTGTCTGTCTGTCTGTCTGTATAACCGTTATAGAAACAAAAACTACTCGACGGATTTTAACGAAACTTGGTACAATTATTCTTCATACTCCTGAGCAGGTTATAGTATACTTTTCATCACGCTACAATCAATAGGAGCAGAGCAGTGAAGGGAAATGTTGGGAAAACGGGAGAAGTTACTCCATTTTTTAAGCTTCCGTCGCGTGTGCAACCTTAATGGTTAAAGCTACACAGAAATCATGTATGACGGAAATGTTTTCCTTAAAATTATGTAAAAAATATCCCACGACAGCATATGTCTATCTTTTATGATTGACGCACAATAACACGTGTAACTCCCGATAGCTTAGCAGTTCGAAGCTTTCTGATTATATTTGTCTACTCTTACGTTTATAACACTCTCAGTTATCCCTAATTAAAAAAGTTAACATTGTTAACTATTCCATAAAAAATAATCATAGAAATTGGTATAGAAACACCAAAGTTATACATGAAATACGCTAATAATAAGCCATTGCGCGTGAATACTGAATCATGCTTTATGGATTATTTTTGTCTAAGGTCGCGAACGCACAGGCAGGCAGCTTGCTTGGCGCCTAGAGGCTAGCGAGTCACCTAGCGAGTAGCTTCGTAAAACGAACATTCTCGAACGTTCGCGACCGCCCTAGCAGCTAGGCGCCAAGCGCGCAGTGCGGCCGGCCGGTCGCGAACGTTCGAGAATCGGTCGCGCCTGTGGTCGCCGCGCTCGACGCGTCTCGCGGCCGAAGGTATAAAAAGGCGGGGCGTCCGAGCGCGAGCTTCAAAGCCTGGCTGGAGGCTTTATTACTATATTAAAGCCTTCACAGGCAAGTCGGGTTAAGCAGAAGCCAATCTTCTCAGGTTGACCTGCGAGAGGCCAAAAGCGCGAGCTTCATACAATTTTTGCCAGTTGATGCGAATTGACGTTCAGAGCGTTCGACCTTATTGACAGACAATACATAATTTAGTCTTTGATAATTTATTTTAAGATTCCTTTTGTTATTATTTTATAAAATAGGTTTAGGTTATTTTGGTAGTGTTTAATTAAATATTCGTTCAAACAACAAATTATTAATAGTTTACATTTTAATTATTTCTTTTTAGGTGAAGTACGCATAGATTTTTAGATACCGATAGCTTTATAAGTTTTGGCTAATTTACGTTCACTTTTTTAAAGGTATTAGTTTTATTTTCATTTTGGTTTATAAAATTCTTCCGTTACTGAGTGAATGACTGACAGATAACGCAACAACACAACCAAGACTACTGACTGGTCGTATGAAGCTGCACATAGGGTCCTTGGGGAGTTTAGGGGAGCTCTAAGAGAGGATTTCCCGAAATTCCTACGGGAACGGGAGAAAACGGGATATGCGCGTACGAAGTCGCGGGCAAAAGCTAGTAAAAAATAAAAATAAACTTTAAAATCTCTCAAAATATTTTATAACTAGCTGACCCGCGCAACTTCGTCTGCGTCACATTTTCCATTACTGCTCCGCTCCTAATTGTCTTAGCGTGATGATATATATCTATATGTATACGCCTATAACCTTCCTCAATAAATGGGCAATCTAACACGGAAAAATTAACATATCGGACCAGTAGTTCCTGAGATTAGCACGTTCAACCAAACAAACAAACTCTTCTGCTTTATAATATTAGTATAGATTGCATGTATAAAATCTACGTTCAGTTACGTATCCTGATCTCTCTCTCGAATTAAGAATATAATTATGAAGAGGGTACCTAATGCAGGGCACTGTATCATCTCTATCGGTTGAAATGCCGACCAGCCCAGGTACCTAATCTCCTGGTACAAACAAATCACAAACCTGGTACAAACAAAACTATCGAACGAATGGTGCTGAATCAAGTGGATTCTTAATTTCGTCCAGAACAGTCCAAAAAGAAACACATTTTCTCCGATTTTTACTGACAATATTGCTGATTGTAGACCACTGATTAATTTAATATGTTTTAACATTTTATAATACCTATCAGAAAAGTTTTACTGGGTTCATAGAATCGATTTATTATAGAGGAGCTCGTGGCTAAATTGAAACAGCCGCACGGGCCGATCTTCAAGGCTAAACTATAACAGACGAACGCATCGATCTTCAAGGTTAAGCTACGCTTGCGAAGGTTGGTCTGTGGATGGGTGACCATCTTGACATACCGAGTTTCCTTCGTGAGTCAGAAAGCACGTTAAGCCTTTGGTCCCGGCTGTCATTTGTAGATCTTTGGCAGTCGTTACGGATAGTCAAAAGCCAGTAAAATCTGACTGAAATCTTGCATTGAATGAGTTGTGGAGGTCTGGTAGGCAGCCGCACCACGTAAAATACCGGTATTCAGCTGAATCCAGTTTGTCTGGAAGCCGAGCCAATATAGTAAGGAAAAGGCTAGGTTGTTAAAATGGTCACCCATTCACGGACCGACCTCGGCAAGCGTTGCTTAACCTTGAAGATCGACGTGTTCGGCTGATATAGTTTAGCCACATTGAAACATAATACCAAATATTCACCTCTTCTGTTAGTAAAACAGTTTACTTATGGATACAGGTAACTCTCCGGAGGAGACTCTCCTCTCCTCCCAGTAAATCGACAAACATTCTAGTCATTCAATCAATTCCATACTTCCATAGCTATTTACATTTACATTTACATTTACATTTACATTTACATTTACATTTACATTTACATTTACATTTACATTTACATTTACATTTACATTTACATTTACATTTACATTTACATTTACATTTACATTTACATTTACATTTACATAATCTCAATACTATACGACTGGGGCTGACCTCATGCTACTGCGGAGAATCTTAACACCGCGATTCAGAAAAACGCGTCATAACTACAACGCCATCTATCGATCTACAACGTAATTGAACTGTCTTTATACTCATAAGTTCAAACTTAGAAGGTTATACGTTACGATAAATAATGATAATATGATAAAATGTTCACTTTTTTTGCTACATTTTAAGTTTAATTAAAAAATAACTGAAAAATACATTGTTTCGGGGTCTTATCACACATTTCTTATTAAAAATTTTCTCAATAGATGGCATTGCAAGTATCTGAAGTCTCAATGAAAACAACCTGTTTTAGCGCTCGATGAAGTTTCTTCGTAAACTTTAAAATTCGATATCTTTTGATTTTGTGGGTCGATTTTGATGAAATAAACACTAAATGTTGCTCCGATTATCACTTAATATTTCGAAGTACCTAAATTTTGAATCCAATCAGTGGTTTATGCGTGATGCTCCTCCAAACGCACAGACAAACAGACGCACAGACAAACAGAAAAGAATTTCGAAAACTGCTTTTTTGTGTTCTATGTAATTTTTCTGACATTTCTATGTACTTTTTATGCGAAAATATTCAATGTACAGACACGGCAACTCTACGATTTTATTATATGTATAGATTTCGCCGAGTTTTCCATTTTCCGGTGACATCATCCCCTTTATTTTAAAATTCACCATTCGTTACAGTCTGAATTTAAATAATTGCAGTACAGTGTCCATACGACCCGACAACTACATACATCATAGTACTTATACTACTACTATTTACTTCAATCACTTAATGCGTAGCTGCGTAGTGTTTACTCATAAAATTACATGAAAACGTCCCGAAATCTTCTAGCGCAATGTGAGTCTATGAGGAACTGTAATGATGGCTCGTTGAGTCTGTCTAGCCGAGCTAATAGTTTTTCAGCCTTGGCACGGGGCCCAGCTGCGTGCGCGCGGCTAGGTTGTGTCGTCTGGCCTACGTCTAGTTGTGAAGTCTGGATGTAATACGCTGAAATACAGGGTGGACGTGTGAAGGATTTTTATGAGTCATTATTACATTTTACTTCTTTTTTTTTACTTTCTCGGGTCCCTGGAGACCCGGTCCTTTGGTAGGCGTACGAGGGGCCGAAACCAACTCGCAGAGGCCCCGTTAGACATTTCAAATGTAATGGGGCACCAACCGGCGATTATCCCTGTATGCACTGTGAATGTATTCTCAAGGACCATCTCCAGTTGGAGCAGTACTATTGCAGAATTTAGAAGAAGTTCAGGGTTACTCGTCGTTTAGCGAATATGACTTTTCTTTGCATTCTGCGATTGATTTCGGAAAAATACTTCTAGTTGAGGCCGTTGAGGGCCATTGCTTATGTAGACAATCATTTCAGTTTAAAGGAAGCTACTGCTGCCTGCCGGAAGCTATAAGCTATTATACTTATTCACTAGATTTTCTTTTCATCTATCGATCTTTCTTCTGTGTGGATACTTGGATGGTTATAGGGAATATGCATGCGATCTTCTTATTTGCGAAATGAAATAATTATTAGCTCTAGTTAAAAAACATGAAATTATTTTTTAAATACCTTCTTCAGCGATGAAGTTATAAAGCTTCAATGATTACAATTAGAAAGAAAAGTCCGATATGGACTTTGACGTCAAAGTCCATGACGTCTATACAGCTGCCATAGAAAACAGCGTTTTCGCGAGAGGGACATTTATAATTATTTGTTTAAAATAATTATATCTCGCTTGTTTTTCGTGTAATTTTGATTCTATTTTCACTGTTAATATTATATTTTTATCTATTTTTAGATAAACTATAAACATAATAATTATTTTTTTCATGCATATTCCCTTGCTCTGCATGCCTGTTCTGATAAAGCAGTAAGATATAGAAGCACCCTGTACATAGTCTTACGCATGAAAACCTCGTAGCGAAAACTGTCGGCCATGTCTGTCTGCCAAGCGCGTCGTGTCGGCGACGGTGTCGGCCAAAGTTTCGGCAAAGATCTGTATAGTGGCAGTTGGCGAAGTTGTAGCGAGTTTGATTGTAGTCGGTTTATGTCGCGTCGTGTTTAGTTGACAACTTTATATAGTTCTCTCGAGAGAGTTTTTTATCTGTTTCTAGTAGTTTGGAGGAAATAATTAAGTTTGTTATGCTTGTATGCGGGTTCGAGGATTCCTGTATAGGTAGAAATTTATTGTAGACAGGGATTTTTAGTCATTAGGTGAACGCAGGAAGACTATAGAATATAGCTGGAGTAGAAGCCTTACCTACTATTACTCTAGCACCTGCTCATCTATATGTCTGGTATAAGAAGGTTCTTTCATCATCAATATCATCCACAACACAGCCCTGCATCACCCACAGACCCAGTCCCCACTTCTGTGCCATCCTCATTCAGGATCTGTCTGAAGGTTCTCTAGGTTTGTCAGATTACCATTTCGACCAGGACTAATCCATTAATTAGTAGCTTTTTACCTAACTATCACTACATTTTATAAAACAAAATCCTCCGCCGCGTCTGTCTGTTAGCGATAAATTTAAAAAAAACTACTGCACCGATTTTCATGCTGTTTTCACCAAATGTTTTAGTATTTATCATTTGTCAAGCGTCCGAAGCCACGGGCATCGTCTAGTAATATTATAAATGCGAAGGTTTGGATGGATGGTTGTTACTCAATATCACCAGAACGGCTGAACGGATCAAGATGAAATTTGGAACAGAGATAGCAAATAGGCTACTTTTTAACCCGGGAGTGTTTTCCCTAGGAATCACGCGGGCAAAGTCGCTGGCAGAAGCTAGTTATGCATATATTTACATATTGCGTGAAAGAATCTCAAAGATTCCCAACAAGCTCAGTGCAACCTATTCATTGCATTCACTCACAAGTTATTTCAGAAGCTCATTATATAAATCACACACATGACATGTGTTTATCTCTCAATCTATAAGCACCATAGAAACTCATTCCATCTGATATCAGTAGATTTCTTTCTTTTATTGCTGGGAAAGTTAAGGAAATGACGACATGAATTAAATCTACTGTGCTCGCTGGCCGTGGTTACTACTACTGGTGAGCCCATGATATCTTGGTAATGAGAGGTTTTTCCTCTCTTAGGCAACGTACTAACTAGAAAAGCATCGTGAAGAAGCTGCTCAAATCACCGATATGTAGTGACCAAACGTAGTGCTGATTAATCGTTTCTACTCTAAACGAAAAGCCTTGCATTCTGTGTGCAAGTTATTGAACAAATACACCATAGAAATGTGGCTCTCCATGCCCTTTGAAAAAATCTCCAATTTATTAATAGACTAGTTTTAAATATTAGAACTAGCTGTCCCCCGCGGCTTCGCTCCCGTCAATTAAGTATTCATTGCACATATCGAGTTTTCATTGTTTTTAAGATGTATTCTGCTATTCGGGTCGGAGACAAATCCAACGAATCAATAACCATGAAAATTAGTTCAGCAGATCTCGAGTTATAAGTTGTAACAAACCCGACTTTGTTTTATATATATAGGTAGATGTGAAGAGGGCCATCTTCAAGTACTTACTAGAAACCAAATTTTACAGCCATCGAATATTAGAGTCTTTATGAATTTACCACGAGAGTACAAGACTTGTTTGTTAATTCTGTAAAGTTTTATTTAGACAACAACAAGATTGTTGTCCACAGGGAGGAAAGCCGTGAACGATATTAGCACATAGATCTTTTCGTAGTTTCTAATCTACACAAATACGGCAGTTATACATTTCCATAGTAAGTAACAGCAATACAGACTCGCAATCAGACATAAGATCTAAATACTTCGTCGTCGGATAGCGATGACTTTTTCCAAGACAATGCGTTTCCCGTACACGTGCATTGTGTGGAGTGTGCTGGCGGCGTGTTCCCACATCGCTCACTGTGTCGATACTGTTGGCCACACTTTCACTGATCGCTCCAGGGTGGGTACTGTGTTTGTGGACACAGGGGGAGTGGAGGTAGGTGTCTAGAACCTGAATTGGTGCAATAAAAATAAATCTAAAATGTTCCATTGAAATGCGTTTGAAAAAAAATACAACCGAATTCCAAATAATAAAAAAACACTACAAAGTAAAAAATAACTTTATTTTCGGAAGTCGGTGTTTTTGTTAGTTTCTTCGTTTTTTGACACCGACTTCCGAAATTAAAGTTATATTTTACTTTGTAGTGTTTTTTTTATTTGGAAGTCTTGTATTTTTTGTAAAAATATCTTTATTTTTCACATTTTAGTGGTACCCCGCGCCTAAGAACACCACTGCAAAATCTCAGACGAGCAAAATACGCAATTTTGATTACTTGGATGACAAAAAACTATCATCCAGCTAATTCCAGCTAAAATCCAAACTTCGTAACCGATTTTGATAAAATTTAAATGGGACCAATCTACAAGAATACCCTTTCAGATAAAAAAATTCAAATCGGTTCATAATTGACGCAGTTATGAGGTAACAAACATAAGAAAAAAAAACTTACAACCGAATTGAGAACCTCCTCCTTTTTGGGAAGTCGGTTAGAAATCATCATCATTTGAGCCAAAAAACGTCAACTGCAGGACGTAGGTCTCCCAAGTGTCACCACATCTTGCGGGTCTTGTCCAGCGGATAACTGCAGCCTTAACCAGTTTAAGCTTACCGGGGTCTTCCAAAACTGAGTATTCCTGGACCTGAGAACCCTCCTTCTCCTTCGACCCCATCCGATTTCTAAAATATCATCGTGGTCAATCGCAAATATCGACTAATGCTAGCGTCGTCGGTAGAATATCACAAGGTAACGTTGAGCGTTCGTGTTTTCATCTCATGTTCATGATGTTCTACCAAGATTTATTTTGGCCAGAATGCCTCAGGTTGGTTCAACTGTGGGCAGCGATAGAGCCTTGTTGATGAGGGTTTGGTCAGAAGCAAGAGTTATAGAGTGCTTGGCCTGCAAAAATCTGTTCGATTTACTTTGTTGACGTGTAACCTAATCTGCAACCTCACTTATCTAAGCAGGTATACCTATAAACCTATCTAATTAGCTTGTGTCCTTAAAAAATCTAATTAGTCCGTCAGTTAGATTATCAAAAAATATTTGACCAGAATTTTTTCTTTTGTTACGGGAACCAAAATTGACGATGTTACGACGCTTTTAAAATTCTCAATACGTCACGCCCTGGCATAATTTTTAGCGGGTCGTGACGTCAAGAGCCCCACCTCCCGAGTTTTGATGCGTTTTTATCTTTGTCAATATTCATTGATTTACAAAAACAAACAATACGTGTCCGTCATTTTTCAATAATCTAACTGACGGACTAAATAGTTTTGCAATTTGTGGATGATGGAAACTAGCCTAGGGATTGGCTATAGTTAGCAACTGGCTAAGTGAAACAGTTCAATAAATTGGACCGTACCACAGAATGGTTTAGACTTCCTCCTTTTCCTAAGTTATTCCTGGCTGATTGCCAAAGTCTGTCTAGCTAAGGACTCCTAAGTGTGGTCGATAGTAATCGGAAATGTTCAGGAATGTAATGCCAAAGTAAAAACCAAGTTATTCCAAATCATTTTATTTCATCTTCTCTTACAAATAACTTAAAAAATTACGTACATTATTAATTTATTGTTACATTTCGATATATTTGTACAATATTTGTGGTTCTCGTATAAAACTAGCCTATTTTTTATATTAAATACACATTTTTGGAACAAATGCAAGTTTGTGAGCATTCTCTTTGAATCTGAGTATTATGTCGTAGGAAAGAATATTGAAATAAGATCATACAGTTATTAATTAATTAATATAGGTAAGTGTGGATAGAATACAATAATAATATTATGACATTCAAGCCATTGATAAATAGAAACTGGGCTAACGAATTTGAATTGTTTTTCTTATAACCAATGTCACACAATAGATAATAGTCACACAAGATTCCAATGTTATTTTACATTATAAGAGATCTCTCTCGAAAAGGAGAAAGATGGAAAAACGTGGTGGTATTCCCATAGCCACTGGTACATACTTACATTGACTTTGTCAAGAGTATCGGCACAACACAAGATCCGTACCTACAACTCTTATATGCCTACATTGCTTTTTATTTACACTTTGAACACATTCCAAAAGTATAAAAGTGTCATATACAAAATAACTCGTATATTTGTACTTGTATTTTACAATAATTTCTTACTCCTAACTTAGGGTACACTTACAGCGAGCTAACAGTTAAGTGGCAAAGTGGGATATGTCTTAAATTAATCATTTCATGAACAAGAATAAACTACAGAAAGCATTCGATATGTCTACGCATATTTTTATATATTAAATCAAAAATAATTTAAAGCTGACGTCGTTATATCAACTTAACTTTAGGCCCCTTCATAATAAATACAAAGTTTGCGCATATTTTTTCATTTACAGCCAACATTAGGTTCGTGCGCGGTGAATGGCAAGGCAAAAAGATCCATTACAAGTAAAACCAGCAAAGGTGTTACAGATGAATGAAACCGTCACATTTTAAACCGATTAATCCCAAATTACTCCCGTACGAACATAAATTTGTCCAAACCCTTTACAATTTAAGCCTTTTATATAGATAACGATTATTACATTGTGAACGTCACAACATGATCAGACGCACGCGTTGCGCACCTGGTTTCTATTATTCGCGACTTACGTGCGGTTCGCAGCAGGCCCGCCGTGGCAAGATATCAAAGCAACTAAGGAAGACTTTTTGTAATCTATATAACAATACTATGGCGTGCGGCTACAACAATCTATCAACAAGTCAGTCTTGTACATCGGAGGTCGGTTCACTAGGAGGGGGGAGGGGGGAGGAGGGGGGAGGCGCCACGAACAGCCAGGATCACGAGATGATGCAGTTCTTGTCGTGCTGCGCGTTCTTGCGCTGGCGCTCGCGCTTGGCGCACGCCACGGCGTCGTTGGGCACGTAGGAGATGCGCACGCCGCCGTACGCACGCCGCGTGGGCAGCGTGTACGACTCCGCCGAGGAGGACGAGGACGAGCACGTGCTGCAGTAGCTGCTGGCGTCCTCGTCGCGCGCCCGCTGCCGGTGCGCCGGCTCGTCCGGCTCGAACGCCTCGTTGTCGTCCCCGCAGAACCGCACCGTCCGGCCCCCGCGCGGCTTCCTCGGAGACTTCTTCGTACCATCTACTAACGTTAGTTCAGGCATTGAAGACGAGTGTCCTGGAGTGACGACTGCCTGCGCTTCCACGGGGTGCGGAGGCTTCCAGTCGTCGGGGGACACTTCGTTATGGTCGTCAGACGTCGGCGTGGGCTGTATCTGGTGCTCCGTCATGGACTGCTCCAGTCGCAGATCTGCGAGCGCTCGGTCGAGGCTGAGGCAGGCGTGCGGCGGCGGCGGCGGGTGAGGGGGAGGAGATTCCGGTATTATTGACTCACTCGGCTCTGAATCCGCGTCTATATGGTGAGGCGAGGGTTCTCTATGGGGCGATCTCGGTGGGGACTTAGGTGATGGAATTTTTCGGGCCTTTGGCACTCGCGCCGGTCTGGGTCCTGGTCCGGAGGAGTCAGACGGCGTGGGCGGCTCGCCTTTGGAACACGCTATAGAGCAGTATATTGCTCCTTTTCTTGGTAGGAATGGTCTGCCTAGTAAGCTTGCTCTGCAGGTGTGGCAGGCGAAGCAGCGCTCGGTGGCGTGCCAGTGCTGGCCCTCGTGGGACATCTGGCCCTGGTCGACGCCGATGGGCTCCCCGCAGGCGTCGCAGTACTCGGCGAAGCAGGTGTCGAAGCAGGGCAGGCAGTAGGGGCGCGCCTCGCGCATGATGTAGCGCTGCCCGCCCAGCTGGCGCGCGCACTCGGCGCACGCGAAGTGCTTCATGTGCCACGCGCGGCCCTCTGCCTCGGTGCACTCGTCTGCTAGGATTATCTGGGGACAAGGACACGTATAGTTTAGCTAAGCTAGCATTTATTATGAGGAACGGATTGCTGCTCCGTGAGGACCACAGAGGTTTTAACTGGACATTGAAATGTCATTATTAATTCAATACTTAAAACGTTACCTAGTCTTATCAGTAATTATATTCTGGAGAAGAGATAAGATTTCTCTAGCATACAATATGAAGTCAAAGGGGCATAAAACATACATTAATTAATTAATTTGGGTTAACTGTACAGAAACCAATATTATGTACACAGTAGGCCCTAGTGTTCATTAATTACAAATGCAACTGTTCCTACTACATCTTCAACGCGTACGTCAGATGTCGTCATCACAGACAAATATTCAATTACACTACATTTTCATAAACCGGTTTAATTTAATTAATTATCTGGATAAACACGGTTTAATCAGGAATTATTATTCATAGTGCTAGCCGGTGCTGACGACCCCAAGAAAGTTGATGGCGACAATGGCCTGGGAGCGGCTCCCACGGTCCGCGTTACATTTTGTTCATGATCATTAGTGGACTATTCACTCATTATTAATATTTCAGAAACGGTACTCTGTGTCGTGGATGCGCCATGCCGGACTCGCGATGTTCGTGTGTTTCTTTAGTTGCAATGGAAGTGAATTGGGTTATTGTTGTATGTCTGATGTAAGAGGGAAACCATTGTGTGGTAGGCTTACGTGGTGACGAGTTCGAGACTAAAAAGTTAGGGCTGTAACCATTGTCAATAAACATTTTTAACTGTAATTTTTATTAATTAGGTCGATGCCATACGTTGGTTTCAAAAACGTCTTGCTGAATTTTTGTTCTGTTTGCTAAAGTTTATTTCTTTTAGTATTTTAGTTTTGATGTATTCAGTGCTGATGTTGAACTGTAGATTCTTATGAATGACGTCGGTCTGTGCTTCCACTGCTTATACACGCGTTTTGTAAAATCTACAGTTATTTTATTATTATTCATATTTTGTTAATACAAAACAAAATAGGACCATTTACATGTTATTTGTTGAAGAGATTTCTGCTCTTAATGACGTAATTAATAGTTCATTCCACTTCGCTGAAGTGCTGCTTAAACTACTTCATTTTCACAAGAACAGTTTAAATAACTTGAAATCAGAATTCAAAATCTATGCCTGGTATGAAAAGCTAGTACTAAATTTTAATTTCATTGAATGTCATTGAGTATCACTGAATGTCATTTAATGGTGAAAACTAAGTGTTACGCGCGCTTTCGTTCCGGCGACCGTTCCTTAAGATCCATGCACTTTTCCGGTATGCAATCAGACCTATACAAATTCATGAATACATTTTTTTTAGGGCTAATTAATATCTCAGTCTCCGCTGTCCGTCCGACCGTCTGTCCGTCTGTCCATCTGTCTGTCAGCGGGCTGTATCTCATAAACCGTAATAGATAGATAGTGGAAATTTACGCGCGAGTCCGAGTCGAATTGGCCGGTTTTTTATCAAACTGCATTATCCCAATTTTGGGCAAAGCTCTCCTGTATACCGTTCCACTCTTCCCGGTGTATTGCCTTCCCTGACCAACTACTTACTCTACTTAACATCATAATCATCATCATCTGCCTAGCCTTTTCCCAACAACGTTGAGGCTTCCAGTCCAACGCCAGTCCAATACCAGTGGTTTTACGTGGAACAACCCATTAACTGGGTAACACAGTACTTCTTGGTAAGACTGGAGTCAGATTTAGTGGCTTCTGACAAGCTATAACGACTGGCAAAGATCTACTAATGACTGCCGAAACCAACTGCTTAACGTGCGTTCCGAGGCACGGAGGAAACTCGGTATGTTAAGACCCATCCACAGACCAACCTCGGCAAGCGTTGCGTAACCGTAAAGATCGACCCGTGCGGCTGTTATTATTTAGCCACAAGCTCCTCAAATTACTCTACTTTATATCAACCAGTTTTACTTCCCTCTTTCAGTGGATTAAATCTCCATAGCAACACCTAACCTAATTCCCGCAGACAGTAGCCACTCCCCGTGGGACAATGTAGCTCCGTAGCGAGCAGTCTCCGGTAGCCAGGTAGTGAGGTCACTTGCCTCCCAGCCACATGCGCATGCGCTGGGGCCGCTATCAGCGATGTTATCACTGCAACCGTTTTATTGTTGGCAGTGTTGGCAGTACGTGGTAATGTTCCGCCGCCGGAATTCTGCTGTAGTATGTTTTGAGAGCTTGGATTGGGAATAGGCTAGATTCCATCATCCACAAATTGCAAAACTATTTAGTCCCTCAGTTAGAGTATTGAAAAATAATGGACACGTATTTTTTGTTTTTGTAAATCAATGAATATTGACAAAGATAAAACGCATCAAAACTACGGAGTGGGGGCTCGTGACGTCACGACTCACTAAAAATTATGCGAAAGTGTGACGTATTGAGAATTTTAAAAGCGTCGTAACTTCGTCAATTTTGGTTCCCGTAACAAAAGAATCAACACGGGTCAAATATTTTTTGATAATCTGACTGACGGACTAATTAGATTTTTTCAGGACACAAGCCCATTAAGTTTGATTTTTCATTTGCCAAGCGGGATTTGCTCACTATTTTTATTACTGCTTGATGTTGGTGCGTTTTTGATGGTTTTTTAGATTGATTAGAAATATTTAAAGCGCTCTTCCTCTCTCCTAATTATTTAATGTTTTGCTGTGCCCGACAGGGTTCATAATTGTTTCTTTTTATTATGTTTACCATCTGTGTGTGTACGTTAAGATTTGCAATAAACATTTCATCAGTATCTTTAGGGTGTTACTAAATAGGGTTCCGTTGGTAACACTTTGGGTACGAGCAACGGAGGCTTAGAAGCCTCCACCGTCCGTCCGTTCATCTGTTTGTCAGCGAGCTATATCTGAAGAACCGAAATTGGTGGACAGTTGACATAACACAGTGTGTGTTTTACAGAGTGTGAATTGCCGTTATATCAAAAAAAAACAGTGAAAAGTTAATTAAATGAAAAATTAATAGGGCCCCCATACAAGCTACTTTTTTTCGGACTATTGTTTCTCAACCCTTCGGGTGAAAGTCCGATTCGCACTTGGCCGATTTTTTGCTTCGAATAACGAAGTATTATTTTAACATGTAAACGGTTCTTGTTGAGAGAGCTCGTGGCTAACTAATAACAACCACACGGGTCGATCTTTACGGTTAAGCGACGCTTGCCAAGGTTGGTTGTGGATGGGTGGCCATCTTAACATACCGAGTTTCCTCCGTGCCTCGGATAGCACGTTAAACCGTTGGTCCCGGCTGTCATTTGTAGATCTTTGGCAGTCGTAACGGATTGTCAGAAGCCAGTAAATCTGACTCCAGTCTTGCCAAGAAATACCGTGTTACCTAGTTAATCGGCTGTGGAGGTCTGGTAGGCCGCTGCTCCACGTAAAATACTGGTATTCAGCTGAATCCGGTTTGACTGGAAGCCGACCCCAATGTAGTTGGGAAAAGGAAGAAATTTATGAAATATGAAGGAAAACATCTTGAAAGACGGGACCGTTGTTTTTCTGAATCTTTGTATGAGAACAAGTCGTCACATGTCCTGCGATGTTATGGGAACCACTATCGTATCATGACTAGTGTTGCGCTTTGTTTATCGACACACGTGACTGCTTGATCGACATCTGGCGGTGAATCATCGATAATACATGTTACTTAGAAGATAATACCTACATTAGCTAGATAGCGTATGTTGATCATGTCTTTGTAGTTACACAACTGACAAGGATCTGTGCGATAAATTGTGTAATTTGTAACTTAATGTTATGCAATAGCGCTTGTGTTCTTAGGTAAGCTGGGCCTCTTGAGTATGCTAAGAACATTTGTACTGTGTCAAGGGAGCTTGCTTTTCTTGCACAAACTATAAGGAAAATTGGTAAGGACAAAAATAATTTCCTTCATATAGAAAATACTTGGTAATACGTACGTAATGTATGGATCAGAATGTTGGGCTGTGAAAAAGACGGATGAAAATAGATAGAAGCTGAACTTTGGCATGTAGGTTCCTTGGGGAGCATAAGGGAATACTAAGATAGGAATTCCCGAAATTCCTACGGGAACGGGAATAAACACGATATGCGCGTACGAAGTTGCGAGCAACAGCTAGTAACATATAAAACGCAACCAAAGTCAGGGCCAAAACTATAGTAAAATTAGTTGCCATTTCGCGAGTGAACTGCCCATAAATACCACTTGATCTGCATTGCTGTACTCTTGGCATTGCAGCCTAATATATTAGCTGGCAACATTTCAGGGCCTCCAGCCTTACTGCAGCGGTCATTATGCAATTGAAACTTAGGCGCAGTCGGCTGAAAATATACTGTTGCTACGTGAAATGTGGATTGTGGAGACAGAACTGTGGCAGTAGAATTTTTCAGGTTAAAATATTGGTTAGTATGCGAAAACTTTCGGTTTAAATTGTTAAATGTGGAGACAGAATTTATGCTGGTAGGAAAATGCAGAAAGCTGGATATTTTGACTAGGTAAGCAAACTTCTGACAAAAAATTTGTTTTGACTAAGTTATGTTTGCTATTTGCAGGCAACGATATCTATGTGACATTAATCGCCCATTGGAATAAGTAAACAGCAGGGGGTTGTACCTAACTAGTTAGCGAGCTATTCAGGATTTTAACGAGTGTTTTTAATATGAATCAATCAATCCCCTAGTTTTACCCTTTTTGGGGTCAGCCCTCATGATACATTTTCGCCAATTTATTTCCGGCGTGAAGCTCAACTGCAACACATCGTTCTGAATTGACCTTGTCCAGGCATTCGCTGAACGACTCCTGCCTCTTTTGCCTTCCTTACTGGCCAAAACCTGTCTGGTCATATGGTCTTCAGTATGAATAAAAGATTCAGTTATACCTCTTGGTATGTAAAAATTCAAATACAGATTTAGCAACTACTAAAGCCATCTCCACGTTCGTCACAGACAACACTGCTCAATCAGAAAGTCAGCCCTATTGCAGTCCTCGCGTTATACCAGCACATAAACCGTGGCTCAGCATGGCCCAGTGTCTGCCACGGTTGCAGAATTTGTTCGAAATAGTCACGGCGGTCCTGGAACGCAGCGGGCATAGGAGGAACACGGATGGGTTTTAGTCAGTAAGAGTCTGACACTACTTTGCGCTCCGCCCAGAGCGGGAGATCATTTGGTGACATCTCTTAAACAAATCGTGGCCCAGCATGGTGTGCCATGGGAATATGCTTACATAGCTACAGACCCATCGTTATTGAGCGCATCAGATTTGCATGGTTCGTGATTTAATGCGATACATGCCGTGTTGTTGGGAATTGTTGGCACTAAGTGGCCAATTATGGGTTTATGTTGTAATTAGTTTCCCTGCTTCGTAATGAGTGCTATAATACACTAGCTGACCGCGCAACTCAGTCTGAGGGACTTTTTCATGAATGCTCCGCTCCTATTGGTCGTAGCGATATGTTATATAGCTATACCTACTCTATAGCTTCCTCGATAAATAGGTTATCGAACACTGATGATGATTTTTTTTTTAAATTCATACCACTGGAATGGCTGGCTTATGTCCTGAAAAAATCTAATTAGTCCGTCAGTTAGATTATCAAAAAATATTTGACCCGTGTTTTCCCGGGAACCAAAATTGACGAAGTTACGACGCTTTTAAAATTCTCAATACGTCACACCTTCGCATAATTTTTAGTAAGTCGTGACGTGACATGCCCCCACTCCCGAGTTTTGATGCGTTTTCATCTTTGTCAATATTCACTGATTTACAAAAACAAAAAATAAGTGTCCATTATTATTTTTTCAATACTCTAAACTAACGGACTAAATAGTTTTGCAATTTGTGGATGATGGAATCTAGCCTATTCAGTGCCGTTACGGTGGTATTTCTAGTGTTTTGTTCTAAGGTGTGTCGAGTCCTAAGTTACATTTTAACCGACTTCAACAAGGGAGGTAGTTCTGTATTCATCCGTGTGTATTATAATAGCCACCAGATTGTTCTTTTGAATTGAGGCTGTATTATTTGCAGATTTGATGGCAATGGTGTATACGTGACTTTTCATCCATTCTTAGTGTTGGGGAATTCAATTTTATTAAGCGATTCGGTTGTAAGGCCAGATTTAGATTAGAATTTTCTGAATTTAGTTACTAAATGAAGTACCTTTGTACAGCAAGATAAAGTTAATGTGCGTAAAATATGTATATTATGTTGGCGATTTTCGTGACAAATAATTATAAACGTTATACTTATAAATCATTTAAATACGAAGTTTACTTGTTACTGATAACAATAAACTTTGGTACCTGTAACATGAGCTTAAACCATTTATTGTACATGTTATTTATGTAAATTACAAAAAATAAATTCATTTTCACCAATTTTACAAAAGAAAAGAATTCAACTTTAACAGTTAGTTCAACAATTCGTGACGGCCAATTATTCTAATACTTGTACGAGAACTATAAGAAATAAATTCAACATTTTAATGATGAGGGCGATAAAACGGTACCCTAAAAATGTAACCATTCGAAAAAACTCAGATTTTAACACAGGACCGTCACGAAGTTTTCAGTAAAATAAATAAAGTTTTTTAACTGATTGAGATAAGGGAACACGCAGGCATTTTTATTTAAAAAATTATAGCCATCAGCGGGCGAAGCAACACGAGAGGTATTAACAACCATAAAATATTTCTAGATTACTTGCTATCTGAGTGTTTGATCTGTAATTATGAGTTCTCTCCGTGTTCATGGGGTACGTCGCATGGTATTAATCAATGGTGTATTATATGGCTTATTAGTTGTTATGGTATTCAAGGCTCATTAGCGAGCTTGTACACCATCATGACGGGTTTCTTCGCCCATGAAATGTTACGTGATCAGCTAAGTTTGAAAAGCCCTTTCGGATTTTACTGCATTAGTTGGTAGAGTTGGGAAGTACTGATGCTCAAGATTTGAACCTCAAAGAGAGAGCGATGAATAAAACATAGAGTTTAACACCAGTGGGAAGGGTTGAAAATATTTATTACTTGACGCAATTAAATCTAAAGCTAGGTTCACAACACTGTGTTGGGGTGTGTTGTAGTGTTCAAGGCTGGCCTTAACTATCTAAGAGCCCGGGTGAGTCATGCATTTGGCGCCCTTTTATATTTTTTTTATATTGAAATTAACTTATTTAGCAATACATTTACCCACAACCCCGATAACTTCACACTCACCCCCATCCATCAGTACATACATTTTTTACTATTTTGTTTGAAAAACAAACAATGCTACACCTATGCCAAAATTCGCTTACTTATACTTACACGAATTATTTCTTCTAATTGGCAGTTATATAATTGAGGTATAGAAAAACCGCATTCGCTACTTGCAACAGTCACTGGTATTGTTAGCAGAATACGCAGCGACATCCAGGGATATCATTCTTAATACTTTATAATATTGTTTAAGGTTTTGATAGGTGTTGCCTGAATGACTTCGTGAACGAGTTTGTAGCCAATCACAACACATTAATATGGACCGAGCCTTATCCAAATGCCCTCTTATGTAAGTACTACCAAGTATTAATACGAAAAATAGAAGTTTTTAAACATTTCGAGAACATGAAAATGTTTTCTCTAAATGAACTCTTTTTCCACAGTCTATCGCCAGTCTGATCTGCCGAAGAGCTTTACGACCAATCTGCCACAGACGGTAATTACAACAGCCGTGTAATTAGCACTAATTGCGGATAGATTCAAACTAATGAAGACACCGAGCACTCGAGCGGTCTCCCATGGCCTTCTGCAGGTTATTATCAAACATGCAACTTTTAGCATTTCCTCATCGGCTTTCGCAATTTATACTTTGATGGAAGTTAATAGAATAAACACACCAAACACTGGCTCATATTTTTTTTTAATCTTTCCACTCATTCAAATGTGATGTTGTTTTGTTTCAGAAATGGACACGTTTTCTTCTCATAACAGTGTGGGCAACAAACCAACCCAAGCGAGGATATAGTAATCCAACTATGTACCTAATATTTTCTTCATGTCTAACGCAAGGGTTTCTAGTTTGAAAAGCTTTCTAAATAAAATGACCCATATTTACACTTCATAAATAAAAGCCGCTTGACCCCAATCCACCCCTATCGCGGTTTACTTAGTGGACTCAGCCTCAACGTTATCGGCGCAAGATCACGAGATTTCCCCCGTCTCCCCTAATGTTACCCCAATGTTTACCCCTAATGTTTCCTCTCGACCTAGATCGTGCCGTATCGTGTGGTCGGCCGAGGAGGGCCGTCCGGCTGTTTCCGGCGCAAATGACGGGCCGGTTGCCTGCCGGTTGTAGGCCGGTAGCGGTCTGCCAGCGGTTCGTAGAGTGCCGCACTTATTAGCTCATTAGGGCTGCTTGTATTGCACTTTTTGCCTATCAAAGGAGATGATTGTACTTTTACAAAGCTAGCCTAGTCATTCTAGTTAAATTTTTCCTCTTTAAAAAAAGACTTCCAGCGTTATATTATGGTTAATTTACTGCTAAATCAATGCTAAATCTTTTACATCGTCGAGACACCGACAATGGGCTTGTGTCCTGAAAAAATCTAATTAGTCCGTCAGTTAGATTATCAAAAAATATTTGACACGTATTTTTTCTTTTATTACGGGAACTAAAATTGACGAAGTTACGACGCTTTTTAAATTCTCAATACGTCACGCTCTGGCATAATTTTTAGCGGGTCGTGATGTCACGAGCCTCCACTCTCGAGTTTTGATGCGTTTTATCTTTGTCAATATTCATTGATTTACAAAAACAAACAAAACGTGTCCATTATTTTTCAATACTCTATCTGACGGACTAAATAGTTTTGCAATTTGTGGATGATGGAAACTAGCCTATTCTGTCATAAGGACTTTTTAAATCCAGGTTGCAGATAATTTTGTAATTAAGGTTGGGTCGCTATATAGGTTGACCAAATACGCTTAATTCACAAAGCCTAGTTTTGCATTAATTTATTTCACTAATCGTCCGACCGGAGGGGTCGTCGCACCCTCCAGAGCGGCGGCCGCAAAGTTTTTAGAACGTCGAACGAATACAAAGTCTTTCCGGAGCTCCCTACATCGGCTGTAAGTGTGGCTTGTTACTGTGTTTGTTATCTTAATCTGTTAGCAATGTGATTGCCTGCGTTGGTTAAGGAACGCGTGGGGTGTCGGCCTTTTTGGCTTGTGCCAAAGGAAGGGAAATTAGCGTAACGGGAACAGTGAATATTTAACGTTATCTTTATTGGAGTAATTTAAGGGCTCTTTGTTGAGATTTGAAACTGCGCAAGTTGTCAGAGAAATCGAGTAACAATCACTTCTGAAGATCAAACACAATAAAAAAAAAAAACTCGTTCTTTTTTCATCACCAGTGAACGTTATAAGATAACTTAGATAACGTCACAGTTAGTTACGTAGTTGAAGAAAGAGACATCTCGGGAAGTGTTTGCTATCTAGTTTTGGATACACGATAGGTGCGACAAGGACGCTCTTCAGTGAGTTATGGAAGTAGTAGTTGCTGAATTAAATAAAAAGTAAACCGTTGGGAGTCACTTTAGATCCTATGATAAACTTCGTGACTCAGGTGAAACAATGTCTTACAACACCACAACCATACATATTACACAACCACCACACAATTCGACACGACCATATGGCCGATCAGCATAAATTCTGCACTGGGAGTGTCCACCGTAAACTGTCTGAATAATACAGGGGATGTGCATCCCCCACCCCGATGCTATCTGCTTCCGGTCCGTTGGCCGGATATTGCCAACTGCACGCGCCATTGCGTCACACCAGCGCACGCGCCGACCGCGTCGCGATTTTATGATAATGTTGCAGGTTGAGGAGCAGGTAATGGCCGTTTTGTGGTAAATTACGGATAAGATAGAGCAATTTGTTTGGAATATTAATGTGTTGTAATTGTTCTGATTTTGAAGTTAAATGAGTGAGTTCAATCATTATAGGGTGCAAACATGGAATGCAAGGTAAATAATGTCTTTTATGCCAAAATAACTCATACATTTTCGGGTCTCCAATAATTTTCAGTTTTACAAACACAAGACTATGATCTGTTTCTTGTAAATCATGGAGGTATTAGCAATAACAACTAAATTGGTCTTGTCTTGTCCTAACTATTATAAGGTCGGTTTCCAGTCTTACTGATTCTTGCAAATAATGCCTTTAAAAATCGTAATACTTTCATAGTGTACCCACAGATCGATGATCAAAATATGAATCAAGTTTTTTAGTTTACAAGACGATATTTAAGATTTTGGCTTGTTGTTGTTTAATATGTTTGGCTTTGGTGCAAACTGTTAGTATAGGAATATTGTTTTTTAAATAAATAAATAGTGCATAGCAGCTAAGTTTAGAATTCCTTGTCGCAGTTGGAACTGCGGCTGCAGGTATAATAGCTACAATCTGGGGATCTTTTAGGGAAGCGTGCTCCATCGCCGTCCACTTTCCATTGCAAGCCTATAAAAAAGAAAACAAAAGATATCCTCACCTCATCACAAGCCGAACACCTCGGCTTCAGGGTCTCCGCGTGGTGCCGGCCGCAGTACAGCCGCCCATCCTTCCAGAAGTACACCATGTCCACCAGCAGCTCCTGGCACGAGGAGCAGACGAAGCAGCCGGGGTGCCAGCGAGCGGAGGGCCCGGCACGTGCCGCGGACACGCACATGTCGCCCGCTGACATCGACTCCTCACACTAAGGAAGAAAAGAGGAGATTAGTTAAGGCACGTCCCTGAGCAAAACGCAGCGCTAGCCGTTTTTTGTGCAGTTTCTGGAGCTATATACTCTTTATCCAGAAGAAATATCAACTTATAAAAAATACATTAAATTTCTACATAAACTTGGCTTCAAAATGGTAGATTTTTATTTTTTATTACTAATATAATGTTTAAGTAATCTCCTCACAACGAAACCAACAGATATGAGAAAAAAATACTGAAAAAATGCATCTTCTCGAAAACTAACGATTATTTTGATTTTGTACTTACACTAATGGATAGGCAATTTAATTATAAACGTTTCGGTAGAAATATTTTTTACAAACGACCAAAATTAGATTTTATAACGATTTTATTCAACATTCTGAGCGTATTCGCTATTGTATCTCTTGCGCTGTTATTGAGGGAAAAAATGCTCAAGTTTATTTGGTCAGGGTACGTCCTTAACATCAGAATTGTATTTGTTTTTTTTTTATTAGATGGGTACTCATCAAATGACTCCTCTCGCTCTGGGCGAAGCAGAAGGGAGTGTCAGACTCTTACTGACTAAAACCGATCTGTGTTCCAAATGCCTTTTGCGTTCCAGGGCCGCGGTAAGTCTTTCAGTTTATAAGTTGTCAGATGAGCATTATGTTACAAGTATAAGGCAGCAAAAAGAGAAATTAGTATAGTTAACTATGGGAAAAACCTTTGCCCCGTAGTAAGGTAAAGCATTGGCCGTAGTGGTGACTCCTTATACAGATCCATTGTATAACTCAAGATTAGTCAATCTGATTGGCAAAGTCCGGCTGGGAATTCCATAGCATTTGTCACCTTTTGTGACTTTAAAGAAAAGTTTGGAGGATTCTTGATGACATTTAAAAAAAAAACAATCGTGAAGCACAAAAATATGGCATATGGCAGACACAGAGATCATAAACTATCATTTCTATGAGGCACCCGAAAAAATATTCGACAGAAACCGCTTACGAGTTACGAGCATCTATTTAAGCAGCTATGACTAACAAAATATCTACTGTTACAATATCGGCACGCGCGGGTCTATTGCCTCTGCATACTAATTCGCGTAGATTAGAAAACGGCCTAACTTCCGACCAGTAATGTATTCCACTTAATACGATTGTCCATAAGTGGCGACCTTGTGGCCACCTCACCACCGCAGCAGAAGGACGACCATTGTTCTCCGTATGGAAAGACCAACGGCTAAGCGTATAAGGACCAAAATATTCCAAAATTGATCCCGAAAGTCATAAATTAGCCTTATTTGATGCAACTGTAGCAGAATATTGGGTTGGTATCACGACTTAGGTTCTGTAGCGCAGGGCACATTCAAGTGACCCCTGATAGGTAGTGTAGACTTCAAATTGTCAAGGTTGTGCCAAACTTGGTAATCATTCATACTTTTTCGAAAACCGATGATAATGTCAATTTAAGTTCTACACATTCACTCTGTTGCTGTATATAACATCATCTTTCTTCTTAAGGTGGAAGCGCCAGGGTAGCCCGCGAAATTCAAATATTTTTATTTTTTTTTGCAATTTGCCGGTCAATATGTGAAGCTGTATGTTAAAAACAAAATACGATTCGCCCGTAACGCATATTTATCTAAAGAATTATACCCATTTTAATTATCAATAAAACCCTCTAAGTTCATACAACTCGATTGAATGACTTTTCACGAAATAACATTCAATCGAGTTCTATGAACTTAGAGGGTTATATTGATGATTCAAATAGTTATAATCATTTAGATAAATGCTCTTTACGACCGCGAACCGTATTCTGTTCAACATACAGCTTCACACTGACCGGCAAATTGCAAAAAACAGAAAACATATTTGAATTTCGCGGGCTACCCTGGAGCTTCCACCTTAAGAAAACTGGTGAAGCTGGCTGACTCCAAAAAAAAAACTGAACTTCGTTATTCGATATTCAAATGTAACCTGGGGGGCTACTTTCTAAGCCCGAAGTCCTTAATTTCGGCCTTAGTTGCGGGCGTGATAACACGAATGGTCAGTTACTGTCTAATTGCGTTGTCATTTATTCTTAGTTTGGGTTCGGGAGTAATCTTAAGTCCGCAGGCGATACGGAGTAGAATACTCCCGCAAGTAAGCCCGAAACAACGGACTTTGAGCTTAGAGAGTAGGCCCCATGTCATCATAATGAATGAACGTCTAGTGTAGGTAGTACGCGCAAATCGCGAGCAGTCTCAAAATGGAGCCGCCAACAATAGTGGCCAGTCAACTCATTGCCACGGCATACCTATTCATATGACCGCAGTTTTTTAAGTGAGGGACTGATTCACGCGAAAATAGGGTAGAAGTGATGGTTGTTGATTTTATTTTGCACCCTCTTTGTGAATAGTAATGTCTTGATCAGGAGAAATGTTCTTTGAACAAGACATAAGATGGGACAACATAAGATCAGGGTTTGCTTCCATATTAAAACATCCAAGCTTAGCTGCTGGATGTGATTTGGGGGAAGGAAGTGTTTTGGGGGCCGAGTCACCCGCGTCCGTAGGAGAATACCCTTCAGCGAATCCCTACACGTGGTCCCTGGGTGGTGCTAAACAGGTGACACTAACCGCCTCCGTGGTCTCGTGGTTATACCACCTGATTCAGACCCAGAGGTCCCGGGTTCGATTCCCAGCGGGGGCAAATGTTTTGCTCGGTTTGGTTGGTGGTAGGACTTGTTCTAAGTCCGCCTGGCAAGCTACCACCATCATGTCTAAGTCTGTCGCCATAACAACAATGTTAACAGCATTGTTGTGTTCCGGCAGTTAGAGGTATGATAGCCAGTTCCTCTGTGTAAGAGGATTCCGGGTGAAACTCGCTTCCATCTTCGGCCTAATCATCACTTTCCATCAGGTGAGATTTAGGCCAAGAGTTTCCCCGTTTTGTAAAAAAAAAAAAAAAAAAAAAAATGTGATTAACCGCACGTCAGTGGTAAACAAAACCTGTTTAAACTGGCCTCATATTCTATTGAAACGCTGGACTACGTAATGCCAGCACAATATCAAAGTATACCTAAGGTTGCCTTTTTAATTTTAGAAAAACTGGCCCTATCAGGGTTGTTGTGTGATGTTTGATGTTTTAATTCACATTCAATAACGTACTTACTGACCTTATATAGAGCGATTTTATTAAGTACACTTCAAAAAGCACGCGGTCAGAATTATTTATTATTTACTTCGAGTTTTAAATAAACTTCACAAATACAACTTTATTCCTAGTACAATAAATTGTGTTAAACAAAGAACCCTTTTGCCGCATTCCTGGCACATTGTCGTACAAGGGCACAAATTCGCGTGAGGTAAGCAGAGACCGAGCTCTACGCACGTACGGGGACACCTTCCCAGAATGAGCATATAATTTCATTGTGTCGGTCTGTCGGCCTCTGTGATCCGGAGGCTTTTTGAGGCTTTATTGAACTGGTTGCTTGATGCGGTCGTTGTCAAGGAATATGGAAGGTTCTCGCGGATTTGAAGTCAAATATTGAGGAAAGACTCGGCTCGTAATTTGTCCTATTAAAAGATCTTACAACATTATTTTTCTTGTATAACCAAAGGAATGAGTGGAGTTGTTTCTACAGAACACCCAACCACATTTTGCCACTGATGGGATGAGATGTATACGAGCTCTTTCAAATCAAATAGAAACGCCTGTGCTCTATCTACAGCGATCCTTGCATATCCACATTTTTAGAAAAAAGGTCGGTAACTAAAACTTGTACCATCGCTTCTGTCAGTATTATAAAAATGCGTAGACACAAAGTTCAACGCTTCTCCGTCCATTGAGCAGGCCTAGTCGGCTACATTTCTGTCGGAATGTGTTGCGCCTGCGCGCCTTCATCGGATTCAAGGCACGATTACTACGGAGTGGCGAGTGCTGGCGCGCGCTGCGTCTGCGCCGCCAGACGCTCTCGCGCATGACTCACTGTTCCGCCACGGTCGCACGCCACAAGGCATGAGCGGTAGCGGGGGAATATCGTTTCAGGATCAGATAAAAGAAGAAAAAGTCAGATCAGTATTAGCTGTAGTAGTGTTTTAGCTGTGAAGGTTTTATAAAGGACTTCTCCGACGTGGCCGAGGTCTTTATGGGGACAAAGTAAACGGCATAGTAGAAAAATAACTATAGCTTAAGAGTCCTATTACATTTTTTACGGAAATTCATGATTTTTGCCGCTGTAGTTATCAGCAGCAGTAAGATATTTTAATTATTTGATCCTGAATAACGATAGTGCCAGTCTCTTTCTTGTAAGTTAGAGTTACACATTTTAATTTTTCTTTTCGTGTAATTTACTATAAATATTTTACGAACTCAGTTTGCAAAAAAAAATGTCGGCGATGGAACTTTGGCGGTCTAATTCACATTGTTACAATCAATTCTTTTAAAAGCTAAAATTACTAAAGGGTGGGTTGAATGTTTTACTTGTTTATTGGAGTTCTAGAATTTCTATAAATTCCTTGAGTTTTCACGGAAAAAAACGTAAAGAAAGCCTAATTTAAGCCAGAAATGTCTTGATTCAGCGTCCATTATGTTCCAAATAAGGGCAATTTTATCAAATAAATTAATGTGATATAAAATTTCAATCTACAATGAATGCGTTTCATTAGTTTTCGTTTGACAATATAATTAAACAAAATTACAATAAATAACATTAAAGTACTATATATTCTGCGTCAATTCAGCGCGCGCGCTTCTCAGTCTCGCGGGAGCGCCCAAATAAACTTTAATCCTATTCAGACTAGTAGGTATCAAAATTGTTTCGCGGACTATAGATGTACTCCCAACGCAGACCAACGTAACTTCGTTTATTGCAAACGAGCATTTACGATTCGTAATAGGGCTCTTAACGACACACGGAGTGGTCTATCAACTAACTGACTTAATCATAAACTCAAATTGGCTATCTCAAATCAAGTTTTTACATCTAACTCATAAATCTATTTTAGTCCCTTTTCTGTTCAATCGAGAGAGGCAACTTCATGGTAGAGGAAGATTTCAAACTATCCGTAACAGCCTGTGCAAGTAACAGCCGACAGCGGGAACCATCTTCACTACTAACAAAGGACGCAACTCAACTATACGTACGTGTCGCTCGCTTACCTTATATGGAAACCAGAGCTTGAAGCGGTGCCAGAACGAATAATGGTAAACTTTGAAGCCCCTAGTACAATATTACGGGATTCGGATAAGATCTTCGATGTCTCACAAAGCTGTTTCCCTTAGGACCACAGCTAACCCGATGTGGTAATTTTCTCCATTTTCGGAGAATCCTGAAGTTAGCCACGTTTGTGAGATATAGGAACATCTGTCTGTACTAACATTTTGCGAAGTTTACTTAATTATAAGCCTATGTTCGAGTATATTGTAGTCCCACGCATGTTGGCCTATTTCTTGTTTGCTAAACCTATATGAATGTTGGGTTAATCTTGGAGAAAGTCTTATCTCTAAGTTAGGTTTTGTACTAAAAGGAAATCTGTTGATGCATGCGTCATTTTCAATCATTAGAAATAATATAATAAATCTGATTTGCACGTTCTTCTATTAGTCATTCTTCCCGGATGCGAGGACCTAAAAGCAGTTGCTAACAAACAAATCTGATCCTGCGATCTTTATTTTTCTAGATTCTTAGAATAATGGCATCACCGGGAAACCTGGATATTTGGTTTCCGCACCGAATAATTAATGCGACAATAGGTAAGCTGTTTGTCCCGGCTGTTGTTACAAGTAGTCAGGAGTCATGAAATCTGGCACCAATCTTGCCGAGGGCTGTGTGCCAGTTACTGGGTTGTGGAGATCAGATAGGTAGTGTGCTGCTTTTTTCCTATTTTTCTGCTGAACTTTTCTGATTAATTTTGTTGCAGGATCCAAGACAGTTGTATCGTTTCACCGGGACTCGTCGGGCTTCTTTGGCTCAGCGTTTTTTGGGTGTTCATCACAGTTGTTTCTGGCTTTCAGGAGTTGCAGTGGTTGGGAATGTGTGGTGGCTACATCTCAAAAAAGTAGCTCCATGTAAAATACTGGTACTCAGTTGCATCCAGTTGGTTACACTGGAAGTCGATCCCAACATTATTAGGAAAATACTAGTCAGAATGCTTGAATTAATGTTGACGTCAAACACAAAAGCCTGCAAGCATTTCTCCTAAACATGATACAGCCTCGACTTTTAATACATTGCAGTACAATGAAGTTAATTCTAGCTAGTTGACCTTTCGCATCAGCTTCGGTGGAGCCGCTTCAAAACGCCGCAATGTGGCGAAATTCCGCGCCTCAACCTTGCACTCTAGTCTATGATTGATTCGTTCTATTTCTATCCAATCAATAAGTTTCTATGAATTGCGCTAACATATGGTTTGGCTGTCGGTAGTTTTGTGCTGAGCCATTTTTATTTCAAGGTTCGGGAGTTATTTTTTCGCATGACCTGGCACATTTTCTTGACGAACCTATATTAATTGAGTTCAAACTTCGAAGTCTATTTTCCGTTTTTATTAGAATTTTTGGCATTGTAACCATTACGGACTTTTGGTCAGAATCCCTCTTGGCTGAGTGGCTTTATGGTATATTTGCATAAAGATTTACAAATTGTGACTTCAGCAATGACAATTGTAACTTATAAGAAAATTAAGATCCATTTCAAAGCAGTCGCAGAACCACAGCAGTCATTTGTAAATGAAAAGGCAGGTACCATGCAGGTACATACACAGTTAGTCAATCAAATCAATTGCATGTAACAACTAAACGACACTGCATATTAAGCAGTCTCCCAACGGGCATACGGTGCCATTCATAGTCCCGAACACCGCTCCAACATGCATCGCCATGAGTAATACTTTGACTTTCACTCCTACGTGACAGACAGACGGACGGTCAGCTGAGCGGAAACGGAGGTGACGTCACACTCGACCATTGTTCACCTACGATTCTTGGAGCTTCGAGGGCCCGGTGATGAGGCCGGTAGTGATTTAGATGTCGGCCTGAGGAAATTGCGACTTCCCTGGGCAGGCATCTGATGCTGAGCATGCTAAGTAGTGTTATAGTTGTATAGCTGTTGGTGTTCGGCTCATGATGCAGTCGGTGCACGTGTAGGGGATGCGGTGTGCATTTAGACTGCATTGCGGATTGGAATTTAATTGATTTTGAAGTTCTAAATGGGAGTGTTTGATTTTTTGTTTCTATTTTGGCATAGTATGTGTGTGACTAGTGTAAAAGAGTGTCCATCACATTGAATAACAGGTTACTTACAACCACACTTGCAACTTTTCTCTTAAAAACAGATCGGAATTCGGAATCCCCGAAACAAAAACAAACAAATACGGGAGGACCACACAAATGATATGAAAAACGGCCAATCATCATCAAAAAAGTCATCACGGGCGAAATAGACCCCCGTCGGGAACAAATCGGCGCTAATTTGTTAAAAAACACAAGCGGCGAGGACCAAATCAAACAGAGGACCATAGGACCCGCCCCGATTGCCGTCAGGAACGATTTGGACTTGAAAAGACGCCGACGTGGATCATTCCTAATTATGAATACGAATTATACGTTCCTGGAAGCACCTTTCTGTTCAAAAATCATCCTTACTGATTCTACTTTAAAGGCGTTCCATCTTTTCTGGGATGGCAAAAAATGTTGGCCCAACTCTAGCAAAAACTTGGCCTAAGTTTCGGCAGGCTAATTACAAGGTGCCATGTACTGACGATTTGTAAAATACATCGCAAATATTGGTATTGGACTGACGGACCACCTACATGGATGTTAATTGGCGAGGAAAAAAGTGATGTGCTGTTGAAGATACTTTGTTTTTAGATATATTGGAAGATATTAGTCGAGATGCCGTGTTTGTATAATGCTTTTATAATTTTTAGGGTGTAGAAAGATTAAGTGGTAGATGATTCGTGTCGGGATCTCTTTAAGATCTTTTGGACAGCGCTCATTTTCTATCATTAGGTAAACTTTGCCACATAATGCAATAATAGGAACGATTCACAAACTGATGGATTGTGACAAAGTTGTACAATTTGCAAACATCTACTAGGTATACGAATATAATAGCAGTCGTTTATAGCAAAGCGGATTTGTTAATAGAGCAGCACTAATTGTCGTTATTCTATTAGCAATAATATTGGAGATAGCTGTGGATTGTGACAACATTTTACTGTTGCTTCACCGTGTAATGTAAGGCACGAGGCAGTAAGTGTTAGATGATATGAAAAAGTTGTACAATACTTACCAGCAGCCAATGCTCACTTGTATGCTTTCTTAAATTTAAATGTTTATTGTTGCAAGTTGTAATGTGCTCTGAAATGTATTGATAGACTGGTTTAATTTGTTATACTGCTCGGTGCATTGGATCTTTTAGTAGCATACGCTGTTAAATTAAATTAAATTAGCTGATTATCATTATTCTTACCATTGTTCCAATTTTGTATTGGCGCATCATGTACCCGTGAAAGACATGACATTGTTTTGTTCTCTCATTTTGGGTGTTTCATATATCCACTAGCATATTCTCTCCCACGGCTTCCCATCCACAAATCCTTGTTTCCCACAATTCCCACAGGTCTGAAGTGCGTCACGCGAAGGCCTACACTTGTCTTTTTTAATTTTCTTTTTTAACCGAAGATACCTGCAGCGTGCCCCCAGACACTTTTAACGGTTTGACGGCGTAACAAACAAAAGCCTTAACATCGCTTGCTTTCATACCATTGCTGGTTTGGTAGAGAGCATTACTTCAACGTCTTCAGTCAAAGCAGCAATGATTGTTGTGTCATGGTGTTGTATTGTTGAGTTTTTTAAGGAAACGCGTGGTGGTCGCGTAATATCGGGCGGATCGAACCGAGATCACGTATAGCTCGCGTTCCGGGAAAGCGCTGGCGAAACGACGGTATTGTTCAACAAACAAATTGACAAACAATGCCGTGCCATGTTGTTTGGTTCATGTACGGTTGAGGTTTTTGAAGCCCAAGTGCAGTAAGAAGAAGTATTTCTTGAATAGAAGTCATTTTTGTAGCTCGAACTTCAGTTTAATGGCCATTTTTTTTCCACTTGGCTTTTAAATGTATCCAAAAACAACTTGAAAACTGTGATTTATTCCAAGATCTGGATGCACCAAATGGGGGTCCAAACCAATGCCAATGTATGAACTAAATCCTTATAACAAAGCCTAATAATGACTGAAATTGATACTTGGTTCATTCACTCTCGAAGCACGTAAACCGCGTTTGTTCTTCAAGAACTCCTTTTTTAAAAGTAACCAAGAACTAGGCAGCTATGTTAAAGCTGTGATTCGACACCGTTATCATGTTATGCGGTGTTATAAACTATTATAAAGTAACGAAATGTATTTTCACGCCATAAGCCATGGGGTCAGTAGAACGCCAAGTTGCCGTCAAATTGAGCAATTTTGAGCCTCGTGCAGGCATAACGTTATTTAAGTGTTGCGTGGACCGAGAGATAAAAATATGTCGTAAGGCTTTACAAGACTGGAGAAGAAATTGAAGGGTAATACTACTAGACCACTTATATTATAAACTAGCTAATGCCTGCGGCTTCGCTTCCTTGAAAAATAATAACCTTAAACCTTCCTTGAGAACCACTCTATCCATTGGCGAAAACAGCATGAAAATCGGTGCAGTAGTTTTTGAGTTTATCGCGAACAGACAGATAGACACGGCGGAGGACTTTGTTTTATAATATGTAGTGATTATAGTGAAATGTAAATCTGGATGTTTGTAAACGAATCTAGTTTCAACGGAATTGAATGCAACTTAGAACACGGCCAAGGTAGATCCATAGCAACCTAATCCAGGATACGGTCATACTCTATAGTCCTGGTAGTACGTCCACTGGCAATAGATAGTATTCGATATTAATATTAGCTGAAGTAAATTCCTCATCACTCAACGTCTTCAACATGTTAATGGGGCTTTAGTAAAAAGAATATAAAAGCTCGTCACTTCATAGATTGTTGTCGTAACACGGCCACAGTTGGGCCGAGTGTATGTTTGTGCTTGTACTTCAGACGTGTGGACTGTGGGAGTCTCGAGAGGTTGGCTGTACAGTTTGCGCTCACTTTATTTGAGGCATCGGTCGTCGTCGGTCCTTATAGTGCCATAACCGCGTCTCCCAGGCTCTGTGACGCCTCAGACTGCTTGTTTTGAGTAAAGCTTTACTGTTTACGCAAAGGCGTCTCAGTAGATTTATGTGTGATTGCTCTATTATGCCCTTTCTTTTGATGACACAGTTGAGACTTGACTTATCTCGGAGAAGTTGTATCTCTATGTGTCTAAAGAAACATAAACTTGATTAAATGTTGTAAAATGGATGATCCAACTTGACGAATCACAGTATAGTAAGGATATAATTTAAAAATTAGGTTATTACGGCGGACCATTTTGTTTTGGAGGCATATTGGAATCCAAGTTTTCGGTATTGTGCTTATTTAAATAGAATCATAGAAGGGCACGCAATGGATTTAGAACTATATTGAATGACGAATACAAGAAAAGGGTCCATAAATCTGCAACAGAAACCTCGTTGAATCCATCAAAAACAAACTCAACACCAGAATTACGATGAACCTAAGAGCTTTATCAAAGCTGCGAGTTCTATCATCGTAAAACAGACATCACAATCCATCGTAGTAGTAAAAAAACGGGTCGTCGGCGCGGGCGGTCCGGCGCGCGTGTGAGAATCGGTTCGGCCATGAAATCGCCGCCACTACGCGATGGCCCCACTAAAAAACTGTTGAAACCACGGGTTTAGAGGACACGGGACGGAGACGCTGCGAGGAAACATTGCAGGTTTAAAAATACTGGTGAAATCGGAAACGATGAAAATAGCATGAATGATTGAGACGTTATTGATGATGCTTAAATCAAAGCCACTCCATTGAAAATGGTACATGCTAAGAAAAATAATTATTGTTTAAACTGCAAAAGCTACAAGGCAGCAGCAAGTTTGTTAGTAACAAGGTGTATTCAAGTTATTGAACTTATCTTATATCGATCATAATCACTGAAAAACTAACGCTGAGTTAAGTTTTTGGTGCAATTGTGCCTAAGAATGTTATACTTTTCGTTTCACTGCCAACGAGAAGCTAGTTGCCATTCGTCTGGCGCCGTTTGTAGGTCTTTATATTCGTTTACCTCATTACGGTAAATAGCGATCTCGTCACGGTTCTATATCTCCGTCAAACTAACAGCAGTTATGTTTCTTTATAATATGCAATACGTTTCTTTGAATTTCTCTTCACAACTTATTAGACAAGCTATTTCAATTATGACGACACGGCTACGATACGATTTATATGGATTAACAACGGCATCAACTGTTTTAGATAGCACATTTATTTTATCAATTGTAATCTAAGTTTAATAGTAATAAAAATATCAATAAAACACAAATTAGTAGATAATTTAAAATTATCAAAAAACAGAGATGGTCAATCTATTATCTCCGGCAGTCGGTGTAACAGATACCTCTCGTCCTCTCGGAGTTTTTCGACGGAGATTTACGTCTCTGACACCAAAATGGATCACTCCTATCTTCGACAACTTTATATTCTTTTAACTTTTTCTTTCTTTATCTTTTTTCACGCTAAACAATGCGTCGGTAAACGATAATTAAAAGTGGAGGCTGTAGCGCCTTTTCTAAGTTTTTTTTTTTTTTCTCTCTGGCTGTGGAATCTAATCCAATTGGCTTTCGGACGGACTAATTGATTGGTTTGGTGTTTATTTTTGTTATCTGTGGGGAAGATAGTGTTGATTTATTTCGAGTCGTTTGGTTCGGGTGAACTGTGCGTGGATCTTTTGACCGCATAGGTGTTGGATAATTTCGGTGCTGAATTTTTTTATTTTTCTAGGCATCGTCTGGTACACTAATTAATGTCTGGTTTCTCATTTAGTGTTGATGTTAGTGTAAGAGAAAAAAAAATCAAGAAAAGACAAACCACAAAAGTATTTATTTCCACTTTTCAATTCGACAGAATATAATATTGCCTTAAATTAGTTGGGCGTGACCGCCTGATAGGTGCCACGTTAATCGTTTTTAACCATTCATACATGAAATAAAGCATTGGAAACATTCACATAAAAATATTATTTTCCGAGCATAGGTTCATAAACAAATAATTAGAATAATAATGGAATTTCTTGAGGACTAACCGCTGGCTCTCAATTAACGTGCTCGGAATTTTTGCACTCCGCTTAAGGGTGAGCTCGTTTGAATAATATGTTATCGGAATTAAGCGAACCTGCTACATAAGTGGTTAAGGGAAAGTTAATGAGAACAGGCTTTAATCCCTTCACTCGTTGATTATTGACTATTAACCTGGTCCTCGTATTTTCATACTACAAACTCTGAGAGAATTAGACAAGTACAGGTTGAATGAGTCATCAATTTAGCTTTAACAAGACATCCACAATTATATATATTTTCATTATATCTTCAGCCATCACTCATAACTGACTGATTGTTCTTTTTTCTTGCAGAATGGGCTTGCTCTTGACCACAATCACGCCTGATGGAAAGCGATGGATGAGGTCTATGGTGGATCGAGCGTGCCCAGAAGATGCCTGTTCACTCTTTCTTTGAAGGCAGACGGGTTATATATGTGGGTCTTAATTTTCATCGGCTTCTTTTAATCTGAATTTTTATTAAAATTACTTCGAGCTTGGTCTTAAACAGCGGTATTCTAATCTCGGCGGGCGTGGCAAGCTCGAACCCCATTTAAATTATATTGAAATAAATGTTTTGTGTCGGCAGCCACACTGAAGCTGCTCCGTTGGGATCGGGACCCGTTAGTTAGGGTATGCCAGGCATGTGACCTTGCAGAGTTCTTAAAGGAATTTTAATTGTTTTTCGATGTGAATTTAGGTGGTAAGAATTTTGAGTTAATTGGTTTGATAAGGGTTGAAATTCAAGATGCATTAAGCCCACTACGGTTTCAAATCGAAATTATGGATGATCAGTGATCATTTTAGTGTTGTAGGAATATAAAAAAAGATTTGCCATCGATCAATGGTCAAGTTCAGAAGCTTTAGCAAAATAATGTGTATCAAATAATGACGGTGCCATCATCACACAATGAGTATCGATACAGATCTTTCTCAACAGACGCTTCAAGTAAATCCAGACCAAATAAACACAATCAACAACCCCGTTTAACATTATAAACTATAAAGCTAATTCAGATGAATGAGACAGAAAATAAAAAGAGAATCTTTAAGACCGGCGTCAGAGCGGGACAACAATATGTCATTGTATTTATATAATGGTTTGTCTACAAGCGTGTACGATTGTGCTTCAGTCCCAAGTGTTTTTTTTTCATTTTATTTGATCTTATTATTCATAGGTAAGCATTATTGTGTCGCGACCGAGATTCTGGCACCGGTGTGCTGGTATTTGGGTTCTTTGGATGACGGTAGAATCAATCTTAGTTAATTTACGCTTACATATAGATCAGTGAAGTAAGAAATTATTACAAACGACTCTTGAAAAATTTTCTTAAAAAGGGTCAAGTTCTTGACCTTCTTTAAAAATAAAAATTGAAAGGCTACTTTTAGGCAAATCTGCTTCATTATTAACCACATCTATACCATATAGCGAGCTTATCCAAAAAATAATAATTCAGGCCAAGACAAAAAATACCAAGTGAAAATCCTCGTCGAGAATTTCCTCGACAATTAGCCAATAAACATTATTTAGCTTTAACAGTTCAAGCATAACATTTACCAGAATATATAATAACTAAGCTCAAAGCAATCTATCAATAAAAAGGCGTACAGAACTACAGATCCCTTCCCAATAACTTCGGAATCACAAAGATTTTTTGTTCGCACCACGATTTTATGTGAGGAATGTGAAGTTTAGGAGATTATGCTCGTCGGCGGTACAAAGTCGTCGCACAGAGGCGCTCCATTGTTGGCCCGTCACCATCAATGCATGGAACTTTCCGCCACAAGCATGGAAACTAAGTCAATATTTAGACGATATATCGATACAGAGAGAACTAACAAATGTAAGGATGTTATTATTGATACGAACTAGCTTTGTATACAAATTGAATATAACATAGGTAAAAAAGAAAAAAAAATACGTATACCATATCGAGTTTGAAGTAAAAGCAGTTGATAGCACAGATACTTTTGAAGGTGGTGATCTAAATATAGGTAAAGAAGAAACACACCCTACAGCGAATGCTGTTGAATTAGATCTTTCTAGAACATCAACTACCATTGCGAGCGAAAACTGAGATACAAACACCTTTCAACACAAATCGCCATTTATGACACAACTCCTTTATTTTCCTCAAGTAATTCTTTATCTATCCAAACACATTGTCTGTCGCCGTGGGAACTGCGGCCCGTTACTGCTATCTTATCGGCGATAGCTCCGTTTGGCGCGGCTTTGTCGAGCGATACCATACCCACTTGCCCACTTGATGGCTTAATTGGTCAACTTGCATGTTTTGGCATTTTTATGGCTGATTTTTTTGATGTTTGAATGCAACTCGTTAAATATTTTACATGAAGTTGGGATGTTCTCAGAATGTAATGAGGCCTTTGGCTTATGTTTTGTTGTTGTTTCGTACCTTCTTTCCTGTTTGTTAATTCTTATAAGAGTTCAGTGAGAGCGGAAAAATCTTGGAAATCTCAAAAGCAGGAAAAAATCTCTTAAATTTAATATTAAAATCATAAGTTCCTCACTAACAAGAGCACTTACCATCGCGAGTTCTAGGTCACAATTTTGTAAGATTCCTACAAGACAAATTGTTCCTAATGAATCGAAATTACGCATTTCAATACGAGGTTAATTTACAATCATCTCACTTTGTATTCATCCCCATAGTGACGGCGCAGCAGGCTGCGACCTTCACCTTGCTTGTGCTGTCGTCTAGACTCGGCGATTTCCTACCAAAAGCTTTTGATGGAGTCACACAGCTACTTTACATCAACTACATCGCTGTTCTTGTTCGAGATCACCCATCTCCGGACGGAAGCTAAAGATCAATGTATAATGGACAAATAAGTGAATTCTTGTAGTCAAGGAAGCTTTTCCTAAGCATTACCGGAGTGGAGTACCCCAGTGTGCGCTATTAGGACCACTGCTCTAAGGTGACCCTTTGAAGGGCACCCTTTATGTTTTTAAGTTGTTTACTCAGCGGTGTACGCAGTAAATAGGGCAATTGAAATACTACTATTGGAATTTAGTTTAGGCGAGTTATTTAATTAGTTCTAAGTACTACAGGTAGGTATGCCATTTTTCATAAAGAATGAAGGCCATCTATTCCACTCCTGGTTTTCCTGACGTACTCGTACGATAAAATAAAAAAGGGCATTTTTATTTGCTTGAAAAAGGCAATAAAACCAATGGGACGTTTGACGGCTATGCGTACAGGGATTACATACTTAAGGTACAGTCGTAGTCAGACGAATCGTGCCCCAATTTAAATATTCATTACACAATAACAATCGGGGGATAAAAAATCGAGTCAGCGACAGATGACAGGCAGACATGAAGGTTCGGACACGTCAAATAGAACAGTAAAAGCAACAATATAAGATAAAGTATAAGGGTGTGTTTTTTTCGATGAATATTGTATAGGATGATTAACATAATCGCGACAAGCTGCGAACCGACGCGGGCGTGTCACGCGCCTAAAGAAACTAATCAAAATGCAAACATCAGTTTGGAAATTGATAAAAAGTTGACGAGAGCGAGCATTTAGTGTTCGGTATATGCATATATATATTTTTTTAGTTTAAGTGTTTATTTTTATAAGAAAATACTATAAACATCACAATTTCAGCAGGCAGAATATTATATTCACCTTTAATTATAGTATTACCTAAGTCTGTTTCTGTATATTGTGTTGTCAGTTTTTACAAATAAATAAATATGTAACCTGACAATTATTCCTTTACTAATTTCATGAAAATTATTATGCTTGTATCGTTTACTTTTTTCTAAACTATAGCTTTCTTAGCTTCATCACAAGCTTTCATGTTTCAGTTGGTAAACTTTCCTATAAATGTACGTAACCCTAAAAATGCGGTTAAACTTTATAAATTAGTAAAAAATATTATAAAAAAAACTGTCTCATCGGCCCGTGGCGATGTGTTATCTAAATAGATTGTATAATGCCTGTAGTGCTTTCGATAATCTTCGTTTTTGTTAGCTTGCACCCCTCAATGTGTTTGGATACATAGTAATTGATTCTTTATTGCTTTTTGATCGTTTTTAATGCCTTTCTGTTGGTTTATCTATTGATAATATTTATTTTATAGTATTTTTAGATTGAGTTTACAGATGTTTAAAAATATTTTATGATTAAGAGCTATAACGTCGTTATACTTGTATTCATAAATGTTTTATACTTTAAATTATATTCAGTACTCAATATATTTTTACAAATATCGTGGACCCTATCGGGCACAGCGAAAGTAGGAGAGAGGGCTTAGGCTGCTGTAAGATTTTCAGTTTTACAGGATCACCATCAAATTGCTCTATTTAGGATTTTCAGTTATTAATGTTTTCAAAACCTTCCTGCTTACGAAACATACTTAACAAATGCATACATTTGTTCATCGGCACAAGGTATATTCCGCTAAGTTTTGGGTGGTCGTGATTACGGGTTGTCGGCCAGAGCCAGAGGCCACACACCTCCGCCTCGGTACCTTATGTTCTGTATCACTGCAGCACTAACTTGTACTAAAACCTCTTTATTCGCATCTTTCAAACCTTAAACTTATAAGTTTATTGCTGATTCCTCACGTTCTAGCAAGTTTTTTATGTGTAGTGAGAGACGATCAAAAGCAAAATATTTTACTTTGCTAGGTGTATTCTAAAATCCCTTTTCCGCTGCTTTTTTAAATGGTTAGATATAACGTGTTCTGCGAAGTATCTAATTATTACAAAAACATATATTTTTTTTTAAGTATACGTTTCAAATCACCGACTTCCAAATACGAAACAGTACAAAGGACAAATTAGCTTTAATTTTAGATGTCAGTGTTTTTGGTGCGGTTTCTTCATTATGTGATACCGGCTTCCATATTTGGAAGTCGGTCATATTTTTTGTAAAAGTTTTTTTTTCTCACTTTTCATTGCTAGTACTAAAATTGCTGATACTCCCCAACATTTCAATCAGTCTATATCAATTGAATTGTTTATTTCTGAAGTTCTTCATCATATCTTTGTGATATTTAAATGCAATAATTTCGGAATAGTTATTCTTGTTCAAAAAATTTAACCGATAGCAATACCGGCAAAAGGAGTTAGGCCCGAACATACTTAAAATATATATAAAAAGGCGAAGTGATAATCTCCAGTTTTTTCGCAGTCGGTTAACTGTAAGATTAAAGTTTGTTAAAAATATTTTGTGCTTGACTGTACTTTTCATGCTGTAGCTCTATGGTATCTAAAGAGGTTTTACTTTAAAAACTTTTGCAATGAGTAAAAAGTGACAGATCTATTTTCTTCTTTAATCTGTCAAAATAAAAATAATGCCATAATCACAGAGTACATTTTTATATACAGCCACAATTCGGCCATCATAAATTTTCTGTGACATGAATAATGGATTTGAAAGATGACGAGAAATCAAGAAAATGGTGTGAACATCCACACAACAGTCGTTATTTTGAAACCAACGCAGGTCAACTATTTGTGAAAAACATAAACCCATTTGATACCGTCGCAGGCAACGCTGGCGATGTCAGGGACAATCTGCCAAATAAACGAAGGAATGAAGAATTTATAAATATTTTTGATAACAAGCCGAATAAAGAACCGAATAAAAAACCATCCAAAGATCGTTTTAATGAAATGTACACGTTGAACAACAAATACAAGGAGCATATGTCCTTGAAAGAACAGTATGACGCTTACCAAGGTGGACAGCGCAGACCGCACGCTCAGTCCATGATGAGTATGTCCGCGAACACGTTTAATACACAACAGTCGTTTCATTCAAGTGATGTGTTCAAAGCTTCACGTTACGATTATCAAATGAAGTTCGACAATTATGATCAAGATAATAACAGATATGGAGTATCCTGGACTAACGAGGAGATGAGCGATCATATCGTAACAGATGGAAATGAAGAATGTGAGAACAACACTTACTGCCAGCCTTCGCCGAACATGTACAATCAGGAATTTGTATATAAAACTATGCAAAGAAATGCAAGGTTACAGAAGATAGTGAGGAAACTAGTGATTGAGCGGGAAAGAGAAAAGCAAAGAGAAGCATGGAACAATTACATCAACGATTTAAAGAATAAGCACAAGTATTATAGTAACGAACCAAGCAGGATCTCGCCGCAATACGTCCCAGGCGACCATAACACACCGGAGATGTTCGATGACTTCTGCAGCATGAGATTCAACTGGCGCCAATCAAACCCCTGTCAGCAGTTGCTGGAAGGTATTTATGCAGCTCATGATAGCACGCCCTCGACCACAAACATCAGGAATCCACGTAACTATGATAGCAATATACCACCAGAAGTCGGATCGTTTATTTCCGATGATGATCGCTGTTGCCATCCCTCTTGTTCGCAAGCCAGTATAATAAGGTTGAATAAAGAACGACAATGCTATGCATGCAATTTGCGTTCTCTTCCTTCCGGCAGGTACTTTCATGGTAACAGCGTGATGGTTGATAACAATCGTGCACATGGGTTTAATAGTATACATAGCAATGCTAGGCCGTATATCCCTGTACCTACTCATACGAAAAAACCACGAGGTGCAGCTGCATCTATTCTGACAGCGAACTTACCTCTAGTTAACGAAGAAGACTGCAAGGAGCTAAATGCTTCTAAAGCCGAAATATTCCAAGGTGGCAATAATATTTATTTTCCTTATTGCACAGAAGAAACACCAAGTGAACAAGACGAATCTTTGGAACAAAACCAATATGTATTAGTACCCGTTAAACATAAATCTATAAAAGGATACGTGAATGCTAGTGCCCCCTTGACACAGGAATCTTCAAAACTTGATAAGGGAGTAACTGTACCCTCTAAACACGCATCTCTGGGAAGTAACAAGGATTTAAACAGTTCCAATAAAGTAACAGCTTACAAAAACAAAATGGTTGAAAAAGGTTGCAATGTACAAAAACCTTTAAAAAGGTATGAGGGAAATGAATTTAATCATCAAAAGAACGAAAGTTTTAAAGAAAACTTTAAAAAAGTCAGTGAAAACATTAACAAATTAAAAGCGAAAATCCGCCAATCCGAAGAAAATACAAAAATAAAATCATTAGCCAATATTGAAGAGAAGATAGACTGTTTAATGAAATCTATGAACTCCATCATGTCAGACATTCAAGAAAAGAGAAACACTCTTTTAACTAAAAGGAGTGCAGCAGTATCAGCTTGTAAAATTGTCACATCCAACCGAACTGTACTGAATAGACATAGCAGTGATCCTTACAATTACAAAAGTGTAGATTACTTGGTGCAAGACAGCTCCAGGAGTTTAACAATTTCTGAAATGGTTCCCAATGAGCGCAGAAGAATCACAGACAGTAGCATCTCGAAAATGGAAAAAATATTAATAGAAGAAATGGAAAAGAGTGACAAAGCTAAAAGTGACATCGAAGAAATATTGAACCGGCGTACCGACAGGAGTTGTTCTCTGCAGATAACATTTGATATACCGACAAAAGAGAGATCAACTGAAGTGACTGATTCTCTGTCTAAAACTAGAAACAAGTCTGATGAGAAGCCTTTAACAGAGAAGAGAGAGCCTTCAGGTCAGAGGGGGATGACGATAGCTGTGAATACTGATCCGTTGGGTTTGTTAGCTCTGTTGCGCGTGTCTACGGAGACGGTGAAGAAGATACTGTCGTACGTGCCAAACATGCCGAACCTGAACTGCCAGTCCTACCTGTCGCTGCTGCCGCTGTTGCTGCCAGTAACGAGGTGTGTGCAGCACTTCACCTGCAACATCTGCGGTGCTTCGTTCAATCAGCCGTCTCAGCTGAGTACTCACGTTAAACAACACAATTTGGGAAAGACGAGGTAAATGATCCTGTTTTTTTTCCTGTTTCTAGTAGCTTTGTAACATGCAACTGTTTTTGTAAGAAACTGATTTCAACAACAGCGTTTGCCAAGTATTGTCCCAACAAAGTTGGAGTCAGCATCCAGTCCTCAAATGGAGCTTGACATGGACTGGCTGCTTTTCTGATCTCCACAATCCGGTATTAAAGTAAACTTTTTATTGATTTCAGGGACTGCTGCGTGTGTCGACACGCGCTTGACGTGAAGTGCGCACGCGCAGCTTTGTTCAGGTGTCGCCACTGTGGGCAGAGGTTCACGCGGGCATACTGCTGCGAGTTGCACCAGAAGTCTTGCGGCCGGCAGCTGGGCAGGTCTCATGACGTCACTTCCAGCCACGTCCTACTACATTAGACCAGACAATAATCATCCTTCTGCCCTTTTTTGAGAGTGACAAGTCTTATTTTAGTCAAGCGTTATCGTTCTAAGTTTCAACTGCAGTGATCTTTCAAATTCAAAAAGTATTGTCGGTATAGAGCAGTGGTTTATTGATCAATAAAAGTATTTAAAAAAGTTTGTTTTCATTTTTGTGACAAAATTTTGGACTACCTTCTAAGTTATCAGTAACTTTCTTATAACAATCATGGAGTTCGTGTTGTTTGTTTTATGCTGTATAATAATTTACATATTTTTAAAAGAAATTTAATTATTTAACTAACCAGCGAGCTCTGTTAATATTTTTTGTGTGACACAGTGGGTCGATATCGGCGCGGGTGGACAAAATCTATACTTTTTCGTTATAATTGGACGCAGGGTACGTGAATGCTGTCAATGGTTCTTTTGTGAGTGCCGCAGTGCATCCATCATGCTTGTTTGTACGGGGCTTAGGGACAGCCATTATAGTGAAATGGGCATGAAATTCCGTCGATGCCTCACAAAGGAGGAAAGCAACATTATATGTAATTATGTCAGGTTTGAGGTGAAGCGTTATAATGATATTATAGTTGCCAACGATTCGCCCATTGTGCAGCAAAATGTTCAAGTAAAGATGTTGTAAAATGACAATAAAAGACCATTGTATTGTTTGCCTATTAAATTGATTGTCAGAGCAAAAAATGGATAGCTTTAATTTTTTAGACTGACCAATGTTGGAGCCTTTAATAATACTTATTTCGCTGTAGTATTTTTTGGACTAAGTACTACATAATACACGTGGAAACCGTGTGTCCGAAAGCACAGCTAGCCACCCAAACTATTCTAAACACTCGTGTATCTCTTAAACACCGGATGGTGACAATAAAACTCCTTGTGACAGTTTTCGATTATCTCTTCAAAGGTTTTTTTCGCGATTTCGGACACGGCAGTTAGAATCAGCACTGTTGTCCCACAGCCGAGGTGTAAATTCAATAATAAGGTGAAAATACAATAGGTTTTTGTGCTGGGTAGTGCGCGCTCGCCGGCTCGACCCACCGGGGCGTCTGGGAGCCGAGCCTACTAATTCATATACCGTTAAATATTTGCCACGGCTCCGTAAGATCATGTCTGTCTGTTTGTTTAGGTGAAATTGTAAGTATTGTTGCGAATGGACGTGGGAAGGAAGTTGTCATAAAAAATATCTTACGTTTGAATTGATTTCTGAGAAATTGTGCAGTTTCTCTTTTACTGCGCCGCGGTTAATGTTTGATAGCGATGCTAGTGTTAATTAGTGGTCGTTAAGACTTGAGTGCAACATGTTCTTAAGTAGTGGCAATGAGTTTTGCATTTTCATGTAATGGCATGTACACTTCAATAAGATCACCTTTTGAGGGTGCATGAGATGTCGTTGGCGATAGAATCTTCTAAGAAAGTACACGTCACTGATTTTGCATCTTCAAGTGACTTCAATTCTTCAATGTCCTTAAGACAGCCTTTCTTAGTTTTATAGTGTAGAAAAGTAAGTTCTTTAGCTGTAGAGTATTTTAATTATTTTTCTGTGTCCTCCACAAACCAAGACTTAACATCCAGGGTGCCAATCAAAGGAAGTCACACAAGATAAAGCTACAAAAGGACTACTATGAGAGCCAGGCACCTGCCCTTATCAAAACACAAAAAAGTTCAGTTTATTATTGAGAAGCCAATATTTGTTAATCTAATCACAATAAACACGGGGTGGCCGCGGCACGTGGGGCCAATCTTATCAATTATTTGATAAATACACTGCATTACCAACCGGGAGAAGTTTTTTGTAGTAAAACATGTCAATAAAAAGCTGGATTGATAGCGAATTAAACAATAGGCCATAAAAAGAAGGCGTTATACACTGGGGAATTTGGACTATTATGAGTGTTCTGTTAAATCAAAATGTGTGGAATAACTTGGAGTTTCGCCTTTATTTTTGCATTTTTTATATGTTTTTCTTACAATTAGAGCAAAATACTGTAGCTTACTCTAAACTAACATGCTCACCCGTTCTAAATGGACCACACCAGTTTAAGGAATATCTGCACACAAAATATAATATAAAAAAAGTTTATATTCAAGACATATTTATTGCAACAAAATTACAAAAAATACTAATAAGCTAACACCTCTGATCTCATTTATTTGTGAAGAAAATTGCTGAGACCACTTTGTGAGCGCATTTCAATGATTGTTTATTTTATATCAAAGCTATAAATAAACAAATAACCACTTTACGCCTGAGATTTAAAAGTTCATTCTCCTTTGCAGATATTTTTAAGATGATCTTGATAAAGCTGATTATGACGCGCTGTCGGGCAAAGGGTTACTTTTGAATATCTTAATTTTATTTTTTGAGCGCCATTTAACTGGTTTTTGTACGATTGTGTTGTAAGCACCTTATGGTATTGAAATATTTTTATTTTTAAAAATAGTAGTTATTTTTGTCCACGTATTTCGGTGTGATGGACCATTGTGCATGTGATGTATCACTGGAGATTGTTGAAGTATTAAATAGTGGAGTAGAAATGATTTTATTGTTAGGAAAATGTGTAGTTTGTCATCGTCTTGTTGAGTTGAAGTGGTATAGAAGCCTTCTGGGTATACCTAACATAGATACATATTATTATTACATTATATCATTATAGTAGAGTATAGATTTCCTGCTACAAATAGGCTAGTTATTTTAATATCGAAGAGTCCCAAGAAGTTGAATTAGAGAAGGGTATAGCCGGCAATAGTCTTTAATCTTAACAAAGCACAACGTTCGTCTTCATTGCGTCTCTCAATCAAGCTATATTATAGTTTTAGGCTTAATGCAAGTGCACTGATAGTAAATGACTATATCTATGGTTTGCTTAAAAAATGCCTTCGAAACGTGGTGCTGGAGGCGGATGCTCCGAACCCCATGTCGAGCCATACGCACAAATGTTTCTGTCCTTTCTCAACTTAATATCAAGACCCGATTCTCGTCTACAGTTTGCTTGCAGCGTATTTTGACTTATTTTGGCCACATAATGCAAAGGGGAGATAGCAGCCTTAAAAACTTGTAACTGTTGGCAATACCGAAGGCCGACACCAACACGATAGTCTGACCAAGTAAAGATTCCTCATCCTCAAGCAAATTCCAGTAGGTGTTAATAACAACTTTGGACCCAAATCGATGGAAGCAGATGGTCTCTAAAGGAATCCAGTGACCGTGATCCTCAGTAATGAGGTACCGACTGAATAAAAAGAAGAAAGAATGTCCTCATGCTTAACTGTGATAAAAACAGAAAATCGTCTCACAGTATCTTACCAAACACCAGCAGGCCTTATGAAGTCATAATTTTCCATTAATACGGAAACGACAAACTGCATATTAAAACTTGTGTGACCATTTCAACATCCTATAGCTAGTATATTCTCATGGCAGTAAAATGGAGAGGCTTCCTGTCCCCCAGTGTATCGAGGCAGGCCAGGGTGATTCAGAGGAGATCGGATGTGAGTGTAACCAACTTATTATAACTTATGCGGTTCCAATGGGCTCGGATAAGAAGTTGACGGAAACTATTATTAGCTTCGGTATTGACGCTATTGAATGAATTTTAATTTTCTAGTCTTGGTTGTCTTCAGCAGGGATCCAGTCTAAGGCGTATGCTTGGTATTGATGTGCAATGCAACTAAGATATACGGTCTTTTTTTATTTTTATGGATGGGAAATCATCCAATGACTCCTCCCGCTCTGGGTGTAGCGGGAGGGAGGGTCAGACTTTTACTGACTAAAACCCATCCATGTTCCTTCAATGCCCTTTGTGTTCCGGAGCCACGGTATCTCTTTCGAACAGTCCCGCGACTCCGGCAGAGTCCCGCGACTCCGGCAGAAGATATACGGTCTTCAGTTCTTGACTAAGAATGTCGTGTCGAGCAGGTCACATCAATAGATAATGATTTGGGTTGATTGTAAAGTATGAGGAGTGCACTTTACTTTACCGTATAAGTACGTCAGACTGAAACATACAATATTTACAAAAATTGAAATTCTTTAAACATTTAAGGTTACACGGCTCTAAAAAGAGATGGACCTGTATGTCTGAATAATCATATAAATCATATAAAAATTAGCATGATCGAGAACTCTAGAAAGAAATACTAGCATTGAGATTATGTAAACATGTCGAAGTGAATATTTAGGCAAAGTGAACGACAAGTGAGCTGTCAAACCATACAAACGAGATGGAATCACAGCTCACATGTCGTTCACTTCACCAAGTGTAAACAGTGAGATGTCAACAGAATAGACTGGCAGCTTGTACCTATTCTGCCAAAAACGGGAACAGGCTGTCTTCCATCTTCGAAAATCAAAGAAAATTAAACAACAGAGGTATATTTTACATCTTGGCTACTACAGAAAACATATCCACTCATAACACTTCCGGATGAGCCATGACTCATCCCGGTAATAGGGCAAAGTTCACGATTGTCTTGCAAGTCCCATTCCCATAAGTTTAATAGCTCCATATCCTATATTGTTATAATCCGTGCGTGTCGGTGTGTTTGTTGGTGGCGGAAACCCATGCAAATGCCCATCGCGGGCGCTCCCGGGGCACGTTCGAAGCGTGCGCGGCGCATGCTTAGCGGCCGGTGACGTAGGCCAGAGGACTAGGAGTGCAGAGTGAGGGGAGGTTAGGGCCCGCGTGATCACATCGTAGGACATTCAGAGGTTGCAGTTTCGTTCATCACGGACCGCTTTTGTCTTCCTTCCTATCACACGATGGTTGTGGTTTCGATGCGAAAACCTTTCAGTATTAATATCGACCGACTTACAAAAATGGAGGACGTTCTTCGTTCAACTGTTTTTTTATGTTTGTTGACAGATTTCTTTGTCAATCGTGTACCGCTCTTAAAAATCCTTTTTCTATTTGAAAGATTAGTTTATACACCCGAGGTAGTCCCACTGTCGTCAAGACAGGATCTGAACTAGATATCCTAAGGATATCGAGGGCAAAACTGGAATTACACTGGACGTGGATTATATTATTTTTCTTTTAAGTTCGACTTAAATAAAGCTCTAACACATATGAGCGGTCGAAGTCGAAAGAGGAAGGGTTGGTTTCACCAATTATCAAGACAATTTAGTAATAAAATAACCACCGCCTCGGTCCTCATGCTCTAAGATTTGACAATAACCTCAGAACACTGATTATAAATTCTAACATGAGAGTTATAATGATTTGTGATTCTGATTTAGGGGCGATAGACATGCAGACAGAACGCCACAGATTTGATTTATCCTGTCCACACATGTCCACACAATGGACGATTATTGGTCCTATTGTAATTGTGTGTTGTAAATACATTGTTTAGACGAACTTCATTTCTTTCTCTTAAGTAATTTATGCTATATTGTTTAAGGATTCTATAGGATGTAGCTGAATTATAAATTTATTTTTGGGTCATTTATTTTCTTATTGATTTTTAATATAAACTAAAGAACAATCTGCAGTAGGTACCTACTTTATGTACAAACGCGTATAAACACTAAATAAATCATTGGGCATCAAAAAACTAATCCACATCGCTGTCAATGGCAAAAGTGCCCAGAACACTGGCAGCATTGCCGCGTTGAATGGCAATGCCTTTGGCCGAAGAAAAGCCCAGCCCTCTGGTCACGTGAACCGTCGACAAGTTGTTTGCTGATGTCCCGAAATACTCTATGTGTACTCCGACCCCATGGCATGAAACACTAGGCGTGTTTCATTGCCAAATGGCTCAGATGTATAACTCCCAATTAGGTTATATTTGCGCCTTTTGAGGTTTTCTTCATTTTAAATTGAATAAAGATAAACACATAAACAATCACTTGCACTTAGAATCACTCACTTCACTTTAGAAGCTGCATCTGTATCACTTTATTATGATCCTCGCAGTCTGACCCTGATCTCTAAGATTGAATTATTCGGAATTGATTTAATTGTTGAGTTGTTCTAATTGTGTCACTAACATACAAAAAGTATATATTATATTATATTATTATACAAGTTTATTTATTGGTACTGACTGACACTATACAGGGTGTAAGGGACAGCCCTCCACAAATTAACAGGGTGCTATCAGCTCCTTATTTGAATCATATTCCAGTGGAAATTGTCTCAGGTTTTTTTTTTTTCGTTTTTCAGTTTTTATTGCTTTATTTTAATGTAAACTTACATTAACTGTATGCAGAACTCCATTAATGTAGATGAAACAGCTAAAACGAAAAAAAAAAACTAATGACCGACGCATGAAATAAGCTGTTAAACACGTGGCGCGAGCGCGGCTGTCCTTTCGAAAGCTCGCTGCGCTGCCGTTCGCTGCGTGCGTTTTGCAGGGGTAGCGATACATTGCGTGTGAGGTAATTAAACAAATCAGTTTTATTGGATTCCCATAAAGTTCTTGAAATAATTTCATGTACCGGTCAACTTAGTACGATATACTGAAATCACCCTATCAGTTTGTGGAGGGCTGTCCCTTACACCCTGTATAAGTCATTGTTCGAAATAAATAATTTAATAATAATAATATTGTGCGAATGCCATGCAAAATAGATACGAAACATTTACAAATGGCTAACAACTAAGACGAACACCATATAAGTTTCTTGGAGGACGAAAGGATTCCGTTGCCTATAATATGTAAGATAAAAATAATCCCTAATTGGTTTTTATAGCAGACACAACTGTTGAAGAGATAAGATGCACACCGCAAAAATAACTAGATAAAGCTTTTAACTACCAGAGAGTATACGAGGAAGGTCATCCTACCAGGAACCCATAACCCACATCGTTCATATAGACCACCACAAACCCGACAGCACTTAGCTAGCTTGTGTGCCGCGCAGGCGTCCTAATGAAATCATTAATATGGCCGGGCAGGGTAGGCTGCCATATCTGGGGATATCTGGGCGATCGCGATCGTTTAGCGCTATCTGGCAGCTATATCGGAGAGGTATCTGGGTGACCACTGCCCCAATCGTGTCACAGATAAGGTCCTGGCGCCCTATGGAATCTGACGCGGATGTAGATAATGTATGGAATGGGCTTTTTTAGTTTTTCGAAAACGTAGTCACTAGGATGAAAATTATTTTATGTTATGAAAGATAACTCTAAATCACAATATTAAACGGAGAACACTCGTTTAAATAAAACTTAGGTTAAGAGATGTCGAAGGCTCGGAGCATCGAGTCAAAGAGTGCACATTTATTTTAGGATCGTTTTTTTTTTCAATGTGCGTCATATTTATACAGGCACCTAGTAAGCAATGAAATATTTTTTGAAAAAGGTGTGTGTTATAATTATTTGGACTCAAGTAAATATCACATAACATGGTGGATCTTATCTACCATCTGTTCACGTGACGTGCTCATTTTAATGTAGAGCGCACTAGACCCTCACTGGCACATCTAGCGCCCTATGTCATGGGCCATCGGCGCCTGCGCATTATAGGTGCGATGGTTCACGAGTGTTTTTATCGTTTTCGGCGGACAGTGGACACTGGGCAGTGTGCGGTACGGTACGGTGCGGTGCGGTGCGGTGCGGTGCGGTGCGGTGCGGTGCGGTGCGGTGCGGCGCGGCGCGGCGCGGTGCTAAGCGAGAATCAATGTATTGTGTTCCTGGAACAGCCTCGCTGGGGAGTCCTGAAGAGGTTGGCGTGAGGTGGATGAGGTAGTTAGAGATTTATTGGTCAAGTTACTTGAGATACCAAAGTTAAATGCTGTGTGGGTGACAAGTTACTGTTTTGCTGTCTTATTTGTTACAGTAAATATTTTAAGAGTTTGCTTTTAAATATGTTTCGTCAGCTCCAGTTAGAACGAAACATCAATGCTGTGATAGGTATGTCCTAGTCGTCAAGGATAATTTATCAATGAGCTCTGGTCTTGCAGTAGTGTGTGCTAATTCGTGAAGCAATACCTTCTAATCAAATGATAGTAAACGTTTGCCGCATCCACTCTCGAGTGTGCTCACTTCACAGCTCCGGTCAGAAGCGCTTGGAATGTGCCGTCCACGAAACAAAATAAAAAACGAAATAAATATATAACGATCCTTTATCAGATCAGGACACAGATAATGAATTGACCCATTTAGTATGTGAATCATTCAGTGCAACCCAACCAACTTACATATTGCCACCCAAAAACTCGCTGCCCCGAACTTTTCGAAGGAGATTTTAGTTTTAGCGACCGCATAGCTAACTTTGTCATCAGATTCTCGATTTTAACTCTGAGTTCGGAGTGTTTGTTTTGATAATAAGACGTAAATGATCGGCAATAATAATAAATTAACAATATTCTTGTATATTGGCAGTTTAAGCCCCGTGATATATTTATATTGGACGAGTGTTCTCTAAATTGTGGTCGGGCGTCAGATACAACACTCTTCAATAACAAAAATCATCGGAATTGAGATGTTTTGTTGTTAAAAATAAACAGATTTTTGCTTAAAAACTGTCTTACCAAAAAGGAAATCAATGAAAAATGTGAGCAACAAGAAACCCTTTTAAATGATTCAGATATGGTATGGTGTGGTATGGTAGGGAAATCCGTCGAGATCTTTTAAGATAAAATGGTTTTCCTTATCATGTTTATCAGAATCGAGATAGAATTAAGGAATTCTAAGTGGTCTTCTGGAATTTCTGATTAGAATCAAGGTTTCATCGAGCAATTCTGTTTATTTTCAGTAGGTAAACAACATTTGCTGCGGAATTTGTTCGAAAGAGTCACCGCGGAGGAAAAACAGATGGGTTTTAGTCCGTAAGAGTCTGACACTCCCTTCTGCTCCGCCCAGAGCGGGAGGAGTCAATGATGATTTCCCATATTAAACCAGCGGCCAAGTGCGAGTCGGACTCGCGCACGAAGGGTTTCGTACCATTATATCTATAAAAACGGCAAAAAAAAATCAAGTTTGTTGTATGGCAGCCCTCTTAAATATTTATTTTATTCTGTACAGTTGTATTTGTTGTTATAGCGGCAACAGAAATACATAATCTGTGAAAATTTCAACTGTCTAGCTATCGTGGTTCTTGAGATACAGCCTGGTGACAGACAGACAGAGAAGTCTTAGTAATAGGGTCCCGGTTTTTACCCTTTGGGTACGGAACCCTAAAATAAGGTAATTATTATTTAAGTTCTGCCACAAATGTACGACAACCTAAGTTACAATGTCAATATTTTCGGAACACAATTTTCAGCACACACTTCAGTGAAGGTTGAAAGGTAGTAATAATATATGGTCGACCGCTCTGATTACATCGACCTACTGATTGTAGATAAAAGTGGAGGCAATTATACAACACCCGGCAATTTTATAGAGCTGCTACAAAATCTAGACTTCACGCGATGCCAGGTCAAAAATATATATATTTTATTTACCGTTTATGAATCATCTTGACAATGAGTACCGTTTTATCATGTAACTCACTCTTCTTACGTGAAGTAGTGAAATTCCGCTGCAACTGTTTCACAAACACCGACTCCGACATGGTATTATTTGTTGTTGTTTTTTGCGCTTCATGTCTATTGAAATTATATTTCGATATCAAGCGCAAAAAAACATCAACAAATAATACTTTTATTATCTGTCTAGATTTTTAATACGTAGGTACCTAATCGATTTGAGATGTCTAGAAAGAATACCTTACCACCAGATCCAGATAATTGATAACGATTATCTTGTTTCCCTAATTTTTAAGGGATGACTGATGCTATGAATTTTGCCAATTAACATTTTGTCACGCGATAAACTGATTACTCTTAGGTACCATTCATAGTAGATAATAGATACCTAACTACACAGTTTTCTCATGAAAAAAAAATAAGGACAGGCATCCAGACATTGTAATAAATTAAGTAAAACCTACAAGAACGACATCATAGACTAGGCTTTTAATAAACGCAAAACAATTGAGCATCATAAAATGTTTTGCGTGACACGTCTAAGGCTTCGTTCTAACTTGCGACAAGTCGTGCGACTCTGCAGTGATTATTTACATTGATCAGTTATTTAATATAATAATAATCGTGCGTCAAGACACGACCACGTTTTTGTAGACAGCTAATATTTGCGTGTTTTAATTGTAAATGCAAAATTGAGTTAAGTTTAATGAAATGGAACAATAATTAATACAAACTTTGCATGTGCTACAAATATTATAATTTATTTGATTTCATTTGTACGTTGTAGCTACTTGCAAACGTCATGTTAGTCGCTTGTCATGCCTTGTACCAGTCGTGTATATTAAGCAATAAGCAGTAGAATATTTAACTTAGGTACATCGACAACACATTAAGTTGCAAGTTAGTTATTCTCATGTAATTTCGGCCACAAATCCTATTGTGATGCTATAATTGTGCATATAGCTAATGATTTGAATTCCCTGCCGGAGACTTTTTCCTGATAGCTACAACCTCCCTAATTAGTAATTCTAAAAATAATGTCCTCTTAAATAATAAAGCTTTACCCTACACTACGCTTTCCCAATAAACCTTTCCTTTCAGGTCCATCATTCTTACAAAACACAACATCGAACATTTCAAGTGTAAGCAAAGACGTGATCAATCATCGTCCCGTTCATTCGTTCATTCATGTTCACTCAATGAGCTGTTTGTTCTCCGATGTTTGAAGAAGCGTGTCCCTCGGCCATGTTAGCGCCAACGAAGACATTCTCACCGGAGTGTCACGTACGGGTCCCTCGGACCTTAGGTCAACAATGAGAACATGGGCGATGTTTAAATCATTCATTGGAATGGTCCTTTGAGTGTGGTACTTGCGTCAAAGAGGATTTTTGTGCTAGTTTTCAAGTTATTTTTTGATCACCTGGAGCACGTTTGCTACAATTAACTTATATGCTTTCGATGACAGCGATTACATGACTCATATCATGAAAACACAGTTCATCATCATCTGCCTAGCCTTTTCCCAACTGCATCTGGGTCTGCTTCCAGTCAAACCGGATTCAGCTAAATACCAGTATTTTACGTGGAGGGCCTACTGCCTACCTCCGTCTACCAGACCTCCTCAACCCATTAACTGGGTAACACGGTACTTCTTGGCAAGACTGGAGTGAGATTTACTGGCTCTGACAATCCGTAACGACTGCCAAAGATCTACAAATGACAGCCGGGACCAACGGCTTTTAACGGGCTTTCCGAGACACAGAGGAAAATCGATACGTTAAGATGGGCACCCATCCACAGACCAACCTTGGCAAGCGTTGCTTAACCTTGAAGATCGATCCATGTCACAATGACAAGGTATTCATTGTTTTTTTTTGCCCCAGTCTAATTCTAAGAAAGAATTAGACTGGGGCAAAAAAAAACAAATAAAAACCATGAATTTCTTACGATTCTGTCGCAAAGTCGCATATGCATACGATGCCTAATTTTGTTCCATCTAATTTTCGCTAGGCGCGGCACGATGGCGTGTCTAGCCTGCGCCTAGGCCATAAGTAATTACAGCCAGACTGGGCGACCTTCGCGTTTCGCCCAATTCGCCCTGAATTATGTCCACTCATATATTTTGTTTTAGATAAGTCGCAGTTTTCATTATTACGTTATTATAGGGTGGTTCACGTGAGGCTGACCTTAGTCTGCCCTTTAGAACGTGTTGCCATTGTGCCAAAAGTACTGGTTAGAATGCTTGGGAACTACAATTTGGGGGAAAATTTTGTGCCCTCTCGGGTTGGCTAAGTTTAAAAGCAATTGAGACTAACTTTTTTCTTCTAAGGTTAATTGAAAATAGGCGCCGACTCTAACTCAATAGGAGCGACAAGCGAATAACCTACTTGGATGTCTTAACTTAATTTTATCCTAGTCCACAGTCATATTTGTAAAGGATAACGACAAAATTAATAAACAACACAGATTTACCATAAAAAATACAGATATTGTGAAGGAAAAACGGTCATCTTAAATGCACTACATTTTTTGTGGATGGTGCTGCTTTTATTGTAATAACGAAATGTATGCAATTAAAACCCATAAAATTACTTAAAGCTATTACCTACACAACAAAGAACTGCAACATTGCACATCACTAGGTACCTACGATTAAACACTAAATCAGCTGAACATACTTCACTATTTATGTCAGGATTCAAATTAAACAGGAACAGATGTTACATTTCATAGCAAATAATTACAAAATATTTTTCTGAAAATGTGTGCAATTCGTGCTATAAGTGGAAGTTAGCGAATTATTTATATTTCCATGAAAACGAAGGTTAATTTCATGGTGTCTCAACGTTAGCGGCACGCAACCATAGACAAGCGGACGGGAAATATCATCGGTTTGTATTGTTTAGTTAATAACTATTAAGACCACAGATTTGCAATTCGTTATGTTTTGTCTTTACTTCTAGTTAAGTTCTTGGTGACAGGCGTAAAAAGGATGCCTAAATAAATTTGAAAGTATCAAAGCATGGTTTCATATAAAATAACCTCAAATTAATCATTAATATGCAACTCGTATAGAATACAAGCTTTTACCCGCATCTTCGCTCGTTTTAAAGTAGCCTATAACTGTCTCCAGGGTATGATCTATCTCTGTATCAAAATTCATCAAAATCGATTCGACGATTTAGACATGAAAGCACAACAAACAAACGAACTCATTTTAGCAATTATACCTAATTGTGTATCATATTTAGCAGAAGCTAAGTAATTATTGATTACCATTTAATTTCCTGAATAATTGTCATAATTAAGGTTGTCAACAAATTATATTAAAGTCATTGACTTGCTCTTATATTATATGTCTGTGAACACAAGCAGGTAATCGGGTCACCTAATTCAATAAGTATAGATAGGTACTTAGATAACTGTAAACAAATTATATGAGGAATACGTTTTCGGTGACTTATTATGTAGGTACCTGGTGAAAAGCCTACACATAATCTGCTGCATTAAAAATCTGTATGGAGAAGATATGGCCAAGTTGTACCTACCATTCGAGTACCTACAGCTAATGAATTTACTGAAGTTATTTTGAGTTTTTGTTCTGATATAGTAGTAGTGCCACCAAGGGCAACCTGCTGCCTCCTTCCATTGTAAAATGCTCACAGTGTCATTGTGCTCCAAATATTCTCTACTTAAATTTAACATAGCCATTCAAAATTTCGCTTTATCTTTAGTTCAAAGTCAAAAGTCATTTATTCAAATTAGGCTGAGTGCCAGCATTTTTTGAATATCAAAGTTCTACATAAAGACAGTCCCGCCCGTCACCGCTGGGAGGAAGAAGTAGCGCAATAAACTCCCCAGCAACACAACTGTCTGTTAAGTTTTAGATACTTGAATGTAAATGCATTTCTCTAGAACCGTCAGCAGCTATCGCCTGTACTTCCATCCAGTTCCTTGCCCCTTGTCCACCCCTGTCATTTCACAGTTGAGTTCATCCCCGTGATTGCCTGATCCCCAGCCGGCCACGGTATCCTCACACCTGTTCCTCCGCGGTCGAGCAGCGACGTGATGCCAATAATTGATTATATAAAACTGCTTTGATTGAAACAAAGCCGACTGGTAAAGTAGTACCGTTAAATTGGTGTAGATGAAGAAGTATTTTGATGGTAGTCCTTATCTATGAAGTTAAAGTTTGCACTTACGGTAGACAGACCTTTAGTTTAAATGAGATCCTAAATTGAATAGGAAGTCCTGATAGAAAGATCTGAGATGATTTCTAATCAGCTTTAAGCTTCCAAAGATAAGAAATTACTGCCTATACCGAATCATATGGTTTACCTCATTTGTTTTGAGAAGTTACAGTGTAAAAAGTACCTATCATACTAATAAGTAAGTAAGCACAGATTGAATTGTCTAAGTATGTCTAAAATAAGACTCCTAAGAAGTAGAAAAGGCATTAAAAGTTTCTGTAAGTTACTTGAAATTATAACGGTGAAATATATTTTGACGACATGGGATTCAATGAATATAAAATACTATCGCAATTTATTTACATAGGAATACCGTATTGCTGATATTATGTTGCATTAAAAGCTAAAAATGTTTTCGTCTATCCCCATATACTATCAAGCCATTAAATAAAATTCCTCGCAAATATTCCGTAAATTCAGCACGTTAATCCACAACAATACCGCACTACTCACGTGCTGCACCAAATGCCACCATTTTTTGTCAAACTTGCAAACACTTACCTGGAAAGAAAAAAAAAAACACATTAGATATAAATTGTATAGGGTCTTTAGAAAAGGTCGCCCACCTCACAACAGATGGTGGATCAATAAAATTGGTTTCCGATATAAATCGACGAAAGGTGCAAAAATCGGCAGAAAGGGAAACGGCAACTGTGTAACTCGATTACAGAATACACTTACAGATGATACACGCAAATGATACAGGAGTTTCAATCTTGTTGGTAAGGGAATATGCACTCACGCAGATGTACCACAGTGGTAAGATGAAACGGCAGGTAACGGTAATAATAGTGATGCAGAATGTTAAATGAATAAAGGTTATACACGTGTCGGCATTTAATATAAACCTGGTGGTATCTGTATAACAGTCCATGACCAAAAAAAAAGGTAACTCACGGACAATAGCCTTCGAGAATACGAAGGTGCAAAGCTGATTCATAAACTCAGGGCAGCTATAAATCCTAAGTCGTGTTTTCGCGTGCTAAGATCTCATCGAAAACTAACAACACTGTAATATCAATAAAAATATTGCCCCAAATAACACGGTTTGGCTCATAATTCAGAATAAATAGCTCCCACCAAATTGTATACTTTCACCGATAAAGAAAAATCTGTTTTGTACCTAATATTTTTTAGTAAGTAAGTTTGAAGTTCGTAATGAAAATATTATCAAAACGGAGCGTGTCTCGCACACCTTGTGGACGTATCGTTTGTTCAATCATAACCGTAGGGAGCTTACGACTAAATATAATTCAATGTACACCCTCTTCCTGCCAAATATACGCTTGTCACTTACCACTTTATGATGCAGTTCTACTAACACTTATCCGAGAGAACTAAAGATCCTTTTCGCTTAAACGAATTCGTGGTAAGTTCGTACGTACAGGCAGGTGTGCCACGAGGGTCTATACTAGGCCCGCTTTTAGAAGATATTCAGCATCTTTTGCCACGTGGCGAGGGGCGTAGCTCGCAGAAAAACCATCACATCTTTAACTTCCGTAAGTAGCGAACACAAATAATGTCTATGATGTTTTTCCGGTGTTTGTAAGTGTTTGCCGATTTGGTAGTTTTCGAGTGGTATTTGGGCGTCGAGTGGGTCACTGTGGGACGGCTGGGGTCAGTAAGAGCTAATTCGAGTGAATAATGGCTGTTATTGAGCACCGTGGGTGGTTGGTATTTATGTGAAATTATTATGTCGCTACTCATGAACAGACTGAATTGTCTATGCATATCTAAGGTTCTAACTCCTTAGAAGTAGAAGAGGCATTAAACATTTCTGTCAGTGACTTGAAATGATAACGGTGAAAAATATTATGGTGACATGAGATTCAATCAATATAAAATACTATTGTAATGTATTTGTTCAGCTTACTCTGAAGAAGTTGTTATCTCAATAGGATCAGTAACTTCGAGTACTTCATTAACAACTTTGTTGATATTACTTATTCCTGTAAGGGTAAGTAGGTTAGTGTGTCTAAGCAGCTGTCTTGGGTACCGGTTCCAGGTTTTACAGCTAATGACTGACACTGGAATAAAAATAAAGTGCCTTAGTATCGGTTTGCTAAAACCACTCGATGACTTGGAAGGCTCTTTAAAAATTATTTGTTTGTAACTGTTATTAATACATCTGCACATACAGTTACAAATGGCAAAATAAAATGTGTTTTACGAAAGCCAAATAACATTCAAGACTATTAAAACTTTCTTACTTTTCTCACACACCTTACAAACGAAAACACATTCGATATTATGCCAATTTTCAACATAAACAGTGTTTAAGAAAATTACCATAAAAATGCTGGAAATTAAACAACTTATTTATGGCACGCACGTTAAACTTTAGGGCGCAACGTTTTTCATACTGTACTAAAAACCTGGGCCGAGATTGTGATCTCCAAATTCCACCGTTTAATGGAAGTCCTGGTCGCGTGAGGATATGATGGGGGCTATGGTTTATACAACTTATGGGAGTATGCCTCGTACGGATTTATGATTCACCTAGTCAGATTTTTTGATGGCTACAATCTTTATAGTGGAGTTGGTGAGAGTTGGCGTGAGTATATTTTTCGGGCTAACATTTAATATTTCTAACAAAAATCTGAACTGTAGCAACTGATAATAAGCAATAATAAGGAATTAAAAAAACTGTTTTACTACAAAGTTTTCAGATTATTATGGATATACAGACCTGCAAATCTGTAGTATTGATATGTTACATCAGTTTTTGCGATCGCTGCCTGCAAAGTTTTCTTATGCTAGAATGCCGTTGTTTTTTTCGGAGAAATTAAGCTATTAATTATCGACTAATTCACATGAAAAAAATCACTGTGAATATTGTAATTTCCGCGACATAGTTACACGTGCTGCGCTGTAACTGTTTTATAGCATGCAATGCTAATGTTGCACTTACTGGCATTTAGTTAGCAAAAACTTAATTGGACGCAAAGTGTTTGTTACTTTGTAGAAATGTGTTGAAAGTTTTGTATTCGTAATAGTTTTGGTCACACGCTATTTGTTTCTGGAAAATATGAAATATACATTCAAAGAAGTTTTTTTTTTGGTAAGCAACTCGTTCTATGCCCTAAATCATGCAGCTAAACTGACCTTTGACCAGCATTTGACATAGCTAATAAGGTACCGTTGTGCCAGCGACTCGAACTGGTAGTTCCAAGATCATAAAGAAGAATCCAAACTAAAAAGAATCATGAAAATTGGCTGACCATTAGCGAAGATACTGCACCATATCTTCCTAATTGATAGATATTAAACCTCCTTCTCCTCTTTTAAAGCCGGAAAAAAACCCATTTTACTCATTTATTCAAAGCCTAAAAAGTTCTTTCACCGCCAATTCTCTAAACCCGAACAATACGTCGGCCAAATCCTATGTAAGATAAAATCGAGCGGGTTGACAAATGGCCGGGGCCCTCACGCTACATGCCGTGCCTACTGCCTGCCCCCCAGCCACGGGGGGACAGCGTACCGGCAGAACCAACTGAAAACTCAGCGTTTTTCATACGAGACCACCGAAAGAAGAGCTATTGAAAATTGGGAAATAGCATGGAAAATACGATTTGCAGTTAGAGATTGCTGTTTGTTGGAAAAATTGAGTTGTCACATGTTTTGATTAGTGTTCTTAGCAGAAAATATAAAAATAACTTGGTACTAACTGTGGGTAGTACCTGAAAAGAGTACTGAAAATCATTGTTTCCGTACTGGATTCTTTGCGGTTCACGCTCAAAATGGGCACTGAAACGCCTGTTTTATAAAATCCAAGTTAGTACTATTTTACAGGTATTTTAATGACATTGGTATGGTATAAGTAGTAAGCAGGTAGGTTGCTAAGTCCAGAATTCTTAATCTTCCTAAATAAGAAAACTTCCAAGTTTGCCATTAGACTTGCTAAAACTGATTTCGATTAATTATCATTGCCTTCTATGGTTTCTATTATAAACGGCTTCTGGATGGCCTAGTAACAATAACAAAAAGAAGGTTCTAGGTATACTGAAGTAAATAAGGTCAAAGCCAAAGGTATTTACTGAAGGCAACCCACGCAATGTCGAGGTAAAGACAATTGCATTGAATTATTGCCATCATTACGATAGAATACAATGTTGCCAACATCTGACATTGAATTTCCTTTGATTGAACGGGAAACGATATAACCTTATGGCAATTTCCAGATAATCTAAGTATTAGTTCTATAATAGTAAGCTGGTGAAACGCGACCACTATATTATACACTAGCTGACCCACGCAACTTCGTCTGCGTCACATTTTCCATGAATGCTCGGCTCCTTTTAGTCTTAGCGTGATTATATGTACCCTATAGCCTTCCACGATACATGGGCTATCTAATACTGAAAGAATTTTTCAAATCGGACCAGCAGTTACTGAGATTACCAACTACATACAAACTTACAAACAAATGTTACCATTTTATAATTAGTAGTACAATTATTAGTACATACAAACTTACTAACAAATGTTACCTCTTTATAATATTAGTATAGATATTAAATATTATATATTATTATACACTAGCTGACCCGTGCAACTTCGTCTGCGTCACATTTTCCATTACTGCTCCGCTCCTATTTATATTAACGTGATTATATATAGATACACCACTAATTTTTAATTAGTACAAATACTTAAAGGGCTTATTAGAAAAGGTCTTGTTATTATATATGTAAAGTCGCAATAAATAATATTCATAAACAGCAAAGTTATTAACGTTTGCTTATATCCCAAAATGTCACTCAATTTATGGTAAACGAAAAAATAAGCAATCCAAACTTTTCTTTCGCACTTTAATTGGGCTTAGGACCAACAAAACTATCAACTTTTTACAATTAAGTAATTTTTAAGAAATCATTTAAGATACTCAAGTAAAAATAAATCAAATTAAACAATTTTGGGATTTCGTTTTTTTTTACTTTTGACTGCAAAATTATGATCAGTAATGGGTACGGGAACAGCCCCATTTTTTTTGTACTAATTAAAAAATAGTGTTGTATACGCCTATAACCTTCCTCAATAAATGGGCTATCTAACACTGAAAGATTTTTTCAAATCGGACCAGTAGTTCCTGAGATTAGCGCGTTCAACCAAACAAACAAACTCTTCTGCTTTATAATATTAGTATAGATTGCATAATATACAAAATCTACGTTCAGTTACGTATCCTGATCTCTCTCTCGAATTAAGAATATAATTATGAAGAGGGTACCTAATGCAGGGCACTGTATCATCTCTATCGGTTGAAATGCCGACCAGCCCAGGTACATAATCTCCTGGTACAAACTAATCTTGAATCAAAATCAACAAAACCAAGTAAGTATCGAACGAATGGTGCTGAATCAAGTGGATTCTTAATTTCGTCCAGAACAGTCCAAAAAGAAACACATTTTCTCCGATTTTTACTGACAATATTGCTGATTAATTTAGTTTGTTTTAACATTTTATAATAATAATATCAAAAAAGTTTTACTGGGTTCATAGAATCGATTTATTATAGAGGAGCTCGTGGCTAAATTGAAACAGCCGCACGGGCCGATCTTCAAGGCTAAACTATAACAGACGAACGCATCGATCTTCAAGGTTAAGCAATGCTTGCGAAGGTTGGTCTGTGGATGGGTGACCATCTTGACATACCGAGTTTCCTTCGTGCCTCAGAAAGCACGTTAAGCCTTTGGTCCCGGCTGTCATTTGTAGATCTTTGGCAGTCGTTACGGATAGTCAAAAGCCAGTAAAATCTGACTGAAATCTTGCATTGAATGAGTTGTGGAGGTCTGGTAGGCAGCCGCGCCACGTAAAATACCGGTATTTAGCTGAATCCGGTTTGTCTGGAAGCCGAGCCAATATAGTAAGGAAAAGGCTAGGTTGTTATAATGGTCACCCATTCACAGACCGACCTCGGCAAGCGTTGCTTAACCTTGAAGATCGACGTGTTCGGCTGATATAGTTTAGCCACATTGAAACATAATACCAAATATTCACCTCTTCTGTTAGTAAAACAGTTTACTTATGGATAGTGGATACAGGTAACTCTCCGGAGGAGACTCTCCTCTCCTCCCAGTAAATCGAAAAACAATCTAGTCATTCAATCAAATCCATACTTCCATAGCTATTTATACATCAATATTATACGTCTCCTAGTTAAATAACATAAAACATGGGGCTGACCTTATGCTACTGCGGAGAATCTTAACACCGCGATTCAGAAAAACGCGTCATAAGTACAACGCCATCTATCGATCTACAACGTAACTGAACTGTCTTTATACTCATAACTACTCATAAGTTCAAACTTAGAAGCTTACAAGTTACGATAAATAATGATATAATATAATAAAATGTTCACTTTTTTGCCACATTTTAAGTTTAATTAAAAAATAACTCAAAAATACATTGTTTCGGGGTCTTTTCACACATTTCTTATTAAAAAATTTCTCAATAGATGGCATTGCAAGTATCTGAAGTCTCAATGAAAACAACCTATTTTAGCGCTCGATGAAGTTTCTTCGTAAACTTTAAAATTCGATATCTTTTGATTTTTTGGGTCGATTTTGATGAAATAAAGACTAAATGTTGCTCCGATTATCATTTAATATTTCGAAGTACCTAAATTTTGAATCCAATCGGTGGTTTATGCGTGATGCTCCTCCAAATGCACAGACAAACAGATGCACAGACAAACAGACGCACAGACAAACAGACAAACAGAAAAGAATTTCAAAAACTGCCTTTTTGTGTTCTATGTCATTTTTCTGACATTTTTATGTATTTTTTATGCGAAAATATTCAATGTACAGACACGGCAACTCTACGATTTTATTATATGTATAGATGATGGTAAGTGATAATGTGGTTGATGATGGAGCACGCTTATATAGAAGTAACCTATTCACTCTTGAGAGACCCCCAGGGTATAGCCAGGTTGATAGTGTTTTCTTCAAAGTTCTATTTTCCGTATGTAGTTATTCAAACGTTTTACAACTGAGTGCTAATTCTTCTAATTTTCACATTCGCATCTCAATCGCAAACTGTCAAATATGCAATGATATTATAAGTAAATTTACTTATAATATCATTGCAAATATGTATGAAAAAGGCTTTTTTGACAGTTTGCGATTGACATGCGAATGCGAAAAATGTTTAAAAATTAGTAGAATTGTCCCTCAGTAGGTAGGTATTTTAGTAATAACAGTTATAGGTCGTTTTGGATCGCCAAAGTGTCGTCGGTTGGAAAATGAAAGGCTCTCCTTTGTCAAATCATTAACAGGTACTCATTTAGAACGGGCATGCTCATGTTTTTGATGTTTAAAAAATTAAATAAAGAAACATTGAACCCTATATTGTTTTCATGAACCCAATTCACCCCGGTAAGGGTATCAAACTATCAAGCGATATTGCGATACGTATCACAATTTAATGCTAACTAAACGTTAATTTAATGATAGTAATTATCATTTATAATCTCCCTATAAAAACACTTTAATGTTGTCCAAATTGTTCCCTTTATTTCAGACTCTATTTCTTTGCAATAAAGAAATCATCTTGGGCTCTTTCCACCCCTTAATTTGTTCATTGTTAATAATAAATCGAGCGTATGTTCTGAGAAATAAAGTTCAAAGTAGACTGAGAAATATTTAAGAAACGTAAAATTAAGTTTGTATAGCAATTAAGGGGTGTATTTTGTTAAAAGTGGTTTCAAGATGTTAGGGTTCTCGTTCACCATGATTTTCGATTTGCAGTTTCAGTTATTTGTCAAAGCTCTAGATATACAGGGTTATTCGTAAAACACTAATAACCTCTTAGGAAGTGAAAGTAATAAGTACCTATACATTATGAACAGCGCTGTTAAGGGGTGGTCAGGATAAAAATTTCAGAGTAGCATTTTTTTAAAAATTAAATGTTAAAAATAAATTTCAACGGTTCTGGAGTAGCTTTTAGCCAACTTATAAAAAATGTGATTTCAACATATTTGAAAACTTTGATGGGTGAGGTGTTTTCAAACAAAACTACCTTACCTACATAGCTGTAGCATGCCAACACAATTCCATCATTTGAGTCGTTTTTTGTTCCATCGTATGTTCACTATCGCTAAAATACCCAATCATCCCGTTGTAATTTGAGCACCTGTCCAAATATCATATAAAATTCAACAGTGTTCAAGTGTTCAGTGATACAGTCCAGTGCGTAGCAACCCTTGCTCGGCGCGAGCGCACGCCAGATGGCGCTGCGGGGGCATTGACTTCTTAAATATTATTTTTTCGTTCAGAAATCGCGACCCCTAAGTGCGGTTAGGAAATTATAAGAACTACCACGTTTCATTTGGACTAAGTAGTGGCGTTGTGGTCCCATTATTTTCTTTTAGCGTATTAAGAACGATTGGGCTTTCGTTTTTGTGAATATGAAAATAAAAATGTAGTGCATGCCATGCAGTGTGGTTGAAATATATGCACGTTCTTTAAATGACATTGCGCCACCTACTTTTACGGCTTAGGTAGCTTTGGGCGTTTTATAGACGGTACCAACAAAATACCCGTTTTAAATAGAAAGAATAATATGTTGCCGATATAGAAGTTTAGACCTTCTAATTGCTATACATTATAACAATCTCGTGTCACGATGTTTGTTATCGAAGTTCTCCGAAACGGCTCGACCGATTTTTATGAATCTTTTTGTGTGAGAATAGGTCGTAGGGTTATTTTACTATACTTATGTTATTTTTTTTTTTGGCAATTCAACGTTTGCCCGGTCAGCTAGTATACCTATGTTTTTTTAGGTTTGTTTGGAGATAAATAATGAAAAGCACGAACAAGCTATATTCGTGTTTTATTTCATCTTTGACATTTCATGTTTTTAATCGAGATGAACAGAACAAAAGAAGCAATATACAGCTTGCGAATATATTTTTTTCTTTTATCGTATAGTTATCGATGCGATGGTGAGAATACAATGCTTAAAAAAATAAAACAAAAATCAAGCAATGATTATGGAGTGAAAAGTTCAAATTTCAAAAATAGAACGCGCGCGTGCGTTCGGATACGCGTCTGAGTGTAATTGCACGGTAGAGTAATGGCGGCTCACCTGCGGCTGCGGTGCTTACTAACACGCGAAACATCATCTTTTTGCAAGTTAAGGCGCGTCCCCGAGAAAAACGCAGCGCTAGCCGTTTTTTGTGCAGTTTTTGGAGCTATCTACTCGTTATCTAAAATAAGTATCAACTTATAAAAATTACATTAAATTTCTAAATAATCTTGGCTTCAAAATGGTAGATTTTTATTTTTTATTACTAAGTATAATGTTTAATTAATCTCCTCACAACGAAACTACAGAAATGAGAAAAAGTACTAAAACATGCATCTTCTCGAAAACTAACAATTATTTTGATTTTGTACTTACACTAATGGATAGGCAATTTAATTATGAGCATTTTGGTAGAAATGTTTTTTTTCAAACGACCTTAATTAGATTTTATAACGATTATATTCAACATTCTGAGCGTATTCGCTATTGTATCTCTTGCGCTGTTATTGAGGGAAAAAATGCTCAAGGTTATTTGGTCAGGGTACGGCCTTAACTTGTTAAATTAATAATTAGTGATGAAGCTAAACGCGTCTGTTGTGCTTTCAAGGTTGGTAGCAAAGGACAGGCCGTCTAAATCCTAAAATAAATAAAAAAATGAAAAGTAAGAAGTCTTTTAAAACTTAGATACTTACGTAATTTATATTCTAAACATATTTTTAGTTGTCGAATCTATCATTCATAATGCAGGATTTGTTTTGAGATAGATCTCCAACTTAAAACCTTAATAACATCAAACGGAAAAAAATTAACCTCTATTATACCCTAGGCATCCTCTCAAGGTTTGTTTTGATAATCATATAAAAATAAAACAAGATTATCACATTCCATCCAAACCTATCGTGACGAAAATTCGAATAATCCAAATGATTATTCAAAAACAAGTCGATTATCAAATTCTAAGCTTCAAAAGGATCTCCCGAGGCAAATTGTTGCGAATTTCCATCAAACTAATCAGAAGATATCGTGTTTGGTGGCAATCATGTCGTTAGGCAGCCTCCTCGGGGATGATCGGAACAGTTCGGCATTTTCCGTGTTTATGCTGAATTATTCATATAGTGAATAAGCTTTACGTAATAAGAAGAGATAGGCTTCGTGTCAGCACGCGAATGAGGAAGAAATCACAACACTATTATAGGAAATTGTTGTGATTATAAAATGAGGCCGTTTTAAGTTGTTTTGATAGTTATAAAACATAAGTGTTTGCTTTCCAGAATCAACCGAAACTATGCAATCTAAAAATACTGTGGAGCTTGAAAAAACCCAGCAAATCTAATAAGTGATCTATTAATTCGACACATTTTTAATTCCCAACGTTAATGTAAACAGAATCGGTACACAACCCTACTTCAACGATCATCCATAGCATCCATAGACACAATGGTCTAGCATCCCAAACCTCCTCGATCAAGTCCTTCATCTGTAGCCTCTACATCTAGGATCTATAAATACTTGCGACATGTTTGGTCCAGCTGGTGGCTGTGCAGACGCAGGCGCAGTTAGAGGCAGCTGCGCGCGCAGCTGACGCGGTTTTTGTGCGCGCGCGCAGGTATAGCGCACGTGCCGACAAGTTCATGCGATTTGCATGTGTCGGCGAAAGTGCCGGCTAGCGACTAGCGGTAGTCGCAGATTGGTCCGGTGGGAAAGTGGCCTTAAGTACCTACACATAATGTTAACCTAAACTTAACTATAAGACTGTAGTTAAAGTTGATCGGTTCTTCAGTTTTGGGAGTTCAGAATATATCGTTAGTTCTTCTGTATTAGGTACACCGTGTTCCGGTCGTTACCGGATGTTCAGAACATGGAAATAAGTATTTTTCATTATAAAAAAAACATAAAAAAAAACAGAACACAACACAAACACACAAATCAACACATTAATCAATTCTTGTTTTTTGTTAATTTTCAAACACACTAAATACCTTGACATAAATCACCCGATATGCATGCCTCTTTATCTGAATTGGCAACGAAAAACAAATGAAATTCAAAAAGCATTTGATAGATTTTTCATTTTAGTTGTACTAAGACTCTTTCATACAACATAGCAATAAATTGAAAATAAAAATATGTTTGTTACGAAGCTTTCTTAAGTACTACTTACTTTGTTGGATTTGATTTGTTAAAGCTATAGAAAGAAGCGATTGCTAAAGTTTACGTATATCATCCGGAACACGGTGTATAATTGTCTTTTCTCTTTTCTTTTTCTCAGTATTAAAGCTTGTCACAATTCTTTGAGTACCTACCTAATTAATAATCTACACATCAGGACCAACTTGTATAGCAGTGGCAGACCTTTGGCTGAATGCACTTGACTGATATTATAATATTTATCTACAGTCTACATAAAAAGTTATTCATATTTTTCAGGTATTTGGCATTCTATCATCTATTTCTTAAAAATGTATTTCACAATTTTAGACTGGTGACGCAAGAGATTACAAAATATGAATGACATGACTTCAAAATGTATTGCAACAGAAAACATCAACATGGATGTGAATTCCAAAGCTTGTCTTACAGCGAAAGCTTCAAGATGTCTAAACAAACAAACCAAACAGAGGCCGCACTCTGGCCAGACAACAACTTATTAGCAGAAGTCAAGGGTTTCTTCGAAAAAAATCCCAACAACTGGAAAAGTAAACGGAGCTTAAAATTGTGTCGTCACCAACGGAGAGACGCGTGCGCAGAAATTAAAACGCGCTCGCATCTGCCGCGACACCCGACACGCTCCTTACCATATGAATTATGCTACTTCCGAAAAAAAATCTGAAAAAACTACCTACAGACCAAAACCGACTTTATTGCAAACTAGTAAAGTGCAATTTTTAATTATTTTAAGAAATGTATATTAACTAAATTGTCAATGGAATTTAGACTTTATTTTCTTCGGTCTAAGCGCAATTATGCACAGTGCGCTGCTTGCTAAGTCATCTGGACAAAAAGACATGTGTATGTTTCGCGGGCCGCCAGATGTCGCGCCTAGTTTTCGAGATGTCGCCTAGATGCTGCGCCGTTTTTTTTTCCCCACATTACAATGTGTAGCGGTTTATCTGATCCTGTTAGTTGAGGCAATGCGCTTTGTTACAACAATAATGTTTGTAAATTATGTGGGTCAAGTTTTATAAGGAAAAAGTTTCGATTCGTATCGTATTTACGTCGTAAAAAGAGTAAAAGCACCGTTTTTTTTTATAAAAAAGCCTTAAATATTAATTTAATTTTGGCTGTTTGGTAAAACAATTATCGTTTGTTAGTTTATCTGTGAAAGCATGCGTGTCCCGAGGTGTCAGCTGTCCTGTGAAGCTTCGTGGAGTTGGCTTTTCAAACTTGCGGTATTCGGATAACTGGATTAAAATAATTTAGCAAATGTTTTTAAGGCTTTCAAACAGAACAAAAAGGAGGACTAAAAAAGGCTTTGAAAAAACCAGTTAATTTTGGCTTCTTTAATCACATTTGTATGTAAGTCGAGTCTGTCTAGTCTCAAAAACCCATTAATTTTAGCAGATTACACCACCAAAACAGTCAATAGGTACTCATATTTTCTTATTGGTCCACTAAGATAATGCGCAGACAGAAGTTTCTGCCAGCGGAGACGCCAAAATCAATGAATTATATTATCTAAATGCGATTTTGTATTCAATGGCACACATTTGATATGACCAGTCGACATGGTGTGTAGGCGAACGTAACTGTACCAACAATTATTGATAATTTGTATTCCATAAACGATAGTGTAAGCTTTGTGTATGTCACCGCGACTCAGCTCCGATTTCCGTCCCGAAGTAATTACAAGAAAAAAATGTCTGGCAGTCGATAAAAAAATAAAAATGTCACTTGTCGCTAGTCGATTTATTTTATAAAAAGAACGATACGAAACTTGTTTTATGTTTAAAAAAGAACAGTCTATTAATCTAATTGTGTTCGAAATTCGAACAATGGTGGTTTTTTTCAGCGAAATTTTGCTAGTTAATACAGTTAACGACTAGACTTTATACTATGATAGCGTAGTGTTGGAATATGAAAGAACCGGCGAATGAATTAGGACGCCCACGTTAGTTTCAGTACATACAACATTTCCTTAAAAAAACGCACCGTAACCTTCTTTTGTACGTCTGCTCCGAAATAACTTTTGCCCTGTGGTCTAAATGTAAAGCGGTTTGTAGACAAAAGTTTATGAACAATGTTTGAACTTTATAAAATTCAAGATGGAGGATTTGACTTTGCAAAACCTTTTTTCGTGTTAGATATTTTTGTCTTATGTCACGGAATCGGCTATTTCTTGCCGCTTCCTTTACTTATTTACTAGCTGACCCGTGCAACGTCGTCTGCGACACATTTTTCATTACTACTCCGCTCCTGTTGGACTTAGCATGATGATATAGCCTTCCTCTATAAATGGGCTATCTAACACTGAAATATTTTTTTCAAATCGGACCAAGTCGTTCCTGAGATTAGCGTGTTCAAGCAAACAAACAAACTCTTCAGCTGTATAATATTAGTATAGATGTAAGGACAACCAACAAAGAATACACCAAATACATGTCGATGTACGCGTATCTTTACATTTTATAGTGTAGCTTTAATGATGGGTATTTGGCTTTAGATATTTTATTGCTCTATATAAGCCAGTCTGTGTTCTGGTCTTTGTTCAAATTCTCAGGAGTGTAGGAAAACTCGTACCTATCCACATGTGGTTTAGTTTGTCCGTTTTCCTCACCCGCGACATCGTCTACCTTGCATCCATTGTCTGCAAGTTCACGTCGCGTAGGTGAACCATCTCATACCTCAGCCTTTATGTCCAACTAATATTTCGCACTATTGCGAACAAAAGATTAATATTGTACTTATTAGCAACTTCGAAACTAGGTGCGTGCTCCGTTTTTGTGTGACATTTATTCAGTTTCGAAATTTGCTTTCAAGCTTGCTTATTTTTCTTCTCACTATATTTAATTTATTTTGGAAATAAAATATTTAAGTGTGAAGCCTTGTAGAGCTATTAAAAGGAGTCGATCAGAGGTCGTAGACCATAGTGATTATATCGTAACGCGATCACTGATCCACCTGCCAACCGTGAATTTTATGACAAAATTCCCCGAGGACAGTTGACAGTTGACTGTAGCGGTTTACGGGAAATATTTACTCCAAGGTCGAGTTCAATGACTGGTTGGTAACCAATATTGTTATAGATAACTACGAAAAACCTTACGGGGAACTAGAAAATCCATTTGAGAATAACTTAGATAACGTAACGAAAATATGAACACAGAAATATAATATTTCTCTTGTACTAGTGCCAACATAATATTTGCTCTATAGCCGAAAAGTGAGTGAAATTGATTGATCGCTCTTTAGACAATAGATTCAGGAAGAATCTATTGTCTATGAAGTATAATGTGGGTTGAGAGGAATAATCGGAAATGAATATTTTATTGCTTGTCAATGGAGTAAGCAAGATTTAGATACTCAAATAAGAGATGGACTATGGTAGTACTAAGATGAATTTTAGGGAGTTAACTAAGTTATAGTTACATATATTCTACTTCTTATTAGAGATGACTTAGACTATCTAAATATACCCTAATACCTATTGTTACTGAAATGTCAACCTTTCTGTTCAAGTAGAATGTTAGGGAAACTGTGAGTCATTCTTTGACGTCTGAAATTATCGAGGTCTTTAAACTCTAGTGTTACTGAAATAAACTCTTTTAGTGTTTATAAAGGGTGAATGAATAGAAGGAAGTACCCAATGATAATAGTACAATCACAATTATACCGAAATTAAGGTTTCTCAGGCTTCTACATTGTTAATTTTATGAAAATAGTGACGAAGGCAAAAATATAGGAAAATATTGAAACTACCATTGCAAGAGTAGACGAACATCATTCTGAGTCACAAATATTATATGATTTGGACTCTATTAAGATACACTAAGAGCAATTTCTTTGATTAAAACCGACCTTGACTCCGGCTGGGTCAAAGAACGGAAAATGAAGGGAAGCTGGTGAAAACACATCAAGTTATGTATGTAGCATAAAAACTTGCTACAATCTTATTTGGTCGCATATTATATACAATAAGAAAGGGAGCTTTATCACAATTTATTGCTAAACATTACTTGGTCCGCAGTTTTTGTTTCTTAAGATCTGTTTTTGCCGCAGCAGCAGAAAAATCCGGTGTAATTTTTTCATGATTCATTATACACTGGTGGTAGCTGGGATTCAAAAATCCATGAAGTTGTAATATAAGTTTTATATTTCTTGAACATGCAAAAATACAAAAAAAATCTTTCATATTCTTCAAATTGCAACGTTATGCATTATAATATATCTTCCAGTTTTAGTTTTTAGTTTACTTATTCGATTGTAATTGCTCCAAGAGAATGAAGGAAATGTGAATGACTATATCACTGTAATATGCAAGTGCTTCTATAATTAGTGTCAAATGCCGACGTATTCTTAGCCGGTCGCCAACCGAACATGCGCTGGCAAAGGTCGTTCCAAGTCTGTTGATTGTCTGGTCTACTGAGTTTATCAATCTATTGAAATCTGAGGATGTTTAAATTGTCAAACCGGGACCCGGATACTGGCAGTCAGGCTCCGTACAAGTTTAATTACACCGGACATAAGAAAGAGACAACCAGGTATTTATAGCTCTACATTAACATTCTCCTTTCCTTCGATACAATACTCAAATATGCAAGCTCGTTCCTCAATATGTTTACAAAGATTACATACACGCTCATTAAAAATGAATTTGCATCCAACATTAACCCATAAATAAGTCATCGATACTCCCACATTACGAAGTCAATCATTGACAATGTAAATGCTATTCAATAGCTGTGCGGTGCATGCAGATATCCGCAGCAGGCGCCATGACGACAGAGGGGATGCACGGGGTGCGCGGGCGGCGGACGCGGGATGCGTCGAGACGTCGTCTGCGCATCCCGTCGCGATCCTCTTTGATCTGGGCACGAGTAGCGCTGCGACGCCGTAGACACAACAATTACGAATATTTTACTACAATTTTTTGTGTAATTTGGTGTTGATGGGTCGTTAAATGTTTGCAATTGGATAAATGGATGATATAGTCGTTAAATTATTACAACAATTTATTTAACTGAAATAAACTATAAAAAATATTTTTTCTAGTGTTTTTTTTGGCTTTTCTCACGGTTTATAACAGCGATTTTTATAACAGTTACAAAATCACAGCAACAATTAATCTTATTAAAAACAATAAACCTGAATTATTTTTCAAATCAGATCAAATTAAATTCTTTACAAATATAATTTAGAGTATTTAAATAATTTTTGTCCAGCTAATTTCGGTTCATAACTCTATGTGCCGTCAGTCTGTAGGGGGCCGTGCGCTTGCGCCGTTTATTTGCAACGCAACGCAGCTAAAAGCTAAGTTCAGTTAAATGCTATCAAAACAGTCACAGACAGCCTGAAATAGAAATAATTTCGCGAAATCTTAGACGAGTAACATCGCCATTTGTCGTATAGTGAATGATCAACGTTGATAGCGCGTTTGAAAGGGAATTCCTGTGAGTTTCCCTGAATTTACAGTGGTTTGTAAATATTGATCGGATTCAGGACAGTGTTTGTAAGTTCCATTGTGTCTTCATTTGATCGTCTAATGGCTTTACTAGGCGGACATTCAAGGGAATACGTAGAACAGAATCATTTGATGGCTAGAGAGAGAGAGGAGAAATTCAAAGATTTACTTTCGTCATTTTCTTAGCAATTAATAAACAATGTGTGTAGATAAATAAAAGAACGTCAACTACACCTGCGTGAAACTAAGTGATTGGTGGGCCTAATATCATTAGGCAAAAGCTCCACATGCGAAATCGCGTGTCACTACCCCTGTTCATAAGTTCAATTGGTACTTACAACTTTGTCGTACCACCCATCCACCGCGAAATGATCAAACGCTAAGCACTGTCATTTCTTTTCAATCAAGAAAAGACAATTAAAGTCAACGACAAAGATATAATAATGAAGATATGGAGCGGAGACATTTCCCCGTCGCGTTATTGAAAGTCGGTGTTTAAATAGCAATCATTTTAAGTTTAACTGTGTGAACTGATCGCAATCGACCGACTCGCTCGTAAAATAAAAGGGTAATGAAAATGTCGCCATTTGCAGTGAATAATTTTTTTCTTCAAACGTACCGAGGTGTAACCACTGTGCGCTGTAATTTTGAGGTCATTTGATGATTTTTGTGATAAATGTTATTAAGTTTTTGTGTATTTTTTTTTAAAGATAAATTTTAATTAAATTTGTGTAAAATGTCCCCTGCATATTTTTGTGCTATGCGTGAAACAACGGCTGATACTGCAGCACTGCGTGCGTTCTGGATGTGTCGCGTGTGAGTGTGACGCATGCGCACATGCCCAGTGTGTGTTTGTTACTTCCTCTGCTGGACAAAAAGACCGCGACTGCATATGGCAACAATTAACTCTAGTGTCGAAACACTCATTAGTGAAATGTAGATATTAACTGCATACGACATTTCTAATTAGCTAGTCACTTGTGCTATATTGGTTTCTGTCAAGGGCCAGTACGTTCTTGAAATCTTCTAACACAATCGCGAATTAACCCTGCATTTATAAAAGGTAACGAAATGGGTTCTTTTCTACAGTAGCCTGTAAATTACCATAAATTATCTCAACCTATTTGCCTATCATCATGCTAAGAGTTACTTCATAATCGTGGCAGTCCCAGGCAACTTAATAGATACCCAATGACCACCCTAAATATAACTTCTTTCGTTAAATCCATCCTAAGGTTGTCTGTAAGAGATTGCCCTGTGCGATAAGACCGCCCATTGTACACGTCTTGTTTTTATAAAAGTTTTTCCTGTACTTGTTATGAGGTGTACAATAAAGTATACGGTTGGCGCAGTGGTTGAGCGATTGACTGCTGCGCACGGAACAAATATTTGTACGACCTACATGTACTTGTTCCGAGTCTGGGTGTTTTTCTATCTATGTATTTACAAAAAAAAAGTATATAAGTAGTTTATCAGCCATCTCGTTACCATAACACAAGCATTAGGTTGCTTAGCTTGGGACTATATGGCGTTGTGTGAAATGTCCAAGGATATTATTTATTATTTAAAGTAGCTGACCCGTGCAACGTCGTCTGCGTAACATTTTTAATTACTGCTAACGTAGTGATATATAGCCTATATCCTTCCTCGATAAATGGGCTATCTAACACTGAAATATTTTTTCAAATCGGACCAGTAGTTCCTGAGATTAGCGCGTTCAACCAAACAAACAAACAAACTCTTCTGCTTTATAATATTATATAGTATAGATATCTAACAAGTGTAGTCTAACATTTACACTACGAAATCAATTAATTTTCGATTAGACAGCCTTTTTTTTCACCAGCGGGGAAATGTGTCTATCTCCAGCTTAACAGCCTAAGAATTCATTACATATTTATTGTGACTGAGTTGTCTAGACGATCGCTAAATATACTGGGCCGACACATGGCGCAAATATACGAATTCCTTATTTAGATGAGTGCTAAATTTAGATTAAGTGCGATTTAATTTTAGTGCGCTCAAGTTCTCGATACGACGTTAATGTCTCCTCTGACGAATACTTCGGATGATTTAATTGATTTTAATTGCTTGGTTCGTAGACAGTGGCGGGTTTCTTTTGCATTGTTACTAGTGAAGATATGGCTGTGACTACGGTTTATATTTGACACAAAGTCAAGTGGTATATGATAGCATAAGAAACTGCAGTGCGATTCTGTAAACATGTCGAAGTGAATACTTAGGCGAAGTGAACTACAAGTGAGCTGCTGTCAAACCATACAAACAAGATGGAATGACAGCTCACTTGTCGTTCACTTCACCTAAGTGATCACGGTGAGATGTCGACAGAATCGACCGGTTGTAATACCTACGCGCAACTGAAAATCTCGATCACACTTTTTATCGACAAAATAATCCTGAAACTCTCATGATCTAGTTAAATCAAATTCAGACCGTTATAATGATTAAATTTACTTAGAAAAGCCTGAAGAAATCAAGCTAAGCACCTAAAATATTTGAACATAAAGCAATAAGCCCCAAGTACACTTTTTGAAATGATTTCTGGACCTCAATTTACGCCGAATATTGTGCAAAAAGACTTCCTATTTTTTTCCAGCGTGTAATCAAATTTTTCTGCTATGTCATAAGTTCATAACACTGAATAGTTCAACATTATATTCAGGAGATCCCAGTATCACTCCATGTGACGTCATCCTATTATCATTGTAATGTATGTGTATCATGTCCGAAGATTGTGGCTGAGGAATTAATCAGCCCTGCTTGTTATCACCATAGTGATTGAGGGGAAATAGAGCGGAGCGAAGGCTGATCATCGAAGATATTATGTGAACGAGTAAGATGGAGCGTGACTTGGATAACTGGACGAAAATTGGGCTTTGATCAAGAATGGGGTAGGTGGGCTTATCAGGGATGCTATAAAAAATGGTTTCAATTTCCTTCTTTGAATTTTTCACAACTAATCTATACTTCTATATACTAATATTATAAAGAGGTAACATTTGTTTGTAAGTTTGTATGTAGGGGGTAATTTCAGGAACTACGGGTCCTATTTGAAAAATTCTTTCAGTATTAGATAGCCCATTTATCGAGGAATGATATAGGCTACATATCATCACGCTAAGACTAAAATAAGCCGCGCGAGCATTAATGGAAAATGTGACGCAGACGAAGTTGCGTGGGTCAGCTAGTATAAACTTAGTACGTCCTCTTTTCTTCGTACTTAATTGCACAAACGACTGCAAATAGATTATTTTATGTTTTTATATCACAGATCAGGTCAAATTGTAAATAGGTATTACCAAGTCAGCAACTTGAGGAAAAACTGAAGCTGACTTTCGTCGTCTGCTGACATTCGTGACAGCTATTTTCATGCTGTGCTGGAAGAGTCAGACCAGTTGGCAATTTCAGTGAAGCCTTTTGGGACTGCTATGTTCACTTACCTAAGTCAAGTCCCTATAGCAAATCAAATGCCAAAAATATAGCTTACATTGCGCCTATAAACATATTTCCAACTTAATTCACAGTTGCCAAAAAAAAAAACCGTGAAAATAATCGATAGTTCCACATTAGTAGGTACAACAATCCGCTATGGTAGTACTGTGTGTAGTACATAAATCAGGCGAGCGTTAAGTTTTTCCATGGGTAGTGGGTGTGACCGTGGTGTCTGCCAAATAGATGGGCAGCGGACCTTCCATTTGGCACGCCAAGGACACTGCAGGCTTTAGGCTGGAGTAGGATGATAGTGGTGGGATTTTTCGTGATGTCGATGTCGTAGCAATAACATCGTATTAGCCGTTAAGAAGTGGCCAATCACAAAATGGAATGGCCGACCACTTCATGAAGTGGCCAATTACAAAATGGAATAGCCGACCACTTCACGAAGTGGTCAATCACAAAATGGAATTGCCGACCACTTCACGAAGTGGTCAATCACAATATGGAATGGCCGACCACTTCACGAAGTGGTCAATCACAAAATAGAATTGCCGACCACTTCACAAAATGGCCAATCACAAAATAGAATGGCCGACCGACCACTTCACGAAATGGTAAATCACAAAATGGAATGGCCGACCACTTCACGAAGTGGCCAATCACAAAATGGAATGGCCGACCAATTCACGAAGTGGCCAATCACAAAATGGAATGGCCGACCACTTCACGAAGTGGCCAATTAAATGACTTGAACAAAACATCGAACATCATCAACATATCAGCCGAAAGACGTCCGTCCACAGCAGGACACAGACCTCTCCCAAGCGTGGCCACAACGACAGGTCCTGAGCGTCTCGCATCCATCGGCTACCCGCGACCCTCACCAGGACATCGGTCCACCTTGTGCTGATGACCGAAGTTGGACTGATGACCGTAAATATTGGAAGGCCCCTGCGTTCCAACATTGCGTCTTCCGTTCCGCGGTCGCCACCGATACATTCAATCAATACGATTACGATTATAGATTGTATTGATGATCTGATTGTTTATGATGATTGAAGAAAGTAGAGAAATTTATTCGAAAGGCGATGAATTATATTGTATCCATAAAATTGAATAAATAAATTGTTTATTTATAGGTACTCGGTAGAAAAGTTGACTTCGTTAAAATAAATAAACATTAAAAAATAAAAATTATTTAAAAACAAAAGTTTCCACTGTTGTTAACTAACCTCATCATCCTTAAAACTTTATCCATATTAAAATTTATCGATACCAAAACTATCGAGTCATCCCCTCCCCAGCCTACCCGCCTACCGACATAATTTACAAGGGCTAGAGAGGAGCTACAGAATAGAGCTGTAACCAAGCGCGGCGCTTGCCAAAACACATACGTTACAGCATCACTAACAATGAGATATCGAGATAAGGGTCATTGACCCGCCGCCCGCATTCATATGCCGTCATTACGTCACTGTCTCGCTCATTGTTGTATCGGAAAAGTCGAGTTTCACATCATTTTTGCAAATTTCCGACAATAACTACATGTCACTTTAAAGTTAGCAAATTCTCTAATATCGTAAAGTGTAATCGCTAAATCACCCAACAAACAAAACTGTGAAAAAAGGCCAATTTCCTCTACCCGAAACTTCGGCCTATAAAAGTAGTGAGAGATCAATAATAGGACAAGCATTTCAGAACTCAAACTCAAACTCCGTGCGCACTCCCGTGCTCCTAGATTGCTACGGTTCTTAATTTACAGCTCAGTTTTAAGGCGCGTCCCCGAGCAAAACGCAGCGCTAGCCGTTTTTTGTGCAGTTTTTGGGAGCTATCTACTCTTTATCCAAAAGAAATATCAACTAATAAAAAATACATTAAATTTCTACTTAATCTTGGCTTGAAAATGGTAGATTTTATTTTTTATTACTAAGTATAATGTTTAAGTAATCTCCTCACAACGAAACCACAGAAATGAGAAAAAAATACTGAAAACATGCATCTTCTCGAAAACTAACGATTATTTTGATTTTGTACTTACACTAATGGGTACGCAATTTAATTATGAACATTTTGGCAGACCTTGGACTTCCAAAGCCAAACCTTTTCCTTCACTGAGTCCTCATCTGCAATCGCTATGTCCAGGATTTACTGAGCCAACTTTGATAGTACTAGCGGTTGCGTATTCTCGTAATGCCATCAACCGACAAGCTGATAAGGAAACAAGACGAGACATGACTTATAACTGCAAGCATAGCAGAAGACACCGCCGACACATTTAATAAAGTTGACTCCGTACGCGTTGAGGGTACTCGTTTAAACCTTAAGTCAGCTGAACCTTCGCCAACATGGACGGAGGGTACTTATCAAAAACGATGACCACAATAAAAAAAAACCATAGAACGGGTATAGCACGTTCAGACATATCCCCATAAGCGCGAGGTCGTTGGTCGTCAGTGGGCGAAGCGTTTGGCGTAGGCGCGAGCCCGCTGCGTCTGCGCACCAAACTGACGACACTGACGTAGGTACAGCACTGATTGTGATTTATTTGTTTAAGTCATTAATTATTTTATCTGCGTCTGCAGCGGCCTTGGGCGCTAGACCAATTGACAATAGTGATGACGATTGTCAAAAGTTTTTCAGATTGATCCTAGACTTGGTAATCATATTATTCGATTTTGGTCTGTTTTTCTAAGGCCTCTTCTGTCTGCTAATACTAAAAACTGAACTGGAAACATCTGCCAACAGTCATTCAGACCGTAGTGACACTGCCACAGGGTTTCCAAGTCTGACACGAAAATCAAAAGTTCCTTCGCTCTTTGAAAACTAGCAGAGTGCCTACTGAAGTCGGTACTGGACTTGTTTTAACAAATCTAGTAAGTAATAACCTTGTATACAACCACAGGTCCATAAATCGTAAAACTATTTTTCTTAACGCGGAACTAGAGACGAGACATAATAAAATGTCGGACATAACTTTTATCGATGTCCCATCGCTTCGCTCCGTTTATGTTCTATTTATATCACATTTAGGAGTTCGCAGATTTATCGCACCATAAACTAGCGAACATACACATGAACACACTTCTACATGAAATTATTGGAAACTTTATTAGGTACTTACTTATAGAATTAATGAATTGGCTATGTAGTTATGGCGAACTGTCTGTCTTTGATGCCAAGAAAATATCACATTGGTAAGTTTCTCAATTAAGTAAGTTAATTAATGTTTAGGGCACGATGGGGCTGACATGTCTTTGATAAAAGCCCCTAAACAAACATAGATTTAAAAAAAAAATTTTTCATTATCTCAAAAATATTCTCTGGAATCTGTAGTTAAGTACCTACTTGTGAAGAAATAAGTTAATAAACGAAATAATGACCTAAGAAATCATGCAGAGAGCCTCATAAAAACTACCACCGTGTAAATAAACAAAACCAATAAACTGAAACCCCTTTTCAACACGTTAACGGGTTATAATTAAAAAACACAAGAAAGCAAATTAAGAAGTGCTAATCCCGCACACGCATTAATTTAAAAACCACCCCCAAGATGTCGAGACGGTTTAAAAAAGTCTTTTAAAAATATAATAGTCACCCCGACTGCGCTCGCCATAAACTATGCTTAAACAGCCGTCGTAATGGCTTGAAAAAAGTAACAGGCGGTGTGGAAAAAGCCGCAGCAAAAAGTGTGTGTGTGTGTACTAGATGAGGGCACCCTGTGGGGTAGGGGTGATGTCGAGAGTATAGACTATAATGATTTTTGAGACTCCAGGAGTTAAACAAGTAACTCGAATTCAATATCGATAATTTTGGTCAACACTAAGTATTTAAAAACTATATCTGTTAAAATGTCTTATTATATGTCACATGCAAATATATGCTAGCTGTTGTCACGAACATCGATAATACATTTTGCTACACTGTATCAGGTGTTGCCATATCTGCCTTAATGAAGCCCAGACAAAAATTAAGATCATTGTAACACGGCAATTACATATTCCCCCTTATACGATCGTATCCCGATCCAGGTCGCCTGTCCACCTGGCGCGCACGCGCATAATACCACTTTATTTGTTTATTACTTTTTAATTTTTTCCAAAGACCAGACGGGAGTCTATCGACAAGAAATAATACGAAAAAAAATAAACAAAAAAACTACAACAATATTCGTCTGCACACATGCGCCATATTTGAATTTTGAATTTCGAATCGGATGCGAAAAAAACGGACGCAATGTGCGAGCGCACGCGCCGCGCGCCATATGTCGGAGGAGAAAAAAGTTTTTTTTTAGTCATCAAACACAGATAAGTAATAGAAAAAATTTTGTTACATAAGCACAATGTTAGACGCAGAAAAAGTGCAGCAAAAACTGTAAGTTTGAGGTTAAATAGAGGATGTTACGGGGCGCGTTTGAAGTTGTAGGGTTGCTCTCGAGGAAGTATGGCGTTAGAAGTATCTGCTTCTAAACGCACACGGCAAAATAGTGCAAACTTTTTGCTCAATTAAACGTAGTTGCCAGTTTTTATTTGCAAATGACAACAATAAACTATACCCATGTTTTCTACCACAAGTTCCTAAAATTGTTCTACAGCCTTTTCCCATACCTAGAACTAGCTGTCCCGCGCAACTTCGTCTGCGTCACATTTTCCATTAATGCTCCGCTCCTATTTGTCTTAGCGTAATGATATATATAGTGCAAACTTAATTCCAATAATTTATTAACTTATGCACATAATAATGTTGGATTTGGTTAGACTAAGTTTTGCTTTTAATATTTGTATGCCAGTGAATGGCGAAACATGTCAGATCTTCGTATATTTAATAAGAGCTAATACTTACCATGTTTTATACAAATAAAATATTCGTATTCTATAGCCTTCCTCGATAAATGGGCTATCTAACGCTAAAATAATTTTTCAAATCGGACCTTCAGTCCCAGCGCGTTCAAGCAAACAAACTCTTCAGCTTTATAATATTAGTATAGATTACTGCAGAACATTTTCAATCATCAATTTCATATCAGAGAAGCAATTAAGCTCATCCCTATCAGGATCATGCCAGCCCTATCAGCTATCATGCTTACACAGAACATCTGTCGCGATCGTCCGTCACTTGCGAGTCGCGGATTGCGATCGCATGCGATTGTCGTATTGTACTGCACATTAATTTGATTACATTTGACATTAATCATGTCGGCTTGTTACCATGTCGTTGGACACGGTTGTTAACTTTATAGGTTTGCAGGTCTTGGGTAAGTGGGTAAGCTTTTCTTTCGGCTTTTTTGCTGAAAGACTTGTTAGCAGTGGGATGGAAGATAAGGAAGAACATGCTGCCCTGGCGTCAATTCAGTCGCATAATGAGCAGAAAGAAGATGACTATGGAACAGACAACCAACAATTCTTAGATATCTTCAAAGGGAAATTAGGCTTTTGTTGTAAATCGAAGTACAACACCGAAGTCTATCGGTCTAATGTGTAGGTAGGTATTGTCAGGGGGAGACTCAGATGCTACGAGAAATTAAAGATGAAATGCAGAAATAAAGAAAATATATTGGCGACGTCCGCCCGAATTCACATCAATACACGTAACGCCATAAAAACAATTAAATTCTTTAGCCTTCAAATTTAAAAACTATGCTATACTTTTTATCTGACCGCTTCAAAGCTTTACAGATGGCCAATGCCAATTCTCATAAAGCCTCCCACATCACAAGAGTATCTTAAGCCCAGGACACAACTGACACAGTATGTTTCCCAATTTATGAGATTTTCTTTTGGGGAAATCGTCAAATCGGACATTCATTTTCTCGGACGTAGAGTGGATACTCTACGTCCGAGAAAATGGAGTGATACGAGTATAATAGATATGTCGGACTAACTAAAACCCTATCGGTACAACTAAAATCCCACCGTCACAAAGAGAACCATGAGTCGGGGGCTCGGGAGATGAATTGCATATTCAAGTTTCTTTTAACCCTTAGAACCAAGAAACTTATACCCATAAAAAACTTCTCATCCACTCAACGCAACCACATGATCTTTAGTTGCTTAGGTTTTATAGCTACACTCGAAACCTTTTTGATTATCGTAACACTATAAAAACCGCCATGATTACTGATCGATGGTATGCGCAAAAACCTGCTCCGATGATCTACTTACGTCAATCGATGGCTAATTCAACCCAGCGGCTAGCGAGCTTTGATCTTATGTCTTATGGGTCTCAGTAAGAACCCTGCAGACATTTTGAAGATATTGTTATTTTTATAGCGCAATTATTTATTTATTTATTATTATTTATTATATACTTATGCTTCTTTTTGGCTAAGAGTTCGCTGTTTTTTGTGTGCTTGGGCTTGTAAGTATTTGAAAGATTGGTGTGACTACCTAATAACTAAACCAATCTTTTTAAATGAATGCCGCGGGGGTACATCTATTTATCACCTCAGTTAGCAATATTCAGCATTGCCGACATTTTGACGTCAGGCATAAACGTCTTGTTGATGTTCAGATTCTTCTACGCTTAGTTCTTTCAAATGTTCTTTCTTTATCTTCTTCATTTCGGTTACATTTGATTAGGACCACAGAAACCGTTTCTCCAGAGGATATTTACCATATAAAGCCTCCTTATGTGTTGTGCCGTCAGCCGCTAGATGGCAGGTGTTGTCGAGAGGGCAAAAAGCCTCCCTCACAATTTGAATACGATTTTTTTTTACAAAAAACCTCAAGCGCCATCAGAGGTTTTTTTTGTCAACTGTTGTGTGTTGGCTTTTATTGAAATTTTATTAACAATCATTGTTTTTTGTGGTACAAGCGTTTTATTACTGTCACATTATTAATCTATGTCCCACAGAAGCGGTTAAATGTGAAAGTTGATATTTTAAAAGCCGTCTATCCAACGAAGGCTTTATAACCCAGAACAGTGAAGAATACTTAGGTAAAAATAGTAGTTCAGATAACTATTATTTGGAAGAATAAGTCATATTGACTTATTTTCCATACAAAAGCTGTCAAACGGCCATTTTTATTCGTTTGGTAAAAGTTATTGGACTATTGGGAAATCTAAATCTAAAAAAAGAAAAAAGCGGCCAAGTGCGAGTCGGACTCGCCCATTATGAAGGGTTCCGTAGCAGCAAGTAACATAGTATAAAAGTTCTTGCAGTTCGTTGTAACTTTGATCGATGCTTTTTAATTTGAGGTTTACGATTTATGACGTATTTAAAAAAAAACTACTTACTATATCTCGTTCAAAGCAAACATCGGTGGAAGTTTACATGGTAATGTACATCATATATTTTTTTAGTTTCGTCATTCTCTTATTTTAGAAGTTACAGGGGAACACTCACACATTTTACCACTTTGGAAGTGTCTCTCGCGCAAACTATTCAGTTTCGAAAAAATATATATTAGAAACCTCAATATCATTTTTAAAGACTCTTCTACTCGACTATCCATAAATACCCCACACGTATGAGTTCGATGAAAAAAATAATTGATTTCCAGTTCAAAGTATGGGGAAACCCCCAAAATTTATTGTTTTTTTTTCTATTTTTGTGTGAAAATCTTAATGCGGTTCACAGAATACATCTACTTACCAAGTTTCAACAGCATAGTTCTTATAGTTTCGGAAAAATATGGCTGTAACATACGGATGGACAGACAGACAGACAGACAGACATGTTTTTTACCATTTGGCTCCGGAACCCTAAAAATGACACATAAGCTCAGTACAAAGATTTGTAATAAAAAACTATGGAGTGTATTGTGATAGTTTAGACAAAAATAACGGAGGAAGAACACTGAGTAGGTACCTATGTGGAAGCCTATGATTGATGATATCAATATCTTACTTTTGGACAATCCTTAGTGTTTTAATCTTTACCCATAATATACCAGAATCTGGATCTAGACTATCATGGCGTCACACCTATTCCGTTACATTAAGACTCATTTTCTTTTAGCAAATAGGTATTAAGCAATTAAGTACAAGTACTACAGTTAAATACTATTTTAGTTCAACTTTACGTCAAGTAGTCTCGTATGAATGGTCAGCGGATTCCTGACTTTATGGCCTCGAATGCACCGAGAGCTGGTAAATATAGCCGTGCTGCTTCATTCTTAACGCGCCCGTTTGAGTTGGAGCAAATGTTGGACTCTGTACTTGTTGTCTAAATGTCATTCATATATTTTGTTGGGCCAATGTTTGGGTCGCGGTCCTTGATTGCTTGTATGTTTTGCTAAGTAGCTCTGCTTATTTATATTTATTAAAAGTTCGTGCAACACAGGCAGGTATACGGGCTGAATGCCTCAGATAGGTACTTAGATAGGTTTATATTTTCTGTGTCTTACAGCTGTAAGTATTCTATGTTTGTCATATAAACGCTATCGATTAGAGTTGCTAAATCTGTGAGACACTTATGAATTGTTTTCGATATCATAAGGCGTTTTTGGAATAGAAAAGTCAGAAAGTTATGGATCTTGGAGGAAACTTTAATCTTACTTCTTTAGAGTTTTTAAATTCAAGAACTTTTATATTTTTATGCTATTTCCTTAAAAGCACTTGCGGGAAAACCTACAAATTAAATAATTTACCTAAACCTAACTCAGGTCAGGTAAGTAGGTACTTAGGTATTCATCAGTTCTATCTAAACGTTTCGTTTCAGCTTAGGTAGCTACAACCTACCTAATCAAAAAGATCAATGGCTGAAATATGTTTTTCCTATCCCCCAAAGGTCTTTATCGAGCTGTCCACACTAAACATCCGATCATCCACGAAGGACTTCTAACATCCACAAATATCCAACCTGTCCATTCAAATGTTGTACCCCATAAAAAACCCATTGTCTAAACCTCTTGCGCCGTATAACAATGGCATAAGGTCGTAAATGGCGTCGAAAGTAGATTTATGTTCAATTGAATGAATATTTTTAGATAAAAGCGATGTTTTACTACACGATAGTGTGTGTTGTATTTTCTAACTGGGTTAGGTAATCATAAAGATTTGTGCTACAGTTTCGGGTAACGAGGCCGCCGAGCGTAGACTTTTGTCTATTCTTTGTTATAAACTGGGTACGAAACGAAGTTTGAAAGTTAGGAACTTTTGTAAATTCCCACGGGCGGGTCGTGGTAGCAAGGCAAGCTAAATGTCAAGACAAAATTATAACTAAGTAGGTAGATTATCAACCAATAAATTGGTTTTACATTCTATTTCTTGTTATAAGCTAAATAAAATTTGATCGATATTGCACTTTATTTCGTAAAGAAACAAAGCTCCGTATCGCGTATTAAGCAAGCCTATATAAAAGGCATGCACTAGTTCTAGTTTCCTAAGTTGAGACTACTTGTGCGACTCCTTTGTCTATGCACAATTTAAAGTTATCTAATCGCAAAATGGTGAGACGATTCGAGATGCCACGTAGGACAGACTCGGCCTGCAGACGAACGTCGAACGTGATGCAACTAACTTCTAAACACAATAAACAACAATAATGCTACGGCATCGGGTTTACGACGCTTTATAATCTGTGATACACTACCTGCCCAACGCGTTCCCACGCCAACGAATAAAAAAATATAAGAAGAACAAAAATCATTTTCACACCTTCGCGGAAACGTTTTAAGACTGTTTTATTATGAATGTAAAATAATAATGGATGCATAACTTTCTTTGGTTTATAAAGTTTTGAGAAAGTGGGTTGCAGCGACATCTAGTTTCGATTTGTTGTATCTTTAAGGACAGCGCCATCTATTGGGGATGCAAGTTTTTAGAACAGCAGTTTTTAGAACCACCTAGCGGCGAATAGACAAACTAAGTCAACGTCGCCGTCTTCGTAGCTTCGCTTGAAAGTCAATAGGTGGCGCTTTGTTGAATAGCTTGAAGTATCTATGTAGGATAATTTAACAGTAGGTACCAAATAATAGGGAATATGCATGAAAAAAGTAATAATGATCTGAACAGTTTATCTAAAAGTATTCGAAAATATAATACTAACAGTCAAATTAGAATCTAAATTGCTGGAAAATCGAACGAGAAACAATTATTTTAAACAAATATATCTGTCCCTCTCGCGAAAACGCTGTTTTCTATGGCAGCTGTATAGTCGTCGTGTAATTTGACGTCACAGTACGTATCGGACTTCTCTTTCTAACTGTAGTCTTTGAAGCTTTATATCTTTTTAAATGATAAAGGTATTTAAAAAATAATTTCATGATTGTTTATTAGAGCTAATAAGTATTTTATTTTGCAAATAAAAAAATAGCATGCATATTCCCTATTATGACAAAGTTTGTATTAAAGTTGTACAATTATCACTTGCCTGAATTATTTCCGTTATTAAGATACTTTTGTGACTCATAATAAATCTTTGAACGTACAGCGTAAGATCTGCCTCTCCAGTTTCACAATAACAAATGACGAAAACACTTGACTATAAAGTAGTGAATAACATTTTAAAATATTGTATGCGGTTTAAAGTAAAAGTGAAAATATCTAGGCACGTAATATTTTATTACCTGCTAGTTTATAACCTTAGACCTATCTAGATATAGAACTTTCTCCAACGAAACCTTTTATTATCCATAAGTAGCTACAGCCCGGAGAAAATTATCCGTCAATACTTTCTTTGGTGATTTTTTTTTTATCCCCGGATTATTTGGGTCCTAAGTAAACCTTTTCTTTTTTTGTTACCAACTATCAATGTCGGAGGGCAGACGCGCTGCGAAAATTGTACTTGTGAAGTTGCTATTTCTTGTACTTTTTTTTTCGCTGTTGTTTGCCATGTTGTGCGATTACGCTTTGGGTCATAATCAAGTCAAAACCTATGGTGTGTACTTTTTATTATTATATTTTGATTGTAACCTGTTGTAATTGCCTTATGAATAAATAAACAAACTGATAGCTACCTTGTTATACGTAGATGTCGCAAACTCTAGTGATGTGAGACGTCAGGCATGTTTATTTTTTTATTGGTTCTTAGCCTAAAAGTGATTCTGGATTTATGCCTGTTGCCTAGTTGATAGCAATATAGGCGCATTACTTTTACATGGCGGATCATGCGCGTACAATAGATATAAATATCTATAACCTACACCTCTGCTTAACCTTACGGAAAAACATTTATTATCCAGTGGCGTAGCGTAGCTAGTCTCAAAAGGGGCTTGTATCAAACATTTTGGGGGGCCCCGTTCTTGTTTTTTTTTTTTTAACAAAATAGGCCCTACTCGTTCAGAACTGTCAGCAGGCCACGAATGAGCTGGTGGGACTAAATATACCTTTAGCTTTGCTTACACACGTTTGGGCCCTGTATCTTTGATGTGGATGATACGGCGGTAGCTACGCCCCTGGTATTATCCTTGTGGTATGTTTATGCACTTGTTTCATCGCTGCGCCGGCGACCAGCGAGTAGCGATTAAAGTTGCGTGAAACGAGTTGGCGAGCAGCGAGTTGCGAGTGAAAGGTTTCGATAGTTTTGACGCTCGCTTTTAAGCGAGTGCTTTTGTGCGACGGGATTTTACTAGCAGTACTCACTCCGGCCCGCACTGTAGGTAGAAATTACCGCTGGTTGGTGAGTTCTGACCGCCAAACGAGTATCGCCGAGCGAGTGTCGGTGTGTGTGTTTTTTACTCAAAATAGATCTATATCTTTGTCCCTTTTCTCAGTGAGCAAATAGTCGAAAGCTCATCGCTTTCTCGCCGGCGCTGAGACAAGTGCCTTAGTTGTTGCTTTTTGATTAAAAACGGGTCGAAATTGCAGCAAAACAACCATAACCGATGCAATAACAACCTAAATGATCCTCAAATAGAATCCTACACACAATTACACTCTAAGAAAACGATAAAATGTTGTTTAATAAGCATTTACTTGTTCTGCCAACCCCTGAGCAATAAATCGGCAGGACTCCAATAAACAACTCAGTGGCGCCATCTGTTGACGACACGTGCTCATTACTTGCGCCGATAAATCACTGGTATCATAACAGAGGGCGCTGGAAGTTGTGTAATTTATCTTGTGAAAAGTTGAGAAGCAGGGAAAGATTGTGTTTATGAGTGTAACTGCGAACGATGGGTGCAGGTGTGCCGGGAAACTGGTGGAAAAGTTTAGAGATGTTTTGCAGAGTGGTTGGAATGAATTTTACTGTGGAAAAGGTTTGGGGAAGTTTCGTCGACACGCGCCCCTTTTTTCCGGGGTATTAAGCTTTTTCTGAGTGATTTTTGATCAAAAGTTTCAACTTAAGTTTTGTAAAACTAAACATCCTACGAGGTAAATAGAAATGAAAATAAAATTAGGCACTAAAAACAATCATAATTATTATACCCAAACTTTAAAACGGGAACTTCCGAACTTCTCTTTTCCATTGGAAAACCGATAAACCTCCAAACATCCCAGACGACATCACAAACCTAACAATACCTTATCCTAACCCTTTATAGCGCTAGATAATTATTTATAATAATTTTATAAAAACTAGGTGCCACATAGGGATTTATTAATGGGAAAAATAATATAAAAATTCATCACATGAAAAAAGTATTTATTTTTACAAAAAAACTATGTGTTGCAGAAATACAACATTGCTTCAAAATGTTCAAGAAAGTTAGGATAGATGGAAATTTTTAAAACAGTTGTTTTGTTTATTATAGCTTATGCTAACCCCACATTTTTCGCAAACTGTTTGGGTATACCCTGTGCAGGCTGGAAATTTGCACCTCATTCTCTTATCCACCCAATTCGGCCAGTGCCCATATTGGTCCAACCTCACATCTTTTGGAGGAACATGTTGAGCTGGACCCGTCTTCTTTTTATCTTGGATAAGATATTCAATATCGCTTTTGCGCTTTGTTTGGTTAATCGTCTTATATTTGCACAAATTCTCTGCTATAGCTAATCGGAATTCAGCAGAGTTGAGAATTTTACTGGTACTACCTTTTGCTGCATTTATTCTTCGGTATAAAAGCCATGAATTACACATAGCCATGTCTAGGAAATGATAAAAAATACGTAGGTACCACCGCTTACTACGGAGTTTGATCTTATAGTGGCCCATCACACAATCTAATAGATCTACACCGCCCATATGTCGGTTATATTCTCCTACGACAAAAGGACGTTCAACAGAAATGTATTGCTTTTTAGACTTGTCCCACCTTCTTACAGCATATGTTGGGTGTTTTCCTGCAAAATTGGAAGCTAGAGTGACAATTTTATTCCAAGCTACTACAGCCACATCAACGCCAAAAACGCCACAAAGAGTATAAATTTGTCTGATCTCTTATATGGTTGATAACATCTTCTGAAAACAAATATGAAAATACCTCAACTGGAGTGTCCAAACGAAGTATTTCGGGAGGTAACGTCTAAGATCCAAGAAAACGAATTTGGTCATCATATATGTTCAGGCTTTTCGTTTTCCATATCATATTCGTCCTAGGCACGCGATTAGATGTACTTAGAGCCGCAGTTGAACTAGTGCTAGGAGAAGCGATGGCTAGAGTTGATTCCGTTGCAGTACTACTGGGCTGATTGTATATGGATGTAGTTTCTGGGGTGGCGGCAGCTTGAACACCAATTTCCAAGTCAGGTGGTTCCTCTGGGTCTTCATCGGAACTTTCGTGCTCATTCTGTTGTAAAGTATACGTTGGATCGGCGACATCGTCGTCGTCAGAAAAATCAAGACCATCCTCACTGTCTCCCCATTCTCCTAAAATACTTTCCAGGTCCTGAGAAGTCAAATTACGCCATTTACGACTCATTCTGATGCTGAAAAAAATACATCCAAAATTGTAAGAAATGGCAATAAAATCTATTACAAACGCGCAATGTTGTAGTCATGCAACAAAACAAAATCAGTCCAAAAATAAATATTAAAGCTTGAATCTTTAAAAACTTATTATAGATAATTGAAATAGATAAACGTACCTTTTCCTGATACCAATTTCAATAGCCAAATATCAATATTGCACCAAAAAAACACTTTTCGTAAACAAATTCAAAGAGAGCTGAACCGGTTTGTTCACGTTCAAAATTTGAATGCGAATACCGATAAAGTGTCGCCATCTAGTTTGTCGATTTGTAACTAAATCATTAGAACGCTTTGTTGTCGATGTACAACACCGAGTAAAGTCGATCTATCGGGTTTTGGCATAATGTTAGGTCTAGTGGAATGGTATGTTGCAGGATTGCAACATGGCTCCATAAAGGGCTAAAGCAATTATAGCACCCCTAATCCAGTCGTCACATCTCCAGCTGCGATAATGCATTGTACGTCGTCACTTAATGGGCTATTTAGCGACCACATGAGGCAAGCGTCTTTTTAGGACGTAATGTATGGCGTGCTCGGCGAGGTAGCGGTTGGGCGCGGGATTTATAGTGGCAGGTCGGTGTCTAGGCTAGACTTGTAGAGGTGGGTTACTTGCTTTATTGCTCGACTGTATGTTTTGGAGGGGTAATGAGTTTATTGGGTGTTGAGGTGATAGTGGTGAAATTCGGATTCGATCTCGGATTTGGTGCCAGTAGATGGCTTGTCATGGCGCATTTGTTGATCTTCAATATTAGGGTGTAATAATAAAAATCAATAATCTCCCAGATGAAGATTTTAGTATGAAGTTGTCGCTGGTAAAGTAGTTTTGAAAGTCGACAATGTAGTGAGCTTACTTAGATGAAGCCTGTTCACTCTAACATGTTAGATTAGGGTTGTAAGCGTTCGGAAACACAGACGCAGGCAGCGAGTTCCACTCCTTTGCTGTGCGCATGAAGACCAAAAGACGTTTGAAAACGCTTAGTGCGAATTGGTGGAATAGCAACAAGGTAGGGATGGTAACTTGCCGTGCGTCTGCATGTCCAATGGTAGGAGGCGCCGGTAGGATGAGGTCCTATTCAATTACCAATCAATATCATAATAGAACACAATTTGTAAGGATTTATTTAAGTCAAGAATATGATCCGGATCTCAAGCTAAGAGCGTGTCAACCCTTGCCAAAGATTGTCAAGGTTTCAGGCGTAAGAAGAGTTTGACAAGTACCTACTCAACTTAAAAAGGTGTGTAGGTACTTAGCATAGCTTTTTCCCAATAACGTATCTATTAGATAAAAACAGATGGCATGGTGTGTTGTTTCATATCACCTGAAGCGGTTGAAGCAAACAGAGGGTGCGCGCTAACGGTGAAGTTATGAGTTTGCCAAACTTGGCGAAACACGTGTAGGCAACATATTATAGAACCGAAAGCGCGATGAGGACCGAGTTCAAAGTTATCACTAAACAGTACAAGGCACAGATGGCTTGTACTGTACGCGTTCATTACCTATTTCGTTGTAAGTGCTACTGAATGATGTTGTCTAACATCATTATCTGAAGATGCAACTGTTTTTTTTTGCATTATTATTATGTTAAGTACACCAGACATTCCAGTCTTTAAAAAATGCCTTTCGTGTATTTCGATCAAATCCTGATTTACTGGATTTGTATTGAAACAAGCGAGTCCGGAATGATTTAGTTTGAGGGATTCAAAGGAGTCGAGGAGCCGATAAGCGGACTCGGTACCGATAGCGGAGCCGGATTTAGTGATTCGAATCAATGCCCGGAGTCGAGATTACCCATCTCTAGGCCTACCATCAGAAATTAGTGCACAATCCCAACTGGTCGTTTCTTATGGAGAACCGGCAAGAAACTTCACGGTTATTTACTACTAGGTACCTGCTAACGTAAACGAGGTCGCGGTTTAACTGAACCTAGTCAAGAGACGTTATGTACGCCAGTCAAAATGCAAATAAAATCAATGATAGGTATAAGACTCATAGCGTGCTTTCGCGTGGTGTCGTAAAATCACTGTAGCGCTACAACTCTACGACTGCAAAGTAAACGAAAGTTTAGTTGAGACGAAGTGCGTTTTCATTGTTTTACGAAACTTTTGATATTTAGGTACCAAAAGGCTTAGCAATACCTTTAAAAAATGATCTTTATCATCATGAGAACTGCAATTGATAGTACCTAAATCTTTTATATGGAAATGACTGGTTTCTATAGTTGAAGCCAAATCAGAGCATAGAAACAAATCATCATTACAAGGAGGAAACAACAGTGCTAATATTATTTCTGTTAATTTTAGATAATAAACGTCCCTTAATTTTCAATTTAGTTTTACTTTTTAGTATTTGTTGTTACAACGACAATAGAAATACACATACTGTGAAAATTTTACTGTCTACCTTTTATGGTTCTTGAGATACAGCCCGTTGACGGACAGACTGACGGACGGACACCGGCGGCTGAGTAATAGGGTACCTTCGGGTACGAAAGCCTAAAAACAGTCATTTGACTTCTCCATACCGAGGAGACTATATATAACGTCGAGCCGAACTAAGAGGGTCTTGCTGAGAACCCACTGGTTTCAAGTATCGTATACAAATGAAAACGCGCCGCCCAAAGAAAATGAAAGACTGCTCATCGTTTGTGGAAAGTGTTTCCAGCACATTAACCACTAATTGTGCGGGGGTGCGGTTAAACCCCGCGGGGTGCAGTGGCGTATTTCACGGCGGCGCGGCCGCGGCCATATTGCGATGGTTTTCATAATTATACTGATTTTATGCCCCGCTGCATCTGAGTGAGGATGTCAAAGTTTCCAAGGAATGGTTGATATTTTAAGAGCTCTTTGCTGAGGTTTGAATAACGCTTTTTTGGTTTACTGCTAGTCAAAGTTTAATTGAGTTTAGCGTTTAGCAATTTGCGATTCGCTCCGTTCGCACCCTTATTCTGTCATAGAAAAGAGTAGGTATCATTTTAACTAAAACACTTATTTATATAAATGGGAATCCAGTTTCAAAATGTATCGATAATACGAGGAGCGCGCTCGAGAATTATCTTAAATCAATTAGAATTTCAGTGCCGGTCAAAAACTAAGATTAAAAATATTTGAAAAAAGTTAGTGAAAAGCTTTTCTTTCCAATAATTTTGTTTTAAATATGCTTTCAATTTTAAAGTTTCAAACTCTCAAGTACCCCTAATATAAATAATAACATTTAAAACTCTTAAAACAGAATCCTTTCCTTACTAGTACTCATTAAGAAAACGAATAAAAATAAAATAAAGGCGTCCCTCTGCAAACGTTTTCTTGAGGACACTGGGGTCGAATAGTTACGTCTCAGACTGTCGGGGTCGCTGCGGCTTTTGATTTTATTTGCACTGGCCACCCCAGTCCCCAGGCAGTCTGTTGAGTCTTAAGAAGTACTAGTGATGTAGTTCAATATGTTTCGGTGTTTTTGAACTATGAAAATATTCGTGTATCATTCTTTAAAGTCGCCGACATTGCTCGTATAATCAGCATGCTGAAGTGGCAGTGGGCCAGACATGTCTGCAGACGGACAGACGGTCGATGGAGCTGACATGTGTTAGACGTATTTGGGACGCCCTGCGGCATGATGGATCGATGGTTTGAATGAATGATACATTTATTTGCAAGAATATAGGTAGGTAGCTGACATAAGTTCTTAAAATCTATGAGTTTCACTATATTCGTGCAAATATTTAGATTTCACTTCTCGATTTTACATGCATTTAATAAATAATTAGCAATAGCACAAAGATATATATATATATCAATTTCATAATTTAAATTTAGGTTTTTATGCAATTAATAAAATAAAATAAAATACAATACCAGACATTTACAATTATCTATCAGTGATGTCATGACAATTGTTCATGTCAAATGAAGAAAGTGAACCAATGGATGCCGACAACGGGAAGGTTGGCGCTCTTTGGGGGAGGTTTACGTTCAGCAGTGGCTAGCTAAACTCTGTGCTGCCACAGATCTTAATAGAACAATCCAATAAAACACTGCCCGACCCAGGAATCGAAGCCAGGTTCTCGTGATCATCAGTAACGTCTGCCACCACTGAACCAACGAGGCAGTTATACTTAAATGTATGCTAACATCACTCTCACTACATATTATAAAACAAAGTCCTCCGTCGCGTCTGTCTGTCTTTTCACGATAAAGTCAAAAACTACTGCACCGATTTTCATGCTGTTTTCACCAATAGATAGAGTGGTTCTCGAGGAAGGTTTTAGTTTATAATTAGTCAAGCGGGCGAAGCCGCGAGCATCAGCTAGTTAGATATAAAGTTACAGCAAACAGTCTGACTTGACGAAAACTTGTGTGCAGCCCTGCCGCATCTTTAAAAAGCTCGCAGATATAGTCGTGTCGTAATCCTGCTGATGTTATGAGTATACCGCGTGTATCTGACATCGACGCACGAACGATTTCCATGGGTCCAGGGCATGATTCTGGACACCCTAGACTTAGAATTTTTCGTCGGCTTTTTTCTCAATTTTTCTTTTTTTTCAAGGGTTTTTTTACTTTAGACTGCTCATAATCGTTATTCTGACCTAACCCAATGAGATTTTTAATAAAAAAATAATTAATTAAATACTTTCACTTAAAAGAGCATAAATAAGCTCATAATAAAACCACAAAAAAAAATGTACCTATTTTTTTTTTGTTCAAACAGATATCAGCTCAGCTGAGCTGATACCTATTTGTCTATATCTCTTGAAAAAAATGAAAAAATTAGAAAAGTTCCACCGAAGAAAAATTCCAACACTGGGGTGTCCAGAATCATGCCCTGGACCCATGGAAATCGTTTGTGCGTCGATGTCAGATACACGCGGTATACTAGGCAGAAATTGGTGATAGCGTATTTTCGTGGAGTTTCCCCTTAACTTTCCTTTTAAACAAGAAGTATCGACTTAACATCTGATTTCCATCACTTCACAGACTCACAGAGACCGATGCGGCGGCGGCGTGACATAACTGAGTTAGACATGTCTCGGTCTGAGGTTCGATTCCCGAGTGAGTCCCGTCGTGAATAACTGAGTTTTCCTGTAAGAATGGTAAACTTGAGGCGTTTGTTATTCTGCTTTCACGAGTTGAGGGCATTTTAAAGTTGAATACTATTAAATATTTATGAGTTCTGGTGAGGTTAGGTTGTTGGTTTAAGTGATGAGCTACTGTAGAAATGTTTAATTCTTAAGAGCGCTTTCACAAAATCGAATTGCTCAGGTTGACTAAAGTTGAATACCGCGCGTCACAAGATTTATATAGATTTTTGCATTGCATACAACAATTATTTAAAAATATTTACTTTACTTTTAATTAAACCAATTTTTTTTTCAAGTTATATAGCAACGCCACCTTAACTATTAAATATTTTTTATTTGAATTGGGATTATAATTTCATAGATAAAAATTATAGTTATTGTCAATTGTCAATAACTCTCAGTTTTACAGAATTATTTTTGGTGTATTACTGTATGAATCATAATAAATTACTTTGAACATTCTAAAGTAGAAGATACAGTTGTACCGTGGACATTTTTATGAATGATTATTATAATATCTTCGGTGTACCAAGGCATCAAAAGATTCCCTAAAGCAACATTTTGTGAAACATCCTTTGCGGAGTCAAGGATTTTACTGATGTACGTGAACAAATTGAAATATTTATTTAGAACACTCCAAAGATAAATGATCAAACTGTCTTAGGCTTATCTTTGTTTTTTTTTTAAGGCTATATCTTAAGCAAAATCACACATCAAAACTCGAATAAAACGCTAAAATTCAAGAAAAATTGTGACAGCCCTCTTAAGAGCGTGTATTCCGTCCACTAGCGCCGCCAATCGTTTTTTATTATTTGTGGTAAATTAAAGACACGCAGATAAAAAACCGCTCGTAGTGCACCGAAGAAATGTATCTATTATTTTTTGACAGCTATTTTTAATACATAACTCATGGCTAAATAGCCAAAACGGCAATTATTGCTAAAAGTGGCCACTTTTAGCAAAAATATCGACTTTGGCAACTATTTATGTTTTATAGTGCAAAACATAACTCTCAAAACATAATAAATACATTTCTTCAGTGCACTACAGAGCGGTTTTTTATCTACGTGTCTTAAATTTACCACAAATAATAAAAAAACGATTGGCGGCGCTAGTGGACGGAATACACGCTCTTAAGTGAGAATTCACTTCGTGCCTTTTTTTGAAGCGAAAGTCTGTATATACGTTACTTTTACACGTAATTCTCTGTGCTTAAATTGCTTACAAGCCTAATTGCAAAATATAAAATTGCTGACGAGTCGGATCATAAAAATAACAAATGTAACTAAAAGTAAGGGCAATGAAACGATTTTTTTAACAGCTTGAAAATAATAGACGGACTTTCACAATTAGAATGAATGACTTAAAATTAAAACAAGGAAAAATTCAGTCGTCACTTGAAGCAATTTCAAAGTTCAGCGATTAAGAGTTTGAGTCGTCGGGGAGTCGAACCCGGGACATCGCGCACCGGTAATTGTTACTGCACGCTTTAATTGCAATTCTTAATTATTTGGGGGTCGCTAAATTAATACTGCAGTCAGTCTTAACAAATTTTTAGGAGATAACTTTGCATATTTTTGAGACGGTGACGGTGATGGTTTTTTGCAATTAATGAAATGTAATTAAATCTATAGGTCTTTAGGGGAAAATGCTGTCATTATTTAACTTTCCAACTTGCAGGAGTTTAGGGATTAAGTCATGAAGAGTGGTTCTGAATAAGTATTTGTTTTCCTCCAAACGTGAGAGATATTAATGTTAAAAATTAATCAAACATAACATCATGGGGGAGAAATATCGCTTGTTTGTAAAAGGTAATCTCTGAAAGCACTAATTGGTCACACTGTTGCCGAGTCCGAATCGATCTTAAAGGTTAAGCAACGCTTGTCAAGGTTGGTCTGTGGATGGGTGACCATCTTATCATACCGAGTTTCCCCCGTGCCTTGGAAAGCACGTTATATCGTTGGTCCCGGGTGCCAATTGTATAGCAGTCCGGATTGTCAGAAGTCAGATCTGACTCCAGTCTTGCCAAGAACTGCCATATTGCCCAGTAGATGGGTTGTGGAGGTCTGGTAGGCAGTCGCTCCACGTAAAATACTGGTATCAGAAGAACAGCTGAATCCGGTTTGACCCAAATTTTGCTGCGAAAAACGGCTAGGAAGATGATGATTATCGCTGAATACTAAAGCACCTTTTTCCAAAATTTTTCCGATACGATGCTGTGGATAGGTCTCTGAGGAGGATCTTAGGAAGATCTTGTCATTTACATTGCGTAGTTCGCATGTCAAATGACAAGTAAGTACCGCACAATGCATGTAATGCATTCCCTGGTTCGCAATGCAGCAGACAGACATGTAAAGTGAGCAGGAGGCATTTGACCAGCATTAGGACAAAAATGGGCAATTAAATTACTATACAATCTGTCAGACGACAACTTTATTAAGTTCTCAGACTTACCGAAGCATACACTCATATTTTAAATTCCCAATTTAAAAACTTATTTTTCATTTTCAGCACCCTTCAGCCATTAATCCCAGTCAACAGTTGTTGCTTAACAAAAACACAGTGTTTCTGTTGGCTCAATATATTGCCAAACAACTGACTGTACAAAGGGTGGGCAGTGCTCCGGGGCAAAAAATACGGGTTGGTATCAATTGTAACGGGGAGTTAGGGATCCTATGATTTATGGGATGTAGGATTAAAACATTGCGGTGAGGGGTGTACGGCAGCGGGGGTGAAGAGATGGGGTTCGTACTGGGGCAGTTGGTAATTATAATAAGAACTACTCTTGTTGACAGTGCACCTATTGTAAAGCTATTAATTTGCCTCTTTAAACTTGTCGATAATTAGTTACCTTCACTAGGTAACTGTAAATAAAACCTACCTGATATTATAAATACGAAAGTAAGTTACAAGTGTTACGCTTTCGCGTCTAAACCTCTGTAACGATTTTGAATAGCTTTGCTACTTGGGGTTGGATACGAATATGGCTTGTTATGTGAATCATTATAATAACGCGAGTGAAGATGCTTGCAAAATAAGTAATCTAGTAATTAAATAAAGCTTTTTTAAAGGCGAGATTATGAAGGTTTTAGGCAAAGTGAATATTGGGCCTCTTACTATAACTTTAGCGCTAACCGCGCCAAGATACTTTTCACTTAGATTAAGAAAATCTGGGCACTGAATATTAAAAGTATTTGTCCAAGACCGCCACAGTCGCACCCCCAGCTTCCAGGATAATAAAATGTATAAAGAGCGCAGAGCTAACACCGCCCGTTTGAATAAATTCTCGGCTTACGATACGCTGCTGTTAATCGCGCGGGGGATAATGAACCGCTTTGGAGAGACAGTAGAAAAATGTGGTTTAAAGAAGGCATGTGTGTGGATTTTACAAATTCTACGTAAAGGAACCGAATTATTTAAAAGGTTTGCGCAATGGCATACTATCTGCAAATTTAAAAATAAGAAGCTAGGTAATTTGCTATTTGTTAGTTGTTACAAAGTCAACTTACTCATAAGATACTATTGACCGCAAATAAACTCTTTTTCTTTCTTTTTTCTTTCTTTCTATAAGCCTTTCGACTGTGACACAATTTATACTAGTACAGTTGTCAACGTAATCTCTTAAGCTCTATCGGCTGCCTGCAATCCTCATTTGAATTTGTCTGCATTTTTTTCGTGTGTAAAGTACCTTTAATGTTAACCACACTGCACACATACCTACTAAAAACGTGAACCCTGAAGTCCTGAACCCTGTTCTTTTCTTTTTTTTATTTTCCAAATGACAAAAGATGCCTGCCAATATAATACTCAACCAAATTATCCCTAACATGATATCCTAACCAAAACCAATCAAGCTGTACCATCCTCCTAACTAAAAGTATCCCGCTCCGTCCCGTGGCCTGCATCCCTGATGAGCATCCCCTGAGCGGGATGACGGGGGACGGAGTGAAGTTATAAACGTACGCGACGTGCCCTGGGAGGTAAGCAGGCGGTAAGACGACGCTAATCAACACGTTCTCCAGTAATTGAATGAGGAGCATCCTGGGTTGCATCGCACGAGGTGTTAATTGAATATTTGGTATTCTATGTCTTAGTTTTGCGATAAGTTCTAATTTGATGAGGTGTGAGTATGTTTGCAACACTGCGTTGTTGTATTCAAATTCGTATCTTCCGGTGTTTTATGCAAGTATAGTTATGTTAAAATTATTATAACTCGACCTTGAATGGTTGGAAAGGAGAAAGCATTTTTTACGTTTGTAAAACACAGTTTACAACGTTGTCAGAGCTTGTCTATGAGGTGTGAGACTGCCGTTCAAGGGAGGAAAAGATCACATTCAGACGTTGCATATGACATCTGATTTAAATGGGTTGAGGTCTTGTTACGAAGCAACATTGAACTTAAATAGATATTTCACGACCAAACCGTAGCACGTACCTATAAAATTTCCATGAAGACAAACCTTCAAGAAATCATCAAAGGGCCTAGACAGCGTGACATTATTAGCGATAACTGTTGTTCAAATGACAAAAATGTATGAGACATCCGACAGCAAGATGTCACACGGTCAATCCCAAACATTTTAGCATTGCCTTAATCGTTGCCACCAATAGAATGTTACTTTTTGAATTTCTTGTCTATCGTTCACATATGAATTGACCAGTACCTACGATTGTATGGACTTTAAAAGAGACTTTGAGCTCTGAGTTTGTTTCGGTGTTTCTTCTCAGAGCAGTCAGCTAGGTTAGGTTAGTTCTCATCTAGTTTAAAATGACCAAAAAAGTTTGACATGTACAAGTGTGACTTACAACCTACTTACAAAATAAATATAATTTGTCTCAATAAATAATGCTACTATTCTAGTACGTACCCGGTCACACGGCGCGGGCGCATGCAGCTGGCGCGCCTGCCCCCTCCCCAGCGCCTCGCGCTTCCTCTGCGCGCTGAACAGCCGCAGTTCCTTGCGCTCCTCGTCCGACAGCGCGTGGCAGTAGCGCACCTGGAATGAGGAGGTGGATTGTGATGTAGGACATCATAACCAATTCTTCAATCCTTTAAGCAACTTTCGCATCTCAGTCGCAAACTGCCAAGTCTCAATTTTACAAAATTTTTGTCAGATCGCGACTGAGATACGAATTGGCCCTCTGGGCTGACTTGGAGCAGTCAGTTCAGTCTGTCAACATGTTACCTTGGAAATTTTGGTGGAGTGAGCTTAAAGTGAACTGTCATTCCACTTCGACTGGATGGATTGACACCTCACTTCACCTACGATTTCAAGGTAAGATGTTTACAGAATCGCACTGCAAGTCTACTTAATAGTAAAGAGGTCAATCAAGAATATTGGGCGCCATATTTTTTCATTTTAACATACGCAGATAGTAATTGAACATAAGAATTTCATTAGCTGGTGTAATTGGCACTGTTCAGGCTACTATTATATATACTTTGTGTCTTTTAAAAGCACAGAGGCTAGGCTGCTTGGTCGATGGCAGGGCAAGCACTAACTCAAAGCACGGCAAATGAGAAGATGGATGCCATAAAGGCACAATAAATTCATTCAGGCATAACTATACCTTTGTCTTTTACAATTATCATGCCTGGATAGACGTGCTTTTGAAACCTTTACGCAGAAGAGAGTGTCAATAAGAAAGAGAGTGCGAGATCGTCCTGAACATGCTGTTCTCCCCATGCAGTGGCAGTAAGTGGCAGTTACCTTAAACTTGGGGGGTGCGGTGGTAGTTACCTCGTTGTCCTGCGGCGGCAGCTGCTGCAGCAGTTGCTTGAGCCGGTACCGCTCACCCACGCTGTTCACGTACGGCACCTTGTCTTCTGGCAGCGCTGAGAAGTACAGGTGTACCTGGAAAGTGAGGTTGAATCGGTTAGAAGAAGAAGGTCCTTTTAGAATTCATGTCCGAGATCCTTAGCCTTAAGGACTTGGGGGGGGGGGGGGTAGATTATGTGTTTTGCTATCAAGTGGAACGTTAAATGTTTGTTGATTTTGACGAATGGTGGACCTGCTTTGGTAAATTATTGATTTATGGTGGCTAGAATTTATGGAATAATAAAAACTCTGATATAAAAATCTGTGAGAAGTCTTTGGAACATTATTTTACTCTTTTGATAAAAAGTTGGTGTTTGATCAAGTTCAGAATCATAATTACCAAATCCAGAACAAAACAATAGAAACAGACACACTGAAGATTCCTTCTGATTACGAAAGCACTATTTTCATCTTCCTTCTCTTAATTAAGTTTTCCCAAAGGGAAAATCGTCATAACAATATTTCTTGCACTAATATAGCGCATTAAGGTATTACTTCCGAGATATATGACTCGGACAGTGTCGGACACTGATAGTGCCTTATGAGATTAGTCCGGGAAATATTACCGGAGACGATGGCGTAATTGATTTAGGGACGTGTCTGGGGTGGGACGAGAAAAATTGGACTTATTAACTGTTTCTTGGCGTCTAGAAGTTTGAAAAAATCTCAGGGCAGTAATTGAAATCTAGGAGAGTTAAAATCTAAAGCTAAAGTTGCACCCTTGATTGGAAACTTAAAAAAAGTTAAATTTTTGTCACTTCATCTCAAAGTAATTACGGCATACCTTAATTAGAATAAATTGATGATGGAGTGACAAGTAAAAAAGTGATTTGTGTCACCGAAAAATGGCGGACTGTGCAAGATTGTAATAAATCATGATTAGATTATAATTTCTCGATATATTATGAAAAAATCGTTTTGCATTAATATATCCCATCCAAATTCAATAGTTTCCAATATATCCGCGTTTTATTTAGAAAACTTGTTTACAATTTCACGCGATATTTTCCAATCTTACGGCGTTTGCTATTTTCCGGTGACATATGCAAGCAATGCTACACTCTACATGACTTGCATATATGACTAATTTATACGGCGACTGCAATGTAAATAATAATGACGTACGTAATGGGTTACTTTAGTATCGAAGTAAAAGTAAGAAGAAGTATTAAGTAGTTATTAAGCTGCTTTCAGACTATGCTATAATATAATAGTATATAATAGAGCTCACAGCAAGGCAATATCGCGCACCATACATTGTTATGGACACGTTCACACTGTAGGTACTGTACTTTAAATTATTGACAATGTATGGAGCGAGATATTGTTGTGCTATGAGCCATGTAGATACTCTATGTTATATATTATAGCGTAGTCTGAAACCAGCTTTAGAAGTAAGTAAAACCAACTGTTCCAGGATTTGATTCGGTACATGACAACATTTAATGAGTTAGGCTGAGGTACAATTACGTCAGAGGGTGGAAATAAGAGATGAGAACACGTGATGAACACACGACGTGAGACGAGTACATATTGTTCTGTAACACCGCTATAAATACTGTCGTTACTAGAGGTTGGACGTTTTGCTAAGAAACTTTATTAGTGACATGGGTCTTTGAATTTTTAGTTTGAGAATAGGGTGTGGAACGAAAAAGTTTTGTGAAAGATTTTATGTAAATTAGGTACTAGCTGACCCGCGCAACTTTGTCTGCGTCACATTTTCCATTACTGCTCCGCTCCTATTTGTGTTAGCGTGATGATATATAGCCTATAACCTTCCTCGACAAATGGGCTATCTAACACTGAAATAATTTTCCAAATCGCACCAGTAGTTCCTGAGATTAGCGCGTTCAACCAAACAAACAAACAATCAATCAAACAAACAAACAAACTCTTCTGCTTTATAATATTAGTATAGATATAGTATAGATTAGCTTTTGCCCGGGAATTACGCGCATATCTCATTTTATCCCGTTCTCGCAGGAATTTCAGGAAACCCTCTCTTAGTGTTCCCCGACACACCTCAAGGAACCTACATACCAAATTTCAGCTTCCTACGACCAGTAGTTTCGGCTGTATGTACGTGTCTGTAACACACTTAGTCACTCAGTAACGGAAAAATTCTATATATGTATATATACTAATATTATAGAGAGGTAACATTTGTTTGTAAGTTTGTAAGTTTGTATGTAGGGGGTAATCTCAGGAACTACGGGTCCGATTTGAAAAATTCTTTCAGTGTTAGATAGCCCATTTATCGAGGAAGGTTATAGGCTATTTATATCGTCACGCTAAGACAAATAGGAGCGGAGCATTAATGGAAAATGTGACGCAAACGAAGTTGCGCGGGTCAGCTAGTAAGCAATAAAAAAGTGGGATAATATTCAAAAGTCCTATACTCAATCATGTCTCGTCACAAAAACCTGAAGTGACTCGAACAAAACCGAAAAAAAAATAGTCCCAAGAGAAAACCCTATCAGTAAGAAATAATTGCAGGGCACAAGACTACAGGCTACCCTATCCCTAGAAGACCACAGCTTGATGATAATAAAAATAAACTGAAATAAAGTCATTCCCTAAACTTAAAATTCATTCCCTCTCCTAAGACCGCTGCAGGTTTATTACGCCAGGGCAGCCGGAGGAGACGTTTTAATTTTTTGCTCCGTTGCGTCCACCGAATGCTTTATTTTGCAGTAATTATAAATGCCGAAGATGTTCGTATTCAAAGCGGTGACATTACTGTAAGACCGCGGGCGGGCGCGCGGGCGGTCCCCTCAGGGGGACAGCGCTGTAGGTATTTCTGAGGTATTCTGTGGATTTTGTGTTGGTACCGCGATTTAGGAAAATTGTAAAACTATTATTGACACTTTTACAGACACAATTAAGTAATCGTCTTCATAAATAACTATCGTATATTAAGTAACCTAAAAAAATCGTAAATTAAGCAATTCTGGCTCGTCAGTGTTCTAACAATTAATTCGCTGAACTGACTTAAAAAAAATCGATGATTTTTCAAAGGTTTGCAGCGTATTGTGTCGATCAAGGAAAAAAAGGGACATCTGAATTCATTTCAGAAGAAATATCTCATTTTCGTTGATTATCCTGCAGATTTACGGCAGCTTTTTAAAGGATTACGACCGTGTCTGCTTAACGACATAATAAATGCTGATGCCCTGAAATGATACTCAAATAACGACAGATACCGTCGCCGACAGACGTGTAATGACTTCACAAGATTAACATCAGCTCATGACGTCACGCTGAATTAAAATACCTTAGGATTTCTTTACTTGAATATTTTGGGAAGCGTAAAATTTAATATTAGTCATATATTAAAATAATAAAACTAAATAACATGACACAAAATTAAAGAACGCATTGCCCATTTCCTGTGCCAAAGTCGTTATGAATTAATTGATATGCGTTTTAATCGTTTATTATTGAATCTCGCAAATGTTTTTGAAAGCCAGGATAAAGATAAACGAGAAAAAAATATGAAAATCCTTAGCGGCCTACGTTTTAAAACAGGACCATTCAAACTGGTCATTTCCCTAAAAACAGTTTCATTGACAAGAGCCACAAAAAGCTTAAAAAAACAAAACTGTGGCTAAACAATAGCTCTGGGGACAAAGGGACTATTGTGGGGTGTGGTGAGCAGGCTGGCCACTTTGACGGGCTGCGGTAAAAGTTGCCCGTCTGCGTTGTGGGTCCCTATGTTAAAGGGAATGGAAAGCTAAGCGTAGGGAGGGAGTCGTTTGTGGTCGCTTTTGATTTTCGTTGAATAGGAGATAGAGGGTTTGGTTGTAGATAAATCGTTGTGGAAATATTTTGTGCCGAGTGGGCCGTTTTATACAGGTGTCCAGACGACTAGTTTTGAGATAAAAATGTTGATTTTTATGACACGGTTGGCGAAGTCGTTGAGCGACTGCTGCTGCGCTGCGTGTCGCGCGTTCTCTTTCCGCACGGAACAAATATTTGTTTGTGTATGTGAGATTGTATGTTTGTAAACGAAAAAACGACGTTCAAAAATAAAAAAACTATCCCTTGAAACATAACATACCTACTGTCTCAATTAGCCGCCCAAAGACACGTAGAGTCGAAGTAGGCTGTATTTATACTTTACCCTGACTTTACCTAAGTAGTACTTTCGATAAGGTACTAAAAATCTGTACAAAGCCTAAAGTATTTAGATAGAGATAAGCTCAAGTGTTCACCTGTTCCGGCCTCAAGCCCGGCGGCACCCAGGTGTACTCCTCGAGCGCACACCCTGAGTCATCATCACTCTGCGAGTGCCGGTGAGGGTCCCCCGGCTTCATCAGCCGCTCTGCATGCTCCAGCAGCCCGCGGAACTTGCCCTGCGGCACAGGGTGAGGAGACAGCGACATGGCGGACTGCGGCGACTGCGGGGACTGGTAACTCTGGCCTGGCTGGTTCAGCTGCGACACACTGTGACTGTGCAGCAGCCCAAACTCTGGATAACTCTGGTTCTGGACTGGTTGGCTTCTTCTGAAGTTCGGGTAGGAGTAGGGGTGTGGGGAGTTTGACTGGCTCGGTGCTGAGGAGCCGCTGTGGGATGGTTGTGGGGATGGCAGCGATGGCAGCAGTCTCGGGGAGGTGGGTGGCGAAGCCGGTGCTGGTGGCGGTGGGGACGAGGCTGTCTCGTGCAGAGGTGGTGGTGACGAACCAGTTGGTGATACCACGCAGTTCCGACACACCGGTCTGGAAAGAAATAGAGAGTTCAAAGTTAGTGTTTGGTCTTGTTAAGTTTGCGATAGACTGTCATAAAATAAGGTATTCTTCTTCTTGCAATAACGAGCTCTGAAATCATTAGTATCATATTTAACAGCAATAGCGTGAAGTAAATAAAACACAACTTCAAGGTTTTAGGTGTCATTCTGGTATATCTTTGGCTCTTGACACAGAAGGTAACTTTCTACTAGCGATAACGATTACCAAGTGGAAAAATTACAGGTTGACAACGTGAGTATTTGTCGCAGCGAATATCAAATACAAACAAACACCACAACCTTGCAAATATTGACAACCATTATCGCTATTAAAATTTTACTTTTTCGACAACCTCTACACATATTAATTCCACTGTTTACCTGTTTAACTGTATGTAAACACCTGAATTAACAACAGCCAACAAGCGTCGCATAGCATGTTGATATCCATTAATACAACACTAGAGTATCGTGACCACAGCATCACAGTAAGTAGGCAGATAGGTAGGTTTGTCCTGATTGATCTATTACATTACCAGAACATTAATCTCGCTGATAAATATCTTGTTTTATGACGTTAATTAATTGTTTTACCTGTTATAATAATGTTCTGTAAAGTACTTAATAGATTGTGTTCACTTTGTTTTCGTAATAAACAAAGGAATGGTTTTCTTTATGAAAATCGAATAATTATAGGAATTATTCTGTAATCATTCGGAGATTATCCAGGACAAACAGACTGAGAGACATAAAGATTTTTTTAACGTGTTTTTGTTATAAATACTTATCATATTTTAACTTTCACATGCAAGAAAAGCATGATGACAATGCCGGTTGTCTCCCATATCCCATGCCGGTTATGCATACTGGTGGTTTGCATAATTAAGAAAGAAGATCTCAACTAAAATCGATATGCGTTTTCAAGGTTGCGTTAGCTCGTAAAACGAGTGCGTTTAATAATTCCCGTTGGCGTCAATAAGACTATACGACAGACGGGTTTAAATATCGGCACTAGTGAGACAATGTGCTGACGCAAAAATACCTTCATGGAAAGTTACAACGGCCGCAACAGTTGGTAGCGATAGGGCTGGTGACTTAGAAAAATAGAATGCTTTTTAATTTAATGTTTTTATATAGACAAGTTACAAGTAAACAAGGAGGAAACATACTTCTCCAGATGTTCACAAAACCGCAACCTCTTTCGGATTGTGAAAACTTTTTTAATAAAACATCCTGCAGATTTTTTCGGTTCGATGTTTTAATTAAATCAGGCTACTATTCAAAAGTACTGGCTTCAGTTATGTTTAATGGTTATAGTATCAAGGTATCTATCAAGAGTTATGTGATTGTCATACATAATTTTCTCAGTTATGGCTATTATGTTGTTATTGTAGTAATCATTTCAAGTAAACTGGTATTCAAGTTCTTATGAGAAATATGTTTTTTTTTACTATTGTTAGGTACGTGTTTGACCACTATCTCACCTGATGGCTTGCCTAGAAGAAAGCTTGCTGTTTTAAACAAATTTTAATTTTGAAGATATATGCGTACCGTTATTAGAGCTTTTTGATTCCTTCAAGCATTCTCAAAGTATAGCAAACCCTTTATAGCTTTCAAACGTGTTAATTTATTCTAATCGTGCAAAGCCGCCAGCAGATATTTTTTATGCCCTCGAGCAGCTTAGGTCGTGACTAAATGTCTCACACTACAAGTAGTGGCAACCCTGTCTCTTGTAGTAATTTGCTGGCAGACACGCGCGCAGGCGGCAACGGGAAATAAACTTTATTGGGTGGACACTCGCTTAGCACGCACTTTGGCTAGCTTGATAGAGGGATGACCTGCTTCGAAGGCAGTTTCTCTTTGGAGACAGTTAGACTATATTGATGGATTTAACTTTAAATTACTGGCAGTATTTCTGACTTAGATGCAAACGGATAGCTCTTTTGTTAAGAACCAGAACCACAGACACATTTTAAACAAAATTGCATGGAAAATGGGGCATTCTTCACCTGTCCTAAACATACTGCTAACCTGGTGGTCTTTAAGTCAAGAGTGAATAGGTTACTCCTAGGCAAGCGTGCTCCACCTTAGACCGCATCATCGCTTAACATCAGGTGATGATAGTGGTCAAACGTATGCCTATCATTAGTAAAAAACAAAAAAAAAAAAACGCAGTGCCAATCTGGAACTTCTTTACAAGACATGCACCATCCTGAATTGAAATGAGGTCAATGGTAGAGCTGAACGGGTTGCTAAATCATTGTCTGACAAAATTGAATCTGAATCAATCGACACAAAAAGTAATCCTCAGAAGCACAAACCAAATCATCATAACCATGGCTGTCACTTGTCATGTCAAGACCTGCCACTAAGCGAAAATGCCACTGTCATCCGTCAAACCATTTGAGTGAACCCCCGAGTGCCGCGCCGGTCCTTCTGACCGCTATCGACGATCACGACCTACGACTACCGATCCTATCGACTCGAATTCTATCGATATCGATACATCACTCGGCTGCCAGTAATTGCTCAGTAGATGCCGGTGATATTAATAAAAAGAGCGCAAACCGAGATCTATTCAATTGATTAGCTCGTATAATTTTATAGACGAGGAATAGAAGATGGCGGTTTTTGTACAAGTTGGTTGGTGTCGTGAATGTTAACGTTTCTTTTTGTTAAGAGGATAGGTTGAAGTCGTCAAATGAAGGTAGCTGCCGGTAGCTTACGGTAGCTCTGTGTTGTAAACTTGTGAAATGGTTTTTGTGGCTTCTGTTTTATGCTTCGTTTTTGCAAATATTTGTTTGATTTATGTTACTTGTGCTCATTTCAATAAATACTTACTGTATAAGCAAAACAAAAATAAGAAGTATTTAAAATACCTTAAGGCTACGTATGATAATTTCTGAATAGCCTGTAACTGCCAACATACATATTCACATAATCCTTATTAGCAAACAACATACAGTAGTAAGTAACGTATTCCATCATTTCCCTTCACAGTTAACACAAACAATCCCATATTAATTCTAATTTCACATTCGCACCCATCACTTAGAACCATGAACTCATGTAGAAGGTCAAATGTCACCGAGCCATTTAACGCACCTCTTTTACAGCCAACCTTCACGGGACAATCACCCTTCTGCCATCCAGCCTAATGTTCATTATCACCTAAGTTTGTTCGAGTAGGATTTACGTGCTGTCGAGTGTGAAATAAAACAAATTGGGCGGACGTACAGCGGCGGGGTATTTATGACCCTGCGCGCAGTGGACGGTTGGACCTTTCGACACGTATTTATTAGACGGTTCGTATGTTTTGTTTGCCTCATATTATATGCAAATGAGAGGGATAGCAGGTTGTTTGATTAATTTCCTGAGAATTGGACGAACGGTTATGAGGCTTTGTTAGACTTTCTTTTGTTTTTAACCGACTTCCCAAAGGAGGAGGTTATCAATTCGGTTGTGTTTTTTTTTTATGTTTGTTACCTCATAACTCCGATAATTATGAACCGATTTGAAATTTTTTTGTTTTATCTGAAAGGATATACTTGCAGATTGGTCCCATTTAAATTTTATGAAAATCGGTTACGAACTTTGGATTTTAAATCGAAAAAGCTGGAATTTGACTATTTAGATGATTCTTTGATAATCGAAATTGCGTATTTTGCTTTTCTGCGATTTTGTAGTGGTGTTGTTAGGTGCGGGGTACCACAAAAAAGTGAAAAATAAAAAAACTTTTTACAAAAAAATACAACCGACTTCTAAAAAAACACTACAAAGTAAAAAATAACTTTAAATTCGGAAGTCGGTGTCAAAATACGAAGAAACTAACAAAAACACCGACTTCCGAAATTTAAGTTTGTTTTTACTTTGTAGTGTTTTTTTTGGAAGTCGGTTGTATTTTTTTGGTTTTCTTAGGTCATATTATATTATTTGAAGAAGAATAGTTTTTTTTATTTTCCGTACCTAAAGGTAGGTCCGCTGTCCGATCGTCTGTCCGTTGGTCTGTTAGCGGGCTGTATCTCAATAGACGTAATAGGTAGACAGTTGAAATTTTAACAGATTTTGTATTTCTGTTGCCGCTTTAAGGCCGTACCCTGAGCAAATAACCTTGAGCATTTTTTCCCTCAATAACAGCGCAAGAGATACAATAGCGAATACGCTCAAAATGTTGAATAAAATCGTTATAAAATCGAATGTTGGTCGTTTGAAAAAAATACTTCTACCAAAATGTTCATAATTAAATTGCCTATCCATTAGTGTAAGTACAAAATCAAAATAATCGTTAGTTTTCGAGAAGATGCATGTTTTCAGTAATTTTTTCTCATTTCTGTGGTTTCGTTGTGAGGAGATTACTTAAACATTATACTTAGTAATAAAAAATTAACTCTACCATTTTGAAGCCAAGATTATGTAGAAATTTAGTGTATTTTTTATTTGTTGATATTTCTTTAGGATAAAGAGTAGATAGCTCCAAAAAACTGCACAAAAAACGGCTAGCGCTGCGTTTTGCTCGGGGACGCGCCTTAACAAAAAATAATAAAAATCAAGGTTTATCGTGTGTGAGTTAGACTCGCACTTTGCCGGATTTATTTAAGTTATTTTAAGGTTGCTTGCAGTACATTGGTTTCAAACCTGTGATGGGAGGAGATCGTAGGTTACTTAGAAAAGGTTGAGGACGGTTCTTGGATGGATGTCCATCCACTGCATACCGAAACTCGAATCTAAAATAGTCGTTGTTGACCCTGATTATCAAGTATCGATTGTTGTCTTTCGTTACGGAAAGAAAGAACCCAAAAAATCTGACAGCAGTCTTGCCAAGGGGTATCAAGGTTGCTCAAGCAAGCATAAACAGCATAATTACAAATTAGAAGATTACATTCAGGATTAGAATGCTTGGAAACACGCTGGTCCTGCTCCATAGGACAATCAAGGGTGAAGACAAATCCAAACTGTTTATTTGTATTAACTTTATTTAATTGAATAAAGTTTGTTTTTTATTTTATTAATGGTTCGAATGTTTGTAAATATGAATTTACCTTTCTGAGTAGAGTCATTTTTATATTTAGAATTTTAAATGCCGTTTAATGGTTATTGAAATGAACATTTTGACTTTAGACTTTTTTCGCAATACATTAAATGATATTTATTCTGTAAGTAGGTTGTAAATAACACTATTACAAGTCAATCTTTTTTGGTCATTTTAAACTAGATGAGGCCTTAGTTACAATCCTGTGATGGTGGACAAGCGTATTCACTCTTCACTCTGTTTCTTCTAGGCAAGCGTGTTCCACCTTAGACCGCATCATCGCTTAACATCAGGTGAGATAGTGGTCAAACGTGTGCCTATCAATAGTAAAAAAAAAAAATCTGTTACTAACTACTATACGGATTGCCCACCACCAGTTCAACATGTTAGGTAATCACTTCCTTCACAAATGGGACCAAAATTATCATATGCAAAGAATATATACTTGAACTTAAAGTTACAGGTCTATTATCGCGCTTCGTGACTAGTCTATTCAAATGTTACAATATTTTTTAACCGACTGCGAAAGAAGGAAGGTTATGTTTTTCGAGTGTTTGTATGTGTGTATGTGTATCACAGATCTGGCCACCAACTGCATCAGATTCCTTGAAAAGCCACTTGTTTGGAACTTTTTAGTAATTATTTGCGGTCGGGTTTTTTGACCAAGTCAATAGGGAATATGCATGAAAAAAGTATTTATATGATCTGAACAGTTTATCTAAAAGTATTCGAAAATATAATACTAACTGTGAAATTAGAATCTAAATTGCTCGAAAAACGAACGAGATATTATTTTAAACAAATATATCTGTCTCTCTCGCGAAAACGCTGTTTTCTATGGCAGCTGTATAGTCGTCGTGTAATTTGACGTCACAATACGTATCAGACTTCTCTTTCTTACTGTAGTCTTTGAAGCTTTATAACTTCATAAATGATGAAGTTATTTAAAAAATAATTTCATGATTGTTTACTAGAGCTTATAAGTATTTAATATTGCAAATAAAAAAATCGCATGCATATTCCCTATTTTATTTTAACTCGAGTTAAAGTGTTGTAGTTTTGGGTCCTGGGTTTGGTGACCCGTCAGGCAATGGTTATTGGGTTTTTCATTAGTAATTTCTGGTTGCTTACCCGTAATTTGGAAGTTGGTGGTTTCACACCTCCGTGCTTCAAAAAGCATCTTAATTTGTCAGCGCACGCAAATTATAAGGACAATAGTAAGTTATAACTTTGGCCCAATAGGGTTAAGACCCTATTTGGCCCAATAGGGTCTTACGGGCGTTGACATGTCAAGTCGTTGTTCCTGCGTCACTACTCGGCGCTGTATGGAGTTTCTTGTCCGTTCTTCTCCATCAGAATATACCTTTTCGAATGGACAGTAGAGTCACTTTTGCATATATAATTTAAAATGTACCGATGACGTTCAAAAGTGCCGTTTAATACCCAAAAAAAAGTCAAAATGTTGAAAAAAATATTTTGGATTTTTACTGGCTCTCTCCAGTCGTGAAGGTTTGCTTCTCCATCAGACTATGATGAGAGCAATGGAAGACGGAGTATATCTGTGTTTACGCAAAAACTTGTGCACTTATCTCGTGATAGCTAGTCTCCGTTGAGATTTTAATGTTATGTACCAGTCGCCATAGATCACACCACTCCCATATTTGCAAACCCTTTAGAATGTTTTGCTGTGCATATCATGAAAGCATGTTTACAAACTTCACGCTAACGTTAACGCGGTGTGACGCGTTACGTCTGCGCTTAACGCATAATTTCACGGATGTTGTTCATACTTTATCAGTGAGACATCTGTATTACACTCTGACTGGACGTACTGAATTATGTATGAGAAAACGCACTCAGCTTTGTTATTTTTTGAGGTTTTTAAATATTTTTTTATACTGCGAGCCAGGCAGATTTGGAAAATTGGTACAGGTATGTTTGAGAACTTTTGCAGTGTAGTTGTGGGTTTGCGCCATTGATGGAATGACGGAAAAGCTTAAAAGGAAATCGCATGTCTTGGTATAGCCATGTGAAGAGGAGGTATGAAACGTATGTAACTAAAAGAGTTATGAACATAAATGTGGTTGGATGGAGAGGGAGAGGAAGGCCAAATAAAAGATGGATAGATTGTTTGAGGAGCGGGAGTTAGTGATAGTTTGACGGCTGATAGGAAGAGTGGAAGAAAAAGATGTATACTCCAAGTAACATGGGATAAGGGCAGGAAGATGATGAGTTATGGTATTGTGGGTGCTCACAATGGGAACTCTGTCAGCCAACTGAGTAGTTGGAGTAGAGACAGTGGAACAATGATCACGTGCTGAAGCTCAGGACAGACCCCTTCAAAGTCTCCTCAGGGATGTGCCTTAACTGGTGTTGCATAGAGGTGGTTCCGTAGTGGTCTTTTGATTTGTTAACTTCTTTCTCTCTCATCTTTTCGCCAAGTCCAGGCAACCTCGTTTTCTTGATTTTGTACCTATGTATATGTATGTATATAGTACAATAAATATGTAAATATGTGTATTATAAGTTTGTAACTAATTTATGTACTGTGTACCCATTCTATCAGTATGATATATTGTTATTAATATTTTTTTATCATTGTTCCTCTCAAAGAGATCACCTGCCATCTAATCTCCTCACCACCCTTGGTTGCCTGGTAGAGAATGCCAAAGGCATTCAAGTTCGCCTTTGTAGCTTTTTGTGTGAAAAGTATAAATAAATAAATAATAAATATAAAAAAGTATAGTTGTCGGAAGAAACATAGAAGTTAGTTAGTACCTACATAGTAGAGAAGGGTGGCTTTTTGGTAGATAAAAAAAAAACTCTACTTATTTAAGTTCCAACTTGAGCTGTCCTTAGTGTCAGATACAACAGGAAAAGTAACATAGACAAGTTATCTTAAGCTTATAAACTGCCTACTCAGTATCTTATGTCTTCAGCATTTCAAACTAAGTTTGACATAAGCAGCCTGGAGGCTTGATCAAATTGTGGCAGTCTGCCATCTTACCGGCCAGTAACCGAGGTCAAATTTTATCTCTGGACAATCCTTTGGCTAAGATTCCATCTCCATTATTCTTAGGCTCTAGACAGAATTATATTCTACTAGCTGTCCCCCGCGGCTTCGCTCCCGTTTTACCCGCACAGTTCCCGTTCCCGTGGAATTTCCGGGATAAAAACTATCCTATGCCTTCCTCGGGTCTCAAACTATCTTTGTACAAAATTTCATCCAAATCGGTTCAGTAGTTTCGGAGCCTATTCAAATCAAACAAACAAACATACAAATCTTTCCTCTTTATAATATTAGTGTAGATGAGCCATAAAGATTGTCGATAAGTCAAAATGTATGCGATCGAATTGACGCTACAAAATGTTACCTACGTGGTCAATTAGCAAAGATTTTTTTACAGTACTTTTTACTGATGGAGTACTATCACTATGTCATAGAGATTTTCAATTCCAGATCCGGGTAGAACAATTATTAATTGTATGTAAAGCACCTAACAGTCAAAATGTCTCAATTCTTCTTTAAAACCCATAAGGCGACGAAAATAATGTCACTCAAGTTTAGCAGTTGCCTATGAACAGACGTACACACATTCCCACGTAGGTCGAGTCGAGAGTGACTCGCATACAAATCGTAAGATTTTATGTAAATCGTTAGGTGTTATTACATGCAGGACACCATGCGTGCTGGTTTTCATACAAACTTTGAATTTAATTTTGGTTTCATGTGTGTAGTTTTCGTTTTGAATATGATTTGAATTAAATATAGCATTGTAATAATTCTACGAGGCGTTTAGTTTTGCTGCTACATGGTGTTCTAAATAGGAGATAAATTGATGAATTTTGCTTCAGTTTTGAATACCATCACCCACTCATCATGTGTTTTCAAAAAAAAAAAAATGTTTTTTGTACTGGAGTTTTTTACTTTCATTGCGCAAACACCCTACATGTGACAACTTTATTGTTATGCCAATCTTGAGGTCTAAGCTGAGAATGATTTGCCGTTTTCATGCAGGTAGTCTGAAAACACTTTTTGACAGGCAAGGTGCTTAAGCTAAGATTTAAAATATCTCTAAAGACTACAAAAATAACTTCGATCTTCTGCCAATAAAAACTATAATCTTCAAACATACATTGGCCAAAAGTCGTTTCCATTTTTCTCTAAGCCTGTAAAACTTAGTGAAGTAGAATTCCTATGAAGTAGGTGCTAACTTGCTAAGCTATAGACTGCAAGTGCATTAGAATGAGCACAGTCAAATAGTTTCAACCTCTGGAATTAGCGCCACATTTCCGACGACTGACTCACAACTTTCGCGGCCAAGCTGATTATTTATTAAGGTTACTAGCTGACCCGCGCAACGTCGTCTGCGTAACATTTTTCATCACTGCTCCGCTCCTATTGGTCTTAGCGTGATGATAGCCTATAGCCTTCCTCGATAAATGGGATATGTAGCACTTAGAGAATTTTTCAAATCGGACCAGTAGTTCCTGAGATTAGCGCGTTCAACCAAACAAACAAACAAACAAACAAACAAACTCTTCTGCTTTATAATATTAGTATAGATTAGTTCTAAGTCATTAGCAGACGGTCTACATTGGTATTGATCAGTTCTGAACGACCTTAAGCTGACAAATCCAATTAAGCTGATTAGATTGCTAACAGCCTGTAGATACACAGACCTAAGGACTACTCACACTTATTCAGCAGCGTTCGCGTTTCGCTGAACGATTTTGGTCACATTTATACAGTTCTGCTTGTATCAGCCGCGTATAACGTCATAAGAATGAGAAGGCGACAGAACAGCGCTGAACTCTGTCTATAGCACTCGCATGATAACAACACATTTGTCTTCATTTTATACTTGTTTGCCGCGAAAGCTAAATAGATGCGGAAAGCTGAACGGATGCATACCGCGTCTTAATACAATCTCCTCGTTTTCTTTGGGCATAAGCTGAATAAGTATGAGTACTCCTTAAGGCCCAGTTTCTGGTACGGAAATTATCGGGAAATTATTGTGAGAAATTGTCAAACTCGTTATCACTGCTGTGGTTTATCGAATGTATTTTCATTAGCCAATCACATCATACCTAATAGTACCTATTTTATTGCACACACACACAAGCAAACAAAACATAACAGCTTATGTACAAAGGAGAGCGAGGAGTTTAATTCTCTTTTACAAGCTAACCCTAAATGGAAGGAGAATGAGGTTTTATTGCAAAAAGAACTGATCAACATGTAAAATCTGTAATATTCTTAAGAATAAGACAAGTGATTACTAATTTTCGAGCATAGACCACAATTTTTCATTTGAAGTTCGCCAGAATTCATCATTGTGTTTAAATTTTGACGCAAGGTGCTTAAGCTAAGATTTAAAATATCTCTAAAGACTACAAAAATAACTTCGATCTTCTGCCAATAAAAACTATAATCTTCAAACATACATTGGCCAAAAGTCGTTTCCATTTTTCTCTAAGCCTGTAAAACTTAGTGAAGTAGAATTCCTATGAAGTAGGTGCTAACTTGCTAAGCTATAGACTGCAAGTGCATTAGAATGAGCACAGTCAAATAGTTTCAACCTCTGGAATTAGCGCCACATTTCCGACGACTGACTCACAACTTTCGCGGCCAAGCTGATTATTTATTAAGGTTACTAGCTGACCCGCGCAACGTCGTCTGCGTAACATTTTTCATCACTGCTCCGCTCCTATTGGTCTTAGCGTGATGATAGCCTATAGCCTTCCTCGATAAATGGGATATGTAGCACTTAGAGAATTTTTCAAATCGGACCAGTAGTTCCTGAGATTAGCGCGTTCAACCAAACAAACAAACAAACAAACAAACAAACAAACAAACAAACAAACAAACTCTTCTGCTTTATAATATTAGTATAGATTAGTTCTAAGTCATTAGCAGACGGTCTACATTGGTATTGATCAGTTCTGAACGACCTTAAGCTGACAAATCCAATTAAGCTGATTAGATTGCTAACAGCCTGTAGATACACAGACCTAAGGACTACTCACACTTATTCAGCAGCGTTCGCGTTTCGCTGAACGATTTTGGTCACATTTATACAGTTCTGCTTGTATCAGCCGCGTATAACGTCATAAGAATGAGAAGGCGACAGAACAGCGCTGAACTCTGTCTATAGCACTCGCATGATAACAACACATTTGTCTTCATTTTATACTTGTTTGCCGCGAAAGCTAAATAGATGCGGAAAGCTGAACGGATGCATACCGCGTCTTAATACAATATCCTCGTTTTCTTTGGGCATAAGCTGAATAAGTGTGAGTACTCCTTAAGGCCCAGTTTCTGGTACGGAAATTATCGGGAAATTATTGTGAGAAATTGTCAAACTCGTTATCACTGCTGTGGTTTATCGAATGTATTTTCATTAGCCAATCACATCATACCTAATAGTATTTTATTGCACACACACAAGCAAACAAAACATAACAGCTTATGTACAAAGGAGAGCGAGGAGTTTAATTCTCTTTTACAAGCTAACCCTAAATGGAAGGAGAATGAGGTTTTATTGCAAAAAGAACTGATCAACATGTAAAATCTGTAATATTCTTAAGAATAAGACAAGTGATTACTAATTTTCGAGCATAGACCACAATTTTTCATTTGAAGTTCGCCAGAATTCATCATTGTGTTTAAATTTTGACGCGTCTAAAATATCATTCCTGAGGCTGGCGATAATGTGTTTCACTACAGAGCAAAATCCATTTCCATATAAGGCCTATATGGAACGGTCTAGAATCACCATATTAAAACAAACTCGTAAAAAATCACAACGATCATTAAAACATGTCGCCCGACCCTAAATTCCAGTATCACTTTCCACATAATAACAGATAATTACAATAACGTAGCGGTTGTCGCGGTGTGTGACGTTAATAACCGTTATTAAGTTAATAACGTTACCGAACCGGGCGGTATTTTGATAAATAACTTCTCTTAATTCAGAATGCTCATAGGTTGTGTAAGACAAGATGTATGGGGCGGAATTCGAGTTGTCTTAAGAGTTAGTTGTGGGTAAAATATTGGTTAGTTTTCGCTTCCGTATCAATATTTTATTAATTTAACGCTGGGTCTCGGCGCCTCGCATGCTCAGCTCAGGTTTGTTAATGCGACTCAAAGTAAAATACCGTTCCACAATAGTTTGAATAGCTGTCTAAGCTCACATCAAAGCGTAGTTTTCATAGATAAGAATGATGTTCAGTAAGTTCTTACCCTTACATACTACATTAATTTATTGTGCATAAAGTATATTTAGAACTAGCTGACCCGCGCAACTTCGACAGCGTCACATTTTCCATTACTGCTCCGCTCCTATTTATCTTAGCGTGATGATATATAGCCTATAGCCTTCCTCAATAAATGGGCTATCTAACACTGAAATAATTTTTCAAATCGGTCCAGCAGTTCCTGAGATTAGCGCGTTCAACCAAACAAACAAACAAACAAACAAACAAACTCATCTGCTTTATAATATTAGTATAGATAGGTCAGAAATTTTCATAGTAAATGTAGGCTTAAGACCAGGTGTAATCAATCATGCTTCCACAATTTTAATGAGTATCTATTTCAAGTGTACCTAATTATTCGTTCTCACCTCCCTGCGTTAATTTCCTCCGACCGTTTCAAAAGAGTTCAATCTTCACGCGTGTAATCCGTAACATTTCTCATCAGGCTTCGGCTATCTTCGGCAATCATCGGTAATGTTCGGCTTCCGATTAATTAAAGATTGAGAGCCATTGACCCTGGTGCATCAGACCGGAAACATTGAGACTCTGTGATCAGCCTTGATCGTAACCGATTTGGTAAATTAAACCTTCCATTTTGTAGAAAAAAAAGTTTTTTTTTTTGCAGTTTTTAATCTGTGGTATGACAATGTTTTGTGTTGTTCATAATTTCGAGGAATGTCCATGTAATTGGCTGGTAATTGTTATGTATGAACAATTTTAACACGCGACGTGAATTTCTTCGTTATGCTTTTTTATTTACGTTTGATTGAAAAAAGAATATTCTTCTTCACACGACGAGTTTCGGCAAGGTTAGGCTTCTATTGGTACGGCATATTTTCGGATGGGTGACCGAGGTAATAAATACTTATAGGCCTTTTGACTATCCTCTCACACAGCTTCATTTTTGTAGCGAAATAGTTTCAATTAGTTATCTTTATTTAAGATTTCAACATTTACTAAATATACTGTTAATTAAATACCAATTTCGATAGTATCAGATTAAGATTAATTGCTTGGGCTCTGAGATTAATATTACGGATTTCTTAATCGCTCCTTCGCACTTAGCTGGTACCTACGAGCTATTACAACACTGTCAGGGTATTGATGGAGAGGCCGTTCACGATCAGATACAACTTGTAGGTAATGTAGAATGTAATTAAATGATGTAAAGGTATGTATTCAACGTGCGACCAGGGTGTGACTGCGACAGGTTTGATAAATCATCGCTGTGGGGAGCCGGAATTCGCGTAATTCACCTATATGTAGAAATTGAGCAATAATTGTGAGCAAGCTGCAGGTATATCCTAGCATTTGAATATCCAGCTTTCAGTTATATCAAATCTCATAGTCAAAAAGTTTTTAAATTCAAGTAGCAATATCATCTCAGCCACAATGATGTTATAAATCATATTTATTATGCAAATAGGTTACATTTAACTCTTTTACACGTTAATATTTCTTGGTCATATTATTTTAGATGAGGCCGATGCTTCCTAGCTGACTACTCTGAGAAGAAACACAGAGTTAAAAATTTGTTAAATTTTGTGAAAATGGTGGTGAACGAAAAAATACGAGAATCACCCATCTGAATTATCATCAGGGCAGGAAGTCTCGATGTAGTTACCGATCGCCTCGTGACCGAAATTCAGGAAAGCCATAGAGTACACAGCAACTAACTTCCGCCACTAAGGCCGAAACTACGGACTTCGCGCTTAGAGAGTAGCCCCCCTGATCGGTGGATCGCCGGTCGATCGAAGCTGACCGGGCAGCCTTAGGATTTAACGATCAAATTATGTCGGCAGGTGATCGGTACCAAACTATGTTGAGACTTCTGACCCGGGTTTCAGCAAAGCTTTCACAATCGTATATGAACTCATGAGGCTTTAGACAAGTGACGTCGGTCTGCGGTAGCCTGGCGGAGGCGATTGTCCAAACGTATGAAATGTATGGGATGTCCAAAAGTTGTATTAATGTCACGTGGTCAATCCTTTGTGTTTTGTAATTTCGACATTCGCATTTGCAATTAAAATGTCACTTTGTTTAGCACCTCCAAGTGGTCTTGACGTCCAATGCAATTTGATAATAATTGTCACTCTCATCTTTTTCTTCCGAACGTCATTTGATATAGCCACTAGCCACTGGTACAGGAAGTCATGTATTCTCGACCCATGATAAAACACATAAACTAGAATATAAATTAATTAAAGAAAGTATTAGATCAAACTAATGGCACATACACAACGCGTGACACTGAGTGATGTCCTGTGTTCTAACAGTTCCAGTAAATAGAATAACTTGACAGAATATACACCAGAAGGCGCATTTTGTTTATTAACAGGGTATATCTAATTGAACGCTAAATAGGAAGAAATTTGAAAATTTCCCCAACATGACTACTGCTTGGTTCAGAAGGCTGGTCGGCCTCGCGAATTCCCGATGTTCCTTAGTAGTGGCACCAATACTGCCTCATACGAACCACACGAATTGAGCTAATCCTACATCCAATATCAAAGTTCTACGTACAACTGGCCATCAACAAATATCGGGTAGTTGCCCAACAGACATAACACTCGTCCGGTTGGAGGATGCTCCCTTTTCTATGGAGGTTTATGAGACTTTACCTTGTTCCATATCTCTATATAACATTGGTTTTTTAACACAGTGCGCATTTTTTCTTAAGGATGGGAAATCACAAAATGTCTCCTCCCGCTCTGGGCGGAGCAGAAGGGAGTTTCAGAGTCTTACAGACTAAACCTATCCGTCTTCCTCTTACTGCCCTTTGCGTTCCAGAGCCACTGTGACTCTTTCGAACAAGGTCCGCAACTCAGGGAACACAGTGTGCCTTCTGGTGTATTCTCTATTCCCGCTGACTAGGTGTAAACTGTACAGTTAATAGCAGGAACCGGTCGCGCTCACTATTAAGACGAATTAAATAATTATGAACTGTTATTAAACTGTTGTTTCCTGTTCGCGGGCTGCGTTCCGAGGTGTACCGGTCAGCTAATGCTTTGGGAACTGATATTTGGTTGAGTTTGGCAGTTTAATTGTTGTTGTTGGAAGAACAATCTATGGTATTTTTATAGTCATAATCGTGTGGCTTTTATATTCAAAATACCGAGGCCAGGCATATTTATACGTAAGGAGAATCACGACCCCCGTAAAGAAAAGAGCGCAAGGCTATAAAAATACGACAGGATTTGCGTCTCCATTGTTGTAGGATTTTTAATAGGCTCAGTCGTTTTGTGTTGCCCTTGTCAGCAGAACAAGACTTAGGTCCCTTTCAGCAGAACAAAACTTAGGGCACACATAGGGCAATGAAGGAACATGGATGGGTTTTATTCAGTAGAAGTCTGACACTCCCTCCCGCTACACCCAGAGCGGGAGGAGTCATTGGATGACTTCCCATCCCTAAAAAAAAAAAAACTGACTGTATTACTTAGAAACGTGTAGCGTCACAAAATGATGAAATACGATTTTAAACTTGACAGCAAAAGCCTTATACCAGTGTCACTAAAGCTAATAAAGTATTCCACTCACAGTCTATGGCACCATACCTACCTTGAGTTTCGGTAATAAAACTGTAGTTTCAACCGTCCAATTTCCATTGTTCGCACTTTCGGAAACAAAGGTGTTATTTTAAAGCAGAGTTTAAAAGATAAACACGAGATATATAGAAGACTTTCACACGAGTGGCGCCGCGGGTGAAAGTTTAACTTTAATTGCTTGTTAACTATTACAAGACAAAGGGAATAACGGTAAATTGTTGTTGGAATTAATAGAGATTTTTGTTAATTCTTTATTGTTTTATTAGCAGCTAAATAAGTGTTCTTTATTGATGGCACGTGAGACACTATTCCACGTGTTGGCCTATTTTGAACTTGTTCCTCAAGTTTCTGCGAGTAAAGTTCAATTCCTGTTGCTACAGGGACCCAACTTCTTGCTCGCGAGTCTACCTCACTCTGAACGTGTATTTTAGCTGAGACCGAGGGGATTTTGGCACCGGAACTGCGGTCCCGGTCTACGCTTATACTATTTTTGAGTGGTACTTTGGGACCACAAACAAAACAAACAAAGGTATATCTTGGAAAAATACAGTCAGCCAAAAAATTAAGAAGTTAAGTACTTATTAAAAATATATACTAATATTATAAAGCTGAAGAGTATGTTTGTTTGTTTGCTTGAACGCGCTAATCTCAGGAACTGCTAGCCCATTTATCGAGGATGGCTATAGGCTATATATCATCACGCTAAGATTATAAGGAGAGGAGAATTAATGTAGACGAAGTTGCGCGGGTCAGCTAGTATATTATATATAACAGTAAAATATTACATTTATTTAAAAAATGCCAGCTTTCTACTCATTTAAATATAGATAGCCTTGAGTGTTTAAAAATGATGGTGTACATAATAAAGAGTATTCTGTTCTATTGTATTACAATAGTACAGTGCTTTTTTGTTTAGTGTACTTTACTTCATTTTTCTTGTGGTCCCAAAGTACCACTCAAAAGTATAGGTTGAGTCAGAGACCGCGGTTCCGGTCGAGCGGTCCTGAAATCCCGTCGATCCCTTTAGCTGTCTGCCTACAACTTTTTCTTTGTTCTTCCTCCTCACTGGTCGCCACCACCTTAACCCCAGCTCCAGGTATCCCCACTTGAGAGTTAGTCAGCCGAGCTATGCCAGCTATTCGAGCTATGCGGCAGAGACGCTACAATTAACTTCTCACCAGGCGAGCTGTCTCCGTGCATTCGCTACATTGCTCAGTAATTAGTTCCTACCTACACTTAGATCTCGGGATTTTTAATTGCAGTAGGAATAATGTTACCCAACCTGTGATAGCTTTGACGGCAGAGAGGTTATAAGGTACAGGTACCTTGTGAAAATGTTTAAAGAAACTGCGCAACTGAATTCTTCTGGGTGATCAATCATTGCAGGTATTGAAGAACCGCCAAAGAATCCTACTAATATAATAAATGCGAAAGTTTGTGGGGATGGATGGATGTTTGTTATCTATTCTTTCTCGTCAGAACGCCTGAAAGGATCTTCATGAAATTTTGCACAGAGGTCAATTATATTCTGGAATAACACATAGGATACTTTTATCCCGGGAGTATGCTCCCTAGGGATCACGCGGGTAAAGCCACTGACAGAAGGTAGTATGGTGATAAAAGTATGACATATTTAACAGGGTGTCTACATGTTATCTTTGAACTATTGTTAACGTGAAGAAACTATTATTTTTCTTAGCCATTGCTACCCTAATGTTGGGCAAAGACGTATAGCTTTCTTAGGCCTCTCTAAGAAAGCTATACGGCTTTGCCCTACAGTATGGTTGGTTTTAATGTATGGTCACAAAATGCATGAAATGTGTTTTAAAATCAAACAGTAAATATACGCCTAAAGTAAATCACATTTACCTTTTGAGGAAACATTCGCATTCAGCAATTAACACACTTCGTTCAACAACTAATTAAATAAATTACTCCAATAAAACTTAAATATACCCATATTATAACATAAGATGAGGAATAAACTATTTATAGTCCTGACATCGTAAATTGGACGTTTATTGGCTTGAGAGTTGCACCGAAATGATGACCGCTAACGAAGCCAATTCTGTACAGGTGTATTCATTACAACCAGTTTACGTTGACCTTGTCTTGTCAACCACTTGTTGCTTGATAGAGGTCTGGTAGAAATAGCTAAAACATGACAATGCTGATTTATGCTGAGCTCCGTCAAGGTATAATATTATTAGAATGCGGTCCTGACTTAAATGGTGTATTATGCTACGTAAAAAGTGTAAGTTGGAGCGGTGTTACATTTTATTGTGCAACTGTTGAGATTATTAGTATTAGTAGAGGTTATTCGAGTTGGATATGATAATGTTATTAGATTATAAGTATTTTTTCTATTTTTGCATGCCGTAAGGTAGAGTGTGTTGGAACTGTATTTTTTATAACTTCATCTTATTGTGTACCCACATTCAACGCAAAAAATAAATGATTTTGATTTTGATTTTGATTTTGATTTTGGAGGAAAGTTTTTTCTCTTATGGAGAGAGTTTCTCTATGGTCATAATTCCGTTTTTAAATAAGTCTAATTCGGTAACAGTTACGATAGGATTTTAGGTTATATGTGTGAGTTTCTGCATGCAACTTTGTCCATGTGGCAGTCAACAACAGTGAAACACGTCTTATGATGATAATTGACAATAATGTAACTTTCTATGCGCTAAAAATATCCGAATTCGGTTAAGTGGGTATTCCAGAGATTTATCAATTTCTTAGATAAGTACTATAAATTCTAACTTTTTATAGTTTTAGATTTATGTTGAAATAATAAAACCGGCCAAGTGCGATTAGGACTCGCACACGAAGGATTCCGTACCATAAAACTTATTTATTGTTGTTATAGCGGCAATAGTAATACACAATCTGTGAAAATTTGAACTATCTACCTATTGTTCCTGAGATACAGCCCACTGACTGACAGACAGACAGACGGACGGACGGACGGACGGACGGACGGACGGACGGACAGCGGTGGACCCTTTGGTACGCAACCCTAAAAATATCGAATTAATGTTCCTAAAAGTGAAATCGATTCTTATTGGTGCTCAGCGGCGTGCTACGCCGTAGCAGCGCTACGAGCGAAGTCTACGCGCGTAGCATTCGGGATAATTTGGGAAAATTCCTTTTGTGTGATTGTTCGTCTAAAGGTCGGTAGGATGTTCTCCTTAACAAGGAGACATCCTTCCTTCAGACAAACAGTTTTTGGTTCAAATGAGTCAAAAATCAATATAATTAATAATAATTTATCGTGTAAAGAAATTAGAGATATGTAATCTCTAATTTCTTGAAACAGGTTAATGATAAACTCGTAAACGGGCCAATAACTTTAAATTCTCGGGTTTTTGATGTTCCGACATTTGAACGGCTGAAATACGACGCAGTTAAATGTTTATTAATCCAAAGTATTGAGAATTGGGTCATAAAAGAGATAACAAGTTAAGCTCAACTTTCTGCAGAATCATTAAACTACACTCTACTGCTCAATATAGGCTTCTCCAATCGCAAGCTTTAAATTCCGATCTCCACAACTCGAGATAAGAGACAGGAGTAGAAAATAGCTCCATCGTTTTTAGGCTGCTCTTCGATACCTACCACCATACAATAGGCCTGTGTCCTGAAAAAATCTAATTAGCAGTTAGATTATCAAAAAATATTTGACCCGTGTTTTTTCTTTTGTTACGGGAACCAAAATTGATGAAGTTACGACGCTTTTAAAATTCTCAATACGTCACACCTTCGCATATTTTTAGTGAGTCGTGACGTCATGAGCCCCCACTCCCGAGTTTTGATGCGTTTTATCTTTGTCAATATTCATTGATTTACAAAAACAAAAAATACGTGTCCATTGTTTTTCAATACTCTAACTGACGGACTAACTAGTTTTGTAATTTGTGGATGATGGCATCTAGCCTATTGTACTACAGTTAGCATATAACTTCACCTACCCGCTGAGACACAGACCTTCACTCCGTGAGAGGGAGCAGACTGTAATCCACCAGTGACAGCAGGCTGGCGGCGTTGGTTTCCTAGCGATGCCGATATTTTTCTTCACCGTTTTGAGAGCATTTTTGATGATATACTACAAAAAGTAGTGTACCTTCCTGAGTTCACCCAATGGTTTAGAAAATACTAGATCTGATCAGAGAATCATAAATCTCTATCTTTCTTTCTTATTTGTATGACCTACAGATAGCTGTTTGTGTTTGTGACTTTGTATGCTTGTACGCACCCACGATACAGGAGAAATTCCTAGTGTGGGGCAACGTTTTTTTTTTTTAAGAAAGAAATAAAGAAGAAAAAGAAAGAAAGCTAATTGGAACTCCTTCTGGTTTCATGCGGTACGATTGTAAAACTCACTCCCGCCTAACAAACGTGAGTGTAAAACCAAATATTTCTTCAAAAAAGAAGTCAAACAGCATTATCTGTCTGCGATAGTGTGATCCTTTGTAAATAGTAAGTATGTATTATTTTATTAGCATTATGTATTTAGGCTAATCTATTTGTGTATATTTATTGTTCAGTTCATACTTGTTATTTTTTTTTTTGACACTTAACAATTTATTTAGGGTATTATTAAATTACAATGTTAACAGTATCTACATTATGTACAAACGCATAAAAAAAAACAAAATAAATCATTGGGCATCAAAAAAATAATCCACATCGCTGTCAACGGCAAAAGTGCCCAGAACACTGGCAGCATTGCCACGTTGAATGGCAATGCTTACTTGTTATTGAATAATACATAATGTATTTTAGCTAAGTTAGGATAGTCTTTATAAAGTTTTCTTCTCTGTTTCTCCAAACGTTTACGTTTCTTATCCCACTCTTCTGTGGCAGGTCTGCTGGAAGAAATTTCTATTAAAGTAAGCAGCCTTACCTTTGTGCTCTTTTGTCTGTATGAAATTATCTTTTTTAAGTTTATTATGTATGCATAAGTGTTTCCAAATGTCTTTTATAATGCGCACAGCAAAGGAGTGGAACTGACTGCGTCTGTGTTTCCGAACGCTTACAACCCTAATCTCTTCAAAGTTAGAGTAAACAGGCTCCTTCCCTAATCTCTTCAAAGTTAGAGTAAACAAGCTCGCTCCATCGTAGACTTTGTCTCTGTCATCTCTGACCAAGGCTAGAGTCAAGAGCAAACCCATCACAAATACAAATAAATAAGAAAAGTCAGTGCATAAAGTACATAACAGTTAAAAACGCTTGGTGTAGAAAGTGACTGCATCACACGCACGAAACTATTAGCGCTGGAAAATGCATCAACTACTGTAATGCCACCTAATGACGTTTTATTTACCACATTAGAAGTTTGCATAACATCGCAAAACCACACTTATTTTCTGAGAAATAAAGTTGGTGCGAACTGCATTTTTCACTTTGTAAAATGCAAAATTATGATGTGTTAGTAATCATGGAGAAGTCACGCTTACGTATTAAGAGATAAGGTTGGTGTTAGATGCATTTATAAAGTAGTTTACGTGTACAGTCGCAGAAAACAGCGGTACAGTTAGAAGGAAATGAGAGATTAGTAATAATTAAAGTTTGTTTTGTGACAACTGTCGGCAGCGCCATCTATGGCGATAATGACGACGTTTAACGCAAACTAAAGGTTTACCGAGAACGAATGAGTGCATGAAAAAGATTTCATTCACATGCCTTGCTTTGGAAAATGTTATCGACGTCGGTTTATACTCACGGCGTTATAAAACATGCTTTACGATGTTCAAGACGAAACGCAATGAATATTCTTGCTTTTCTCTTCATATACTCGTATATCTATACTAGCTGACCCGCGCAACTTCGTCTGCGTCACATTCACCATTAAGGCTCCGCTCCTATTCGTCTTAGCATGATGATATATAGTCTATAACCTTTCTTGATAAATAGGCTATCTAACACTGAAAGAATTTTTCAAGTCGGACCAGTAGTTCCTGAGATTAGCGCGTTCAAACAATTTAAAGTGGAGTCGTGACTATTTTTCTGGTGTTAAGTAGATATTTTTGGTTACAAAACTAAGGGTATCAAAGCATTTTATGGTGGTCATTATATTTATTCCCGTTTCAAAGCGCTGTCAGTGACCGAAAATTTAAAATGGAATCGCTTATCTTGGTATGGTCCTGTGAAGAGGAGGGATACAAAGCAGTTAACTAAAAGAGTTACATATAAATTTGGATGGAGGGAGAGGGGAGGGAGGCCAAAGAAAATACGGATGGATTGTGTGAGGAGCGATAAGTAAGAAAAGGAATTTAGTGAAAGCGTAACGGCTGAGATGACAGAATAGAAGAAAACGTATACGTACCAACATTTATATAAAACAACTGATAACAGGCAATCTTATCGCACAGGGCAATCTCTTACACCTTATCATTCGATGGGCTGAACGACAGAAGAGTGGTCAGTGTTCAAACATCACAAACAATATTTATTGTACAAAATCTCCATAATTTAGAGCATAGGTACTCGTAGGCCTCTCCAAAGCTTCTCAAAATGATGCAGAACTTGTTCGAAGGAGTCCCCACGGCTCTGAAACGCAAAGAGCTGGAGTCATTCCATTACTACCCATCCAAAAACAAAGCTTCGCCACTTCGACCGGTCCTGTTCTTCTAAATATAACATTGTATGTATTTCATAGTGATCAAATTCAAACTTACATTTTTTAGACAAGTGCTGACTTTTTTAATCGACTCCAAAAAACTAGGAGTTTTTTTGTCCCGGTAGCAGAACGCCTAATTACCATCGATAAACAATTAGCTAAGCGTTCAATCGGCAGTGATCTTTCATGGCAGATTATGACCAAGCAAGTTATAATACCACGATAATGATGATGTAATCCGACCGATTTCGGTCAAGGCGATGTGACTTATGTAACCAATCTTCTTTTTGAAGATCCTCGCACTTTGCGGGCACGTGAGCACATCATCTAGGACCATACATCATCTGCTCCTTTTCCCAAGTATATTGGGGTCGGCTTCCAGTCAAACCGGATTCAGCTGAATACAATTATTTTACGTGGAGCGGCTGCCTACCAGACCTTCACAACCCATTACCTCGGTAACACGGTACCTTGGTAAGACTGGAGTCAGATTTACTCGCTTCTGACAATCCGTAACAACTGCCAAAGATATACAAATGACAGCCGGGACCAACGGCTTAACGTACTTTCCGAGGCACGAAGGAACTCGGTATGTTAAGATAGTCCCCTATGCACAGACCAACCTTGGCAAGCGTTGCTTAACTTTAAAGAACACCTAATATTATAAATTTACGAAAGAATACCTGTTTGGATGTTGGTCGGTCTGTCTGACTGTTTGTTACCTCTTCAAGCTTAACGGCTGAACGGATTAAGATGAAACTTGACATGCGGGTAGACCATGTCCCGGAATAGGATACTTTTCTTTCTGGGAACATGTTCTCTTGGTATTATTTTCAGCTATCACACGGGTAAAGCTGCTGGCTGAAGTTTGATACCTTCTATCTTCTATCTATATATATAAAAATCAATTCCATATTTATAAAAATCAATGCCAGTTTTTGTTGTAATTTTATAACTCAAGAACGGCTGGGCCGATTTCGGTAATTCTTTTTTTGTTTAGTTCGCCTGAATACATGGAAGGTTTAAAAGCAAAAATGGGTATCTGACGGGAGCGAAGCCGCGGGGGACAGCTAGTTAGATATAACGAGCACTTTCTATCGGATTTCAACTGTCTTCAATTATGATATCAATTTCATTTCTAGTATTCCATCCATATATTAAGAAGCATGTTTCAAAGGTTGCACCGACACGAACCCTACGGTACGCGCACAGTGCATGACGTAATTGAATAAGGGCTGCATCGTCACCACAAACCTTCCCAACCTTGACGAAGATATTCGTTGGTAAGCTAAGGGGTCTTTACTTATTATTTTCTTGTTTTGAAGTTCCCACGATCCGTCTTCCTGTTTAAACCCTACTTTTATAGGGTTCCGTAACCCAAAGGGTAACCAACGGAACCCTGTTACTAAGCCTCCGCTGCCCGTCTGTCAGTCTGTCCGTCTGTCAGTCAGCGGGCTGTATCTCAAGAACCGTAATAAGTAGACAGTCGAAATTGTCACAGATTGTGTATTTCTATTGCCGCTATAAAAACAAGGTTTATGGTACGGAACCCCTCTTGTGTGATTCCGATTCGCACTTGGCCAGCTTTTTCAACCTGCTCAGCTAGTAAATGGGTAGAGTTGATTTTGACCTACAAAAGAAAATTTGTTAGACTTCTTTTACGATTTATGTCTATTATTTGCATACTGGATCCTACCCTCAATGCTGCAGTACGATTCTGTGAACACTTGTGAAGTGAACGACCAGTGAGCTGTTAAACCGTACAAACAAGATGGCATGACAGCTCACTTGTCATTCAATTCACCTAAGTGATAACGGCGAGACGTCGACAGAGGCACTCAAAGGTTTGAACTCAACTTTGAGTTAAGCTCGCCTTTGTACATGTACTTTATCATGACTGTTTCATATAAGTTGTTCTGGTGTAAGATATCTATTGGAAGAAAGAAAAGAAAACATAATTTACTGAAGAAAGTTCATCAGGTATGTAAAAAAAATTCTAAATAAAATAAATATAAGCATAGCGTAGCGTTCTGTATTGCTGAAGATGAGGCCTCGTGCGAGGTCTGATTCCGAGGCCGGGAAAAGTAGGGTATAACCCAGAATCTGCAGTTCATTCTGGCTGCTTGATATAAAATATGATCGACGACCTTTCGTTAATCTTAAACATAACTCGCGAAATGTAAGTGCGTATCTTTCCATTGATAATAATTTGTTTGTCATCAAGTGTGAATAGGTTACTTCTAGGCAAGCGTGCTACATCTTAGACCGCATCATCACTTACCATCAGGTGTGGTAGTGGTCAAAATCGTACCTATCAAAAGTAAAAGAAAAAAGAATGTGCAGCATCACTTTTTTCTCTCCCGAAGTTTTTAATGCAAGAAACACATTCCGTGCCCACCTTTTTGTTAAAGCCCGGTCAAACAGGTGTGACCGCGAACTGAACTGTTTGATGGATGGCGCCATAAATTACATGACGTCACATTTTAAGATGGCGCCGCGATAGTCTCGGAGCGCGCCTGCGGGCGTCATAGTCATCGACTGAGGCACAGCAGCTCCATTCTGACACAGTAGTAAACTGGTTGAATTAATCAGCAGGTTTGAAAGTCCAGTGCTGTCAGTAGGCCATATAAAAACAGCATCAATTTTCTTATCATTTAATTTTGACGGCAGTCTCAGCTCAGCATTAATTTCAGTGACAGCAATAGTATTTTGGTCTAGCACTTTTGCTAATTGCGCGTAACTTGAATCAATCAAAATCTCAGTAGTTGTGTTTTTTTAGCTAGATCTTTAAATACTATAAATATGGTTTTCTAGCAATGAGCCTTCTGAATGTTTGAGTTCTCGTAAGAGGCAGACGAGACTGCAAACTATAATGATAAATAATAGGGTAAGGCACTTATCTCACCGCCAACGAGAAGCGATTGGATATCAACTGTTTGCTCGCTGAGGAAAGGGACAAAAGATATTGGTCTCGTGTGAGTAAAAGGGACACACACATTTATAGTCCATAGCTGGAAGCTCACACTGCTGGCGAGTGGGCTCTTACCACTGTTGGTCACAGCGATAAGAGCTATCAAAGATTGTACTCGCTCAGCTCAGCGAGCGAGTAACGCTCGGCGATGCTCGCTTGGCGGTCAGAACTTAGCAATCAGCGGTAAGTTCTACCTATAGTTCGGACCGGAGCCAGTGGTGCGAGTAAACCCCCTCGCACAAAAGTACTCGCTTAAAGCCGAGCGTCAAAACTATCGAAACTCCTCAGTCGCTACTCGCTGCTCGTTAACTCGTTTCGAGTTTCAAGCTTTACTGGCTGCTCGCTGAGCGCTGGCGGTGAGACAAGTGCCTTACCCTTGTTTTAAAATACAAACCATGAGAACTAATTACTTTTTCAGTAATTTGTAGTAATAAAAGAAAGTTACCTATTAATTTTATATATTTGATATTTTATGTGCCGTGTGAGTGGATGGTTATGACCCTTCTTAAGTCGCTCTTAAGTTTTTACTAGGATTTAGTCGTTTTCAGTTTAAAAAGCTAATTTGCTAAGCTTATTAAACATGTTTGCTTGTAATAGTTAAACCGTCTATAGATGGATACTTAAAGAGCCTAAAGATACTGTGAGAAGTAATGTCCAGTAATTCTCACTTGTGAAAATATATTGGATTGCTTGAAGTATTGGCGAACGACCATAGTACCTATTATATCGAAATAGACGGGCCTGTCAATAAGTAATTATGTTTCAAGTGTTTTAGAAATGCTCCTTTGCTATCCAGCACACATTATTATTTGTCATATAACTTGCTCACAATTTGGGACCCATTAGTTTTAATGTTAATATATAATTCGTGGTGCTTGGCAACTGGGCTTGACCCAGTTGTATATTATAGCTATTATAATGGAAATTATATTTATTTTTTCCTACTCCTCCGCTGTACTCTTCTGATTAATTTCGTTGCGGGATCCAAGACAGTTGAATCGTTTCTCCGGGACTCATCGGGCTTCATTAGCTCAGCGTTTTTCTGGTGGTCGCCACTGTTGGTTCTGGCTTTCAGGAGTTGCAGTGGTTGGGAATTTGTGGTGAGCTTGTCCCAAAATATAAGTTGATCAGTTAAGTTGATCTTCAAATTCAAATTCAAATTCAAATTCATTTATTAATTTTGTGAACACAGGGTACATACAATGATCTTTTATAAAGTGTTTCGTCCAACCTATGATCCGCCGAAGGGCATACAAAATATTACTGCAAATGTCAATTTATACAATCAAGATTAAAATGTCAGCTAATGAAAATTGTCAAAGAAAAAAAAAAATGAAATGAACCGTCAAAAAGATAATAAAATGTCAGCAATATTACAAAATGTCAAAATTAAATCAATTTAAATAAGTCATACAAAATAAATATACTATGTCGGCAAAATAATAAAAAATAATCAAAATTTACTCAATTATAATCGCAAAATATATCAATGTCACTAAACAGATAAAAATTAAATTATACAAAATTATTACGTCCAAAATTTGTCATTTAGGGTATTCATCGACAGAGTAATAAGCCTTGTCATTCAAGTTTTTATTTTTTTTCTTCTCTTTGATGGTAAATCATCAAGGAGCGGAAGGGAGGGTAAGTCTTACTGACTTAACACATTCTAACCCATCCATGTTCCTCCTCATGCCCTTTGTATTGCAAGACCACGGTAACTCTTTCCAACAAATTCTGCAACTAAGTTGAGACCTACTGCTGTAAAACCAGTTTAAGATGAACTCTATACCTACAGTAAAGTAGCCAAGAGAGCGTAGAGGAAGTAACATAAACCTCACCTACAAAACAATCGAGAACCTAATCTCTTCCTATGTGAAACAATAGAGTGACACCCGACCTTACCCGCCCGTCACGGCGCCGTCACGGCGCCGTCACGTCACGTCACACGGCGCACCTCTACGTAAACTGACACGGTAACTTTCACGCTTCACGCCTCGTCTACCCGTCTGTCTGTCTGCCCGTCACGCACTACTTGATGTGTTGTTGAGATAAACGTAAGTACATTGTTTTGTTTTGTTTTGTACATGACACATATTTGTATTGTTTTGTAAAATGGTGTTTCGTTTAATGTAATTCCGATATGAAAGCTTTGTAGGAAAAAGCATGTTTTTGCTATTTTGATACATTTTGGTAATACTTTCTGCCAGCTAAGGATTATAATTCTGTGTGTTTCTGTAAATGTTTTTTTTTTATTCGACTTTAGATACTAATTTTATTTTATTATATTGTAAGGAACTGGCAACCCCACGTGATCCGACGTCACCGGATCGTCTATAAATAGCGTGTCAGTTTACTGTCAAGCTCTCTTTTTCGTTGGCGGTCACTACGTGCGGACGTCTCTGCGAGTATCTCTGTCGGTCAAAGGTCACGTGAGCTGTTTCTATTTTAAAAGTGTGCAATCGTTATTTTGATTTCCTAGTTGTAATTATAGCCCTTGTGAACTGTGTTGCTGTTGATTAAATTAATTTCAAATATATGAAACGGTTTTCTTTTGTCAATGTGTTTTTTTTTAATTCATTTCCACTTTTGAAGCTCATATCAGAAGTGGGATAAAGAACTAGTTTGCCCACTAAATCTAAATTAGTAAATTTTCAAAAACTCTTGAATAAGAAAACCGTTATTTTTCTCGCTTTGTTTTGAAAAGTATAACGATTGCTCGCTTGTCTTATTACTTCTTGTGATTATATTTTGGTGGTTTATATCTTGTGTTTGTGTGTTAAAATGGTGCGTACGGGATCACGTAGCCGTGAACGGCACCATGCTCGAGATAGGCCGCGCAATCGGAAGAAGGGTAGTTCTCGAAATAGGCGGGTCTCGCAGACTAGGTTACGTGAACGTAGTGATAACGATTCGCGGCGTAGCTCGAGTGATGAACGACATGATCCACGGAACAGCTCGCGTACCCGAGATCGAAGTGATTCACGTAGTATCGAAAGACGTCATTCGCGTAATAGGAATAAGCGTCATTCGCGTAGCGGTTCGCGTGTTTTTCGTCAAGATCGTTCGCGATATAGTAGCCATGATAGGTCGCGGTCTAATTCGCGTAAAAGAAGGCGTCATACTCGCGATGAACGAGGATTCACACCTGAAGCACCAATCCCGGTACTTTCGAACGCACCACGACAATCGCACAGTACGTACATAGAATCGGGTGCACCGTGTTCTGAGGCGTCCACTCTTGCACATGCTTTGATGCATGCAATTAAAACTATGCAGCCTGCAAGGTCACAACACTATTATGTGTCAAATTTTGACCCTTCTATACATAGTATTGAAGCATGGTGTGAGGAAGTGGATCGCGCCAGAGACGCAAATAACTGGAACGACCATGAGTGCTTATCACGTGTGGCTTCTTGTCTAAAAGGCGACGCTAAAGTTTGGTTGAGTGAATGGGTCACCAACGATAGGACATGGACTAATTTTAAACGAGAATTCAAATCTCTATGTCCCAGTAAGCTCGATTATGCGAATATTTTATTCGACGCTATGAACACTACTTCAGACAAATACCCTACATTCGCTGAATATGCGCGCCGTACTTTGTTACGTTTGAAAATAGTCCAAGGGTTAAGTGACGAGTTGAGAACGCTTATCGTTATCCGTGGCATAGACAGCCCCCAAGTTCGAGCAGCCGCTGCTAACTCAGACCTTACTCCTGACACCATCGTCTCGTTTTTGTCGATTTATACAAAAGCATCAAAACGAGACTATTCGGGCTCTAAGAAACCAATTCAAACAAAGCCTAATAATCGGCCGGGTCCAAAATGTTTTACATGCAACCAAAAGGGGCATGTTAGTCGCGATTGCAAACGTCAAAAACCCAACGTAACTTCCGACACGCAACCGGGACCAAGCAACACATGCACTTTCTGTAAAAAACAAGGACACTCTGAGGACAAGTGTTTTGCAAAGGCACGTTCTGAATCGCGAAACCAACGGAACGTCAATCTTTGCTCCTATCGGTCCAATTCCACTCAAAATAAGGACGTAACATCCGCAGTGGTAGAAGGTGTGCCGGTAGATGTACTTATTGATAGCGGTGCACTTGATGTGTCCCTCATATCTTCAGACGTTCTTAAATATATTTCATGCCAACCAAAACCAAGGCGTTGCGTGTTGAAAGGCATAAGCGACAAAGAAGTAGTTGTCACATCTTACGTCACTGTCACAGTAGAATTCAGTGACATATCTATTGAGGTAGACCTGTTGGTAGTTCCGTCTTCTTTTATGAACACACCTATCATAATAGGTACCGATGTACTGAATCGTGACGGAATAACTTACGTTCGAACAAAGGACGAACAGTACCTCACGCGTAACGATACTCGCGTTTATAACGTTCAATCTAATGAACAGATCAACGTAAACACTCCTCTTCAGGTGGACGAATTGGAAAGTCTTATGTCAGTCATTAATGAGTTTTCAACTTTCTTAATAACTGGTACTGCCACGACTACAGTTCGAACCGGTGAGATGGAGATAAGGCTTACCAAAATGACACCAGTAGTCTACCGACCATACAAACTCTCACACCAGGAAAAACTTAGGGTTCGAGAAATTACCAAAGATCTTTTGGACAAAGGGATAATTAGGCGTTCTAATTCGGAATTTGCTAGCCCTATTATACTCGTTAAGAAGCGTGATGGCTCGGATAGGCTTTGCGTTGATTATAGAGCGCTAAATAGAATCACGGTAAAAGACAGGTACCCTCTTCCGTTAATAGAAGATCATATTGACAGATTAGGCAGTTACAAATACTTCTCTAGTCTCGATATGGCTACCGGTTTTCACCAAATTCGGCTAAAAGAGGAAAGTATTCACCTTACCGGCTTCGTAACGCCCGAAGATCATTTTGAATACGTCAAAATGCCATATGGGTTAGCAAATTCTCCTATAGTATACCAACGCATAATAAATGACACCTTACGCAGTCACATTAATGAGGGTAACGTATTAGTTTACGTTGATGACGTACTCCTTATGAGTAACACCGTGAATGAAGGAATTGAGTTGTTACGCAAAGTACTGAATACTCTCACCACGGCAGGATTTTCGATAAACCTCCGTAAGTGCTCTTTTCTGGTAACCGAGGTAGAGTATTTAGGCAGAGTAATAAGTAGTGGTCAGGTAAGGCCGAGCCCTCGAAAAGTAGAGGCCTTAGCTAATACCACGCCACCAGAAAACGTTAGGCAGGTACGCCAATTCCTTGGTCTAGCGGGATACTTTAGGCGATACATTAAAGACTACGCGACCCGAACCGCTCCTATTGCTCATCTAACCCGTAAGGATGTCAAATTTCAATGGTCACCGGAATGCGAGGCTATTCGCCAATTCCTTATCAAAGAACTTACAAACGAGCCAGTTCTTTCGATTTTCGATACCAACCTTCCAACCGAAGTTCATACCGACGCTAGCAGCGCAGGTTATGGTGCTGTTCTCATACAAGTCCACCCCGACTCAAAAAAACACGTTGTAGCTTATTTTAGTAGGTCTACCCAAGGGGCTGAGCGTAAATATCACTCTTACGAACTCGAAACCCTCGCTGTAGTCAAGGCTCTTCAAAATTTTCGGCACTACCTCGTAGGGTTGAAATTCGTAGTAGTCACGGACTGCAATGCCCTTAAGGCGACCGAACGAAAAAAGGACTTGTTACCACGTGTTGCCCGTTGGTGGATCTACCTTCAAGACTTCGAATTTTCGATTGAATATCGGAAGGGAGTAATGATGCCACATGCAGACTACCTAAGTCGAAACCCAGTAGTTAACGTCAATCAAATATGCCGACCTCGTAACTGGGCTCAAATAGCTCAATCGGCAGACAATGAGACTCGTGACCTGATTGAAAAACTTCGCGATGGTAGCCTGGATGGGAATCGTTACTTGGTGCAAAATGATATCTTGTACTACAAATACATCCCGATAGGTGAACAACCCCGAATGCTTTGTTACATTCCCAAGGGTCACCGACTCAGTCTTCTTAGGGTGTTCCACGATGAGCACGAACACATTGGTGTAGAAAAGACCCTGGATCTCATTTTGAGACATTTCTGGTTCCCAGGGCTGAGACAATTCGTAGCTAAATACGTAGCCCATTGTCTCATATGTATTTCCCAAAAAAGAGTTCCCCGTGCCCCATTACAAAACATAACTTCCTGGGAAAAACCAGACACTCCTTTTGACACCGTGCATGTCGACGCCTTAGGTCCTTTACCAGTATCGGAAGGATACAAATTTGTCCTCCTCATAGTAGACGCTTTCACTAAGTACGCCTTACTGTACCCCATTACTAGACAGGATTCCACAGAGTTAAAGCGTGTTATTACACAAGCTGTCTCACTATTTGGAGTTCCTAAGCTTATGGTTACGGATAGAGGACGTATGTTCGAATCCAACGATTTCGTAACGTGGATAAACGAGCTTGGTTGCAATTTGCACTATATAACTCCGGAGATGCATCACGCTAACGGTCAGGCCGAGCGATATATGCGAACTATCCTCAACATGCTACGTATACAAACCAATTACAAGAAGGCTAGCTGGTCAGGTACGTTATGGAAGCTCCAGTTAGTGTTAAATATCACTAAACAAAAAACAACTCAAGTTTCTCCACTTAACCTCTTGATCGGTACTGAAGCTACAACTCCTGTGCTTCGAGCGTTGGTACGTGACGTGGCTTTTGAAGGCTGCACGCCCAACCGGGAAGCTTCACGCGAGATCACCAGAGGTAGAGCTCGCCAATTGCTGAAGAACAACCAGGATAAGCAGGACGAACGAGTAAACCAAGGGCGACACCCTCCTCGCCAATTTAAGATCAATGATTGCGTGTTCGTCATTAAGTTTTCTCAGGTAACGGGAAAACTCGATCCTGGTATGCGTGGCCCCTACAAAGTGGTAGAGGTGTTGCCTAGTGGACGCTACACACTGCGCCTGCTGAGCGGTGGCTACGGCAAGACAACGCAGGCCGCGGCTCAACATATGGTGCCATGGCAAGGCGAGTGGTGCCCAGACACTTGTGCCGCCTTCTTCGAGAGTGAGTAATCTTCTCCAGTTTGCTTTAGTGTAAGTGCTAGTCGCTGTGGTACTAGTCACTCAGGCGTTAGTCGCTTGGCGTTTGTCGCTACACTTTGAAGCTTGTTGCTATGGCGCTTGGTGTGTCCCAAGCTGTATAAGCTGGCTAGTTTAGTCAACTTAAAACCCGTTGGTCCGACGTCTCTCATGTATGGATATGGCCTGCATGTTGGACAAGCTTACACGTATGAATACGGTCTGCGTGTTAAGCGGCTTGCACGTATGAATACGGTCTGCGTGTCAAGCAGGTTGACGTATGAATACGGTCTGCGTCAACGGTCGGACGTCTTTCATGTATGGATATGGCCTGCATGTTAGACAAGCTTACACGCACGAATACGGTCTGCGTGGTAAGCGGATTGCACGTACGAATACGGTCTGCGTGTCAAGCAGCTTGACGTATGAATACGGTCTGCGTCAAGCATGTTTCAGACAACTACGACTTGTTGTCAAGGACAGTCGGCACGAGGTGCAGGGAGCTGGCACGAGGTGCAGGGAACTGCCTCGAGGACAACGGAGACCTTCAAAATAAAGGCCTCAGTTGGGTTTGAATTTTTAAAGAGACGTCTCTGCATAATTTTAGAATGATGAATGTGAGGTTGCTGTATGAATTCTTTGATAGATGATAAGTGAAATAATTGAAAGATGACGTAGAGAAAGGTGTGAATGGTGAGATGTGTTCATTTGGTCATTTTGAACTATCTTTTTAATGCGATTTTGTATCCAGGTGAGCATGCGGAAGATGAGACTGCGCCTGCAGCTGGATCACAGCGTGTGGCTGACCCGTCTATGCCTCCGCTGGATGACGACGTGGAACGAGCACCGTCGACATCTACCGCCGTGAACTCCGACCCCGCTCACTCTGCGTGTCTCACTCGTGTCGGGGACGACATAGAGTCAGGAGAAGCCGTGTAAGGAACTGGCAACCCCACGTGATCCGACGTCACCGGATCGTCTATAAATAGCGTGTCAGTTTACTGTCAAGCTCTCTTTTTCGTTGGCGGTCACTACGTGCGGACGTCTCTGCGAGTATCTCTGTCGGTCAAAGGTCACGTGAGCTGTTTCTATTTTAAAAGTGTGCAATCGTTATTTTGATTTCCTAGTTGTAATTATAGCCCTTGTGAACTGTGTTGCTGTTGATTAAATTAATTTCAAATATATGAAACGGTTTTCTTTTGTCAATGTGTTTTTTTTTAATTCATTTCCACTTTTGAAGCTCATAATATTTTAATTTAATTTAATTTAGATACTAGTAATTCCATGTACATTATTTGGTGTAAGCAGTGTATACCTAAAATAGGCATACCTGCCAGAACTAATATTTTGATTTTTGTTTCTTGTTTGTATTTGTGCATGTACTGTTGTTGGTGAACCAAATAATAATAAAAAAAAAAGAATTCCCGGCCGGAATCTGTGTTTCTCTAGTACATTCCGGGGGTCTTCGAGTCAAGACTCAAGAGTGAATACTTTGAAGTAATAAGTGTGCGCCATCGTGGACCACATCATCGCTTACCATCTAATGAGCTTGAGCCTGCTACAAATTCTAACTAATATTTTCAGCGCAAACGTTTGGATGTTTGTTACTCAATCACGCCAGAACGGCTGAACGGCTTGATGATATTTGGAATAGAGATAGATTATAGTCTGGAATAGCACATAGGCTACTTTTCATCCCGGTAATATTATGTTCCCTAGGGATCACGAGGGCGAAGCCGCCGGCAGAAGCTGGTTATTCATAAGCATGAAAGCTTTTACCCTTTGAAATATTACTAACGAATAAAAATGAGTCTATCTCCTGCTGTACTCTTCTGATTAATTTCGTTGCGGGATCCAAGACAGTTGAATCGTTTCTACGGGACTCGTCGGGCTTCATTAGCTCGGCATTTTTCTGGTGGTCGCCACTGTTGATTCTAGCTTTCAGAAGTTGCAGTGGTTGTGAATGTGTGGCGGGCTTGTCCATAAGAGTTATAGGTTCCGGTACAGCAAGAAAAATGAAAGGGACTTTAAGACAAGCAAAAGTTCTTTATCACGATGACTAGTTATTATTTAAATAATTGACCACCTCTTATCTGTAGCCTATCCTTTCTATAGACACCTAATTGCTCTGACACCTATTCGTGTATTTGTCTGCACAACAATGACACACAATGACTATAAAGCCTCATGACACATAACCCCTGAGCGTGATGTCACCTGCAACAAGACACGCTAACTTTCACGCTTCTCGCCCCGTCTGCCTGTCCGTCTCATGTTGCGTGTGTGCACAGCAGAGTGGATACAGTATGCCCACTTGATATATTACTAGAGCGTTTATTCTAGTCAGTCGATTTTGGCATATCAAGGGTTAGGACAAAAAAACCCAGGCCAGGAGTTTACAAGTTCCCCGACGAGTATATTTGACAAAAAAAACACTTTAAAGTATAAAATAACCTTCATTTCGGAAGTCGGTGTGTTTTGTAAATTTAAAAGTTTTTTTTTTTAGTGTTAAGTAGTTATACTTGGAGAACGTCTTCTCGTCTTTATTTTTACGGGACCAAAAAGCCTGTAGGTATGAATCACACAAATCGGATCAGAAAGCTCGTAGTAATCGGTGTACATAAATAAAAATATTAAAAAATATCCACCGAATTGAGAACCTCCTCCTTTTTAGTCGGTTATGTAGGTTATCGCGTTGAAGGATATTCCTGTGCCTTACTCTGAGAAATGGTGAGCTTAGTAGCAGTGTGACAAGAATAAAAGCGTCAAAGCGCAGCGAAGCGGAGCGCAGTTTCAGTGTCATATGAATTTTAACTTTATTTTCATTACTATAATACTTATTATCGCATGAGAAACTCGAACGAGTCGCGCGGATGCCCGCGGCGCCGCGGGAATTCCGGCGAATTCCTTCCGCGCGACTCGTTCGAGTGTATTATAGTAATGAAAATAAAGTTAAAATTCATATGACACTGAAACTGCGCTCCGCTTCGCTGCGCTTCGACGCTCTTTTGGTTTGAGTTGAGCCTTAGTTGCTATTACAGTAAGTGGGTCTACTGTCCTTCCTTGCCATGTGACGTGTGTCCTACTTTATCCATTGTCTAGCTAATCGTCCATTTGGTACACGGCGAGATCACATCAACTGTCACAAGTTTGAAGCCCGACTCGTTTCATTGTGACTGTAGATATAGATCAGGCAGATAACATTAGTCACAGCTCTGATTCAGGCAATCCGGCCTGAGATAACATCGGGGACGCTAATTGAACGGCCTTGTGTGTTGTTTTCGGTATTAGGTATGTAGGTGTCCGGTGTTTGAGTGGCACATAAATGATTTATCAAGTGTCGAGTATGCTAAGCTAAGATCACTAGATTACTAAAACCCCAGACTGACGTCTGGGAGGAACTTTTATGCGAATGGCTATGTAGGTGGGAAAATTCCATCAAGGGCCAACACCTCCACCAGTTTTTTCCATCCGTTCGTGAGCGGCTGGAGAAGACATGGCTGGAGGTGGATCACTGTGTTGCCCAATGTCTCACAGGTCATGGCAACTTTAAGAGTAAATTATTTTGCCTTTAGGCTTGTGGCCTCACCTTTATGTCAACGTTCTACAGCTGACCTTGAATACGAACTATCCGCACATCACATCTTGTGGGAGTGTATTCTTTGGCAGACTGAACGTAATATGTATAATGTTAGATAGTATTCAGGTTACATCTGGAGTAGTTTACTATACGGACCTTGTAGTAACCAGAACGAATTTCCGTGCATTCAGGCGATTTTGCCATACCTATTACTGGAATCAAAAGTAGCTCACAATTTAGGAACCATTAGTTTTAGTGTTAATATATAATTCGTTGTGCTTGGCAACTGGGCCTAACCCAGTTGTATATGTCCCTTGGTGCCTATTGGTAAGCTCTAATCTGTCTCCTGCTTGATAAGGAGGGAAATGGAAATTATATTTATTTTTTCCTACTCCTCCGCTGTACTCTTCTGATTAATTTCGTTGCAGGATCCAAAACAGTTGAATCGTTTCTCCGGGACTCGTCGGGCTTCATTAGCTCGGCGTTTTTCTGGTGGTCGCCACTGTTTATTCTGGCTTTCAGGAGTTACAGTGGTTGGGAATGTGTGGCGGGCTTGTCCCAAAAAAAAACCAAAGCCTCGAGTATATAGATAGACATATATTATTGCATCAAGAGTCGTTACGGTAGGCAGTCAAAGTTGCCGGAGTTGCGGGACTATTCGTAAGAGATACCGCGGCTCCGAAACACAAAGGGCAATGAAGGAACATGGTTGTATCTGGAGTGAATGATGTGTCTCCACCGGTGTCTGTCCAGCGCGTCTCTTACAATTGAGTAGAATTTAGAGGTCGATGAGTTCTTTTCTTATCACTGCGTCGCGATATTTGCCTCAGTGTGGCTAGAGTTTTATAATATTGTATTTAATAATATAGTTTTATTATTGTTTTTTATTTTTCTCAAATTTTTGTTCCAAAACCCTGTCTAAGTAATCAAAAGCGAGGCGCTATTTGTTAAGCTCCGGAAGTGTGTAACGGGTGATGCTAATCTCTTTGATTAGCGCCGGTGATTACGATAATTACCATGCTTCCATGTTTCTTATTAACTTTGGGAAATATTAGTGTTCGTAGGTTAATCTATACTAATATATGTGTAAAGAAAATACATTTCCTTTAGATTATAATTCAGGCCGCGCTACTACCGCCATTACGGTAGCAAACGCAATGTCGCCGGCATTTATTGTATCTGTGGTCGTGTTAGAACAATTGTGAAAACTATTACTTGTTAGTTAGGAAATAAGAATTGATATTGTAATTATAAGCATTAAATGTCGTTTCTTTTATTACAGGTAAGGTTTTTATAGTTAATTTAATGTTATATTTTGGAATTCGTGTCGAACAAACATGTTAATAACAAATATAAATCTTTTATTACAGAGAAACTCAATTGTGTTTTGATTGACGGTATCATCTCACCTAACTACCGAACAAATAACATTATAAAACGACATTTCTTGTAATTATCAAGAAAATGGAGAAGCTAAAATTTGTATTCAAATCAAAAGCTACAGAAGACGGAAAGTCAAACTATATCGCCATAACCTCAATTATTACACAAGATGATAAAGTTTTCCTGATCCCTAAGGAGTATGACGCAGTGTCACTTCACAAACATATTCTCACCTCAAAAGCTTACAATACAGTGCGAAATACAATTAAGAAAAGACATCAAACCAGAAGTGTGTGGATAAAATTGACAGCGGATATGGAAAAAACATACTTTGATGAAGATGAAAACTTGATATTTGAGAACCAATATCTAGAGGAAATTACCCAAGAACAATTGGCAAATAGCAACAAATACAGTTCAGAAGATCACTTGGTGAAAATTTTGGAAAAATTAGTTGAAAGTCAACAAAGAAAGGAAAAACAAAGCGTAAAAAAATTAGCCGACAGATTTGTACTGGAAAAATTTGATGGCAAGAATGTTAGTGCATGTCAATGGATGGATAATTTTGAAAAGGAATGCAAAAGATTTGATGTAATAGAAGATGAAGAAAAAATTGAAATCTTCAGATTATTTTTAGAAAAGTCATGCACTGATTGGTATGCGTCCATGATGATTAAGCATAGTTTGCAATCCGAATGGTCAGAATGGAAAACAAACTTTGTAGAAACCTATGCAAACAAGGGATGGGCTAGTAGCAAATATGCTATAGCTTTTAAATATCAATCAGGATCTTTATTGGAATATTCCATTAAAAAGGAGAAACTTCTACTTGAAGTAAGAAAGACAATTGATCAAGGGACCTTGATTGATCTAATTGCATCCGGTTTGCCAGACTTCATAACAGACAGGATCAACAAAGAAGAAATTTTAGAAACAAAAGATTTATTTAATGAAGTTGGTAAATTAGAACATTTGATTAACAAAAAAAAGTATCTGAAAAAGAAAGATGATATTAAGCCATTGAAAGAAAAGATGCAAAAATGTAGTATCTGCGAAAAGCTAAAGAAAGGAGTACGCTATCACTCAGAAGATTCATGCTGGTTTAAAACAAAAGAAAATAAAGAAAATGAGAAGAAACAATTCAAACTCGTTAATAATTCTGAATTGGAATGTGAACTACAGTGTGAAGACTCAAAAAACTAATAGTGCCGCCATTAATTAAAGTAAGGTTAGTATTGAATAAAACTTTTGAAGTATTTGGAATCTATGATTCAGGCTCAAATGTATCATTAATAAATTCAAGATTACTGAAACATAAGCATAAAACATTAAGCAATTACAACAATACTAATTTAAAAACAATTAATGGCGTTAAAAAAGCTAGTGGAATAATAACACTTGATGTAAACATTTTCAATGTAGAAAAAAAAACTGATGTCTTTGTAATAGATCAAGATAATTTTGATTACGATTTTCTAATTGGGCTTGACTGTATAAAAAAATTCGATTTAATTCAAAATGAAAATTTAGAAATCAGTCAAAAAAATCCTATACTAGAAAATAAAATTAAAAATTCTGAGACTATCAACATTTCTAAGGAAATAAAAAATGAAGACTCAAAATTAAAAAATAAAACTATTACAAATTTAAAAAAATCAGTTGATTCTCAAAACGACAAAAGAAACCTTATAAACTTTAACGAAAACATTAACAAAGATAATTTCAATATTTGGATACACCATTTAGATTATGACCAACAAGCAATAATTGATGACTTAATAATAAACAATAAATCTGCTTTTGCAAAAGATAAATATGACATAGGCACAGTAAAGGATTATGAAGCACACATTGATCTAATAGTAGAAAAATATTGCAGTAAAAGGCCCTATCGTTGCACAATAGAAGATAAAAAGGAAATTGAACAACAAATTGCACAATTATTAAAAAAAAAATTGATAGAAGAATCGTATAGCCCATTTGCAGCTCCAGTAACATTAGCTTACAAAAAAGATGAAAACACAAGATCAAGGTTGTGCATAGATTTTCGTGACCTAAACAAAATTGTTGTGCCACAATCACAACCATTTCCTCTTATTGAGGATCTAATGATCAAAACAAGGGATTGTAAATACTTCTCTACACTGGACATAAACTCTGCATTTTGGTCGATACCTCTACGTATCACGGACAGGCACAAAACTGCATTTGTCACACAAGAAGGACATTTCCAGTGGACTTGTTTGCCATTTGGTCTGAAAACCTCGCCAGCAATATTTCAGAGAATAATGTGTAACATTATAAGAAAACACAAACTTGCAGAGTTCACAGTAAATTACATAGATGACATTTTAATATTCTCCAAAACTTTCTCTGATCATGTCAAGCATTTAACACAGCTATTTCAAGCAATTAAAAGTGAAGGATTAAGACTTAAATTTTCAAAATGCAGTTTTGCAGCTGACTCGGTTAAATATCTAGGTCACATAATACAGAATAATTCAGTTAGTCCTCTTAAAGACAACTTGATATCAATTAAGAATTTTCCAACACCAAAAACACAAAAAAATGTGAGACAATTTTTAGGAAAAATAAATTTTTACCATAAATATGTACCAAAAATAGCTATAAAATTGGATCCATTGCATAACCTCTTGAGGAAAGGACAAGCCTTTGATTGGACCAAAGCGTGCCAAGAATCATTTGATGAAATGAAAAAAATATTATGTTCGCAACCAATATTAACTATTTTTGATCCAAAATTACCTATACATATATACACAGATGCTAGTATACTAGGAGTGGGAGCTGTCCTAAAACAGCTGCAAGAAAACAAGGAAGAAAAACCGGTAGCATACTTTTCAAAAAAATTGAATGAAGTGCAAAAAAGAAAGAAGGCTATATATCTGGAATGCCTAGCAATAAAAGAATGTGTAAAGTATTGGCAACATCTGTTGATAGGAAAAAAATTCATTGTTTTCTCAGATCACAAACCATTGGAGAACATGAACATAAAATCAAGAACTGATGAAGAACTAGGAGATTTAACATACTACCTATCACAGTATGATTTTGAAATAAAATATTCTCCTGGACGATACAACTTGGAAGCTGATTGCCTGAGCAGGAATCCAGTTTTAGAAGCCAATGAAAATCTGGAGGAACAATTAAAAGTGGTAAACTTAATAACACTAAAAGATATCTTAGAAGATCAAGAACAAAATGAATATATACAATGCAGAAAAGAAAAACTAAAATTAGATCACAATGTTTATTACAAAAAATTCAAGAAAAAAGATAAGATAATCCTCTCGGAACAATTTAGCATAGAATTCATTAAAAGAATACATACAGACCAAGGACATTTAGGAATAAATCAAATGCAAAAAACCATAAGTTCATTGTATACAGCAGAAAACTTAACAAATAATATAAAAAAAACCTGTAAAAATTGTACAGTATGTTTAAAAAACAAATCAAGAAAACAAAACAAATTTGGAATGATGTCACACTTGGGCCCGGCCACGAAACCTTTCGAGATATGTTCTATAGATACAATTGGAGGTTTTGGAGGTTCCCGGTCCACAAAAAAGTACTTGCACCTGCTATCAGATCATTTCACGAGGTACGCATTTATTTTGACATCTAAAACACAAAATGCAAATGATTTTATAAAATTAATAAAGAACACCACAGAAATTGATAATATTGGCATGATTCTCGCTGATCAATACCCAGGTATTAATTCTAAGGAATTCAAAAAATATTTGGAAGATAATAATATTCCACTCATTTTTACTGCAGTGAATTCACCCTTTTCGAATGGTTTAAATGAGCGATTAAATCAAACATTGGTAAATAAAATTAGATGCAAAATTAACGAAAAAGATACCAAAGTAGCATGGACAACCATAGCACAAAATTGTGTAAAAAAATATAATGAAACGGAGCATACTGTCACTGGATACGCTCCTACGTATCTACTAAATGGTACCGATGTTACGATTTTGCCAAATGAGCTAAAACCAAAGAAGACAGAGACCGATTGGACTCAAGACAGAGAAAAAGCACTATCAAATACACTTCAGTCTCACAATTACAACAAGATACTTTATGATAAAAATCGAAAACAGTTCGACTTCAAAGTGGGTGATATGGTGTTTGTAGACAATGGCAACAAGCTGAATAGGAAAAAGCTGGACGAATTAAGAATCGGACCATACAGAATCTTGGAAAAATTGTCAAACACCATTTACAGGATCAACACTGGCCATAAAAAACCAGAGTCAAACTTTTTCCACATCTCGAAATTGGCTCCAGCACCAACACTTGACGAAGAAGACTAAAAAGTCTAGAAAAATACAATATGTTTTTACTAAATAAAAGACTTTCATAATATTTAGTTAGTACTAGCTTTCCTAGGGGGGGTGATGTAAAGAAAATACATTTCCTTTAGATTATAATTCAGGCCGCGCTACTACCGCCATTACGGTAGCAAACGCAATGTCGCCGGCATTTATTGTATCTGTGGTCGTGTTAGAACAATTGTGAAAACTATTACTTGTTAGTTAGGAAATAAGAATTGATATTGTAATTATAAGCATTAAATGTCGTTTCTTTTATTACAGGTAAGGTTTTTATAGTTAATTTAATGTTATATTTTGGAATTCGTGTCGAACAAACATGTTAATAACAAATATAAATCTTTTATTACAGAGAAACTCAATTGTGTTTTGATTGACGGTATCATCTCACCTAACTACCGAACAAATAACATTATATATGTATGATATTATAAAGCTGAAGAGTTTGTTTGTTTGCTCATCTCAGGAACTGCTGGTCCGATTGGAAAAATTCTTTCAGTGTTAGATAGCCCATTTATCGAGGAAGGCTATAATATATCATCACGCTAAGATAAATAGGAGCGGAGCATTAATGGACAATGTGACGCAGACGAACTTGCGCGGGTCAGCTAGTTGTTGTGTAATAAATCGGAAAAATCATTTTCGACAATTTGGTAGGTACTTAATGTTTGATTGTTTCTTGAGTTTTGCTTTAAAATGTAGAGATAAACGATAAAGATGTGGCTTATATTATATTATGGCTAGCTTTTTGCCGCGACTTCGAACGCGTATATCTAGTCTTTTCCCATTCTCGTATGAATATCAGGAAAACCTCTCTGAGAGCTCTCCAAGGGACCTTGACATGTCAAATTTCAGCTTTCAACAACCAGTAGTTTCCGCCGTGCGTTGTCTATAAGTCAGTCAGTCACCAGTAAGAATCACACTACACATTATAAAACAATGTCCTCCGCCGCGTTTGTCTGTCTGTTGTATTGCGATAAACTCAAAAACTACTGCATCGATTTTCATGCTAATTTCGCCAATGGATAGAGCGGTTCTCGAGAAAGGTTTTATTCGAGTGATTTGTCAATCGGGCGAAGCCGCTCGCATCAGCTAGTTTTATATATAAGGTTTATGTGTATTTTGTATTGTATTTGCTGCGTGTGTAAAAACATTTAAGTTAAAAATGTTTTGTCGATTCATTAACTCATTTAGAAAGCACAATAACGTAACATTCCAATAATTAAGCGCGAAAAACAAAAACAACTTTCCTTCATTAGTTTGATGATTCCAGTTTAATTGTATGGTTTTAATTAGAGAGAGTTCGTCAAACTAGTTCCCTTTAATTCAGTAAAGAATTTAGTTCGTTATTGTCGCGAGATAAGACGTCGTAAAAATGGCGGATTGAGCGAAAGGCAAGTCGTAAAGACTGCTTTGACAAATATACGTTGACACGCCGGTAACTGTGAAACTAATCTGAAATACTAGAGCCAATTCTACTAATTTCTAAACAACTTTCGCATTTGCATGTCAATTGCTATCAAAAAGCCTTTTAATTTTCATACGTTTTAAATTGACAGTTTGCGATAGAGATATGAAAGCGATGTGAATGTGAAAATCAGTAGGATTGGGCCTAATGTAAGTAAAATGTAGCACGCCTATATTAAGGCGGGGTTGCAGTTCTTTTAAGATTTTTGAACGTCTGAAAATCTAATTAATTATAAGTTTTTTAATAAATAAAAATCATTACATAAAAATTGAACATACCCTCAAGTAAATCGTAAAGATAGAAACGCGATTTAGAACGATTGGCTCGATACTTTTTTTTATCAAACATGGCACTAAATTACAATTTTAAACAAGTACTGCTAAGAGAATAACGAATATATATAAAACTTATATTAATAGATAGAGCTTTTTATTTTGAAGTAAATGTTGAAACCACATTGTATAATTTCTTTCTCAGTTTTCGCCAAGAAGAAAAAACAATCAAAATTTAGGCATTATTTCGCTCGCCGGACAGTCGCTGTTGTTCGTCAAAACACACAGTACTGCAACCTCGCCTTAACGGAGGTGAAAGGAAAATTTTGCAATCAACAATTGGTCAGAAAAAAAAATAAAAAAAGAGGAGAAATGCTATAATGTCAGGATCATCATAATTAGTTCTGACATAGCCATCTCCGTCCCGTGATTTGCAGACGTAATCTTCTTTTTCTTTTTCTTGTCTTCTATGCATATAATAAAATCGTAGAGTTGCCGTGTCTGTACATTTAATATTTTCGCATAAAAAATACATAGAAATGTCAGAAAAATGACATAGAATACAAAAAAGCAGCTTTTGAAATTCTTTTCCGTTTGTCTGTTTGTCTATAATTCTGTTTGTCTGTGCGTTTGGAGGAGCATCACGCATAAACCACGGATTGGATTCAAAATTTAGGTACTTTAAAATATTAAGTGATAAACGAAGTAACATTTAGTGTTTATTTCATCAAAATCAACCCACAAAATCAAAAGATATCGAATTTTAAAGTTTATGAAGAAACTTCATCGAGCACTAAAATAGGTAGTTTTCATTGAGACTCCAGATACTTGCAATGCCATCTATTGAGAAAAGTTGTAGTTACAAATCGAGCGCTAAAAGAGGTTGCTTGTTGTATTCAAAACTTCAAATACCTACTTGCAATGCCATCTGTTGAGAAAAGTTTAGTGTGTGAACAATTTGTGAAGAATGAAAGCAATGTATTTTTGAGTTATCTTTTAATTAAACTTAATATGTAGCAAAAGTAAAGTGAACATGTTATTATCTACCTTATCATTTATCGTAACTTATTTATTTATTTATTTATTTAATTAATTAATTAAAGACTATGGAAGACTTACAGCTAAATACAATAGTGATATGTAACAGTATGATAATCTGACAGCCAATTACAGGTCTTCACGTCTAGAGCTTGTCTGGTATAAATGTGCTGTGCAGGAACCAATTATGCACACTGCCAAATAATGCCAAAGAATAAACAAAAAGTAAAACATTTCAAAATATGAGCAGATCATCACCTATATGTAATACTTGCGACAGGTTATTACTCTATCTCCAAAACCAATTAATGAGAGCCAAAATGTTAAAATTCATTTAAAAGAAAAAAAAAATGATATAAAGTGTAAAGAATTTAAGTTCTAAAGAAACTCGCCGAAAGAAACCCTTTAGCCGAATTCACACTTGTGTTAAAAATATCAAAGTCGAACTGTTTGCACACCTTATTAAAATATCTACTTACACGCACAACGTACGAGTTTTGTCTGTACTTAGTAGTTGCAAATGGCACCCGTAATGGTGGATTGAACCGTTTGGACTTGCATGGAACGTTGAAGTAGAAAGTTGACAAAATATCAGAACAATTTATCTCATTTCGAACCGTTTTCAACAAAAATATACAGTCAGAGATCTCACGACGATTAACCAATGGTAGGAGATGATATTTTTTACAGAGACTGAGATAGTTACTGGACTGATATGGAACCCTTTGATGATAGCATAAAAATTTTATAAATCTTTTTTGTACACGCTCAACATGGTAGGGATGGTAAGCTGCAGTGCGTCTGGATGTTCGATGGTAGAAGGGTGCTGGTGGAATGAGGTCGTGGAGTTCTTGGGCACATTCGCCGAAGTACAATCTGTAGAAGACCGACAGGCAGGCAACCTTGCGGCGATGAGCCAAGCTGTGAAGCTTGGCATCCACCAGTTTTTCGTCACCGATGAGCCTCTTAGCTCTGCGTTCCACCGAGTCAAGCGCGGCAAGCTGGTACTTGGACGAACCATCCCAGAGGTGGCTGCAATACTCCATGCAGGATCGGACTTGTGCTTTGTAAAGGGTTAAAAGCTGTCCAGGCCTGAAGTATCGCTTAGTAGTTTAGTAGGAAACTGTCTACTATATTCTGATAAATCACAGCACCATCTATTGACTAAAATAAAATGCACGAAACCATGAAAATAACGTTGATGAGTTATTTATGAAACTTTTAATACCTACGTGACAAAATAAAAGTGAACGTTTTAATACCTTATATTATTTATCGTTACATCTTATTTAACGTCTTCCGCAGCCAAATATTTTGTCAGTTTACTTTACGACAAGGGCGATAGATGGCGTTGCTCATGTGACGCGTTTTTCTGAATCGCGGTGTTAAGATTTTCCACTGGGGAATGACGCTCACACGATTTTTGGACAACGTATGGGTTAGATAGTGGTCTAGGTTCGGTACTGAAAAGGTTTTAGCAGTCTCTGCTAGGGTCGAATTTCTCAAAACTGATTTATTGTGGTCCGTTATGGCGTTATCATAGATTCGTAGTTCAGTCATGAACTTATTTGGTTGTTGCGAAGCCTTGGACGGTCAACTTGCGGATCAGGCCTGTAGGGTTCCGTAATAAAGGTGCAGACGGGACCCTACTTGGTAAGCCTCCGCGATTGAATCAATTTAGAGTGAAGCTACGAACGGTTCGATTTACGATTAACTTGAAATAAATGTTTGAATGGCGTTATACTATGGGGAAACAGTACACACGCACCTACACTCTTCACGCTGCAAAAACGACTGATTAGAATACTAGCTAACGTAGAAGACACAGACAGCTGCAAACCACATTTTCAAGAACTTAAACTTTTAACCCTTCCCTCTATATATATCTTGGAAATGTGCAAATTCGTAAGAAACAACCAACAATTATACACTACACGAGAAGACATACAAACTAAATTTACACTACGACACAAAAATAGGTTAAACCTACCCGGTTCTAAGCTGAAAATACATTCAACAAGTGCTTTAGTAATGTCAATAAAAATTTACAATAAATTACCTGAAACAATTACAAATGAAAAAAAAAATATACAACATTTGTCAATAAATTGAAACATCTTCTAATTTTAAAATGTTACTATACTGTTAACGAGTATCTAAGTGAAAATGTGAAATAGGTAATTATTATAATTATTGAATTAAGAAAATTCTTAAATGTAATAAATAAAATAGCCCTCTTCCACTATCCAATTTTGCTGTGCCCGTCAGGGTCCACAATGATCCAAAGCAATGTATTGTAATATATTATAAGTACCTACCACCCTAAGCTCACATTGTGGAATGCAATTAATATATTGAATATTGAGTATTGAGAAATATACCGCGTGTATCTGACATCGACGCACAAACGATTTCCATGGGACCAGGGCATGATTCTGGACAGATTGAGCTGATTTCTATTTGTGCTCTTATTCAGATTGCTCTTTTTAGTGAAAGTAGTTAATTAATTATTTTTTTATTAAAAATCTCATTGGGTTAGGTCAGAATAACGATTATGAGCAGTCTAAAGTAAAAAAACCCTTGAAAAAAATGAAAAATGAGAAAAAAGCCGACGAAAAATTCCAACACTGGCGTGTCCAGAATCATGCCCTGGACCCATGGAAATCGTTTGTGCGTCGATATCAGAGACACGCGGTATACTTTGAATCTTGGAAATATCCCAAGAATAAGATCGGTACTACATACCTTCTCACGAAATAAATAGCCTTAGGTGGGCTATATTTCAGACTATAATCTACCTCTGTGCTGAATTTCATCCAGATCCTTTCAGCCGTATTAGCGTGAGTAACAAAACCAGTCCAGTCATCGAAACTTTCGTATATTATATTAATAAAAAATAGAAGAAGATAAATAAGCTGGCATAGAATTTATCTATACTAATATTATAAAGCTGAAGAGATTGTTTGGTTATACGCGCTATCCTCAGGAGCTACTGGTTTGAATTGAAAAAATCTTTTAGGGTTGGATAGCCCATTTACCGAAGAAGGCTAGGTAACTGATATATACCATTTCGCGACGACCAATAGGAGCGGAGCAATAATGAATAATGTGACGCAGACGAAGATGCGCGGGTCAGCTAGTTTTTTAATAATTGCAATCAACAAGGTACATACCGAAATACTGAAAAAATTTTTCATATAGACTAGCACTCACATTTTTCCTGAGAATTGAACCCCGAATAGCTGACTTAGCAGTCACTTTTTTCTGTATTACAAATACAAATCTTTATTTATCTACCTTATAAGCAAGTAATGCTTGTGTTAGGAGACTCTGCTCTTCTACAGCAATATACGATTTATTAAGTACCTTAGATATAAACAGTATGCGTAGGTGGTGTGTGTGTATGTATGTGTATATGTGTGTGTGTGTGGCAAGGTGTGCATGTAACTATTAATTTCATCATCATGATTCCGTCTTTGCCCTATTGGGCATAGGCTTTCCTTTTCTTTTGCCAATCTCCACACTCCTGTGCCACTATCATCCAAGCTCCACTCGCAATCGCAGGAATTTCGTCTGCCACTGCCTAACTATTAATTTCAATGATGACAAACCGCTGACCCACCCCACAATCATCACTTCTCTATGTGCCAACCTAAACTGGTCAGCGTATGGTAATTTTAATAACATGCCAAAGGAAATTAAGAACTGGTTGTAATAGAGATATAATGAATGTGCAGGCAGTGCGTTTAGATAGCTGTAGCCGAGAGAATTACTTGCATATGTTATTGACCGTGTACGATGGACAGATGTGTGGACTAGTTTCTAAGTAGACCACCGAGGTTAAGTTATAGATATACCTAAGTCCCCTGAAAATGGCAAACGCCGTAACACTGTAAAATGTCGCGTAAAATTGTAAACTACTTTATCTAAATAAGCCACGGATGTATTGAAAACTATTGAATTTGGATGGGATATGTTTTTTTTTATATACAAAACGGGGAAAATCTTGGCCCAAATCTCACCTGATGGAAAGTGATGAGTAGGCCGAAGATGGAAGCGAGTTTCACCCGGAATCCTCTTACACAGAGGAACTGTATTATTATACTTACTATGTATTTTTATACAAAACGATTTTTTCAACATATTTCGATAAATTATAATCTGATCATAATTTATTACAATTTTACGGAGTCTGCCACGTTCCGGTGACATATACAAAAGCAAACTATGGAATGGAGCAGATTAAAAAAATCAGCCAAGTACGAGTCGGACTCGCATCCTTAGGTTTCCGAACGAATCACAAACCATTGATATGTTACTTTAAAACCCTAGTTCTCTTATTGATTTTTCTGTAACATAAAATTACAAAATTTCGCGGACCTATTAACCCAAGTTACATAATTCAGAGGGCCTAGCACGAATATCTTTGACGTATAATAACGTGACGTAAAATTTTACCCTAGCTATAATACTCGTGTCGCACATAATATTTATTTGAATTACTATACCATAACTATATTCATAGATATTAGTGAATGATAAAAATTGTGTATGTCTGACTAAGTTAAACCAAAATACTATGGGGTTGTAGTTTATCACATTCAAAATTCACTTTCGTTAACTTAACTATACGTCAAAATATTCGAGCTAGGCCCTCTGTTGTAAAAGTAAACAGAATTGTGTGGAACATGCTGCGCTAAGGCAAGTGAATAATAACATTTTCCACTAAGTTAAGAATCTTAGTAGGTATAGCTCATTTATGACAATCAAGGACGTGTGTATTGTCTTTGAAGACGCATATACACCCCAATATAAAAGTCAGGATGCTTATCTAGGTATGTACCTACTAAAGTCCAAAACAAGAGCAAAAAGTCATAACCTTTCCTACGTAGTGGGAACACATGCGCACACGAATAAATAACAGCAGCTCTCACTCAAATATCGACTTCAAACATTAAACAGTTTGATGGTATAATAAATTGTTCACTTTATAACAGCAGACGAACCCGAATGAAGTTATTAACGAAATAATTGTGCCGTGGGTACAACCAAGGCTCAATTATTTCGTTAATGATTATTTCGGGTACCAGGGAAACAGTTAATTGAAGGAATTTTTATAATTACGGTAAAGATGCTCAAGATTCTAAAGATCATTCATTTATTTATTTATTTAGACTTTATGCACAATTTAGTGGTACATGGGCGGACTTAATGCAACAAGGCATTCTCTACCAGTCAACCAGACATCAGATCAGACAGATCAGTCAGATCATTCGTGTGTTTTGTGTAGATAGAACGATAAAGCAAGGGATAATTTATTTCGAACACACATCATCTGCTGTAACCTTTTCACAAGTATTTTTCTTTTGATTGGAAATCATCAAATGATCCCTCCCTCTCTGGACAGCGCGGAAAAGAGTGCGAGCAGACTCTGACTAAAAGCCATCCGTGTTCCTCCTAATGTCCCTTGCCTTACAGGGCCGTGGACTTATTTAAGTACCATTGTTACACCAAAATACTAACAAAATTATGGATGGATGTATTGATTTTGTCTGAATTAAGTTTTTTTTTCCTGATAGCTTCAACCTGGGAGTCTATAAGTCAAGAGTGACTAGGATGCTTCTAGGCAAGTGTGCTCCATCTTAGACCGCATCAACGCTTACCATCAGGTGAGATAGTGGTCAAACGCGTGCCTATCAAAAGTAAAAAAAAAGAATACTGCAACTCATAACTATGTTGGGGACGGATTTCAGTCTGACTGGATGCAGTTTCCAGCATGTTGCTTGGAGGAACTGCCTAACAGACTTTCACAACCACGTACTGGGTAATACGGTAGCCCTTGGCAAGTCTTACTTCTGGCTATCCGTAACGACTGTCAACGATCTATAAAATGACAGCCCAACGGCTTAAGACGGCTTTCCGATGCACAGAGCAGCCTTGGTGTGTATTGAATGCTCACCCATCCACAGATAGACTTTAACAAGCGTTGCTTAACCTTGAAGATCGACCCGTGCAGCTTTTATACTATAGCCACGAGCTCCTTCATCACCTGACAATCCTATGTTAAAGAAAATATAGAGTACATTCGTTATCATACAGGAATGCGAGCAAATGGATGCCTATCTGCACTTCATAAACATGTTTCAACGATATTTATTGCAGCGCCCCCGATGTCCGTCTTCGATAAAGAAGATGTACTGTATACCTGTAACTATACTGTACGAGATACCGCTTAATAAGACTCTTAAGAAAGCCTTAATACCGGCCCGGACGAGAAAAAATAATGTATAGCTTTATGGATCTTGTGTAAGGCAGGGTTACGATGAGAGCGGAAAGCGGGAAACGGTTTTGCAACCAGATGGCCATTTATCAGTTTACTGTTACGTTCACGTTATTAGAGATTGGTGCACAACGTTGCCTTCTTCTACTATTTCTTGTCAACCCCAACGATATCGCTCATTGTCCTTATACTTAATTTTACAAAAAGATGCTAATTTACAGAGCCATGGAAGCCACATTGAGAATAGGTACTGTACTTTTCATCTTCAATGACAAAAAAGGGTTTCGATGAAAGCTAGAGCAAGTTTCCAAGCTTTTGTGAATAGAACACAAACAAATAACCAATCATTATTCCTAAATTAGAAATATCTAGACAAATATCATTGAAAGTTTTTGTCAATCAAAGCTTGGGTCATTATTAACACGTGTCTCGACTAACTATAGTACGTGTGAACTCAGGCGGAGGCAGAGAACATAATCGATACACAGAAATGAAGGTTAATAGTCTAGAAGGCGTCGTCACGCGACTTTTCTTGTCAATTAACATGTTTCTTTCTAATTAACGTGTCTGCATTAATTGAATTTTATTATGTAGGCTTCGATTTGATTGGATTAAGTTGGAAAATTCATTAGTAGAGAGAAAAACACCTTTGGTTGTTCCCAATAGGCTACCATTCTATGAGTATTTTTTGTGGACAGTGAAGGTCTCACGACCATCTAATTACGCGGTGTACTAGAAAGCCAAAAAATCGCTTGTCGCTTTCTCTACCACCACATCCTTGCAATTATAACCAACTTATCTTTCACTAAAACAAAGCAATCCCACCCTTATTCTGTCACGTTAACAACTACTCACATGCAAATAGCCCTGCACTTACTTAATGCACTGCTTATTTATTTTTTATCTCTTTTTGTCAAACGACATTAAATTTTTTGTCCTTTTTCCTCGTATGATATCGGATACTCGAAAAGTTTTTGCTTGAAGTTGTCAAATTGCAGAACTGTACGTAATCAGAAAAGCTGTTAATTTTTATATCAAGACCAAAAACAAAATCATATCATATTATAAAAACGTTGATTGCAATAATACAGTTATTTTTGAGGAAGGAAACAATATTAATAAAATCAAAAGAAGCGAATCTGCTGGTTTTTGTCTCACGGATGTTATGCAGTATGTGCTGAATTCCTTTTCGGAATTCTGGGCATAAAATTATGGTGGGAAAACAATTTACTTGAAATCACTCCTAGCTTATGAAGTTAAATCTTAGGATATCTTGCAGAAATTCACCAACGGCTTGTTGCAACTGCCAGTTATATTATCATCCAAAAAATTCTTTACATTCCACTGTTCAAAAATCTTAGATTTTCTACTTTGAACCGATTTATCAGTAGTCAAATTACTTTTACCGAGGAATAAAAGTGGCAGTACGACAATTTTTGAAAAGACTTTACAATTTGAAACTATTTATTCCCCGGTTAAAAATATCTGTATCTTGAAAAATTTGCCCTTAGGCAGAGGCAGTGATTATAAAATGTCATTAGCTAGTCTCGATTACATTAACACACTCATAAAGTCACAGAAATCCAACATATTTGCATAACCTACGTAGTTCTATGTAAGAATTTACTATAAGACCTTCAGGTGAATGCTCCAACCAGCCCGCGAAATTCAAATTTTCTTACGTTATTTGATGATTATAATTCTGTAACTAAATACGTCTTACAGCCGCGAATAATATTTTAATCAACATACAACCTAGCACTGGTTTGCAAATTGCCAAAACGCAAGAAAATTTGAATTTCGCGGGCTGGTTGGAGCATTCCCCTTAAGCCTTTTGGCTTATTGATTATGATCAACAAACGCATAGTACAGTTCCTAAGCTAGCCATTAACAAGAAAATTAATAACATTACAAGACACGTTCCTAGCCAGCAATATCTTCTGGGCCCAGTCTATGGGGACAAATGTCCTCTAAATAAATACAAACTCTATACAGCGTCCTGCGCCTGCGTCACACATTGTAAGCATTTGTCGTCGATCGTCCACTATCGCGCATCTAAAGAGGCCCATTCATTACGCGCCGAGTGTCACATTAGTTGCGACTAGCCGCGCCGCTATCGCGCCATCGTCTGGTGCATGCACAGACTTAGATGGGACGCGAAGCTCAAAGTTTTGCGAATTAGTGGATATTAGGTATGGGTTTATTTGAACCAAGGCGAGATTATTGTTTAGACTGTACTAGAGGCCGCCCGCGACTTCATCCGCGTATAAATTCTCGTTATTCCCGTGTAAATCCCATCACTCGGGAACTCCGGGATAAAAAGTAGCCTATGTGTTATTCTGGGTCTTCAGCTACCTACATACCAAATTTCATCGTAATCGGTTCAGTAGTATTTGCGTGAAAGAGTAACAAACATCCATACACACTCACAAACTTTCGCATTTATAATATTAGTAGCATTGGGTGTTGTATTTTATCTCCACTAGTACCTAAGTATAAGGCGGTTTGTTCTACATTTTAAAGGGCTTTTCCAAATACTCAAGCTAGTTAGTAGCAAGGCTTTCTCAATTATCAGTACCTACCTACAATATTTGGGTTTGATTTTCAAGTGACATTTTAACAGTGTTTATCAAACCCATACATTTTTGTCGTTTTGATAAATCGCCTTCGCCACGCTTTTGTTAACGAAATGTTTCTTGATCAGAACTTTAAAAGTCGTCCTCATTTTCTCTAATCAGTTTCCTAAAACTTTGACAATTCCTGTCCTAAACAAATACAGTACCATACAGTCTACAGATACAAGGGACATTCACTTTGATGTAGTCCTCGCGAGATAAGGCGTGCGACACGACCGCGCGATATCGTCGCGCGACATATGCGACCGTGTCGCTCTCTCCATCGATTAGGATTGTGCTAGAGTGTTCGGTGATTGTGATTGGTCAGCGAATGGGAGCGTCTATTAAAATGTATGTTTGTGTGGTTAGGCTTTTAGATTATTGGAATGTTGGCGTGTCCTTGTTGTTTATTTAGTTGCGTTAATTTTATTAACATACGAATCAATCTACAAAATAATGTTTCTTTTTTCTATGGTTTAGTCTAGGACCGTTTTTTTTTAATGACGATGACTAATTGCACTTTTAACTTACTTGTCGCTGGCATTTGATAAAAATAGTTTTTCAAATTAAGCTAAAATTAAGACTGAATTTTGGCAATAGCGCAATGAAAGACTCATTATATCAGCGTGTAAGTTTGCATTAAGTTCTTTCAGTATTCTTTACAAACGTTTTAATCTTTCTCTCCTTTAAACCCATCGCACTGGTAAAATGACGTGTTAATCTTAAACCTCCTGTCACATAAAGCCACTGAATGACTCATAAATGGTGCGTGAAAACAGCCATTAGGCTCTTCGCAGCACTTCATTACTGTCTGATTGATGGCCGAGTGGCCTTCAGCGACTAATTATTTTAATTGAATGAGTGATTGAGAACGTTTCGCTTTTGCTTTACAGGAATATGTGTTTGAGTATTGATTTGGAAATTGAGGTATCTGGGCTAATTGTCTAGTTGAGTTTGAAACATTTATTTGCTAGCTTGTTTGTATAGTGTGGGTCGCTTGAAATAAATAAGTTAACGTCTGTGGCATAATTATGATCTCACAAACAAAACTGATTAAAAAGATTGCCAATAAATATGAACCTTTCTAGTGGAGCGAGTAATTATAATAAATTCAAAGTAATCTCCCGTCTCCCACCCCCGCAGAGTGGTGGAGGAATCGTGCGCATACATCAAGTCAGTCGCGTCGTGTCGCGATTCCGTGCGACAGATAGTCGCACCGTGCGCAGCGCGCCTACGCAACGTGGGTGGAGATTTTACATAGCGTTTGAGGAGTTAACAAATTATGCACTTCAAGTTTAATATTATTTTAACATTGTGTGATATATTGTTTTCTTCTAAATGCAGTAAATCGTCATTCACTACGCCTGCTAGTCTATTCTGTAAATAACCATTTCGATATCGACTTCACCCGATGAACTAAGCTTACAAAGTGAACTTTATTTCACACGTCATAAGGCAATGATATATAAAACTATAGATACGTTGTCCGCACTCTAAAATGACACATGAAATGAAGCCAATTGGCCACATCGCGCTTAGTTTCGCACCAACCTGTCGCGCGACACTACGTTTGTTTTGATGTCAATTTGACTATTACTTATCCTGTGACGTAACTGAAGATGTATATTTATCTCCCTCTTGCAACAGGCATCCTGCCGTACGGTGACATATTTTCTTTCCCTTTCTTCATGCGTATTAGTAGCATCTAGTATTTTCGCCGTTTTTAAGCGCCGCGATGTTGGTATATGACGTGTCTATATATAATACGTCATTGTCATAAGGTCTTATATTTATACGAATTTGAAACTCACCTCGGATTCCGCTGTCGAGACACGAAACTGTTGTTACAGAATAGCACTGCTGGACTTTACGACAAAACATATCCATCGTAAGAGCGCTAGTTAGAACAAATGCCATATAATGATTTAAGTGTTAGTCCTTAAAAGTTGAAGAGTTACCATTTGTAATGTCAACAATTACGATGATGAACGGCGTAAAATCCTCAGAATAATTAACATAGAAAATAAACTTTCTTAAGCCTTTAACTAATTGGCTATAAAATTACTAATTAGCTCGTAAAATACCTAGGCTATAACTGTCCACTAGTGACCGTGGACAACGTATAATATATGTTGTAGGACATACATCGCTTATACGTGTCTTAATTTTAATGGTTTTCACAAACGGCGCGCTTGACTATAAAAATATTTAGTTGAGAAGCTTTTAGTTTAAATCCTGCTGTAAACTGAAAATGTCCAGCTTGTTTATGGGTTATGTATGTGCTTAAGGATGCTAATTAAAAGGACTTGTTAGTTACGTTGCGAAATGTAACCATTTAGAACTGAGGGCTAAGCACGAGTTTCTGCGTAATTGTATCGACAGCGTAAACGTATCGCTTGTGTCAAATTTTGTATGCAAAATTGATCAGCGCCATGTGTCCGTATTTGGAACTAAACTAATCGGTAGCACAAGTTTCTGACATTTAACTTGGTATCGAGTTTACGTTTTAACGTTGCGTAAATGAACCAAATGTATGGAAATCGGTCGCACCATGGTAGCACGAGTTGTGTAGTATCGACTTTGTCGCTAGCTGGGACGTACGCACGTAAAAAACTGTCTCACTGACATTTTCTCGGTGAGACAGGTTACGTCAAACAATTATCCGTGTTTATTTTGGAATAAATACAAGAATTTGCAATTTTATCATGAAAACAAGAGGAAGGCCATGCTGCCTATTTACCATCCGATCTCCTGTATACATAAAGACGCTAGGAGAAGGTGTAAAATGAGGTAAAATTTTATTTCATTTTCCTTGTAAACACACGTAATATTTTCTCATGAAAAAACATTATTATTAGTTTTATTCATGCGAAACACACAGAGCGGCCCAGTGCCGTTCGTCTCCGTGCTTCGAGTTCGTCTCCGTGCGTTTTCACCGCAACTCCACGTTGTCCTGAAGCTCCAAATCAGTTGAAGTTCCAACCACGCTGTATCGCGACAGGCGTCGTAATATAATGAACGTGTGTGCAGCTTATTCATTTGTGCTCTATCAATTCTATCATGCTTTACAACGGAAACATACCAACGCAAAGTTGTAATGTTATATAGAACTTGGAACAAACCCCACTGAGCAAATTATGTAGGTACTGGGCACCCGGATCTTTTTCCATCCCTCAGCAACTAAATACATTGTACCTGATACCCTTTCACAACAATATAAGGCGATTATCACACGGCGCGGATTTCGTAGCGGTGCCCCGCGCGGTAAGGCGGTTTACGTGTGTTTAGCATCAACGGATTTATTAGAGTCCAATGCGACGTGAGATCCGCTTCACCGCCTACCGCAGCGGTTCGCGGTGCCGTGTGTTAATGGCCTTAGACTTCAAATTTCATAATACATAACATATTCTTTAGCAGGTTTGTGATGGATGCAGTACCTACCTCTTTAAATGGCAAGAACTATAATCATATGCCACGTTACAAGTTACAAGCCTGTCGATGATGGCTAAAGACCGCTGTTTAAAGGAGAGAAGCAGAGAAGCACGACAAATATAAAATGGAACACCTTCGCAGTGTGACCATTGGTTTATTGCGAAGACCTTCCATAAACCTACATCTTACCAGTTGTCCTTACACCGTACTGCTAACGCACTGTGAGGGGCACTAATTCTTTGAAAAAAAAAAAAACCAAATCCTAAATCCAATCGTCCCGTACCTATACATGGCTTGCAAGGGGCGGGTAGCCCCCTTTTGGAGTAAAAGAAAGTAATTGATCAACCCATGGATTTTAAATTTCTGTGGTTCAACCCATTTCTTAATGTAATACTTTAATGAAACCTAAATACACAGTAATAATAATAACATGTTTTTTTTTTCGAATTTGTCTAATATTGAACGTTGCATAGTTGGTCGAATCGAAGCTCCAAATTATTGAGCATCGACGCCGAGTCGCTGGCTTATCGGTTTTCTATCGGTTACATTTTGGGGAGTGTGCGACGGAATTACATAATTTAATTCCGCCAATTCCACCATCGGACCACAAGACGTATGGCGATGCGCCATCGGTACATGGTGGACATCCCACCTATACGTACAAAACGTTTTGGGAATACATTCATTGTGCGTACAGCTAAGGAGTGGAATTCCCTGCCGGCGTCTGTGTTTCCTGATAGCTACAACCTGGGAGACTTTGGCAAGAGTGAATAGGTTACTTCTAGGCAAGCTTGCTCCACCTTAGACCGCATCATCGCTTAAAATCAGGTGAGATAGTGGTCAAACGTATGCCTATCACTAGTAAAAGAAAAGTTCAAATTGTTTGTTTAAGAATTTGCAAAGGTAATCTCTTGAAGTCAGGTCCGATCTTCGATCACTATTCCACGCGATCGAAGGGTCCGATTATTTTTATTTGTGATGGGTTTGCTCTTCACTCTAGTGTTGGTCAAAGATAACAGAAACATAGTGGAGAGAGTTGGTCAGAGATGGAGCGAGCTTACCCAGAAGGAGCCTGTGTACACTCTAACTTAAGATTAGGGTTGTAAGCGTTCGGAAACACAGAGTTCCACTCCTTTGCTGTGCGCATTATAACAGACGTTTGGAAACGCTTAGCGCGAATTGGTGGAACAGCAACAAGGTAGGGATGGTAAGTTGCAGTCCGTCTGGATGTCCGACGGTAGAGGGGGGCCGATGGGATGAGGTCGTGGAGTTCTTGAGCACACTCACAGAAGTACAATCCGTAGAAGACCGACAAGTAGGCAACCTTGCGGCAATGAGCCAAGCTGTGTAGCTTGGCATCCACCAGTTTTTCGTCGCCGATAAGCCTCTTAGCTGAACCATCCCAAAGGTGGCTGCAAAACTCCATGCAGGATCGGACTTGTGCTTTGTTTAGGGTCTAAAACTGTCCTTGCCTGAAGTATCGCTTCACCCTATTCAGGATGCACACTTACAAGCTTCCAAGCATTTTTTAAATTGCTTAAAAGATATGCTCCTGTATGACTGAAAACGCACAGTTTTTGTGAGACAGCCTCATGAGCGAAGCAGCGGGGAAAGACGAATAGTAGTTGTAAAAAAAATTACAGTATTGGTAATGCAGTAAACGGCCCCGACTAGGCTCGTGTACTAACAAAGGTCGTTGTTACGAACCAAAACACTGTGTTATTTATTTTATCATTGCTTTTCTCAAAACAGTTAGAGAAAATGGCACATCATGAGGATACTTATATCATAGAAGGAAATCTCGAAGATATTGTGAAATCCAGCTAACCTTCAATGGGCCCGCGTGATGGATACCTATAACATGCAATATTTTCATTTTTGCTTTCATTTCAAAGAATTTCGTCTAGAATAGAAAGGCTTTAATTTATTGCCAAAAAATTTCGGATTTAATGGGACAGTTGATATTTTCGCGCGTAAACTGCCGATGACGTTACTCCTGCCTGTCATTGATCAAATCAAAGTCATAGAGCAAGATCCCGGTGATACCAAACCCTACTTATTTTCTCAGTAACAAAATGTGTGGGATAGAATAGCGTTCGAATACAATGTATGGTAGGCGTAGAAAATGACCTCTGAATTTATCTTTGTTTTTTTATCATTGGTTGAATGAATTCTCAACAGCCAATCGCATCACATAACTCTGCGTTGATAATTTTCCACAGACTGGGCATTAGCAGATTATGGTAGGTTCCAGATAAACTTGCAATAAAGTACATTGACGTTTCCCTAATATCTCTTCGTAGATACCCGAACGATAAAATAAAAACAATGTAATAAATAAAAACTAAAGTCTACCAGGGTTTGGGAGGATGCAAAACTACCTCCTAGACTTTTGAAATATGTCTTATACCTAAATCATTAAAAATCGAAACTGAATGCAGATATCTACACAACACTTCTCTATCAAATCATTTTGTTACTGCGAAAATAAGTAACGTCTGGGAACCATGGTATCTTGGACTAAAAATTAACAGGTGTGACGTCAGTAGACGCTGATTGGTGTATTAAAACACGTTCCATTTCACGTTACTTTTAATTCGAAATAATTTGTAACCGGAATAAAAACATTGCACGTACAAAAAAGTATAAAGGAAGGGCCTTTATACTTTTTAACATTTTTGTCAGCCAATATTGATAAATATTATATATACATCTTCCCTATTGCGGCCGAATCCCTATCACAGAAGAAGCCTGTAGCCAAGCAATAGTAGAAACTTTGTGGTCCTAGTTGTGATATTTTAGGTTAGATATTATTTACAGGTTGATTGGTAATTCAGTGCTTTCCTTCGAATGGGATGTTGATGATGTCAGCAACTTGGCGTCCGGCGTTGTTTTCGAGCGAGAACTTTTAAGGTTTTTTGAAGTCTACCTAACGATCAAAAGTTGCTGATTGAGAGAAATCTCCTCTTCATAAGTATGGAGATAAATTGCGTGAAGAAAAAAGTATGAAAAGTTCTTGAAACTTATCTTTTGTGATCTAGAAATCGATCACTCGAAAATGAAAACTATGGGAGGAGGTTTCAGGGAAAACGGAAACTAGTCTCTGATTTATAGTTAAAACAGTTTAATCACACACAGTGTTACATTTAAGAAAGTTCGGATAAGTATTCGCGGACAATAATGGCGCGTGGCGTCACTACGACTTGCGCGGGAAGGGGAAATATGGCACGTACGAGTGCCTTGCGCGTAAGCAGCGGACTGGCGATGCGCCGCGCGCATCGTTCACACGTTTGCAACCGCCACGCGGGAAAGAGAGAGCGATACATCCTATTCTGTATATCGCAGCGGCACACGACCGCGGGACGCTCTTATTGGACGACTCGTGGGTCTCTGGGTTGCTATATACTCCCCCTCCAGTTCTGGAGAACGCCCACGCTCCGGGACTGGTATATGACCAACGTCAGCATTAGCTGGACGTCCGCGTTTTCTTTTAGGATGAACGGGTTTCGGTATGGAGTCGTCCCTACCTCGGTAACGTGTGATATCTTCCGAATGATATTTCCCTACCTCAATTTGTGGCTGTTCTGTGCTCGCGATAGTATATGTGGTTGGGCTTACCTTTTTAGTTATCTGGTAAGGGCCATCTCGACGAGGGTAGAACTTGGAAGTAAGGTCTTTTAACCCTTTGCTTAACAAATGAGATTTCAGCATGACTAAATCACCTACCTCGAAGGCGTCAGATGGTCGGCGCGAAGCGTCGGCGTACTGCTTCGTCTTATCCTGCTGCTTCTCGACGCGTTCCCGAACAGCTGACAGTGAATGCAAGAAGTTTTCGAGGTAAGGGGACACTTGTGGGACAAAGTTTTCTTTGGCTGTGATGGCACGAAGATCGTGTACGACCTCTGTGGGTGACCGCATCTCTCTACCAAAAGTCAAATAAGCCGGTGACTTGCCCGTTGTGCGACATTTCACGCTATTGAGAGCAAAACGGATCACTGGTAACTTCTTTGGCCAAGAGGTGTGGTCATCTGCCACGAGATGGGCCAGCATTGCCTTAAGGTCACGGTTTTTTCGCTCGGCAGGGTTAGCTTGTGGATGATACAGTGGGACAAAATTTTGTTTGATGTCTAAGACTGACATGCATTGTCGCATCACTGCGGAAACGAACTGGACACCGTTGTCTGAAATAATCCTGCGAGGCAAACCGAACCGCATGAAATATTCCTCGATGAGGACATGAGCACAGGCCTCAGCTGTTGCCTCCTTTAGAGCAAACAGCTCCGTCCATCGAGTAGCAGTGTCTTCGACGAGAAAGATCCACCGCTCCCCCTGGTCTCCTTCCGGCAGTGGGCCGAACAAGTCCATGGCCAACACCTCGTTCCGCTGGCTCATGACTGGTGTTTGGAGTAGGCCTGGAGGTTTGGTGTTGTTAGCCTTATATCGCTGACAGTGGATGCAAGCTAAGACATAATCAGTGATTATTCTCCGCATCCCTGTGAAATAATACAGCTGTGCTACCTTCTGGTATGTCCGATCGATGCCTGGATGACCAGCTGTTTGAGAGTCGTGTAACTCCTTCAAAATAGCTGCAACTTGGCCGGCAGGTATGACTAATTGCGGGGATTCGCTATCGGAGTCCGGATTGAAACGGTACAGAACTCCTTGATCCATGAGGTAACCCCTTTCTAACCATCTCTTAGATGCAACATCATCAGGTCCTTCTAGCTCTTTAACAATCTTATCCACTTCAGGGTCCGAAGTTTGTTCTAGGCGAAGCTGACTAGGTGTCTTGGCGGGTAGATCGCAGATAACGGAACAGACACCGCAACTGTCACTCGTATCACTAGAACAAATCGGTCTACTCAGCGTGTCTGCAACGACATTAGCCTTCCCTGGAGTATATTGGAATTGGATATCAAAAGATTGGAGCTTCAGAGCCCAACGGACTAATCTACCTGCTGGTGATTTAAGTGATAGCAACCAGCGTAGAGGCTGATGATCACTGCCAATCACGACTGGTTGACCGTCGAGGTAAGACCGAAAACGCTCCACCGCCCACACTACAGCGAGAGCTTCCCGCTCTGTAGTAGAATAGTTGCGCTCAGCTGCGTTGAGGAGTCGGCTGGCATATTCGATAGGCCTTTCCTGATTACCGTCGCCCTGTAATAAAACAGCGCCTAAGGCGTAGTTACTTGCGTCAGTTCGCAGAATGAAGGGACGACTGAAATCGGCTTGCACCAGTATTGGAGCTGTGGTCAAAAAACTCTTCAGCTCATTAAACGCTTGGGTCTGCTCTGAGCCCCAAGACCAGACTTGACTTTTCCTGGTCAAGCGAGTCAATGGTTCAGCGACTTTTGAGAAGTTAGGTATGAATTTTCTGAACCATGAACATGTTTGTAAAAAGGTTCTCAGATGTTTCAGATTACCTGGTACCTTCATCTCAAGGACAGCACTCACCTTCCCTGGGTCGGTGGAAACACCTTTTTGTGTTATAACGTGACCGAGATATTTAACGCTTTCTCGAGCAAAAGCGCACTTCTCCCTATTTACATGGAGGTTAAACTCGGTCAGACGTTTAAAAACTGCCTCGAGGTCTTGCAGATGCTGTTGGTATCCCTGAGATATAACCAACAGATCATCCAGATATGCTAATAAAGTTACATCTTGTAAAGCAGAGCAGGATCGTAGACGATCGATAAGACGCTGAAAAGTGGCTGGCGCGTTGCGGAGACCAAACGGCATTCTTTTAAATCGGTAAGTACCTAAAGGACAGACAAAAGCTGTTTTGTCCCTGTCAGCTTCCCTAACCTTCACCTGCCAGTATGAGGATCGAAGGTCTAGCGTACTCATGTAGCAGTCTCGTTTTGTGCTCTGAAGTAACTCGTCGATGCGTGGCATCGGATATGTGTCAGCTTTGGTGACTGCATTCAAACGCCTGTAGTCGACGCAGAAGCGGATTCCACCGTTGGACTTCGGCACCATCAGCGCCGGTGAACACCAAGCCGATTCACATTCTTCTATAATCTCGTCTTGTAACATCTTACCTATTTCAGCTTTCATCAGCTCCTTTTTCGAAGGGTTAAGCCGGTAAGGAGGAACAGCAATAGGAGGGTGCTCACCTGTATCAATGCGGTGTTCCGCATACGGTGTTGGACCTCCCCCTGCTTTAAAGACGGGTGCGTGCCTGGTGAGAACGGCAGCGAGCGCTTGTCGCTCAGCTGGTTTAAGGTGAGTACCTTCATCGTCCCTAAGTATATCTGTGGAGGCGCAGGACACGTCACGCGAGGTAGGTTCGAAGTACAAGTTATATTTGACTGTATCAAAGTTACTGAAATACCAGACTTCTTTGAAAAAATCTATAACTACTCCCGCGGCGGTTATAAAATCGATACCTAACAACGTCTCGTTATTTGTCGAGTCTGGAAAAATTAAAAAAGGAATCGTTATAACTGCCGTTTCTAAGCACACGTCTAACGTGGTAGTAAGTACATCCATCGTACGGATTACACCGTCGGCAAGCTTAACTTCGCGTGTCGAAGAGCTGAAGAGATGACCTTGACGTAGAAGGAGAGTATATAGCGTATAACCCGCAATGCAATGTTTGGCAGCCGTGTCTATCAACGCGGTGCCGGTAAACCCTAAAATTGAAATATTAAAAATTGGTCGTAAATCGCGACCAAAAGAGGGTCCCGAACGATCGTTACACAAACATGCATCGGTTAAACATAAATGGGTATTCGAATTTACATTATTACGAAAAAATTTACGCGAACATTTTTGGCCATCGTCCTTTACATTATTACAAGAAATATTTCGACAACATATTTGCCCATTATCCTTTACATCATTACAAGAAATATTAATACGAGAACATTTTTGCCCATTATCCTTTACATCATTACAAGACATATTACGAGAACATTTTTGCCCATTATCCTTTACATCATTACAAGAAATATTGCGAGAACATTGTTGAAAATTATTAGATAAAGATTGTGGGATAATATTGGCCCTTTGTATGGGACACGAAACACTGTTATTATCACTTTCACACACAGCATTATTATTATAGTTATCAATAGAGTAAAAAGAGTCAGACGCGCGAGATTTAATCGAATAGAAACTTTGACCACTAGGTTGTTTATCACTCTCACCTGGATTCTGCACCGCCTGTAACTTACGGCATTGTTCCTTGACGTGGCCGAACTTCCTGCAGTAAGCACAGGTAGGCCGTTGCCTCCTTGTGGAGTCCTGCTTCGGTGGAAAAGGCGCGGGGGGCGCGAATGGAACAAGCGCGGAGGGCGCAGCTGGAACAAGCGCGGGCGGAGCGGGTGGGCCCTGCAACGGCGCAGCGGCGGCGGGCACGCCGCTGTAGGTGTGCGTGCGTGCGGGGGCGCTGTCGCGCGCGCGGACACGGCTGTTATCACGAGCGCCAACGTTATCACGCGAGGCGGATTGTGTAGACTGCGTTGATGTTGACGGCGGTTGTGTTCGCCGCTCACTCGCCGCGTGTGTCATGACGGTTTTTTCGTCGAAGGAATCTTCCACATTCCGTGCGTGGCGGAGTAAATCATGGAAGTTATGACATTCTTCTCTGCGTAATCTTTTCTTAATTCTACTGTGCAGGAGACCGTACGTCATATCTATCTGCGCCGACTCAGAACAATCACCCTTGGGCAAGCGAGCGAAAAGGGCGCGAATGCGCGCCACGAATATGTCGGTGTTTTCTTTGTCCTGCGGCGTGGCAAATATTTCAATGTATATTCGATGAGGCGGTCTACGGTCACCAAAGGCACTTATCAAGTTATCCTTGGCTTCTAGCCATGAAGACACAGAGTATTTTATGCCTTGCCACCAAGTCGCCGCTTCGTCCTTGAATAAGTAGGCTAAACCGCGTATGATGTTTGAGTCCGTAACTTGCGCGCAGTCGCTATATGCTTCTATAGCGTCTATGAAAGCTTCGACCGACTCCTTCGGTCGGCCGGAGAAGGTTGCTTTGCAGCGGGCTAGGGTATTGTGCCCCTGTAGTGCGAGTGATTCCGGGGTGGATGCATTCACCCGCGACACCGAGGTGAGCAACTCCCTGAATGCTTCTGTTTGAGAGCGCTGGAGAGAAGCAATAATCATCGCCACGTTTTCATTAGAGAACGTAGCGTTGGCATCGGCGCGCGGTGAAGAGAACGCGTCGTCGCCATCTTGGCTGGCGGACGCCGCTGGCGGTGTGTTTGGTCGCGAGAGGACGGGTAATGCGTCGTTTGCATCATCTCTCCGAGTCAAACTAGCCGCTCTACTCCTTGTCACAGGCATTTTAGTTCGTCACTGCAAAACGTTCACTATTTAGACACTATGCACTAGGTACCTACTATTGTCACACGAAAAACACGTTGGAGCGCCACATATGGGAGGAGGTTTCAGGGAAAACGGAAACTAGTCTCTGATTTATAGTTAAAACAGTTTAATCACACACAGTGTTACATTTAAGAAAGTTCGGATAAGTATTCGCGGACAATAATGGCGCGTGGCGTCACTACGACTTGCGCGGGAAGGGGAAATATGGCACGTACGAGTGCCTTGCGCGTAAGCAGCGGACTGGCGATGCGCCGCGCGCATCGTTCACACGTTTGCAACCGCCACGCGGGAAAGAGAGAGCGATACATCCTATTCTGTATATCGCAGCGGCACACGACCGCGGGACGCTCTTATTGGACGACTCGTGGGTCTCTGGGTTGCTATAAAACCCAATTTGGTCACCAAGTTATCTGGACTGGACAAAAACCGTTTCAACTGTGCAATTACCAATCACTCTGTATACATATAATATGGATGGATGAAAAAAATATTATTTAGATTTAAACAACACGTTTTATATTTCATAATGAGTTAAATGTAGGTACACGGATCTTACATAATTAAAATGGCAGTCATCATCATCATATTAGCCAATTGCCGTCCACTGCTGAACGTAAGCCTCCCCCAAAGAGAGCCAACCATTCAGGTCCTGAGCAGTCTGCATCCATCGGCTGCTAGCCACCATCTTTAAACATCGGTCCCTCGTGCCGCAGGGCGTCTCACACTACGTTTGCCCACACGCAGTCTCCACTCTAACATTATGTATGCTCCATCCGTCCGTCTGTCCGTCTACAGACATGGCCTGGCCGGCCAACTTCCACTTCATCATGCTGATTAAAATGGCAGTATCGGCAGTATATTCCAAGTAATCTGTGAATTTGCAACATTACATAAGTTCCAAAAGTTTTCCAAAATCTCTTTGTTGAGTCTGCTGTTATCGTAGTCTTTGAAGAAACTCAGTCCCATACTATTAGACGGTTATGTAAGCGATTGGAATGGTTTGTCTGCTCTTGGTGGCAATGCCGGCTTACACTGTTGCGGTGTCGACAAAGGCTCTTGGCTAGAATCTGGAATATTTTACTTGCCTTCTCCTGTAGATAAAAGAAGTTGATATGTAAGAAAAATAATTCAAAGAGTTTGACACTGAAAAAATGTTGTTGATTTTTATTAGTGTTTATAGACTTGGACTGGGTTGATTGTGAAGGCCATGGCAGATAGGCAGTCATTCCGCGTAATATAGGTACTGGTATTCGGTCTGACTAGAGGACGACCCCAATATTGTTGGGAAAAGGCTAGGCAGATGATATTGGACATTGCAACAAGGAATTTCTTACTAACAGCCTGAAGCCTCATTCGGAGTGCTAAGCAAGGCAATACTCTTAAGTCTTACTACATGAGACTTAGCATAATAGAAACATTTTACATCTTTGTATGAATCTGTGTAATATATTGAATATAAGAGTACCTAGATTATAAAAAATTACAAATATGCTTACTTTTCTTTGAAGTTTTCCCTGAGGACGATTTGAATAAAACTTATTCTTGCTGACTTTGTTAATTAAAACATCTCAGAACTGTACAGTGCACATTTTCTTATAAAAGGTGGTAAATCACAATTTTTATTTGAAATGACAACAAACAACAATAGACATTTACTATTTAGGGTCAACACACACCACCACGCAACGCAGTGCGAGCGACATTTACGACCCGCGGTATTAAACATATAAAAAGTGACTTAAGGCGCGTCCCCGAGCAAAACGCAGCGCTATCCATTTTTTATGCAGTTTTTTGGAGCTATCTACTCTTTATCCAAAAGAAATATCAACTAATAAAAATACATTACATTTCTACATAATCTTGGCTTCAAAGTGGTAGATTTTATTTTTTATTACTAAGTAGGTATAATGTTTAAGTAATCTCATCACAACGAAACCACAGAAATGAGAAAAAAATACTGAAAACATGCATCTTCTCGAAAACTAACGATTATTTTGATTTTGTACTTACACTAATGGATAGGCAATTTAATTATGAACATTTTGGTAGAAGTATTTTTTTCAAACGACCAAAATTAGATTTTATAACGATTTTATTCAACATTCTGAGCGTATTCGCTGTTGTATCTCTTGCGCTCTTATTGTATTGAGGGAAGAAATGCTCAAGGTTATTTGGTCAGGGTACGGCCTTAATCTTGCAAAATATGAAAAAACCATCGCAAAGTATGTAATTGTTATTACGACTAACCGAATGATTAAGTAGAAAATGTTAGCGAACAATAATGTAGATATGCAAAGTGTTACAGATAAACACAATACATCTCAAGAGGTCATTGTACTCATCATTATGAACAACTTTTACCATGGTTTAAACTCTTAATTCTTTGTTGTACACTAAAACAGCTTATAAGTATTAGATAAAGCCAAATAATAAAGTTCAACTACAAAGGCGAGCGTAACTCAAAGTCGAGTTTTCTTCAGCAAGCCTTTGAGTGATAAAGAGAGATCAGCGTAGAAGGTAGGATCCAGACTTAGAAATATACTACATTCATATCTAAATATAAATAGATATATATAACAAACCCGAATACGCGAAAAAAATCAGCTGTTCAGTACATTATGTCGAGTAATGCGCACATAAATCAGCAGTGGGTCGATGTTTTTCCCGGTAATGATGAGTGGCCCCTTAAGAGTTATTTAGTTTTTTATTTTATACTTTGTACTTTTCATTTAACCGATATAACAATCACAGTCCAAAGGACGTAGGCACCTATTCAGGTGAACGTGAAAAGTTGTCGTGTATCGCAAATAATTTACAGCTACACGCGTTTGCTTCAGTGTGCTAACGGTTTTATATTTTTTGTAATTTGAAGGAAACCGTCAAACGTGAAATGAAAGGTGTCAAACGTCACATGCGGAACCGATCAAAACCAAATAATTTTTCATAAATCACGACATCAATAAACTGAAAATATCAACAGTTAATGAATAAAAGAATTTATAAAAATGATAAATATGGTTTTAACATATGTATAAAATAAAATACTTTTTTAATTGTTATTATTTCCAGGCTCTTAATTGTTCAAAATAGAATTACCGATTTTTTGTGTTCATTTTCAGAACGCACCATTCAGTTCAAATCGTTCCAATCGCTATTGGGTTCTCTGCCTAAATTAACCATAGTTCAATTATTACTATCGAGTAGACGCTAGACGTTTATTAGAACTCGTGCTACCAAAACACCATCTCGCTGTAGCGAGTGCGTAAAGGTCTGGTAAAAACGTCACGATAACGTTACTATTTCGCAAGAAACTTGTGCTAGGGGTACTGCTTCTTGCCGGGTTTAACTAAATAGACTGTCACATAAGAATCTACGATTTCCGCGCTCCGGTGGAATTCACACTGTTTTTAATTAGTGGAACAAATGGGCAGTCAATCTCCTCAAATTAAGAAAGGCGAGAAAAACTAGGAAGTTGATGATATCTGCGTAATTATCTAAAATATTGATCTAAATACTTCACGCATAAATAAACACATTTAAGTATCAAGCGTTCCAAATAGAGTTGTCATTAAAAAGCTCATCGGATTCGTTGGATCGATAACATCGTTACGTTCGACTGCGCATTGTGCCGCGGCCCGGCTCGGCCAGGCTCGGCCAGGCTCGGCCCGGCTCGGCCCGGCTCGGTCCGGCTCGCCGAGGTAATTGCAGGTGATCGTAGGCTACTTACACGGCGGCGATTATCTGTCGATTGCGATCGCGCGGCTGTCTGTCGCACGGTGTGTCGATGCCCTAATTCCTTCTGATGTGATGTGGAGATATTTTGTCGTTCACTTGTTTTTTTTTGTATGTTAGATGTTATCGATCTGATTGAGCAATTATAAATGCTTTGGCTGCTACCGTTCCCTAACGTTTGGTTCGGTTCTCAGGCTATGGAAAACGAATTACATGTTTAAAAGAAATGGTACAATTAGGCTTACTTTATTAGTCTATTAATGTAATTGAAATACCTGAAAACCTCTTAATAAGCCCCGGTGGGAATTTTAATTATGTTATGCTTATTTAATTCGTTGAATAAAGCCCAAACGGATCAGTCCACGTAAGGTCACTGTTTAATTTGGTAAAAGCTTTACTGCGTTAAACAATGAATTAGTTTTTGTTCCTTTTCTCTACAATACATATACATAGCTGCGTACATACAAGGATATCATCAAAGACTTCTCCCGCTCTGGGCGAAGCAGAAGGGAATGTCAGACTCTGACTGACTAAAACCCATCCATGTTCCTTCTAGTGCCCTTTGCGTTTCAAGGTCGCGGTGACTTTTCCGAATAAATTCCGCCATACAAACGTGGTTGCCATCGTATTTTGTAAATAGGTTAAAAATAAGCTGAGTCTGTTTTTCGTGACAGCTAGGAGCTAGGTCAACAGTGAAAAGGTAACTTCTAGGCAAGCGTGCTCCATTGTCAACCACATCATCTCTTATCCTTTTTTTTTTTTTTGTGGATGGGAAATCATCCAATGACTCCTCCCGCTCTGGGTGTAGCGAGAGGGAGTGTCAGACTTCTACTGACTAAAACCCATCCATGTTCCTTCATTGCCCTATGTGTTCCGGAGCCACGGTGTCTCTTGCGAATGATCCCGCGACTCCGGCAGGGTCTCTTACCTTCAAGTGAGGTAATATAGTGGTAGAACCAAGACCAAAGTAGTTTGGATGAATTCTGATATAGAGATTGACTAGCTGATGCCCACGACTTCGCCCGCTTGACAAATTATCTATTAGAAACGTTTCTCGAGAACCACTCTAACCATTCGTGTAAACATCATGAAAATCAGTGCAGTAGTTTTTGAGTTTATAGCGAACAGACGGACAGACAGACACGGCGGAGGACTTCGTTTTACTGACTTCCCAAATTTAAAGGAGGAGGTTCTCAATTCGGATGTATTTTTTTATGTTTGTTACCTTTTAACTCTGTCATTTAGCGATTTCAAAAATTCTTTTTAAATTCAAACATTCGTTTTATCTGAAAGCATAATACTTGTCGATTGGTCCCATTTAATTTTTTTCAAATCGGTTAGGAAGTTCGGATTTTAATTCGAATTAGCTGGAATTGGTTCACTTGGATGATGTTTTTTATCATCCAAGTAACCGAAGTGGCATATTTTGCTTTCCTGCAATTTTGCAGTGGTGTTGCAAAGAGTCACTAAAAAGTCAAAAATAAAACCTTTTACAAAAAAATTCAACAGACTTCCAAAAAAAAAAAAACACTAACAAGTAACAAAATAACTTTATGTTTGTGTTAGTTTCGTCGTATTTTGACACCGACTTCCGAAATTACGCGAGCGAAGTGGCGGGCAAACCCTAGTCATTAAAAGTTAAAAAAATATGGTTTTACATTATTAACTTCAGTGCCCATTCAATTAATCCACCTATAACCATCACATCGCTGACCCATTTCGCGCCGTCGCACCTTGCACGACCGATAAGGGTCAGAACACACTTGTTAACTGAATGCAACACGTGTTCACGATGTACCGGTGTCGGACGTGTTACGTGTAGTACCTGTCAGTCACTGAGTTGATGGAACTTGTTGATTTTTATGGGCTTTCGATTGTCATTACGTAGTAGGATTAGCGTTTCGTGTAGTTCTTGTACGTATAACGTAAAGGAGTGCCTTTTACAGGTGTTTGGACTGAAACTTATTTTAACTAACTGTTATTAAGTCTATGGCAATTTACTAGATAAGGTGATTAAAAAAAAATACTGAATTTCTTCTCTTCTCGAATTTACTCTAAATATTTGAGACTAGCTTTTCCCGCGGATTTGCTCATGTTAATATACATTTTCGCAATAGAAGTACCTAGCCAGAGCGATTTACAAAAACCTAAATATGCAAACTTTCTTTCGAATTTATAATGTTACTTAAAATTAGGATTATTCATGCAATTGCGAAAAAATAACCAGTTAACAAGATTATTCACTGAATAGTATGAAAAGCTCTGCCGGTCGATTCTGTCGACATCTCACAGTGATCACGTAGTTGGAGTGAACGACAAGTGAGCTGTCATGCCATCTTGTTTGTATGGTTTGACAGATCACTTAGCGTTTACTTCGACTAAGTGTTCCCTTCGACTTCTTTATAGAATCGCACTGCAGGACTGTCAAAGATGCGTAAGACATACATTGTCATTATTAGTGGAGTCCCTTTTATACAAAAATACCTACACCCAATTGGCTGGACCTTACCTTTGTATAATCCTTTAAGTATAAAAGACATAACCATTTATGCAGATACCGACATAGTCATCAACTTAAGAGCTTAGAAATGTAATATTTTTATTAAACGTCGTTGATCGCATTACGCGGTGGTCACATGAGCGCCGCGCGTCGGATCGCGTCTGTCGTCGAGCGCGAGCTGCGACTAATGTAATGGTGTGGATTAAGCCTTACGGGGCATCTCGGAGGGTTTATGTCATGTATGCTGTAGGGATGTCACTGGTGAAGTTTTTATGCGGATTCCTATTTGATACGCTTTTCGGTGGCTTGAGTTGGGACTTAATCAAGTTTTGTTTGAAACAAAATGAAGTTCCAAAGAATTGTTTCAGGGATTTCATGAGAGTTTGGTAGAGGATGTAAGGAACATTCATTACTAACGATGAAGATTGTAAATGGGATTATGCATTGTTTAATTAGGCGATTATCACACGGCGCGGATTTCGTAGCGGTGCCCCGCACGGTAAGGCGGTTTACGTGTGTTTAGCATCAACGGATTTATTAGAGTCCAATGCGACATGAGATTCGCTTCACCGCCTACCGCAGCAGTTCGCGGTGCCGTGTGTTAATGGCCTTAGGGTGTAGTGGGTTCTGAATCACAAAACAAACAAATAGTTGCAAATAGTTTGTTAAAATACGCCTGCATTTTTTCAGGACTTTTATTGATCCTTACTTCTTCAACGAATGAATGTCCTTGTAATCAATGATTTTAAAAAACCCTGACATCCCTAGACATTCAGTCCTGTGTACAAAATCAATTTACCGCATAAACGTACATATATTTTATCTGCAAAGGCGGCTCGGACTCAATGGTTTTATGTAGGCCGTGCTCCCAACATTAAACTTTTATTGGTCGTGTCGTGCATTTTACAGAGATTTCCATAAACAAGTATTTATTCTAGTCCTGATGTTGACAAGGTGTAATTATAGGCTTTTAAAATAGGGATTTTGTATTTATTTCTGTGCTAACATCCTCAACTACGTTTTTAATTCAGTCTTCAATACAAATGTTAAAAGTTTACATCCTGCGTTCAATAGTCAATTAAAACACAATTAAAAAAAGATCCGTCAAATCTGACAGCGCCATACGTCACGCTAATGGCGGCAACGAACGGCGGTCAATATGTCGTCGTGCTTACTGTCACAATAGATTTCAAAACTACTTTATCTGTACCAGGCCATTAAAGGATTTGTCTCTCGATCTGTCAACTTGAACGTATAAGTAATTAGAGCCACTTAGGAAAGATAAGTTCTCAAAGACAGAGATATGACCGGTTATTGTTGATTTTTTATTAATTAGTTTTCGGTAATACCAAAATGTGGCCTCTTAAAGGTATGAGAAGGAAAGTGTTAGCCGCCTATAGTTATAATTCATAACTAGGTGACATAATTATATAATAATATAGTAAATCAATGGGTTCATTTATTTTATAAAGAAGGTTTTAATTACAAAAAAAGACATTTGTTTATTTCTCTGTTCTAGATCTTCAACGACCGATATCGCAATTCTTTCCGATGATTCATAGCCTAAATGAAATGTAATTACTTTTTATAATCTCCTACCTTAGTCGCGTGCATGCGTGCATTTTTTCAAAAGAAAAAAGTCACTTAACAGCTTCATACCTATTTCATCTGATATCGGATCGGCTATTAAAAATATTACTAAAAGAAATAACAAATTTATAAGCGGCCTCCTTCGAGATAAGGCTGTGTACAAAACGCCGCTGCTTTAAAAAAAAAAGTAAAAAACAAAATGGCGTAATGCTCGGATGTCGTGGCGGCAGCCCGCGGCACAGGGTTCCCAGTGAAATATATGTGATTAATAATTAATCTCCCTTCATAATGAAATAGTAAAGCTGTTCGTGATATGAGTTATTATGAAATTATCAGGGTTGTTAAGAGACAGTAAAATTATGAAATTGGTAGTTTTTGGTAGTTAAAACTAATTTCTTTGGACTGGTAGCTCTGTTCCCACACTCCTACTTACGTCTAGAAATTATAATAACTGACTTTATTTTTTAATGACATGTAAATTTAGTTAAGAGTCCTCAACTATCAATGTGTCCCCGCACTTAAACAGCACACACTACATATTATATAGGCTGGAAACTTATAAAGCCTTCCCATAAAACACAGCACCCACCCCACAGGCCCCACCCCTGCGCAATGGCATCTTATAATTGAGAGGCGCGGTAGTGACGCGGTTTCGTGCGCGCGCGCAGTGGCCGGGTAATGATCACTGTCCGACACCCGCCTTATGGAGGCGCCTTTTTTTGTCCTTTGGTGTCTGAAAAAGGAGTGGCGGGTAAACTAAATCTATAATGTGAATTTTATTTAGTTACTAGGAAACAATAATTCCTTTATTTATTTTAGGTTAACCTATTTAATTCTGAACAAGTGAGTTGGCCATACGGTTGGCTGTTAAAATAATTAATTAATTAATAATTAATTAATTAATTAAATAAATAATTATTAATTAATTAATTAATTTTATGACTAACTAGCTTCTGCCAGTGGCTTCGCTCGCATGGAACATACTCCCGGAATAAAAAGTAACCTGTGTGCCACACTATAATCTAACTCTGTGACAAATTTCATGACGATCCTTTCAGCCGTGAAAGAATCTATACTAATATTATAAAGCAGAAGAGTTTGTTTGGTTGAACGCGCTAATCTCAGGAACTACTGGTCCGATTTGAAAATTCTTTCAGTGTTAGATAGCCCATTTATCGAGGAAGGTTATAATTATATCATCATGCTAAGACAAATAGGAGCGGAGCAATAATGGAAAATGTAAAACGCAGACGAAGTTGCGCGGGTCAGCTAGTAACAAATATACATCCATCCATACTCACAAACTCGCATTTATAAAATTATGAGGAAAAGACTAGGATTACTAGGACAAGGTAGTAGAACTCAACAAGACCTTAAATCTCTTTTAAATGTGGTAGGTAATAATTTTACAGGCCATTGGTCTATATTGATGACGCAGTCACATGACGTCACTTGTCTTTCTAACGCGGTGTCCTGCGTGAGCGACGAATACGACGCGACGCGACGCAACACGATGCGACGTAATACGACGCGATGCTATACGCGACAAATGTCCTACGTGATTTTGGTCATTATTTCTTCTCGAATCATGGAGAAGTACAGTACAGTTTTGCTTGAAAGTTAAAAAGACGTTGCCGCGTTACGTCGCGTCTTGCCGCAGACTGTCATACAGGCCGCATGTAGGGTATCCCGTTGAGTTGATCGCGTTCGTTGCGTTTGCAGCGTGGTGTCGCGTAGCGTTCCTCGATCACGCAGGACACCGCGTAAGCACTGTGGCGTCAGGTTTCCGCAGTGTGGACAAATATTTGATCGGGACACTCTTGTTTGTTCCAAGCCTATTACTGTTGGTACACTGAGTTTGTGTATGCTGTGACACCTTTTTTTTTAATATTGATAGGCATACGTTTGACCGCTATCTCACCTGATGTTAAGCGATGATGCGGTCTAAGGTGGAGCACGCTTGCCAAGAAGTAACCTATTCACTCTTGACTTAAAGACTCCCAGGTTGTAGCTATCAGGAAACACAGACTCAGGCAGGGAATTCCACTCCTTAGCTGTACGCACAATGAATGTATTCCCAAAACGTTTTGTGCGTATTTGTGACCGAAAAAGCTGTAAATGTGTCAGGATAAGCGACTAGTGGTCCACATTACCAGGATCGTTATGGGGAGATGTCTTTACCCAGCTGTTGGACTATCTGATTAATAGTAAGCAAAATCTAAACGTACTTCTAAATTTATTTTGTAAGCCTTTACAGTGTTGTATCGAAGTACAAGACGTACGAAAGTTTAAACCACAGTTACGGCTCTGAGCATCTTATCTCTCGCGGTCACCCCTAGGCGATGGCATCCCATAATTGAGAGGTGCGCAAGCGCCTTGCTGACTGCTCAAGCGCTCACTGCTGCGGTGATAAGCGATTACTCGCTTACCACCGTTTTGGAGTTGTAAGTGTTCTGTTTTGTGTTTATAAAGCTACCATTTGGTGCGACGGTGAGAATTGCCGGCTGCGGTATGGATTCGATTTGGAATGGTTGGTGGATGTTAATATGGTCTTAATTTTGTAGCTCTAGTAAGGTTGTATGTGAAGTATTTGACAGTGGTAGCTTGAGAAATTGTAGGTGAAAGGGGAACATGTGGCAAAATGAATCTTAAAAGCTAAAGTGACAAATTTTAATGTCACTCTATAATCAATCAAATAAGAACTTTCCTAAAATCGGGGATTGATTTTTAGTACTTCAAATCGAGGGTTATTATCACAATACATAACAGTTTTCTGTATTAAAATAAATACCTAACCTTAATTTTTGTAGTGTTCCTGCCATTTCGAAATAATATGACTCTATACACAGATCAAGACTTACATATCTGCGCACAGCCTTATCTATTCAACAGATACACTTCTTATTCCTCGTTAGTATTTATTAGAATTAACGCAACAAGCATCTCGAATCCTCATTTAAATGACAGTGCGCTACAATTACGACGAAAGCTCGTTCGCGTGGTCATACAGAAGGTTGCGTGCGCCCGCGCACAGCATCCGTTGAGCCTTTCTCGTAAGGACGACGGATGAGTGTGCGCAGTTTTAAGTTGTTGCTTTTTTAAAGATTTCCTGCGATCTGTCTCACGATAGCACGGAGTGTTTGTTTTTGTTAAGTACTGACATAGAACTTTATCAATTAAGCTGTGATAAATGTTCTTTTGCTAGTATTTTATGGTTACTAATTTCAGGGAAACCACCATAGAGTAGGTATGCAGTAATTGCCAGTCATGGCAACAGCTCATCAAATCATTTAGTGATATCGGTTAGGACCAGACAGTTTTCTCCAATCTAAGAGTCATCATCAGCACTTTGACAATTTTCCCATTATTTTTTTTGATGACCTTTGATATCTTTCTCTGAATCGGTTGTATTAATACTTTATTATTTATTGTTATTAATTTGTTTAAGTTAACTTCTACTACACATTAGGATAATTTCATTATTAAAAACCGAGCTACAAAAACGTTCAGGCAACTTCATGATAATATCAGATAAAAAAATAATAAAAAATATGTTTTTCTTCATTCGATACAAATCAATAAGTGCGATCCTATTTTCTCTCATGATTAAAACGATGATTTCAAAACACTCATTATCTCTCATTTCCTCTAATTACAAAAATAAATTGATTTCAGATACTTCGAACAAAAAATATGTTCAATTTTATCATCTATGGATGTCTACAGCTACACTCACTGGCAGAGTGAGTTTCCATTGACATTGATGTTACGGTAAACCAGGCATTGTATCAGATATTTTATAACTAACTGACTGTATTTTGTTAACTTATTATCTATAGTGTATGTCCTTGCTAAATGTGTAAATTTAAAATGAGCCAATAAGAAACAAAAGGAGCTAATAAAATAAGATGAGTGGAATTCCCTGTCGTAGTCTGTGTTTCCTGAGGACTTATTGAGAGTTTATTAGTACGTATTGCTATGTGTTTGATGTTTTAACACTCATATGATGTGCTGTCTTACATATTTTAACAAATGTTTTGTCTTTTTTAGCATGGCAAATAATGGATGGCACCGCTACAAATACTGAACAATAGCCATTAACAGTTACCTGTGCTATTGAGCACCAACCATTATTTATCTTCCACCTTGACATTGGCAAAATCATCGAATGTTTATCGATGGAGGCATAACCTTAAAAAATTGATTGAAAACTGAATAAGCGCCGCCTGGTGAGAATAACGGATAACCTTTTTTTTTCTATAGACTTTGACGTCAGCAAACGTTTACTTTAACGCGATCGAGTACGTTAGAATACTCACACTGCCCTCTGATAGCTACGACCTGGGAGTCTTTAAGTCAAGAGTGAATAGGTTACTTCTAGGCCAGCGTGCTCCATCTTAGACCGCATCATCGCTTACCATCAGGTGAGATAGTGGTCAAAAGCGTATCTATCAAAAGTTATAAAAAAAAAAATCTTTGTTACCAGCTTTAGTATCTCCTAAACGGTTAATGACTGAGGACACTCAAGTAGTCAAGATATGAAAATGCTTTAGTAAAATATTAATTAAAGTTTAGACTTTATTTTAAATTATTTCCTTAAATGTCATGGTTTTATCGACGCCTTTGAAGATGATATCCGTTTCTTCAAAGGAAATACTATCTATTTTGTTTCTTCAATGGAAATACTATCTATTTTATGGGACTGTTAATAAAATAAGCCCAGCTTATGTAGCTGTAAATTCAATTTACAGCTACATAATTTTAAAACGAACATATAAGGTATCTAGTTATTCAATGCTATCTCTAACATAAATCATTTTGCGGATATGAGTCGTTCCGTCATGATTGTCCGTCGTGTGTCAATGGAGCCGCGCTCTCCGTCCATCAATCATGTCGAGGGCCGACATATGAACTTATTTCATTTCTAATTCTATACTAATCAATATTAATGCCGTCATCGTCTGTGCATATTAATTTAAATTCATAAGACTTGTTACTGTGACTGTTATGGTTTACTAGTGTAAGACGACTTGGAACATGCGGCACCAGACATCATCTGCCTAGCCTTTTCCAAACTATATTGGGGTCGGCTTCCAGTCAAACCGGATTCAGCTGAACACCAGTATTTTACGTGGAGCGGCTGCCTACCAGACCTCCATAACCCATTAACTGGGTAACACGGTATTCCTTGGCAAGACTGGTGTCTTTTCTGGCTTCTGACTATCCGTAATGATCCAAAAATCCATAATTTTCAAAGATCTCCAAATGACAGCCAGGACCAACAGCTTAACGTGCTTTCCGAGGCACGGGGGAAACTCGGTATGTTAATATAGCCACCCATCCACAGACCAACCTCGGCAAGCGTTGCTTAACCTTGAAGATCGACCTGTGCGGCTTGTATTATTTAGTCACGACCACGAGCTCCTCACATGGCACCAAACATGGATCTTACATGGTAGACGTCAGATACTCATGCAATAACGTTCATTGACCCAAATATTTATTGACTTTCTTAATATCAAAAATAGAAATATAATGACTTAATCATTCCATTCTGATTGCGCGCGGATTATAATAGGAGCTAATTCAAGATGGACAAACTCGAGACTTGAGGCTCAGGAGTCATTCATCAACTTTTTTCATCACAGATGAGATATAATACGTATAGGCAGTTATGTCATACTTGCAATGATTAATTTTCATGTTTATAAGTTGTGTGTACTTACGCGATTTTAAATTATTGTTTGCAAAAGTTCTCAGGTGTAATTATATTTTCTCGTGACTACAAGTTTGCCATTGAATATTATGTTAATTTTAATTGAAAGTTTTGCAAGCACAATAATTTATGTACTTACTGTGAAGAAAATTATACGTTCTTTGAAAAGTTAATTTCTTTTTTTATTTAAATTATTTTCCAGTACTTACATTTGACTCTGTTTACTAGTAATTATTATATTCAAACAAAAACCTGTGCTGTGGTCACTTACGTATAATATACTTTATTGAGATTACTTACAAAACTCGTTCATTTAAGGCAGTGTGGAATCACGATTACTCACCTGAAACAATACAATAATTCAATTATTAATACATGAATAATGTACCTACATACATAGGCAACAAGTCTGTGTGGTTAAAGTGGGTCTACCACGTCTACAGGATGCACAAGGATAGGTGGGCCAGGACCGTCACGCGGTGGGTACCTGAAGACGGACGTCGCAACCGAGCCAGTCCTAAAAACGATGCCGTGACGATTTAGACTCTCACTCATTTCTTGTCTACGACATCCACCGTACTCCCCGGACCTTGCTCTAACAGATTACCATTTTTTACGGAATTTGGACAACTTCTTACAAGGAAAAACATTCAACTCCGATGCGGTAGTCCAAACCGCCTTCAAAGAGTTTATTAATTCTCGCCCCCATGGTTCTACCTATGAGATGGCAAAAGTGCATCGGTCGGTCACAGAAGTCAGCAGATAGGTAATATGGGAGATGGCTTTCGAAAAACGTAGGTTAACTTTATAAGGTAACAATTAGATACTACATTTTACGACGGGGACACATTTATAACTGTTATTTGGGGTCGGCGCAACATGATTTCGTCTTCAATTCTACCCTGTCAAACGTCACGCTACAATTCACACTCTTTTCTGTAATGTAATTCCTTACACAATTCAATATGTTAAATACATCACTACATATTATATAAAACCAATTCCTCCACCGCGTCTGCCTGTCTGTCTGTCTGTTCGCAATGAACTCAAAAACAACTGCATCGATTTTCATGCTTTATTCACCAATGGATAGAGTGGTTCTCGAGGAAGGTTTTAGTATATGATTTGTCAAGCGGGCGAAGCTGCGAGCATCAGCTAACTAACAAAGAAGCAAAACACGACTTAAATAATAAACTATAAAAATATAATGAATTCCACGTGCGTTCCTCACTGCTAATCAAATTATGAATTCTGTTATGAGAAAATGTAAATATGTATTTGTTTTTTGCCAATTATAACTCGCTTGACCAGAAAAAAAAACGGCTTCAAGTAGCTACATAATTAATCAAGAATTCAATACCATAGTCCTTAGAATATAATAATCATTATTCAACAAAAAAACATCCTGTCTCTATGAATCATTGGCGAGAGAGCATATCTGAGATATATTTACACTATTGAATTACCATATTTTATAACGACCTTAATATTTCTCCACTTTTTGTGGTGGACTCGTAAACATTCTTACAAGATAGGGTCATGTAGGCGGCAGGTGCATATTATATTTTAAATATTTTTTTTTTTTTAAATGTACCACACGGACCACAAAATATATCCGTATTAATAGGAGCTATTAACATACATTATTAATTTAAACATAACGATTGTCAGTACATTAATAAAGTATTAATTGATAATGACGTGGTGATTGCTTGAGACATGGTAAATCTTTGGGTCTGTGGACCACAGGTGGTCACAGGGGTGGGTCCAGGAGAGATATGTCCGTCATTATACTTTTATTTTATGTAAATGGAGGAGTCTACATGATATTTTGTTATTTGAATGTTTTTAATGTAATGTTTGGTAAAAAGCAGTGTCAAGATTCCTAAGCTCGAATTAACCTACCCGATACCGCCAGAAAGAGGGAAAAGTCTATTTTCTATTGGCACTCCTTGTAGCCTGAACTAGATTTTGACAAAATTTTGTATCATTGATAGGACCAAAAGTGTAGAAGATAGATAAAAATAAAAGTGCTACTGGTTTGAAACCTTATTAACGCAAAACCACTCACAAAAACTTAAGTATTAAATCTGTGTCTGATAGTAAGTTTCCCTTTTATTAGAGTCTCATCAATGTCGCTCATAATTGTCTGATCTAAAGAACAAAGAACTCATTTAAACCAGTGTCCGTAACAAACCCAACCTTAAAATACATTTACGCCTGGTTGATCCCGAATGGAGAGGGACTCCAATCAGACGTGGAGGAAGGGCTGGATGAGGCTCGTCAGTCCTCATAATGTACAGTTTTTATCGACCGAAATGTAGACAACTTCCGTCTGTTTACGGTGAATTAGATGTGGTTGACTGGCTCTCGAAGTTTTCATTCTTAAATCAGTAGATCCTCCAAACAATGCGGAAACTGATTGTATTTGGTAAGTTGTCGTCTTTGGGTCTGAGTCCGAATGCTACTAATTTTCAAGAAACGTTCGCATTTGTATCTAAGTCGATCTGTCTAAAAGGTATGAATTTGTTTTTATTTTATAGTTTGCGATGACTGAGTTGCGAATGAGAAAGTTGCTTAAAATTTAGTAAAATTGACCCTCTTTTTAACCGACTTCCCAAAAAGGAGGAGGTTATCAACTCGGTTGTATGTTTTTTTTTTAACCGACTTCACAAAAAGGAGGAGGTTATCAATACGGTTGTGTTTTTTTATGTTTGTTACCTGATAACTCCGACAATTATGAACTGATATGAATTTTTTTTGTTTTATCTGAAAGGATATACTTGCAGATTGGTCCCATTTAAATCATATCAAAATCGGTTACGAACTTTGGATTTTAAATCGAAATAGCTGGAATTTGACTATTTAGATGATTCTTTGATAATCGAAATTGCGTATTTTGCTTTTCTGCAATTTTGCAGTGGTGGTGTTGTTAGGTGTGGGGCACCACTAAAAAGTGAAAAATAAAAAACTTTTTTCAAAAAAATACAACCGACTTCCAAAAAAAAACACTACAAAGTAAAAAATAACTTTAATTTCGGAAGTCGGTGTCAAAATACGAAGAAACTAACAAAAACACCGACTTCCGAAATTAAAGTTATTTTTTACTTTGTAGTGTTTTTTTTTGGAAGTCGGTTGTATTTTTTTGAAAAAAGTTTTTTTTTTTATGTTTGTTACCTCATAACTCCGACAATTATGATCCGATTTGAAAATTTTTTGTTTTATCTGAAAGGATATACTTGCAGATTGGTCCCGTTTAAATCATATCAAAATCGATTACGAACTTTGGATTTTAAATCGAAATCGCTGGAATTTGACTAGCTATTTAGATGATTCTTTGATAATCGAAATTGCGTATTTCGCTTTTCTGCGATTTTGTAGTGGTGTTGTTAGGTGTGGGGCACCACTAAAAAGTGAAAAATAAAAAACTTTTTACAAAAAATACAACCGACTTCTAAAAAAAACCACCACAAACTAAAAAATAACTTTAAATTCGGAAGTCGGTGTCAAAATACGAAGAAACTAACAAAAACACCGACATCCGAATTTAAAGTTATTTTTTAGTTTGTGGTGGTTTTTTTTAGAAGTCGGTTGTATTTTTTTGTAAAAAGTTTTTTTAGCATCAACGATGGACCATGTTTTCCGAAGTGGATTCAGGCATAACAGTTTCATGTACCCTAATAAACTTAGCCGCAAAGAAAGCACGCTAGAGAACCAAATACAAGTTTTTTGTATTTCGTTATAGGTAAACTTAAAATGGGCAATATTTTTTGTTGTGACGTAGTTTCTACTACTTCCAAATATATTATCTTAATTCGTCACGCCAAAGTAATAAAAACAACTGGTTCGGTCAGGAAAAGAAATCCTCGTAAAGTATTAACGTCACTATCTGCCCGTCCCATCGCCGAGCTATCAAGCTGTGCCTGCGTCAGAGCGACCTGTCACCCGGCACGTGCTTGCCTACCACCGCACGTGTATATCTATCAATAGTGCCGACCATAGTACTCGGAGACACCGCTTCGGCTCTGCTAGAGACGGCAATGGCAACTCTTCCCATATACACCAAGAGTTTCTGTAAGCATTACCGTACGTTGTCACGATGGATCGTACAAGTGTGCTGGATTGAAGAGTTGAATAGGGAATATGCATGCGATTTTTTTATTTGCAAAATAAAATGCTTATTGGCTCTAGTAAACAATCATGAAATTACTTTTTAAATACCTTCATCATTAATGAAGTTATAAAGCTTCAAAGACTATAGTCAGAAAGAGAAGTCCGATGCGAACTGTGACGTCAAATTACACGACGACTATACAGCTGCCATAGAAAACAGCGTTTTCGCGAGAGGGACAGATATATTTGTTTAAAATAATAAATTGTATCTCGTTGGTTTTTCGAGCAATTTAGATTCTAATTACACTGTTAGTATTATATTTTCGAATACTTTTAGATAAACTGTTCAGATCATAAATACTTTTTTCATGCATATTCCCTATTGCGACACGATACTGCCACTTTGAGGAAGGTGCTACCAGGTTAGAACTATTTTTTAAATACTATTTCCACTAACTATGGTAGTGAGCACTATCTGAACTGGCTGAGCCAATTAGTCCTCAGTCTTACAGCAGATCTAAGTCCGAACTGTGAATGGAACTTCTTCTCCTCGGATCCGGCTCGAAGGACCAATTTTTTAAGAGTACAAAACTGTCTGCGTTCTCCGTGATCTGTTGGTCTTGTCAACCTACGCAAGTTGTCAGGGGATATCGTTAGCAGCCTGTAATGGTCCGCAAACAGACGGCTATTGTTTTGCCATTATCTGGCATATATTTACTAAGGTCTGTTTTCTTTCGGAAATATTTATTCATCCTGTTCAATATTCTTTGATAAGTTAAATTGATAGAAAAGAAAGAAAGACAAACAACAGATACACACAATGCAGGAGGAAACTAAGGAGATTGAATTGCTTAGACAACAGAATTATAAAATATCCATGGCTTAGACACTTACTCGCTCGTTTAGACTTGCCTTTGGAAAATCAATAAGAATTTAATATTCACTCAACTCGTTTCTTGATAGACTTCATCAACAGCCAGCCTAAAGCCTCCCCTTCTTTATGTATAAGAATTCATTAGGAATTTAAGGGGGACAAAGTCACTGGCAAAATGCTAGTCTTTCTAAAATCATGCTCGAATCTGTAAATCATTTAAATCCCGAAATATTCACTTCGAATACAATGAATGAACAGTTTAAAAGTCAATACCGTCCAAACATGACGATGTTACTGTTGCACAATCTAATGACATTGGGATTCAGCTTGAATCGGTGACACATTACGCAATCCTTTCTCATTCAAATCACCATGATGTGTCAGCTCCAGTACATGAATTTTAAGTAGTTCAAAGCCGAACTCCACCAACATTTAATCAACAGGACACAGGGATTGTCAACCTAAATTAAAGCTAGGGAAATGGCGATAAAAATCTTAGCACTATTGTTGAGCAGGCGTGTCGGGCAAACTTAGCGGGCGGCAGTGTCGGCCACTGTCGGTCACGGCTACTACAAGGTCGCTTTACTAGCTCACCGACATAACTGCTCATTTACATAGTCGTCTATATCTAGCTCCAAGATAAAATATGAGGTGTAAGCTTTAGTTGCTAGGTCGATGAAAGTTGAAACAAGACAGGTTATTTTCGCGAAATTATTTCTAGCTTTGAATAAATGTCGTATTCGAGTCTTCCTCTGTGAGACAAACGGTCTGATGATATTTTAATAAATATAGTCTATCCAGGCACTTGACATTTGGGGTATAAAATTGGAATAGTTTTACAAACCAATGCGATGTTTTTAAATACTTTTTAAGTTTATCAAAAATATCAGCGACCTTCTGTTGCAGTCGGGTAAAAAGTAAAAAATTACATTTTATATTAGATTGCAAAAAGTTTGCAAAGAAAATGACGAAGCCCTTTATGTAAACGAAAACCCTAGTCGTACAGAGAGACCATAAATCGAAGTTGAAGTAGTAGGAGTAGAAGTAGTAGAGTGTTGTACTAGTTGTTGTAGTAGTTGAGTTGTCGGAGTTGTTGTTGAAGTTGAGTTAAGTTGAGTTGATAGTTGAGTTGTTATTGTTGAAATTTGAATCAGATCTACCGAAAACATAGCAATATAGCCTTTTTATCTATGGTTATAGCCTAACCGAGCCTAAAACAGAAATGGTACTCGTAGAACGATTGTGATCGGCATTTACCTAATATGCATTATTTACACATAAAAGTCTCCGTGTCTCTGTTATAATGTAAATGTGTTAATTAGCCTGATGTTCTGTATTTACCGTTTCTCGAGTATTTGGAGTTTTTGTATAGACACCGTTTTTATTGACGTTTATAGCTTCATCTGTCGGTCGCTTTGACACTTGTGTCTGAGTGGGATGTTACGGGATTTTATGGATTTTAAGGTGTTTCGGTGATATTGTTGGTAGATAAGAGAGCCTGCTGTTTGTTATGCGTAATCGGTGTGAAAGAAAATTCTGATCATCATATTCTTTATAGTTAAGTACGGCAGAAAACTGTTTGTATTTTATACTTAAAATTGTCCTGGCTCGTTACAATTTATTTATAGCGTGATTTTATAGTAGCTCGCCTTTTTATCATCTATAAAAGCTATATTTGATTAAGAGCCTTTACTTTTAACGCTCAAATAAAGCTTTTATAGATGCTAGAAAGGATAACTACTATAAAATCACCGTAGGTATATACCTAAACCCGAAAAAAAAAGTTAATCACATAATGCCCAATTGCACAGGGCAAAGTTTAAGGCTCCTCTTTCTTTATCATTATCTTGGGCAATTGAAGCCCATTCCTATCGGTAGGAATCGAGTTATCGTTACAATTTAAAACCGTCAAATATCACGTCTATCAAGCCTCTTACGATATGTTTTCCTCAACTACTGACTTAGTACAGACGCCATCTCATAAAACTACAACAACCTGTTACTGTAAAATTCCTTGAATAGATTTTCAACTTTATCGCTGAAGCATAAGGTTCAAGGTTGATTGGGAAAAATTGACAGTTTCGAATAACTTGATGTGCCGGAGACTGTACCTCGCGGTAACCTTCTAATGGACTCTACAAGCATGCTAACTAAACAGGTACCATTACTGATAACCTCCTCCGAACTGAACCACGCGTCTATAATGCAGTGTGTAAAACAAAAGAATTCGGATACCAACTAGTTTGGACATGGAGATAATGGACGGGTCACGGTTACAAGATGTAGCGGGGAGGTAATGGGTTCCTTGGGTTTTTGGCGTTCCTTTTTTGGGATAAGTGGATGTGTATTAATTGTAAGGGTTGGAATGTTAATTTTTAGAAATTTGAAATGATTTTTTATACCTATACTCCTTGCATTCAAAGAGGAGCTCGTGGCTAAATAATAACAGCCGAACAGGTCGAACTACAATGTTAAGCAACGCTTGCTAAGGTTGATCTGTGGATGGGTGACCATCTTAACATACCGAGTTTCCTTCGTGCCTCGGAAAAGCTGTTGCTGCCGGCTGTCATTTGGAGATCTTTGGCAGTCGTTACGAATAGTCAGAAGCCAGAAAATCTGACACCAGTCTTGCCAAGGCGTACCGTGTTACCCAGGTAATGGGTTGTGGAGGTCTGGCAGCCGCTCCACGTAAAATATTCAGGTTTACCCGGTTTGACTGAAAGCCGACCCCAATATAGTTGGGAAAAGGCTAGGCAGATGACTCCTTGCATTCAAAATAGTTGGATGCGTGAAAGTTTGTTTATTTTTCTAGTTTAGTTTGGTAAAATTAAGTAAGTACCCAATAGAGCCAAGAGGCTATCCAGATCCTGGAATTAGCGCTGGAACGTAAAGGGCATTTGATCAGTAAGAATCTGACACTCGCTCCCGCTAAGCAGGGGATGTCATTTTTTATTTTATTTTTATTTGAGACCAGCGGCTTTGCCTGCGTGATCCCTAGGGAACATTTTCCCGGTATTAAAAGTAGCTTATGTGCTATTCCAGACTATAATCTATCTTTGTTCTAAATTTCATTAAGATCCGTTAAGCCGTTCTGGCGTGATTGAGTAACAAACAACCAAACTTTCACATTTTCATAAAAAAAAAATTCATTTTTTCTATTGATTGTAGCGTGATTAAAAGTATACTATAACCTGCTCAGGAGTATGAATAATAATTGTACCAAGTTTCGTTAAAATCCGTCGAGTAGTTTTTTTTTCTATAACGGTTATACAGACAGACAGACAGACAGACAAAAATTTTGCTGATTGCATTTTTGGCATCAGTATTGATCCCTAATCACCCCCTGATAGCTATTTTGGAAATATATTTCATGTACAGAATTGACCTCTCTACAGATTTATTATAAGTATAGAAGATAGATAGATGTGTTTGCTCTTGACTCTAGTCTTGGTTAGAGATGACAGAGACAAAATCTACGATGAAGCGAGCTTACCCTGAACGACCTGTTCACTCTAATTTTGAAGAGATTAGGGATCTTCCCATAAACAAGAGGCTATATAGGATATCTTACTATAGGTTTAATCAAATCGATCGTGTGTTCTATATATTTTGGAGGTCTTCAAAGTTTCTACGGCTGAAAAATGAACCTATCCCTACATTTTGCTATCCTATTAGTCAAGTCATTCATAATAGCAAAGCTAATGGCTGTTTTACCCAGCAAAACCAGAAAATGTGCATAAAACATGTACGAATCAGCTAATAGGCCCCGTTTATGGGTTTATCTGGTACATAAGATCGGAATAGCAGATGCTGCGTTACGTATCTGATCTAAGTATATAATAGAAAGTAGCACTTTCGACTCTCTCCGGACCATCGACATTTAAATAAATCGTTGGTACGGCGTTTTTCTTTCGACTTGTTAATATGAGAAATACAAGAATAACTGTAAGTTATTTTTTTGCAGGTAATTTTTCAATTGATATTTTTAATGATTTTATATGTTGGTGATAAATTATATTCATTTGCATTGGGTTTCTTAGTTTGATTTAAAAAATAAATGCATATTGGCGAAAATCAATAACAAGACTTATTGATTTTGTTTGCATATAAATATTTAGATGCTACGCTTTTGTCACTTATAAATTATTAAAACTATCAAAATTCTTTGAGACACTTAAATGTAAATTCTAGTTCTTTTCTGTTCCACAGGATCCAGTTTGGTGAATGTGAAACTACTTGACAATTTGAGTGGAACCAGTCACATTATCGCATGCTGGCAGTATCCACTATCTGTCATAGTTGATCTCGTGTGTTTCCTAAAATAACTTATGGAATTACCGCTTGTTACTGCGCAGCTAGTTCGGTGAGAATGAAACTTGGACAATAACTCCATTGAAGCTTGAGAAAAATTTAATTCGAAACAAAAAGAAAAATACAGTTAGAGGAAGATAAAGTAAACTAGGAGAATTAATCAGAAAATTAGCTGGCAAGCTTCAGTATGGTATTGCCAGGCAGGAGTAGTTATGCAAGTTGGGTGTTGTTATGTAAGAAAAATCTAATTTGAATTGAAGCGCAACCGAATCTATTTTGATCTCAAAGTATTTTCGTAAGACCGACATTTCGTTTTCTATTTCTTTTGCTTCGCACAGACTTCGTAACATTTAGAGTGTTTAATTTAATTTTTTTTTTTATTTTAGTATGAAAACCTGATGAACTAAAATATGATGATTTTTTAAAAGTCATAGAACAAGGTTGTCGGTATTTTACAAATAACCCTGTATATTCAAATTCAAAAATGTTATATTAGACTAAGGGATCCATTTACTTTGTAATTATGAAATACTTCGGAACGAATCCATAGTTAAAAAAAGAGGTAGGTACGAGTACTTTATCGCCAATGTCATTGTGACGTGAAACATTGCAGGATTTATGGCTTCGTCCGGGAATTTCACACAATCTGGTACCTACTCAAGTTTTATTAACACTGGAAATTCGTAATGAGCTGCTTAGCATATTGACGGTAATAAATGTTCGTGGAATATCAAGTTAAGGGCACGTTTTCGAAAAGATTCTAATTGCATACACATTTCTTATTTAAACCTGCGAATCCAGGTACAAGGAAAAATGTTATACATTTTGCACATTAACGAGAAGTTGTGTGACTCAACATGAATTAAATTAATTGACCAGTAATTACACCAAATATCTTGAGACTAAATACTCAAAGTTCTTCGAAACATAACATTCCAGCTTTTAATGAGAACTAATATCACCGCGTTAATTTGTTCACGTTTGCTAAAGGGCTAATGGCTAATGCAGAAGCTGAGTGAGCTGAGTAGCAGTTGTATAGCTGCAGTGCGATTCTGTAAACATGTCGAAGTGAACACTTAGGCGAAGTGAACGACAAGTGAGCTGTAACCCTACAAACAAGATGGCATGACAGCGCACTTGTCGTTCACTCCACCTAAGTGATCACGGTGAGTTGTCGACAGAATTGACCGGCTGAATGCCAAGAAGGTAGCAGTATACAAGGTATTACAGAAATAATTTAAACCTTAGAAGTGTTTTACAATGGGACTTAGCAAAAAGTCATCTATTTCAAAAGTATGCCTGATTTTGATTTGTAATTTTAGGTTTGATCCTATTTATGTATTTAAGGACAACCAACAAAGCATACTTACACCAAAATACATGATGAAATACACGTGATGAAGTATACATTCTGTAGTGTAGCCTTAATAAAATAAAAGAAATGATGAATAAAATCATGCGATTTAAAGTTTCGTGATATTTTTGTAATAGGTAATTAAATTTTAGATAGCCAGCACATAAAAGTTAAGTAAGTTAGTTAAGCTTAAGTTGAAAAGTTAATAAATTCAAATCACGAGCTCAATTTAACAAATCATTCATCCATATCATCAATATATTACACTCATCAACTACTTCACGTGTCTGACCCAAGTACTTCAAGTTTTTAATTTCCCCATAGATAGTGTTCTTAATAACCGATTTAACTTAATCACCAGCGAGTGGTGGGTGATTGATGACGTCATTTAATCACCGGAGAGCAGCTGAAAGAAGTGCATTATCTTCACTCTTATTGTAGAGGATTAATTGTGGTCATCTGTAAGAGCTGTTTTTCCATTCAGTTATCTAACAGTTCTTCATCAATCATGAACATGGAATCTCTCCACCTAGTTACTTACTGCAACGGTCTTCCTAACCATGGGAACGCAGCCTATCTACTTCTAAGTCTACCATAATCTAGGTTTAATTCAATGGCTTATTAGGCCCGAGGCACAAGTACGACTGTTCTGACGCGCACACGTCAATTAGTGCAGCGAGCCGTCTTTGATTTACTAGTATATACTCGTATATGTAGCCTCGTTCATTTGGACGGTAATTATTAGGTATGTGTGTATTTGTGTAACAAGCCATTCATAGAACAGGAGGCAAGTGACTTGATAAGTGATAGACATAAATCAAAAGAAACGTCAGCCGATAGGTATAACCACAGTATTCCTTAGCAGATTTTTGTATGGTGTAGTAAAATTTAGGACAATTTTATTTCAACTAGATTCATGAATTGTCAAAACGTTTGTTAGTTAGCCAGATACTGGTTAGGTCTGACAAGTGGTTTTTTTATGGGACAAGCCCGCCGCACATTCACAACCACTGCATCTTGAAAGCCAGAATCAACAGTGGCGACCACCCGAAAAACGCCGAGCTAATGAAGCTTGTCTTGGATCCCGCATCGAAATTAATCAGAAGAGTACAGCGGAGGAGTAGGAAAAAATAAATATAATTTCCACTGCCCTCCTTATCAAGCAGGAGACAGATTTGAGTTAGGCCAATAGGCACCAAGGGACATATTATACAACTGGGTTAAGCCCAGTTGCCAAGCACCACTGATTATTAACACTGACAAGTGGATGTCTACTACCTATCTGGCTTTCGTTTGATCACTATGATAGGGTTGGGTTGGCACATCGATTGGCAATTGAGTATGCTTGCCTAGAAGTAACCTATTCTCTTGACTTCAATTCTTATAGCTTTTCACATAGCTAAGAATGTTAATAAATCGTAGACCAGATTGACACTATACCTGCGGGTTTATGAATAATGTAAATAATTCCAAAAGTTTCAAAGAGGACCACAACGCCTGTATCCCGTTCCAAAACAAAGCCACAGTTTGCTGTCCTAAACCCTCCACTTACCTAGTGGCCAGTCTATTATTAACTGCCATCACATAAATGTAACACAGTCAGTGTTTCAACTGACCCGCATGTTATACTGGACCCGGTTATTGCCTGCGGATAGCGCAGCAACCAATTTGGGTGAAAACATACGCGGGGATAGTGTTACCGTGCCTGATGGTGGCAACAGGTGGGAGGAAGGTAGGATTGCATTGAATTGAGGTTGAAAAAAATTAACTAATATGGACTAACATAGAGACTGATATAATTATTTCTCTCTAACCTCTCTATCTCTATAGATACAATAATAATTGATAAGGTAATAAAGATTGGTCTGTTTAGAGTGATAGTGATGAAAAGCTTTTTGCTTTTTTTTGTGCGAAAAGTTTATATAAATAAATAAAAGCTTTGACATTGAAAGAAGAAAAAAACAAAAAAAAAATAATCAGCCAGGTAGATTTATTCATTTACGATGATTAAAGTATCAAATATAAAAACATGGAGAGATATGCTTCAGTTCCGTACAAAATTGTCATTGCCTGCCATTGTAATGCATGAAACCTCAAATGTCTTGAAGCAGGCCTGCCACAACAATCCGCCCGTATCCCAGCCCACAGGTGCGTTATAAACTAAAGCTCGTTTCGACTAATTATCGAGTAGTTGTGAGCCGAGCCTGAGCTCGAGCCAATTGTGAGCGGAGCCGTGTGCCCGGCCTATGTATGTGGACCAGGAAGATCTCAGGAATGCTGTTATCAACAGCTAAGAGCAGATCGTGGAATAGGTAATAACTACGTTCTAACTATTAGAGCTGATTTATTTATAAAGATAATATTTAAAAAAGTTGACATCTATTTGTACGTGAAAACAGTGGGTCGATTCTGTCGAAACGATAAGTGAGCTGTCATGCCATCTTGTTCAGCTCAGTTGTCGTTCACTTCCCCTAAGTGTTCACTTCCACATGTTTACGAGAATCGCACTACCAGGTTTGATCTAATAAAGGTTCTTGAGATCCTCAGTTCTATTAACAAATTGTACAAGATTTAACCCATTAGAAGGTCCTAAAGGACACTCTCAATTTAAAAATGAACGAGATCCATATGAATGATGACCGATTAACTGCTTAAGATGCTTGAAGATTCGAAAAGATCAACGTCGCTCTACAACATGGCGTCATCTAAATTAGATAATAATACCTCCTTGAAAACTTTAACCACCTCATCCCAACTTTCTCCTTACAATAAGTGGCTACATCCACAGTCAAGCCTGTGTACTCATTAGCAGGTATAATGAGCCTCACCACGGACCGTGTACTCGCTGTACTCCCTGTACTTGGCCCTACACGGTACCTAATTACCGCACTATTTATAGATTGGGAATCTGAAATAGATGCGGTTGCAGATAGGCTAGCGAAACATCAAGAGGTATGCAATGCTACTAATTAATAAGAGATTGCATTCGTGAGTGTGTCTGTTCGAAAGCTAGACTGTTGAATTGAAACTTGTTTCTTTCTTTAGGAATTATTATGTTTTTGAACAAAAAATTATTTTGTCCTAGAGTCTAAACTAGGTCAGAGATGACAGAGACAAAGTCTACTATAGAGCGAGCTTATAAAGAAGTAGCATGCTCACTCTAACCTTTATAACCTACTTAAGACTATCGACACATTAAAATTAAATTCTCCAATATTAATGATACTGTTAAAAGCCATGTTGTTGCTGACCCCATAGGTTTTACAGTTTACAACCCAGCTAGGAACACAATATCTTTTAATTGCAAAGATGATATCTGTAAAGGTCTCAATCGCCACGACACATGCAGGTTATCTAAACGGATCAGAAATAAACAAGCCACGACCCCACCCAACCATAATATCGTTACATCATAATATGGTAAGAAGCTGCCACTTACCATTCCTGCCAGACCAGCACCTGTCGGCAAACAATTAGTGAAGCCAACGTCACGTCAAGAGCACCACAAACATATCGAGCTACCGAGAAACTTCACATCGACGTCCCTGTTTAACACGGCAAGTGTGAAAGGGATGTGAGATAAGAAAAATGTGTGAATAAACATCGGGAGCTGGACGAGTTGGTGTGTAGTTGTGAAATCGGTATGGTCAGTGTGACTAGTAAACGATTGTGTCACGGAATTATAAATGTGACAAGAATGTTCGATTAACTGTCACTTGTTTCTGTAGCCAATACTAGGTACGATGTGTTTCCCATATGGTTGAACCTCGGAACAATAAAAAACAAAACTGAGAAACTCATACCCATAAAAATGTAATTATTTCATCAGGACGTTACTAGATTTTGGGTTAAATAAGATGACAAGATAAGACAAACAGCGTCCTATGACTCTTCAACGATTTTAACTGCAGTTGTATTCGTTGTTACATCCTCAACAGACATTGTCGACTCTCAAATCAGCTTTCACTACATCCTGCTAAAGCAGCGCGAGTTTCTCGCGGACTCGATTTTAATTGAGTGAGGATCTAACCAACACAGCTGCGGAATATCTCGCATTCCTTACTTAAAGCGAAGATTCCATGGATAATAAGGAAATCATAACATGTTCTAAGCTTTCCTTCCATTTTGTTTAATAGAGAGAGTGGCCTGTCCAGCATCTTAAAATGGGTCATCTATGTAATGTTTCTGAAGGTTTCATTAAGAGACTCCATCGTTAGAAAGCCCTTCAAATCAATTTCCATCTCAGGCGAGATAAGGATTCACACATAAAATGGCTTCAGTCAACGACCTATCACAATCGCGTGCACATCTAACCGACCAATCAGCGTCCGCCAATCTATATTCAAAATCAATTAATCCCCACGTGTTAATACGACGGTTATCTAAGCGTATCAATTAATGGCTAGCGTGGCAGATTTCCAATTTCCTTGTAGCTGCGCGCACTAAATCATGCGCGTGCGCTGCTTGGAGTTATTGCGGCGCAGCACGGAACGATATATTGTTGTGATATTCAGATACGGTCAGTGCTGAAATTGGAGGGTCACTAGCCTTTCGGAGAAGAAATAGATTGAGATCTATTTCACTAAGCCAAAGATTCTCTCATCGAATTGAAGATACTTAGCAAATTAGTGATGCCATCTCTGCTAATTTATATTTCGTATCACAGAAAACTTAGCTGTCTCATAAATTCTTCACAGTGGCATATCTTATCTTAGCCAGTTTCCTATTAACTGGTCCACGAAGATGTTTTGAACCCACAGCCTTCCATAACATCGAAATATCGACATCCATGCAGATGGACCGTCAGATTTCTCTCTTAGAATTAAAAGACGCAAAATTGGAACGAGTCTCATATCAGACCTTAACATCCGTTATAATAAGTCAAATACACGCGGCTTAGTTAAATCATTAACTTGATAATTAAGTCAGATTACGGCTGATTGATACTGCGCGCGCTTCGGAACTTCCTCATAATTGATAAGGAAGTTGCTGGTACAGTTACTTAAGTGACTTCATTATAATATGGTGTCAGTAGTCATCGACATGTATTCAGGTTGTAAAGCTCACGATTTAAGAGCATGTTGTTTGGAACTAGTTATGTTGGTAAATATAGAGGTGATACTTTTACTTGCGATTATGTACCTACACGACGGAAAAGATCGGATCACCTCTCAGTGCAGCATTTGATTTTATGCAATTTAAGATGAATTTTATACCAGTAATAGGATTAATTAGGAGCTTTTAGCGTCCTCGCACCGGTCTTTTGTTGTTAACATCAGTGTTAGCTGTATATTTTCGTTATTTTTCCAGTGCGAGTTAAATAAACATGTTTTCTTTCTTTCAAAGTTGATACATTTCGTTTGTTACTCGTATTTTCAAGAATAAGCTAGTTTCTACCATCAATAAATTGCAAATCTATTTAGTACGTCAGTTAGATTAAAAATAATGATTTTCTGGTATTGTAAATCAATGAATATTGAAAAAGATAAAACGCATCAAAGCTTGAAAGTGGAGGCTCGTGACGCCAGAACGCACTAAAAATTGTACCATGGGGTGACGTAGGTATTGAGAATTTTTAGAGAGTCGTATCTTCGTCAATGTTGGTTTACGTAACAAAAGAAAAAAACGGGTCAAATATTTTTTGATAGTGTATCTAACGGACTAATTAGATTTTTTCAGTGGACAAGCCTATTGCATTAATAAAGCCTTCTTGTTTCTAACTCCGTAACTGTCTGTAGTAGGACTAAAATACATCATACTTTCCTATTTTACAACAACGACGAGACGTAACTCACTAACGAATACCGCGGCGTCACTCGGACCCCCGCCGCCTCGCGGTGAGAACGACCTATGATTTATACACAATCATTATCTTTTTAATGTTTATTGCAGTTACGTTAGAAATTCCGTGCATAATGTAGACGAGTTTATTGATTTAGGAGTGTACAGTGCTAGGTTTGAATAAAAATCTTAAGTTGGTTATGACGATGTTGGGAGCCTCGGGAAAGTTTTATTTAAATTAATGTTTACTCGTAAACAACGTCTTAATGTTAGACAGCTTAATATTTAACATTAATTCTATGAACTTCTTAAATATTTGTTGTTAGATGTTTCCAGTTCCAGCAACATTACCTCGAATGTATAGTGTGTTTGTATGTCTCTTACGATTTTACGCCTACATCGCTGAACTGATTTTGATAAATTTTGGTTCAGAGATTGGTGTGAGGTGACCCTTATTAGGTTTTCGTACCCAAAGGGTAACAAACGAAACCCTATTGCTAAAACTACCCTGTCCATCTTTCAGTCCGTCTGTCAGGCTGTATCTCATGGACGGTGAGCTATGGGCAGCTCGCCGTCCGTCCGTCTCATGACGACAGGCCGTGTCGACGGCGCTTTAGTGTTCCACGCGCGCCTCAAAGAGAGTCAGCACACAGAGGGGCCCGAAAGGGCGGACGCCTGCCGGAGTTGCGGGACTATTCGAAAGAGATACCGCGGCTCCGGAACACAAAGGGCAATGAAGGAACATGGATGGGTATTAGTCAGTAGAAGTCTGACACTCCCTCCCGCTCCGCCCAGAGCGGGAGAAGTCATTGGATGATTACACATCACTAAAAAAGGCTGTAACTCATAAACCGTGATAGTTAGACAGACGGTTGCAATTAATTGCAATAAATAAACAGAATAAAATGAATATTTAATGTCGCTCCTATACAACAAACGTGATATATATATTTTGCCGTTTTAACAGATTCAACTCACACTTCGTGCGCGAATCCGACTCGCACTTGACCGATTAATTTGTTATACTTTACATTTTTGTGAAAATCTTTATTAACGCGAGCACGAAACCACGATCAAAAGCTACTCGCAGTATCGATATTTAAACGCGAATTCATAATCAGATGAACCAACTTCAGTAAAGTGTAAGGACGAGAAACATGTTGTAAGGCTTCAAGTTGCGCAGGAGTACGTCACTATTTATTGCAGCGCCGGAATATCCGCGGCGCGAGTACAAAGTGTAGAACCGCAACAGTTACGGTTTATCGTCTCCAATGGAACATCAACCAAAGAATGAGGGTTTGTTGCATGTACGCATATTCTTCCTGCTTTCATGCCTGCTAAAATTTTGGCTCACTATATTGACGAAAATATCAGTTTTTGATGTAAACTGAACAATAAAATCAGGCTTAAGAAAAATTCGATAGACGCTTTAGACGCATCAATCAGAGGGCCAATTCTACTAATTTTTAAACAACTTTCGCATTTGCATGTCAATTGCAAACTGTCAAAAAAGCCTTAATTTTCACATTTATGACAGTTTGCGATTGAGATGCGAATGTGGAAATTAGTAGAATTATCACTCAGATTTCCAGTTGTTCTGTATGATTGGCTAATCAACGCCATTCATTTGGAAATGTCAATAAAATATCGAACGTCTGCTCTCATATGCCATCAGACACACCGTTCAAGTCAGTTAAAGACGAAACGGTTCTCCTAGCACGACTGTTATCAACTACAATTAACTAGTTTAGATTGATGACGACCTATTATTGACATCCTGTCACTATATCACGGGATTTCTCCTGCACTAGTCTGTTAAACGAAGTGTCACTTTGACAGCTTCGCCTCAAATCTGTCAGTTTGTACCGTCGTCGTACGTGTCTTCATGAGCAATTGCTACTTTTCTGTTTCAACCTATAATCTAAACTATGTTGGTTAAGTATCCGATATATACTGTGTGATTTTATAACATTACAGATCTGCTTAGAACTGGATTTCTTTCATGTCGTAAGGTAATTTGAGCGATTTAATGACTCTCTCTAAAATTATACACGATCGTGATTAATTAAGGAAGGATGTTGTAAAGAGAAGCCTTATAATAACGGAAGGCGGTTTATCTGTGCTTTTATTGGAGGGCCATTTTGTACAATCAACATTGACGATAATTTTGCATCAATCCTAAACATTTAATAGCGTATCAAGTTAATTTTTATGTTTCTTAGGAAATATCGTGATTATAAAGTTATTTTCCGCCACGGTGTAGAGAAAATTGCAAGCAGTAGCAACACTTTGTTCTTGGGTAAGTACCACCTTTGGCTACGTAAGCAGTGTTTACCGACTTTACTTCCTCATTCCAGATTTTGTCTCGAAGCTGTCAAGTATTGCTATCTCTATAAAAACCAACATTTACCAAATAAGATACCGTGGCCAGAACCCTTTTTGTGCCGGCAAATAAAATTAATTAGCGAATACTATCTTCAATTACAAACTCGCCGATTACTTTATCAAATTAAGTGTGAATTAAAAAATAAAATACAGAATCTGGCGACAACGTTTAATAAAAACGGTTTAAAGGGAGCCATCGATCACTGCCCGTCGTCGGAACATGACTACAAGGGACACGAAGCCGTTGTAAACGGTAGCTAAGAGATAACATCGCCCGTCCTCCGCCATGTTGCTTTTTGTTTTTACATTTTTTGGCGCGCAAGCAAAGGCGATGTGCAGTCTGCCGGGTTGCCAGATTAAGTATCGGTTTTAAAAGCTGTTAATTTTTATTTTCATATTTAAATTTTAAGATTACATTAAAAGCTTAAAAAAAATTAAGCTTTTAATGTAAGAAGTTTTTATCAAGAATCTTATCTTGTTAATAATATGAGGTTTTGAGAATAGATGTAAACGATTTACAACTAAATCTTTCATAATCAGGGTTCATATCAGTCCTAAGGAGCTAAACATTTTACAATTATCATAAAACCGTAAAAATAAAAAGCTCCTTAAATTGGATTTCAAGCTTTTTTACATCAATTACACGACAACACTGTAGCGTGGTAGTTAAATTGTCCGCAATAAGGGGCATCGGATTACATTGTTCGTTTCAAATCGCTCCCGTGCCGCAATAAATCGTACGATATCAATCTACTGTTTTATTGAATGGAATCATCTTTTTTTTACGTGGTAACTCATTTTATGGCGGGCTGTCAATTTCAAGATGGCGGCATTTTTATTGGCTTTTACTTTGTGGTATGAGAGGGAATGTATTCTTTATTCTTTGATGAGTTTTTGTGACGATTTTTATGATAATCAAAGTAAACATTATGCTAGGAGTTGCTACCTATAAGAAAAGCAAAAAATAAAAATAAATAAAGCGGGATGGAAAAGAAAAAATGTCTGACTCATGTTAACAGTTAGCACCTAAAAGCAATAACTTTTTTATGATTTTAAGTTCAATTATTTCCATGAAACTGTTCAGTCGGCAGTCACATTGCCTCAGCCATGTTCCAGAACCACGAGACCGCAATCATGGCGGACTCCAACAACGTCATTACCGGAACTGCGTGCGGCTGCGCGCGCGCCGCCTACAATGCTGTACGGGGCTTTGTGGCGAAAGGTATGCTGAGGGAAATTGAACTCTATTGTTCACTTTTTGGTGAATAGATTGGAGTGCAGTGCGTTCATGTAATAAATTGACGGTAAAGGGAATTTCGTTCAGATAGTGCATGTCCTGATGTGATTGATTTAACTGTATCTGAAATTCTGAACGTACCTAATGTTTTTTCATTCGGTGTGCCACAAATAGGTTATTCCAAAAAATATGAATGTACACCGTTATCATCACGAAAAGCGTTAAGGGTAATAAAATATATTTTGATAGCCAGTTCCTCTGTGTTAGAGGATTCCGGGTAAAGCTCGCTTCCATCTTCGGCCTAATCATCACTTTCCATCAGGTGAGATTTGGGCCAAGAGTTTCCCCGTTTTGTATATATAAAAAAAAAATCTTTGACAAAAAGAAAGAAAGTACCAAAAAATCATCAATGATAGCTATTTCCTATTTTCTGTCTCCTTTTTTTTTGTTATCTACTTGTGTGTGTGTGTGTGTACATAAATTGTTAAATAAATAAAATAAAATAAATAAAATGAAGTATAACTAAATACTCACTCATTGCACGAAGTCAAGGAGGTTTGCGTAACCGTCACCAGCGTGGTGGTGGTGGTGGTGAGCTGGTCTCCGATGCACTTCCTCCGCGTGCACTCGTCCAGCACTTTGTCCTCCTTCAGCGGCTGAAGCACTTCCTTCACTTTATTAGGACCCGTCTTCACTGTAGACCTCTGGAACTTCAAGTTGGCCAGAGTCCTCCCATCCGTTGAGATTTCAGTTTCCTCAGTAACTAAAGCCCCCTTTTTCGTCCTACAAACCGTCCTAGAATTTTTGCCTACAGTGTTCCCATTTCTCACTACTTCTTCCTTCACATCAATAATTTTAGATCTTTGAGGTAGACCGTTTTCTAACATACTCTTAATACTATCTGCGTTGAGATTTGTATTTAATATTTTGTCTAGATCTGTTGTGTTCATGTATTCATCGTAACTTTGTTGTATGGGTTGTCTTCTTTGGTCTTTCTGCCACGTGGTTTGGTAATCGAAGCCGTACGTGGCTTCGGGCTCTGTTCCAAAAGATATGTCTCTTGGAGCGTCCACTTCGTCTGGTGCTGGTTCAATTTGTGAGCAATTATCTTCGAAAAAATCATCTGTGAGTTCTGTTATTTGTGCGCCGGGTCTTTTGGTGTCTGTATCGTTGAAGTTTAAGAACGTAGTGTTTAGGTTGTTGAGTTTTCTTTTGCCATAGAGCTGTCTGTAGTACTTTTCTTGGTCCCCGTACATCCAACACACTTTCCACCATTGTTTGCACATGAGGATGTTCGCCGAATTTGACGACTTGACATGTCGTGTCGCGGTCGCCGACATTTTGCTGCTGTAGGGATTATTGCATGGGAAGGTTTGAATGAGAATGGTATGACGTAAACTTCGTAGAAACGGTTGATGAAGACAGTTTATTGTCAAGTAGGTACTTTATCTGTTTACACCCAGATGGTTATAACTTACACCACAAAGATATTCTAATTTTAGTTTTATGGTTGCTAGGCTGCCAGCACTATAGAAAACAAAACAATCGGCAGACCTTAAGCCCTGCCTACGCCGCGGCCGCTGCCAGCAGCCATCATTCACGGCCTGTCATTACGTCCGCAAGCTCCGCGGCAACCGACTCAATCCGTGCGGTTGCCTCACCCTGAGCTATTGTGCACTGCTGGCATTTTGCAGTTGGCTACGTGATTTATAGGCTCAATTGTCTCTACGACTTGTGCTATGCTTTCTACCATTTAATTGTCATTTGTATATTGGTAATCGATTCCAGTAAAGTTAAAGAAACTGTCAATAATTATGTGATTTAGAAATTCTTAATACTAAACAATTTAATCAGAGACTGGCACTTTTAAGTGAACCAAAAATACTTTGGTGGTTTTTGTCCAAAGTCATACAATATTTATCGTCAAAATACCGTTGGAAATCTTACATGGAGGCATAAAATTGCTAAATATTTTCTTTGTGTGATAAAGATGTCTGCACATGAACCTGTATGTGTACACAAACAACTGTGGTTTGCTGATGATCAAGTAAACTGTTTAGTTTTGAGCCAATGCTAATGACTTTCGCTTCTGAAGCTCGGCTAAAACAGTTAGTAATACTGTGTAAACATTGAAACCTCTCGACTGGTCTTCAACTTGTATCGTGTGTGAATGCGGCATACGACTTGCGTGTGGAGATGAAATTAATCTTATGAAGGATATCAATTATTCACATATGTCATGTTCAGTGATAAATTCATAATCTCAGACAAGTAGCTGAGTGTTTTATAATAGCAAGATATATGTGCCTTGCGGCTTGGTCTGGAACCTACAGAAGATGTATTATAAATAGAATGCAAGAATTGCATCTTGTAGTTGTAAATCCCTTGCTGGTCAAATTCCTTCTCTGACTTCTAAAGTCTTATCCACATCCACCTACATAATGAGTACACTAGTAAGAGCTATTTATTGGATATCTAGCGGGAAATAAAACCATATCAGACTTGTAACGTTAATAGCATAACTGTCGTCTAATTTTAGCTACATTTGAAGAAGATCTTCGTTTCATGCCACTTTTTCACCATTAATAAGCAGACATGCAAGTTACATTACTGTCTTCTAAGGTCTAATGTGATGAACCCCTTGATTGTGCCCATTAAATGCCCTAAATGTAATTAAATTTGAAAACGTGGAAATTAAGCCTCACACCTGCCAATCCACGAGCTACATCAACTGTGTTCATTCCGTTACCCAGGAATCTCGCTCAATCGGTTAAGTTCCGTCATTCCGCAGTTATTTATTATTTGCCATGCTACCGCCAGTCTGCGGCACCGCGCCCTTCGTCATTACTCTCCGCGCCATAGTTACCCGCTCCGGAATCTCCGCGATTATGATCGCATTGTACCGGCTGCCTCTGCGTGATTTATCTTATAATTGGATAAGTTTTCATCATTTTCTTTTTGTGTAACTAAAGTATTAGAAACGGTAGCTGCTGTCAGGTTTTTCTAAACTATGAAGCATTTTTGTTATAAAAAGTAGTAAGTCTGTTCATTATCAGGGTCTTACTTTAGACACTTCTAACGGGAGTTACAGCAGTATGGTAGCACGCGTGTTATTAGATAATAAAAAAGAAGAATATATTATGATACTAACACTCCACCTGGAACACACGGTGAAAGTCTCAGGGTGTGAAGTAGATTGATTATTATTTTCTGTGTATACAAACATATTAGCACAATTAATCTCGAAACCTATCGCTAAAAACGCTTTTACTAAATCAAGAAACAAAAACACAAAGCTCTATCTATTCCGGACCCAAGTTTCCTCTCACATTAGAAACAACATTAAATCCTTTCCTAACTATAATTTAAACTTGTTTATCAGGACAGCTAACAACAGAACTCCTACTGCAGTTTGACTTATATCTTGATCACTACCTGTTGCGCAGTTTGACTTATATCTTGATCACTACCTGTTGCGTCACTAAAAGTCTTACCGTTGTTACCGCTCCAACCTCTCAATCTGACGTCGTCTGTACCATTGTGTCTGCCTAGCCGTGTATACTCTCGTGGCTTATTAACTGACAATTGTGTTCCAGATTGTGCGGCACTTTCTATTTCATGTGGGTGTGACTTTTGTTTCACCGTTATGGTGTGAGTAAAAATGTGAGACCTTTACAGGTTTTATTGTCTTTTCATTAAACTTTAATGGAAGTGTCACCGTCGTAAAGCGTTCGCGTGTGATTCAGAATACTGAATGATCCGTTAATCTTATTAACGAAACTTGTTTAAAGTGAATCCATTTAGTTTCTAGTTAGACTTTCAGTAATAAGAGCTGGAAGAAGCACAACTACACGAACGTTAAACGAATCTAGGAAAACATTTAAGTAATTCTGACTCAGAATTAGTAAGTGCAGTGGAAAATTGACGGTTAAGATAACTAAAATCTGACAAAAAGTCCTACGCAAAAAATTTTCTAAACGTAAGTGCTATATAATTATTTACATCGTCGATAGTGGATGTTTGCGGAGCACCTCTAATTATAGACTCGAGGGTATCTCGCAATTATCGATAGTATCGAGTCGATGCGGCGCATGGCGCTGCTCTATTGTGTGCTCAGAGATGATTTGTAGCTCATTGTATGTCGGGCAGCTCTAGCTATCTGTTATTTGTTTAGCAAACATTAATGCAATACAATAATTTATTTGTTGATCGGTCACTTCCGTGGAATCGGAAAAACGAACAGTAAGATGATACTTGGCGATAACCTGTCACAACTCAAGCTCGGCAAGAACTTACAATTTGTTTCCTTTACTGTGATATGCGATCGATTTTCACTTTTAAGTGGTAACCTACACCTAACAACACCCCTGCAAAATCGCAGAAAAGTAAAATACGCAATTTCGATTACTTGGATGACATAAAACTATCATCCATGTAGACGAATTCCAGCTATTTCGATTTAAAATCCAAAGTTCGGAACCAATTTTCATAAAATTGAAATGGGACCAATCTGCAAGTATATCCTTTCAGATAAAACAAGAATTTTTCAAATCGGTTCATAATTGTCGGAGTTATGAGGTAACAAATATAAAAAAATAAATAAAAAAACAGGCATATTTTTTTTTTTTTTAAGGCTATATCTAAAGCAAAATCACACATCAAAATTCGAATAAAACGCTAAAATTCAAGAAAAAATGTGAAAGCGCCCTTAAGATGTAAACCAGCTTGGGAAGTTTAGCTCGGAGATACAACCGTATAATGGGGTCACATTAACAAACGTATTAACAAAATGTCAATAGAATCGTTATCGCATTTATATATCGTCTTATTAACCAGAACACGGCGAGCTGCGCTTGCGTCGCGTGTGCATGCAAATGAACGAAGAACGCAAGAAAAACAACAAAAACTTAATCTATCTCACTCTCACAAAGGAACACCAGTAGGAGGAAAAAAGATAGATGCGTGTCTTAACCTTCGTCGTTGAAATTGGTTGTCGAGCGTCGGTGATTATGGTAATATCAGATTTTGTTTCTGACCGCTACCGGAGCGAATTTTTGGGAGCCCTTAATTTGGTAAAGAGTATTTTTTTATGGAAACTGACCCACAAGTTTTAGTGCCTTAAGCCAGTTCCCACCGTAAGCGATTCAGCGATAAAGTTTTTGTTGGTGCTGAGGTAAATTATGTTCTCAGACATACCGATGTAATAAAGGCAATTTGGAACAATAAACGATAGAAACTAAGCAACTGTCCGAATCATCAAATCATCAGTTTTTTACTATCTTACACAACGACAAATAACACTATCATAAAGAAATAAACTTAAAATTCATTACTATTCACTGAATTAAATATTTGTGATTATCTACAAATGTATGCAAGCAATCACTCAGAGCATTATGCTGAATGACGATGATTAACTAAATGATGATAATTTCTACAGATGTTTTATGTTTACTGCAGAATATCAATAAAACTTTTTATGTTCATTAGAAAGAACAAGTTGCTAAGGTTATTTTTGTTACTAAGTCTTTAGATAACCACTATTTTAACGGAACCACAGTTTTAATTATTATTTAATTTATTACTCGAAAAAATCAAATTCTGAAGTATGATGAATTCGTGCAACTGAAAGAGCTTTTATAGCTACGTATGATTAAATCTCTTCAAACGGTCTAACAGGCTCACCCACTCTCAGCAATTTGCAAGTAATTAAAAACAACTGGTTACGACTTTACGAATTTGTGAAGATTGAGTGTTTATTTGTTTAAGACAAAAGTATTTTCATTATTCTTTTTCTGGACCGTAGATGGCTTAAAACAATTAACCATCGAGTGATCAGAAATGAAAACAGGATCCACTTGTAAGCAAACAAGTCCCTCTGAGTTTAATACTCTTATGTTTTGGCGAAGACGATGAGAAAGAATGGGTTGTCGCTCTTAAAAATATCTAAGGTTGTTTGCTAACCAGAGAACCAATATCACATATTTTTAAGACATGTTTCGCAGTTGTAATCTGTAAAATACACCTCAAATTTCGCTACATTTCACCGATTTCGACTGAGATGCGAATGCGAACATAGCTTTAAAATTTAAAGAATTGGCGTTCAGGTCCTTCCATACTTTTATGAAGATTGCAATATAAATTAACAAAGCCTGGATTGAAACAAAGCGTAATTCAAATAATTTAATAAACTTTTGTTTATGAAAAGGACTTTTACCTTGGCCCAAGGCTCAAGCCTACCTACGGGTCTTCGTAACCTATTTACGTGTCATTACTTGAAGTACCTCTGGCAAGCGCGCTGTCTTTATCTGCAATTGGTACATGGACAAGGACTACATTTCATGTGAGCTTACATTTGTGTTGTATTTAAAATATTTGCTCGTAAAGTTCTTATGGAATTTTGGTTTACGTAGACTTTCAAAGTTATGTCTGCTCATTAGGTACGCGAGAAAATTAATGTGAGAATTGTGATTTTAATTTACATTGGAAAAATGCTTTGGGAATGCTTGAAGAAGTCCTTTTTGGAGCTCTTGGGGCAGTTAGCTCCATAATTTACCTACCCTTCATAAATGATATAATTATGTTATTCTGTCTCCTATCATAAAAGGGAATCAAAATCAACCCAAAAATGCCCATCGAATAATCTTGATCCAAATTTCAACAATCATCCTAACAACTCTAAAAGCCATTAAAAATCAATTATATAAAAAAACAAAGGAAACCACAATAAGCAGTAGTCTTAGGTGGCCCCCGGCCAACAGTCAGCTTGCTGGCCACGCAAACCTCAAATTTGTCAAACCATTATCAACTTTAAAACTTTACAATAAAGGATCGTTATTGAGCCAGGTAATGTATACTCTTTCGAATTTTGCTATACAATAATTGACTTTATGACTTTGAGATAAGGGTGCAGTAAGTAGACCAGTAATGACTGCCCCAGGATAGGTCCTGTTTAAATTACAGTGGTCCGACACCCGGTTCCGAATGAAGGCTGTATTATTGTGTTGGGCACTCCTGCGAATGGAGAACTTGACAGACGCACTTTGTAGGTAACAGGTAATGGCAGTGGTAAATAAGCTGGTAATAATGGCACGGACGGTGTTCGTCAGGGCGGGGGTACAGTTACTGATGTCACAGTTTAAATACTACACAAGGTTTAACTAGATCTTTCAATGTTTATAGATGTCACTAGAAAACATCAAACGCCGCAAGATTATAAAATATCGAGTGTATATTTTGTAAACATTTTTTTCTAAATTTAAAAATTTTCGGTGATAGGTATAGACAAAGATCATCAAATAAAATACCTGAAAAACTTTGAGACAACACATTTTAAATTGAAATTCTGTTAAACATAACGTGAGTAACAAAATTATGGTTCTTATACAAATTATACAAGAGCAATTTAGCCACTACTAGAATTTTGTAACAGCTATGAAGTTCTATTATATATCTTAAACACAATATCTACAGAGTGATGATATTAGGATTCCACAAGTTTGTCTGCTGTGCCTCTTCTTATTCGAAGCCAGTATCGGTTTGCCTTTTAGCTACAAGGCAAATAAAATTTATGGGCTAAGAGCTTTCCGTACTACGTTGGTCCATCAAAGTAAATTAATGATCCATGAGATGCTGGTATGGCCTAACGGGCGGTAATGTACAGCAGTCAAGACATCGAGGACTTGGGCTTTCATAGTTTCCTTATTGATATTTCAATCAACAATAATGATAAAGTTGATAGTCTTTACAACACTTATAAAACGTTAGAAAAAGCACTTATGAAACATTTCAGGTTGCGACAAACAGACAAGAAGATACAGTCACGAGTGATCCCAAGGGTTATGTTTTTTCATAAGGACGTGAGAAACCCTAAAAAAGGGAATTTTACCAAAATAACGGCATTCGTCTAGTTATCTTAGAACTAAGTAGACTACTAAGTAAATTTGTTATTTGGTAAGAACATGCTCTTCCAAGGCTTAAGTTTGTTCACGAACATAGCACCTAGGTTCCGTGTTTTTACTTCATTAGATGCAGATTTGTTTCTTTATTTATATACCATTCCCAACAAAGACAATCCTAGCACCTATATCATCGCTAATGTTTATGTATGTCTTCCTACGTCATAAGTAGACTCCATCATTGTCATCGAGTGAACAAGCCCATTCTCCCACAACAGTAACATGCTCAGTTTAAACATAACTGTACATGACATCACGGTTTGATCACAACGACATAATACTACCATCATACTCGCGCAAAACAAATTATAAAACAAGACTATACTTTCAGTTAATCAACTGCATGCCATCGTAGAAACTAATAGTGATTGCGGCAAAAAATGGCGGCGGTCGCGAGACGTGGAAGAAATAAGTAATATACGTCTTGGACGGCTCTTGTTGCTGCGATGGAAATGACTTTTAGGATATTAAAGAAACCTTTCTGGAAGCGAACGAATTTTAGAATGACATCATTGTTATGTTATAAACAGATACAAATTATTAATTTGTAAACATAGGTTACAGGTGCACAGGTGTGTGAGATGATACATTTTTTTTAAGCGCTCATTGCTTTGCCATTAGGTGTACAAATGTTTATATCAATTTTATCAGTTTCCTTATTAACTTTACAAAATCATATATAGAGAAATAATGAGCGATGAATGAAACTCTTCTGCTTTATAATATTAAGTATAGATAGTATAGATTTGTGTTGTGTAACTGAGTAGGTACTATATTGTCATATCTATACTAATATTATAAAGCAGAAGAGTTTGTTTGTTTGGTTGAACACGCTAATCTCAGGAACTACTGGTCCGATTTGAAAAATTCTTTCAGTGTTCGGTAGCCCATTTATCGAGGAAGGCTATAGGCTACATATCATCACGCTAAGACCAATAGGAGCGCAGCAGTAATGAAAAATGTTACGCAGACGACGTTGCACGGATCAGCTAGTTTGAAGAATGATAATTAAAAGTGACGCTGGTTTATGAATTACGGAAACATGGTTCATCCGCGACACATCTCAAATATCAAACGTGAAAAGGATAAATATGGTTGAATATACGAAGTAAATTGCAAGATAATTAATAGTATAGGAAGCTCCTCGTCCATTTTATTTACACCTCTGGCGAGACCACCGCTATCTAGCGGTTGATCAACCATTAAATTAGTCTTAGTTCGCGTAGAATTAACGATTCCCTCACTACCTTATTTTCTTTTTATTTATGTTAACAATCGGTTATCTTACCAGTTAAGATATATAACTTCTGGCGTAATTTGTTAACTGTTTTCCGACGAGGCGAGGAGGACATCGTTAACAGTGCCTAGAGTTAAGGAGCTCGTTATTGAGTCTGATTGGTCGAGACCAGGGTTGCAGCTAATTATGACCGCTGATTGGTCGAGCCGTGTTTCTCTGGTTCTCCAGGGTTAATTGTTGGAGGAGCAGGATGTATGGCAGTTATTTGTTCGTTAATGGTTTCTGTGTTTTGTATTGGTTCGTTAAGTTTGGTGTGTTTAGTAAGATTCTCGATATTTAAGGTTTGAATTTTAGGGTTCACGTTGGAGTTATTGAACCAGGCATGAGGCAAAATGAGGTAGTGTTAATTTGTTTTTAGATTTTTCTAGTATTAGGGTGCATGTCCATTACAGCGGAGCGGAGAAACGGAGAAATATTAACCAATTATGTCAGTGAGTCACGTCGTGCGGAGATTTTATGCAATTCCTTTGTTTAAAGTTTTTCCCTTTCTCCACACCGCTGCATCACATCACACTTAGAATTTTGTATGAACACATTAAATTAGTTGTAAAACTTTTATCGACCGTTTTATGAGTGCTAAAATAACCTCTGCCAAGCCACTAGAGTTCGAGTTCTTGTGTGGAGACCGCGAATCGGCAAACGCTTTTATCCTGCTCGTCTTTTACATCGTTCTCACATGTATGTATAATTTCAACCCGATGTAAATAAATCTTTGTAAAAAAATATTATTTTTAAAAGAGTGTCCGTGGAGTTTCTTGCACGTTCTTCTCCATAGAGATCTACGCTTTGGAACGTGCAAATAGCTTCAACTTTTTGGACCGACCGACCTTGACAATTCAAAAGTGCCTGTAAATGGTTTAATTGAAATAAATGCTTGAATTTTTGAAAATTTTTGTAAGGTAGGACGCCCTCAGGCTAGGTGGAGCGACGATCTTCGCAGAGTGGCTGGTAGCCGCTGGATGAGAATTGCCGGTGATCGAGCCAAATGGCGTGCACTTGGAGAGGCCTATGTCCAGCAGTAGACTGTTATATGATGATGATGATGAAGCTACTAAAGTTATCATGAAATCAATTGTCTTTCAAATCTAGCAGCATTCTCTGCACCATAACAATATCGACAAAAACCCCACCATTTCTTAAAGGGAATGTATAATCCCGGCAGTCCTGTAGACCACAAGCTATGGTCCTTTCCTCTATCGTGTTCGCACTGCCAATAGAGTCGTGTACCATATCCCCGTGTCCCCATATATTGCCTTATAGAGCGCGCGCTCGCCGACTGTTTTTACACCATTTTATTGGCCCTGATTTATTGAACACGCTGTATAAGGTAAAGTTATTGCTTATGGGATATTAGTAAAAAGTTTAGCTAGAGACTGAATAGAAATTGGTCGTAGTTTTTCTGTAAAATGGCGCACTTCTGGTCATTGTTGTTTTTTTGTGAAAAAATATTTTATGGCCTTATTGTTTTTATTTTTCTTAGGCTATACAGTCTAACCGCTAGGCGGCTTACTTAGCAATTCGGCCGCTGAGTTTCGTCCGATCCGGTCCAAACAGTAATTTAATTATTATTTATTTTTGAGTGGTTTCGGACGATACCTTTTTAAGTAAATTTTTAACCGACTTCCCAAAAAGGAGGAGGTTATCAATTCGGTTGTATGTTTTTTTTTTATGTTTGTTACCTCATAACTCCGACAATTATGAGCCGATTTGAAAAATTTTTGTTTTATCTGAAAGGATATACTTGCAGATTGGTTCCATTTAAATCATATCAAAATCGGTTACGAACTTTGGATTTTAAATCGAAATAGCTGGAATTTGACTATTTAGATGATTCTTTGATAATCGAAATTGCGTATTTTGCTTTTCTGCGATTTTTCAGTGGTGTTTTTAGGTGTGGGGCACCACTAAAAAGTGAAAAATAAAAAACTTTTTACTTTGTAGTGTTTTTTTTTTTGGAAGTCGGTTGTATTTTTTTGTAAAATGTTTTGTACAGTCAGAATGAAAAACGTTAGGTAGGGTATATTTTTTAAAAGTAAAATTCAGGGAATCGTTGGAAAAAGATAAAGTTTAAAACAAAAGTTATTTACCCTTTTTGTCAATACACGTGTAAGAAAAAGACAGCAATACTTTGTATTGATATTTTGTTTTTTTTTTTGTGTTTGTGTGATAGTTATGTATAATGATAGTTTTGAGAAAGAAAACAAACCAACCCATGAGAGATCACTCATTAATTTTTATTTAATTTGTTTTTTTTTTCGTGGCCACATGGTACAACTATGCGTCTGACGTAAAAAAGTATTCGTTCGAAACGCCATTCAAAAATATTTACAAAATTCCTGTTTCAACCACATCGGTCGAAACTCAGCGACCGAATCACCTACTAAGCCCGCTAGACTGTACAACCTAAACAGAATATATTTCTTGCGTCGCATAGGAAAAGCTTATGTACTGCTTTACTGTGCTTTAATCAGTTGCTTATATATTGTATTATTTTATTTTATATATTCTGTATGTGTTCTTTTATGTTGCTTTTGTATTTATTCTATTCGATTTATAACTATTTAACATGGATAGATTACATATCGGTTTAGGCAGATTTCGGGTTAATATTGTCTAAAAAAATACATGTCATATTTCACTAGGTTTTACCGCTGCTTGACTATAAAGTAGGCTATAATCATCTCCAGGCGAAACAAACTTACATTCGCATTTACAATACTATTTCGGATTCCGTTCTACAAGACATGCCATTTGTTTAAGAAAGCTAAAAGAGCTGGAACTTTACGAGGAACTATAGTAAAATAATAATAACCATCATGGCGGACTGTAAAGATTTAACTGCTAAAGAGGTATCGCTTAATGAACTGCGCTCTAAATGATCGTGTAGGGATAAAGCCATTGCCAACTTGGTAATAAACGCAAACTGGAGGACAATTGTGTAAGTTAAGGATGCTGTAATCCTATTCTAACTATTCGTCCAAGAATTGGTCACTATTTGCAAGTTTACAAATAACTGTAGATAATGAATTTTCAACGAGGATTCAGTGTCAGTTTGATTAATTTTAAGCAATGTTCGCATACGTATCGCAATATATACTAATATTATAAAGAGGTAACATTTGTTTGTAAGTTTGTATGTAGGGGGTAATCTCAGGTACTACTGGTCCGATTTGAAAAATTACAAGATGAAGCTTTTTGACAGATTGTTAAAGATATGCGAATGGGAATGGCACTCGGATTGATCCACTTAATTTTAATAATTGACCCCCAGGACAAAGGTTAAAGAAGATTGAAGTTTGAAGTTTTCAGAAATATCTCTTCTATCAGTTTAACTATTTCACGAAGGCATATGGGTTGGAGTGGTGTGGTACTAACTCGAAACTTTGCCATAAAGTGCGAGATGTGGAACAAAATTAAAAGGTCAACGGTGTTTTTCTCCAGTGTTGCGGAATATGTTCGAAAGAGTCACCGCGACCCTGGAACGCAAAGGGCACTAGGAGAAACACGGATGGGTTTTAATCAGTAAGAGTCTGACACTCCCTTCTGCTCCGCCCAGAGCGAGAGGAGTCATATGATGGTTTCCCATCTTAAAAAAAAAAAGGTATCTGTCTAATTATCCAGTATTAATGTAAGCTTGCCTGATCTGGGAACAGAACCCATGACACCTGTGACTACCAGCGTCGTAAGTTCAGCCACCGAAAAGTACCTTTTTCAGTTTAGCATCGTAATATTGACCTTGTGTAATATCATAAACCTTAATAGTATTTCGTCGCCATGCTTCCGTCCGAAAACACCTTGCACACATCCGGAAGACTTTCCAACACTAAAAATTCCATTAAAATCTGCCTAACGGTTCTCGATATAACACGAACAGACGGACAGACACTTTCTTATCGAGTGTTATTTACAACACATTTTAATTTGTGGAAGCGTGGCGTTATGATTTAGGTATATTCACCTCGCCGTTACTTGCATATCAAACACCAAAGTATAGCAATACGTGATTCTATTAAATCTTTCCATTAGAGAGTTATTCCGCCGAGTTCCGTGATTTGAAGCCATTTGTATTAAATCTGCTTTATTTTCAATCTAACAATTTATTCAAAACATGATTTGGAAACAGGATTTTTAGTTAGATGTCTGTGAATGAGACCAGCAGTCAATTTAGTCTATAGGTATCTACTAATATTATAAAGAGGTATTTGTTTGTAAGTTTGTATGTAGGGGGTAATCTCAGGAACTACTGGTCCGATTTGAAAAATTATTTCAGTGTTAGATAGCCTATTTATCGAGGAAGGTTATAGGCTATATATCATCACGCTAAGACAAATAGGAGCGGAGCAATAATGGAAAATGTGACGCAAACGAAGTTGCGCGGGTCAGCTAGTTTCTAATAATTATGATACAAGGATTATTAACACTAAAAATTTCTTTTAAAGTAAATTCCTAAATCAAGACAAATCCTAACGAACGTATCAATGCTAAAGTGAGTTCGTTTATTACGCTTTCACAACTAACTTGTTGCACTGATTTTGATGAATTTTAATAAAGGAATGGACTGGACTCTGGAGTTGATTACACGCTACTTTAACGCGAGCGAAGCCTTTGACAAAAGCTAGTTCAATATTAGTATTTATATTCTAATGAAACTATTCCAGATGATTTCTTGTGAAATGATGCAAAGCATGTTAATATTTACAATATGGCTATGCAATGTTTATGAAAAATAAATTTTAATAATAATAATAATAATAATAATAACCCTACCGCAGTATCTCTACGTTGACGTCGTGGTGGGGCTTGCGCGTCCCGATGGACCTTAGGTCATACCTAGGGTGAGGGGCCAGACAAAGAGAGATACAATCCGCAAGGCAGTTTTGTGGCGAACTGTTGGGCAGTAGCGACCCCACGAACCTTATCTCCCGGGAGAAGTCTTGTTCCTCATCTACGGCTTGCCTTTATTGGCTGGCCAGTGTGAAAACTGACGAGGAACAGAGCTCCCACCTCTTTCTTGCCTTAATTGGCCGGTCTGAGTGGAGATTCGCTAGAGCACACGTGCTCGGGAGAAGGATGTATAATCCAGTAAGGTGCTGGTAGGGATCTTGACCGCACTACCGGAATTGTCCTGATAGCCGTGGTATACCTCTCCACTCCTCTAGCACCTCAGGCTATGTTGCCTCCTTGGCGCTACGTCACTTTGTGCTAGCGACCGTTTTCGGGGGCCCATTCATTGAGTGTGCAAGTCACCCCCTGCCATTTTAAAGCCGTGTATATTGTTAGTGGTCAGGCAGGGGCCAATAGTTCTTCTATAATAAGCGATTATCAGTCCACTAAACCACCCAAACCCATAGCGTTTCATTTTTTGTTTCCATAATCTGCAATAGTACTGCTCCAACCGGGGATTGCCCTTGGGAATACTTTCAGTGTATACAGGGATAATCGCCGGTTGGTGCCCCATTACATTTGAAATTTCAAACGGGGCCTCTGCGAGTTGGTTTCGGCCCCTCGTATGCCTACCAAAAGACCGGGTCTCTAGGGACCCGAGAAAGTAAAAATAATAATAATAATATGCTTGGACATTTCACACAACGCCATATAGTCCCAAGCTAAGCAACCTAATGCTTGTGTTATGGTAACGAGATGGCTGATAAACTACTTATATACATTTTTTTTTTTGTAAATACATACATATTATAGATAGAAAAACACCCAGACTCGGAACAAATACATGTAGGTCGTACAAATATTTGTTCCGTGCGGGAATCGAACCCGCGACAGGCTGCGCAGCAGTCAATCGCTCAACCACTGCACCAACCGTGTCGTCAGATCAGAGAGAATTATATTTACACTTCTGCTAGAATATTTTGAATATCTCAACAGAAATTATCTAGCTCTAGAAATAACGCTAGCATAAAAACAGTAATATTTATGATAATTTTAGTTCTCATGCATAGATTTGCATTTGACTCTACATCTGATTATTTTGCCTTACACACTTCTTGTGCTTGAGTGGTTCTTGGTATAGATTTATGAGTATGGCAGTTTTTAATGAGTTCATGAGCCCTTCATAATTAATAAGACTACAAAAAATTGGCTCTTCTTGGCCAAGGGGAACGTAAAACAAACATGGAACATATTGCTACAAAAGCCGTGAGATTGGTACCCCAAAGAAATGTTGCCAAAATTACCAACAATCGGGCTGAGAATGATGACGATGATTCGAGGAACATAAATGACTGAAATACAAGAATTGATTGTAATTGATTTGAAAATGATGAGAGATGCTTTTTTACAGAACACGAACCACACGTTCGAGTGCCCGAAGTGCCAGTCCCGGGACTAAATACATCTACTTATATTGGGGAGTATCATGAAGGCTGGTGACGCTACAATTAACTTAGCCACGAACTGAGCCAAAACAATGTAAGAAGTTAATCATTGACTCGAAAAGAAAAAGAGTAATAATTGAGATTCAGAAAATTAGACTGGAATTCAATCGCAGAAATTAAAAAGCCCATATAAGAAGATACCACGTGATATGCTGGCACAACAAATTGAAAAGCTTTGACAGAATGTTTTAACAAAACACTTCTTCAAATTACAAAAGTTCACACGCTTTAACTCTAACCCAGTAACAATAGTTTGCTCACAATACGGGGTTTTCTCTGAACGTTTAATGGCCAGTTTGGCTTCGTTCAGAACTCGGTCTTAATGCTGGTGACCTAATTGTGTTCATAACTCACTGCTTTGTTCTCTTCATTAACCTGGCGTGTCAAAATATTTTTGTTGAGTCAGATTTTTTTTTGGAGGTCGTTGATGATTTCAAATGTTGGGATTAGTTTATTTTGCGATGCTCTTTTTGTTCCATTGTCTCCTACCACAATCCCTTCTTCCAAAGGGATTCTTCTTACACCGGCTTATCATGTATCTATCGTCTATTCTCCTTTCTGTATCTTCTTCGATAAGAATTCTTTCTTCTTATCCAGTCTTTCTATCCTTGTGTTTTTTTTTTGTATTCTGTATTTTGTATCCTAGTCTTAAGTTTTTCACGCAGGTGTATTTAATTTAGATGTATTTCATTTACGATCTTGTGATTTACTTATTTCCGAAGATCTTTAGCGATAATTGTAATAATATAATAGAAACATTACTTTTAAAAGGAACATTACTTCAGAACCAATATCAAAAGCCAAGCAATGTGCATCTTGAATGATCATTTAAATAACCGTTTTAATAAATACATTAGACAGTAAATAGCGATAAAAACTGAATATTATTATAGTGTTTTTAGTTTAAATTACTGTTTTCATATATGACTAGCTACGTATTTATGGAGCTATAAAATCCGTTATTTCTTCATGAATAGCTTTAGATTACCCTCTAGGGATGTTCATGTTATGGTTCAACTTGATGATAGAAAGTTGATGGAGTAAGTTACTCCTGATGGAAATCTGTACAGATCATGGGGTATTCATTGCGATGCTTTCAGTGAATCTTTTCATGACTATGATGGCTTTTGCTTGGTTTGTGAAATGTTAAAAGATGTCATACATAAAGGTTCTACGATTAGGTTTTATGAATAGTTGAACATCTAGGGAAAATTCAGGAAATCGTGCTAGCAGTCTATCAGGAAAATGCTGCATCTTTTAGTATCGCTAGTGGTTTGATTCCTTTAGCAAACATGCAAAATATTAAGAAATTGTAACGCTCAGGCCTTCTGGGTTTTCAGTTCTGACTCTCAGAAATTCATTGGGTTTCCGTTATCTTTGACATTATTTTAAACCTTTTTGTCCTGTTTGGGATTAATTTACTCAACACTACGTACTAGGTCTTGCAAAAATTCCCACGTCCTATGCCAGCCACCTCCTCCGCCCGCAGTAGTATGCGCGGTGCATTTTTATTATTACCAGCGTCATCTGAGATGCTATCTGCTTCGATATTATTCCGTTTAACTTCAGATAACGCTGTCGTACCTTTTTGTTTTCCTTTTAAAGCCTCTATTATAAGCTCTTGCATTTAAATGGATGCGAAAGTGAGTTTGCATTAACTGTGGGTGCGTTTAGGTCTTTAAGGATTAAGGTGTGCCTGGTAAACTAATTGTTTTCTGTCGTTTAAGATATTGAATAGAAAATTTTATCAGCCTCATCGGAAATTACATAACGTATACCTAATGTTTCCAAATTTTATGTTTGTTTATAGTAAGTTGTATGAGTTTTGTTTTAGTACACAAGGTTTTTTAAGTTTTAAATTTTAATTTTATGGGCGCTAATGCCCGAAATAAACGATTAATACATAAAAAATTTTTAGCTTGCTAAACAATGCAACGAGGTTTATACATATTTTGGTGATATGTGAGATTGGTAACATTGCATGCTGGTGTATATGTTACGTAGTAGGTAAGAGCTATTTATAATAGTGCAGAATTTGGACAGTTTCAACCATATTTGGCCGTCATTTTGATACTTAAACTCAACACACAACACTCTTAAAAGGCTCAACCACAGTGTAAGTCAAATCACCATAAGCAATAAAAAACATTTACTATTATCACTGGAAGGCTTGTCTTCAATGCAAATTACTGATCTTACCACAGAAATCGCTGACTAAATAGCTCCAGAGCATAAAATAGAAGTGTATTAGCGTAAAACAGAGCGGTGTCGGTCGTAAACAGTAGCTTTTATAGACTGGGTGGAAGCAGCAACACTGTGTAACCAGAACCAGTGGGCAACTGATACAGGAGCCGCTTATTATAATAATGTAAGATGAATAATAATCAATAGTTGTCTAATTATGGTAATAAAGTGTCGTGTATCAGACTGCTGAGGTGTGTACTTTTAGGAATATACATTGAATAGTAGTAACGGGTGTATCAAGTAACTAGGTAGAATTTAATAAACTTGGTGTTCGACCAAACGCGGATTTAATAATTTGTTAGGTACATTGGGCACTATCGAGAATTATAAAACTTTTCTGATTTATTGCTTGAACGTGTTCCAACAGATCTTAGAATGTTGGTTAAACAATCGTTAGTTTTAACCCTCTATTAGAAATGGAACTGACAGGTGACACCACACCTGACGGAACAGAATACATATCATTACGACGCAATGTGTCTGTACCTACTTTTATGTATATCTCTCTCTCTACAGTGTCTACTGCCAGTTTACGTCATAAACCATTCTCATTCCCTTCCGCACGCTATTAATTAGCCAATAGTTCTCACGTGTATCCAACAATAACACTGTAATCCTTTGTCGGAGATTCACTTTCTACACAACACAAAACATTGCGTCTCAACGCATACCACCGTCAATTTGCAACAACGCACCTTTTAACACTTCACCTCATCCAAAAAGTTCCCAAATGCAAAACGAAATATCACTGACCAATAATAGTTCGCGCGAAAAGCGTTCGATTTTCAAACGCGAACGCTTCCCGCGACTGCGTGTGCGCAACTGAGTGACATAGAGCCAGCCAACCGTCGCGCGCGATGCCTCCAAGAGTGAGATGGGAAGCACAAATTTGAACTAGTTAGACAGAGACAAATATACACGAAACCACCCCTCGAACCGGCAACAAATAATATATCTTTTATTATTTCATTAATTGGAACGGGTTGCATAGTAAAATATATCATGTTAATATTACGAGCGATATTAAAATACTTGACTGTTTTATAGTTATCCTGATTGGGAATTCTGTATTCTACACGATATTGGTTGTTTTCAATTTATGTACGAAGATATCATAAAAGCTCATGGATGACAAACACTTTACTTTAGTGGTGCGTCCTCTCGATGACGAGATGGTTCAGAATCTTATAATACTATCGATAAAACCTGATTTTAACTAGGTTTCTATACATCCATCAATCTTTGTTTAATACCGCTAGTACGTATATAAACTTCATCAGAAAAGCTATTACATCATAATCACGAATCATCTGATTGTAACTAGCTTCCGACATTCCGAGGTTAGTCCGCCTAACTATCGGTACGAGAGTCTATTGGTAAATGTGAACATATAGTCTGGGGATTGCTATTTTTGTTTTTGTACTTTTGCCTAAGCAAAGCAGAAACTCAGTGAGATTCAACATTAGAATGCCTTTAGTGCAGTCAGTTGGGTAAACATCATTAGATAATATGGATTGGCAGTAATACATTAATCGTGTCCGTGCTGTTATTCAAAGATAATGAAGGACGGTGAGGCTAGGAAGAAAGGCATCCCAACTTTTCTTCACGATATAGGAGCTTATCACCGTAAAATAGCAGTACAACACAACCTCAAGTAAATCAAAGTAATCAATCTCCTCCACGATAATCTATAACCACCGCTGAGACCAAAACCAATCAATCTGAATTGCACGATAATTTGAAACTTTCGTCCCACTCCCTGAGAGCACCGCAGAATTCCGATCCACCTCTAACTCCTCTAAACCCGTCCCGATGTGTGCCATCGGATAAACTGACTAATCTCAGCACTACTAATTAATAAGGGCCGGTAATGAAGAGAAACGCTGGAAAGCTCCGAGATATTATTTATGAGACAAGTCTCCGTTTATCTCACAATTTACGGACTTTGCCTTTATGAAGCTGCATTTGAATGCGACTGCATTAATATGGTAATTTTGAATTGGACGTGTGAGCTTGTCTATATGTAGATACGAGAGAATGCGAGTGATTACAAGTGCTTCGGCGCCATGTTTGGATTTACCAATAGGACAACTTCTTTTGGAAATATGTAAGGAATTAAACAAATTGCACAGGAGATCAGATGCTTAACATAGAAACTCTGCTTTAAACAAAACAAGCTAAACGAGTTATCTTTTTTTAATAACTGAATGTCCAACATTTATTATGTCAACACACTTGACCAGATTACAAACGAACAAATAAACAAATAGAACAGCAGCCATATTTATAAACCAGCTTTAACGTTATGACAGTCAGCTGTATGCAACGAATGAGTTTCCCCCCAAGAGCACGTTACTTCATAAATAGCAAAGGTCTTCAACATCAAGCCTATCTATTGAAAACAACATTGTGATACACAACAACCACCTGCCAAACGGTTCATTTCGATCAATTTCACGCTCTACACGAAAATATACTCTAACAACTGGAACGAACTATTCAATATAGCGTGGAGATAATTTGCGAGTTATGATGTTATTGATGTTCTGTTGAATTCAGCCTATGACAAGCAAAATAGAGTCTTCAACAGTTATTTTAGGTCTGAAATTCATAAAATATTACATTTTAACGGATTGGACGCGCGCGCGCTGAGCGGGGTTACTATTGTTGCTCGTGGATAGGATATACGTTTCGAGAAAACTGTGTTATGAATTTGGAAAGCTGCATTTAACAGGCTAAGTCTAGAATAAAATTGTTTCTTAGTCAAAATAGAAAGCTTTAAAGAGGATTGTGAATCTTGTATGATGAGGGCATTACGGAAGATCGCTGTTACTCATTGGGTTTCTAGATAGATAAATGTGAAAATGACTAGATAGAGAAGGAAAGAATTTTAAATGACTGAACAACTAGGTACAAAAATTCAAATAGTGCTACTGCAAAGTGCAATGACACTGGTTACCATGCAAAATTTAAGAACTGTATCAATGAAACACAAAGTGCTTTGACGACACCAAATGACAGAGACACGACACAATTTATCCACAAAACGACATCAATTCCATCCAATCCCAGGAAAAATAAAAGCAAAAGGAAGGCGACATGCGCACGAGTTGCTGCGATAGCGCGGCGGCTCGAATCATCCAGTGTAGCCTGTGTAGTTATTACGCTGATTGCGGTAGCAAATGATACCGCCCGCACCGGAGTACCCACAATTTGCTGGTCGGTATGGGCATACCTTCCTACAGGCACGGTGCTCTGAGGTTGGGACTTGAGGTAGCTTGCTTATCTGTTTCGTTTCGAAGGGATTTGTCGTACGAATTGAATTTGAAAAAGGAATATTTCTGCATCCCTAGCTGCAGAAATAATCCTTTTAAGCCATAAAGCTCTGCATTCAGAAAGGAGCATGAATTAAAACCAGGGTATTATATCATATAGATTTATATAACACCTCATATTTTAAGATGTTCACGATGACAAGTTTTTGATAACAATCTATAAATGTAGAGTTATGTCGACGGTAACATTTAGCTGTACCAGAACAACACATCTCAATGATGCAGTTCCTCATTCTCATGTCGAGTCGACGCGGGAGGTACCGTCCAGTCCCCATAAACCACATATCTAAGTGCGCCTGGTCCTGTAGGCACAGCACCGTTACCAGCAGTCACGCGAGCTAGTGCATGGCATATTGTGTGAAGAACAATTGCTTGTAAAGCAAGCTGAGCGGTTTTTGCCAAGAGTTCGAAAGTGTTGATGACAGATTGCGTTTGTTGGATGTGAAAGTAAGATGCATGAAGTTATTTGCATGAAGTGGTTTGAATTGAAGTTTCGTTTTGATTTTGTCTTTTTGGATGAAATCATCATTGTCTACAGCTTTATTTTATCCACTGCTTGGCAATAAGCTTAATGCTTTATAAGACATAGTTGTTGACACCTAAAAAACATTTAATTCTGTAACTAGATGTTCTTAAAACATTCTCGTTTTGACATCATGCAAAAAAAAGACAATCTTCACGTTCAACTAGATGCACGTCGTGTCCATTATCGTGTTCATGTAGATCTCTATTTCGAGCTGACCAACGGTATCAACAGCTATCGATAATTCTAGAACTTCACGATCGCGCAAATTGTCACACGTTCAAACTGATCCGAACTAGTCTAAGATTCCATATCGAAGGCGCGTAATAAGTTTATAGGGTTCGAAGTCACATTAGCAAAACACGTTGGTATTAAAGATTGCAGTTTATGCGTTCAAATGGAAAAGGCTAGATTAAAGTTTTACGAGTTTCTGAGTAGTTTGGCGGCTTTGATAGGCTTGAATAAAATATTATTTATAGCGTAATCAATGTTGATGATTTTAATGTTAAGTTTTGGTGACACTTTCTTTAGATTCGTAGGAATGATTGCAAATCTGTCCAGTCCAGTGAAGCCTAATATTGAAATTGTAAAATCGTCATCTATTGTAAACGGATTTCACACGTGTTACACTAAAGGTTGATAATCTCATATATTTCCGTATCCTAGCCAAGAAAAGCAATTAATAACTCGAAATTGTGGCACTTGTTGCCTCGGAGATACGTTAACACCCAAACACAGCCCCGCCCGTTCCAAGTACGATTCTTTATGCCCTAAGGCTGGGACGCAATTATTTGGACACTCCTGGCGAAAGAGATTGAACTTTGTGGCCGAAGGAATAAGGTGGTTGTTAGCTGGTGGAAGTGAGGGTCAGTGGTATTTTGGGCTCCGGTTGGGAGAAACGGTTTGTTGATCAACTTGAGTCACAAGACTCACAAGGTGCGTGCTTATCGATGAATGAAATATTAAAGATAGGAGGATTTCATGTAAAATACTGGAATTCAGCTGCATCCGTTTAGACTGGGAGCCGCCTCAAGCTTAGTTGGCAAAAGGGTAGGCAGTCAATTACTGACGAAGATTTCAAAACATTCAGCCGTAAAAAACTCACCGTCAGGTGAAGTGAGCTGTCATTCCAGACGATGCTATGCATTGACAGTAGTGCTATTCTGCAAAGAACTCACCGTCCGGTGAAGTGAGCTGTCATTCCAGACGATACTATGCATTGACAGTAGTGCTATTCTGCAAAGAACTCACCGTCCGGTGAAGTGAGCTGTCATTCGACACGATGCTATGCATTGACAGTAGTGCTATTCTGCAAAGAACTCACCGTCAGGTGAAGTGAGCTCTCATTCCACACGATGCTATGCATTGACAGTAGTGCTATTCTGCAAAGAACTCACCGTCAGGTGAAGTAAGCTCTCATTCCACACGATGCTATGCATTGACAGTAGTGCTATTCTGCAAAGAACTCACCGCGAAAATGTAGGTGAAGTGAAGATGAAGTGAGCTATCGATCCTTACAATCAAGATGGTGGATGGTTTAGGCGTTTGCCTTGTGACCGTGGTCGTGGGTTCAATTCCCACGGGAAGTTTACATTGTAAAGTTGTTTCAAGTTTGACATTGCAGGCCTGGATCACCTGATTGTCTGATGAAAAAGATGATTTCGTGCTTCGGAAGGCACGATAAGCCAGTTTAGAAAGTCTGGTACTAGGATGTGTGGGGTCGTTAGACCGTACTGCCTACACGTTAAGGCGCGTCCCCGAGCAAAACGCAGCGCTAGCCGTTTTTTGTGCAGTTTTTTGGAGCTATCTACTCTTTATCCAAAAGAAATATCAACTAATAAAAAATACATTAAATTTCTACATAATCTTGGCTTCAAAATGGTAGAGTTAATTTTTTATTACTAAGTATAATGTTTAAGTAATCTCCTCACAACGAAACCACAGAAATGAGAAAAAATTACTGAAAACATGCATCTTCTTGAAAACTAACGATTATTTTGATTTTGTTCTTGCACTAATGGATAGGCAATTTAATTTTGAACATTTTGGCAGAAGTATTTTTTTCAAACGACCAAAACTCGATTTTATAACGATTTTATTCAACATTTTGAGCGTATTCGCTATAGAATCTCTTGCGCTGTTATTGAGGGAAAAAATGCTCAAGGTTATTTGCTCAGGGTACGGCCTTAAAAGAAGAAGAAGATATTCACTTCAAGCTTACTCCACCTAAGTTCTTACGATGAGACGTTTACAAAATAGAAAAACAGTTCACTTCAAGCTTATTTCAACTAATTTATTCACAGTAAGACGTTTACACAATAGACCGACAGTTCACCTATTTTTATTCACTACGATTGAACACTAACTGTCTGACTTAAAAGTCGGTACTTGCAAAGTCACCACATCACATGTTTATGATTATTGATAGTCCTTGCTGTATTAAAATTCATAATGATACTATTATAATTCATATAAAGCGATCAGAAAAAAGTGCTCACGTTGTTTATGGTAAGTAATGTAACTATAATGAACCTGTATTAGTACGAGCAGCTTTTAGTAAGGTAAACCTGTAAATTGGTCTTTTTTATCCAATATAAATAATTAACATTAATTAAGATTATCCTATCCACATTGGTAAGTGTACATGGGCTTTTAGCGCCCAAGCATAATAATAATTATTTATTTATTTATTTAATTAAAGACTATGGAAGACTTACAGCTAAATACAATGGTGATAAGTAACAATATAATAATCTGACAGCCAATTACAGGTCTTCACGTCTAGAGCTTGTCTGGGAATTATAGAGAACACTACATCTCAAAAAAAAGTAAGTGTTGATGATGGACTATTATTTTTATAGGAATTGAGTCAAGCAAGTAGAAATGCGCAGACTGGTCATACGTTCCTGGCTTAGGCCTGACATAAATATGAGGACAATTAACTAAACTTTATAATAAAATAGTTGAATGTAGGGGCCAGCCTTAAATACCTATCTAAATGAAAGTTAAAAGGGCGTCATGATTGGTTGAATGGTAAACATGAAATAAGCACTCTAACAGACAAACGAAAATAGCTACTTTAATTTTAATACTTAAATTGTTAGTTAACTACACTTCTAAACTAATATTATAAAGAGGAAAGATTTGTTTGTTTGAATTGAATGGGCTCCGAAACTACTGGACCGATTTGAAAAATTCTTTCAGTTTTAGATAGCCCATTTATCGAAGAAGGTTATTGGCTATATATCATCACGCTTAGACAAATAAGAGCGGAGCAATAATGGAAAATGTGACGCAGTTGCGCGGGTCAGCTAGTAAGTTATAATTTGTAATTTATTATTAATGTATTTATTTATTTTTAATAGGGGGGCTTCTTTTTTTTGTATATTCATATAGTATATAGTTAGGTTTAGTAGTTGTTCTGTTTTTAATAATACACTTTGTTTTTTTTTAGGGATGGGAAATCTTCCAGTGACTCCTCCCGCTCTGGGTGGAGCGGGAGGGAGTGTCAGACTTACTACTGACTAAAACTCATCCATGTTCCTTCATTACCCTTTGTGTTCCGGAGCCACGGTGTCTCTTGCGAATAGTCCCGCGACTTTAATAATACCCTTGGGACTTGGTGCCCTAATTAAGAAAAAATTTTTTTATGACTTACTTATTTATTTTTATAATTTATATTTATCTCCGATGTGTCAATGTGTTTCCAAAATCCTATTAGGTACTATTTAGTTGTGACAATTTTTTCTATTCCTTGTATTCAAGTGGAGAAGGATTTGTTTACTAATACCGGGGATAAGTTCGACGAGGTTATTACCTCACCTTATAAGTTAATAACCTCGTCGAAAGTCCACAGCTCACTCCCCCGTGGGCCCGTACAACTTATCCCCAGTATTTGTAAACGCATGTCCAACAAGCACGTCCCGTATATTCCGATACTTTATCGCTGTTTATGTCCCCGATATGGCACAAACGGCCATTTTGTTACCGCTAGGAATTTACTTCGCCTAACTTGTTTGATTTAGAGGAATCTATTTGTCTCCTTAAAGCTGAGTTATTTGTAAAGTGATTAATTTCAAGCATGACTTGTGTAGGTATAATATGTATGCATCCTCTTTTGGTCAATTTATCATAAACATGCACTTTAGTGTGTGAAACCACATGGCAGATGGATAAAATTCATTACAAACGTTAGCAGTTTATTAGCAGGCCGTTATTTTATTGAGGTATAGTTCTTCCCCAATAGAAAATTAAAATTGTTATATTGTTAACTGTTGTTTGTTACACTGTTATAGTCCCGAGACGGCGCCAATAGTTCGAAGGACTAAATAAATCTTTCACCCGAGCTGAACACTGTGATTTTTATTACGAATACAGGAAAAGCAAAAAAAAAAACACTAATCAGAATCTGATGAACTCATCGTCTTAATACAAATCTCTGCTATACGAAAGTATGAACGAAACTCGAATAAAATTCAAAAATTCAAAATTCAAAATTCAAGCATTTATTTCAATTAAACCATTTACAGGCACTTTTGAATTGTCAAGGTCGGTCGGTCCAAAAAGTTGAAGCTATTTGCACGTTCCAAAGCGTAGATCTCTATGGAGAAGAACGTGCAAGAAACTCCACGGACACTCTTTTAAAAATAATAATTTTTTACAAAGATTTATTTACATCGGGTTGAAATTATACATACATGTGAGAACGATGTAAAAGACGAGCAGGATAAAAGCGTCCGGAATAAAAGAGGAACAATTCAAATAAATAATTAAAATCAACCATGGCAGCTGAGAAATGACCAGTCCCGACTGACGGCGCCCGTTCACGAACATGACGCATACGCCAGCACCATTCGGCTCAACCATTTTGAAGGGAGCCAAATGATCAAACGCATACGCCACCATCAGCTAGACTTTTGAGTGAGCATGACACTCCCAACCGCCAGGGCACATTCAAGTCAAAATCATACCTAAAACTGATAATTAAAGTTTAAGTTAAAGGTACACAGTACTCACACATGTGCTGTTAATGGCTGAAATTATACAATGCTAAGTAAGTTGATTCTACACAATGCAAATTTTTCTTACAATCTTCAGATCTTCAGCCGGTCCAACAATGTTTCCGAAATATTTACAGATTAGTTTGTGCTCCCTAGTGGCTGTGGAGCAGGACCAGCATTCAGCCAAGCATTTTTATCTTCAATATAATCCCCCAACTTATAATATGCTTGCCTGCATAGTGTGCGTTTAATACAAGACTTGAATTTCGTCTCATTTAGTTCTAATATATGGGGAGGTATCTTATCTATAAACTAATATATAAACAAATGAAGTTCGGATTACTGCTTTCCCAAATATTTTGTTTTGTTTTTCTGCGACCGGCCAGCTATTCAGCCACAGCATTTTCATCATTGTTTTTTTTTTAAGATTTGACGGTTAGTTGAAAACGATTCTCCCTAGGGCTGCAAAGTAATAGTTTCAAACCGCTCCTCAGGCAAATTCAGGTCTACTTTCCGAGTATGAGTAATGAAAAGGATTTTTTCAGCTTTAACAAAGGGCTTCATGATTATGTTGCACTTTCCACATTAACCGTGAATTAAAACAAGGTGTTGGAAACTGAATAATGTCCGGATCGTATCATTTCTAAAAATCCTCTTATACGAAGTGGGATGAATAAAAAAACCTGTATCTTTCTCTTCTCTTCTTTCTTTCTTTTTTAAAAAAATACGTTGCCCCACACTAGGAATTTCTCCTGTATCGTGGGTGCGTTTACAAACATACAAAGTCACATACAAAAACAGCCAGACCCGGAACAACTATATGTAGGTATTTGTTCCGTGCGGGAATCGAACACACGACACGCGGCGTAGCAGCCGATCGCTCAACCACTGCGCCAACCGTGTCGTATCCAAAAATAAAGGTGGATTAAGTCTATAAGTCACAATAAAGCTAATAACACAGCACCTACATAAAACTAATTTCATTCGTACGTGAAAATATTCGAATCATTTGCGGTTACACCATCCCAATTGCCTATCACATTGGTGGTATCTTAATGCTAGTCATTTGTTTTGTTTTCAATACAAAACCTTATAATTTGCTTTCAATTTAAAAACAAAAGAATAGCTTTATGTATTAAAATGGAACATTAACTTACGTCATTATTGCAGCTCGATAGCAATCGCAAGTAAGTGCTTTAATTTAAGAAAACAAAAGCTTAAAGTACTAATGGATAGTCCCGCTATAAACTTATGTTTTGAATGACTGGTTTAAAATAGTTATTATTGGTATAATCTTTCAATAACAGCCATAAGAAATTAAGAATAGACTTATGGTTTTCTTGAGTTTAAACTCCCGCGTTTGCTAAACTATGTACTGAGTATTCCATGTTTTCTTGTTAGTAAAACGATGTTGGTGGTGAATTGGGACTTTTCTACACCCTAGCCCAAATATTAGAAGGTGCGCATTAGCGCTTTGATGGTCGCGTGACTGCTCAGTGTGGGTTATTGGTTCGATTCCCAGGCCAAGCAAGAAATGTTATCGGGTGTTAACTCTTCTGCTGCAAAAGGCAATGAAAGTGCTAACTTTGAGTCGAACCTGAATATATTTGCCTTCTGTAGTTAATTGAAAAAAAAATTAAAAAAAATTGGAACCGCTACAAAATCTCAAGATGACCTTTCACCTGCCAGCTTCCACCAGCGACCTACATCTGTCATTCTTGAGCACGTAGCCAGTAGATCCTCGAGCGGCCATCTTGTTATGTGGCTTGGAACAGATCGTGATCTTGTGCCGCTCGTTAGGGACATCTGACCTCCGACAATGCCGCTCATGCAGATAAACTTGGCCTTCAATTAGTTCCGACTGGTAAGGGCGTGGAGGTAGAATGCGGTATGGAAAGTATGTCGCTTCGTTGAATTGTTTATTTAAATAGGAATAATGTTGATGTGTGATTAGTTATCTATACTAATATTATAAAGCAGAAGAGTTTGTTTGTTTGTTTGGTTGAACGCGCTAATCTCAGGAACTACTGGTTCGATTTGAAAAATTCTTTCAATTTCAGATAGCCTATATATCATCACGCTAAGACCAACAGGAGCGGAGCAGAAAAATGTTACGCAGACGACGTTGCGCGGGTCAGCTAGTTGTGATATAAACGATTGAGACACTGCAGTTGTTGTATGCAAGGTATTACAACCCGATGAAAACCGCTGTGGCCCATAGCATAACAACTATGTGTTTCTTTTGGATAAAAGGTAGCCCAACAGTGCCGCTTTCTATGAATAAATAAAAGTTTATGATCGGTTAATTGATTTTTTGATGATAGCTGTATTTCAAAGAATCACTTAAGATTAGCTCTTCATTGAGTCAGGGGGTTGTTTAAACAGGATGATGTAGTTAATGAGCCAATAGAACATTTTAGTTTAATGTTAGATACGTAATAATATTCAGAATTAAAACAGCAATGGTTTGACTGAAACATTTTTACTGATTTTAGGTTAGAAAAAATGTCCCACCTAAAACCAGTCAAAATGTACCTACACCAAAATTACCACTAAACGGTACAAAATTCTTTCTATCAACGAATTAAACGTAATGATACCGTTTTGTATGAAATTCATAATATCTCAGCGTTCGGCGTACAATGCAATAATTTAACCAAAATGGTGAGCTCTGGACACCCGAAATCATTCAAATTACAAGTAATTTTAGAGAAGGCCGCAGAGCAACTTACACTTTAGTGTAGGGCTGGCAGAACCATCAGTCTCAAAAAACTCAAACTCAAAGCATATATTTCAAACTAGCTGACCCGTGCAACGTCGTCTGCGCCACATTTTCATTAGTGCTCCGCTCCTATTTGTCTTAGCGTGATGATATATCCTATAGCCTTCCTCGATAAATGGGCTATCTAACACTGAAAGAATTTTTCAAATCGGACCAGTAGTTCCTGAGATTAGCGCATTCAACCAAACAAACAAACAAACAAACTCTTCTGCTTTATAATATTGTAATATATAATATAGTATAGAACAACCATTTTACATACACTTTTGAATTTTAAAGGTCGGTCAGTCAAAACATGAAGCTATTGCACGTTCCAAAGCGTAGTTCTCTATGGAGAAGTATGTGCAAGAAATTCCACAAAAATTCTCTAAAATCATGTGAAGTAAAACAAAAATCTTGGTAATGTTATCTTTGATTTCTGCTATATGTGAGGACAATGCAAAGAACAAGAAAGTATAATTTATATCCTTCCTTGGACATCCTTGGACATTTCACACAACGCCATATAGTCCCAAGCTAAGCAACCTAATGCTTGTGTTATGGTAACGAGATGGCTGATAAACTACTTATATACATTTCTTCAAAGTATATAAAACAGTTCAAAAGTACAGATTAAAATAAGCCAGTGGCAGGTAAGAGATGACCAGTCTCAACTGACGGCGCCCGTTCACGAACATGACGCGTGTATCAGCACCATCTACGAGTAGCTTAACCATTTTCAGTGCCAGTGAAACTGCCAGTACATACTTTGGGGATGTTGTCAGAAAATTGGGATCAAAAAAGTGTTTCATGGTTTACAGTAAGAAAGGCTTTCTGCTTTTAATACAAACAAGAAGTTATTTTTAATACTTTTATGTATCCGTAATGGTGTCTCGCGTTCGACCACAATCTCACCTGATGAACAGCGATGAAGTGTTCAACAATGCAGCACGCTTGCCTAGAAATAACCTATTCACTATAGAATTAAAGACACCCAGGTCGTAACTGATGCCAATAGCGGAGTCTGAAAACTTAGACCTGCACATAGCTAGCACCACACACACACACACACACACACACCCCCCCACACACACACATACACTATCACTCACAGACACACTGCACATACACACCCTCATTTTACTTACTTACCACAACATTGTACTTATCGCCCCTAATATTGTATTGCTTTAGTACGTCTTGACACTGTTACTCGGGGTGGGGACCTGGTATCCTATAATATAGGTTATTAACCTAGCTTAGGCACCAGTCTCTCACAATATTGTAGTGTATTTTATATAATTACTATTCAATATCTCGATGTAATCTTTAAATTTTGTGGTGAGAACATAAATGTTTTTTTTTATTACGGTTACTAAATGAGTGTCGTTGTGGCAGCCCTGGCGACTTGTGTAAGCCGTCGAAATTACATGTAATGACAGCTAGCAGCGAGATGTTTTGAATCTATTAACATTATGCCACGGGTCGCCGCCCCGACTGCCAGTGCGAGCTCACACCAGCTCACAGCTCACACTTCACACGTACCATCTTGTGAAAGGTCTCTTGGAATTTGAAGGAACGGTCCAGTTCACGTGGATAAGGTGGGAAAAACTTTGAAAACTGTTTTAATCATAATTCTAATTGCGTTATTAACACTCGGTTGCATCAGTTGCTCTCTGAGTTGTCTCATTGATGAACATTCGCGCGAGGAGCCATGTTAATAAGAAGTGCTTTAACAGGAACAGGTAAAACAATAGGAAGTGGTGACGGGCGGGCGTTTTGGGGGCTTGTCTTTTGTAAAACTTGACGTTCAAGATGTGCTGGCTCTCAGACTAATTTGAATAAATAACTTTTGAATTTTATTTCCTTTTATGATTAATGTATTTTGATAAAAGTAGTAGAAATATTTGTATCAGAAAACACGTTCTATGAAAAGTAATCCAAGGGATGCTCTAAATAAAAATATCAATTTTGTTTCAAACTAATTTGCATTCTTATCTTGCTATACATTACCTCCCGGCTAAACATTTAAGAAATCATATTTATTACAAAATAAACTATGTAAAACCACTGCGTAGGTTTTTAATTAAATCGAATGGCCTAGCCTTCAATTTATAAATGTCAATATTAACAGTTTCGAAAGATAATTAGGTATAAATTACATCTGGAGGTAAAGCAAGGATTAATTGATAGTTGGCAAGAACTTGTGGCCGTGTTGCCTGCAGGCCGCGACCGGAGCCGGGCTATATGTGGCCTTAGTGGTCTAGCCCAGTAAGTATAGCCCGGGGCTATTGGATAGCCTATTTGTGCAACGGGTACCAGATACCGTGGTAGCCGAGTTAAAACGATTCAATCTAGGGATACGGGCAATTTTCAGATTCTTGGTTATTCTGTAAAATGTATTTCCTGTGGAATAGGCTAGATTCCATCATCCGCAAATTGCAAAACTATTTAGTCCGTCAGTTAGAGTATTGAAATATAATGGACACGTATTTTTTGTTTTTGTAAGTCAATGAATATTGACAAAGATAAAACGCATCAAAACTCGGGAGTGGGGGCTCGTGACGTCACGACTCAGTAAAAATTATGCGAAGGTGTGACGTATTGAGCATTTTAAAAGCGTCGTAACTTCATCAATTTTGGTTCCCGTAACAAAAGAAAAAACACGGGTCAAATATTTTTTGATAATCTAACTGACGGACTAATTAGATTTTTTCAGGACACAAGCCTATTGTATGGTTGATTGGATATATTTCTAATACTTACAAATGATGACAACTCGACTGTGTACATACCTGAAACAAAAATGTTAAGTTGGTGATCAAAAATACAAGGAAGGTAAATTATTACAATACTTGTATCTAGTTTTAAATGATATTCTATCTCGTCAGTGAACGACCGCACAGAAACAATGTTGATCAATTATTATCAAACACAAAACGCATGACAAAAAAAAACAATAAAATTGGTTCATAAAATTCCTTCCAAGAATCTATTCCTACAGAAAAATATCAATAAATGACTTACAAGAATCGACTCATAACTGGAAAGCTAAAAGTAAACCCGTAACCCATTATTAAAGGTACCACAAGATTTCATCCCGCCAAACAACTCGGTACAAATTGCAATTAAAAACTGCACCAAACTATTATGTAGTTGCATGCCACAAAATCCGGTTCAACGCAAAATGACTAGAAAAAAATGTATCACACATCGCCCATCTATTACTGGTGATGATACACAAAGATTAACAAAACCGGCAATGAACTGTGCTCATATAGATATAGTTTATGAACTGGTATGGCATAAAAACTTGTTAGTGTAAATTTCTAGGCAGTGTAAAGGTGTCAGTGTTAATTTATAAGCTTGAGCGTAAATGGCGCGGAGATTAATATTGTCCATTGTGGGGAGGCCATGTCTCACGAAGATGATAATGCGATAGATACAGGAGCTCGTGATAATGGACGGGAGAGGTTTTAATAAGGCTGATAAATTAATTCGCGATTAAAATGATTGTGAGTACCAATCGCGACGCGAGAGTTTTATCGTGGACTGTAAATCAAGAGTGTCATTAGTGTCACTGGGGCTTTCTAAAGAATTATAATATTTTTCAGCCTGAGATAAAATGAATTGAGAGAAAAGCTTGCAATTAAAAATTAAAAGAGCATAAATGTTTTGAATAAAATACACCGCTGTATTTCATTAACACCCTTGAAACTAAACGTGACGAAAATTTTAGGAAACTGAGACAATATTTTGAAAAAATAGAAAGAAAAATTGTTTATTCTGCTCAAAGAGACACATTTTATACATTTAAAAAGTCAAACAGTAAAATGTTTTATACATTAAAAAATATATTCTTTTTTACTCTAAAACAGAAGGGAACATTAATTTGATGATTTGCTGTAAGAAACGGACATTATGACAAACTTAATTTCTAATTAGAGATTTATAAGATAGCTACAGCCTTTATTTATTCCCACTGATGTCGCCACTGTCCACTGTCCCAGCCGATCCCCGTACATATCACTCCGAGTTTTTCCCGCCAGCGCGCGCATAATTTGACACCGTCACATCTACAAGTCAATCGGTGACTATTATCATTCTTGTAACATTCATCGCACATAATAATATTATTCACGTCGACACCCGGTGATTGACGGCCATTTTTTGTGCTCATTCGACTTGTCTTTGACAGCTAAAATGAGAGCAGGATTTTTGTCTGTGGTAGGTCTGTTAACATAGAACTGATAATTATGTTGATATGGCAATTTAGTTCACGAGTAATTTTCTCCTCTGCCCGTTTTCTTAAGCAGTAACATAAATTCTTGAGAGCTAATGATTGGATTAGTTATCTAATCGAAAGCACGGGTTTTAAACGTCGCGTCGAACCGAAGGTCTATTAAATAAGTACCTAAGCTTTGCATACATCTACTTATACTAACATTATAAAGCAGAAGAGTTTGTTTGTTTGGTTGGTTGAACGCGCTAATCTCAGGAACTACTGGTACGATTTGAAAAAATATTTCAGTGTTAGATAGCCCATTATTGAGGAAGGCTATGGCCTATAGGCCATATATCATCACGCTAAGACAAATAGGAGCGGAGCATTAATGCAAAATGTGACGCAGACGAAGTTGCGCCGGTCAGCTAGGAATGTAATATTAGCTTTGGTTAAGAATGTATGCAAACTAGATCAGCCACACGGGTTGGCAGCAACGCTTGCTGTCGTCGGTTTTTGGATGGGTGACCATCTTAATATACTGGGTTTCCTCCGTGTGACACTTATTTGTAGATATTTGGCGTTTAATCAGAAACCAGGATATCTGATACCAATCATGGCAAAGTTAACGTTACCCAGTAACTGGGTGGTAGAGGTCAGAGAGGCAGTCGCTCCATGTTAAATTCTGGTACTCAGCTGCTTCCGTTTAAAATGGAAGTCAACCCCAATATACTTGGGAAAAGCCTAGGCAGCATTGATATTTGGTTAAGAATAAAAATAATAATGAAGCATATATTAAGATAAAATTGCAGAAAACCTCGAAGGTGTAACTGTTTTTTGCAATCAAATAAAAAAGAACAGGGTGTTACCTCGTTTCTTCTTTCAAAACAACTTGTTTCTAATAGAGCAATCGCCACATCTACAACCCGAAGAGTGTCTCCGATAACTTCTCAATAAAGTTCCCATCGAGACTATTGTGACTAATCTGTTGATCAACGGAATAATATCATAAATCACCACCATATTAGGGCAGCGTCATGATAAACATCTGTTTCCATTCATTATACTCACTTCACGGTTCAAAAGGTCGCCTGGACTGGTGAGGCGTGAAAAGAGCAATGACTCAAATGACTCGGCTAATTAACAAAAGTTTAAACTTGGGCTTCTTTGCATTTATCATGTTTTAGGTTATAAAGAAAATAAGACTTGAATAATTGATATTTTAAAAGGGTTTAATCCATGCCACCTTTGATGTATTTTATCAAAGCTTGTCACATATACTGTTTCTCGTTTGATTTTTGTAAGCATTAACTTAGAAAACATGTTTAATAATCAATGTTAGAGAGATTAACTTTATACTCGTATGTCATCTTAATGGGCGTGTGTCCTGAAAAAATCTAATTAGTCCGTCAGTTAGATTATCAAAAAATATTGGATCCGTGTTTTTTCTTTTATTACGAAAACCAAAATTGACGAAGTTACGACGCTTTTAAAATTATCAATACGTCACACCTTCGCATAATTTTTAGTGAGTCGTGACGTCACGAGCCCCCACCCGTAGTTTTGATGCGTTTTATCTTTGTCAATATTCATTGATTTACAAAAACAAAAAATACGTGTGCATTATTAATTTTCAATACTCTAACTGACGGACTAAATAGTTTTGCAATTTGTGGATGATGGAATCTAGCCCATTTATTAAATTAATGCATGAATTTTATAAAATGTAATCCTAAATTACTTGCTTCTTCTTTTTCCTGTCCCAGTAGGAGTTTTGGTCTCTCTTAGTGCTTCCTTACGGGTGGGTAGCTTCGTGCCAAATTTCAGCTTATTACAACCAGTTGTTTCAGCTGTGCGTTGTCTATCAGACACCCCGTCACTCAGTAACGGAAGAATTTTATGACGACACGGTTGGCGCAGTGGTTGAGCGATTGACTGCTACGCAGCATGTCACGGGTTCGATTCCCGCACGGAACAAATGGTTGTACGACCTACAAGTATTTGTTCTGATTCTGGGTGTTTTTCTATCTATAATATGTATGTATTTACAAAAAAAAAATGTATATAAGTAGTTTATCAGCCATATCATTACCATAACACAAGCATTAGGTTGCTTAGCTTGGGACTAGGTATATGGCGTTGTGTGAAATTTCCAAGGATATTATATTATTACATATTACTAGCTGACCCATACAACTTCGTCTGCGTCACATTTTCCATTAATGCTCGGCTCCTTTTAGTCTTAGCGTGATGATATGTAGCCTATATCCTTCCTCGATACATGAGCTATCTAATACTGACAGTTTTTTTTTTTTAAATCGGATTAGTAGTTGCTGAGATTACTCCCTACATACAAACTTACAAACAACTGTTACCTCTTTATAATATTAGTATAGAAGTATAGATTAGTATTGATGTTATTGATGACTGCTTACTTTCTTCTGCTCTCAATCTAAAAGAAAACCTAAACAACATCTGTTAGAATTAGAACGAATTCCAAAGTCAGGTGCTAATTATGTTGTTCCACGCGCGCCTCAAAGAGAGTCAGCACACAGAGGGGCCCGAAAGGGCCGACGCCTGCCGGAGTCGCGGGATTATTCGCAAGAGACACCGTGGCTCCGGAACACAAAGGGCAATGAAGGAACATGGATGGGTTTTAGTCAGTAGAAGTCTGACACTCCCTCCCGCTACACCCAGAGCGGGAGGAGTCATTGGATGATTTCCCATCCCTAAAAAAAAAAAAGGTGCTAATTATGTATGTGCTCGTATTGCACGTGTAATCGTGTATGTCAATTGTATGATGATTGTGTTGTATAGAGTGTAGTGCTATCACGACACGCATCACAATGAGACCACACCAGGCGCACTTATTATGGAACCGTCACGACCGCTTATTGGAATTAATACATTAGCCAATTGCGTTATCCAGACTGTTCTTCAAATGTCTGTATTCTGTAACATGTTCGCTACATTTTTAGGACAGTGGTTGTTTGTGGCAAGTTTAACCTTAAATAGCATTAAACCTACACATACTTGCTATATTATGTGTAGTGGAACATTAATTTGAGCTGGATTTGGATGGTATGAAAGTAGATATGGCTACTAAGAAGGCAACTGCTTAGATGGCGGTAGGTCTGACGCCCTCACACACGCTGTTGTCAGAGTTTCTAAAACCGCCTCAAGGGCCTCTGACATCCGGAGTCGCGGGACTGTTCGAAAGAGGTCGTGGCTCCGGAACACAAAGGGTAATGAAGGAACAAGGATGGGTTTTAGTCAGTAGAAGTCTGACACTCCCTCCCGCTTCGCCCAGAGCGGGAGGAGGCATTGGATGATTTCCCATCCCTAAAAAAAGGGCCTCTGTCATGGTTTAACGACCGCCATTTGGCGCCGGGACCAACGGCTTATAAGTGTATTCCAAAGCACGGAATCATCTTCAGACAATCAGGTGATTCAAGCCTGCAATGTTCTAGCCAAACTGGAAACAACTTTACAAAGCATGCTTCCAGTGGGAATTGAACCCACAACCACCGGGTCACAAGGCAAGCGTCTTAACCACGGAGAATTTCTGCAGCAAGAGCAGACTGATATGGTTGTAGTAACCAATGGATGGGCGAAATACGACAAGAATTTAGAGCTGCTTGTTTAGTTATTAATAACTAGCTGACCCGCGCAACTTCGCCTGCGTCACATTTCCATGAATACTCCGCTCCTATTTGTCTTAGCCTGATGATATATAGCCTATAGCCTTCCTCGATAAATGGACTATCTAACACTGAAATAATGTTTCAAATCGGACCAGTAGTTTTGGAGCCTATTCATTTCAAACAAACAAACAAATATTTACTCTTTATAGTACCTATTAATTATTATTAGTGTAGATATCTGGGCGAAACTCTATCATTTCCCACTTTGTCGCTAACAAATGTACAGTGTAAATACCAAGTCAGTGGTAACAATTCCATTGTTTATATGTACAGCAATGAAAGATTACTGATTGTATTATTGATGATGTTGTCAAGGGTAGTACACCCCTGTAGAATTCATCACTCATAGTGCACCTTATCAAGATGGCCTCCGTCACCTACCGACAGTAACTGACGGAGCTGTGACCCCATTGTTTCAAGTGAGGCTGTGTTATTTAGTTGTTAATGATTGCTGCGAACTCATCGATCGACCCACATGGGGCACGTGGGTCAGTCGTCATTAAAACTTAGTTTATGACTGGTCATGGCGGCGCGCGGCGCGGTGGCAGGGCGGTACTTCATAGGAAACGCAAGAATTATTTAGTAGGCCTAGATTTTCAGACAAGAAATACTCATTCTATTTTAGGTCTTAGGACTCGTGGAAAGGAGCAAACATTTCTTTATTTTCTTAATCGTAAAGTGAATTATTGGTTTTCATATTCTAAAACGTTATCCTGAAAGTTTTAGCACTGATAAAGTTGAGAGTTGCTCTAAATAGTATTGGGGCTTAACTTACATACATTTTCCAAATCGGTATTATCAAATAACGGTTTGGAAAATCAATGTTTGACAGTTTCTGATGATTTTTAAATGTGGTATATAATACTTTTCATATTATAAGTAACATTCAAATGATCTACAATAAATTACCGACATAACATAAAAGCTCGCGTGTTTTACAAACGCAGGAATAAAATTAAACTTGCGCCTTAGGGGCAGTGCTACAAATTGCGCAGGAGTTGGACAAAAACGTGCGCTCCATTACACGGCCGTTTTATTTCCGAATAATTGCCATGTTCACCACTGTGCGTGTTGTCTGACTGCCAGGATGAGTAACGGCTTTGCTCGAAGGTCATCACTTAAGAATGTTTTAAATAGTGGTTTGGTTGTGGTGGTGGCTAAAACCAGGAATGAAAATGAATTGTTCTTCAACAGGCGGCATCTTGTTATGCAACAGGCGGTTGTCTACATAACTTAAAAGATGTCCATTTGAAGTTCATGTTTTTGGGCACTAGTTAGCAATTTTTTTTTACTTTAGATAGGCACGCGTTTGACCACTATCTCACCTGATGGTAAGTAATGCTGCGGTTTAAGATGGAGCACGCTTGCTTAGAAGTAGGTAACCTATTCACTCTTGGCTTAAGTACTCCCAGGTTGTAGCTATCAGGAAATACAGACTCTGGCAGGGAATTTGCTGTAAGTACGCACTATGAATGTGTTCCCAGAACGTTTTGTGGGTGTGGGTGGGATATCCACACACACGCACACAACGATCAAAGCTTTTTTTGTCCTTAACTTGTGAAAATAATTCGAATCATAGTTTCATCATTATCCTGCCTAAGTTCAATATCTTGTCTAGTTTCGATCTCTTACAAAGAGGAAATAGCCATTTTTTAACACTGCTTTCATCCATTCAACGCAACCCTGCACGTGACGTGTCTGTCACCACGATGTTCTACGGTGTGCCATAGCCTTTGCATGGGAACATTCAGAACAGATAGGCAGCATAGACTCATGCAAACAACCTTATTTATAGCCTTTAAACTGCTGCCAATGCTAATCCATCGTTTTGAGCCAAATGAAGGCGTAAAGCGAATCGGCCAGGTAGCACAGCCCGCGGCTGCGGCAGCCATGCTACTAATTAGCCGAGCGGCTCCGAAGCGCGCCGAACCAACCCGATCGTATCTGCCTTGCGTGTGCGCCGATTGCCCGCAACTTTGCCCGCTTTTACTCTTTTTGCCTGTTTAGCTTGCCTGTTGGGCATCGAATTGAATTCTAAGTAGTAGGCTAATGTGAACCTATGGAATTATAAGCTGGTTTAGTTTTGTTACTCGTATCTGCCTGATTGGACCAGTGGGCTGTTTTGTGGCGTCGGGCCTATGATTTGTCTCCTTGTAATATAGGATTTTATAGCTGTTTACTAGTCAAATTAAATATCTTTCGTATCGATTTTAAAGAAGAAATTCTTTATAACTAATTTAGCAGGACGAGTAGTTATTATTCATTGGATATAAGAGGAAAACTTTCTGATATATGTCATAGCGTAACTTTGGAGAAGCCTATTCCAAGAAATTAACTGTTATATCGAGTTACTTTGATCGATTTAATAGGTAACGTCTAATACAACCGCTACAGCTACATGGCTCGCTTGTTTGTCGATTTGATCGAGCAGCTCATCCAGTACTAACGTATAGGTAGGTAGATCATCGCATATTAAGGCAGGTATAGGACAGGTATTCGAACAGTTTCCCGTTGCAATAGCGCATTACCGTGAGTTAATTATGGGCTGAGTCCATTACCGCGGTTATCTGTGGCGGCACATGTGGGCCTATTCAATAGCATCTTATCAAGTTTTTGTGTATTTTGTAATGAAAATTGAGAAAAGTTTAAGATTGTCTTTGCTTTTAAAGACTCATCCATCAAACTAATTATGTATTTCGATGAATTTTGACACAAAAATTATCACTAAGCTGTTCAATGGAAGAAAGAATAAAGAATCATGTCCAATTTTTCAGAAACCAAACAATTTTTAGGGGAAAAAGGCAGACACTTGATTGGTTGGGCCCGTCTCTGCTATCTTGAAATTTAGGAATCCCACTTGTTCCAGCAACAATAAACTATGGATCAACTCGGTTCCAGTAGCCATTGGAAATAACCATACCGCACCGATATCGCAGTTACATCGCTCCACCACCTCGTAATACGACCACTATCTGGCCACTACCATCGCTCACCAATTCGCAACGCTTGTCGCGCGCGTGATTTACGTGCGAGTTCTGACGCAACCACCCTTTTTGTCCGGGAAATTAATTTCATTTTAATTATTTATGACTCGATATTGAGTCGACTATTACAGCTCATATCGTACTTCATAGGCGTAGATATAGATATGTGATGACTTTCAAATATTTTCGATGACGTATTGTGAATTGGTGGTCTCAAATTATACATTTGATATGGTCAGATTTGAAGAGTTATGACAGCTCAGGTTTTGAGTGTGCGATAATTGAATTTGACGAGAATAGAATAACTCATATCTATCATTGAGTACCATACTATCACCACATGATTGGCGGAAGGTTTTTATAAAAAATGTGCCTAAAAGTTAATGTCAGATCCAATGAAAAATCTGTCTAAAATTCAATTTGCAATCTTATGATTTGTTGCTTGACTAGTTATTATTATACAAAATTAAATAGCTTTTGCCTAGCCTGTAACCTTCTTTAGAATCTCATATATTATTGTACAAAAATTCATTGAAATCGGTTCGACGATTTTGGCGTGAAAATGTCCCAAATAAACAAACTCTCTTTTAAATCATCATCAATAACAAAATTATGATTTGAAGGAGGTGGCTGGCAGCGAATGGATGCGGTCTGCTTAAGACCGGGTGGTGGTTGGCGCTCTTACGTTCAGCAGTGAACGGCAATTGGCTGAAATGAAGATGATGATCAATAAAATAATAATAAATCTCTTTATTTGCAGAGTTTTTTTTTGCAATTAATATACTAGTTAGCAATGACATATAAAACTATAGATATGTTGTCCGCACTCTAAAATGACAACATGAAATGAAGCCAATTGGCACATCGTGCGTAAGCACCAACCTGTCGCGCGACATTACGTTTGTTTTGATGTCAATTTCACTATTACTTATCCTGTGACGTAACTGAAGATGTATATTTATCTCCCTCTAGCAACAGGCATCCCGCCGTACGGTGACATATTTTCTTTCTCTTTCTTCATGCGTATTAGTAGCTATCTAGTATTTTCGCTGTTTTTAAGCGCCGCGATGTTGGTTAAATGACGTGTCTATATATAATACGTCATTGCTAGTTAGGATAAGGATAGATACGGGTTTTTTTACAACTTGTGTCATCTCACTAAACTATGTTACTCAGATAGTCAGATCATGAAAGCCGTTCTGACCTCACAACAATCAACATTCTCCCAAACATCCTCTCTTCACATGGCCCAGTTTACCTGCGACCACCACCATTAGCCGGGCGTACCCTGGCATTAGGCGCCATTACGCACCTCCTACAGATTTATGGCGCCCTGGTACTCTGGCACCGGATGGAATCTTATAATTGTTTCTAATATCTCTCCGATCTAGTAGAACGAGGTTTTTTGTTAAGTTGAAGGTTCAAGTTTGTACGTTTTGTTTTAAAAGTTAAACTCTGCTCTGTAATATTTTATTTAGGTACTGCTTCAAACAGTGGCAGTGGCTCGTCACAATGTTGGAAATACCCGAGATACAATTACTATCAAGAGTCTTTAGACAAAGCGCCATTCTAAAAGCGAATGCGATTTTCAAAATAAGAGAATGATTACGTGACCTTTCGATAGCGTTTGTGCCTTATACTTATACTAATATTATTATATTATTATTTATCTATAGTTAACATTATAAAGCTGAAGAGTTTGTTTGTTTAGTTGTTTGTTTGATTGAACGCGCTAATCTCAGGAACTAGTTTTCCGATTTAAAAAATTATTTCAGTGTGAGATAGTCCATTTATCGAGGAAGGCTATAGGCTATATATCATCACGCTAAGGCAAATAGGAGCGGAGCATTAATGGAAATTGTGACGCAGACGAAGTTGAGCGGGTCAGCTAGTAATCCTATAAGCATGAGTATCGTTTTGACAATCGCTTTCGACATGCTGACTGAATAATAAAAAAAAAATGTCACTTGTTTAGACCCCCAAAACATTATGTATTTCTATCCTGACAATACTTTGAATTGTAAACAATTTGTTTACTAAATACTTTCAGTCTGTGCTATCTCTCGTAGGAGCAAAGGCGTGACGTCGAGCTAATTCGCTCCGGGGACACATTGTCCCTGGAGCGAAGACCATAGTTATTTACAGCGTGGTGATTGTGCTTGACCATTCCATGCTGTTCAGCGTATCAAAAATATTAATTTCTGTTCGATAAATCAGTAGATACCTATGTATCTGTTATCTTTCTCTGCTTGCTTTGCAGTAACATGCGCATTTAATATCAGTAATTAGGAAGAAGTGGGTGCCGCGGGTGCCGCCGCGTGCCAGTCTGGACACAATATAAATAATAGTTCTCAAATAAAACAACGCATCGAAGTGGGCTGTTAATAGTATTCCTTATTAGGCGAATCCTTGCGGGCTTTCTTATGTTTAATATTTATTTATTTTATTATAATCGTGACATAAACACGAAGCTTACTAGCTTTTGGAATAATGGCTATTAAGTGCGACTACAAATATACACAGCATACACAGTTTTCGTCTTTGCTAACAAACAAAATGACAAATCGCTGAAATGACTAAATTTATTTTGACTATTTATTTTGACTGTTTAACTTAATTTTGAATTTAATATTAATCACTAAAGTTATTTTGACTTTTTACCTAATTTTTGAATTCAATGTCAATTTTTTATGTTTTGTTATTTTTTTATTTTTACTTTGTATTTTTTTTTTGTGATCCTAATTTGTACACCAGCCATGGTCAAACATGTTGGGTTAAAAAAAAATTAACACCTATATAATAAACATGTACTACTTATATGATTGTCCATGTGATTTTTGTCCATGTATATTATCTACACATGTTTTTGCAAATTTTAATCTAATCTAATCTTATCTAAATCAAAGTTTCACACATAGTAACAAAGTAAATCTGAACTGAGAAGGACACCATACGAGGGGCCCGAGTCTGCTATTACAATAGTGTCAGAATGGTCGATCACTGATTTCAAAATGGTTGATTTTGACAAGTTTGGTAATCTACTAACATAATGGTATCATAATGGCGTCATTATGACATTCCAATGATCAACCACTGACACGCGATTGAAAGAAAGCCATATGAATGGTAATCTCGTACATAATGACAGATTTAGTATTTACGAACTTCTCACTACTTCAGATTGCTTATAACACTAATAAATAATATGTAAAACTAAATATAAATAAAATATGGCATGAATAAATGCTCAAATTTAGCTCGGTTTTATAATAATGGCAATACGGCATTCCTACCGCAATTCTATTACGAGACCACTGACGTCCCAGTGACCGGCCACTGACGTGCCAGTGACCGTGCGACTTAGAATAATAACGCATAGAAGCCGCGTCTAGAACAAAACCCGAGCAAAATCGTGTGTCCACTTCATTTTCTTTGTGTGCGTGAGCCGAATGTGTCTACGTTCCTCTAACGCACACAGATATAGCTTTCAGTGATACCATTACCAAGCCGTTACCCACAAAATATGGGAAGACGCATTACTATTTTGCTATCAAGGCAAGTATTTTATGTTGTTGGGAACTGGAAAAGGTAAACATGATTTTTCATGTAATATGACATATTTTTTCGGAAGGTTTAATTCAATTTATTTCAAAATAAAAGGAAATAAATCGCATTAAGATTGAGATATTGTTCAATGCGTTTAGAATGCTTGATGGGTTATAATTATAATCAATGTTAAAACATCGGGTTTGATATGAATTAACAGTAAGTATTGTATTTTAAAATTACAAAAATGAAAAACATAAATGAAAGCAATGTGGGTATTTTTTTCCTCACAAATAGCAACACTGTGTTATGACAAGTTAGGTTATTAGAATTTTGTTTTATTTATCGATTTACGTAAAAATAGTGCATAGAATGTGAGTACTTTTTTGTGAAATGTTATTTCATCACATTTGTTTTGTTTTCCTGATGTGCTATAACATCCTTTCACGCAACAAACTGTGATTTTCAATTATTTACTCGCGAGCTGTGTTCGACGGAACGTGACCTTGAGTACTGACGGCTAAGTTTGACGGATTGAAGGATTAGGCTAAGTTTTAGTTGCCTCACTTTTTGCACTCGTACTAGGTTTCTATGCGTTATTATTCTAAGCCGTGCGATTATGAATTTAGCAGATTACGAACTTTTAGCAAAATGACAATGGCATGACAATGGGATCGTGTCGGAATGACAAATTTATAAAAATAGCAGACTCGGGCCCCTGTTCTGTTTGACTAGAAGGAAGATGATGGCAATCACAAATATGTACGTATAAGTTATTAACGATCTATAGTATTTTGGGATGATTCAATACCTACTAAGAATAATGTTAAACCGGATTACATGCAAAACAAAGGTGAATCAGACAAATAAACACAAACCCAAAACGATCATGATTACTTTTGTGAAAGCTGGTGCAACTGAGTTGAATGCACTACAAACAAAATTAAGTTTCAAACCGAGGTTGGCTACTTGTTTAAGTATTTGTACTGTATCGGGAACATAACATGATACCGAATCAATTGCTATCTTTTCTCAGAAATAATTTCAATCGAGTGTTGAGCGAGTTTATTCCTATTGAGACACAATACGCAGTAAGTGTTGCCAAGGTTCCCACACACACATTCCCAGCTCTGGAATCTCGAGCTACCCGCATTGTGGTTGTGGTAAGAGTTTCCCTAGACAACTACTGAACAATACTTACTTTATAGAAAAGGCAAGTCTAGTCGATTTATCAGAATCTTTATTTAAAAACTTTTTACAACAAAAAATACAACCGACTTCCAAAAAAAACACTACAAAGTAAAAAGTTTTTTATTTTTCACTTTTTAGTGGGGCCCCACACCTAACAACACCACTGCAAAATCGCAGAAAAGCAAAATACGCAATTTCGATTATCAAAGAATCATCTAAATAGTCAAATTCCAGGTATTTCGATTTAAAATCCAAAGTTCGTTAACGATTTTGATATGATTTAAATGGGACCAATCTGCAAGTATATCCTTTCAGATAAAACAAGAATTTTTCAAATCGGTTCATAATTGTCGGAGTTATGAGGTAACAAACATAAAAAAAAAACATACAACCGAATTGATAACCTCCTCCTTTTTGGGAAGTCGGTTAAAAACACAAGGGTTGGGTTGATAGTTCAGTTTATACCTCATCGCCATTGATAAACAAGATCTACATATGGGTTATGCTGAAGTCTCAAAACCCACCGGTCTTTAAACTAATACTGTTGAAAAGCTACATGATGCTTTTGAACAAGAAAAGATGATTGTGGGTCAACAAGCGACCCTTGAATTAAATTCGAATATTCCGTATGAAAATATGTGGTTTCTTAAAATTTCTACTCGATTCCCACTGTGTAATTACAATTTATGCAGTGAGAATGAGACGTAGAAAGTGCACGCGTGCACGCGACTGCACGCCAGCACGTCATGCTCGTCAACACGTCAGCACGCAGCGCGGCGGCGCGAGCGCAGCCAGGAGGCGCGCGCGCACATAGCCGCATAAAAATGCGCGGCATTTCCTAAAGACGGGCCTCGTTTGCGATAGAAATGTAGATGGAAGTGGAGAATATGGTGGAGTCGGCAATTCTTTATCAATTCACGTTCGTAATTTTATTTTGCAACACTGCAGAACTGGTTTCGGGTTTACCATATAAAAGAACCTTAACTCTAGAGCGCTATGGATGCTACGAGTAATATTGCACACCTTGTCTTTCTTAGTGAATATTTTTACGCTACTGTTGAACTGTAATTCACTTTTTAGTAAAAAAAATAACTTTAATACTGTCATTTGCTATCGTGAGATATTCCGACGTTCACTGTAAGTAAGTCCATTTTTATCACCGCTTTAAAAACTGACGCAGATTCATCCGATGGATGCCCTTTTTTAAGCATTTATTTTTTGAGGAGCCTTCCAGATGAACTGTATATCTTAGAAGAAGATCCTCTCCAAATATACCACATCATCTCAATAATGCTATTCCATCGCCCATCATTCCACGTCTATCACTTCAACGCGTCGACGTAGGTACGTTTGAATGACAGCGCGATGTGGCTACGACGGGAAGCAAACCTGCACCCACCGGACAGCATACCCGCGCTGATCTTAAAGGTAAATTACAAAAACTTGTTTATGCGCTGCACAAGCGTGTATGTGGCGTGGCCTTAGATTTATTAGTGGGTAACTTGGGTGAGTGACAGCTAGGACACAAGGTATTGTTTCTACGAAAGAGCAAGAAATACGCGCTACCTGAACGGCTGTGAGAAAGAATAAAGATAACAATTTCATTATCAGATCTGCAAAAATCATCAGTTTCACTTCTAAAGGGATTTTTAAAGGGATCCAATTAATCTTTCCACAAAGGGTACTCGCTAAAATGTGACAACACACTTGTCCAAGATGGAGTTCTCAGTGTACTTTTAGCTGTACTGTATTGGGTAGGATGGGTAAGAGCGTTCGCCTTAAATAGAGCGTAGAGACAAGATTCTAAAATGACAACATAAGCCTTACGGAAACACTTTTTTATTTTATGTTTTCTATGGCAGTGCAGAATTGGTTCAGCTCACGTTTTTTATTACAAAACGCCAAAGTGCAGACTTCTTACTACCCGTTCTCAACTCTGCCCTTGTCCCATGTTACTTGGAGTCCATGTGACACGTTTACTTCTTCCATGTTGTCCCGTCAACTGTCTGCAATAAAATTGTTCCCTTATTTCAGAAATAGCGGCATTAACCTCAAAATCTTACAACTTACACCCGACAACATACGATCAACTCTATTTTCACTTTCAAATTGGCAACTATAGGAATTAATATTTCGATTGGCTTGCGAGGCAGGCTACTAACTTAACAGGCCGGGCGGTGCTTAAGAAGACGGGCCAAAGCGCGCGGTATCGGATCGAAACCTAATCCTGTGCAGCAGGCATGCGCGGGAGTTTCACTCGCCGTTTACATACATAATCATACATTAGTAGATGCTATGGACTTACACACGTACGGTCAGGGCTGGCAATGTTGATTTATTGAAAACTAGCTGACCCGCGCAACTTCGTCTGCGCCACATTTTCCATTAATGCTTGGCTTCTTTTAGTCTTAGCGTGATGATATGTAGCCTATAGCCTTCCTCGATAAATGGGCTATCTAATACTGAAAGAATTTTTCAAATCGGACAATAGTTCCTGAGATTACCCCTACATACAAACTTACAAACAAATGTTATCTCTTTATAATATTAATAGTATAGATATCATAACTATTAAGCTGCGCTATGGATTCTAGCTTCTTCTAGTGATTTTACTCATGTGGCCTGTGGTACACTAAAGGACCCGTGCAGTTTCAGGAATAAAACTGGCCTAGTGCGTGTAAAGGATTCGATCGAATCTCATTTTTGTACATGTTACCCATGGACTTTTTATAGGTTTCCATTATTTTATTTATTTTCTATTTTCCCCTTTTTACCTTCTATCTGCAATGTTTTCAAAATTTTAGACTGAGTAGTTTCGGAAAGAGAAAACCGTCTGTAACAGACAGGCAGAAAAGGAACCGAGTGACCCTAAAAGGGTTCCGGTTCCGTTTTTCCATATAGAGGTTCGGAATCCCAAAAACTAACATACAGCACTCAACGATAGCGAAGCAGTTTACCTTTCTTAAGTGAAAGAATTTCGTTACAATAACTGAAATTTAAAACGAGGAATCAAAGATCAGTGGTCAACCCTACCTCCACGCAATCGATAGCTAGAAACATCTCGCTTGTCCTTGTACGGGGCTGGGCAGGTAATTAAGGATTATTTCATTTGCACATACACCAGTACCCGTACATAACGTCCTACATAGGGTGCCTAGTGCCTAGGTGCCTACCGCGCAAGGGAGAATGTTCACCTAATTGTAACCTAACATGGAGGACGGGGACTTGTTCCGGCGAGATTACTGCTTTTAATTAGGGTTTGAGATTCGTTAAAATATCGGTTTGGTGTGAAATTGTTAGTGGTATGGGCCATGTTGAGTTGTGTCTAATTTGGTATTTGTTTGTCATTGACAGAGTTAATAATGTTGAAATCGGGTGGCGACTTGTTTGATGTGAATAGGTTATGTCTAGGCAAGCGTGATCCATCTAAGACCGCATCATCGCTTACCATCATGTCATGTGTCATGGTGAGATAGTGGTCAAACGCGTGAGTTAAGGAACCCCAACCTACCAATATTAGCTTTGTCAGACAATAAGTATTTACTAGATTATTATTTCTCAATTTCCCCACTGCGCGATCAGCATTTATAATTATCTAGAACATGCGTCAATCTGATCACGCTGTGGATGTACTACGTTAGCAATTAAGTTAGTATATAAGATCAATATCTTGTTAGATGAATTAATTACTGTTTCGCTGTAACTCTGTCGGAATAAAGTTATTTTTTAACACTTCCGTTGTCGCTTACTTAATTGGCGCAGCCGGTAGGATCTCTGTAGTCAGTTTGCCGTGTATACAATTCTACGTGGAGTAGCCGACGTCCGTGTCTACGGTTTAGCAGAGATAGCCGAACAAATAAATTCATTAAGGAGCCACTTCGAGTTACGGAAGAGGACCAGCCACAGCAGTAATTCAGGGAGCATGGAGCTAGCTGCGGAATTGTGAGTAAATCTTTTTCACCTTCCTCTCAGCTCTTCCATCTATATCCCAACCTTGTAATAGTCTATGTGTTTGTGTATTATTAGGGATTGGACAACGCCGTAATAATATTTGCATAGATTTTAAACGTACTAATATTTTAGAATAGTGATAGTTTAGTAGCACATTAGTGTGATTTTTTTTTCTCTCCGCGTTTGTTTCTTTCATAACTTTTCACAATGGAAAACGTAACCCGTGTCCCACAGGAATTGGTTAACATCATACCAATATTCAGCGGCGACACTAGAATGTTGCCTTTATTTATAAAAAAAAGTGAATACATTTTGTCTACGTTCTTAGGAACCGCAGCCCAAAATGAATATTTATTTCATGTAGTAACTAGTAGGTTATCAGGCGAAGCAGCCAGTTTGGTAGGCGAAAGAGAAGCTATAGGTACGTGGGACGAGCTGAAGAAGTTGTTAAACCAACACTTCGGTGATCCACGCACAGAGGATTGTTTAGCAATGGAATTAGAATCGTGTAGAATAAATAAGGGTGAAAGTTATTTAGATTTTTGCCATAGAATACAGCGGATGAGAAGTGTTTTATTTGCTAAAATATCAGAAACTATCATTGATGAATCTCTACGTAAGGCAAAGCAAATCATTTATAGTAACAGAGCGATGAATGCTTTCTTGTTTAATTTACCGCCATTTTTAGTTAGATTAGTTCGTTTGCGCGACGTCACAACGTTAGAGGATGCATTAAAAATAGTTTTAGAAGAACAAAACTTCCAGGCAGTCTATGAGTCGAAAACAAACGACAGACGTAATTTTAGCAGAAATAACAGACCCAATTTGCCTAATAACCAAAATGCAATTGAATCTAATAATCAAAAAAAAGATTCACATAGCATATCAAGTACTACCGAATAGTGCTACAAACAGCACATCTACACCGAACAATTCGCATCAGCCCAGACATTATAAACAACATAATAATATTCAAAGAAACCAAGACAATTTTAATCGTACAAACAACAATAATGCGTCACCGCAGTCAAGTAGGTCATTTGTTCCGATTGCACAACCGAACCAACAGTTCGCGGCACATGCACCGAGCACGCCGTCTTTTGCAGCGCAAGCATCTACGTCGGGTGCGAATACTGATGTCACCATGCGTACTGCAAGGTCGCGACGTGTTAATTACATAAATAATTCTAATAATAATGAACAGAGTTCAAGTTATTCGTACAATGAGTGCCAAGAATTTTCTCCTGAAGAACCCGGGGCGGGAAATTTTTGCATAACGGCCTCTACCCTAGAGAACGAATAAAAATAAATTGTAATAAACGCTTAAATTTACCACATATAGTTATACCAGAATTAAAGGCAGTTTTTATGATAGATACGGGGAGTGTTAGATCGTTTATAAGCCCGTATATAGCGAATAAATATTTTAAAAATTATCTACAATATGAACCCTTCGAAGTTGTTAGCACTCACGCATCGAGTGTTCATAGTGAAACGGCTATTATTCCATTACCGGTTACCTTTGGAAGTCAAGAGTTCCATAAGTTTTATGTCTATGGTGTCGACGATAGGTATGATGGGTTAATAGGTAGCAATTTGCTGAAGCAATTACAGGCAAAGATTAATATGGAAAATCAGATATTACATTTAAAAAATACTGATATTCCTATCATATATTCACCGCCTATGAGAGAGGTATATAATCTACCATCTCGTAGTGAACTTAGAGTAAGACTCCCAGTCAACTTACTGAACGGGGAAGCTGTGTTAGATTTTAAGCAATTTACGGAAGGGATTCGAATGCCCGCCGCATTAGTTACGTGTATTGAAGGCTATGCAACAACTGTTATTCAGAATTATAGCCATGAAAATAGAAAATTAGTAGTTACGGGACCTTTTCAAGTGGAACCATACATACAGGACCCATCTGTTAGTGTTCATTTCATAGATATTAATATAGAAGTGGACAGCTTGCTAACAGAGAATTTAGACAAATTGCAGTTAAATCATATGAATTCAGAAGAACGAACGGTTATGGAGGGACTTTGTAAAGAATACAAAGATATATTTTATTGTGAAAATATTCCGTTAACCTTCACAAATCAGGTTAAACATAGAATAAGAACAAAAAATGAAGACCCAATAAACATTAAGGCACATAGATTGCCACCTATTCAAACAAAAGAGATCAGTAGTCAAGTCGAGAAAATGTTAAGGGATAACATTATCCAGGAATCTCATTCTCCCTGGAGTGCTCCCGTACATTTAGTGCCGAAAAAATTAGACGCGTCAGGCCAACAAAAATGGAGGATGGTAGTTGACTATAGACGGCTCAATGAAATCACAATTGATGATAAATACCCTTTGCCCAACATTAACGATTTATTCGACATGCTAGGTAATAGTACATACTTTACGACCCTCGATTTAGCTAGCGGGTGCCATCAATTAGAGGTTCAGGAGGAAGATAGAGCTAAAACTGCGTTTAGCACACCTTCAGGTCATTATGAATTTAACAGAATGCCGTTTGGGTTAAAGACCGCACCCGCAAATTTTCAGCGAGCGATGGATAACGTCTTACGAGGCCTTCAAGGCTTACATTGCTTAGTATATCTCGATGACGTCATTATTTTTTCTAAAAGCTTGCCTGAACATGTAGAAAAACTTAGGGCAGTTTTTGACCGCTTCCGTCAAACAAATTTAAAAGTTCAATTAGATAAGTCTCACTTTCTTAGAAAGGAAGTACTCTACCTAGGGCATACTATTACAAGTGAAGGTTTGAAACCAAATAATGATAAAATAGACGCTATTCTTAGGTATCCTATACCGGAAACGGTTACACAGATTAAAAGCTTTTTAGGACTAATCGGTTATTATAGGAAATTTATCAAAGATTTTGCCAAAATAACTAGACCATTAACAGCTTGTTTAAAGAAAGGTCGCAAAATTGTAATTAATGGGTAATATAAAGAATGTTTTGAGACATGTAAAAAGCTTTTAACAAATGCACCTTTGTTACAATTTCCTGACTTTAGTAAAACTTTTATTTTAACCACGGATGCATCCAATTTTGCGATTGGGGCTGTATTGTCACAAGGAACGATAGGCTCAGATAAGCCTGTAGCCTATGCTAGTAGAACCTTGAGTGACACAGAAGTAAAATATAGCACTATCGAGAAGGAACTCTTAGCCATAATATGGGCAGTTAAGCACTTTCGACCGTATTTGTATGGTAATAAGTTTACCATATTTACAGACCATAGACCATTAGCTTGGCTGTATTCATTGAAAGAGCCCAATAGTAAACTCACGCGATGGCGGTTAAGGTTAGAAGAGTACGATTTCGAAATAAAATATAAGAAAGGCCCTCAAAACACGAATGCAGATGCTTTATCTAGGATTAAGATTAATGCAATTGACGACGATTTAGATTCAATATTCGTAAATATAGGAGATAGGCAGGAACGTATACAAAAAATTATAGAAAGCGAATTGCAAGACCCCGAAACTCCAATAGAAACGATAGAACTTTCGGATTCTGATGATGGGGTCACTGCCAACTCAGTTTCAAATAGAGAACACGAAGGCATTCCTAGTTTAAACGAAGCTGTCGATACTAAACCAAAACAGATTTTAATTCATGCATGGTTTAAAAATAAATTAGACGTAAAAGATATTTCAAATAATAAACAAAAAATTCTCGAAGTTCACTTACCGAAAAATAACGATATATTAGTTAAAGACTTTTTGAAAGAGTATATTGATCCAAAACATAAGTACTTTATATACTTCGAACACCCATCTTTTAGAAAAACTTTTTCAAACATGGTAATTAAGTTATTTAAAAAGGATTCAGTTAAGTTAACCGAGTGTACAGAAAGAGTTATAAATTTGACAGGATCTGAAGAAGATCAAAAAGAAGTTATTTTAAAATACCACGACGGGAAAACATGTCATAGAGGTATTAAAGAAACTTTAACCAAACTTAAAAGACATTATTGGTGGGCAAACATGAAAGAGACAGTCACGGCAATCATAAATGCTTGCGAAACATGTAAACGCATGAAATATGATAGAAAGCCGATTAAACCCCACATTCAGTTAACACAAACCCAGGATGCCCCTTTTCAGGAAGCTTTTATGGATTTATTATATATTGAAGGGAAATATTATTTAACTATAGTGGATGCATTTAGTAAGATAGCACAAGCCATAGAGGTACCGAATAGGAGTACACCAGAGATAGTTAGGGCATTGATTAAATATTTCAGCAGGTATGGTCTGCCTAGGAAAATTAGTTGCGATTCCGGTACAGAATTCAACAATACTTTGATTAAAGAAATGTTAAGCTTTTACAAAATTGAACTTCATATTGGGACGCCAAATAATCCCAGTTCAATGGCAATAGTAGAAAGGTTTCATTCTACCATTATTGAGATTTATCGTATAGCAAAATACGATAAAAACGATTTAGATGCAGCATCAGTTATGACTTATGCCATCATGGCTTATAACAACACCATACATTCAGCAACAGATTTTACGCCTTTTGAACTAGTATTTGGTCACACTTATTCCGAAAATGTATTTAACGTGGATAGAGAGAAGAACTTAACTCAGAAATTATTGTTAGATCATAGAAAACGCCTTAAAATACTCTATGAATTCATAACAGAAAAATTAGAATCCGATAAAATTAAAATAATTAATAAAAAAGGTGGCGAAACGACACCGATACTCGAACCAGACGATAATATTTACATGAAAGACACTAGGATTAGAAAAGCTAAAGAAAAACCTCGATATGAAAAAGCGAAAGTAATAGGTGAAGTTGAAAGAAATATAGTCCCAGTAGAAGTAAAGAAAAGGAAAACTAGAGTAGCCTTAAAAAATGTAAAACGTCCTCCACAGAGCGTGCCTGGTACTTCTGGTGCTAGTGGTGTCAACACTCACGCTGGACCTCCAAAACCTCGGTCAGAATCCGGGGATAGCAGCGATAAAGCGGGGAGTAGCAGTGAAGAGGAATAGTTATTGGACAATATACAAAATTGTAGATTTAGAATCATTACACTTACAAATAGATAATAATATTCGGGATTTTATTAACTTGAAAATTAAAATTAAGGAAAATAGTCTTAGTAACGAAACTATAGGAATAGAAAGCCAAATAGAATATCTTATTAAACTAACTAAGGATAGATTTTTTCAAATCTTACCTTTCCATTATAGAAACAAAAGAGCTTTGTTTAATCCATTAGGCTCACTTGTAAAAGCTATCACAGGAAATTTGGATGAAGACGATGCAATTAAATATGATAGAGAAATCCAAATGATACAGAACAAAGAGCATGTGGTCGAACGTAAAGTATCATCAATGCAAAAAGCTTTTGATAAATTAGTAAATGACTCTGAAATAATAAATTCAAATATTAAAAACTTGGGTTTACATACCAATGAAATGGAAAAATTAGTTGAACATGAGTTCAGGTTTAACAAACTTTTCCAAATATTAAATACTATGTATCAAATTTTTAATAACTTTCGAACCTGTTACGAAAACATACAAGAGATTGAAACGGCAATAGCCTTTAGCAAACTGAATACATTGCACCAATCCATTATAAATAGTACAGAATTATATAATACGTTAGAAGTCATTGCTAAACATGCTAGAACAATATACCCAGTAAACAAACATAATTTAATAAAATTAGAACGTAATATCATACTTAAATCATATATAAATAACAACAAGTTAGTTTTTGTTTTAGAAGTTCCCCTAATAAAAAACGAAACATATAATTATTACAAGGTTATACCCATCCCTATATTCCATTCTCCAAATACCTTTACAATAATACCCAAATATCCTTACCTGATGGTGAATAGATTGAAATACATGCCCGTGGTAAGCCCATGTACTGAGATTGAAAATGGAAAATTCCTTTGCGCTGAAACTAATTTAGCCCAGTTTCCAACCGAGACCTGCATTGAACAAATAATGCTGATGAAGAACAACTACAAAAACTGCATACAGAACCATATTGAAATAGAAAAAACTAAGATACAGAAAATAACCGACAACCAATGGTTGGTTTACTCAGAGGAAAATCTCATCATCACCGAGAATTGCAATACAGAAATCCTGAAGTACACTATCCTTGGGACCTACATCGTGACACCTGGCCAACAATGCGAGACACAAATAGGCGAAGTCATCATTGCCGCCACCACAAACACTACAGTTTCCAGTCTCCAGCTGCCATTGATCCAGATGCCAGACCTATAACAGGACATCCAGAGAAGATCAAAGAAAGTGGATCTAAGAAATGTGGACTTCAGTGATGTGAAAGAAGTGTTACAAAGTGCAAAATTTAGTGAAATAGACGATACGACACAAACAGTGACAATAGAAATTAGTATATGGACCATCTTAGAGTATGTGGTTATTGTAATAGCAATAGTTATCTTTATAATGTATAAATTTCAGTTCATAAACTTTTGTCGAAATTCTCCGAAACCGTCTGCGACACCTTCGGATAATTTCTCTCTTAGGGAGGGAGGAGTTAAGGAACCCCAACCTACCAATATTAGCTTTGTCAGACAATAAGTATTTACTAGATTATTATTTCTCAATTTCCCCACTGCGCGATCAGCATTTATAATTATCTAGAACATGCGTCAATCTGATCACGCTGTGGATGTACTACGTTAGCAATTAAGTTAGTATATAAGATCAATATCTTGTTAGATGAATTAATTACTGTTTCGCTGTAACTCTGTCGGAATAAAGTTATTTTTTAACACTTCCGTTGTCGCTTACTTAATTCGTGCCTATCAAAAATAATGAAATAATTGTGTACTGCATAATTCATATCCTACGTTAAATAATGTTTTGTTTTTATGATAGAGGCTTTTGTGCATTATACGTACATAGACCTACTCGTACCTACATAATTCGTCGTTAGTTGGTAAGTTGACTTCAAACAAAGGCTTGGGCCTACTATGTGTAAATAAAATAATTTGAATCTCTTTAAACAATTTCATTTATCTACCATCTTATGATACAAACAGGTTATCATTCTACGTTCTTACCTACCAACTTGTCGGTATATTTAAAGAATTTACTTATATCCAGCGCAATTATACTCCCAAAAAAGTATTAAGTAGATCGACTTCTATCGCCCAAAGCTAGACATCGCCATGTTTGGTTCTAATGATTTGTCGAACGAGTTCCTACGCGAGGCTAACGAATCACCAGCACATTTAACTTTAGTGTGAGCCGAGAAATCAATTTTGTAATTGATTATCCGCGTCAATGGCATAAATAGTTACCTACCTATATTTAAATAGACACTTTTTTGTGCCATTTGTCATTTGGCTACTGGACAGACTGGCTTTGGTTTGAATAAATTTTGGAGACAAAAAGTTTGTTGTATATTGTTCTTGACCTGGATACTTTCATATCTGCTTACCTCTCACAGGAAGTTATCCGGGGTCCCAACTCCCAGTAATGAGTAATTTAATGCTGATGTGAAACTATGCAAAAAGATTTAATAAATAAGTAGGCGACATTTTTATTTGTTTGTTTTCATAAGCTAAACGGGAATCGAACTGCACGGTTAGACTCATGTAGTTCTCCATCTTCAACATTCCTGAATTGGAATAGATATGAAACTTATTGAATATTCAAAGCTGGAGGGCCATTAATTCTGGGTGAGCAAAGCATTCCGGTACTTTTAAAACCGATTCGCTGTACAAGAATTTGCATTCTACAAAGCTTTGATAATAACATTTTACGACGCCACCGCTCCTGCGGCCGATAGCAGAACTAAAACGAACAAAACTCCGACTCCCGATCACAGATGGCGTTATTTCAAATAACTGCGCTAACCCTTAACGGGATCGAATTAAAAGTAATAGCGTGCAATGGGATTCCGTCCATATTTTCATTTATTATCGTTTTTGCTGCTTTCTCGCTTCGGTTTCGCAATAACAGTGCGAAACCGGCCATTTTGTGAGCAATAATAATTAGAGTCCATTGTTATTGTACATTTAATTTGAGTTAGCGTGTTAAATGCAATGAGCGAACCACCGGGGATTATTGTTAATTTCTCAATTATTATAATGAGCGTCGTTATGAGTCGTATGTCATAACTAAAAATAAATGCAAATGGGTTATTTATTTAAATGATATTATGGGTGTGAACAAGAGAATTTATGGGAACGGGCACTTAATAACACTTAAAGTTGATTATTAATTGTGGATTTGTAGGTGTGATCGACCAGGACATCCAGACGAACAGGCTGAAATCTGGATTACAAAGTAAGTACCAATCATTGTTCCCATGACGTATGTAAAAAACTTTTTACAAAAAAAATACAACCTACTTCCAACTAAAAAAACCGAAGTATAAAGTTATTTTTTACTTTGTAGTGTTTTTTTATTTGGAATTCGGTTGTATTTTTTGTGTACCTCCCTAAGTTTTTTTTCACTTTTTAGTGGTAGCCCACACTTAAGAGCTTGTATTCCGTCCACTAGCGCCGCCAATTCAGTGCACTACAGAGCGGTTTTTTATCTACGTGTCTTAAATTTACCACAAATAATAAAAAACGATTGGCGGCGCTAGTGGACGGAATACACGCTCTTAAAAACACTGCTGCAAAATCGCAGGAAAGCAAAATACGCAATTTCGTTTACTTTGGATGACAAAACCATCATCCAAGTTAACGAATACCAGCTATTTATATTTAAAATCCAAACTACCTAACCGATTTTGATAAAATTTTAATGGGACCAATCGAGAAGTACCTATATCCTTTCAGATAAAACAGATTTTTCCAAATCGGTTCATAAATGACCGAGTTATAAGGTACCAAACATAAAAAAGCAACCGAATTGAAAACCTCCTCCTTTTTAAGAAGTCGGTTTAAAATACATAAATAGGCTTTAGTACCTACATACCTATCTACCTAACCTTTAATCTGACATTAAATATCATTCAACTTCTTAAAATAATACTGTTTTTTCCTTTCTCACAGTATGATACAGAAATGACAATAATCTAGTTCAACACTCAAGAAATAATAACTTAATTTTAAAAAATAATACGCGCCACAATGACTTAAAATTGTTCAATCTTCTGTAGTTTACTATAGTTTAAGCCAAAGGAATTACGATCTTATTTCTATAGCGTAAAGATATCATTAATAACTAATGTTTTCAGTGATTCCGGGCCACACAATTATTGTGTATTCTAAATCAAGAAATGTCTCGGTAAACGCAACCGGAGACATTTTGAAGTAATTTTCTAGTGATGCCAAAAAAGACAATTGAATCCAGGAAATGCGTGTGGTATGGTATTTGAAACTTTCATATAGGTACCTACTCAGATTGTGTAAGATTTTCAATCTCTTTCAATATCAAAGCATTATTTTATCTAAATAAATTACTTTATTGTCTCCACCTCTAGGTCAATGTGATTTGAAGTCTCTCATCTATAATTTTATTGATACTTGATAGATAGGCACTACTAGGAATCAATTAAGTAAAATTATATCAACGCAATTAATAAAGTATTTATGTTTTCTATTTATTTTACGTAATAACTATCCTTACAAAAGCAGCTTACCTTCATGTAGGGCAACCGATTTCAAAGTAATAATTACTAATTCACCATTTGGGACAGATTCGTGCAACTTTATGCGGACGTAGCGCACTGGAATGTCGTAAAATCGAAGCAGTTCATGAATTTATAATGTATTGTACAACTTGGATCATGCATAACCACCAGCGGTGTTATTTATGGACAAATGAATACATTATCTCTAGTGATGTTGTGCGCCTGATAGTTTCGGTTGTGTGGCTAGAAGATTTGTTGCTATAACTTTTCAAACAGGCGCTCCGATTTTTCAAAGAATCAAATTGATTTATTTTGGTTTTTACTTAGAATAATATTAAGGACTATGTATTAAGGCCACATATCAATCCTCGGACCTTTTAAATAAACCCTTTTCGGCCTTATATTATCGTTAAAGTTTGTAATATTTTTAAAACGTATTTTAATTGACTTACAAATCCTTCACACCACTTAATATAACAGCAATTTTACCTGGAACAAAATAAAAGCTACATTAGCATTACAGTATAACGATTTAATCCGGCATGTGTTCAATTATCAACGTAACACGGTGTTCAGTATCTAATTGAGTCGTAAAGTCGAAATCTTTCGTCGACATTGACTTGATTAACGACACGGACTTCTATGAACTAGGTACCGTGTTTGGAGTAGAAGTAAATTTCTACTTTACATTTAATTTACTGTTTTATTGATTTGTGAAATAGTTCCAGAAAAGGCAGAACTGTTTTAGGGTTCCATACCCAGAGGGTGAACAACGGAACCCTGTTACTAAGCCTCCGCTGTCCGTCCGTCTGTCTGTCTAAAAAAGAATTAGTGAAATCCGACCAGCCGTTCTCGAGTTTTAGCGAGACTATAACGAACAGCAATTCAGTTTTAGGGTTCCGTAGCCAAATGGCTTCAAACGAAACCCTTATAGATTCGTCATGTCTGTCTGTCTGTCTGTCCGTCCGTATGTCACAGCCACTTTTTTCCGAAACTATAAGAACTATGCTGTTGAAACTTAGTAAGTAGATGTAACCGCATTAATTTCACACAAAAATAGAAAAAAAAACAATTAATTTTGGGGGTCCCCATACTTAGAACTGAAACTCAATTTTTTTTTTCATCGAACCCATACGTTAAATAATAATATTAATTAAAATAATATTATTTGAACCATTCAAAATATATTTTTTATTTATCGATAGGCCTTTAAAAATGATATTGACGTTTCTAATAATTTTTTTTCTAAACTGAATAGTTTGCGCGAGAGACACTTCCAAAGTTGTAAAATGTGTTCCTCCCTGTAACTATAATAAAATAAGAATGATAAAACTGAAAAAAATATATGATGTACGCCATTTAATCTTCCACCGAAAATTGGTTTGAACGACATCTAGTACCTAAGTAGTTTTTTTTAATACGTCATAAATCGTAAACCGCAACTTTTGCTTATAATATATACCTACAGGTTTGTACGGAACCCTCGGTGCGCGAGTCCGACTCGCACTTGTTATATATGAGAAGACGACTAGCTGTCCTCCGCGGCTTCGCTCCCGTCAACTGCATTTTTTTTTTTTTGCTTTTAAACCTAAAACCTTCCCTGTATTCTGGCGAACTAAACAAAAAAAGAATTAAAAAATCGGCCCAGCCGTTCTCGAGTTTTTGCGAGACTAACGAACAGCAATTCATTTTTATATAATATATAGATAGATATATTAATTAGCAGCAAAATGTACAACTAGCGGACGGCTGCTAATATGGACGCAAACTGCGTTAAACAGTTTAGCAGTATGCAAAATAGATGCAACAGTTAGCATATTATCTGTTTTGTACCCGCCGTTGGTCACATTATAGTAAACCGTGTTTTGTAAGTACCCTGAACATTGCTGAAATATGAAAAGATATATACTTAACTTGTGCCGAAGAAGAGTTGAGCGTTTGAAATATCACGTTATTTTTAACAGCTTAGAAACACTAATATTCTTTCAGAAAGGCTGGGAGCAGTTAAAAAATTGATTAACTATTCTTCAAGTGAAATTGCTTGTGATGACTCATGATTAGCTTAATGAAAGTATATCATAGTAAATTAGTCCTATAATACATGAGTTTACGATCTATCAACGTCATCTGTGACCTTATTTGATATTGTTTGTCCCCACACAATAGGTTCGGGACTCCTCGCCTTCACTCGGGTCTCCTGGCCTTCATTCAGGGCTAACTCGAGCGCTCCCTTGAGTAATATGCTGCTCTATTAACCCCCCGCAGTAGCTGTCTGTCTGTGACTCAACCCTCTTCCATTAACGTAGCTTGCTCAATAACAAACCACTTGTAATTGATACCTATTCCTTGTTTACCGACTTAAAAAAGATGTTAAGATGAAATGAAATAAAATATCAGTATTAACAAGACCTGGTGCAGCTGTTACGTCCTAATTTAAAATGTGAATAGGTTTTGGGGGCCGAGTCACCCGCGTCCGTAGGAGTACCCTTCAGCAAATCCCTACACGTGGTCCCCGGGTGGTGCTAAACAGGTGACACTAACCGCCTCCGTGGTCTAGTGGTTAAACAACCTGATTCAAACCCAGAGGTCCCGGGTTCGATTCCCAGCGGTGCAAATTTTTGCTCGGTTTGGTTGGTGGTAGGACTTGTTCTAAGTCCGCTTGGCAAGCTACCACCATCATGTCTAAGTCTGTCGCCATAACAACAATGTTAACAGCATTGTTGTGTTCCGGCAGTTAGAGGTATGATAGCCAGTTCCTCTGTGTAAGAGGATTCCGGGTGAAACTCGCTTCCATCTTCGGCCTAATCATCACATTCCCTCAGGTGAGATTTGGGCCAAGAGTTTACCCGTTTTGCATAAAAAAAAAGAATAGGTTACACCACGATTCGATTCAGAACAGGGATTGTCGATGTGGGCAACAAAATATCTGCCAGGTTGAGGTGAAATTAGGCGGGTCACATATGTAGGATGGATCAAGAATGCGCCAGAGTCGATACGCAGTGGGAGCCAGAGGCCGGGCGTCGTCGTCGAGGAAGGCCTAGGAAACGCTGTCGTGACGATTTGGAGGCGTTCATGATAAATTGGTCGGGGAAGGCAATACAATGGAAGAATATGGGGAGACCTTTCACCAGCAGTGGGACAGTATAGTTTGGTAAAAAAAATGTAACTGTAATCGGTGATATTTTTATTTTATTTTCATCTTCGGAGAATATGTAAATACTTAGCTACTATGGCAGTATGTTATGTGATTATTCATTGCACTTCTTTGTATCAATTTTTTTATTATGTGAGTAAAGCCAACTGAAATGAAAAACATATGCTGGTAAAGTAAATCTCTTGGAACTCAAAACAATGGAAAACGGTAAACAAGCAAAACAAAGGATGTAAACATCAAATTCTTAGAGTCGGCGACATAGCGCGACGCAGCCACGACCGCGGTCAGTCGCTTGACTTAGTAACGTGCATACCTCGCCACAGCCGCACATAGTGACAATACTTCTAAATAGTGCTAATATAGTGAAAATCAATATCCTTACTCTTAATAATAAACAATCATAAAGTTTTGTTAGTAATGAAGCAGTAGACACTAATAACGATGGTTACAGAAATGATAAACACACTACAAAGTCTAGTTACCATAAAAAAATTGTGACAAAGTTGACGACGTCGTAAGACTAAAACATATGAATATACTAATGGAATTGAGCCTCCCAACGGACTGTGAATTATTGTCAAGCTCTCAAAACACAACTGATCAAAATTCCTCCTATCGAAGTACCTTCGAGCTTCATAGGAGATAATGCGCGCGTTCCCTCCAATTTGATAGCCGGCCACCCTGCAGAATATGAGGGTGCAATGAGTGTCAACGCCACTGACGAATTATGCAAGATATGTGACGGACGCATCGAGTGTGCTCCGACAGCTATCCTGCTGATATCCCTGGTGCACACTCTGTATGGCCACATAGGGCCTGAGCCTGACTACTTCGGCAAGAACAAGAGGTTCATTCTCGCACAGGTAGAGGAAGAAGAGAAGGATCCATACGCGCGCTTCGATAGGTTTTCTGAAGAGCATAGCAAGAGGACCGAAGGCGTGCATTACGATGGTTTTTATGATTTCATCGTGGTAGGAGGAGGAACGGCCGGCTGTGTGCTAGCTAGCAGGTTATCGGAGAACAGGAAATGGAAGGTAAAGAGTTCCTATGTAATTAGTTTATAGTACTTGTCTCTATGTGTATTTAGCAATGTTTTTGAGACATTCAAGCTATAATATAAAAATTAAAATTGATATGGTGACCCATCATCATCTTCATAATTTCATTCTAAAAAGTCTTCTACTAAACATATAAATAGACCTCCCCAAAGCATCACCTCATCGTTCAGTCCAGAGATACAACTCTGTGCTAAACACATATTTTTGTACCTGACTGAGTATTTCCTAGTCTCTATGTAACTGCTTGTGAAAGTGTTTTTTCTTCCTTAAGTCTTGGGATCTATTCTACTCGTAGTGTTGGTTTTCCAGTAGGTACATGTAGTTTTAGCCAGTTTAAAAAACACAGATTTTGATTCTAGGTGCTGATGATTGAGGCTGGTCCTGAAGAACCAAAGATGGCGCTAATTCCAGGGCTCACGAGCGAGTTCAGGGGTTCAAACATAGATTGGCAGTATACCATGAGGCCAAAAAAGGGGTGAGATTCAGTCCACAAGGGTCGGGATCTGTCAAGAGATTGACTTTTGGAAGACTAGTTTTTCACTAGTAAATATAATAATATTAAGTCCCCTTCATGGTCCTTTCGTCCTTTGATGTATTTAGTAAATATTTCCAAGTTTTTTAGACCAGATTCCTAAAAAACAATCTGTCGACAGATCCTGATAAAGCAACTGTAGTTTTTATCAATCATATAGTTCTATCACGTTACAGGTTCTGTCAGAATCGAGGTGAGAAAGGCTGCGAGGTAGTCCAGGGCCGTGTCCTAGGAGGCACCTCCTCTATCAACGATATGGCCTACATAAGGGGAAGCCCAGCTGACTACGACGAGTGGGCCATCATCGGGAACGAGGGCTGGTCTTACAATGAGGTCCTGCCTTACTTCAAATATTCAGAAGGAAATTACGATAAGGATATATCAAAGAACAAGTTTTTTCATTCGACACAGGGCCCGCTTGACGTTGGCCGGTATCCTCACGTTGATGATAATGTGGACATTTTACTGAGTGCGTTGAATGAAATAGGATACAACTACACTGATGTTAACGGTAGACATCAGCTAGGGTTCATGAGAATACAGACGATGTCATACTTTGGTGAAAGAGTTAGTGCATTTACAGCTTTCATTGAACCTATTAGGAAATTAAGATCCAATTTAGAAATAGTGTCAGAAGCCTTAGTTACTAAGATACTCTTCGACAGTAACAGAGAGACGATAACTGCTCTTGGTGTAGAATATATCAAAAATGGTACAAGAGTTAAAGTGAGAGCTACAAAGGAAGTTATATTAAGTGCCGGAGCGATAAATAGTCCCAAGTTACTGATGCAATCTGGAATAGGACCTAAAGAGTATTTAGAATATTTAGATCTTAAAGTGATCTATGATTTACCAGTTGGTGGAAACTTTCACGATCACGTGTCAGTTTGCTTGCCTGTTATAAAACTTACAAAGACATCCACAACATCTAAGTTCCCCGAAAAACTAAAGGATATCACAACTTATTACTCTAAAGGAATCGGACCCTTATCAGCAAACTTTCAAGTTGTAGCATTTTTAGAAACCACAATATCAGAGATTTTAGGAACGCCTGATATTGAGGTGAGATTCAAAGGTCACGACTCAAATATGTATTATGACAAGATTGAAATGTGTGTATCGTTATTGACTCCCAAGAGTCGTGGTCAAGTAGTCTTGAATGCAACAGATCCAATTTTTGGAAAACCGTTGGTTTACCCCAATTTTTTAAAAGATCCATCCGATGAAAAGAAATTACTGGAAGGAATTCAGGAAATTGTGAAACTATTTGACACAGACGTTTTCAAGAATGCAGAGTATGCGTTTGATCCTCGCAACATACTGAATAATGAGTGCAAAGATCATGACCGAGTATCCGAAGATTTTTGGTTATGTATCATCAAGCATTTCTCTACTCCTCTGCACAACTACGTTGGGACGTGCAAGATGGGCACATCTAAAGATCCAGATTCAGTTGTAGATAAGAACTTGAGAGTTTTCGGAGTAAACAATTTGCGAGTCGTGGATGCGTCAATCATGCCAAAAATAACCCGCGGGTCGACAGCGGCACCGGTTATAATGATAGCTGAAAAAGCCAGTGATATAATAAAAACGAATTGGTATTAACACAATATTTTATTTACCTAAACTATTTATCGTCACCGCCTGTTGTAATAATGACCATTATTTTCTTTCCAGTCTTTTATGATCATTTTAGCTCCTTTCTCTGCTATCATCATCGTTGGAGCGAAGATACCACCTCTAGCATGTGTAGGCATTACTGAAGCATCAATAATTCGAAGACCTTCAATCCCATGTACCCGCAATTGGTAATCAACAACAGAGTTGGTGCTGTTTTCCCCCATTCTACAAGTTCCTACAGGATTACTCATAGCTTTAGTGTAATGTCTAGCTATACAATTCCACTGATCTCTGTTACTCAGTCTGTCGCAAGGGAAGAGGTCTAATGGTGCAAACTTTATATCAGTTTTCTTAAACTCTTTCGTGTCAAGTAGTTGTAGTGCTATATCAATACTATCGACAAGAGTGTCTAAATCTTCGGTTTCCTTCAGAAAGTTCGCTTGGACCACTGGTCGACCATATTTAGGGTTCCTTTTATTTAGCATAACTTTTCCTCTGCTTTTAGGTCTTAATAATACAGGATTGATATTAACTAAATTATAATACGACAGAGGCAGGTTCGTTTCCTCTGCCGCGTGCACGCTTACGTTAGTCAGCATAAATTTATCGCTTCTAATAAAATTACCTTCTAAAGCGAGCTCCACATCGGGAGCGTTAAAGTTCTCGTAAAGTTGTATGAAGGCTGACACTTGCGCGATGCCTCTAGAAGCTAGCGGTCCGTTGCGGCTTTGAAACCATGTTTTAAAATCGTTGATAACTTCGGCTTCAGTGACGGCAGGCACGTCGTTCAACACGAATGCAAGACCACCAATGGTCACCTGATCTTGATAGTTGTGTCCTACCGGGAGATCGACTATCGGTGTGATATTATGTTTCTTTACATCAGCTTTGGGGCCAATGCCGGACAGATGTAGTAGCCTGACGTTGTTGATAGCGCCTGCTGCTAAAATAATTTCTCTTTTAGCATACGCTGGGCGTTCTTTTCCTTTCTCTGTTTCATAAATTACGCCATCTACATTTTTTTCTTGTTTATCGATGACTATTCTTGTTACATATGCTCCGGTTACCACTTGAAGGTTTTTCCTATGTCTCACTGGTTTGAGGAAGGCGCTGTTGGTACTCAACCTGGTGTTGTTGGATATGGCGAATTGGTTGTTGACGACTGCTTCCTGGATATTGGTATTTACGTCGAGGTTGCGAAGGCCCATTTCCGTGAAGGCAGCGGTGAAGATCTCCATGTACCTGTCGGCGTGTTTGAAGCGTTGCACGTGCATCTCCCCCCCTCGGGAGTGGTAGTGCGAGTTCATCAGCACGTCGTAGTCACCTTCAAACAGAAACCAATGTAAGATTCGCGGAACTATGATTTATTAAATATGTAATTTGACTCTTTCAATTCTGTAACAGACCAAACACATGGTCCGTTTTTAGGGCGTGTGATAATTAAGTGAGTGAGATAAAATTAATTGCTTTAATCAAACACTCCAATTACACATTACAGTACATTGTAACTCTTATGACAATATAATGTTGGTACTCTAAGAATACCTATGTTACGATTACAATATTATGTAGGCGTATGCGGATTCACCTGTATAAAACCTGGAAACTAGTCATGTAATGATTAGTAGATTTCTGCAAACTAATGCATCAGGTGACATGTATTGTCCGGAAATACATTCTCAAAATTTTCGTAACTATCATTCGATTTTCTACCTAACTTTTAATTGGTATTAAATCTAAATATAGTCATACATATCAAAACTCAGCTTATCTAGCAGGAAAATGCCAGATTGCGTATCAGCTCCGGATCAATTAGGTTCAAAATAAGAGTTTAGGAAAAAACATTCCAGAAATACAATTTTCAATTTAAAACGATGCTACAAATTATTATAAGTAATTTTTGTATCATAAAAGTTATTAAATTAATAGAGTTCTAACAAAAAATAAAACCTAATGCAAATTATTATCATCGCCGATAATACCTACATACAGGAACGTTTCTAACTCGTTACCTGTTAATAATATTTTTGTGTTACAATATTATAAATCCCTCCTGTGAAATAATTGGGATAACGAATACAGACCTACCTAATATTTAATTTTATTTTATTAAAAAGTCAATGTATCAAATATCAATCGATAGTTAAAACATTAATGTTATGTACTAAGTATTTATTAGGTACTAGCTGTCCCACGCGTCTTCGCTCCCGTCAACTGCAACTTTCTTATTTTTTTGCTTTCATAAGAACCTTCTCCTAACAGGAACAGACACATCAAAAAAAGAAATTAGCGAAATCGGCCCAGCCACTCACGCGTGTTGCGATGGCCTAGGGAAATAGGGATTCATTTATAAATATATAGACTAGATGATGACCCCGGCTTCGCCCGCTTGACAAATATATACGAAAACTTTCCTCGAAAACCACTCTATCCATTGGTGAAAACAGCATAAAGACCGGTGCAGTAGTTTTTGAGTTTAACAACGAACAGACAGACAGACGCGGTGGAGGACTTTTTTATAACATGAAGTGATAATAAGTAGATAGATTATACAAAATAATTTTTGTAAGCACAAAATATTTAGTCAAGCATCGTATGTCTTCGCCAACGACACGATCTACTCGTATGCGTTGAAATCGTTGAACTGTCAAGACGATAAGAGGTAAAAAAGAGACAAACAGACGGACAGACACACAGAGACACTTTTCAAAGTTTTAGTTTACAAATGAATGAGTAATAAGTGTATACAAACAGAAAAGAGATGAAGCTGGCACAGGAGCGTGGGGATACAAGTCACAAGAAATGAGAGGGGTTGTCGGTCTGTGGGTGATGATGATGATGTACAGTAGATGCAGGGTTTAACCCCTACAACCTCACAAACTCACAAATTTTACCTCTTTATAATAGATTATGTTATACTAAAGTAATATAGTATACTAGCTGACCCGCGCAACTTCGTCTGCGTCACATTTTCGATTACTGCTCCGCTCCTATTTGTCTTAGCGTGATGATATATAGCCTATAGCCTTCCTCGATAAATGGGCTATCTAACACTGAAAGAATTTTTCAAATCGGACCAGTAGTTCCAGAGATTAGCGCGTTCAACCAAACAAACAAACAAACTCTTATGCTTTATCTATACTAATATTATAAAGCAGAAGAGTTTGTTTGTTTGCGGAGCAGTAATGGAAAATGTGACGCAGACGAAGTTGCGCGGGCCAGCTAGTAATATTATATACAGGGAAATTGAAAATACCCGAAACCTCTTAGGCAGTGAAAGTACACATGATTATAAGCAACTTTTGTTTTGGTAAAACTCCAAAATCTCGAAAAAAATATCAGCTGTTTGATACAAAATGCAGTATTTAGCCAATGAAAATGTATGAAACAGCTGATATTTTTTTCGAGATTTCGGAGTTTTACCAAAACAAAAGTTGCTTATAATCATGTGTACTTTCACTGCCTAAGAGGTTTCGGGTATTTTTTCAATTTCCCTGTATAGTATAATAGTAATAACTAAATATTAGTATATTAGCATAGATACGCTACTCGATTGTTGCTTAAATAATAAGTATAATTGGCACTCAGTTAATAACTCACCATTATCCTCAATGCTTTTAAAATGCTCAATAACGCTATCGAACTTCCAGTCCAGGGAGGCGAGGGCCCCCGTGCTGTGCCACCCATCATAGTCGGCCTTGGAGCCCCTGGTGTACTTCATGTCGTTGGTGACGCTGGAGCCTCCCAGTACCTTGCCCGTCTTCACCTCGCAGCTGCCTCCTGGCCGGGACAGGCAGGAGTAGCCGTTTCGTTCGGTTCTGTAGTTCCAAAGGATGGGGCGGTACTCCTTGGTGGGGACTCCTGGGATGTCATAGTCGATGTTTTCGTCGACGCCTGCTTCTAGTAAAAGAACCTGGAATTTGGGGTGTTGAGTCCAGGATTATTGTTGACCATGGATTGACAGAAAAACTTGTTTATGGTACCTATATTGTTGGCGGATTGAAAAGGGCGAGGAGCTAGATAAAGACAGAGTTTTTTCTTTCGGAAAAATGTAAAGCGCACAATTATCTCATGCATGTAGAATTTGCTATACGGTCTACTTTATTTGTGAGTTTTACAAATTGTTTTCCTATTCTATTCCCTATTTTACCAACGTTCGCAACATAAGCGCGTCTGTGAGAATAGATTAATGGATGGATATTTTCTATGATGCTCTTTCACGTTTGATGCAACTTAAAAAGAATGCTAGTGACTAGTACTAGTAACCTTTTCCCAACAGTATTGGGGTCGGCTTCCAGTCAAACCCGATTTAGCTGAATACCAGTATTTTCCGTAGAGCTTCTGCCTACCAGACCTCCACAACCCGTTAACTGAATAACACGGTACTTCTTGGCAAGATTGCTGTCAGATTTACTGGCTTTTGACAATCCGTAACAGCTGCCAAAGATCTACAAATGACAGCCGGGCCAACGGCTTAACGTGCTTTCCGAGGCACGGAGGAAACTCGGTAGGTATGTTAAGATGGTCACCCATCCACAGACCAACCTTGACAAGCGTTGCTTAACCTGGAAGATCGACCTGTGCGGCTGTTAATGTTTAGCCACGAGCTTCTAGTACTTTATACGATATATTACTAGTAATGTAGCTTAAACATTAGAAAAACATTTAGGTAAGCTACCTATAGTTTACAAAGGAGGGAAGCAATTATATGTTTCCACGGCTAAGACGCTGCTAATACCTAGGTAAATGTACGGTCCACTTATTAATTATATTAAGTAGGTAGATAATGTAGATATACCAAGCAAGTACCAAGGTCCTTTTGAAAATAACCAATTTGTTAGAAGATAGAAAATCTATAATAGCGGGTTCATAATAATTATAAAATTGAACACAATATTTAGGCCGCAAGGTAAGCTGAGCTAAGTTAGCAGACAAGGAGCTGTGTTCGCTTAGCTTAGCTCGCACAGCTGAGGTCATTTTCATACTTGTGTGCTGATACAGAGTTCTACAAACAGCTCAAATGAGTGGGTTCAATACAATCACCTACCGATTAGAGGAAAACCACAATTAAATATTTAGTTAGATTATTTTAATAATGTACATTGTTTTTTAATAAAACAAACATTTTAGCTATCGGTGTCTGACAATGTGTTTGGTCAGGATCTGGAATGCCCGCAACCTACCCAAACTATAACAATCGGGCAATCCCCAAAATACGTTGAACAATCGCAGGATATTCCGATAGCAAAAAATAACAATGGTCATTATTTGTATTAAATATGTATATATAACACAACTGATTAGCAGGTTCTAAAAATCAACTCTCTATAGTGATTTAATCTTTTGCGTGTCTTACGTTACATTTTTGTTAATCACTTTTATCTTTTGGTTATATTTTTTTAAAATGAGACTGGAGTCTCGAGTGAATAAGTTTCTTTAAAGCAGGTGGACGGTGAGCTCATTTACCCACTTAGCTGAACTGGGAACCTTCAAGATCTAAGTGAATGTGTTACTTCTAGGCAAGCTTGTATCAGGTGAAGTAATACTTAAGGGTGGTTCCTGAAATACTATGAAATTATAAGCACCAAAGGACTTCAAAATCAAAACTAACCCCCGAAATTCCTACAAGAACAGGTAAAAACGGAATATGCGCGCACAAATTACTATTACATATTTATTACCTATATCTATAACTAACTATAAGAATAAACTATTCAGCTGAATCCGGCTGAAGAATTTGACTGGAAGTCGACCCCAATATAGTTGGGAAAAGGCTAGGCAGATGATGATCTATTACTAGTTTGACATAACCCAAGTGAGGTAAGTAACAACAAGAAAAACGCGCATAATTACCTAACATCAGGTGAGAGTTCACAGGAGTCAAAGAAAACGAGAACGTTCCAAGGTTACCTTCCAGTCAGAGATAGCAGACAGCCTGTTTGCCAGAACGCACCCTGCTGTGCCTCCTCCGATGATAATGAAGTCAAACACGCTGTTCCTCAGGTCTCTCTCATCTGCCTTCGTCCTGGTCGCCTTGGAGAACAGGTCAGCTTCAGTGGACGTTGCCAAGAGCAGCATACACGTCGGCAATACCTTACTGTGGATGGAGCGGGTCAGATAATGACTAGCACAACGTCAAGTCTGTTCCGTCACCAAAAATGAAGTCCTACGGTGAGATGCCATCGTACCAATACGCATAAGTACGCACAAAACGTTTTGAAAGAATGTAGTTCTGCGTACAGCTAAGGACTGCAATTCAATGCCTGTGAGTGGATGTGGATCTGGGTCTCTTTAAGCCAAGAGTGAATACTCATGAATAGGTTACTTCTCGGCAACCTTGTTCCATCGACATCGTCAACAACATTTTCACTTACTATCAGATGATATCGTGATTGAAACAAGGTTTCGCGAGTAGTTTACCACAGCAGGTATCCTTGTTTGGCTGTCCTTAACTTGACATTTCGTAGTTTAAATAATTTTCAATTTTCTTCTTTAGCTTCAAAATATTCTAAACAAGAGGGATCTCGATGTCTAAACACAATAAAGTTATTAAACAAAAAAGACTGTTGCTGGCAGCTTTCTTCAATTTAGCTAAAACCCTTGAAAACTTTAAACAAAACCCATATTTTCTGATTAATTGGACAATCTCAATATGAATGAAATAAGGAAAATTTGCTATAATTGAATGGGCCATGTCAGTCGTATCACAAAGGTCATGTGTTTTAGTATTCTGTGTAGGTAAGTGTGGACCGAAAATAATAAAGATAAGGCGCTAATGAACTCACAGAATTTTACGATTTTATAGTAATGATTAGTTATTAATTATTCTTGAAGTATATTTAGCAAGCGGAAGAATCGTGTTGGTGAGAACTGACCTCAACTGTTAAACTCCGGGTAACACCGCAGTTACTTGAACTGCTTCAAATTACATCAGTTCCGGTTATCATTAAACTTGCATTAGGCAACTGTTTTACGAATCGAATAGAAATCTAATTGTTTCTAGCATTTTAAAAAGTGGAACGAGGAAGTGGAAGATTTTCAAGAGAAAATTATAGAAAACCAATGGGTATTCTCATCCATTTTTGACAGTTTACGACTGAGATGCGTATGCAAACGTTACTTGAAAGTTAGTAGAATTATTGGCATGGAGGCTAAGCGGGAAACCTTTGCCCAGGAGTGGGTCCGAATAGGTTAAAAAAAATTGGCAGTAAAATGATCAAGGCTTAGTGGCTTGGCTGATAGATAACACTGATAGCTGAATGTTCACATGTTCACATGTTCGACGACAGTACATCTCACCACCGTAATAAACAATTATTGATAATGTGCTGCCATCTATACTAATATTATAAAGCTGAAGAGTTTGTTTGCTTGAACGCGAGAATCTCAGGAACTGCTGGTCCGATTTGGAAAATTCTTTCAGTGTTAGATAGCCCATTTAATTTTATCGAGGAAGGCTACAAGTTGTATCTCATCACGCTAAGACAAATAGGAGCGGAGCATTTAAGGAAAATGTGACGCAGTCGAAGTTGCGCGGGTCAGCTAGTGTAAACATATTTTTCATTCCGTACCCGATAGGTAACAAACGGAACCCCATTGCTAAGGCTCTGCTGTCCATCCCTCTTTTCGGGTTTCATCAAATGAACCGTTATAGGTTGTAATATACCCAAAACGATTTTCAATTTAATGGCCCCAAAAACAACAAATAATATAAAATTGATATAAATGAGGGTCACATGACGGGTTACTTAGGGTACAGAGCCCATCGTATACGAGTCTTGTCGCACTTGGCCTGGTTGTAACTACAATAAATTCTGGCCATCATCTGGATCTCATCATGAAAAAAATGCAAAACCAGGGAATATACATATGTATGATCCGAGAAGAGTAAACCATTCAATAGGAAAACTTTCAGCGAATATTCGAATGTGCATTTAAAGATTATTTTTCAGACTGTTATGTTCATTCTTCAGATAGATTTTCACTGCACTGGAAACCGCCACATAAATTTAAATAACGATGAGGTCGTATGCATAGTGGCGCGCAATTTAGGGCGCTACGCAGACGACGGAATCTGCAAAGCGATGAGATGAAGTGTTCAAATGTTATTTGTGTGCCACCTGAGGTTCTGGACAAAAGAGCAAGGCAAAGTTGCTGTTGTTATATGTTTATAAATTTTCCGAAATTTGCGATTCGCCGAAATGTGCGCATAACTGCGTAACGACTGTCCCAAATTGTATAATTCTTTTATATGTGTTTGTGATTGTTAGGGCGAAGTTTGTATGAAAGAAAATTTTGAAAAAAAGATCCAGGCAAAGCCGGGATGGGCCACTAATAAAATTGTTAAGTCAGTTTTTCTTTTTAACTTTGAACAATAGGAATTTCTCCTGTATCGTGGGTGCGTTTACAAACATAGTACAATGCCACATACAAAAACAGACAGAGCCGGAACGACTATCTGTAGGCCATAAAAATATTTGTACCGTGCGGGAATCGAACCCGCGATACACAGCGGAGCAGCCAATCGCTCAACCACTGCGTCAACCGTTTCCTCTTTTTTAGTGACTCCGGCTCACACTGGACAGGTTTTTATCAATTTTATCGCTGTAAAATGTCACTTTGTCTATGCCTTTTGCATCTGCGCTCCCAGTTGTGCCTCAGAATGACCAGGATAACATTCGACCACCTTTCACTACATCAGCGAGTAAAACACGACGACAACGAACACACACACTATACACCCTCACACCAACTAACTTCATAGCCATAAGCCAACACAGCGAAAACACCATTTCACCACAAGAACACCACTCAAGAAGCCCACCTCAAAAATCTCAGCTTCATCTTCAAAAACCACGTACTACCAGCTCGGTTGGCCAATCCTGAGTGGAAGTACGGCGGCGCTGCGCGTGCGCACGCATCCTCACTTTCGCCACCGGCTGCAGGGAAACCGTGGCCTTCTCCGCAGCCCCTGACACTGAGCTCATGACGTAGCATGTGCTACTTGGGGGGTTCCTGTCTGAAGCAATAGCCAGTTCCTTGTTTTCACTTGTAGCTAGTGTTTTCTAATTAATTGTTATTAATAGAACGTGGATACGTACTTGCTGGTTTAGTCCTGATGGAGTTGAAAGTGTTGATGTATGGGGCTGGTTCCAAAATGAGCCAATATAGATTACGCTAACATAATTATACGGCACTTGACCCTAAATATATTCATTATTAAAAAAAAACTCATTATTATTAAAAAAAAATATCTCTTTATTCCAGAAGGAGCTAGTGGCTAAATAATAACAGTAGCACGGGTCGATCTTTACGGTTAAGCAACGCTTGCCAAGGTTGGTCTGTGGATGGGTAAACATTTTAACATACCAAGTTTCCTCCATGCCTCGGAAAGCACGTTAAACTGTTGGTCCCGGCTGTCATTTGTAGATCTTTGCCAGTCAGATTTACTGGCAATTCGTAAAATTTCCAGTAAATCTGACTCCAGTCTTACCAAGAAGTTCCGTGTTACACAGTTAATAGATTGTGGAGGTCTGGTAGGCGGTTTGACTGGAAGCCGACCCCAATGTAGTTGGGAAAAGTCCAGAATGAGAATCAGGGTCAAGTGCCCATCTCTATTGGCACTTGACCCTTAATAAGTTGACACTATGTTCTACTAATCATATACATAATATTACATGTTTATACTAATTGAGGGAAATAAAATCGATTCTGAAATCTTTTCCTTAATCATACATAATTTTAAAATGTTTAAATACTAATTGACAAAAATAAAATCGATTCTGAAATCTTTTTCCTTAATCGATCAAACCATCATTAACTTAGTTACCTACCTATTGATGGGGTTAAGGCTTACATCAAATTAATTGAACGACCCAATTTCGTAAAACTATTTTATTTGCTGAATTATTGTTAAAATGACCATTCACTCTGGCCTGAGTATGTACATACCTAGGACTAGGAAAAATTGCAGATGTAAAGTCACAAGTGTTAGGGATCTCTTAGAAATGATAGTAAGTTATAGGTTTAATCGTATAAGCGTTAGAAATAATTTTAGAAGTCAGTATATTTATCCACTCACGGTTTAAAAAAAATACTTAAATGTGATACTTAATTAGTGAATTCATTGATTTTTGTTTTAATCCTGGCAACACTGACTTGCCCGCCACCACGTTGCGCCTTTCTACCAAGCGGTGGAAGGGGAAGCGTGAGCGCAGATGCGCAACGGACAAGCGAGGCTAGGTATAGAGTACTGTCTGAAATAAATTAAGGTATGTACACCGTTTTAATAACCAGTAATGCAAGTAACCTTTTAACGATACCAATATTGTGGTTAGCAGTATACCTTTATTTTTAATAACAATAAATGTCTGAGAATCAATTTGGAATTTCCTTTCACAAGACAGAAAATCTTACAACAGTCTTGCCAAGAAGCAGTATCTGTACTGGTCTTTGCAGGTCAAACAGGCATACTGGTACTCAGCGGCATCCCGTTAGGCAGAAAGCTGACCCCAGTATTTTGGGAAAGACTAGGCAGATTCATTATAGTGTCATCCTTGTTTTTTAAGCACGGCGTTGAGCACTTTTCTTGGGATGGGTATAAAATGTTAAACTCTCGCCAGGACACGTGTCCTGATCGAAAAATCGTAAGACTTCAAGACACGTGACCTGGTCAAAAATTCGTAAGATGGATGATTCAAAAATGCACAACGTTAATGTTCAAGTTTTCACTTCTACCGGCACTCCCGGAGTGCAAACCGTTTTTTATGTATCATATGCATTTTAATGCTTAGAATAATAACGCATAGAAACCTAGTACGAGTGCAAAAAGTGAGGCAACTAAAACTTAGCCTAATCCGTCAAACTTAGCCACCAGGCCGTCAGTACTCAATGTCACGTTCCGTCGAACACAGCTCGCGAGTAAATAATTGAAAATGACAGTTTGTTGCGTGAAAGGATGTTATAGCACATCAGGAAAACAAAAAAATGTGATAAAACAACATTTCACAAATAAGTACTCACATTCTATGCACTATTTTTATGTAAATCGATAAATAAAACAAAATTCTAATAACCTAACTTGTCATAACACAGTGTTGCTATTTGTGGGGAAAAAATACCCACATTGCTTTCATTCATGTTTTTCATTTTTGTAATTTTAAAATACAATACTTACTGTGAATTCATATCAAACCCGATTTTTTAACATTGTTTATAATTATAACCCATCAAGCATTCTAAACGCATTGAACAATATGTCATTCTTTATGCGATTTATTTCCTTTTATTTTGAAATAAATTGAATTATACCTTCCGAAAAAATATGTCATATTACATGAAACATCATGTTTACCTTTTCCAGTTCCCAACAACATAAAATACTTGCCTTGATAGTAAAATAGTAATGCGTCTTCCCATATTTTGTGGGTAACGGCTTATTAATGGTATCACTGAAAGCTATATCTGTGTGCGTTAGAGGAACGTAGACACATTCGGCTCACGCACACAAAGAAAATGAAGTGGACACACGATTTTGCTCGGGTTTTGTTCTAGACGCGGCTTCTATGCGTTATTATTCTAAGTTTTAATGGCGTTTGTTTAATTTTCCATCAGTTAAACATTTGGGGGAAGGTTAACTGGTGGAAAATTTCTAACTAATTAAGTATGCCTTTGCTCACTTGTATGCGTGAATTAGATATTAAATAAATAATATAATATGTAGGTATGTTGGTAACAGCATTATTTATGGCTGTCCGTCACGAAGCGAAGGTCTCAAACCATTTACTTTTAATCATCCACACGCTTGGCATGTAAAGTACAGGGTGTTTCAGAAATACAGGGTCATATTTTAGGGTTAAGGTCTGATATACATTAAAAAGAAATAGCAGAAAAAAAAGTACATTAGGTAATTACACTTCCTTGACAGTCGGGTAAAAAAAACGGACATTCCAAAAGAAATACTTTACAAGTTCGATGCCGTAGGTGGCATCAAAACTGTGATTGAACTAAAATAAAAGTCACAAAGTCTGCGAAGCAGTCATGCTAGCGAAGGAGGTGGCGGAGCGGGAGAGGAGACCCTCTCGTCCCGGCCGCCGTGGTAGACGCCGCTGGCGTCGGGGGCCACCACCTGGGGCCCGAGTCTGCTATTTTTATAGATTTGTCATTCCGACACGATCCCATTGTCATGCATTTGTCATTTTGCTAAAAGTTCGTAATCTGCTAAATTCATAATCGCACGTCAGTGGCCGGTCAGTGGCACGTCAATGGTCTCGTAATAGAATTGCGGTAGGAATGCCGTATTGCCATTATTATAAAACCGAGCTAAGTTTGAGCATCTATTCATGCCAGATTTTACTGTGCCGTCCGTCCGTCTAGTGACGGCAGGCCGTGTCGACGGCGCGTTAGTGTTCCACGCGCGCCTCAAAGAGAGTCAGCACACAGAGGGGCCCGAAAGGGCCGACGCCTGCCGGAGTCGCGGGATTATTCGCAAGAGACACCGTGGCTCCGGAACACAAAGGGCAATGAAGGAACATGGATGGGTTTTAGTCAGTAGAAGTCTGACACTCCCTCCCGCTACACCCAGAGCGGGAGGAGTCATTGGATGATTTCCCATCCCTAAAAAAAAAGACCATTGTAACTATGTAGGTACGTACGCAGAACACACACAATATCGCAATACTTGTAGCAGTTTATATGAAAGTACCATGCGTACCGGAACAGCACTACCTGTCTATAAATCAGCTGGTGTTGCAATCTGTTCGCGCTTCAGCTTCACTCGGTAGACACTCAGCAGAAGTTCCACTTTAAGTATAACACCACTAAAATGGCTAATTAATTGAAGATTTTGTTTATTAAACTTGTTTGACATGAACGAGCGTGGCAGTTGAGAGCTTGTCATGCTCACACAAACGTCTCGCTGATGGTGGCGCGTGTGTTGGATCATTTGGTTCCCTTCAAAATGGTTGAGCTAGATGGTGCTGATACACGCGTCATGTTCGTGAACGGGCGCCGTCAGTTGAGACTGGTCATCTCTTACCTGCCACTGGCTTATTTTATAATCTGTACTTTTTGAATTGTTTTATATACTTTCTTGTTCTTTGCATTGTCCTCACATATAGAAGCGATCAAAGATAATGTTACCATGATTTTTGTATTAAGTACATCAATTGATTTAAAAGAGTGTCCGTGGAGTTTCTTGCGCGTTCTTCTCCATAGAGATCTACGCTTTGGAACGTGCAAATAGCTTCATCTTTTTTTTGGACCGACCGACCTTGACAATTCAAAAGTGCCTGTAAATGGTCTAATTGAAATAAATGATTGAGTTTGAGTTTGAGTTTGAGTTTTGAGTTTGGCTACGTACCAAATCGCCATTTTGGATTTTCCTACAAAGTTGCAAGGCACATATGATACAAAGCGCACTCGATAAGTTTGCGCACGGTTGAAATCGGAACTAAACGTGTTAAATTCAGTACTCTTTATAATGTTCCCACACCATTTAAGTTAAAGAAATAATTGATTACTTTAATATTACAAAAATGTTACAGGATAACTTAAAATTAAAAAATCTCGACACAATGTCACATTACTTTGTTTATTTAAGTGTTCTCGACGTATCATTTACAGCTTGAACCGATCTGGATAAAATTTTGCAGAGATAGATTATATACAGCATACATTAGGAATAATTTTCGACATATACACTCCTTTTGCTTCGTTGTTACTCATACATCTGAGGGTTAAATATACCAATTTTTAAACAATGTTTATTTGCGTGTCTCTCGCTATCTGTCAAAACACGGGCGTAGCCGCTCGCAAAAACAAGTAGAAAATACTTTAAATCCGTTTAGTACCTAAAACTAAACCGCACAATCCTGTAGGTATTAACTAACTATCGCAAATTCTCAATATTCACGTCCTTATCGCTCAGTTGTTTATTTTCCTCGTTCTCGCATGCCAATTAATATCGTTTCATTAAATCAATAATGCAGGTATTTTCCGTAGATATTTGTTGAACATAATCACAAGTTATCATCATTTCTGTCAATTGCTGTCTGCTGCTGAACGTAAGTCTCCCCCGGAGAGCGCCAACCACTCCGGTCCTGAGCAGTCTGCATCCATCAACTGCCAGCCTTCAAAAAAATAAATAAATCATCGGTCCATCGCAGCGCACGCGCAGAGCGTCCCACACTACGTTTGGCCATACGCGGTCTCCACTCTAACACATTTCTGCTCCATCGCAAGTTATTTATTTATTTATTTATAGATTAAAATAATAGATAGACAAATACAAGGGTGATCCTCTATCAAAAGACGTAGGGTTCCGTACATAGGTACCAGTGTAAACGGGTATTTGTATTTGGAATTACGGAACCCTTAAAAGTTAATCCATTTCATTCTTGTAATCTGTTTTGTTGACTTCACGAAGGAGCTAGTTGTGTGTTAGACATAACAAGCCCCTTCATCTATCAAAGACTTGGCAAGTAATCGCAGGTCAGTCGCGAATGTTCCACTAAAGCCATGTCGTGTTTATGACACAGTTCCCTCAGGAAACACAGCATATCCTCTTAACCTAATTAGCTACCAGCATGATACAGGGTGTGTCGGAAATTGGCCGTCATGCCATACCGGCTACTTCTGTACGAACTAAACCTTACTAAAAGTGGCTACAAACTCATTTTGGCATGAAATGTGTTTTGTTTGGGAGGCCGTGCAGCGTCTTTTCTTCTTCCCAGCTAAAATACTATCCACCGATTTTTGAATTGCCAACGTGAAGTTGAGTATTTTTTTCAAATTTAGCCTGAAAATCTGTCTAAGTTAGGCGTTAAATACTGGCTTGAAACGTTCCTAGAGCTAATTCTACTAATTTTAACAACATTTGCATTGGCATCTTATTTGCAATCTGTCAAAAATCCTCAGTATTCATACATTTTTGACAGATAACGATTGAGATGCGAATGTAAACGTTGCGTCAAAATTAGTAGATTTGGCACTGTCTACTCCAAATTACTGGCTTTATAAGGAAACTAGCAGACCCGTGCAACGTCGTCTGCGTAACATTTTTCATTACTGCTCCGCTCCTATTGGTCTTAGCGTGATACATAGCCTATAACCTTCCTCGATAAATGGGCTATCTAACACTGAAATAATTTTTCAAATCGGACCAGTAGTTCCTGAGATTAGCGCGTTCAAACAAACAAAGAAACAAACAAACAAACTCTTCTGCTTTATAGTATTAAGTACCTATAGATGATGAAGGGCGAGTGAGAACTGTATACCTAATGCTTTTTTCGACGACGACGGCGATGATATACTTGAATAATTCATTTCTGACATTGATTTTGATTAATAGCATAATTCTTTCTGCTAATAACTCCATATTTATAATGTGAAAATTAATTCGTCTTCCAAGTGTAATGATTATAATAATATGTTAATTTACAAAAACATATTTTAACGGAGCGATGACATTATTTTCCCTATCGAAGATTATTATGATCAAAGAAGTAAGTTTTTAGAAATGAGGTTTTGTTTTGGATAGGAAATCATCAAAGTACTCTTTCAGCTCTGGTCGGAGTGGAAGGGAGGGTCAGATTCCTACTGGCGTAAACCCATCAGTCTCCCTCCACACGCCCTTTGCGTTCCAGGGCCGCGGTAACTCTTTCGAACAAAATCCACATTCTTGAATGACTACACTGGCGATACAGTACTAAACAAAGGTCACGAGTAGGTAAGTATATTTCGACGAAGAATCGTATCAACTGAAAACAAAGAAGTCTACAGAATGTAGGTAAAAAGATCAATAGACAAAACAACGCGTGAATAATGTGCTCGTTGCCAAATTTGGCGCACTTCAAAGAAACGACCCTGTGACGTCATCGTCTCCAATATTCAGCTGTATTTCAGGCGAAAAATATTATTCTTACCGTCTAGTGACTGCATGAACACAGACAATGGTACGACTCATAGGTAACAGGTCTGCGATCTCACCTGCGACGACCTTCACACATTATAATGATGTTTATGTAATCAATGGTGGTCTTTCAAGGCCGCTCTTGAGAAATTGAACCATGGCAACGTAAAAAAAACCGTATAAGGTGAATAATATAGACATTTTCAGATGGAACTTAATGCCGGAAATAATATCTATATTTTCAGCTGCTCTAAAATTATCGGGAGCTGCCAGTGCAGCTGAACATATAAAGGAAGTCTGAAAGTGTCACCGGTCACTGCAAAGTTGTCTGGGTGTTTTGACTTATAAAAAATCTATTTGATCGAAACTAATTTTTTAAATTTAAAAACAAGCAATATCTCATGTCTACGGTTTCTTGTTAACAAAATACGTTTTAAAGTTGTTTAGGAGCTGTTTATGTATAAACACTGGCCCTTTTTCGTGAGTTTCATTTATTCTGTAACACGTTGTATATATAGCTATTTTTTTGGGACAAGCCCGCCATACGTTCCCAGCCACTGCAACTTCTGAAAGCCAGAATCAACAGTGGCGACCACCAGAAAAACGCCGAGCTAATGAAGCCCGACGAGTCCCGGAGAAACGATTCAACTGTCTTGGATCCCGCATCGAAATTAATCAGAAGAGTACAGCGGAGGAGTAGGAAAAAAAATATCCACTTCCCTCCATATAATCAAGCAGGAGCCACAATAGAGCTAGGCCAATAGGCGCCAAGGGACATATACAGCTAGTTTAAGCCCAGTTGCCAAGCACCACAGATTATATTATATATAGCTACATGTAAGTATATAATAAACAGTGCAATGCCAATAAGGCACTTAGCTCCAGGGCACTGATATCATATGAGTTGTCCGATAAGTGCCCTGAGTCATGGGTTTACATTGAAAACTTGTTCATTTCAGTTGAAACTATGTCAATTTCAGGCATAGCGTTGGTACGTCTAATCTACTTAGTCATTAGAGCCTGTAGTAATTACACATCTATCCCCGTTACTTGTCTGATAAAAATCTGAAGTTGACTTATTGTCAAACTTCAATTTAGCCTGTAAAACAGGCTCAGGAATTGATTTCCTTGTTGCGATTTTTTTCCCTTCATAGTGCGTACAGCAAAGGAGTGGAATTCTCTGCCGGAGTCTGTGTTTCCTGACAGCTAAAACCTGGAAGTCTAGTGAATAGGATAATTCTAGGCAAGCGTGCTCCATCTTAGACCGCATCATCGCTTACCATCAGGTGAGATGGTGATCAACGCGCCTATCAAAAGTTCAAAAAAAGTCACCGCGACCTTGAAACGCAAAGATCACTTGGAGGAACACGGATGAGTTTTAATCATAATTATGAGTCTGACACTCCCTTCTGCTCCCCCAGAGCGATAGAAATAATTTGATGATATCCTATTCTTAAAAAAAAAAAATGAGCGCAAATGCGAGTCGGATTCGCGTGCAAAGGGTTTCGTACCAATTTTATTTTTGTAACATGTATTCTAACAATATAGATTCTTATAGGTTATCCTGATATCTACAGGTAACTATTATCTGCATTTTTTCTAAAAATTGGCTCAGTTTTTAGGTGATAAGGAGGGATTGGTACTTTTTGGTTTAATTTCTTGAACAACTTCAAAACTATTTTTAAATTATGAACAAAATGTAGTTAAAACCCTCATAGTAAGTCCTATAGTTATGATATGTCACTCGGCTAAAGTTGGATAAACCGTTCCAGTTTGACCCCCAAAAGTGACCCAATACTCATTTATTTTTTACGTAACGCATCCGTGTTTGGGTCACAGAAGAGCATAATTATGTGATAGAATCGGTCCAGGAGATCCGGAAAACTGGCTGTGACAGACGGACAGACTGAAACCCGAGTGATCCTATAAGCTTTTTCATACGGATATTTGTAACTCTAAAAGTCAGGTCAGAAAGAAATACCTTGGCTCATCGCCGCAAGGTTGCCTGCTTGTCGGTCTTCTACAGATTGTAAGTGTGTCCAAGAACTCCACGACCTAATTCCACCGGCTCACTTCTACCATCGGACATCCAGACGCACTGCAACTTACCATCCCTACCTTGTTGCTATTCCACCAATTCGCATTAAGCGTTTTCAAACGTCTTTAATAATGCGCACAGCAAAGGAGTGGAACTCTCTGCCTGCGCCTGTATATCCGAATGCTTACAACCCTAATCTCTTCAAAGTTAGAGTGAACAGGCTCCTTTTGGGTAAGCTCGCTCCATCGTAGACTTTGTCTCTGTCATCTGTGACCAAGACTAGAGTCAATAGCAAACCTATCTCAAATACAAACAAAATACCTCACCAAGTAACTACCTAGTGCAACGTATAGGCTCGTAGTACATAGAATAACTATTGATTGGTGACGTCACTCGGCCGTGAGATGACGGAGTCTCCCCTGTACATAAGTATAGGTACTGTGAAGTACAGGGGCGTACTGAGACTACTAACTATTTCTGTTGTTATCGTGAATCCTGCGGTGTACGTCTAAGTTGATATTCGTGTTACTATTTTGTGCAGTTCGGCAGATATTGTGTTCAGTGCCCATGTAAGTGTCGGAAAGTATCCCAAGGGAACATACTCCCTGTATAAAAAGCCAGCTTTAGTTCTATTCCAGACTAACCTGTACCAAATGTCATCTAGATCCGTTCTGCAGTTCCGATGTTCTTGTGTAACAAACACCCATCCAAACTTAGTAAGTAAGATGCCTACATTCATAATCATACTGTGAGTGTGAGGATCTCTTCCTTTGACCTTCCTCCTATTAAAATCTCCAGTCCTACAGTACTAACTTGACCTTATAGGTCTCGGAATGCGGCCATTACGAACAAAACAATAGTCGCCGTGTCGCTCTGATTGACCCTATTTAACGCACATTTTTTCACTTCATACATTATACCATGTGCGAGCGGATTGAGTTATTCTTTTCAAGAAAATCATTGAATCTCTACAAAAAAATAGACGGGCTTTAGTAAATATTTGTTTTTAACATCATGGTGTAGTAAAAAAAAAAAATATTGAGCATTAAAAAAGTTACAGTCGGCTAACTAGATCACTCAATCTGCACACCTCAAGAAAATGCCATGACACATGGCATAGTAACTCTAAGACATAAATTCTCAAAGGTCTTTGTATGCAGTCAGATGTCAAAAAATCAGAACCAGTTTTGCCAAGCAGTATCGTTACCCAGATTTTAGGTGGAGGTCAGGTAGGCAGTCCTTCCACACAAATTCCTGGTTTTCAGCGGCATCCTGTGTGTCTGCAAGCGACATCCTGTGTGTCTGCAAGCGACATCCTGTGTGTCTGCAAGCGACATCCTGTGTGTCTGGAAGCCGAAATTCTGCGTGTCTGGAAGCCGACATCCTGTGTGCTTGCAAGCCGACATCCTGTGTGTCTGCAAGCCAACATTCTGTGCGTTTGGAAGCCGATATCCTATGTGTATGGAAGCCGACATTATATCTGGCTGGAAGCCGACCTCCTGTCTGTCTGGTGGCCGACATTCTATCTGGCTGGAAGCCGACATCCTGTGTGTCTGAAAGCCAATATTCTGTGTGGCTGACTACTAGGTTTAAAGTAGGTTTGAAGTGTTTGCGAGAAGAAAGCACGAGCGTGTCATTTACTATTCACGTGTAATCGTGTATACCTACTTCAAGTAGGATACTAGTAATAAATCCTAGCTTTGCGAAGTGTTTTGTTATCGATCGATATTATCGGTACTTGTTATTTTTCTCAATTTGTTTACTAATGAAAATTCTCATTGATTACGAAAGTTTTATTTCCAGCAACACATGAGTACAGTCAGAAACAAAAGTCGATTAAGACGTGGAAACTATTATGTGCTCGAAGATGGAACACGCTTGCCGATTACTTACCTATTATAAACGATTATTTACCTTTATAATTTATCAAAATATTTAATTGGAATCTAAACAGACGCAACATTAAAATAATAAAAAAAATACAACCGACTTCCAAAAAAAAACACTACAAAGTAAAAAATAACTTTAATTTCGGAAATCGGTGTTTTTGTTCGTTTCTTCGTATTTTGACACCGACTTCCGAAATTAAAGTTATTTTTTACTTTGTAGTGTTTTTTTTTGGAAGTCGGTTGTATTTTTTTGTAAAAAGTTTTTTATTTTTCACTTTTTAGTGGTGCCCCACACCTACCACACCACTGCCAAATCGCAGAAAAGCAAAATACGCAATTTCGATTATCAAAGAATCATCTAAATAGTCAAATTCCAGCTATTTCGATTTAAAATCCAAAGTTCGTAACCGATTTCGATATAATTTAAATGGGACCAATCTGCAAGCATATCCTTTCAGATGAAACAAAAATTTTTCAAATCGGTTCATAATTGTCGGAGTTATGAGGTAACAAACATAAAAAAAAAAAAAAAAAAAAAACATACAACCGAATTGATAACCTCCTCCTTTTTGGGAAGTCGGTTAAAAATATACTTCTTACTATAGGGACGGGCTGCTGATATCAAGTCTAGTTTTATGCCATCAGAGCCATCAGAGCCATTCACATTTATTTTTTGATTTAAGATTCGCGGCAGAATTAGCTATCATCTATTTGAGTGACAAACCCTGATGATTCAAAAGTGTCTGAAGTTGGTCTATTTGAAATAAAGAATGTTTTTTTATTTTAAAAACACTAAGCTGTTATTTGAAAAACCGATTATCGAACAATTTGTGTCCATTTAGTCGATGTTTTTATTTCTTGCTGACTGTACCAGTGTTCCTTCATAAATCGAGTTTGACCCAGTTTTGCTCAAAGCTTGTTGTGTTTTTTAAATAAACTCTCTGCCCTCCAGTGCGACTGATCCTAAAAATAAAATAAAGAACAACTCTTAACTAAGGTGCGTATAATTATGTATAACCTGGCCTTAGTGCGAGTATTTCAACGTTCTCGATTGCGTTAGCGTAAACGTCGATTTGTATTCAAACTGAATAAGGACCGTCTGGTAAAAACAACACTGAGAGAAAAGCTAACAGAAGAATTCAGGTGGGTTGGGCAGCCTTTGGGAAGCTTCTCCGAGTCTTCTCGTCACGATTCCACAGAGCCTAAAGACTAGGTCTTCAATTAGTGCGTCCTGCCTGTTATGACTTACAGAGCCGAAACGTGGACACTCACGGTACGGCTGATCCATAAATTCTAGGTCCCTCAGCAAGCTATGGAACGGGCTATGCTTGGGGTTTCTTTGAGGAATCGAATCCGCAACGAAGTGATGCAACAGAGAACCAAAATTGTGGGCATTACTCACAGAATAAGCAAGCCGAAGTGGCAATGGGCCGGCCATATTAGCTGCAGAACCGATAACCGTTGGGGTATACGAGTTCTTGAGTGGAGACCATGAATCGGCTAACGTAAGGCAGGACGCCCTCAGGTAGGTGGAGCGATGATCTTCGCAGGATGGCTGGTTGCAGCTGGGTGAGAGTTGCCGGAGATTGAGGCAAATGGCGTGCACGTGCTTATGTCCAGCAGTGGACGGTTATAGGCTGATGATGATGACCATGAAGCACCGTCTGGTGACAATAACGGAAAGCATTTTTTTCATACCATTTGACATAAGCGACCGTTTACGTTAACGCGATCGATTACGTAACAAACTTTCACTTGGCCCTTTGATGTACTAACGTAAACAATGCAAACGCTGGCAGAAGCTAGTACTTAAATAAATTTTCAGTTTGAACTTTTAGTTCCTGAGATAATATTAATAGGTATACATGTGTTTGTTCTTCTATACTATTTTGATAGATTAATATAGAACACCTACCTAAGAGATCTCATTGATTTCCTGAACGTTGCTACGCAAATCATATTAGGTAAGTAGGTACGTTATCATCACCCCTAGTTTTCCACTCTCCGCATTTTCATGACAGCGACACGCCCACTGCTAGTTCTGGCTAATTAATTACCTAATTGCTTATGAAAGCGTGCTCCAAACTAGTATAAAAAGCGGCAAAACTGTTTGTTTGTTTGGTAATTTGTAAAATACCTTATCCGATTAGGAACATTATTTCACTGATAGAAAACAACAACATCGCGTCGAGGTACTTCTTATCCAGAAGGTATGCAGAGTTCTGCTGGCGAATAAACCGGAGAAGCAGTTATGGACAAGGCACTGAACTGCTTACATGGAGAGCTTGGAATCATCTGCGCACCCAGGCCGCTGCTAACAAGAGTATTTGACCAGATTGTTTTTATTACATTTCAGAAAACCTTAAGAGTAGACAAGATGCAGTTAAAAATATTGCTTAGAAATCTGAAAAAATGGCGGTGTTGTCAGCGTTGTAAAATGTATGATAGACAGAGACAGCGCTAATGTCGTGTGATGTCACTTACAAGTCCCGCCATATTGAATTGAAGCCGTCCAGAATAAATGACATTTTGTGTGACAAGGATGGAAGAATTACTCCCAAAGCGTACTTACAACTTCTCTGTACTTCCACAAATTTTATTTATTCTTTCACCAATCGTAGTGTTTTCATAACATCAAATAAGTATTCATTAAGGTGAATGCTCCAACCAGCCCGCGAAATTCAAATTTTCTTACGGTTTTTGATATTTGCAGGCCAGTGCTAGGTTGTATGTTGATTAAAATATTATTCGCGGCTGTAAGACATATGTAGTTACAGAATTATAATCATCAAAATCCATTAATACAACGCTCTAAGTTCATAATCTAGGAATGACTTTTTCTGTTTTTTTTTTTGTTCCTTGGCCTTTCGAATGAATTGAATTTCGCGGGCTGGTTGGAGCATTCACCTTAATGTATAAGTATTTTTCATAGCAGTCAAATACCCTATTGTCAGTCCATTCAACGATGCGAGTGCGGTGCTTCTAAACAAACTACGTCGCTTCTGTTGGAGTGTCACAAGTGCCCATTCACTTCCACCCACGATGATCTGTGAAATGTCTTTGACGTCGCTACAAACGTGGTCACCCACTGGCCCCCAGTAGTACAGCTATGCATGTAGTCGCACCTCCGACACGACCACAAATAGACAGGTGTCTTCATTCTTGTATCTTCTTTCTGGTCGTGTGCCTTACAAACTAGCTTTTGGTCATCATTATCTGCCTAGCCTTTTCCCAACTATATTGGGGTCGGCTTCCAGTCAAACCGGATTCATCTCCAGACCTCCACAACCCATTAACTGGGTAGCATAGTGCTCCTTGGCAAGACTGGTGTCAGATTTTCTGGCTTCTGACTATCCGTAACGACTGCCAAAGATCTCCAAATGACAGCTGGGACCAGAGGCACGGAGGAAACTCGGTATGTTAAGATGGTCACCCATCCACAGACCAACCTCGGCAAGCGTTGCTTACCTTGAAGATCGACCTGGGCGGCTATTATTATTTAGCCACGAGCTCCTCGCTAGCTTTTGGTACTAGTACTAATTGTTGGTACTAGTTTTCCTGGCTTCCCAGCAAAAACAGCCAGTTTATCAAGTTGGTCAGTTTATGATAAGGAGAGACGCAGTGCGGCTGATTACGTGGTGCTACAAAAAGTGCTTGCAGGCGGCACGGTGCCAAGTCCGCCACTTATGTAATGCCTTACTCGTGACAGCTTCAGATGGAGATTTATATTTATACCGCGTGTATCTGACATCGACGCACAAACGATTTCCATGGGTCCAGGGCATGATTCTGGACACCCCAGTGTTGGAATTTTTCGTCGGTTCTTTTCTCATTTTTTTCAAGAGTACCTCAAAGAATCAGCTCAGCTGAGCTGATATCTATTTGTGGCTTTATTCAGATTGTTCTTTTTAGTGAAAGCAGTTAATTAATTATTTTTTTATTAAAAATCTCATTGGGTTAGGTCAGAATAACGATTATGAGCAGTCTAAAGTAAAAAACCCTCGAAAAAAATAAAAAACATGAGAAAAAAGCCGACGAAAAATTCTAAGTCTAGGGTGTCCAGAATCATGCCCCGGACCCATGGAAATCGTTTGTGCGTCGATGTCAGATACACGCGGTATTTATATTTATCAGGCTTGACGGGGGTTGATGTTGCTTTATGATTAGAGAGAACGGTGGTCGACACTCGAGGTTTTGTGTGAGTAGCTGCGTTGTGGATGCCAGTGCCAGATAAGCAGCCGCTCCATCCTACTCATGTTATAAATGTGAAAGTTTCTCCGAATATGGACGTCTGTAAGGAGTGGATCCAGGATAGTCGTTTGGGGGTTTGACCCGCTGAGAGAAATTTTTAGAAAAGCAAGCACTAAAAATAAATAATAGCCGTATAAGTTTGCTTAAAAACGTAATGAAAATAAGTAATCCAAGGAAGAAGGCTTTCTTGGATTACTATTTTTTATTGATAGGCATTCGTTCACCACTATCTCACCTGATGGTAAGCGATTACGCGGTGACGATGGAACACGCTTGCCTTGATTTAGGTACTTTTCGTAAATTACTCAAGGAAATTTTAGGGACGCTTGAGCGGATATCGACGACAGCCGCTCTATGTGAAATTGTGGTTCTCGTCGGTTTACGTTACAGCTTGAACTTGAATTAGTTCCTGAGATTAGCGCGTTCAACCAGACAAACAAACACACTCTTCAGCTTTATAAATAGACTAGCCGATACCCGCGGGTTCGCCCGCTTGACAAATAATAAACTAAAACCTGCCTCTAGAAACACTCTATCCATTGGTGAAAATAGCATGAAAATCGGTGCAGTAGTTTTGGAGTTTATCGCGAAAAGACAGACAGACGCGGCGGAGGACTTTGTTTTATAATATCTAGTGTTAGTGATAGTGAAATATGTATTTATAGCGATTGTGATTAATATTACATGCTAGAATGTAAAAATAAACTACAATGCGTACGCCTACAATTCGTATGATATTAAAAAAAAACTAAATTACTTAGATAAAATATGAATTAGATAAAAATATGATCGGTCATGTGGTGTGGTGTGTTGTGCACACAGAAATTATATAATCTATGGTTGTACATTATGTGTGTGTTTTGTGAGTATTCGTAAGAGTTGCGGTTTGTGTGGATGTGTTGGTTTGGTAGTGCAATCCTTTTATTTTTTTGGGTTACTGTTGACAAGATTTTCAGTTTGTTTGTAGTTCAATTTACTGAGCTAGTTTATAGTACACTCTTTCCGCAATTCTGATTTATAAAAATTTTGTGCATTTTTAATAATAAGTTTGTTATATGTACGTGGTGCGGTGGAGTTGGAAGTGTCGTTTTAATAGTATGTATAGTATATACTAATATGCTGTACGCAAACAGGCCACTCCAGGAGCCAGCACGGTATCACTCAGTATGATGGCGTCATTGACTCAGCCGCCAAGGGGATCCTGAGGCAGCGACCTTAGATTAAACGGAAAGTCATTATCTATACTAATATTATAAAGCTGAAGAGTTTGTTTGTTTGCTTGAACGCGCTAATCTCAGGAACTACTGGTCCGATTTGAAAAAATATTTCAGTGTTAAATAGCCCATTTATCGAGGAAGGCTAATGGCTATAGACTATATATCATCACGCTTAGACCAATAGGAGCGGAGCATTCATGAAAAATATGATATAGACGAAGTTGCAGGTCAGCTAGTTGGCTAATAAATTTGCCTAACCTTTTCCTAACTATGTTTCGTTCGACTTCCTGTGTAACCGGAAACAGCTGACAACCAGTTTTTTTACATGCAGCGACAATCTGACCTCAAATACCTGAGAATGGCAGTCACTAAATTGGGATGGCGAAACAGGTTCTGATGAGCTGATATTTTCTAAAAGTCCCAGAATGTTTCCCAAAACGATTTCTTCATTTGTCCTGCGACTTATGAAACTTTATAAATGATTGATTCTAGCTAGTCTATTGTTATAATCATATGTTGTCGTAACCTAGCTAGTAGGTGTCGAGTCTTTCGAGAATAACCCAGAAGTCTGAAAAACAAGGAAAACGTTGTAATAAATAATTTATTTAAACTATATTATAACACATCCATTATGCTGGCGTAGGAAAATAGTTCACAATCAGACCGCCAATACAAATATAGAAATGAAAAAAAAATTAGGTATACTCTTGAACTTGAAACTATTTTAAAACGAGCGTAGCAGCTCTCGTTTATCAGAAAATGAATTTCCATGTTCTTTATAATATCGAGAACGGGGTTTTTCAACAGTTCATAAATCGTGGTAATTATTTCAGAAGAAGAAGACTATTTCTCATAGGTAACCGAGTGTTATGTTCCTCAATAATGTATTAATATTTGATGTAAACTAAATAAAGATTGTCTTATATTGAACAAAACAAGGGCCTTAGTAAATTGTATGCACCTTTTGATAAATTGCTTTACTATTGGTGAAAAAAAAACCGGCCAAGTGCAAGTCGGACTCGCTCACGAAGTGTTCCGTACCATAATCTGTAAAGCGACTGAAGCCCCTGCTAAATATTTTTTTATTCTGTTTTTTTAGTATTTGTTGTGCGGAACCCAAAAAAAATGTAGTTTCGAAGCCTATTTGGTACCTACAAATAAACATATCTTTGCTCTTTATTTATTTAACAATTTATGTGCACACACAAAAATAGATAAAATAGGAGACGGAAAAGTAGGTACAAAGGTGATGCTTATTTCTTTCTTTTTCCTTTATAAGTTTAGTAGAGATTTAATTTCCCGTTTTGTTTCTTGTAACTCTACATATATATGAGAGGTGTAATAGAAAATACGTGAAAATAAATTATTAAACTCTGTTTGCTCAGCAATTTATTTGATAATGGACAATTATTACGATAGTAGGTACTAATCACTTATCACAAAAAAACAACTCCCTGCAACTGATTTCAAACTCTACCAAAATGTACTGAGTGAGCAGCTGAGTGTTGAAGAGTGCAATGACCCCTTTCAGGTTTCGCGTAATTTCTGTAACACTTTGTATATGTATGAAGCTCATTTGGCAAAGGTGATCCGGAGAACTCCTCCATGTTTGTATTTTCAGGAGTTTTCTTCTATCCAAGTGGACTTTCTCACGCATTACTAACTATATAGGTTTCATATAGGTACCATGTATAGGTAAAGCGTGACAATGTGCAGTAAGTTCTACATTTCAGCAGCTGTTTACAACGACGTAAATCTTTAACTTTGTCTCAGTCACCTATGCGCTAGACTAGAGTCAAGAGCGAACACATCTAAATAGGTATATATATAAATTGCTTTTCGTTAGTCTCGCTAAAACTCGAGAACGGCTGGGCCGATTTCGGTAATTCTTTTATGTTTAGTTCGCCTGAATACAGGGAAGGTTTAAAAGCAAAAAAAATGCGTAGTGGGTTGACGGGAGCGAAGCCGCGGGGGACAGCTTTTTTTATTTTTTTGTTTGTGATGGGTTTGCTCTTGACCTTAGTCTTGGTCAGAAATGACAGAGACAAAGTCTACGATGGAACGAGCTTACCCAGAAGGAGTCTTTTTACTCTAACTTTGAAGAGATTAGGGTTGTAAGCGTTCGGAAACACAGACGCAGGCAGAGAATTCCACTCTTTTGCTGTCCGCATTATAAAGGACGTTTGGAATCGCTTAGTGCGAATTCGTGGAATAGCAACATGGTAGGGATGGTAAGCTGCAGTGCGTCTGGATGTTCGATGGTAGAAGGGTGCTGGTGGAATGAGGTCGTGGAGTTCTTGGGCACATTCGCCGAAGTAAAATCTGTAGAAGACCGACAAGCAGGCAACCTTGCGGCGATGAGCCGCTAGTCTCAAATAAAAACAACTTAATTATGTAGATGGGGTCAGCGGTGCGGGTTGCTGGGTACACACATATGCAAGTAAACAAGTTGAAATAACCAAAAAGACTTGGAAAACATGTAAGCACAATTCCATGTTATATCACCTTGCATACATTCATTTCATTGGAATTGTATTAACATGTTTAAGCAAATGAAGCTATCTGAATCTGAAAATGTAAATTAATTTGCGAGGACAGTCATAATTCAGATTATAATTAAGCTTAAAATTATGTAATTATTCCGTTTTTTTTTCTTTATGTTAGTGATGGGATATCATCATGACTTCTTCTGCTCTAGGCGGGGTAGCCTCATGCTGGATTTAGCCAGGATGGCTGGTCTACTATCAATAAAAACATGGAACTTTAACATAATTGGCCAAGTATTGGAAAAAGGGGGTCCGTAGTGATCTGCCTACCCTCTCCAGATAAACGATATTATAATAATAAAATATATTATTATCTCGAGGAGATTGATAAAACTTTGAGTGGAACATAATCAAAATCAAAGACATTTTATAACTCTTCATAACAGGTTATTTATAAAGAACTTAACAGCTGAAAAAACCTTGAAACAAGGAAACTCAAGTACGTTTATTATTCCTACGATTTTAATAGAAAAACCATAAGCATTGATAAAAAATGCAGACCATAGCTAAAGAAAATATATGCGATAAAAATAGTTCAGCCGTGAAGGCCTATCTAGACGGTTCAATGGGAATTTCTAATACAAGTGTACTGGACGTGGCTTACCTTCGAGTACACTCGGGTTATTTCCAGCGAGAATAATTGCTATAACCTTGTTTACAGAATGCCTATGGGCATATTCTCAATTGTCGATTACTGCAGCTGAAATTCAGGAATCCTGTGGGTAAGCAATCTTTTAGGTAGGTACGTGCAGTCACCGTAGGTATATACAGGAAATAAGTTCCAGCTGTCAGAAAGTAAAGATCTAGATTTCCAGCTCCAACTTGGGTTGTTCAGTGCATGTATTTAGGCCTGAAGTTGCCTGAGGAGCGGGGTGAAAGAGAAAATACTTAGTCCCTCGAACTATTAGCGCCCTCGCTGAACTAAATCAGTTACTTTCACCCCTGCTGTTTTTTGCCAAATAAGTAGGTACCTACCCTACCACCTACACACAAAAAGTTCATATAGATCGAACAAGCCGATTCACAGGAGTTCGAAAACAAACACCGTGACACGATATCTATACTAATATTATAAAGCAGAAGAGTTTGTTTGATTGTTTGTTTGTTTGGTTGAACGCGCTAATCTCAGGAACTACTGGTCCGATTTGAAAATTTTTTTCAGTGTTAGATAGCCCATTTATCGAGGAAGGTTATAGGCTATATATCATCACGCTAAGATAAATAGGAGCGGAGCAGTAAAAATGTGAAGCAGACAAAGTTGCGCGGGTCAGCTAGTTTTTTTATAAAATAACTAGCTGTCCCCGCGGCTTCGCTCCCGTCAACTGGCTACCCTACCTACCCATTTCTTTTTTATTTTAAATCTTCCCTGTGTTCTGGCGAACTAAGAAAAAAATAATTACCGAAATCAGCTCAGCCGTTCTCGAGTTTTCGCGAGACTAACGAACAACAATTCATTTTTATATATAGAGATTAAGATTACATTAATCTGCTTAGAATATCGAGAGGTTAACATGTGCAAGGATGTCTGCTTTGATATTTCCCTTACCTATCTAAAACGATGGGATGGGACATGGGGTACCATGTCTGACTGTATAAAATGAGTTATTTTATGATGAATGAGTTTTTTTGTATGGTAACATTCTTTCTTGTAGGTAAGTAAAACTAGTAAAATCCCACTTGAGGAAAAATAACAGTTTTATACTAATGAGCTACCTCAGTGAAAAAAAGCGCCTGTTCAATCCGACACCTAGGTATGTCAATTACTGTTAGAATTCTTTGACAAAATAATGACTGTCTGTAGATAACTAGATATCTATAATAGACTGAGCGAAAAAGGATTCTTGGCAAGCGGCGAGATTCCGAAGAAAAGAAATGATAATATCGTTTATGTACGCCGCTAGCGAGACTCGGGCCCGGGACGAACTGGATACGATCAATAATATTCAGAATAAATACTAATAGTGTATGGAACTACTGGAACCATGACGGTGGTGGATTTAAAAAAAAACAGCTGATAAGTACAACAAAAATATTTTCTTTCAAATAGTAGATACATTACAATCATTCTTTCAACTTCTCGTGAGATTTGTTCCAGTACTCGTATACACTAAACAAATAACTACATGGGATCACTCAACTTACAACAAATGCCATCGCGGTAATTCATTAAAAGCCGATAAAATATTGTTACAAACACATTAATATACATTCCAAGATCACTAAATCATCACGAATAAACTCTGAGTATACTTAATAACAAGTCTTTGACAAAATATAAACATCAACACACAACAACAATGATTTGCGACCCAACTATCTGAGATTACAAAGCACCAATCTTATCCTAGCGTTACGTTTGGCAGACCCTCGCAGGTCCAAGTAGTGAGGAGACCATCCTCTTAACCTAACAAGGCAACCAATCACATGAGAGTATCGCGGCGCTCGTCGTGCAGCCTCCGGCACAGGCCGCACAGGTCTAACGTCTCGCGGGTACTGAACGACGTCACGAGAGGCTCGCGGATGCAGCCTCTCAGCTTGTTCCTCACGCAGCGCTTGTGCGCTTCTATCAGGTACCTCCTGCCAGGGTCCATGACCGCCATCGTCTGCGAAAGCAGGCTTCTGTCTCCGAATACGAGCACAGCGTCGTACTCCCTCATCGGCATCATCCCCTTGTTGTTGGTGATGAAGCAGCGGCCGCAGCGGCGCGAGGTGAACACCTCAGCGCCGTCGGCGTCGGAGAACAGCGGGGTGCGCGGCGACACCAGGAACATGAACACATACTTGTCCCCGATGCGCAGCTCGTCACTCACGAAGCTGACGGAGGCGGCGGGCGCCAGCGCGCACGACGCGAGCAGGTACAGCGTCAGGTACAGCAGCAGCGCCAGCAGCGTCTTCTGACAGCGGGACACCTGGCGCCGGCACATCGCGCGGGCATCTTTCCGCGAGCGGCGCGTCAACCATCGCCGCGCGCTGCCACACTTCTGGCGGCGCCTCGGTCGATACCCCGCGCGGCCCGCTTGTTTACAACCCCTACGCGCTCTCAATCGAAAACGAACCTAATCGACAACTTATATAAGGCACGTAATACCATATTACTCCCACATTTTCCGTTGGTGACGCGACCATATGACAATTTTGCCGTGTATTGCTCCGGTTGGGAGAATCAGCTCTATGTGCAAGGGTTAAGGCTCAATATTTAATTACGGAGGAAGATCACGCGTGTGTTAGATTGTTCACATTTATTGGAAAATAACTGTTGTTAATTAATGTTGTAAAACAATAATCACTTCTAAAACGTAAACTGGTGAACAGAACTTGCTTAATAACAAAGACAATGTCAGCTGCTGTCACAAGACAAGTGACGTTGACTTATGGGTTCGGTCCACCTCAACATTATATAATTCTATTCTGACCGAAAATAATTGTTATGTGAAACGAAGAATTCTAATTTAAAATAAATGTAATTATCACTTCCTGGATTTATATTTCAAAGACAGAATAATGTATCTTAATTGTTAAGTAAATTAGTCTTATAAGGCAGAATAAGAAGTATTGTGATCTAAAAGACTTTAGTCTAAAGACTAAAGTCCAATCTAGTTAAAATGCTGTCAGATTTTTATTGGTTTCTTTCAAAATATACCCTTGTACTAGGTTTCCTTAGGTTAGCCAGAAATGGGTTCGATTCCCATCCTAAGATTGTAAATACTGTGCATTGGTGAGATTCAATTTATTATAGAGCCCCTTTTTCTTTTACGTGCGTGTGCAGAGATAGTGACGTACCTACCGCAGTGACGCACCGCATTCGCATCAATGGGAGGCCGCGTGGCCGGCTGTATAATTTTGCAGTTTAATTGATTCTTATTAGGTAGGTACGGTTCGAAATCCGTTAAAGATGCGACAGAAAGATTCAGTGCAGTGCTCTTGGTAACATTATATTCGGAATATCGTTAAGAACGGCTTTCATGAAGGGAAGGTGATCACGCGCCCACCTGTCGGAATAAATTAAACCTTTGTTTTCGGTATTACTATATCGAACAAGAAGGGAAGATATATTACCACTATACGCTTCACGCCTAGCCTACTAGCTTTTGTCCGCAACTTCGTAGGTACGCGCAATTACATATTTTCCCGTTCCCGTAGGAATTTCGGGAAATCCTCTCTTAGTTTTGGGTCCTTCTCTATATAATCTAATCCTCACCCGCGTCCGTAGGAGAATACCCTTCAGCGAATCCCTAGGTACACGTGGTCCCCGGGTGGTGCTAAACAGGTGACACTAACTGCCTCCGTGGTCTTGTGGTTACACCACCTGATTCAGACCCAGAGGTCCCGGGTTCGATTCCCAGCGGGTGCAATTTTTTTGCTTGGCTTGGTTGGTGGTAGGACTTGTTCTAAGTCCGCCTGGCAAGCTACCACCATAATGTCTTAGTCTGTCGCCATAACAACAATGTTAACAGCATTGTTGTGTTCCGGCAGTTAGAGGTATGATAGCCAGTTCCTCTTTGTAAGAGGATTCCGGGTGAAACTCGCTTCCATCTTCGGCCTAATCATCACTTTCCATCAGGTGAGATTTGGGCCAAGAGGTTCCACGTTTTGCATAAAAAAAGTAGTGCTTGCCTACACACTCCCCAAGGAGCCAAATCAGCTTTCTACGAGCAGTAGATTCAGATGTGCGTTGTCTGTCTATCACTCACTCAGTAACGGAAGAATTTAATAAATTGGGATGAAAAGAAAAAGATCAAACATCAATAAATTGAATGTGACAGTATCAGTTCAGTACTAAAAAGAAAACCTTTAAAAACCAATAGATTACAAATTACGATTCGGTTACATTTCGGGGAGTGTGCCACGGAATTGCATAACTTAATTCCGCCAAGCCCGTTCCACCATCGGACCACAAGACGTACGGCGATGTGCCACCGGTACATGGTGGACATCCCACCTGTACGCACAAAACGTTTTGGGAATACATTCATTGTGCGTACAGCTAAGGAGTGGAATTCCCTGCCTGAGTCTGTGTTTCCTGATAGCTAAAACCTGGGAGTCTATAAGTCAAGAGTTATTTCTAGGCAAGCGTGCTTCACCTTAGACCGCATCATCGCTTAACATCAGGTGAGATAGCGGTCAAACCGTACGCCTATCAATATTAAAAAAAAAAGATTATAGCTTCGATTATAAGAAAAAATTTGGTATAAAAAGTAGAGGATAGAACTTTTTTAGCAACTTCAACAGAAAGTATCCTGTGGTCGGATTCATCAGAGTCGGAGAAATCGGAGAACATATATACCTACATAAAAAAAAAAAATTTTTTTTGAAGAAATCGGTTAAAAATAATACTTATTTAACGAAATATTGATATTCTGGGAGTTCTTTACCTTTTAGGTATTTCAAAACTTTTTTTTCCGTTTATTCTGCGCCTCTCAATCAAAGTGAATCATTCTGCGTACCGCTACACTATCGCTAAAAGTACTACGGTACAAAAGAGCTTTTAAAATTCCATAATACCTATATCACATACACTTACAGTATAAATAAAAGAAAATGGCCGTGTCCATGACGCACTCATCCATTAAGTTGACTTGCCTCCAGGGAGACTTCAAACGAATAATGAAATTCCTCCGATGAGTGCTCCGGGAGGATTCCTCTTTATTATATTGTAAAAGGAGTTGATTACTAGGTCGCCTGTGAGCTGTGAGTTATAGCGTACGTACAGATGGAATCGTTAAGAGTCACACTTAAAGATGCAAAGGAGTACCCCCATTAACTAGGTTGCAGAGATCAGCGGGCCAATTCTACTATTTTGTATGGTTCGGAACAAAAAACGGAACCCCTATATAGGATCACTAGCTGACCCGTGCAACGTCGTCTGCGTAACATTTTTCATTACTGCTCCGCTCCTATTGGTCTTAGCGTGATGATATATAGCCTATAGCCTTCCTCGATAAATGGGCTATCCAACACTGAAAGAATTTTTCAAATCGGACCAGTAGTTCCTGAGATTAGCGCGTTCAACCAAACAAACAAACTCTTCTGCTTTATAATATTAGTATAGATTCGGGTGTCCGTCTGTCATAGCCAGTTTTGTCCGGATCTACTGGACCGATTCTGTTGAAATTTGGTACACATACGGACGCGTGACCAGTATGGGTGTCACTTTTGAGGGTCAAACTAGAAATAAAATAAAAAGTTATTCAAACTGTATCGTGTGACATATAAAATGAAAGGGCTGTGAGGATATTTAATATATTATTTTTCATAATTTTAAGAAATGCAAGAAATTAGATCCTTATCTCCATAACTCCTTAGCCTATTTTTTGAAAAAAAAAAATGCGTGTAGTTCTATCCTTACCTAAAGATTACAGGACAACCTATAAAAAGTCTGATGTGTTAAAATAACATGTTAAAACAATGAAATTGATTCGGAACCCTTTGCACGCGAGTCCGACACACACTTGGACAGATTATAAACAATGCAACGTTCGCATTCGCATATCAGTCGTAAACTGTCAAAAAAGCCTAATTTTTGACAGATTGCGAATGCGGACGTTGCTTGAAAATGAGTAGAATTGGCACTGATAGGCAATCCCTAGCTGTAAATTAAGTACTCGTACTCAGCTGGAAGCGGACCCCAACCTCGATTGAGTCAAAGATGGCGGAGACTTTTAAACGATCTCACGAACCTAAACCCAGACCTTAATATGGTGGACAGCGTGAATAGGTTCTAAATAAAAAAAAACCTTTTACAAAAAATACAACCGACTTCCAAAAAAAACACTTCGAAGTAAAAAATAACTTTAATTTCGGAAGTCGGTGTTTTTGTTAAGTTTCTTCGTATTTTGACACCGACTTCCGAAATTAAAGTTATTTTTCACTTTTTAGTGATACCTACCTCACACCTAACAACACCACTGCAAAATCGCAAAACAGCAAAATACGGAATTTCGATTACTTGGATGTCATAAAAGTAATCCGAGTAGACGAATTCCAGCTATTTCGATATATAATCCAAAGTTCGAAACAGATTTTGATAAAATTTAAATGGGACCAATCTGCAAGTATATCCTTTCAGATAAGACAAACATTTTTCAAATCGGTTCATAATTGTCAGAGCTATGAGGTAGCAACCATAAAAAAACACAACCGAATTAAGAACCTCTCTTTTTTGGAAAGTCGGTTAAAAATACTTATTGTAAATTAGAATTTAACTTTAGCTGTAGTCAGTAAATTTTTCCGCGTGAAAGTCGACATCTATCCCACAGTGATGCCGGAACTACAAGTATGAAAAGTTTTTAAGTCGTAATCCAAGGTCATGGCTAAAGCTGACTATCCACTGGAGCGGTGATGAGATGAGACAGTTGAATTGCTTATATCCGTTACACTTCAGTGGACCGTGAACCGACTTCCGAAATTATAGTTATTTTTTACTTTGCAGTGTTTTTTTTTTTAATTATTATTTATTTATTTATTATTATTTACTAGCTTATTGCTTTTTTATTATGTACTAGCTGACCCACGCAACTTCGTTTGCGTCACATTTTCCATGAATGCTCGGCTCCTTTTAGACTTAGCGTGATGATATTATGTATCCTATATCCTTCCTCGATACATGGGCTATCTAATACTGAAAGAATTTTTCAAATCGGACCAGTAGTTTCTGAGATTACCCCCTACATACAAACTTACAAACAAATGTAACCTCTTTGTAATATTAGTATAGATAATCATTGAGTGAAAAAAGTGTTTTGGTATGGTTTAAAATAACTTTTATAGACTTTGAATAACTAATAATTACATATATTATGTCTAGCTTATTAACTACTATTGAAAGTTTTTATTTAAATTTGATTTAAGACTTAGTGCAACAAACCGGTATCGAAATGCAACTAAATTTTCTTTGCAAACAATACTTTTCAAGAGACATTTGACAGATAGAGGTCATTGACGTTCCTATTCTCATTTGAAACAAAGAGGAAGCGGAGTAGAGAAGCGGAAAAACCGGGCATCCCCGGTCAAATAACTGGGCCTAGCTCCGCAACTCCGGTCCGCGCTACTTCGACCCTCATCAATGAACAGAGGGCCAATAGGCTAGATTCCATCATCCACAAATTGCAAAACTATTTAGTCCGTCAGTTAGAGTATTGAAAAATAATGGACACGTATTTTTTGTTATTGTAAATCAATGAATATTGACAAAGCTAAAACGCATCAAAACTCGGGAGAGGGGGCTCGTGACGTCACTACTCACTAAAAATTATGCGAATGTGTGACGTATTGAGAATTTTAAAAGCGTCGTAACTTCGTCAATTTTGGTTCCCGTTACAAAAGAAAAAACACGGGTCAAATATTTTTTGATAATCTAACTGACGGACTAATTAGATTTTTTCAGGACACAAGCCTATTCTACTAAGTTTTATACAACTTTTGCATGTCAATCTCAAACTGTCAAAAAGCCTTAATTTTCATACATTTTTGACAGTTTGCGATTGAGATGCGAATGTGAAAATTAGTATAATTGGCACAGAGACAGTCCGCCAACCCGCTCCGCATAACCACACTCCGCCCCGTCGCCGTCACCTCGCTCCGCTTGCATGGATCCCGTCAGTTGTTGGGGTATGATTGGAGACAGGACTCATCAGTGATCGCATCACAACACAATGTTTAACAAATGAACTCAACCAGTCTGTTTGAATCACAACAGATAATCAAACTGTGTTTAAAAGAACAATGGGCAAATGAACAGCATACAGAGTTCAATGTCAGCCGATAAACACAGCACACAACACTTCACAACAGTTGGACGAATTGATTCGGCACCGATGTACTTGAAAATGAGTAGGTATATAGGTATAATAGGCAATCAATTCGGTGTTAATGGCTTTGACCAAATTAACAGGCAGACTGTGCATTTTATTGGTACTGAGAAACTCGTGGTTAAATAAAAATAGCTGAAAGGATCCATTTTCGAGTTTAAGCATCGGATGTCAAGGTCAGCCCGTGGATGGGTGATCATTGTTGATCATACACCGAAACTCCTCTGTGCCTTGAAAAGCATGTTAAGGCCGTACCCTGACCAAATAACCTTGAGCATTTTTTCCTCAATAACAGTGCTAGAGATACAATAGCGAATACGCTCAGAATGTTGAATAAAATCGTTATAAAATCTAATTTTGGTCATTTGAAAAAAATACTTCTACCAAAATGTTCATAATTAAATTGCCTATCCATTACTGTAAGTACAAAATCAAAATAATCGTTAGTTTTAGAGAAGATGCATATTTTCTGTAATTTTTTCTCATTTCTGTGGTTTCGTTGTGAGGAGATTACTTAAACATTGTACTTAGTAATAAAAAATAAAATCTACCATTTTGAAGCCAAGATAATGTAGAAATATAATGTATTTTTTATTAGTCGATATTTCTTTTGGATAAAGAGTAGATAGCTCCAAAAACTGCACAAAAAACGGCTAGCGCTGCGTTTTGCTCGGGGACGCGCCTTAAGCTTTTCAGTCAGCAATTAAAAGCGTTTCAAGCAATCAAAAGCCAAATTTCGAATACCAATTGCCATGCATGAAACGGATCTCACTAGAAAGTCTGCTCAAACCAGTTCAAATTAATTCAATAGTTTGTCCTTTTAATCTTTTTCTTCTTGAAACAACTCCCTATATTGTTTGGACCCAGTAGGTGGCTTAGTTTTTTTTTATTATTATTTACTTAGATTTCCCAAAGTACAGGTGTATGGGCACTTGGGGCACTTTAACATGTAAAAATGGATGTTAAAAAAACCTACCAAAATTGTATTATAGTCTGGACAACGTAAATTATTTCCGAAATCTTAAAAGACAATTTCAGAGGAGACGAATACGAATAGCTACTTAATAATACATTTTTAATAAGTAGTCATCAATGTAGCATAAAGTCACACATCCTGTCCGCTGTATAGTTTTATCGACTGCATTCACGATCGTCTTAAAATTACAGAAATCTATTAGGTAGGCAAGGACAGCAAAGACGTGGCAAGCAACAGTTTGACGAGCCTTACGAGGCATGGAGAATTTCGGGGATCCAAGGATTGACCTTTGTAAGCTTTGCTTAACCTTAAAGATCAACCCTTAAAACTGTTATAATTTAGAGACGAGTCTCTCAAAAGATAAGAGACGTCTAGCTAAGAATTATGTTTTCCAATGTTTGCGAACTATCTCAAGAGGGGTGACATCATAACTTCATGGGGTACAGATCCGGAAATTAAATGGGCCGATGGTTTATAATGCCCATAAACATGATGGTATGTGATATGGACAGTGTGGGGTTACATGATGATGTAGGTACTGCAGTGCGATTCTGTAGTATCACCATCATGTTTATGGGGTACAAACCATCGACCCATAATCATAAACATCGGATAAACATATCGAAGTAAACACTCAGGAGAAGTGAACGACAAGTGAGCTGTTGTCAAACCATACAAACAAGATGGCATGACAGCTCACTTATCGTTCACTCCACCTAAGTGATCACGGTGAGATCTCAACAGAATCGACCGGCTGATATGTTACATGATGACTTTACAAGAGAATATGACCTCTGAGTTTGTTTCGGTGTTTCTTCTCAGGGTAGTCAGCTAGGAAACATCGGCCTCATCTAGAATAATATGACCAAAAATAAGTGACGTGAAAGAGTTACATGTTTATTTGCAAAATAAATATGATTTAAAATGTCAACAATTTAGTTTACTTCTACTACGGAGTTAGTCGTTCTATGGTGGCTAAATATGGTGTCAAGGTCCGCTGATAGAAACTTTTTATTCAAATATATTTGGCTAGTGACGTCAACGTTTAGATAATAATTAGTGCCAATTGGCTGAAGGCCGAATTAGTTGACGAAACATTTTAATTGGGTAGTTAATTAGAGACACCATAATTTTATTAGTCTTAGGTACCTAGTACCTATACGCGTTTGTAGGTACCTAGCTCCTCCATGTATTTTAGCGGTTACTGAAATATATTATTATTTTTATAATAAAAAATATTTCAGTAACCGCAAACATTTAAGTATTGTTTTAATTTTATTCAAACAAAAATATAAACAAAACAATTGAAGAAAAGATTATAGTAAACAACATGATTTCATAGGTAACTACTGCCATCTAGTATCGAATAGAGAAACTATTTCGAACGGCGATGTAGTTGCCGCAATCGGTCAACAGATGGCATTCGATACCGGCCGCTCAATCAACGTAGAAAGGAATGAAATGGGCCGAGCACATGAACAAATTCCGTTAGAAGCAGGGTCAGCCGTGACGTAACGTAATTGATGACGTCATGGACGACTATACGGCGCCGCCATTGAGAGGGGATAGTCCTCTAAATGTGCCGAGAAGTTAATTACCTACCTATACACGAGCCTAATAGATTTGTTGTAGGTAATAAGTAGGAATAGCTGGTATCTTTATCATGAACTATATAAAAATTATAATACTTACTCAATTATAAATTCTAGATAATTATGCTGCTGCATTTTTGGCGCTTCAAACCAGATATTCTGGAAACTAGTTTAACCCAGTTATGGGTCCTATCCTATGGTTAGGTAATATCAAATAATTATCCCATAAAAAAGACGTCCAGTTTTACCGATTTTTTTTAATTTTTCGGTCAACTTTTCCAATTTGTGTTTCCATAAGAAGCAACCTTATCCGGACTACAACAATTCAAAGATTAAAAAAGACAACCGAATTCTGGAATATTCAGTAGCACCAAAAGCTAGCCTAAATCTAGGACAAGCCTATCTAGACAGCTGATGACGCGTCCAAGGCACATCTGACGTAAGAACACCATATCCCGTTAGACTACATGAGTGGGTCACGCCACCATAGCGGCTGACTACTGAATTATTCACTCAACTAGCTTTTAATTCAAAGTTTGACGTCGATATCAGAATATAATAACAGGCCGTTTGATTGAGGTTTTCGGAACTATGTATTTCATGGATAGTAATATATTAGGTAGGTACCTACCTCGGTATGTAGAAATACAGAACACCCCCGCCTACATTGTGTGCCAAATGAACTAGTTTTCTTTCTTTCCTTTCTTTCTTAAATACCTACCTACTTCAAATAAATGATCAAAATTGCAATTAAAAACGTCCTATCTTCACCATAGAAACTTTAATGTTTAGACGTTTTCAAACAAAATAACCAGGTACCTACGGTCATGAAATTATTGATGATGTACCTAGGTAAAGTCATTTCAAAAATATTGTACTGAAACTGATAATACCTTTAGGTTTTCTTGAATGTGTGCGCTACAATATTTATGCTTGGCTACAATCAAGAAAACCTAAAATTTCTCGTTCGTAAGACCTTGAACCCTACAAAATGGTAGGTCCTATCATTAACTTTTGTTCCTATCAATTTCACTTGCTTTTAATGTCTACCTATAAAGAAAGGGTTCACTATGTACCACAAAAATATATCTAAATAACTAAGTAAATTTAAACGTCTATTCTAAACGACAACTACTTATATACGAGTATTTCAAAGTAGGTAACTGAGATAAAGTAGGTACCTGTAACAGTGTTCATAGAGGACGAACTTACCGCGCCAGTTCACCGGTTAGTTCACAATTAACTTGCACGGGTATAAATCACGACTATCGATAATTTCTCATTATTTACTGCCGCGATAGCTCACACTATTGCTAACTGCGCGCTTAGAACCAAACATTTAAATAGTGCAGTCGCAATGCACCGTAATATTTAGAAAGATAAGGATAAATGGATTACTACAAAATAATAGAGCTGGTAATGGAGTAATGGAGCTGGCAGACAAAGGACGTGGCCAAGTGATTTGGACACGTATCATGAGGGCTAGTCTTTGCCCAGCTGTGGGAAAGTAACGGATAGCTAATAAACAAATAGGTAGGTACAGTATTCCCAAACTAATAATGCGCATGCAGAATTGGGCTAGATTCCATCATCCACAAATTGCAAAACTATTCAGTCAGTTCGTCAGTTAGAGTATTGAAAAATAATGGACACGTATTTTTTTTTGTAAATCAATAAATATTGACAAAGATAAAACGCATCAAAACACGGGAGTGGGGGCTCGTGACGTCACGACTCACTAAAAAATATGCGAAGGTTTGACGTATTGAGAATTTTAAAAGCGTCGTAACTTCGTCAATTATGGTTCCCGTAACAAAAGAAAAAACACGGGTCAAATATTTTTTGATAATCTAACGGACGGACTAATTAGATTTTTCAGGACACAAGCCTATTGTCGTATTCCCGGAAACACCCGAATCATTGAACATAATTCTACTAAATTATGCATGAAGAAAATGCACTTAACCATAAATAGTTACATATCGTCTTCCGACGCTCCGGGAATACGGCCGTTGCCGAACAGTGACGAAGATTTCTATGCGCATTATCACTTTGGGAGACTGGCAGTGCGATTCTGTAAACATGTTGAAGTGAACACTTAGGCGAAGTGGACGACAAGTGAGCTGTCAAACCATACAAACAAGATGGCATGACAGCTCACTTGTCGTTCACTCCACCTAAGTGATCACGGTGAGATGTTGACAGAATCGACCGGCTGTACCTATCCAGTTTCAGGTACGAAAAATATCGCAACGGCTGATTGAATCCGTAAGCTTGCGTATTATATTCTGAGTTGTGACATGTGTTCGGGAAGGTGGGATGAAAGGGATTTTTTTTGTTGTTGAGGCTCCATCAAGCAATTAAAATAATAAAAAATTGTAAAATCGTATTAGTAATGATACATGCAAGATAACAATGAAGTACAGAAAAAAGTTCTAATATGTTCAGCCTCTGTTCTGTCTGTTCTTTCTCTACCCAAATTTAGGTTTTTTATAAGAATAATTAGGCATAGAAATTTATATAATTTAATATAATGTTATTTAGCATTCAAATGTGACTTCTCTAAACTGTGTGAACTTCTGGTTGTTGTTACGTTTAGGTTGATTTACGTGCAGTATATTAATCTGTGGAAACTATTTCTGGATTGTGTTGAACTAATTGTTTACATACTCGTAAGTTTGTTATTGCATCTGTTTGTATCCCAAATAAAATAAAATCAAATAGATATCGTACCTATTTTCAATTGCAGCAATTTTCACTATTGTACTTATTTAACTGCAGGTAACAAGCAAGATAGTACCTTCTGAAAGTATGTTTATCTAATTTAAAAAGTGATTGCCGATAATTAAAATGCTATTAAAAGGTTCCTTTCATGAAAGGTGTCGTGACATTAAAAATCGTGAGAACCACAGCAGAAATAATTCGGTTGGTAATTGTTGCGTTGATCACAGATCTCGGTTTGGGTAAATGTTAATTCACTACGTATTGTATTCTTCTAGTCTGTAGTAACTCCTATCCACCTGACATTTGTTTTTCAATCACTACTTGTTTCGTTTGTTTAGACAATTTTTATGTAAGTACTGGCTGATTTTTGTATGAAAATCTTAATGCGGTTCACAGAATACATTTACTTACCTACCAAATTTCAACAGCATAGTTCTTATAGTTTCGGAAAAAAGTGGCTGTGACATACGGACGAACAGACAGACAGACATGACGAATCTATAAGGGTTCCGTTTTTGCCATTAAAATTTAGCTACGGAACCCTGAAAATCAGCCCTAAGCCATGTACTCCACTGGAATCAATTAAAACGACAGATGAAGCAATAGGTACGTTATTGGTTGTAACTATATTTATAGTCAGTAGATAGATAATTGAGGTTTTATCCGTTTTCACGGCAACCGTATCGCTCGGAGTGCAGAAAGTTTTCTTCACGGTACTTAGGATTTAGGCCTAAGAAATATTCTATTTTCTAAGGGCGGGTTGTTTCAACTACACTTAACGCACGCGTAAACGTTAAAAATAGTGCTAACTATCGTCAAATCAAAAAATTGGGTTGTTTCACAAAATGTCAGCGTTAACGCACGTAAAATATAACGTTTACGTTAACAGATGGTCTGAGCACTCGTTAACGTAACTTTAGTTGCGTCAAATAGAACAATATTGTGAAAATTCTTTTCAATTCCTCAATACCAGTTCTTCTGATGACACAAATAAGTGGTGGAATGCAAAAAAAGCTATCTAGGTAGGACCCGTGTCAATAACTTAGCTATTGGGATGAACAGGAATTTATACCAGAATGTTTTGAAACAACGCTTCTAATTTAACGAACGTCAAACATCGTCCGTAATCGTAACTTTTTGACGTACGTATGTTACGTTAACCAACTGTTTGATACAACCCGCCCTAAGGAAGGATACGTTTATTGTTTCCATCACTGGTAATATTACTTATTATAATTGAGACGATGTTGGCTGCACAGTAATGTGGCACCACGTCGAGCAGCCTGCATCATTTTTGTTTCATTGTTGATTTGTGGGTGTTTAAAATTAACTCTTCACAGTATCCATGGAAAACTCATTCTTTTGCAATTTTTATTTACGTATTCTTATTCTCAGACATTATTTTATTTATTTACTTCTTACATTATCACAGAAATAGCATGTATTTATTTCACAGTATCTATTTTTATTTACCCTCGTCCGTGTGTCACTGCAGGGTGCCAACTGAAAACCAGCGCCTGGGTGTCTGACGCCCAGCATATGCTGAGATAGTGACCCTTTCGGAATGGGCACGCTCAGCACAATTTTACTATACCATTCTTTGTCTTAATTTTATGTTTTTGTTTCTCTTTTTTCTTAATTTTTTCATAATATGTTTTTGCTGTTGTGTTGAGTCTGTGTTGAATAAATGTTTTCTATTCTATTCCATTTAAAAAAAAAGAACGGTAGTATCTAGAAACCTGTGAACTCGACAAAATTATAACTTCTGTCTGAAACTGAAAAACCTAAGATCTCTTGAATAAAATTATCAGCTTTATCTGAAAATGGATATCAAACTCCATTATCCTTTTAATGAAGCGCAAATGATCGCAACATTAACGACACACTGTCTGCATCGGCACGCATGCGACATTTACCGATAACGACCGCGCGATAAATTGTCGCGCGGCATCGCGTCGACACGCGGCTGGCTCGCGCGATTTATTGCTCGCGCCGCGGTTTTTGCCGCACGGTCTGGGGTGATGATGCAGTCATGTAGCTATGGGCTCTCTGACATGGTATGGCCACACCATGAACTATAATAAAATGATTGTGTTACTTTAACAAATGATTTAGTAAAGTAACTATTGAGGAGGTAAATGAAGTACCTACTTTGCATTCATTTGTTCCTACTGTGGATTTATAGCCTATGCACAGAAAAAATTGTGTGCAATAGTGAATACGAATAAGAATCCTTCATAGTGCTTATGGTTTACGCCAGATAAACGTACATTGACCTACATACATTTATTGACTTTCTTATGATCAAAATCAGAAATAGTGACATAAAGCTGTCGTGAATCGACTTCTATCGTGATCCTTTACGTTTTCTAGTCATGAAAAACAGTTCTAAATTTATTGTTCTAGTATCTACGAAGAGATATAAGGGAAAGGGCAATGTACTTTATTCCACGTTTATCTGGCGTAAACTATAGTATACATAGTACCAGGGCAATATGATTCTTATTGATTTAACGGAGTCCCATCCCAATATTTTCCAGACTCTATTTGAAGACTTGTCCACCAATGACTCCACTTTGAATCATTGGATTGACAGTTTTCTTAAGTGAATACTTCGTTAGCGGCGTTGAGAACTTTTCTTGGGATAGGTATAAACTGTTTAACTCGCGTCAGGACACGTGACCTGATCGAAAATTCGTTAGACGGATGATTCAAAAATGCACAACTTTAATGTTCAAGTTTTCACGCCCGGAGTGCAAACCATTTTTTTTTTTTTGACTCTAGTCTATGTCAGAGATGACAGAGAAGAAGCCAGGCAGTTCACTTATCTTGACTTTAATATAAAGGTTTTCGGTCCTAACAACGTATTGGGGTAACCTTTCCCTAGTGTCAAATCAGAAACCAAATCTTACAATAATATCTACTTATTGCCCCTACATGTACCCTAAACTTACAACAGTAATCTCGTAACCCTATCGGCAATCTTCAGCGGTGGAGACGAAGGTACCATCCGGCCCGGACACTAATCCGGGTGCCCGCCGTCCGGCTGTCCGGCCCGGTCCGGTCCGAGCCATTACAGATAAGAGCGAGACGTTTACTAAGTTTAAGGAACAATTTATTGACATAGACAAGGCAACGGTACAGTAGGGGAGTGAAATGTTTTCATTGTTTTGGGAGCATGTTTTTCTCTTATTTAGGTACCTACTTTTCGAAAGGATGATGCATGTGTGACGATGTTTTTGATAACGACGCTGCCCAGCCATATAGCAGAATACCTTGATATCCTGGCTAGTCAGCATCAACTACATAACCTGCCACTAACACTGCCGTGAAGGAATTATAACACAGGATTATCATTTCTTATTGTTTTGCTAATTCCTTACTGTTTTTCAGACACATTATCACCCTTAAATATGACCTCATACTTCAAAAACACCCTGTATCGAAATATTTTTTCTTTCTCTGCTTATAACTTTGTTGACAGAATTTATTATCATTTTACAATGACAATTTGTCATTAGAGAAGACGAAAGACAAGCATGACTAGGTTTTTAATAGGTTCTATAGAATCCTAGTACTTAATAATAATAATTATTTCAATAATAATTATTTCATTTAAAATCAAATTAACAAACGGCACTGTAAATCTAAAGTCCTCTCTACATTCCTAACTCTACAGCTCAAGTTCTTAAGGGTCAGTTAGACAAATCACCCGCGATCAGTCAGCGGCAGCCATTTCGCGCAGCTGTCTCAATCCCGGCCGGGATTCAGCGCGGGACTGCCGGGATCCCGTGGGATTAACCCCGGGGCATCACCAGGTGGACAGCGTTATGTCGCTTATTCTATGGATTTATCGGCGATAAACGTTGATGGGGATTCAAAGGGATCTGCTGTGATTGAGTTAATTGAAGGAGATTAGATTTAGAACTGTACGAGGATAATACAGTTCTGCCAGGATTGAGGAATTGTGCGAAAATCCCGAGACCTTGGAACACAAAAGGCATTTTGAAGGAACACGAGGTTGTTAGTAAGAGCCTGACACTTCCTCCCGCTCCTTTCAAATTGCGAGAATTCATTTGATGATTTTGAATAAAAAAGGTGGATAACATAGTTAACTCGTAGCGGGACGCACTGAATTAGCAGTAGATTTTTTTTATCTGTTGTGAGGGTACAGTCGCCAGAACATCAAGCTATCCGAAACTATCAAATTTTCCCAATCAAACTTGAACCTAACACTTCAGCGATAAAGTTTAAAATCTATTAAAGAAATTTGAAAAAATGTTGTGTCTTGATGTGCTGGCGCTTGTACAAGGAACGAGATGCTAGTTACTATGGTCACAATTTCAAAACGCGTTTCGAAGATAAAAAAAAAAACACGAAAATCAGAAAACATTATTAACCATGGCTATATTCCATAACAGATGAAGTCACATACTGCACTTTAACTTGTTCAGCTGCATCATTGTGACAGTGCACGGAAGCATACCCACAGCTAACGCCACGTCAGTTGAAAGCGCATGTCTGGCTGTGATAACAGCTAATTAAGTTGTAGATACGTATCTAAATATTATGTAGATTTTTACACTAGAAAAAATACTTCCTTTTTGATGCTGGATCGATTCAATTAGACTGCAATCTTACCTGAAACAAATGAAAAACGTGTCATTAGATATAGAATAGAATACTCTTTGTTACGAACACCATAATATAAGTTACAGAAAAAATAGATGAAGAAAACATTACATAGGGTGACACAATGCCTTATCGCTAAGGGCAATCTTTTCAAGACAACCTTTGGCTGGATTTAAAAAAAAAGGAAATACAGTACTGTTTTATCAGTCAACTAACGACAGTATGTATTTATTTAGAAAATAAACATCATTTTCATTTGCCTAGCCTTTTCCCAACTATATTGGGGTCGGCTTCCCGTCAAACTGGATTTAGCTGAAAACCAGTATTTTACGCGGAGCGGCTGCCTACCATACCTCCACAACCCATTAAATGGGTAACACGGTTCGCCTTGGCAAGACTGGTATCAGATTTTCTGGCTTCTGATTATCCGTAACGACTGCCAAAGATCTCCAAATGAGTGCCGGGCCCGGGACCAACGGCTTAACGTGCTTTCCGAGGCACGGAGGAAACTCGGTATGTTAAGATGGTCACCCATCCACAGACCAACCTCGGCAAGCGTTGCTTAACCTTGAAGATCGACCTGTGCCGGCTATTATTTAGCCACGAGCTCCTTAGAAAATAAACATAAATAGACATTTTCCCACCATTTCTAGATAAAAGGATGTTGTAATGCGATCTAGATTTGTTCAGCTGTCCAGCACATTCATCCTGGCACGCCAACATTGCCAACGTTAGCTAAAACCGCAGCTTTTGTGCCAAAAACCGGCAATAAATCAGTCTGCTGAATCAATCGTGTGTAATGCGCATCTATGCTCTATGGTGCACGTACGTCTGTGCTCTATACTGCACGTAGGTCTGTGGTCTGTTGCACACGTACGCTCATGGTCGATGATACACGGAGGTAATGGATGTTCGCGACCAACTCTATGCGCGGGTGTTATTTACAGTCGAATCGCGAAACCACAGTGACTGTAGAGTTAGCTGCTTTAATTTATTTCAAAATGTGTGGAGAGTGGTGGAATTGTGTTGATAAAATTACCGATACCAGTCTGTATACATGACACCATAGCAGGGTAAAGGTATTTCAAAGAGACAAGAAAAGGAATGCGGTTTAATGTAAATTATAAATTTACTAGTTGACCCGCGCAACTTCGTCTGCGTCACATTTTCCATTACTGCACCGCTCCTATTTGTCTTAGCGTGATGATATATAGCCTATAACCTTCCTCGATAAATGGGCTATCTTACACTGGGAGAATTTTTCAAATCGGAACTGTAGTTCCCGAGATTAGCGCGTACAACCAACCAAACAAACAAACAAACTCTTCTGCTTTATAATATTAGTATAGATAAAGGGTGACAAATCAGTCATTGGGTGTGCAGTGAGTGATTTGTCACCCTGCAGCACAGCATCTTATGAAAACCGTTGCATATGCTGAACTCGAGACATGTATTGCCTGTAGGTAACTTTCCTACAGGCAATCCTTATAACCCATACGCGAATTAGCCACTATGCTAGTAAATTATAATAATTCCTAGCTTTAATAAGCTTACGGAAACATGAGCCGTGTGAGCATACACACACACTGGCTATACTTAGACACGGCAGACGGTGGCGCTGCTCTAATGAAGAGTTATTTGTGACCAGATTAGCGAAGCAGACTTACGGAGGGAGCGAGTACGTTGTTAGTTACGGCACGATAACACCCTTGATGGAATTTGTGGCTAGTAAGGAAGAGAATAATTATTTTCATCCATAGATGTTTGTCGAGAAGATAATGTAAAGGCATCTGGTCAAGCATCGTCGGTCAAGCAAGGCGAGCATTGGGTGACTGTCTCGCCGTCCGATAACAACCTGGCCGGGGTTGATAGCGACGGCCACGCGCGTCAAAGAGAAGACAGCATAGTAACGCGCGGTAGAACGCTGAGCTAAGAGGCTCATTGGCGACGTAAAAATTGTGGATGCCAAGCTTGGCTCATCGCCGCAAGGTTACCTCCTTGTCGGTCTTCTACAGTTTGTAATTCGGAGTGTATACCCAAGAACTCCACGACCTCATCCCACCAGCCCCCTTCTACCATCGGGCATCCAGACGCACTTCAGCTTTCCATCCCTACCTTGTTGCTATTCCACGAATTCGCATCAAGCGTCTTTCATAATGCGCACAGCAAAGGAGTGGAACTCTCTGCCTGCGTCTGTGTTTCCGAACGCTTACAACCCTAATCTTTCAAATTGGGAGTGAACAAGCTACTTCTGGGTTAGCTCGCTCCATCGTAGACTTTGTCTCCGTCATGTCTGATCTAGACCACAGTCAAGAGCAAACCCATCACAAATATAAAATAAACTAAGGCCAGTGCCTGCCAGGGTTGCGGAATTTGTTCGAAAGATTCACCACGGCCGTTGAACGTAAAGAGCATTAGGATGGGTTCTAATCAGTAAGAGTCTGACATTTCCTTGCACGGTCATTTGATGATTTCCAATCTTTAAAAAAAAAAAAGATCGTCCGTCCATCGTCCATGTGCCAAAAAACACTCATTAAGCTAGAATACGGCAAAATATATTTTATTTATAGAAAACTACAGCTGTAGTAGGATCCATCAGTTTTTATTTTCAGTCAGTAGATTTCAAAACATGCAAACTGCCTCTTATTCTAAATTAGCCTAGCCTTTTCACAACTACATTGGGGTCGGCTTCCAGTCAAATCGGAGTCAGCTGAATACCAGTATTTTACGTGGAGCGGCTGCCTACCAGACCTCCACAACCAACTGGGTAACACGGTATTTCTTGGCAAGACTGGAGTCAGATTTACTGGCTTCTGACAATCCGTAAGTACTGCCAAAGATCTACAAATGACAGCCGGGACCAAAGGCTTAACTTGCTTTCCGAGGCATGGAGGAAGCTTGATATGTTAAGATGGTCACCCATCCACAGACCAACCTTGGCACGGGTTGCTTAACCTTGAAGATCAACCCGTGCGGCTGTTGTTATTTAGCCACAAGCTCCTCCTAAATATAACACATATTATTATTATATTTGTATAAAAAAGGTCTATTTCAAGCCGGTTTCTCGGAAAAACCGTGATGCAATGGAACCGCGCCCCGCAGCGGGGAGTCAGCCGCTATCAAGCTAATGCTCCTCTAAACACATAGCCGTGTCGTCCTCCATGAGTAATTAGCGATACTCATCACCAGTATGAGGATTAATAACTTTTATGGAGTTACGACCTGAGCATTGTTTATTTAATTACGGTTAATTCGGTAGAATGCTCTTGGTTAACTTGACTTAACTATTTTAGAAATTACTGAGATATGTTGGGAATTAGGATTGGTAGATGAGTAGTCATCCTAATTAAATCTGCCAGAATAGGCTAGATTCCGTCATCCACAAATTGCAAAACTATTTAGTCCGTCAGTTTTAGAGTATTGATAAATAATGGACACGTATTTTTTGTTTTTGTAAATCAATGAATATTGACAAAGAAAAAGGCATCAAAACTCGGGAGTGGGGGCTCGTGACGTCACGACTCAGTAAAAATTATGCGAAGGTGACGTATTGAGAATTTTAAAAGCGTCGTAACTTCGTCAATTTTGGTTCCCGTAACAAAAGAAAAAACACGGGTCAAATATTTTTTGATAATCTAAGTGACGGACTTATTAGATTTTTTCAGGACAAAAGCCTATTGCAGAATTTGTTCGTAAGAGTCACCGCGGCCCTACGCGGCGGGAATTACGAGGAACATGGATACCCTTAGTCAGTAAGAGTCTGACACTCCCTTCCGCTACACCACACAAAAAAAAATACTCTTTTGCAGGGCTTATTTTCAATCTGTATTGCCAATACCTTGAAGATCTACAATACAAAGTTAGCAAATATGTTACTTGTGGCGAGCTTGTACTGTTTGCGTCCGAAAGGTACGGGGTTTTTAGATGTCAAAAGTTCCATTCAATCTGAAACTGTTCAGACTACTTGAAAATTGATGGCCAAAAAGTTTCACGAAGAGCTCTATAACAACATTTGCTTTATAGTTCAACATTTGCCTTCAAACATGAATGAAGCTTCAAAGTCCGCAATTGACCGGACAAGCCTAGTTGAATCTGTGACCCATTCCTCCAGAGCACAGCCAACAGCTATTAATACACGAACTTCTGCGAAGCACGCGGGTCGTCGACACAAGGACGTCTCGCATCCGTTATGTTGCGCGCGCGCAAGACTTGCATTCGTAATGAACCTGTAATGTGGGTATAGGAGACGATGGATATTCAAAATACCTATGTAACATCATTTTATCCATAGTGGTAGTATATTTGGTGAGATGTTCACCATGTACAATGGCTTAAAAATGCGGAGATAGATAATCAATAAATCATAAGGCTTGATCTCCCGAAGAGCTCCAGCTGTTGAAGTTAAATAGACCACAAAATGTGGAGTTAGTTCTGAAAAGAACGGGCCACTTACTATGCAGGGTAATATCATGGATTCCAATTCATGTATGGTATGCTCACCCTCACTCATCATTTTTCTTTCCAGCAAAACACAAACAAATTCTCAGAAAAGTCGGATAAATCACCATGACAGGTAAATGATTAAAAATTATTTGCTTGTCATGGTGATTCCATTTATCTACGTGCCATCTCCTGCACAGCAATGATAACATGCGTCGAACTGAAACATCATGACAAAACAATAACGCACATTCGGTAATTAACTACCGAAACCTGCTAATTAAAACTAGAAGACAATTAAGTCAATTAATCAACGCTGCGGTATAAAAGACTTTGCCAACACAGATCACTACAGTATTCAAGATGGCTGACTCCAAATGGCGTCTCTCGTGTTTGATCTGCGTCATGTTTGTGGCCAGTTCGGCGATGGGCTCCAAGGAACTGCTCACGAAGATGAGCACTGGGTTCGCGAAGGTGGTGGAGCATTGTAAAAATGAGGTAAATCTTCCAATGTTACCCTAATCAAACTTAATAAGTCAGCTATCATTTTTCATTATAGTTGTTTTAGCTGGATATTGTCATTTGTTGATTGAGAAAGGTATTTTTTCAAAGTAGCAATACTATTATGTGGTGGAAACACCGTCTATCTATATCTATATATTAGAAGTAGCCACTTTTGTTAAGAAAAGCATAAAAATATTCAATTTCGAAAAGAATGAGCGCCGCAGAACAAAGTTAGTTCTACCATTACCTAGATTGCATATGTATAAAAAAAGCCCAGAGTACCGTAGCATCCACCAAATATATAATAAACTAGCTGTCCCCCATGGCTTCACTCCCGTCAACTGGCAACTTTCTTATTTTTATTTTAACATAAAAATCTTCTCCTAATAATTACAAACACAACAAAAAAAAAGAATTAGCGAAATCGGTTTAGCTGTTCTTGAGATTTGCGCTTAGCAACACATTCAGCGATTCATTTTTATATTATAGATTGCCCGAAATTATACGGTCAACCAAAACACTAAGTTTATTCAAAGCTAGGTTAAATTCAATAAGTAGGTACTCTTAGAAAAATGTTTTTAGGTATAGTATTCAAGAATTTATGGACGATAAAAATACTTAGAATCTATAAATTATAATTACTTAATTAAATATATATCTTAAATTATATTCCTTCCTCATTTTGTTCCTTAAAGCTACATAGATATAAGTTCAATTAATAAATTTATATTTGTATAATATTCTAGTTTTAAGTTATCTTGCTGCGCCCTTACAGGGTCATGTACTCATTAGTTTTAAGGTAAGCCTGTAACTTTGTACACTGTGCAATAAATAAATTAAAAAAATAGACATTTATCACAATGGTCTAACATCGGGACTAGACGAAGTGCGAAAACCGAACCCCAACAGATACTGATGTGGTGGTTACGAACCTATGTGGCACCAAGCTTAGAGAAAACGTTTTATTTTCGAAATCTTTAGGCTCCAGGCATGTTACATTGTCAGTAGTAGCGTGCCGAAAGCGATTGTCCAAACGTCAGAAATGTATTAGGATTGGCTATCGAAAATTGTCTCGTGATCAATCCCTCATATTTTGGCATTTCAGCAATCGCATTCACTGATAAAAATAGCACTTTGTATGGTCTCTGCTACCAAAAACCTTCTAAACGGAACCCAGCATATCACTTGGGTGTTAGTTGGAGTATCTAAGTCTCTGGACCAGTAACTTCACCTCCACTATCAGCTGCACTATGCTCATCATCACAAACATGTCTTGTTCCAGATAAGTGCGGGTGACCATATCATGCAAGACATGTACAACTTCTGGCGCGAGGAGTACGAGCTGTTGAACCGCGACCTGGGCTGCATGCTGATGTGCATGACCAAGAAGATGGACCTCATCGGCGACGACCAGAAGCTGCATCACGGGAAGGCTGCCGAATTCGCCAAGAGTCATGGAGCTGGTACGTTGGTTTTTGGAGATAATCTAAATCTCTTTTTGATCTTAATTTATTACCATAGCTTATAAATAAATTACTCTAGTCTCTGTTTTCGGGGTAAACAGACAAGTTCAAAGCTTGCAACTAAAATAACAAATTGATGGTTCAACTTGTATAAAGTTTTAGCAGCTGAAGGTGTTTTTATATTGCGCTTCGTGTTCAATAGGAAGTGTATTCCTATTGAACTACTGCTACGTGCATGAAACCATCCAAATAATTAGTTCAAATAAAAAAAAAATGGGCAAGTTCTAACGTACGTCTAACGGCAAATGAAAGCATCACTCTTCATGTAACACCCTCCCTCCACAGACGACGAGGTGGCGAACCAGCTGGTGGGCATCGTCCACGACTGCGAGAACACGCACCAAGGCGTGGAGGACGCCTGCGCGCGCAGTCTGGAGGTGGCCAAGTGCTTCCGCTCCAAGATGCACGAGCTCAAATGGGCTCCCAGCATGGAGGTCATCATGGAGGAGATCATGGCTGCAGTTTAATCGGAGGGGAGGGGAGTTGGTGTAGCTGGCCGATTCTGTAATCTCCATGTGAAAACTTAGGTGAAGTGAGCTCGAGCAATCAATCCTTCGCATGCAGGTAGTGGCTCACTATAAGCTCGCTTTGTCTAAGTTGTCAAACTAAGATTTTACATAATAGACCAGCTAAGCACGGAGCGCTTCGGGCTACGACTAGAGATGCCATTGCTTATCATACGAGTGTTAGTGCACAAACAGCTAGGTAGCACAAGTCGACCGTTCAAACCATAGATAGAAATGTCACGGGATGACAACTTCTATCAGGAAACACACGCACGCTTGGTTTTGCGTGGAAAGTTTTGGCAATGCTGTCTCTAGTGGTAGTCGCCAGGCGTCTCAATGCTATGTAGGTTATGTAGGCAGTGGAGAGGGAAGACGATTGAAGGAAAGTAGAATGTAGAAGGAGGAAATTAAAGAGGAAGGAGAGGATGACAAGATAGAGTAGGAAACAAATCCAATGATAAAAGTTTGTGATTAACCACAGAGCACTCTACATTATTTCTGGTTTCAAACCAGCGCTACTGAATTAGGGAAGCCTCGAGAAAGATTTAAAAGAGTTGGCTGAGATAATTGCAATTGGGCTAAATCCAACCAGCAGCACTTTAGTTATTTAATTTCAAAATAATATGATTATACTTACTAACTACTGGGGACTCAGACAATAGAGTCTAAATGGGTCTCCCAAAGGTGAAGGTGTTTTTTTTTTCATTATTTCGTAGTTACTAATATCTCTCTCGTCAGTTCACTCTAGTTACATAATTATCTCGTTATTCACTTGAATGGTGTTAGAATTTGTTCTATTGTTATTAATTCGTTGTAATTAGGTTTTCAAAAACTTTGTCAACATGTGTTACGGCTAAATTAGGTACCTACTAAAAATTGTCACACAAACCAACGTGGCTAAAATTGGTGGTTATGTTAACAGTATAACACATTGTTTCACTTTTATTTCGAAAAATATACAACTGTTTGGAAAACCGATATTGTGTTTTACAATTTCTTTGCAATAACTTTGAATCAATAAACTGTCAGAAAACATTGACTCGTCTGAGCTTATATTCCCCGACATCTGGAACCGGTATCATTATCCCAATGTCCTATTGTCCCTCGCCCAACTGTGGGCAATCCGTCACGTGCGATATTTTACACCGTAAAGCTATAAGTGTCTCCAATAACTCCTAATGTTTGCTGTAGTTCTCAGAACAACGAAGAATAAATCTCGGCTTAAGGTGGGTTTACACAGACATATTTGTTAGTCAGGGTTGGATTTGAGCAACACAATTTTGGTATGGGATGATTTGGTTTGTTATGCTCTGTCATGTAAAAACAGGAGACTACAAAATACATTGATATTTACGTTATAAAAACTGACGCGTTTTTCTCAACGATGTCGACAGAAATTGAAGACCGTTATTAGTTACAGTAAAAAATACTAAATATGGTCGAAACTTGAATGCATTTGTCTGAAATATAGTCTCTCTCTCTGGGTGGAGCAGAAGGGAGTGTTTGACTCTTCTAAAACCCATACCGTGTTCCTCCAAAAGCCCTTTGCGTTCCAGGGTCGCGGTGACTCTTTCGAACAAATTACACAAGCGCTAGACTACTTTTTTATTTTGGATAAATTTTCTTAAATATTATTTATTTATTTAAACTTTAGGCACAATAGTGGTACATGGGGGGACTATTTGCAACAAGGCATTCTCTACCAGTCAACCCTTGGGGTTAAAAAGACTACATTGTGGTAGGCTACACTGCGTGTGTGGTAAATATCAAAGCATATAGCTCTTCACTTCTCGATTAAAAATATATTTAGTACTGCACTATTGAACAGATTATGTAAAAGTCTTCCCTAACAAGTATAACACTTAGATTCAATAACCCGGTACGTCTTGTGAATCGGCTATAAAACCTTGCACCTGCGTGGTGTCGTGTATCGATAGCTACTACCAACGTTCGCCGACAAATACAAATAAAATTATAAATAAGGAAAAGTATCGCATTCTAGTCACATCTTTGCAATAAAAGAGGGAACTGCAAAAGGTCCACTTTGATATAACTTAGGGAAATAAAAGTCTCAGTGATAAAAAAACGAGAACCTATTCTTATTCCTATAAAATAAGATGATTTCTACACTTTACGGGACCACACTATTTTCAACTACTGGAACGCCTGAAAAGCACCTCCGAAAGGCGCCGAGTTATTTGCCTCGACTCTTTTTCTCGACAAGTCCTTTTTTTTTTTTTTTAAGGTATGGGAAATCATCCAATGACTCCTCCCGCTCTGGGTGTAGCGGGAGGGAGTGTCAGACTTCTACTGACTAAAACCCATCCATGTTCCTTCATTGCCCTTTGTGTTCCGGAGCCGCGGTGTCTCTTGCGAATAATCCCGCGACTCCGGCAGGCGTCGGCCCTTTCGGGCCCCTCTGTGTGCTGACTCTCTTTGAGGCGCGCGTGGACAAGTCTCGACAAGTCCTGGAATTTTCAATTTTCAGAAATACCTAATTCAGCTCTTCGTTTACACAAGCTTATATCTTAACTATCCAGAGCCACAAGATTCTTAAAAAATCTCCCACAACGCATAACTAACTCCTGAAAACACATTCTGCAATCGTAATATTCTCGTAAAACATGTTCCTGGTATTTCTGCGCATATTTCTTCAGCGTGTACCACTGTTAGGGTTCCGCAATAAAAGTAAATAACGCGGCGGTCTCAGGTGCAGCCTCGAATAGATTTAACTGCGCCGAGCACGTATTGTTTGTCGAGCTGCTTTATACGGGACCCGCTAACGGAATGTGTGTGTGAATCTTAGGGCCCGAGATTGCTACAATTTTATTGCAGAATTGTACAATTGAATAGCTTAAATATATGGGAAAAGCTGGAAGTGCGAGGCTTTGGAACCGATTCGGTTTTAATTCAGACTTCTAAATACAGATAAAACCAGTAAACTGATGTGGAAAGTCCAAATTTTTTGAGAATTTATTTTCGAAATAATAATATATTCAGTTACGTATACTACTAAAAGCGTTACCAGATTCTTTAAAACATTTAAATTCTTTTTTCAAAGATTCCTGATGAACGACCATCTCTCCTTCTATCAAAAGAATCAATGATAAATTTGAATAGGTATCAGATTAATTACAAAAACGGACTGAGATAGCATTGTTCCCTTTAATGAGCTATTAACTATCCTGATTGAAGAACCTCCACCCCTCATAAGGCAGGCTATCGAGGTGAAGCACCTCTATGAACCTTCAAAGCCCATCTAGCACACCATAGTAGTCTAGAGAGCTGCACTATAGTGCTAGACCAGGGACAACACTAAATAAATCTGTTCACGCTGTTATCACAACATCAGAGCTCGATTAACGCTGCATGCTTAGCTTAGTGGACAATGGATAAGGAAGAAACAGAAGGCGTACTTGATTAATTATAAATCTTGGAAAAGTAGCAACAGTTGATTGGAACAGTTCCTGGTCATCGTTACGTACGCAGATTCAGAGGATTCAAGCTCGATACGCATGCAAACGTTTATAAACAACTAGCTAACTCGCGCAACTTCGTATGCGTCACATTTTCCATTACTGCTCCGCTCCTATTTGTCTTAGCGTGATGATTTATAGCCTATAACCTTCCTCGATAAATGGGCTATCTAACATTGAAATAATTTTTCAAATCGGACGAGCAGTTCCTGAGATTACCCCCTACATACAAACTTACAAACAAAGGTTACCTCTTTATAATATTAAGTATAGACGAAAAGTTTTGTGTATTTTGTATAATCAAATATTGTAACCAATAGGCATGATTCTTGACAGAAATCTCTTCTTCTATTTAATCAGTCAGTTAGATCGAAAATATTGGACACGCATTTTTTGCTTTATTAGATTAATAAGACTTGACGAAGATAAAACGCATTAAAGATCAGGAGTGGGGACTTGTGACGTCACGATTAGATAAAAGTGTACTCAAATGGGAGGACACACAAGTTTTTTAATGCACTGCACATTATTACACTGCTGATTCTTACGTGAAATTAGAAAAAATACTTGACCAATCTTTTTTGGAAATCTATCTGATGGTTCGATTCAATGTTTTAGTCATCTATCCCATTGGCCACAATCCTTGTCAAAGAGAAACTGCCTCTGATCCTCTGCTTCGAAGAAGGTGCATACAGAAGTTGGCTGAAATGACTTGCATAAATATGGTTTTGTTTTTCGATTGCAGTATGCAGTAATGTAGAAAAGCAAGCTTTCATAGACACTTCTCTCACGCAATACAATCAACAGGTCCTACCCCTGCTATCATCCTTCTGTCCACATTTATTCCCAGTTCCCGAGCAGTGGTAGTGCATGCTGCGCAAGCGCACGCCGCGATTGTGCTGTCGCGTAATGGCGGCGATAGAGCCGAGTTATGGCGCAATTAACCGAGCGCTTCTCACGTGGCGCTGGTAACCCGTGTGAAGCGATTTACGTGGATGGGCTTATTGTTTAGGGCTGATGGAAGGTTAAGCAACGTTGGTGTGGAGATGCTAAAAGGTTTATAGTGTCCGGAGGTACAGGAAGAAACACAATGTGTCAAGTGCGGGTCTTGAAGATATTGTGTTTCTTCCTTAAACGAACCTTTGATAGTGACAGTTACAGCTTCTACCATGTTTATGAATCATAATGTGTAATATTGAATTTTAGCTTAAAATCAAAGGAAGAAAAGGATATTACAATAATGTTAAAATTCAGCTTAGATATTCCGGATGTAAATTCCGAACATGAAATTTCAAATGAAGGCGTGACTCGACATGAATATCATCACCATTAAAATACATTTTAATAAAGAAAACATGCCATCGAACAGAGACACCAACATAAAAACGACGACCAGTATTTATGAAAAGGTAAATCATATTTTCCCCGTTCGATAAGTTATGGTCATCACTACGCCGATCACATTCATTTCCATCAGGCGGTAAGTAAACGTCGATGTACAAGAGAAAGGTTAACTGGACGCCTTCTAAGGAGTTATAAACGGCAGACATTGCTTTGTACTCGTATATTCTCGGCACTTATTCGACACTACGCTGGAAAGTATTCATTGTACGAACAAAGTGGTTCTTTGACATTATTTTACACATGTCCAATTGCTTTTTAGGATGGGTAAGTGTGCATTCTTACATTTGGTTGTCTTACAAAGGAAGTGGACAAATATGTAAGAGTTTAGGCTTTTATTAAAGCTCTCAACCTTTGGTACGTGCTACGTCTGCCACGCTAGAGATAGGGGCAGTGTGTCGAAACGGTACTCTTGTCGCCAGCGGTTTCATTTTTTTTACTGACAGACCATGATAATTCAAAAGTACTCATAAATGGTCTATTTAAAAAATAAATGATTTTGATTCTATTCTAAGTCGTAGAGGACAAAGAAATAAAAGAGCATGCTATCGTCCAGGTATATTCCCTAGATCTCAGTGAGCACCTCGCTCACGATGACCTCAACCTTGGGCTGCCAGTTCAGCTCGTGGATGCCGCTGCGGAAGCACTTGGCTACCTCCAGCACGCGCAGGCACTCATCGTTCTCATGCTCGAACTTCTTCTCGCACTCGTGGATTATTGTCACGATCTTCGATGCTACTTCCTCTCCTGAAGAAGGTTTTTAATCAGATTAAAAATTCACTTTTTATAACCCAATGAAATATACTGTCGGAATATCACCCTGGACATAAACCACCCGTGTACTTACAAATCCGTCTAGGCTTCGAGACGTGAATAAGTGAATAAGCCACTTCGCCACTTCTTCTCCACAGCTAACAGACTAAAAAGTGGTGAAAGGCGGGCGTTTTGAGGGACTGTCTTTTGTAAAACTTGACGTTCAAAAAGTGCTGGCCCTCAGCCTAATTTGAATAAATGACTTTTGAATTTTGAAAACGTAATAAACAGACAGATCGAATTACTTTGACTGCAGTCGCAAACGAAAAGGTCAATTTGCGACGTTAGCCGAGAATGAGGCTTTATAGGTAAAAATCCAGCTGTGCAGGTACAGCGATAATCTGAAATGATTAATTCCAACAAAAAAGCAACAATAACTTCTCACTAAATTGATACGAGTACTACTACCAAGAGGTATATTACGAAATTGAGTCTGTTGTTTGTTACGCTTGTGCCGATGAATTTTGGTGCAGAATAAGCTGGAACCCTAGAGACGATAATCTCTATTTAACGAGGGAAACCGCGGCAAAAGCGAGTATTATCATTATCATAGAACGAACCAGCGCCATGTTTGAGAGCGAACTCCTGCGTGTTCCCATGGTGCATCCTCCCGTTGGCGTCAAGCAGGTCCAGCTTCTTGCTCATGCAGATGATGGCGCAGCCGGTGTCGCGGCTCAGCAGCGTGTAGTCCAGCTTCCAGTAGTGGAACAGGTCCGCGAGGATCTGATCGTTCATGTTCAGCTGGAAGGGTTGGAAGTGGGAAAATCATGGCGGATATCTCAGATCTGTGAAAAATAGCACTGGCGCTGGCTGACTGGGTCTTTTCTAAAGCCACTGTATGGAGTTTCAGAAGGCTGACTATATTCGGTACTCTTTCCAGTCTCAAGTTGTCGAAAAATTACTGAATTCTCCTGTTACTGTCACTTGTGTCTTCCATCGCCCCGGATAATAGTTAATAGAATATTTAAATGGAATGCTTACCTCTTGCTTACACTCTTCTAAAACCTTAACGAATCCCGAAGTAATGTACTTCATAGCATCCTTCGAAGGTGCTATCTCTCTCACTCCCACGGCCATCACCACCAGCGCGACAAATACGTTGTTTCTTCCCATTTCCAACAAAGTTTATCCATGTGAGTAGTGTTACTTTGTCCTATATATACCAGTAAGAGGTGGTTCTGCTTCCGATCGTGTCTAATTGTTGACACCACGTAATGAGTGGTTTGATGATGAGGTGGTTTCGTGCTTCGTGTCAAATGACAGGTTATTACAAAGTTAGTGCGGGCGCGTAATTTCTCGGTAGTCTTTTGTTCGCGGGCATGAGTTACGTGATCAATTTGTACCAAAGGCAGTCGTTTTGAGGGTTCCGTCCCCAAAGGGTAACCAACGGAACCCTTTTACTAAGCCTGTGCTGTCCGTACGTCCGTCCGTATATCAGAGGGCTGTTTCTCAAGAACCGTAATAGGTAGACAGTTGAAATTCACAGGTTATGTGTGTCACTCTTGTCGATATAAAAAAAATACAACCGACTTCCAAAAAAAAAAACACTACAAAGTAAAAAATAACTTTAATTTCGGAACTCGGTGTTTTTGTTAATTTGTTCGTTTTTGACACCGACTTCCGAAATTAAAGTTATTTTTTACTTTGTAGTGTTTTTTTTTTTGGAAGTCGGTTGTATTTTTTTGTAAAAAGTTTTTTATTTTTCACTTTTTAGTGGTACCTCACACCTAACAACACTACTGCAAAATCGCAGAAAAGTAAAATACAAACGCACTAGTTGCCCATACGATTTTCGAAAGTTCCCCTCGACTTCTCTGGGATGCCAACATCAGATTCTGGTTTCCTTATCATGGGACCATTTGTGAAGTATTCCCTTTCCAACAAAAAAATCATTTTTAAAATCGGTTGGCAAGCGACGGAGTTATGCCCGAACAAACATAAAAAAAAAAATACAAACATCCGAATTGAGAACCTCCTCCTTTTTGGAAAGTCGGTTAAAAACAAAATTAACGTATGGAAGCCTTCGTGTGCGAGTCAGACTCACACTTGACCGGTTTTTATAGATACATATTATATGTTTAATACTTTGCATAATTTTGTATAAATGCAAGTTCTTCTAACGCAACAGACAGATGTGTTGCTGGGGAGTTTGTTGGCCACTTCTTCTTCCCAGCTAAAACACTAGGAAGTGGTGACGGGCAGGCGTTTTTGGGGGACTGTGGTCTTGTAAACGTTGACGTTCAAAAAGTGCTGGCACTCAGCCTTATTTGAATAAATTACTTTTGACTTTTGACTTTTATGTGAGAAATAAATCTGAGAGAGGAGAGTCATAAGTCCAACTGTGATAAAACAGGACACACAGCAGTGTATTTATAGTCTTTAAAATGTTCAGATAAAAGACAATTACTTTCACAGTAGAACTATAGCATCCAGATCCATATTTAGCTCTGTTCAAACCTTTAACATAGAATGTTAGGTAGAATGATTACACCAAAGTATTTCAAACTTTTATTGCTAACAAGTTCTGAAAAGCTTTTTGAAAAGCTGTGTTTCACTGATATCCGTACAAGTTGGTCCCCCACAAATTTTATCTAAGAACTGCTTGGATCCAGAACGTTGAGCCTCCTTCCAGTAGAAACGCTGTGGGTTCCAGTGCACCGTGAATATGCCGTAGCGGTAGCACTTAGCCATCTCCAGGGTGCTGCTGCAGAAGTTCCTGATGGAGCTCGTGTGTTTCTTGCACAGGAGGAGCAGATCCACCAGATGGTTAGACACCACGTCCTCTGAAAGTTTGCAAACAAATGCTTCAAGATTTTTGACGCCTTTACAATCGAACGCTTTTAGAATCGCGTCATATGCAAAGTTCTCAGTAAAAAATGTAACGTTTAGTTATAAGTTTTATGTGACAAAGTCCTAGACTGATTTTGATTATCTTGAGGTGATCGTAGGTTAAGTACATTACTTTTCTTATGATTTGGCAAAGTGAAAAACATTAAATGTATGTATTTATATCGGAGGTAGAGGTCGCTTTTTAGTTGTGTGACAAATAAGACTGCGTTCCAGGGCCCGGTGTGACTCTCTCTAACAAATTCCGCAAACTGGTAAAACCTAGGATTGTAAACAGCATACGTCTATGTTAACGGTAATATGGATCAAAGGACATTGTTGGTTAACTAATAAATTCTATCTGGTATCAAGTCCTGAAGACAAAATCTACGTTACCAGCTCCCATCCCCTGGTAGAACGCAAACACTTTGTCTTGCTGCACTATGGAGCCGTCCTCACTCAGGAACCCATTCTTCTCCAATACGCAGACCAGGGCACAGCCCAGGTCTTCGCTTGTCAAGTTGTTCTTCTCATTCCAGAAGTCCAAAAGATCACGAACTACTTCAGGTTTGAACTCCAACTGAAGATGGTGAAGATTTTGTCATTATCAGCTCCCACTAGATTTTTTGAACTTAAAAAGTATAGGAAACGAAGGCGCAGATTGACATAAGAACACAACATTCGAAAAGTAAAGCTTTTTACCGGTTCGTCTCCATAGAAAATGGCCAACCAAAGAACCGTGTAACAGCACTTACCGTTTCATAAGTGCTCACGCAATTGCCCATGTAAGTTTATGTCATCATCTGCCTAGCCTTTTCTCAACTAAATTGTCCACCCAGTCATTAACTGGGTAAAACGGTACTCCTTGGAGAGACCGGTGTCAGATCTTCTGGCTTATGACAGCCGGGACCAACAGCTTAACGTGCTTTCCGAGGCACGAAGGAAACTCGGTAACTATGTCAAGATGGTCACCCATCCACAGACCAACCTCGGCAAGCGTTGCTTAACCTTGAAGATCAACCTAGGCGTCTGTTATTATTTAGCCACGAGCTGCTACGAGGTTTATGTGAAATGAAATATTTTGTATATTGTTATTTGAGCTATAAAACTGCTTGATGTATTTTCGCTGTTTCTGTGTTTAGTGAAACTAAGCCTCTTTATAATATCTACTTCTGTTTAAATATATCCTAACCTGTAATTTCATTACTATTCTCAACACCTACCTCAGTCTGACACTGTAAGACCAGCTCCCCCACATTGTCGCTGAGGGCGCGTATCACAGACACCTCGTCTATGGCGCCGCTCATCAATACCACACAGCAAAATATTAATATTTCCTTCATTTTAACTGCTATTCCAAAAACATCAGAGTTATTTCTCAAAATGGTGGCTATCACGCTAGCTGTAATAATATCTTCGGCGAAGAAATTGTAATAATTGGGTAACGTGTTGAATTAATTACTTTTGTGATTAGATTTCTGTTTTAGATTTCTTTTGGTATAAAGAATTTTGGACTCAGCTTGTGTATGTGTATAGTTTATATAGCTCCTCGAGAATTTGAAGACCAAGGCCACAAAAGAACAATCAGGCTTCGCAAATCCTATCTAAAGAAAGAGAGGAAATACATTCTTATACCAATGAAACTCTCTCCTTACTTTTGTCATGCGTCTTGCAGTAAAAATAACTGTCACTTCGGGAAGTCAGGTAGTCATGTATCCCTTTAGATATAACTCGCGCGCGATCAGAATGGGATGCGACCTTTTGGAACTGAGACGCGCGCGGTCCGCCGGCCAACCGTAGCGTCGGCAAAAGTTGCCAGCGCGTTTAAAAAGGCCACTTAGCAGAATCAACCAGCAATATTCTTTACCCGAAACTATCAAAGGATTTGTCCATTCTCGGCTTCGCGTTGACACGATGCTCGAAAAGATACAAATAAATCAAAAATCATGTTTTGTTTATTTATTCAATACTTTTGTATCAACTTGCGCTACGATGTGTATTTAATTAACAGATAATTAAATTGTTTTATTCTTAGACATATTTACATTACTCATCCTTCAGTGTTGCCAGTTTCCAACAATTAATCGTACCTAGGTATATTTTGTAAATAAATATTTACAAATCGATTCAAATTATTTTTTTTGAAGTTGAACTTAGCCCTCCTTATTCTGAAAATAAAATTCTTTTAATTGTTTTATTATAGCTGTTATTTGTAATCACTTAAATTCATTCAAACATGTTTTATCCATATAATTGGAAAACAAAAGTATCGAAGATGTTCAATGAATTTCGATTTTTAATGTACATTATATCTAAACATTATTAAGGATAGCAACCATAAAACTTTTCTGTATATTTACACAACCCTATGATAGATCGTAGAAAAACTAATTTATAATTAATTCAGAGTTTTTTCGTTAACGCTACTTGTCTTGAGAACTGTCATTTTCTATTTACTTTGATAAGGTTCCATCCCTTTTTGATCGCGCGCGGATTATAGTTACTAACAATAGTTTTAGTTTTAATAGTGATGTTCATTTAGTAAATAGGTTTGAATTAACATTTTACACGACTATTTTTTTAGTCAATTTATATTTGATGTCACTATAACACAACAACAACTTTGGTGTTTCCTAGCTCGTTTCCTTGAGAAAAAGCACTGAAAAAAAACTCACGATGTCTAAGTCTCTTAGCATCCATACAATTATTCGTAGGTATTGGTCAAATCATATGTCAAGTATTTCAAAAGGGCCTTCTTCCAATGATTGATCACAAGGATTAATAAGTTCGAAATTAATAAAACACAATTTATAGATGTACAAATCTTTATTCCATAATATTACATCAAGTACTTGCAGCTTACACAACTACCCACCCCCTTCGAGACAAGCTGGCGAGGCAGGAGATTCTTCACACGAACAACTTAATACTAACTGGAGTCCATTCAACTGGCCAGGTCGTTAGGATAAAAATAAAATAATTTAACATAGAACACAAGACGTTTATACATTTTGAAGGTGTTTTGGAGCACTGGTATATCGCATCGAGAGAGATATTAAATCAATAATAAATCTAATTCTCTTGAAGACGCAAAAGCCACATCAGATGAAAATTTAAACATTATACACACAGGGAAGCTTCGCTTACTAGTAAGAATGCAATACAATGAGAGATATAATTATGCAGTATTTTAATCACAAAAAAACGTTACGGTCAGAAAGCTGGTTCTTCTAGACTTCAGCCAAGACCTCTCCCATGATGAGCTCTATGCTGGGCGCCCAGTTGAGCTCGTGGATCTTGGTCTTGAAGCACATGGCCACCTTGAGCGCCTTCATGCAGGGGTCATCCGCTTCGTCCGGTGTCGACTGCGCGCAGCCGTGGATCAGGTCGACCAGTTGCTTCGCCATGGCTTCGTCTGAAGTAAGAGGGTTTGAAGCCAATGAAAGATAGCATATCGAGTCTGCATGAAAGTAAAATGCATAGGCATGCCCAAGTAGAGAGCAATGGAAAACATGATTATAATCATAAGTAGGTAAGTCGCCACTAGCTGATATAAGCAAAAAAATAGAGAGAGGAACAATCGCAAAGAAAGAGATACTAAATGTTTTTCATACACGGATACAATATTATTACGGAGTATCAATCTGTAACGATATAAAGCTGAACCATTTTCCTATAAACTTTGCGTGACATTACACTTTCTTTACAATTTTCCGCTTCAACCGTTCGGAAATCTCGCTGAGTCACATTTTAATTTTGTGAAGCGTTCCCTTTTGGATAAGATCGAACTATCTAGTCACTTTAAATAGCTTTACCTTATAATACAGGGCTGATTGGCTGGAAACCTAGATATATAACTACTTTGAAATCTGCTGTATCGAGACAACCGTCCTTCAAAGACAAAACAAAGATTTCATACCTCGAACCGTACATTTCAAGTGTTTTAATGTCTCTTAATTTCAAACAATAGTCGCAAATGAACACCAAAGTTCTTTAAAATCAACCAATTACGGTTGTATCACGCATGTCGCGAGGGACGAAACTGTCCCAATATCCCAATACAAATAAGGTGCAAAACATAAGAAGGTATGTCTAACCAGCGCCATGTTTCTGCGCGAACTCCTGAGCCTTCCCGTGATGCAGCTTCAACTCCTGGTCCAGCAGTTCCAGCTTAGACGAGAGGCAGAGGATAGCGCAGCCTGTATGTCTGTTCGTGAACTCGTAGCCCTCTTTCCAGAAGTTGTAGAAGTCTGTGGTCACTGAGTCAGGGAGGTCCATCTACAACAGATCGGAATCGAAGCATAAGTCCAACTGTTTTGTAATGAACGAGACATCAAAAAAGTGTTTACTGTGATGTATGGCAGAGAGGAAGAATGGAAGAATAAAATGAGTTATCCCAAGTGAAGTGACATGAAATAAATGAAGGACGAAAGTTAGCTTACGCGTGTACGCATTAGCGTTCAGCCGCGGGCACAAACGCTTGTCATTTAATAGCGGTTAAGTGCGTACAATCACTAGCGGTTGCTTATTTAACTGAAAAAACGGCCAGCCGCTTCAACGAACCGCTCTAATGCGTAGGGCTAACTTAGATAAGGGCGCTGTAGTGCGATTCACTAAGGCAGAACATCTTTACAACCAAGAAATCATCGTTGAAACATCTGATGAGGCATCTGTTCATCAGATGTTTCAACGATGATTTCTTGGTTGTAAAGATGTTCTGCCTTAGTGAATCGCACTACTGAAAGTTATACATACTAATCGCATAGCGTGAATGACTAATTAATGAATGAATGAATGAATCAATAAATTTTGCGCAGAGGATTACTACAAGGTTGATTAATTTCGACATGTCTAAGGAAGTAAACAATCTTTCTGCAGCAGCGGTATAATTTCAAGAATTTCTCTTTCAAAAAGTTTTTGGTAAAACAGCACGTTCATAAGCTTACCTCCTTTTTACAGTCTTCCAAAGGCTTAGCGAAGTTCAGGGACAATGTCTTCATCACTTCTTGCGAGGAGTCCACAGTGATGACGAGACTGGCGATGGCCACCAGCGCCAGGCGTACCGACATGGTGCTCGATCGATGCAGCGACATTGTGGCAGAGCAGTGGACGAACATGCTTATATTCTCGCTTAATTACTTCGCTAATTAAGAGTTACGGCGACGCGACAATGAGGGCCTTTGGCTTGATTAGACGTGCTTTAATTAGTGTAGTACATTCATTCATGGAATCTAAATGACGAGCGTTCTGAAAGCTGTTATTTGAAGTCACATGATTGAACTCTTATGACAGTGCGAGGTAACTTCATTTCATTTATGGAGGTGTTAAAAACGGTCATGAGTAAAAAATAATACTTATGGTATGTTTTCTTACCACCCTTTCAGACCCGCTAGGAGCACGCGGTCTCTGGACAAGAGACTTGGCTTTTTGGTAGGTGTTTTTGGGAGTTTCTGCATATTTTGACTCCGTACGAAATTAAATTAAATTTTTATTTTGTAATGTTTTTTATTAGGAATTTCGGTCGTATTTATTTGTAAAAGTAAAAAAAAATAACCGCATTGAGAACCTCCCCATTTTTTGAAGTCGGTTAAAAACAATGCGTTATACACAGAAACGCCGATTACTGAAAATTAACAGTTGTGTACAAACTTAAATTTGAAACCCTTTCAATACATCAAGAACATAAATGAGAAAAAAGACAGCTTCTTAAGGTAACAGGTCCTTCTGAATGCCATTAATTCAGAGCTCCTGTCATATAAACAAAGTTATCAATTATTAAAAAAAAATTGGGCTCCTTTTCGTTCAATAGCGCTGCCAGACTTCTAACAATGGAATATTTTGTATAGAACCATGAACAAGCAGCAGCGACTACGGTTCACTTCTATCTCTTTAGCCTATTTGGTTCTACTGCTGGGCAAAAGCCTCCCTCTGCGTTTTTCACAATACTCTTTTGGACGTGAGTGTGCACTCGCAATTTAGCACGCTAGGTCTGGTAACTGTTTAACTGGACTATCCCCAAATCAATTTAAAGCCATCCAGCCAGCCAGGGCTAAAATCTACTCTTACAAGCTAAGAGGCCGCTCGCTAAGGAGGAGAGGGGGGAGGTAGCAAGGGACAGGACAGGAAATTTAAATCTAATGGCTCAGCCGAGCTGTCTGGTTCGTTGGGCAAAATTCGGGGAATGATATTCTTGTCGCGATGGGCCTCGGCGATCATAAAATTAACATTACTATGTAGGTATAAAATTATGTAATGAACACCTGTATGTTACCCATGTATCACAAATAAACGAATTGATTGATTTATTAAAAAACGTATTATAGTCTGTATTTGTGTTCTTTAAGAGTGCTGGTTTCCCTGCAGTTTTCCCGAATCTGTGCGATTTGATCGCCGTGTTCGAGGAGGGCATGACGTGGCCGGCGGATCGTACTTATCGAGAAGAGAACATCGATACGCTCTCTCCACGATAAATAGTGGCCGCCCGATGGCAGCTGATGCGATTACAGGGTTCTGGTGCTTTACTGCCGTTTCGATAAAGCGCTTTGAGATGCATTTCATGAACTGTTTCATGGTTTGGTTTTACTTATGACCTGATAGTTTAGTTTTGTGTTTGCACCCGCCTGTCAGCGTAAGAGGTTCCAAAAATCTGCCAATCGTTTTCCATAATAATTTGTCAAAATAAAATAAAATAACCCTACCGCAGTATCTCTAAGTTGTCGTCGTGGTGGGGCTTGCGCGTCCCGATGGACCTTAGGTCATACCTAGGGTGAGGGGCCAGACAAAGAGAGATACAATCCGCAAGGCAGTTTTGTGGCGAACTGTTGGGCAGTAGCGACCTCACGAACCTTATCTCCCGGGAGAAGTCTTGTTCCTCATCTACGGCTTGCCTTTATTGGCTGGCCAGAGTGAAAACTGACGAGGAACAGAGCTCCCATGCACCTCTTTCTTGCCTTAATTGGCCGGTCTGAGTGGAGATTCGCTAGAGCACACGTGCTCGGGAGAAGGATGTATAATCCAGTAAGATGCTGGTAGGGATCTTGACCGCACTTCCGGGATTGTCCTGATAACCATGGTATACCTCTCCACTCCTCTAACACCTCAGGCTATGTTGCTACGCTCGCTACGTCACTTTGTGCTAGCGACCGTTTTCGGGGGCCCATTCATTGAATGTGCAAGTCACCACTTGCCATTTAAAAGCCGTGTTATTGTTAGTGGTCAGGCAGGGACCAATCGTTCTTCTATAATAAACGATTATCAGACCACTAAACCGCCCAAACCCATAGCGTTTCATCTTTTGTTTCCATATTCTGCAATAGTCTTGCTCCAACCGAGGATTGTCCTTGGGAATACTTTCACAGTGCATACAGGGATAATCGCCGGTTGGTGCCCCATTACATTTGAAATTTGTAACGGGGCCTCTGCGAGTTGGTTTCGGCCCCTCGTACGCCTACCAAAGGACTGGGTCTCCAGGGACCCGAGAAAGAAAACAAATGTCAAAAAAATATAATAATCCTTCCTAAATATTATAAGAATCTATGCTTTTCTTTAAACCATAAAAAAATTTAGACTTCTTAATTTTATTTACTTTCAGCACAAACAAAAGTACAGAGGCGGACTTAATGCCATAGGCATTCTCTACCAGTCAACCTTTGGGTGATGCAGAGAATAGTGGTAGGTGCAATACGGAGAATTAAATGCGATCAATGCGATTTTATCTGTCAGAGAGTTAGAAAAAAAATTAAATTCCAATCTCTAGTAGGCAAGTTCACTCATTTTGCTGGAGCCTTTGATAATAGCAAAGGATGCAGAAAAGTATCCGTCTTCTTTTTGTACTAATATTATAAAGCTAAAGAGTTTGTTTGCTTGCTTGAACGCGTTAATCTCAGGAACTATTGGTCAGATTTGAAAAATTCATTCAGTTATTAGATCGCCCATTTATCGAGAAAGGCTCTAGGCCATATCATCACGCTAAGACCAATAGGAGCGGAGCACTTATGAAAAATGTGACGCAAACGACATTGCACGGTCAGCTAGTTGATTAATTATACATAACTATATTTTAAGTTCGTTTTGGTATAAAATACAGCCAGAATATTCAGCATCGTTGACCTTTGGACTGAAAACCTTTTTTGTGTATATAGTACTTGTGTGACAGCGTTACGGCGGGAAAAGCATTTGGAGCGAACGACATTACTTTTTAGGATTCCGTAACCAAAGGTCAACGGGACCCTATTACAAAGCTGCCGCTGTCCGTCCGACCGTCTGTCTGTCTGTCAGCAAGTATCTCATCAATCGTAATAAGTAAACAGTTGAAATGATCACAGAGTGTGTATTTCTGTTGCCGGTATAACAAGAAATGCCTAACAAAATAAAAGTTAAAGTTAAATCTTGTACGATGCTGTGGAACCGTAAATTGGCGAGTCTGACTCGCACTTGGCCGGTTTTTCTTTATATTTTGATAAAATGAGAGCTCAACATCCTTGCATAAAAATGTGGTTGCGTGGCCCTTAAAAGTTTAATCATGGTCTTTATTTCTTACTTGCAGTTTATTTTCCGAATGTTGAACTCGGTATGTTGAAACGAAACAGAATTTTCAGCATCCAACATTATCATTCAAGTGTTTTACGGTATTAGGTTGCCCGCCGACGTCCGATAATCGGCGACTGATTTTTGTAGGAAAAAAATTAAACGTACCTACTGATTGCAATAGTGTGAAGCACACGTCCTACAAAAAAATCGCTACTAATTCTTAACTATCAAGGAAAAATCTGCCCGATTATTGGTGCTACAAAAAGTCTGACTTGGGCGGGGAGCCTTAAACTTCGAGGATCAGGGAAAATAAACACCAAAATTATTATCACAACAAAGTATAATAAACTAAGCAACAGCTTTACTTTTTTTGTTTATTTTTTTATCATGCATTACTATTACTAACAAAAGCAGTTCATTGTCCTTTTATCGCTCGGTCATCATCTTCTTCATCATCTTTATCCCCATCGTCAGTACTTCTCCATGACGGCTTCGATCATGGCGACTTCGGGCGCGATGCCAGCGGCTTTGGCGTCGACTTTGAAACAGGCGGCGACTTTCACGACGCGGTCGCAGTCGTCCGTGATAGCGTCGTACTTCTTCTCACAGTTGTGGATCAGTTCCACCAGCTTCCCGGAGAGGACCTCCCCTGTATTTTAGTAAAAAGACGGAATAAATTAGTAATTCGAGAATCATACAAATACAAATACAAAATCCTTTATTTCAAATAGACCAGTTTACAGGCACTTTTGAATAGTCAAGGTATGTCAGTCAAATAGATGAAGCTAATTCTGCCGCGCTAGCGACAAGAGTAGCAAGTTATTCTGCAACAAAACAAACTCACCGACCCTATCTCCGAACGATACATCATACGAACTGTAACTAATCATTGAAGTCGACTGAACTATTCAAACATGAACTTTTAAGTTATCAAGGAACCAGAACCCCGTTTTGAATAAAAAAAAAAAAAAAAAAAAAAAAAACATCAAAGCCGAATTGCAGGTTCCAAAATCTAAATTTCAGGTGAAATCAAGCGGATTTTAGCGATGACTCTGCAGCGTAAGCATGACCTGGCAAGATTAGCTGCAGCATAATTTTCAAGTTACTTTTATAAAGAATAGTCTCTAGCCAAAGAAAAGATGGATGGATTGTGTGAGGAGCAATATGAAAGAAATGGAAGTTAGTGATAGTTTGACGGCTGATAGGGCAGAGTGGAAGAAAAAGAACGTGTTGCGCCGACCCCAAGTAACATGGGATAAGGGCAGGAAGATGATAATGAGTCTCTAATCATTTATTGTATTGTATTGTATTTATTTATTTGTTAACATAGGTAAAGAAAATACAGATCTTATCGAAACGACACTATTATATGCTTCTTGCCATAGTGTCACCTAAGGATTTCACTGGTGGAATTGATGCCTCCGATATACCAACGTGCCATTCTTTCAACGATTCTAAGTGTCAATATGCTCCTTAGAAGCTAGAGTGGAACATACATACATACGTGCATAGACAGCTAAAATCATAACCCTGCCTCTTGGCTTTGGTTAAATCAAATTGGAAATAAAGGATTAATCACGTGACATTCCGACGGCGTTCGTCAACCATTTCCACAATTTGACAATCGCTTTCGCCGTGCTACCGCCGACAGAAACTAACTTGTCCAGAGCCCCTGTTTGCTTTAGTTTAAATATTCTGAAAACATTTGCTACTTGAACCATTCAAGTCTTATTCGTAACACTTACCTGGAACATCATTAGTTTTCAAGTTTGCGGGTAGTTTCGCGATAAATTCAGAAAAAAACAATATGGCGGACAGATTGGATCGCGTGACCTTTGTTTCTGTCGCATGTAGACTGGGGCACTAAATAACGTTGACAACCAAAATAATTTACCAGTAGCAGTCCAAATAAATAGCACTAATAACATGAAAGGAATTGCAATTTTTGAAACTAGAAAGAATAATTTGCAATGCTTCAAAGCAATCGCATAGGTTCTTTGTTTAGGATGTGTCGTAGATCTAAGAAAGGCAAGACTTGATTATTATTTGATGTATAGTTCTGTGCTATCATTGTCAAGACAAGATTCACAGTGTGTAGCACAACTAACACCTTAAATGATATCTATGAAGCCAAGAGTAAGTAAGGTTTTACATAATCTAGAATATTCCTTTATCGAACCTAATACTAAAGATATCATAAAGACGATCTAACCGTTCGGGAAACCCTTGACGTAGTCGTGCATGTTGACATGGTGCATCCGGCTGTCGTCCTGCAGCAGAGAGAACTTGTTGGACATGCAGATAATGGCGCAGCCCAGCTCGCGGTGCACCACCTCGAAATCCTCGCGCCAGAAGTGCTGGAACTCCTCCAGCACCTCCGCTGACAACCCTGACTGGGGAACGTACAAGTTTTGGATAAGAAGTGCTTGGAAATTAGACGGCGGGCGGTTTGCTTGTGATTCTGTTCCAGGTTCTGTTAATTCGTGTTTTGAACTGTTATAGAATCGGAGCAAAGTAAAGCTAAATAAATAATGAGATGCATCTGGAGTCGACCTTGTAGACAGTCTTGGATTTGATACAAACATACCTTTTCTCTATCTTTCTCTTTGATCGTATTTGCTTGGGGTCTATGCTTTTTGTTTCATAATTCTAATTGTATTTATTTATCTATTATGTATTTATTCATATAAATCGTACACCTAAGACTACCTACAGTACTGTATTTTCTTTCTCTATAAAATCCATCCAAAGGTTGACTTGAAAAGATCGCTCTTAGCGATAAGGCCACCCATTGTGTCACCCTATGTAATGTTTTCTTCATCTATTTTGTCTGTAACTTATATGGTGTACGTAATAAAGAGTATTCTATACTATTTATTATATTCTATTCCAGATTTAAAAAAATCTAAGTTATCAAGTAAAAAAAACATAAATGACGCTTACCTCTTCCCGGCACTCTTCAAGTGCCTTGCCAAAGTGTGCGGTGACGTGGCTCATCACCTCAGCAGTCCCCATCACCGAGCTGGTGACGGTCGCCATGACAACCAAGAACAAACTGCTCTTCGACGTCATCTTGTCACAAATGACCCGTCAGCACCCGCCACCACACTTATATCATAACTAAACTTTTTTTACTTCATTCAATTATATGGTATTAAGAAACCAGCACCATTTGCAGTTGCCACAACCCGTATTTCAACTAGATAAACTCTAGTTAGGATAGAGCAGTTGCAGTTTTATCTTTGCACGTTACAAACGAATGATTTGGTCAAAGACATGGGTAATGTGTATGTTGTGCGTAATTGTGGGCCGGTCGTATGGTGCCCGTCACATGGAACGTGGTGGTTTGGCTAATGATGGCCGGCGGAGGCCACTTATTCTTCTATAATATTAAGTGTGGACAGAAAACAGCGTTTATTAAACTGTATGTTTAGGCTGGATCAATAGGCTATAAATAATAGCGACGTAATTGTGTTCGCGCTCAGCTGTAGGAGACCACCTAGGTTGTTGGTGTACCTACGTGTCTGTCTGAACAGGTTTCGAATTAGTAAGATATCTAGGCTGATTTTTCAATTCAATCATAAATGGTATTTAGGCTGGATTTGACCATCGCCAGAAAGCTTTATCGGAGGAATAATTTTGAATTTTTGACAGTTCTTCCATACAAAAACTGTCAAACGTTAAATTTATTCCACGAATAAGAGTTATCTGGCGTTGTTCAAATCCAGCCTTAGTCTGATAACTATAATAACTGGAATAAAAATGGCGTTTTTTCCACTTTTATGTCGCTGATATGCCAGACCACCATATTGTGCTTAAAACAAAAGTTTCTGAAAAAATAGCCCGGAGTAGAGTGAAAATCCTCCCGTTAAAACTATTTTGCAATAACTGAGGTAAATCAGACCATCTGGAAACAATTTGAGCAAGATTTTTTTTTGGCCAAAATATAGTAACAAGCGTGATTGATAGAGCGAAGAAAATTATTAACTTGAAAATGAAAAATATGATAAATTCATTTTAAATTATTAATAGTATAAAGTATTCAAAATGTTTTATTTCTTTTATTTTTTTATTTTTAAAAATTACTATTATTTTTAAATTAAATGGTAAATAAATTATATAAGGATAAGAAAAAATTATTCATCTTAAAAATCTTCCCACCATGACTTGTATATATTTATAGAGCCGAGGTTGTCAAAAGTTATGTAGTCGACATTTATGCCCTGTATTTAGCGGAAAATTACTTAGGTAGGTATACCTATGGTAAAATATTTTTAATGTTAACATTGTGAGAGGGTCGTAAACTAGATAGCCTATTGCTCGATCTTCTATATCATCTATCTTCAAAGTGTTTATTTTTAACTTCATGCATATTAGTACGTATAGTAGCGCGCTTCCATAAAACACAAAGGTAGAATATTGATAGGCTTCTAGTAAGGCAAGATTTTCTGCAAACCAGCCCCAATTTCCAATTTCGTCACAAAATATAAGCTGGTTTCCAGTTTCCAGCATTAGCTCAGAATGCGTGGCACGTACTCCATAGCACGGACCATTGGTCGCTCGGAGGGGCCGCATGCGAGTGCCCAGCGCCCTGCCTACCCCGCGCACGTGCAGCGTGCGGCACAATGCGATTTACAGCGAAATCGACTGAAAGTGTTTTAGATCGATTATTATTTGGTGCCACTTTGATACAGTTCTTTTTTGTGACTTCAAAAGTGAGGTTAATTCAGTTAAGTTTTTAGAACCAGTCAACATATATCAGGATCTATTGTATTAATGTCCCCCGAATCCAATCAATATTTTGAACAACGAACCATTTATATACTTACCTGAAAATAAGGTTCAGGCGTTAGTGAATAAAAAAGCACCTCATTTTCATAAATCACGCAATATCTGCTCGTATGTCGAAAACAGCTATATTTATCAAATCTGTGTCAAGTGTGCATTTCAGTTGAAATATGCTCGCTTCGCCCCGTTTGCTTTTAGCACAATGTGTGCTTATACTAAAAGAGACTTGGCGATACATTTTCCCATCAGAATTTATCATCACTTCATCATCATACTCGTCCAATATAATCTTTTAAAGCTTTAAAACAAACAAACATCAGTGACGTCACTGCAACTGAGATGTCGTCCGTAAATCATTGATTTTATTGAAATCGCTGACAGGCACCAGTCTGCAGTCGTGACTTGCCTGACGTATATCCCACGTTTTCACTAAGAATTAGGTATACTACAATAACATTTTTGACGTGAGTATACAATTGTTTTACCTACTTTAAACCTCTACATTATAGGCTTTTATATCTTTTTCATGAGATATTCTTGCCCATCACTTCGGTTCGCTTCAACCGCTAGGCAAATAAACAAAATGATTTATATTGTTTGTACGGGACGATCCAGATGAATCCCAGACGGGACGGCGTCCCGGAGAGAGTAAGAAGATTTGGTACAAGTTGATGTCTGGATACGGTAACCAGAGGACCAGGCAATTGGGAATATGCATGAAAAAAATATTTTGTATCAATACAGTTTATCTAAAAACATACAAAAATATAATATTACAGTGAAAATAGCATCAAAATTACTCGAAAAATAAACGAGATATATTTGTTGATATTAATTATATCAATAATATAATATCCTAATATCCTTGAAATAATATCCTTGGACATTTCACACAACGCCATATAGTCCCAAGCTAAGCAACCTAATGCTTGTGTTATGGTAACGAGATGGCTGATAAACTACATATATAATTTTTTTTTAAATACATAGATATTATAAATAGGAAAACACCCAGACTCAGAACAAATACCAGTAGGTCGTAAAAATATTTGTTCCGTGCGGGAACCGAACCCGCGACATGCTGCGCAGCAGTCAATCGCTCAACCACTGCGCCAACCGTGTCGTCAAACTAATTATATCAAGAAATATATTATGACAGATGTATAGATGTCATGAACTTTGACGTCAAAGCCCATATCGGACTTCTCTTTCTTATACTAATCTTTGAAGTTTCATAACTTCATCCGCATAATTTCATGATTGTATACTAGAGCTCACAAGTATTTTTCTAATAAATAAATCGCATTCATATTCCCTATTGGGACTGTTGGTTGTCTAATTAAGATTCCTTCCACTAATTATATATTTGCATCTATTTTAATATTCAAAATCAGGTCGTGCCTTTTTAGCTTTAAATAAAATTGTTTGATGAGTTAGGAACTTTCCTCTCTTTAAGTCTACTGAACGCTACCTTGTAAATGTGTTCTTTCATTGACAGAAAAGGTAGGTTTTCTATATCATAAGATGTGTGGTTGGTGTTGCTTCTTTAAATAGGACTGTTTCATTGTTTTTACACAAAGTCACTAAGTTCAAAATGATACCGTAAACCAAAATTACAACCACAGTCTTCATTGCCTAATTACCGCTAAACTCTGTAATTTCACAACTATCATTAGAACCACTAATTTCCCCGAAGACAGAACTATTCGCCGCGAAGTTTCCCCATCCATCATACAGACAGGGTAAGCAGGGCACCAGCGATCTGTCAACAGTAATGAGAATACTTTGACAGCTGTTTTGGAGGGAAAACCAAGAAAAATGGAAGGTTTTCACCGTTTTGACGGGACATGTTCGTGTTTTCCGACTAATGATGTTAGAGTTGAACAGGGTAGAAATGTGATTTTTCAAATTCTATGACTTATTTTACGGTAATTTGGTAAAAAAAAAATATGTTGATATACCTACATAAGTTATGGCTTACGAAAAAGGAAAGATTGTGTGTTGTTAGCAATCAAATTGTCACAACAAGCGTGCAATAGGTTAATTTAATATCGAAAAGGATCTTGAGGACCATTAGAAACTTTTCAGTGCGGTTAAAAGATTGCATCTGGATCTCAAAACCAGTAGTAACCTAAGTATACCAATTCCGTTAAGAAAAAGTTATAAACACAGCTAGGCATCTTGTTTTCTTCACCCACAGAGACACAAAACAATCACAGTATACAGCCTATAAACTAAAGGGGGAACACAATGAGTAATAGTCGATGTTGCCAGCCTCGCGATCACTCCCCATTCGCCTCACGTAGTGTTGCCAGGGGAGAAATAAATATTTCCCGCGAAAATCCGCGGCCTGTTCTATATGTAAATTTTTATGTTTTTTCCATCAAATAAAGTTGTGCCGTGTGTGGTTTTATAATTTTACAATAACACAAGGCTCAGGTGCCGAAGCAGAGACAATATTGGCTCGGTAATAAAATCTAGAGAGATTTTGTTTTTGAACGTGCGTTAAATTTGGAATTTTGAAATAACACGTCTATTTTATTTTTTTTTTTTCATAAGTTTATAGCTCCTGTTTTTATCTATATAACTATGGGTCTTATCAGTATGAAATATAAGCATGGAACGGTCCCGACAGTTGAAAATGAGATGTATTTCGTTCACGTCTGTAATTTGGACAGCAGCTGCAAGGAGCGAATGTTTGCCGAAGACGAGCTGCATTACCAAGTACAGCAAACAAAGCATAGGTACTTTCTACGAGCACTAGAGTCTAGTCGTAATTACGGTAAGAAACTTACATATAGTATAGTTAGCTTGTGCTGCACACGCTAAAAGACAAATACGTATTACAAAATAAGGATCTGTACCCTGTACCCTGACCAAATAACCTTGAGCATTTTTCCCTCAATAACAGCGCAAGAGATACAATAGCGAATACGCTCAGAATGTTGAATAAAATCGTTATAAAATCTAATTTTGGTCGTTTGAAACAAATATTTCTACCAAAATGTTCATAATTAAATTGCCTATCCATTAGTGTAAGTACAAAATCAAAATAATTGTCAGTTTTCGAGAAGATGCATGTTTTCAATATTATTTCTCATTTCTATAGTTTCGTTGTGAGGAGATTAATTAAACATTATACAAAGTAATAAAAATAAAAATTTACCATTTTGAAGCCAAGATTATGTAGAAATTGAATGTATTTTTTATAAGTTGATATTTCTTTTGGATAAAGAGTACCTATATAGCTCAAAGAACTGCAAACGAACTGCCTTAACAGGTAGATATGTAATGGAGCACCTTAGTCAAAAGAAACCAGTAATTTTCGAACGTTAGTTTTAAAAGCATAAAGACAGTCTGCCAAAACGCCCGCCCGTCACCACTTCCTAGTGTTTAAACAGGGAAGAAGAAGTCGCGCAACAAACTCCGCAGCAACGTTTCAGACGTAGTAAGGAAGTAAGTGCCTACCTATAGGTAGGTACATAATATGTTTTCGAATGTTGAAATATTTTCCAATATTCCTTCACGTACAAAGTACTTGTCCATACATCAACTCTAATGAATTCCTCAGAGGTACTGCAACAATCGATCAACCTGTCCGTTCAGTCTGCACGGCCACCAACTTATCTTTGCACCTCAAAATACACTTAATCTTTGCCGAAGTGCCCGCGCGAAGTGCAAGCAAAAGTTTGTTTTAAAACACCATTAGTAAATCCCCTATGCAGACGTGACAAGAAAAAATGAATCTTTTCCCACCGGAATACATGTTAAAAAGAGAGTAAAAAGAGTTTTTGTAAAAGTCATAACAGAAGTCAACTTTGACAAAGCAACTTTCGCGCCCCTGAAAAATAATGTAATGTAAAGTTTAACTTAATCATAAGACGTAAGGTTGCTTTTTGCTTGCGTCGTATTTCAATGAAGGCAAAAATAAATTGGTTCCTGGAAGAAATAGATTCCATGGGGAATTGAGCGTTTTTCAAGAAAACAGCGTGTTGAATACCAAATGTGAGGAAACAATGACTTTATAACGCTGAGTTTACATTCTCGACAAACACTCCATTTGTATGTGCAGGCAGAACATTAAGAACCCTAATCTCGACATTAAAATCTACTTTATTTTGTGGGTGTTTTTTTGACACAAAAGGCTGAATTAGTAAAACTGAAAAATGCTAGTTATGTGAACAGCATGGTTACTGAAATGTTTGCCCGTGTCGATCGGATTCACTAAAAATGTGCGTGGTGCTGTCCTCAAAAATTCATCTTACACTTTGATGAATTGACCAACATAAAGTCTAGAATTGAAGAGAGTGCATTCTGGGAACCTTCTGAACTAAGAAATCATTCTTCTCAGAGTACCTACTAAGATAGGATCTAGTTTAAATAATATCAGCTGTTTCATACAAAATGCAAAATTTAGCCGATGAAAATGTTTGAAACAGCTGAAATTTTTTCGAGTTTACAAAGTTGGTCTTAAAAAGAAAAGTTGTTTATAATCAGGTGTAAGTACATTCACTCCTCCAGAGGTTGCTCTCATCTTTGAGATGGTTCTGCCAGATACCAGCTTGATGCCCTCGAGTCAATTGAAAAACGAGCCAAGAGGATTATTCACTACGGCAATCGAAGCTCCAAAGTCTTGAGCATCGACGCCGAGTTGCTAGCCTGTCGGTTTTGTACCGTTTGCATTTTAGGGAGTGTGCGACAGAATTACATAATTTAATTCCGTCAAGCCCGTTCCATCATCGGACCACAAGACGAACGGCGATGCGACATCCCACCTACATGCACAAAACGTTTCGGAACACATTCATAGTGCGTAGTCAGCAAAAGAGTGGAATTCCCTGCCGGAATCTGTTTCCTGATAGCTACAACCTGGGTTGACTCTTGAATTAAAGACTCCCAAGTCTTTAATTCAAGAGTGAATAGGTTACTTCTAGGCAAGCGTGCTCCATATTCGACCAGCTTACCATCAGATGAGATAGTGGTCAAATGCATGCCTATTAATAGTACAATAAAAGGTTGTTAGTGTTTTACAAAATTAAATAATCCTGTGTAATGATGGAGGGACCGCTCCGCGCTCGTGAGTCGTGGACAACACGTACCCAGCTAATAGTCTGCCTTGACCGCTTTCCCATTATGTAAGACACATTTTGACACTGCGTTGGGATTTATATTAGGTACGAGGGTCCAGTTTGACCTACTTTTTTGACTCTATGAGGATTATTATTAGTACCTAGATCGAACGATCTTATGTCTTATATCGCCGAACATGAATCACTTATGATTGAAATACGTATATTTGAAATATTAACACCAAGTCTTTTTACATTTTTTTATTTCAATTATTACTTCTGAAGAGGTATATTTATTTAAACAGACTTGTTATTTCACTAGTTAACGAGGAAAAAATATTCAATCAATGATGTACTTACTTTTAAGGGTACCGAGAATTACAAAAATAAAACACATCGTGACCGAACTTCAGTCACATGATTATCTCATTGTCAGCCGCAGCCGAGCTTGCCAGCAAGCTGTGTCATCACTCACCTGGCTATAGTGTGCAGGTGCGCGCTGGTCGCCAGCTTGACCAGCGGGCGCTGCGGGGGCCGGCTGGGCCGGGTCGGCGGGCTGTACGTGTACTCAGCCGCCGGCGAGCCCGTCAACCACGACCAGTGCTCCGTCATCGTTGAGGGGACTCAGTCTTCACTAACGCTATGAACACTGCACTGGTACTAAGAGGTAAGGTGTCGTTAACTATGGTTTAGAAGAACTGTCATTCTATTTTGATTTTGCTTGTCTTTGGTCATGTTTTGGTTTTGTTTGGAGGAAACTTGAAAGAAGATTTTTGCAATGCAATCTTAGATCAATATGTCAATATATACTTCTTATTATAGTATGGACAGTAAGGTGTAACGACCCCACACACCCTCGTGTCAGAGTATCTAAACCGCCTCAAAGGCCAGCTTATCGAAGAAACTAATAATCAACTTGGATGACAAAACCAAAAACGGTTCTGTAACTATTTTAAAGTACAAAAAAATTAGGGAATAATTTATTCTACTCTTCTCTGTAATTTTCCAAAATGCCTAAGTAAGTATATAGTAACTTAAGGAAACTACAGCAAAGTTACATAATGTTAAGAAGCATTCAATCTTCATCCTATTCTCAATTAATCCAACCCCTATCTAAAGTGATGAAACGCCGAATTACTTCACTATCTTCTTTCAGATAAACATCAAATTCCTAAACTTTCGCGACCACTCCACAAATTCATCCTTCAAATCCTCGAGTCTTATTAGATTCCCTAACAATGATTGATAATAGCTCCAAATAGTTAACAGTCCTGAAAACTTATTCTTGAACAAAGCAAAACCACCCTTATGAAAATATAGTTAAAGAATATCGCAAATGCACTTGCACTTAAACAACATCACTCTAAACAATAATTTCGGAAGTTCCGTCTAAAAGAGACCCTAAATCCAAGGACATAAAGTATGTCATACAGGTGAAGAATTTTCCGAACTGAACAATGAATCACCAATATTTATCATGCGGAAACATATCTTACGCAGCAAAATATAAGTTTCAAAATCGATTCAAAGTTTTAAAATCACGATCGCCCTTCAAAACACCGTTATTAAACTTCCGTTTTCAAATCTTATGCTTTAAGGAAAATTCGAATTCGGTACGTCCCTGTCTCACACTATGAGATTAGAAAGGGATAGCTTGTGTGAGTAGGAAGCGTGGAGTAAGCGTTTAATAAGGAGCATAGCGTAAGTAAGGCAATAAATCTTCAAGCCCTTACGGCAGGGAGCCGGGCAGGGACTATAGAAAATTCATAGCGACACTTATGTGTGACGTCACACTGTGCAGCGAATGAGGTTCCTGGACGAGTAGACATGGAGGGGGGTGAGGAAACTATTGCCATCCGGATTATTATTGTTATTACAGCTGTCGTGCGCCGCTGAGATTTACAATCTTTGTAATAAAGGTATGATCTGTGGGGATTGTATTATTCATTGCTAGAAATAAGCAAAGTGGATTTTCAAGAAAAGACGGTAAGTTCTGGTTTGTAAATTGATAGCTAGGGACACAAGACAATCGTTGCATGTTGCTGATTTTAAGAGAACCAGTTTGTGTGTTTAACTCTACAAAACCTTTGTCTGATAGTAAGTACAGGCTCTTGTATTCATTTCATTACAGCGGTACCTATTATCCATTAAAACTTAATTCAATTGAAAGTAGAAACTTGTCATAAATAATAGACAAATCTAGATCCACGCAAATAAATGAACAAACAATTAACAATCAAGCAAGAACCCGTACTGCCCAATTACAGACACACAACTACAGTCTGGTTTACGTGTGCCTACCCAACACCGCTGCTCACCCCCTAACGCCGCGAGCGTTAACATTATAACTGATGAGTTTGCAAATATCGCAGCACTGCACCGCGCACCGGGCCATACGCACCCGCGGTTCAGACCGTGAGGCGAGACAGACTGCCCGGTACGGACGTGTGGACGCATACTGGGGGAGTAATTAGATGCCTAGATTAGATAAATTAGTTGATTCTATAAATTATAATCAATTCTAATATCACCTAAACCCATACTAGGATAAAGGTTACTTTTCACCCCAGGGGAAAGCTCCTATGGGGTATGTTTTTACTTTACGGTGAATGCTCCAACCAGCCCGAGTAATTCAAAATTTCTTGCGTTTTTTGCAATTTGCAGGCCAGTAGTAGGTTGTATGTTAATTAAAATATAATTCGCGGCTTAAGACGTATATGTAGTTACAGAATTATAATCATCAAAATCACCAATACAACCCTCCAAGTTCATAAAGGCCAAGAAAAAAAAAAACAGAAAAGGTCATTCCTAGAGCTTTATGAACTTAGAGCGTTGTTTTGATGATTATAATTCTGTATGTATACGTCTTACAGCCGCGAATAATATTTTTATCAACATACAACCTAGCACTGGCCTGCAAATTGCAAAAATCGTAAGAAAATTTGAATTTCGCGGGCTGGTTGGAGCATTCACCTTAACGTGAATGAAGCCTCACGTTTCTGTCAGTAAGGTTCTAAAAATACAAAAATTAACACTTTACTGGAAAATCTTGAAAAGAAAATTTAAAACCTGAATAATCTCGAAAGATCCGGTAGTATGTATTTCGGCCCACTATAAGCATTTAGCGATGATTAAAGAAAACCTCCATATAAGCAACTTTTGGCTTGGACAGTGATAGGGCCTTTCAGCATTCTCATTCGACGCACAAGCACAACGTAACCATGCCATACTTGAACCATCGCTGATTCACAGCTGTATCTCTTTAGCAGGTTGAATTGTCTTCATCATCATTACGAAATTCCTCCACCGTATGCTGAATACCTACGTGGCAATACGATTCACGTCGCCCTAGCATTGAGCGACGTAAACTGGGATATAAAGCAATTTATAACCTTGTTCGCCTTGTACGCCTTGTACGGGGGACGGAATTAGCTGATTATGTAGATTACGAATTAAATGTAAAGCTGTTTAAGCCACTTTGTTTTATTCAGTTTGCTTACTTTAGCATATGCCAAGATGAGATGAAGAAATACTTTGAGTAAATAAAATTATCGAGAATACCCCTATCCTCGATAATTTTATATAATCAAAGTATTTCTTCAGGAATAGGCTAAAAATAAATGAGTTTATTCCTACTGTAGAGTAAAGCTAGGCGCGCACTGGTGATTTTTGACAGCGTGGCAGTACATATTTCTCTTTTGCAATTGTGAAGTGCGACAGAGAGGGATATACTGTCACGGTGACAAAAGTCATTAGTTCGCGCCTAACCTGAGTAAGAGAAGTAGGATCAGATCGAACTTTGCAGTTTTTTTATCGAGGAAATTTCTTCGCATCGTGTATTCCTTTTGAATTTAGGTAGATCATAAAGTCTAAAAATATAAGCTAAAATATCAAACCTCTACTAAAGATAATTTAAGAGAAAAAAATAATTCTCAAATGGGCTTTATTTTTGACCCTTTACCGATTTAAGATTTCGCGAATTCCGTTATCACTGAGTTTTTTTATAGGCCACTTTTTATCTCGGAAAATGCACGACTTCTTAGTAAGAAGCCACGTGAATAAGCTTTTTATCAACAAACTGCTGATTAAACATAACGGTACATCAAAGTGGCACCACGCATCACCAAACGCGACCCACCACCATCAATACAATTGATACCGAAACTATTTCAATCAACCACCCCTAGTGCACGGTAATCTTTCAATACATTTGCTCTGATTAAAGTTATCACAATGCACTGGCCCCATTGGGCCCCCACCCGCTGCATTGGGGCGGGGGATGGTGGGTTGGGGAGGGGTATAAACAGCACATATTAAGATTAGAGTGATTACAGCTGCCTCCACCAATTGATTTGTAGGTGCTTGAGGCGATTAGATTGGATCTTATCTAGCTAGGTATAGGAATGGAAATGTGATGTGATTGTAGGTTGACATTAAGCTATTACTAAATTAGTACATTAGATCCTATACTAGTATAAATATAGTACCAAAAACAAAATCGGTACCTACATGGTGGACATTCCACCTATACGCACAAAACGTTTTGGGAAAACAGTCATTGTGCGTACAGCTAATAAGTGGAATTCCCTGTCTGAGTCTGTGTTTCCTGATAGCTACAACCTGGGAGTCTTTAAGTCAAGAGTGAATAGGTTACTTCTAGGCAAGCGTTCTCCACCTTAGACCGCATCATCGCTTAACATCAGGTGGGATAGCGGTCAAACGTACGCCTATAATAATTTAAAAAAATAAAAAAATAAAAAAAAAACTAGAAAGAATATTCGCAAAAAAAATGTTTCATCCGCGTGGGAATCGAACCCGCACTACATCTTGAAGAACTGTCACTGCAGCCTCAATCGGGACACGGTGCAATTAGGACTGAAATGTTCAATCTCTCCCAGTTCAATCTGCCTAGCCACTATGTTGGGGTCGAACTCTAGTCATAAAGGAAAAGCAAAAGCTCTTAGCAAAGGAGTGGAACTCTCTGCCTGCGTCTGTGTTTCCGAACGCCTACAACCCTAATCTCGTCAAAGTTAGAGTAAACAGGCTCCTTCTGGGTAAGCTCGCTCCATCGTAGACTTTGTCTCTGTCATCTCCGAACTAGACAAGAGTCAAGAGCAAACCCTTCTCAAATAAATAAAATAATCTGATGCTGTCGACTTACTAACTAATTTCCACAATATATTATGAATGAATATATAACTACGAAGCACGATGTCCCTTTGCAAAACTAAGAAATTCAGATTTACTGGATTCTCTCTACCCGTAACAAATTAATGTGTTTGCCGAGTCTCAGAGAAATCCAGGAATGTTAAGTTGGTTATCCATCTACTGTCCGACCTCAGCGGACGTTGTTGAACTTTAAAGTGTGGCTGTTATTATACTTACGTACAAAGGATCGCAATGCGCATTTATTCCATCTTTCACTCATCAACAGTATTATACGGTGTAGTGTAGTCCCTGTAGTTATAAATCAGCATTCACAATAAAGGGAGCAGTCCCTCTCACTGAGGAGGGAGGAATTAACAGCATAGGTATTATGAGCTGAGGGAATGAGTCTATGAACTCGCTCGGAAAGTAAATGTGAAAGAGTTACAGTTAAATGACATTTTTGCAAAATATTGAAAAATAAATAGTTAATAAAAAGTAATGGTGTAGCTTATTACCGTTTCTTCCCCATAGGAAGCGACAAATTGGAAACGTTTTCTAGCTTCTAATATTATTAAACAATACCCATGTAGGTTTAAAATAAAATATTTGAATTTAAGTATCCACTAAAAATACTAACAGCATATAAGCAGAATCTGTACTAACTCATTACTAACAATGTATGGGCTGTAAATAAAGATATTTATTTAAGTACTACAGTTTGTTAAAATTATGTAAGTGAGTAGTTGCAGTCCAGTGGTAACCGTCTTGGCCACTCATGGCTTACATGTGTTAGATTGTAGAATTGAAACCAAGCATACACTTTTATTTGTGTCTTTTATTTTATCACAGCTGCTCTCAAAAAGGCAAAGACAACCATCTTGAAAAACCCTGCCTGTACTTGTACCTAAAATTCTAAAACATGTGACATTCTATCTACTGTAGATTACCTGAATGAAGTACTTCGGAATTATCCTGTATACAACTTTATTTTAGTATTCTAAAAGTTGTTTCAAAAGTTTCACAAAATCTCGTGTCCGTGTCTTAAGATATTTAAGGTCCTTTAAAATATCCAAACCCCTAAGACTGGATGTCCTGAAATACTGCCTACTCTTTCTCACAGATTTATTATTTAATAAACTATGTCTCAACAAACGTCCCAAAAATAAATGGGTCTTAGCATTCGCAGAGATCACAGGGAATACCGTTGCTACGCCGTAGCGCTACGGGCTACGCGCTACGACCTTTTTACCGCACGCGATAAACTTCAAAACTCTTCTTCAGAATATGGAACAGTGATTAATTTTTTAATCATCCATTATACACCTCTTCCATCCTCGTAACATTTACCCAAGCGGCGAATCATTTGCAACCTTATTGAGAGCAGAACAAGGATCACAGTGCTTTTGACAGTGATGCAACATCAGAGGCAGAATAACAGTAAACGGAGTGTAGTTCACTAAACTATTCTAATGCAAAGGGATGCACGGCTGCACTTATGGGGAGCATTGTATACGTACAGGCACGTTTGAATGTATGTAAGGATGGCTAATGGGTACATAATTGATCAATATATGAATGTACTGTAATGTATATATTATAGTGCTTCGGGGTGTGTAGACTGTAATTATTGAGTTTCTGTGTTCTATCAAATTGTGTTATAAATTTAACCAGAGGCAAATACTGTTGGTAGAATATGGGGACACGTGAAGAAACCTCTAATTGAGTAAGTTGAATGTGCCATAGTTGAACTTGTTTTAGTACCAGTTTAGAATTTACATATTTCATAATTATGACTATAGGTCAAGCATAAAAGTAAATTCAAACATATATAAGCAACATCAAAACTACAAGTCATCGCACATCCCATTAAAAGCAAAAAATAAACTTTTTCAACAGTCCTACAACCGAACCCCGAGCCTCTCGAACTAAACTCTTCCATTAACCCTCTCGTATGATACACATACAGACATACAGACATACATACATACATAGGTATATCTCCCGTGTTTAGCTGCACTTTTCCACATTTCACTTCATTATCACGAGCCGAATCAAAACAAAACGTTCACCAATTCAATTAGAACCTTATTTCATTTCTGCTAAAGTCTAAATTAATTTGCACGTTTAACAGAGGGGATGATTTCCCCATTTAGACAAGTCTGCTGCTTTTGGTAACAGTAGACAAGATTAAATAAACATATTCGCATACATTTTATGGTTGTTGCTATTATATTTTTTAATGATTTAAGTACTTACGTTAAACCAGAATGACGAGTTATAAAAATACACCTACCTCGATTTTTTTAAAGAAACCTAACTTATTTAAAGTTATTACTGACTCAATGATTACTTTAACAATATTCCATCACAATTAATTGTTGCGTCTTAAAAGTTAAGCCTTTCTTCAGGTTATTTTATCTAACATCAAACGCGAGTAAATACGAACAATAGCCCAAATAATTTCAGAAATAAAAACGAAATATCTACGCATTTTGAACTACATCCGAAACATGATCATATCTGTAGTAACTTCGCAAGTAATACAGTGCCGTCCAGAATTCTCGGCGCCTGACGTTCGTGTAGTAGCAACGAGTCGCAGCGTGACTCATAGTAAAGTCCTAACTCACACAGGCGCGGCGCGTCGTTCACGCAGCCCACTGGCTGCTGCGTGTCAGTGTGTGGATGTAAGGCTGTGTCCCGCGTGTCGGCGGGACGGAGACATATTCTCACGTCACATTTGTACCAAGCAACGATTACAAGTTCATTGCTAGTTGTGACGGAGTCTTAAAGTCTTGCAACCCATCTTGTAATGGAAATCATGTTGCCCAGTTGCTGGGTAGTGCAAGTCAGGTAGACCGCAATATAGTTAGGATAGCTAGGCAGATTGACAAAAGACAGGCGCGAACTTTCAAATAACATAGAATAGAGGAAAAGTAAATTGATTCTAATTGGAAACGGCGGGTGTAAAATTCAATTGCTATTTTCTATAAAAGTTCTTTCATTAAAATAAAGTTACAAAGGATTTATTATTTTAAAGAAAAATTTAGGTTCACTCATAACAAAATGCGAAACTTGACTCAAACAACAATGTAGTTTTAGAGCTAAAGTCAATAAACTTTTCGCGGTGCATTTCCACGAAGGGAACGCATGCAGTTTGACAGTCGTGTCCACCCGCCCCCACGCCCGCGCCCGCGCCCGCTCCCCTCTGGCACCCGCCTTATGTCGGGTGCCACTTTATGTGAAATCGATGCACCGCTGTTTACAAACACTTGCACTTTGTACGCTAACTTTAACAAATATTATTTATGAATAGATTGGATCTAATAATTACGGAAAAATTAAGAAAATTTTCAGATTATTTTTATGATCAACAAGTTGCATTACGTGTTTTAGCTATGTATTCTTTGTTTTAATATTGTTTTACGTATGTTAGAACCAAGCAAATCCTATTTGCGCACAATTCTAATCAGAAATATATCTCACCAACAACAAACATAACCAAAACATTGACGCAAACGAACACAACACTAGAATTCCATTTTAAAGACACTCACACACTGCACTGGTCACTAAATAACCGTTCCCGAATAATTTCATTTCATTTTAAATGTTCAAAATAAAGCACGTCTATATTTTTGAATTTCGAACGTCGGGAGGTGGCGCAGCTATGCGGCCACGTTGTGAACTAACCTAACCTTGCTGCGTGCACTCGGGGCGCGATCGTAAAATATCTATCCGCGCTAACACACTTGATCCTTGCTAGAAGAAACAAACTTGTTTCTTTCTTTCACATTAAATGTCGCATGCTTTGAAATTGAGATAAGAGTAGGTATGCAGACGGTCGTAAATATTGAATTTGTTATGAGCTGTTAATCGGTGGCTGCAGTCCATTAAGACTATATTTATGATGATCATAAATGTTAAATCTACTGCTAATTTAATCACAAAATCAATAAATGTTTTTAGAGTGGTCTGCAACACGGTCAAAACGTATTAGTTTGAAATCTTTATTTCAAGAATTCTATCTCTTCCATATTCTTAATCATAATACTTCAACGTTTGTTCAAAAATTAAATAGTCATCTAGAGATATATAGGTACCTGATCATCAATAGTATTAGAGAATTGCCAATAAATTTTAAGATTGGTTAAAAGATCAACATGCCAATTGATTTATGTTTTTTTTACATACAAAAACCTTTCAAAGCTTACAAGCCCAAAACAGTGAGCTCAAGTATCAAGTATCAAGTCTATAGTGTCGTGGTTGTTAGAATCAACCCCGTGTGTCCGGCGCACCCCTCGTTCATTCATTTGTCGTAGTAGTAGGGGGTGTAGCGAGGCGCGGGGCGGGCGGTGACCTTGTGCCAATGTATGCAGCAGTAGGCGCTGCTACAAGAATTGGCAGCGCTCCTCGATAGTGCATGTTTGTCAACAAAGGTAAAAAGCCTTGATTCAATATGTAAAATGGAGTTAAACGTATGAAGATTATCTTGCATAATGTGTACCAACGACACGTCTGTTTATTTATGAACAAATAAAAAAAACACTAACATTTAAAATATTGACGAAAACGACAGATCAATACAAATAAACTTCAACCAAATTGAGTCCCATACAATTTGGGCTAACACAATATTTTAAATTATTCTCTGTGCTTTTCGTACACGCACACTTTTCTCGCGGCGCCCCCTCGCGGCGACAAAACGCATAAACATTAAACATCGGTGTCTCGTGTCCCCGCTCTCCCCTTCGCAACCCGTCACCCGAAATCTATTACACACACGTTTTCTCTCATGCGGAATCCATTGCGCATTACAATTTCAATACAAGATACAAATGCAAGCGCAATGTGCAATGGAATTCGAAATGCCGATTCATTTTCCGCCGAATATTTCCGTGGTACGGATGCAGTGAGTGCGCGCCCTAATCGGCACGCGACACGCTCAGAATTAATGAAATTCGATAGTTTTATTGCTCTTACTTTAGATAATAACAATAATAACGCCCTGTGTAATAAATCTCATGTAAAACCCAAAGTGGGGAATTGCCAATTTTATTTCAAAACTAACTTTCGCCCGCGACTTCGCCTTTCCCATATGAATTTCGAGAAATCTTTTTAGTACACCTTTACGGAGTGTAAGGCAGCTACACGCCAATTTTCAGTACTACGACCAGTCGTTTCGGCTGTGCTTTGATCGATCATTGCTTTTATATACTCGTAAACAGATTTTCTCAGAATAAAAATTACTGTAAAGAAGAAATTTTCAAGTTTTGCATTAGTGCAATAAACTTCGTGCGAAATTATTGCATAACTTATCGAGAAACTGTAACTCGTAAACCTTTCGCAAATAGACGCCACCAGTACATGATGGACATCCCACCCACACGCACAAAACGTTTTGGGAACACATGCATATTGCGTACAGCAATGAAGTGGAATTCTCTGCCGGAGTCTGTGTTTCCTGATAGCTACAACCTGGGAGTCTTTAAGTCAAGAGTGAATAGGTTACTTCTTGGCAAGCGTGCTCCATCTTAGACCGCATCATCGCTTACGAGAAAGTGGTCAAACGCGGGCCTATCAAAAGTAAAAAAAAATGTTTATGATTTTCAAATCCCATAATCCTAGTTTCCTATTTTAGTTAGGCACATTATAGAGGACCAATTTTAGTAATATTAAACAACGTTCGCATTCGCATTTTCATCGTAATTTGTCAAAAAAGCCTTAATTTTCAAACATTTATGTCAAGTTGCGACATATTCGAATCCGAACGAATTTATAAAATACTAGCTGACCCGGCGAACTTCGTACCGCCTTAGCGTAGCAATGATGCACTACTTTATTTTGTATAGCTGACCTATCATTTAAAAATATTTATCTATACACAACTATTCCGTGGCGAGTTATTTTCAAAAATGAATTAGAATTTAATTAAGTAACCACGTTTCCGAACAAACAATGCTCTTTCAATATAGTCTATGGCTGTGAATGACATTGACATTCGTTACGCGCGTTTTTTTAAATATGCAAAATTAAATGTGTATTTTTCAATATTTCTGAGAGATTTTCTTAATATTTTTTCCGTAAGAACTTTGTCCTAATAATAACAAATACAACAAAAAAAGAATTAGTGAAATCGGTCCAGCCATTCACGCGTGATGCCGTGACCAAGGAAAACGGGTTTCATTTTTATATACAGGGAAATTGAAAAAATACCCGAAACCTCTTAGGCAGTGAAAGTACACATGATTATAAGCAACTTTTGTTTTGGTAAAACTCCGAAATCTCGAAAAAAATATCAGCTGTTTCATACATTTTCATTGGCTAAATACTGCATTTTGTATGAAACAGCTGATATTTTTTTCGAGATTTCGGAGTTTTACCAAAACAAAAGTTGCTTATAATCATGTGTACTTTCACTGCCTAAGAGGTTTCTGGTGTTTTACAAATAACCCTGTATATAGATATGTATTATAATATAATGTTCGGTAGGTATATATATATTTATTTATTTATAATTATGTTTTAGTATTTATTTTAAACTTTAATTTTAAGGCTTTGCATACTCCTTTTCGCTTGTTCTTACACACTATTGTCTACATCTATTTCTCCTGTCGCAGGTCTGCTGGAAGAAATTTAATTGGAAATAAGTAAGCAGTACCTTTATACTTATATTTATAATGTATACTTTTACTATTTTTCTGTGTGTACATAAATAATAAAATAAATAAATAACGTTGCTTAAAAATATTGCATTAAAAAATTGTGCAATCAGGGGTGAAGTTCCTCACGCAGTTTAACTCCAAATAAGATAAACAGAAGGGCGTATGGAGGAAATCTGACGTGACATTTCCTCCTCACCGACCGCAAGCCACGTTAGGGAACTTCGTTCTTACTAAAAGAAAACACCTTCCTAAAAGATAATTAAGCCTGTCTCCGCGGCCGCGGTGTGGCGTGGCGAGCGTGACCAATCTCTATCGCAACCCACTTCTGCAAACAGCAAGTACTTCACAAGTTTGAACCAATAATTACAACTGTGGGACGATTTACGTTGAACGGGACAACAACTAAGATAAAGGCCCAAAATAAAACTGTTCTCAAATACAAAAAACCAATAAAGACATTGTTTGAGCACAATTTTAGTACTTTATAGGTGCTATGCTATTGGTCATGTCATGCAGCGACCTGACGATCACATGACCAAAAAAGTACTGCAACTAGAGTCGGGACCACGAGGCCGTGGCAGACCCCGACCTACATGGATGCCAGTCATAAAAAATGACCGCAGTGATAAGAAATTAGACCCAACGACGATCAAGAATGAATGTCTCTGGAGAAGAAGGATTAGGAGAGCCGACCAAAATTCAAAAAAAATAATTCAAAATTCAAGCATTTATTTCAATTAAACCATTTACAGGCACTTTTGAATTGTCAAAGTCGGTCGGTCCAAAAAGTTGAAGCTATTTGCACGTTCCAAAGCGTAGATCTCTATGGAGAAGAACGTGCAAGAAACTTCACGGACACTCTTTTAAAAATAATAATTTTTTACAAAGATTTATTTACATCGGGTTGAAATTATACATACATGTGAGAACGATGTAAAAGACGAGCAGGATAAAAGCGTCCGGAATAAAAGAGGAACAATTCAAATAAATAATTAAAATCAACCATGGCAGCTGAGAAATGACCAGTCCCGACTGACGGCGCCCGTTCACGAACATGACGCATACGCCAGCACCATTCGGCTCAACCATTTTGAAGGGAGCCAAATGATCAAACGCATACCCCCAATTAGAAACCGGAAAAGGCCAGACAAAGAAGAAACGGTGCTATGGTATTGTGTTACCTGGTGTTCAGGTTGTGGAGGTCAGATACGCAGCCGTTCCACGTAAGTACTGGTGTTCAGATGCGTCCAGTTGGACTGGAAGCCCCGTTGGAAAAGGTTTACAGATCACAGATTGAACTACATTTAAGATGTTGGCAAACACAAGCCGGTACAACAGTTTTTTAGCAATTATATTGTCGTACCGTTGTTTTACGTCCTTATACCCAGAAACACGCAGAAACTGGAACAGTAACTAAGTTACGGTATTATTTACATGTTGGCTGTAAGCTTGCACACAAGACGCATTGACATTTACGATAGGAGGTGAACTTGCAATTAAAAGTACTGACATGTGGGCCCTGAACTGACCTTATTACTGCGCGTCCCATATTTTTCGCCACAAACTCGGCATCTCTCGCTACCGGTCTATTTTGTGCACGACTCCCCGCGGAAACATAAGTGAAGTGAGAATAATCACTTGAAAATAGCTGCCGGATGTAGTCCTACATGTTGTTGTACAGTGCGATTCTGTAATTATTTCACCGTGATAGCTTAGTTGAAGGCAATTTGGTCTCGCTTGCCAAGGTTGGTTGGTCTGTGGATGTGTGACCATCTTAAAATCCCGAGTTTCCTCCGTGCCTCGGGAAGCACGTAAAGCCGTTGGTCCCGGCTGCCGTTTGTAGATCTTTGGCAGTCGTTACGGATGGTCAGAAGCCAGTTAATCTGACTCCAGTCTTGCCAAGAAGTACCGTGTTACCCAGTTCATGGGTTTTGGAGGTCTGGTAGGCAGATGATGATGAGCTTAGTTAAAGGCAGCACACTTCAAGCTTACTCGTATGTCACCTAAGTTTTAGGACAGACTTATTTATAAAAAAAAGTATCACACATTAACTTAATATGGTAACGTGCAATTCACCCCATAACGCTACAATCGAAAATAATAAGATGATACCAGAGCGCCAATTGTACTCATTTTAAACAAAGTTCGCATTCGCATCTCAGTCGCGTTGTCAAAAACACTTCTAAAGGTGCGTGTCCATTAGCGCGGAGCGAGGCAACGGAGCGGAGAAATAGAGAAATATTAACCAATCATGTCAGTCAAAATGGTTAAAATTTCTTATTTCCTCCGCTACGCTGCCTCGCTCTGCTGTAACGAGCAGCCAATTTCCCTTTTTAACCCTTAATTTGGCATTGTATGTACTGTCATACATGACTTAAAAAAAAAAGATTTGTTAAAAAAAAAACAACTTCCGTGTGATGAATTAACTGTTTCATATTGCAACACTAACTATATTTGGTAGAAAAACTAAAATACGCATCTAGCATCATCAATTTTGACATTACTTCAAAAAAATGCCTACCCGGCGAACGTCATTATGTGCTGTCTAAGGTATTATACTATTATTATAAATATTACATAGTTTATGAAAGGTGCAATGACTAAAATGTATGCTTTATTGTGTAATGGAATGCGTGTGATAATAATTTTGTAGCTTTTATAATGTAAAATGGTTCTATTTTGACCACTAACATGATGTATGCTGTGACATACACTGCCAAGTTTGTAACGAAACACCCTCCATTTTGTTTGTATGTCACGGCATACATTGCCAGCTTGAGGTTGCTTTTTGGGTTTACTTGGTTTTATAGCACGATTTTTTTTCTTTGTCGGCAGCAAAAGTTTCAAACTCGTGGTGGTAGGATTTTAGCGCTTGTGCCTGCTAAAAATGCACCCTCTTACAGTAGTGAACATTCTGACCTTCAATTAAGTTAATTCAACTTCTTCTGCACCTTCTATTGACAGTTCTATGGAAAGGCAATATTTTGGACGATGACGAAGCTCCCACCACCAACCAAAATATTCTACTCACACCAGTTTTTCAAAGCGTCTATTCAAGCCCTTCTCTAGAACATAACTGTAAGAAAGTGCCAATACTGAGTGACATTCCGTCACTCCCAGCAACTCCCACTACTCCTGCAACTCCAGTAACCCCTGCATCGCCTGCTCCCACTGAACCAACAGCAAGAGCATTTATGACTCTAAGCTTAGCTTCAGCTCGCATAAGGGCAACTGCTTCTTCTAAGTCGCGTCCCAGAAATACCAGATCTCAACGTTCCACTGTTTCTACTACATGACCTAGACGAATCACAAAGTTCACTCTGAGCTATCAATGGAAAAAAGCGGTTTTTCGACAAGGGGCAACTATAGAAGAAGGACTCAGAAAACACCAACATTCTAGGCTTAACTTCCCTGGGTTATTTCTACAAGTTCACGTGTGCCTCAAGCCAACCCAGTTGAATCATCACGGTATGATAATGTTGGCCATTTATGAATATGACCACTCAAGGTCGATGTAGACTATGCTCGAAGCTAACGTCTGTTTTATGCATGAAATGCCAGGTCCGTCTGTGCTTCGTTACTGGAAAATCTTCTAGGAATTTCCAACTAGACTATCATATGCGTGTTTAGTAAGTTCTAGGTGTTATCACCGTTTTTTTAATATCCTATAATTGTTTTGTAATTGGCAATGTATGCCTAGGCATACAATACATTTATTCAATGTTATTACGTGCATTTGGCATACATAGTTTTTCAGGAAATCTGAAATTCCTATACTTTTTTCATTATTTTTCTGTAACACCTATAAACTTCTACACTAAATTTTCATTAAAACAAATTGGATTTTATTGCATTTTATTCTTTGCCAAATTAAGGGTTAAATATTTTGACAGAATGCGACTAAGATGCAAATGCGAACGTTGCTTAAAAATTAGTAGACTCAGCGCTCAGATCGTTTCTTGCTCGTTAAAACTTTTTCATTTATTGGTTTTACATTAAAATATGTCTCGCTGCACCATCATTTTGAAAGTATTATTATAGGCTACATACTCAAATAATTTATTTAATTAAATAATCGCAAAAAGTTTATTTCAAATTGAATTTTGATTGGTTTTCGAGTATAATAGTGTCATTTTATCGCTCGTAACTCGGGTTTAATGAAAGTAAGTAATAGTTCTTGTTCTTGATGAAAACTTGTGATTGAATTAGTAGTCAAGCTTAATGGACATAAACTTGAAACCAGTGTGAACTGGAAACCAGCGCTGGTTGTCTGACGCCCAGCAAATGCTGAGATGTCCTTTCGGTATGGGCACGCTCAGCACAATTGTATCTTATTTTGTTTTTATTTGTAAATAAATAAATGTGTTGCCGTTGTGTTGTGTCTGTGTCTAATAAATAAAATGTTTTTAAGTATATTCTATTCTATGCTATCATAAGCTTTATGACTTTGCTCGCTTTTGCCCGCGACTTCGTAAGCACATATCTATCATAAACTACCTGTCCCCCGCGACTTCGCTTCCGTCAACTGCAATTTTTTTATTCATTTTTTGCTTTTAAACCTTCACGGCGAACTAAACAAAAAAAGAAATCGGCCCAGCCGTTCTCGAGTTTTAGCGAGACTAACGAACAGCAATTCTATTCAATTTAATTTATTTATTTTATTTATATTCTCATGTACCTAAGTGAATTGTAATTCTTATGAGAATAAATGATCTCAAACCTCATATCCCGTTTTTCCCATTCCCATAGGAATTATGGCAAATCTTAGTACCTTCCCAAGGACCCTACAAGCCAAATTTCATCTTTCTACGACCAGCAGTTTCGTCTGTGCGTTGTCTGTCAGTCCGTCACTCAGTAACGGAAGAATTTTAAATATTAGTATGAGTTATCCTATGACTCGTCTTGTAGTTTCCTTGGCTACAATTTGTAAACCAAAAATGTTTTTGTTTAACGCTTCCTGTAGAGGCTTATTTAGTTTATTGATAAGTGATAGCCATTTCATTAAATCCTCGGGGGTAGAATTTCTAGGCTGTTACCTAAGAGCTCTTGGGTTTGCCATTGAAAAAAAAAATGAATTACCGTTTATACATTTCGCAATAGCCTTAGTATCTTGACGTCCAATTTGCAGTTAGCCGAGCAGTCATTAGACTATTTCCTTTCCTGATGAAGCGAGCAAGATCGTTGGAAAATCGTAGAGTTCTGGGTTATTCCTTGTTTTTAGTTTAATTTTAGCATAACTGCTCGTGAGCACGATCTCCGTATTAATGGCGCGCGGAACGTTTACTACTTATCTCAATCAACTCACGACCATTCGAACTGCTTTAACTGTGGAAGCGTGTAAAACATGGATGTTTAAGTCGCGTCAGTTTTTTGGAGCTATATACCTACTCTTTATCCAAAAGAAATATCAAATTATAAAAAATACATTAGATTTCTACATAATCTTGGCTTCAAAATGGTAGATTTTTATTTTTAATTACTAAGTGTAATGTTTAAGTAATCTCCTCACAACGAAACTACACAAATGAGAAAAAATACTGAAAACATAATTATGTATCTTCTCGAAAACTAACGATTATTTTGATTTTGTACTTACACTAATGGATAGGCAATTTAATTATGAAAATTTTGGTAGAAATATTTTTTTAAACGACCAAAATTAGATTTTATAACGATTTTATTCAACATTCTGAGCGTATTCGCTATTGTATCCCTTGTGCTGTTATTGAGGGAAAAAATGCTCAAGGTTATTTGGTCAGGGTACGGCCTTAAGCTATTTTGTATAATATCTTCTTCGTTTGAAAACGTAATTGTTTTTGTTTAAGAGTCCTATTACGAATCGTAAATGCTCGTTTGCAATAGACGAAGTTACGTTGGTCTGTGTTGGGAGTACATCTTTAGTCCGCGAAACAATTTTGATACTTACTAGTCTGAATAGGATTATAGTTTATTTGGGCGCTCGCGCGAGACTGAGGAGCGCGCGCGCTGAATTGACGCAGAATATATAGTACTTTAATTTTATTTATTGTAATTTTGTTTTATTATATTGACAAACGAAAACTTATGAAACGTATTCATTGTAGATTGTAATTTTATATCATATTAATTTATTTGATAAAATTATTTTTATTTGGAATATAATGGACGCTGAATCTAGACATTTCTGGCTTAAATTAGGATTTCTTTACGTTTTTTTCCGTGAAAACTCAAGGAATTTAAAGAAATTCTAGAACTCCAATAAACAAGTAACATTCAACTTACCTTTTAGTAATTTCAGCTTTTAAAAGAATTGATTGTAACAATGTGAATTAGACCGTCAAAGTTCCATCGCCGACATTTTTTCTTGCAAACTGAGTTCGTAAAATATTTATAGTAAATTACACGAAAAGAAAAATAAAAATGTGTAACTCCAACTTACAATAAAGAGACTGGCACTATCGTTATTCAGGATCAAATAATTAAAATATTTTACTGCTGCTGAAAATTACAGCGTCAAAAATCATGAATTTCCGTAAAAAATGTAATAGGACTCTTAAGTTTAACTGCTGTAACATGGTACACTTCGAATATTTCTACTTAAAATAATTGGAGAAATGGCATCAAAATACTAGACTATAATGCAACGCACTGAAAAAATACAATGTATTTATTACGTTCTAAAGTTTTCATAAACTGTAAAATGAAAAACTTACAAATCTATCGTAAACACCGTTGTTAACCCTCCGCAGAATCCCGCGTCCCGCGCCCTGACTCCCGGCCAGTCCCGCGCCCAGGACGACACATGTCCGCGCATAAATTACGCGGAGCAGCAGGGTTGACTACCGGAATTAATTAGGGATGTCCTTACCTGAAACAAGGACAAAAATTAATTGAATTTATTTATTAAAACAGTTTTAATTTTCGTCGCGTTTCGCCTCCGAATAAGTTGGTCCCTTGGGAATATTTTTACATGTTTTATAAGGCGTTTTATTAGAATATGCAAAGTGGTCACTGCATATTCATTAAGTATAATAGTTAAAGTATGGTTTAGATACGAAGAATAAATAAATCCATTCTTCAACTAGAAGTTTAGAGAAAATTAAATACTGATGTGTTTCGTCGTTAAATCAGCAGTCAGACATTTATAGATTCGAAGTAGAGAGAGAAGAGAGAATTCGTGTAGTGATGTAAGTCACTTAATGCACTTATTCGCTGCGTTATTAAGTGAACAAATGCTCAGTTGCTCACTTCTTAGCGCAAAACGTTACCCAAGCGGTGAAAAAGGCAAACACTGGTGGATCATGTGGGGGGCTAAGCGGCTCAAACCCCACCCCCCAAAGACCGAGATATCTTTGACCATCACGGAGTTTAGAAGTCATTGAGCAATTTACGAAAAGTAATCCAAGACTTGTTACCTATGTGATAAGCACAATAAAATGTTTTGTGCTATTCTTTTGCTAAAAAAGGGTAGTCCTCAGCGGGGTCAAGACTTTCTTGGATCCGCCACTGAAGGCAAGCGCGGTAAGTGCGGTAACCGAAGTTTAGCGGCCGGTGATCGAGACTGGATGGTTACTCGTTAAGTAATGGGCGCTGCGCCTGCGCTGCGGCCCGGTATAAGTGGTGCGTCGTGATTCAGCGGCGGAGAGGCGGTATTAATTGGCTGATTGTAACGGAACTTGAATAAATCGATGAGTATGAATAGTGCAGGGAAATTGATGGCTTTATCTATTTGCAAAACGCAATGTAAAATAAATATTTGTAGAGAGCATTTAGAACAGCTATTATTTTGAGACAGTAAATCCCGTTTAGATTTATGTTTGCTTGGGATCTCCACAAAGTATGCCTGCTCAGAACACAAAATGTATAAAATTAACAAATAAAGACTCTTCCTGTATGTTTACTTTTCAATAATTAGAATTTTTTATATTGATAGGTACTCGTAGGAGTGTTTAAAACGGATTAACCTTTTTCCTGATATTTGCTTCAGCTACGAAACTGATTCAGTAATTTAAGGTTGGTCTGTGGATGAGAGACCATCTAAACAAACCAAGTTTCCTCCGTGCCTCGGAAAGCACGTTAAGCCGTTGGTCTCGGCTGTCATTTGTAGATCTTTGGCAGTCGTTACGGATTGTCAGAAGCCAGTAAATCTGACTCCAGACAACAAACGCTCGCTGTATCATATCCAACTACCTAAAGAAAGAACCAAGACTAATTTAACTTTATACTCAAAAATTTATGAAATGTTTAGTGATACACCCAAGTAAAACTGTCAAGCTGTTTGTCAAAACATAACGCCGGGCGTCGGGCCGGGTGTCAGCAGTGAGCAGTGTCGCCGCGCGAGGAGCCGCGCTGTTCAATTTCTGACAAATCACTTTGAATAATATTCATATTTTCGCGCGCCATCTTTGAGGGACGTGAGGTAGACTTAGGAAGCGTAGGGCTGCCGTCAGAAAAAAAAATTGTTAAGAAATAAAACTTGATTTAATAATGTCAATTACTATACGTAACACCTAATGTAAATCATGAGTTTAAAAAATGTTTTCTAAAGAAAACCGCAAACCTCAGGTTCAAACCCCTGGTATACCCTGGTATAAACAAGTCTCAGTCTACACCGCCTCGTCGAATCGAAGCTCCAAAGTCTTGAGCATCGACGCCGAGTTGCTGGCCTGTCGGTTTTCTATCGGTTACATTTTGGGGAGTGTGCGACAGAATTTCATAATTTAATTCCGCCAAGCCCGTTCCACCATCAGACCACAAGACGAACGGCGATACGCCACCAGTACATGGTGGACATCCCACCTATGCGCATAGGTGGGATGTACCAAACGTTTTGGGAATACATTCATTGTGCGTACAGCTAAGGAGTGGAATTCCCTACCTGAGTCTGTGTTTCCTGATAGCTACAACCTGGGAGTCTTTAAGTTAAGAGTGAATAGGCAAGCGTGCTCTGCCTTAGACCGCATTATCGCTTAACATAATGTGAGATAGCGGTCAAACGTATGTCTATCAATAGTAGAAAAAAAAACCTGGTACTTTATGGGTGGTCATTCTTGAACTTCTTATATACTTAGCTACTTACTTTATTAGATACAGATAGAAAGAGATTTTCATGTTTTCCAGTTACTTTAATTTGGAGAGAGAAATGAGAGGGTGTAAAGTAGCTGTGCTACACAGCGCCGCGTCTTGTCTAAATCTTCCGTGCCCCAAACCGCCATATCTCAAGTTGACAGATTTTCAGCATGACGAAAATATGGCGCAAGTCACAATAATAAAACGACGTCGTTTGGACCGTTATCTTAATAGAATATCGGCGGCTCTCTCCGCAGGGGTCCATGGGGCTCGAAATTTACATTTCACAAGGAAACCAAGAATGTGCCTTTTCATTTTTGAGTTCCGCACCCTTTAGTGAAATAGTTTTGTTACTTGCTTCGTCAGCGGGCGCGGGAAGGGGAGGGGGGGGTAAGTTGTAACGAAGTTGAGATTGAATGTTGTCGGAAAGGTTCGGGAAACTACCCCATGAAATAATGGTGAAGAAAGGAAATACGATGGACATTTCTCACTGTAAAACGAGGTTTTGTGTTAAACATGGCATTTCCTACCAAACGGGATACTATTATATTCTAAGATCATAATATATACTATGGTATAATTATGATCTTAGAATACAATACCCTGGCACTTTCGTATATCGAATCCTTACTGCCAATTCTTCTCCCTCTAATTTTCAAGCACCGTTCGCATTCGCATCTCAATATCAATCTCTCAAAAATACCTAATTTTTTCTTATTTATATAATAGTAGAGTTGTTTCTCTGTTAAACAGCCCAAACTACAAAACCAATTTAAATAGTCTTCACAACTTAGTTTATCAACAAAGAGAAGCAACTTTTCTTTCAATTATATTTGGGTGATACAGAGTTAATATGAAGTTCAGTAATATTTGCCGCGTACAAATATATTATTCTTTAAATAGTCAACAAGTGAGTGTAACGTTATGTGTATCCGGTCACCGCGGCCACGTGCGACTGGCGAGCCCCGTTCACACAGAGCGAGTAGCTTGAACAGTTAGTGTACGTTATGCTGTTCAGTTGCTGAAGAATAAGCTAACACGCAATGTAGTTATACAGAACCCTATAAGACACGTAAGGAAGTCAATGTACTAATCACGAAAGAAATTTGACTCATACCCAGTAGTTGAGTTTCATCTGGTATTACTTAGAAAGCGGATGCTTTGCTTGCGCGTGATTCATTAGTAAATGTGTAGTTCTTTTAAAAACTGGTTCTGGTACTCTTAAACATGAGCACTCTCTCTCACTTCATAATAATAGATTAAACTTACTGTTAATTTTATTTACCATAGTTATTATTTTCAAAAAACCAAAAAAAAACTGTGAAATAAAGCCAAGTTCTTCTTCCCAAAAATTCGGCATATAAAAGTAGTGAAGTCAACATGTATCTAATTTGAGAATACCAGTGAACAGCGAGCTTGGATCATTCATCATTTAGTCTCTGTTCACTAGTATTCTCAAAAGTCAAATGTTAGATTCATGGACTATTCCGAAATTCTTAAAGGCCTATTATTGATCTGACTACTTTCATAGACCGGATTTTTGGGGAGAAGAACTTGGCCATTTTTCACATTTTTGTTTTTGAGGGATTATTGTCAATAAATATCTAACAAATTTATAACATAATATTTACTAGCGTCAGCACTTTCCTACACGTTTGAACGCAGCATCGCGTGCAAAGCGACCGTGCGACAGATTTAACTCGCGTTTGTTTATGGCTTTCAGTTCGCACGTATTTATATCAGGCCTTTAAGGGGTACGAGCTACTGGATCCAGCTACTGGCTCGGTTCGACCGTTAGTTCATCTCGTGTAGTGCGCCCGCAGATAAAGTTGGTCAGATTTAGTTAGTTACCTGCATAATTAAACACCTTTAGTTACACTGATACTTGATGATTTTGATGCCCTTATAATTTAGGGACGGGGCAACTTGTATTTTTCCTTAGCAATATAATGACATTTCAAGATCATTGCAGCAATCAAGCCTATAGTTAGGCATATAAAAAATAAAACTGTGATAAATGGTTATTAAAACAGTTCACTCGGTTAACCATCTGTTCGAGTAACTTGCCCCAACCACTGTCTCCACCTCACAGCGTAAACGCAGCATCGCGTGACAGATTTAACTTGCGTTTGTTTATTACTCGCAGTTCGCCGGAGTTATTTCTGTGCTGTTCGTGGCGGGCTGCAGGCTACAGGCTATGGGTTGCGGGATACAGGGGCATACTGTACAGTGCACAGCAGTCATGCGCTAACTGGCACAACTTTGAGCTATATTTATGTAGCTCAAAGTACTGGACTAGTACTGGACAACGTTCACGAAAGTCTTTGGATATTCTGTCTTTGTTAAATACATTGAGACCGGTAAGTTTTGTTATCGTGTTTTGAGAAATTCGGTCTACCTTTCATTCACAAAAACACATTCTTTCTCAGGACAGTCAAAACTTAGTACCTACATAGGTGCCTACTTAATTATATATTTCTCGGGAGCCTGGAGCAAGCCAATTTGCAGAGGCCCCGTTACACGATTTCAGTGTTATGAGGCACCAACCGACACAAGTACGTACTGCAAGTACACCCGAGGATCACAACCCATGTTTGGTGCAGGACATATTATAGACAGGTAGGTCAGGTATATTATAGACAAAAGGTGAGATGCTATGAGTTTGACTGGTTCAGCGGACTCTGTGCCAATTCTACTAATAATTTTCGCATTCGCATCGCATTATAATAAATCTATATTAATATAATAAAGCTGAAGAGTTTGTTTGTTTGCTTGAACGCGCTAATCTCATGAAACATTGGTCCGATTTGAAAAAAAATCTTTCAGTGTTAGATAGCCCATTAATCGAGAAAGGCTGTAAGCATATCGCGCTACGACCAATAGGAGCATTAATGAACAACGTGACGCAGACGAAATTGCGTGAGAAAGCTACTGTATGAATATTAAGGCTTTTTTGACACTTTGCGATTAAAATGCGAATGCGAAAGTTGTTTAAAAATTATGTAGACCAATTCTACATAATTCTTATTAAAAATGAAAAGGTTAAAAAATCCTGAAAAGTATGAATGACCTACGTAAATAAATACAAAAGACAAGGAACAAAAGGGAGTCTCTTGTTCTCAAACATAAATACAAAAAGTGAGCAATCTATGCTGTTAATTTGACCAATAAGTGTAAGTGCTAACATGGCCATAATGTTGAGATTCAGTTCCAAATGGTGCAGTTAATGTTGGGCGTAATCTGTCGAGATACGAGCCGTGTGATCATTAGATTGTCTCGCATTGATACCGGTATCTCGACACAGGTATACTTGTACAGAGCACTTGATAATGTAGTTACTGTTATAGTTAATGGCATTCGTTTGTGGTATATAGGTTCCTAGATCCTAGATAAGTTTCTGTCAACACGGTAATGTCTGATATATGAAGGTATATGGCAATCGGTGTTAGCAGAGTAAAAGAAATAATAGGTACAACGTGTTCAGGTAATCTTTAGACAAGACTACACCCAATATTTTACACTAGCTACTGCCAGCGGCTTCGGCCGCGTGATCCCTAGGGAACATAGTCCAGGTATAAAATAGAAAGTAGTAGCCTATGTGCTATTCCAGACTATAATCTATCTTTGTTCCAAATTTCAACAAGATCCGTTCAGCCGTTCTGGCGTGATTGAGTAACTAACATCCAAACTTTCGCATTTATAATATTATTATCTATTAGTAAGATTTAACCTTACTTCAATGATTATATAGATAGTATTGAGACTTGTATTCAATCAAACAAGTGCAGTCGTTTCTTTAAATGCACATTTTGAATTACTTAAAGAACTTTATAAAGTGAAATCTCCTTTTGAAGACGGGACTTCATTTCAAGCAATATGTTAATGAGGGGTAAGAGACGTGATCTGATGGTAGCTCTCAGTCAGTAGCAATGTTATTTAATTTTATACGTTTATCAGTCACTCTGGCAAACCTTCATTTAGTTTTATTTTAGAGCCGAATAAATATTGATGATGCAAATGTCTGAACTTACGCGAAACGGGTACGTCGGACTGGGGCTTTTAACGTTTTTAATTCAATCTATCTTGTTAGCATTTATTTCAATCTGTTTGTATGTGCAAGAACTTGAAGGTTAACCTGTTATATTCCAGAACAAAATCAATCAACTTCCGTTACGTATTCCACTCTCAACATTGTAGCACTGCTCATTTATATTCCGTGTCTAATTGACACCTCGCACTCGAATGTTTTATTCATTAACGATATCACTAAAAAACTCCATAACAAATACTATGATAACTCAAGTAAAGTGAGCCAGAGACTTAATTAAAGCGCGATTTATCACAACTCTGGCACCGCCATTATTTATTCCGCTCTACGATTATTCTGAACTGCGTCTGCGCAACAATATAGATACAATCCACACTTAGTATTGAATTATCACGAGAGCCCGATAATACGCCTAATGTATCGAGCAATTCGCTTAATTGGCTCCCAAAGTTGAGCAAAAAACTAATGAATAAGCGATGCTCGTTTCGCTCTGCTCGCTTAAATGGCGGATAAGCGTTCGTTAAGCATATCTGTGAATGTGGCACTTAGTCTTAATGCGCTGTGCACTTGGACTTGTGGCTTTTTGTGTTACTTCGTTTTGTTTATTGTGATTTAGAGGAGTGAACGGTTTATGAATTACGTGAATGAGAGGATAAGTACTCCTCTAGCGATGGCTGATGATAGTTGGATGAGACAACGTTTGAGTACCTACGAGATTACCTGTAGGCATCTATTAATTAAATCCTTGTATAAAATAAAGTGGTATTCCTTTATTGACATGTTCTATTAATAAGTATCTGGGATTGAATTGTGATGAAATACGTCGACACTAACTAAATAGATTCTGTGGCAACTAATAACGCCTGTTATGGCAGTGGTTTGAGCTGGGCCTACTTATAAGCGACGAACCTAAGTGACAGGCGGCTCGTGAGCTCTAATGCTAAGTGAACTTCCAAGTTAGGTCTTACTCCTATAACATACTTTTGATTGGAACAGGTACATAAATGCAGTACCAATATATAGTCATTCTCTTTAGTCAAAACTTCTTAATGGACATTTTTTTTTTTTTTTTATATGGTTTTGCTCTTGACCTTAGTCTTGGTCAAAAATGACAGAGACAAAGTCTATGATGGAGCGAGCTTACCCAGAAGGAGCCTGTTTACTCTAACTTTGAAGAGATTAGGGTTGTAAGCGTTCGGAAACACAGACGCAGGCAGAGAATTACACTCTTTTGCTGTCCGCATTATAAAAGACGTTTGGAATCGCTTAGTGCGAATTCGTGGAATAGCAACAAGGTAGGGATGGTAAGCTGCAGTGCGTCTGGATGTCCGATGGTAGAAGGGTGCTGGTGGAATGAGGTCGTGGAGTTCTTGGGCACATTCGCCGAAGTACAATCTGTAGTTCGCCGAAGTACAAAATTCTAACAAGGTCGTGTAACATTCGAGATTAGGTTGTGAAAACTAAAAATTCTTAATTAAAGTGGTTGCATTTAGATACATTAAATAGAATTAAAAATAAATTTTTTAACATTCATGTGGTTGTTTTATATTCGATGTTCAAGCCCCTTTATTTAAAACCATTGGATTCTTTAAAAAATTATAGGAATTTTGGATTGATAATTTACGGATATTTATATTTATATTTGGGTGTATGAAAGTTTCTTAAACTGCCACGAACTGTTTTCTTTGGTTAAACGTGTTTTCACTAAATACATCGGTATTAGCACAATTATATGTTGTCCTGCAATTAGATGACTTATACTTTTATTGATGCACGTAACTTACCTTTATAATCGTAACTATCCCCGATCACAGCAGCATCACCTACTCACAACCACTTCATATATTAGTTTTCATACATTGATATGCACTTGATTACCTTCTTGCTACGTTAGCTTGAACACTTAATAAGTAAATAATAATTAATAACAAATGTATAACGATATGTAGGTTAATTATAGCACTTCCAAAATCTGTACAAAAAACTGGTCGTTAACAAACTATTAACTCAACAATTTTAAGGCGAAATTCTAATAGTTGTTCCTTCTAAAAGTAAAAGAAAAATATTATTAAAACACTGAAAATTTGCTTTACTAAACGTGAAACACTTTCTAATATCACGGCCTTAAATACTTTAGCACTCAAAAAAACTTTTCAGTTATCATTTCCGTGTTTATCGTAATAATGTTCGATGTTTTTTCATAGGGCGGGCGGCAGGTCGGGGCGGGCGGACTGCGCGGCGGCTGGGCGCCGACTGCCGCCCTACGCTCCTGAGTCCCGTGTTCCGAGACCCGGGGACTGAGTCCCGTGTTGTCAACATGCGCTGTACAACGCGCTTGATTAACTGAAGGGCCATCCATACTTGATTGGATTGTCGTCTAGATTTGGGACAAGTCCGCCACACATTCCCAGCCACTGCAACTAGTGAAAGCCAGATTCAACAGTGGCGACCACCAGGAAAACGCCGAGCTAATGATGTGACTAAAGTTTTTATTATTAAAACGATTTTACTACTTTTCCATACGTATTGCATCCCCACTCATCGGTCCCCTACACTAGGAAGAACCTGCATTGTGGGGACTTGAGTAGTATTTTCAGTATGTATATTGCATATTGTTGGGTGGACATGCTCTGAATAAATTGAATTAATAACAACAACCGCTTTTAATCAAATTATTTACAAACCTTTAGTTAACATAATATTTCAATACTATTTATCTGCTTGCCCTTTGTCTACCTCCTCAGAATCCTAATCAAAGCTGTACTCCCTGAATTGTTTAGTACACGATTCCCAATCTTTTTATACTGTGACTCCCTGTAATATTTTATTGCGATGCTCTTGTAAAATAAAATCAATCAAATCAATTTATTCATATTTTTAACAGTAAAATGTGTATAAATAGTCACAGAAAGCTAATATATAGTAAAGATCTTACAAAAGGTAATTAATGGCTATCTTTAATCTAGTTTATGGCTAAAATTAACTACAGATACAACTACTACTACTAGGAACTTAAAATATATGTTTCAGGCCAACACTTCATTGCAATTGAAATTGGTCAGATAAATATGAAATCAATATAATCTATACTAATATTATAAAGCAGAAGAGTTTGTTTGTTTGTTTGGTTAGTTGAACGCGCTAATCTCGGGAACTACTGGTACGATTTGAAAAATTATTTCAGTGTTAGATAGCCCATTTATCGAGGAAGGCTATAGGCTATATATCATCACGCTGAGACAAATAGGAGCGGAGCAGTAATGGAAAATGTGACGCAAACGAAGTTGCGCGGGTCAGCCAGTAATAGAATATAAAAGAATATTATATAATAATATATTATTATACTTAGTAAATAATACAGAATAAGATACTTGTGGTAGCTTCATTTGTTAAAATTAGTAGGTACGTACAATCAATGAAACCTTTCAATTTGCTCTTAGACTTTTAATTAAGACTCAATGAAAAATATATGTTAAACTGGCTGTCCCCCACGGCTTCGTGTCAACTGGCAACTTTCTTATTTTTTTTCTTTCATACAAACTTCGCCCTGACAATTACGAACACAACTATAAAACAGTTATCCAATTTGGATCAGTCGTTACGAAGTAATGCGCGTACATAGGTACATTTCGATGATTATTTTTTAATTACATAATTATAAAGAAGATTGTGTACTTAATAACTTCACTGTCCCATGAGTCACATGTGATACATGCTGATTGTTAACTATTGTGTCTGCTTTGCGGACAGTGAAGTTGTTAAGGTCGATAAGTGTTCGACCAATTGCAAATTTGGTTTCAAATCAGATCTTCAAAAAAAATTTTGCAGAAAAGCTTTCATAACCGGACGCTCCCATTTTATTTGCCAATAGCAGCATTTGCATTTCATTTTCGTGGCTTCTGGAAAAGCACGCTAGACGCCTGGGAGAGTTACGATTCACAGTTTGGGATCCCTGGTTTATAATGAAATAAAGATAGCTGGTGCTGTAATTGAACTATTAACTCTGCTGTATACTCTTATTTAGGTACTTACCCATCGAGGGTGGTGTCTAGGTCAACACCACGTGCGGTTGGTATCGATAACTGTTTGGTTAGCTGGTCATTAACTCACATTAATCGTAATCGATGGAAAATTCAGACAAATCTATGTTTAAATTAGCTCAAATTCTTAGCTAAGTAGTAGATAAACGTTGTATTGAATAGTAGTTAGCTGACTATAGACATTGTATTAAATAAACTTTCATGCGTACATATTTTTTGTTGGAAATAAATAACCAAATAAAGTAGGAGTATCTTATAATGTAGTGGTCAGAGGAATATGAAGCATGGACAAATTGGTGCCCAAGAATATTTTTTGCAATGTATGGGCTCAGCCTTTTCCCAAATATCCATGGAAAACTTCCAGTCTCACTGGACTCCCGGATGCAGCTGAGTGCCAGTACTTTACCTAGAGCGACATCCTGTCTGACTTTCACAACCCAGAAACTGGCCAATACGGCACCCCTTGGGAAGATTCTGGTGTTGTTGATGTAGTTAACTTTTCAGCTATGACGACACTGAAAAGTTAATTTTATCAGTACCATAAATTAAATATACATTAAGATCACTCACGCACACTCATGCACACACACACGCGTTCGCTCACCATCACATAAACACACACACACACCCACTCACCATTACTCACGCAATCACACACTCGCACGTTCGCTTTGCTTCTCTTTATGGTTTAGCTTTACTGTTTCAATACAAGTGTTATTTATTCTTTGTATTTTTTTTTCTTACATAAAATTATGAAATGTGTATGATATAAGGCGGAGGACACTGATTCCTGTAACACAGGTTCGCCTAGCACGGGAGTCAGGGGCTTCACATATTTAGTGTAATATTTTTTATGTCAATAAAGTTTAAAGTTAAAGTTTCCAAGTATACACTGATAGCAATGGCCGGAACTGTAGGCAAGATTAAGGTCGTGGGTTCGAACCTGTGCAAGTAATTTAATTGCCGTAATTACTTCACTACTACTACTCTAAAATGGTACAGGAAAAGATCACCTAGAGGCAAAAAGTTGAACAAATGTGGCATTCACATCTCCAGCTTGCTGGTGGATTAGGTACAACCCACTCCCACAGAGAGGAAGCCTGTTTCCTCGGACTTGTGCTGGCTCAGCTAAGTATCAGCTTGCCGCGCTTGACACTGCAAATTACCATCTACCTTGTTGCTATTCCACCAACTCGCACTAAGCGTTTCCAAGCGTCTTTCATAATGCGCACAGCAAAGGAGTGGAACTCTCTGACAGCGTCTGTGTTTCCGGACGCTTCTTCTTCACATTGTGTGGGCAGTAAGAAATTAAAATTCAAAATTCAAAAGTCATTTATTCAAATTAGGCTGAGGGCCAGCAATTTTTGAACGTCAAGTTTTACAAAAGACAGTCTCCCAAAACGCCCGCCCGTCACCACTTCCTAGTGTTTTAGCTGTGGAGAAGAAGTGGCCAACAAACTCTCCAACAACACAACTGTCTGTTACGTTTTAGGAACTAGAATTTAACAATAATTAGTATACAAAGTAATTCAAAATTCCTTCTAAAATTTACATGACACAAAAAAAATTATTATTTATCACTTGTTTGACACTAAAACAAAAAACACACTTAGGCAAGTGTTGACGCACGTGGATTAAATAAGTATAAAAAATTACCTAAATAGTCAGACAAATAAAATAAATAATAAAAAGAAATTAAAAAAAAAGTTTTTTTTTTTTTTAAATAAGGTCTAACGACACCACATACCGTAGTGTCAGAGTTTCTAAACTGCCTCAAGGGCCTCTGACATGGTTTATTTGACGACCGCTATTCGGCGACTGGGACCATCGATTCATACGTGCGTTCCGAGGCACGTAATCATCATCCATCAGAAAATCAGATGAGTCAAGCCTGCAATGTCTTAGCCAAGTAAAAAACAACTTCACTAAGTATGCTTCCCGTGGGAATCGAACCCGCAACCATCGGGTCATAAGGCAAACAAACGCCTACACCACCCGACCACGGAGGCAGTTAGTCCGAAGGACCCTAATCTTTTCAAAGTTAGATGGAACAGGGGAACAACTTCTGGGTAAGCTCGCTCTATCGTGGACTTGATCTTTAATTATGAATTCAAGAGCAAACTCATATGAAATGAAAATATGTATGTGTAAATCAGTTATCATAAAGAGTAGCACAATACACTACCTAAACACTTACCTACCTATACTATACCTAGTGCGTAGTATGAAGTGTACTATTCATTGCTGGTATTACACTTTCCCACCAACCCACGTTCTCCACCTGCAATAAAATAACCAGCGTTCCATAGTTACTTGGCCGCAGTTAATAGCGCCCCACAGATAAGACAACCCGCGACCCGCCACTTGTTGCCGCGCTACCGTTACTAACCTACATCGTGGTCAGACCTAGGCTGTCTTGTGTACAGTTCTAGGGTTTGGTCTAAATATACCACACAAAACGATATTTAATTAGAGTTTTCAGATTTCTTGACAAGTTGGCGCTAATTGGACGCGTCGTTGGTCCTTCCGATTCCGATTGTCAAAATGCCAAAATGATTGAGATTGACCATGACATGTCGGTAGTGGAGGTCAATCGCATACATTTAGAATGCCTGTCCATTACAGCGGAGCGAGGCAGCAGAGCCGAGAAACGAAGAAGTGACGACGCACTACATGAGTCATAGGCATTTTGATTGACATGATTGGTTTAATACTTTTCGTTTCTCTGCTCCGCTGCCTCGCTCTGCTGTAATGGAAAGGCACCCGTTGGCGTTTCGATAACCAATATCTTTTATAGAATGTCATTTAATAATTATTTTTTTTTATTTTAGATGGGTTAGCTCATGACTCTAGGCTTAGTCAGTAACTTTTACAGATATTGCAGTAAGTACCCGTTTTATGTAATAGCTGGCTGGATGACAGAAGTAAAAAATTATGAGTCCGACAGGGGTAACTACTGCAACAGGGAAAAATATAAACACTCAATTTTGATGTCCCAAGAATTTCTATAAAACTCAAAACATGAGTGCTGTATTTTTTTTAAACACAAATTCTGTTGTCTTTAATTACAATGCACTTGATAACACATTTGCTTGTTTCCATAATGGTACTCCCACAGTCACACGTCCACTTATACGATTTATCTCCGAGCGGACGTGACGTGTCACCGAGGCGTTGCTCCCGCCATCTCGCGGCGCGCGCTGACAGCTCGCTAACGTATGGACCAGTCAGTCGCCGCCCGGCTGCTGACGTGAAAGAACGCGCTGACAATGAAGTGCGCGCAATGACTGAGTTATAGACCCTTTGTAAATCTATTAGAATGGGGAAACGGTCCTGTCACGAGATTAGATTTGAATATAGAGATACGGTATTCACTGGCTTTCGTTATAAAGCATTCGAATTCATATAAATATTATAATGGCGATGGAATGAATAAGATATGAGTAGGAATTTGTAAAGCTTTAAGTCAATGCTACGTGGGAAAACTTATTCGATAACGCTGTTGTGTAATCTTTCTTTGTTCTAAGCTATTTATAAACTCCCTTCGCATTTGATTTTAAGGCCGTGTCTCAACCAGAAACGGTCTGCTTTAATAAAAATGAAACCAAGTTCTATATTAATTTAGAACTTGGTTGTAAATGTATAAATTGACTTACTTTTGAGTAAATCGATAAAATGCATGCATTGTATATTTGATTATTTTATTACTATAATTTAGACGTATTTCGGAAACAACCAAACTCTCAGAAATAAAAAAAAACCTGTGTTATATAGAGTTTTGTTTTACAAAACCGTATGTTTTTGAGTTTATTAACAAATATCAACCTCTTAAGCACGTAATAAAGGCAGACCAAGCGTCTTGCTCTACATATTTCTTGAATTCCCACGTGATAACTCAATCTTGCGCAGCGACCCTTGCTTTGTATTAATTTCAATACAATCCCGTGCCCGCCTATCTGTAGCAGCAAAGTGCACAATAACCAATACGCTACAGCTGTGCGCTGCGGTACAATTCACTGCTTGTATGTAAATCGTCGCAGGCGCACGATACCATCTCGGTAGTGGCGCCACGCTTTACAATACGATGGGAACTTTCTGGTTTTAACCGACCACGGTTAAAACCAGAAAGTTCCCATCGAATTTTTTTTTAGCCTGGACTTGTTTTCTGTATTCAGTATACCATTACTGAATACAGAAAACAAGTCCAGGCTAAAAAAAAATTACCGGCCAAGTGCGAGTCGAACTTTTACATGAAGGGTCTATTCTTTCAGTTTAAGGTGCGAACCTTAAACCGTAAAAAACAACCTTTCTTGTACGGGAGCCTAATAAAAAAATTAATTTAATTATTTTTTTTGTTATAGCAGCAATGAAACCTATTAGGGTTCTTGAGATTCCACCCGCTGACAGTTAGATGAACGGATGGACAGCGGAAGCTTATAGTGATACCTTTCCGTTGGTTACGCTTTGGGTCCAGAACCCTAAAAACCGTTCAAATGCGAGACGTGCATTGCCTGCAAAGGGTTCCAAGTTACTTTCAAACTTATTCTTATTAATTTTCCTGTTATACGTCTATAGGCAAAGCAGCCTTTTCTAGCCCCAAAGAGTGACCCCATTTTCATAATTAATTTATTTTCGAAAAACCTCGCTACTACAGTAGTTATTAAAACTTCACACAACACAGTAGAATGAATTAGACATTTAAATTTTATCCTTATATTATTATGGCAATGTCTACGTAACGTCAGTCTAATATGGGCTTCATTAGGATTTTCCGTTTTATTGATAACGAATGTATGACGTCATTGTGGCACAATGATTAAATAAGTATATCTATTTATTTTGGATTTATGTCAATGTCACAAAAAATATTAATTTCTCAATTAAAATGTTGAGCATTATTCATTTTCTATTTCTGTTAGTGTAGCATCTTCCTGTTGTGACCTTAAACCTTTTCATGATATGTCTTTAAAGTAAATAACTTCACCTCTGACACTCACAGCAATAGAAAATATTACGAAATCTGTGTAAAAGTCATTTTAGCTACGGCTCAATAAACATAAGTTGCCCGATTATTCCACCAATTCGCACTAAGCGTTTCCAAACGTCTTTTAGCAGACGCAGGCAGAGAGTTCCACTCCTTTGCTATACATTTCAAAGCGCACAGCAGAGGAGTGGAACTCTCTGCCTGTGTCTGTATTTCCGAACGCTAACAACCCTAATTGTTTATTTATTTATTTATATAAAATTTTTCATTCTAATGTTTTCATTCATACTATTTGTAGTGCTACCAGCGATGTTCATAACACTCGTGTTTCCGAAAATTGTAATAAATAATATCATTCATGTAAATATATTTAAACTCCTACTGTTTTTTATCATAACGCTTTTATCCCTAAACATAATTACCATAATATAGAAAAATTTCGCGACCAATTCCGAGGTAGCGCTCGCCGGCCGCTACCGCGGCACCGCTCGCGCGTAGTTGGTCACAGTTCTAACCTAACCTAACCTATGGATATCTTTGCAGGTACACATCGCTATAAATAAAATAAAAAGAAATCTAGAACAAAAAAGATATGACTTTGAATAATAGTGTAATAGATGGTTATGTTGAGAAAATATAGGAAAACAAATAAAAGTCTAATAGATGTTTATTGCTACTGACATTATGAAGTTGAATACTTCGGAATTATGAACATTAGAGACAGAGTAGTCAGGAATTGTGATTGTTAGGATGAAAAATGTTAGGAAGAACATTTTCGGATTTCCAAGTATCGGAGTTGAAAATTTAAGTGAACTTTGGCGCACCCCTTTTTTAATCTATCGAGGTGCCTAACTCCGCAATCGTGAACAAACATCATTGTAAAAGTAGATCAAAATGATGAATACCTACAAAAACCTGCTGTACTCTGAATGAAAAAAAAAGTAAAAGATAAAGTTATTCTTGATTCGTTTTCCCCAATCTTATTTTAGTCCTTACAAGTGTCGTCTCATGGACACACTAGATCAGATAGAGCAGTGCTCACTATTTGCATCAGTGAGTGCAGTGCGGTGTAGCGCTGCAGCGTGCGACTAGTTCCTGACTTATTTGCCTCCGGTCTATTGGTGTCGAGATGCTTTGTTCAGGGCCTGCCCAGAGCCTCAATAGATGCTACACGGTATTCAATTGGTCCGTGTGAAAGCGCATCCGGGAGTACGAATCGAAACCGATAATTTAGAGTTATTCATTTAAAGTCGCAAGTGCAAGTGCAGTTTCTAGCATTCTAAGGTCAATTCTGAGACTAACAGCATTTTCTGGTACTAAATCGAAACAAAACAAATGCTCATAAAATGCCATGATACTACAAAATCACTTTCATCTGCCAATCATATTGATTTTCGATCCAAATCTCACCTGATGGAAAGGGATGATTAGGCCGAAGAAAAACAAAACAGATAATAATAAATCAAAACAAAACGAACCAATCCAGGAAAACGAAAATTTTATCATTCTAGGGTAACTTCGGAACAGTCACATTTCAGAAACCGGCTTACCCCCTGCGGACCTCTGCAGTACGTTCATACGTTCATGTTATAATGAGCAATTGTCTGCAATATCAAAATGAAGGCATAGGCGAAACAATTGAACAATGACAGAACGGTTGGCGCAGTGGTTGAGCGATCGACTGCTACGCCGCGTGTCGTGGGTTCGATTCCCGCACGGAACAAATATTTGTATGGCCTACAGATAGTTGTTCCGGATCTGGATGTTTGTGTAACTTTGTTTGTGACTTTGTATGTTTGTAAACGCACCCACGATACAAGAGAAATTCCTAGCAATGTTTTAAAAGAAAAAAAAAATCTTATAATGCGGCCTGAGTATAGTAACGTAACGTAAAATTTAACATTGCTTCAATACTCGTTTCGCACATAATATGTATTTGAATTAGGTTAGGTACTACATTTATATTTTTAAATGATATAAATTTTGTATTTCCAATAAAATTAAACCAAAATACAATGGGGTTGTAGTTTTACCAATTCAAAATTTAGTTACGTTAACGATACTATATTCGTGGTAGCCCCTCTGCAGTGTCTTTGTGCATATTTAAACATCAACCACCTGTTAACTCATCCCCATAATCTTTACTTATTGGCTTGACCACATTAACAACAACCATCTTAAATAATTCAGACTCGTGTCTGATTGTTTTTTTTTCTATTTTCTCAATTTTAGTCAGGGAATAGGGCTGATAAAATGCTACTTAAAAAAATGAAATGAATAAATTAATGGTAGGTACTACTGCTGTCAACAAAATATGTGTGCAACACTGTAGAACATTACAACAAGCAAACTAGATCAGCCGTGTCGACGGCGCGTTAGTGTTAGACTATTCGCAAGAGACACCGTGGCTCCGGAACACAAAGAGCAATGAAGGAACATGGATGGGTTTTAGTCAGTAGAAGTCTGACACTCCCTCCCGCTACACCCAGAGTGGGAGGAGTCATGGTATGATTTCCCATACCTAAAAAAAAAACGGATACTAGATCAATCTTAGTTAAAGAGGGGAAACTGAACTTCTGTTCTAGTCAATTACTTATTAATGACAAGCAGAGCCGGTGTCGACTAGCTTGCCAATGTCGAGAGTAAATTGGAAGAGCAAGTGTACCTACTTTTTTTTTTTAATCAGGACTCGTTTGATTGCACGTGTTGGGTGGTACCTTTCTACTGGATGAACTGTAGGTATCGTTACATATTAGTAGCTTTCCCCGGGAAATCTGACTGGTGTCAAAACTGGATCTAAAATTCTATTAAGTTTGTGCCCCCATTAATTTAGTAATGAATAGGCACCGATGAAACTATTGTTTAAACAAATGTTTTAGCTTCCATCTAACAACCGCAACTAACATAATTATAGCCATTTTATGAATTATTGGTTAAGCCGGTACCTCACTGTGAAAGTAACGGCGTAGGTACGTTGCCAGTAAATGCAAATTTTTAACCGACTTCCCAAAAAGGAGGAGGTTATCAATTCGGTTGTATGTTTTTTTTAATGTTTGTTACTCATAACTCCAACAATTATGAACCCATTTGAAAAAATCTTGATTTATCTGAAAGGATATACTTGCAGATTGGTCCCATTTAAATTTTATGAAAATCGGTTACGAACTTTGGATTTTAAATCGAAATAGCTGGAATTCGTCTACTTGGATGATAGTTTTATGTCATCCAAGTAATCAAAATTGCGTGTTTTGCTTTTCTGCGATTTTTCAGTGGTGTTTTTAGGTGTGGGGTACCACTGAAAAGTGAAAAATAAAAACTTTTACAAAAAAATACAACCGACTTCCAAAAAAAAATACTACAAAGTAAAAAATAACTTTAATTTCGGAAGTCGGTGTCAGAATACGAAGAAACTAACAAAAACACCGACTTCCGAAATTAAAGTTATTTTTTACTTTGTAGTTTTTTTTTTTTGGAAGTCGGTTGTATTTTTATGTATAAAGATTTTTGTAAGACATGTTAACAATAAAGGAATACTTTTAGCTGTTTTTTGTCACATATTTTTGCCCAGTAGTGGCTGGGAATCGTTTCATTGTTCTGTACAACATGAACCACATGCCATAGACAACAGTGGCCCTCAGGTCACCTAGCCCCCCAGATCACATAGACCCAGTGCCTTATAGTGTGGTCACGTCAGAACCTGCCTCGCCCCAGCGCTCTTATCGGCTGTCATTACAGTACCTATGTTATCGTTCCGTTGTGCACCGTCTTGTCGCTACACTGTGGTTTTCTCAGGCTGTTGTGTGATGGAGTAGCGACGCATACATACACAATGATCTTGCTGTAACGGTTTGTGAGAACTCCGTGTCTGTAGCCGTGGACGTGGTATGTGTGGACCTACTACGGGTTCGACGTCTGCTTATTATGTCCTATATCCACACGTTACGTGAGCAAAACGACCTGTTAGCTACAACCTGGGAGTCTTTAAGTCAAGAGTGAATAGGTTACTTCTAGACAAGCGTGCTCCATTTTAGACCGCATCATCGCTTAACATCATGTGAGATAGTGGTCAAACGTATGCCTTTAGTTAGTGAAAAAAAGATAAGTTAAGGCATGCTTGTATGGGAGTTTCGTACAGCTAGTAAATTTTCGAGTTTTGGGATCGTGTTAGTTTTAATAGGTAGATAATACGATACAAAAGTCCTATTTAAAATCTTAGATTTTTTGATGTTGGAACGTAAAAGCCAACGTAGGTTGTAAAAGACTGGTACATTAACATTATTATGGTGATAAAATAAATGTTCTAAGTAGATTGCTTGTCGCTATCTTTGTTGTGTTTTACTTAAGATTTTTTCCGGGATTAAAACTATCCTATGCCCCTTTCGAGTCTCAAACTATCTTTGTACAAAAGTTCATCCAAATCAGTTCAGACAAAGTTACTTTCGCATTTATAATATCAGTAGGGATTGTTTATTCACACAGAGTACATATATCTAGAGGATTTTATTTTAAAATCCCTCCCTAGTCACTGATGTCTGCACACGAGATTGTAAGTACTTGCATGGGCATGGGCAAGGCGAATCAATATATTTTCAGAATGTATACCGTATGGCGACGCAATTTTTGAATTACGAGATATATGACTTTTTGGTGACGTCCAAACCAGTTCATCTCTACTGTAGTATCTTAACCTTTTTAAAAACGTTTTCTCGTTAAGATTAACTGTACAAAGAAAGTTGTAACATTTGAAGTTGTAAAGCAGTTGATTCAGGTGTTTTATTTTTATTAAATAAAAATTAACTACATAATCGATTTCAGTTTTAATTCACTTTCTCGGTGCTAAAAGTGTTGGTATTAGTAGATTTTGTTAGGGTGCATAACTATTTATGTCAACTTTAACTTTTCTCTAAGCCACCTAATTGAGTCATTAACTTCGAACATACAATTACAAGTCAAGTCACTACCAAAGGTTCTTTTTGGGAAGTTCTTTTTGCTGCTATTACTTATGGTTGTTATGAACTGAACAAAAAACATTACTTTTGGAGTCTAATTTTATACATAACGGACGGACCTAAAATTAGAAATAGTTTTATTTATAGCATCCTTTTTAATAGCTCTTTCCAACGATGACTTTAATTATGCTATGGGGCGGTAAAAAATACTTAACACTAGTCCTTATTCAAAATTGTTTGTTCTTTCAGGTTTAATTTCATTAGATAATAAATAAATTTCTTTATTGACACAATAGGTTACAAATTCTTGTTTGAAGCCTCTGACTCCTGAACTAGGTGTACCTATGTCAGGAGTCAGCGCCCTCTCCCATAATATATTATTTGGCTTAGTTACTATCATAATATGTCAACGTAGAAATAGAAGTGCATGCAATAATAACAAAATGAATTGAAAAATTAATAAAATTATTATACACTAGCTTCTTCCCGCGACTTCGTCTGCGTAGACTTTAGAACTGGTGCGCAACTTAATTGCCTCATATTGTCATTCTTGTAATTGCATCTTCATGATTCTGGTATCAAGATAGTGTGAGTCCCAAAATTACTTCGACATGTTTGTGGTCCCCTGGAAGGTACTTGTGAATTTTTAGCGCTCACGATTCTGGTCGAAAAATATATCAATTGTCTGGTATTCTGGTATCTACTTGTAAATCTGTAGCGCTCATAATTCCAGCCTTGGCAACACTTTGACATGTTTTTGGTCTCCCCCGGCTCTTTTAAATCCTAACCTCTCACAATTCTAGGCCCGAAAATATTGCGACATGTTTCTGGTCTCCTGGTAATTGTAAATCTTTAGCTATCACGTTTTCAGCCCGGAAAAAACTTCGCCATGTTCCTGTTCTCCTGTTACTTTTGAATCCTAACTGCTCACACTTTCAGCTGCGAAAAAATTTCAACATGTTTCTGCTCTCTTAGTACTTGTGAATCTATAGCTTTCACCATTCCAGCTCAGAAAAATTCTTGCGCAAAATATTTTGAATAACTCCTGGTATTGTGAATCTTTGGCGCTCATATTATTAGCCTCGATATTACTTCAACATGTTTCTGTTCTCCTGGTATCTTTTAAATCCTAATTGTTCACCATTACAGAGTCAGAAATACTTCGATATATTTCTGGTTCCCTGCTGCCTTTGAATCCAAACCGTTTGCAATTAAAGCCCCGGAAATTCTTTGTACTTGTGAAACTTTAGCGCTCACAATACCAGCCCCAAAACTATTTGGATATGTTTCTTCTCTCCTGGTACTTGTGAGTCTATAGTGTTCACAATTCCAGCTCAGTAAAAACTTCGACATGTTTCTGTACTCCCGGTAAAAAAATCTTGCTCAAAAATACTTAAACATGTGTAAGGTCTCCTGGTACTTATGCATCTTTAGCGCTCATATTTCCAGCCTCAGAAATACTCCAACATGTTTTTGTTATCCTGGTACTTTTTGTTTTTATTTTCTAGTAAAAAAAACTACCCCAAATACTTTGACATGTTTCTGCTCTGCTGGTACTCGAAAATCTTTAGCGCTCATATTTCCAGCTTCGAGAAAGTACTTGGGCTGTTTTTTTTTTAATAATATTGTGGTGAGAAAAATCTCATCTCATCTCATCTCATCTCATCTCATCTCATCTCATCTCATCTCATCTCATCTCATCTCATCTCATCTCATCTCACCTCACCTCACCTCACCTCACCTCACAACTCCGGCGCCGAAAATAAATCGACGTGTGTCTGCTCTCCTGGTTATTTTCGGGAATCTATCTATAGCGTTCAGAATTTCCAGACCAAAAAATACTTCGAGATGTTACTGCTCTCCTGGTACTTCTGAATCTGTAGCGCTCGTAATTCCAGCTATAAAAGGCCTCGACATGTTTTTTGCTCTCCTGGTACTTGCGAATCTATAGCGTTCACAAATTCTAGCCCAGAAAATACTTCGACATATTTCTGCTCTCCTAGTACTTGTGAAAATATAGCGTTCACAAATAATACCGGCCCCGAAAACACATCGACATGTTTCTGCTCTCCGGGTACTTGTGAACAGTTTCTAGCCCTGAAAAAACTTGGGCATGTTTCTAGTCTCCTAGTAGTTACTTGAGAATCTATAGCATTCACAATTTCCAGCCCCGAAAATACTCGACATGTTTCTGCTCCCTGGTATTTGTGAATCTGTGTAGCTTGTAATTATGGCCCCGGAATACTGCGACATGTTTCTGCTCTCCTAGTACTTGTGAAAATATAGCGTTCACAATTCGAGCGCGGAAAATCTTTCGACATATTTCTGATCTCCTGGTACTTGTGAATCTAAAGCGCTCATAATTTAAGCCCCAAAAAAGCGTCTGAGATGTTTCTGCTCGCCTGGTACTCGTGAATCTGTAGCGCTTGACATTCCGGCCTCGGAATACCTCGACATGTTTCTGCTCTCCTAGTACTTGTAAATCTGTAGCGCTCGGAATTGCAATCCCGAAAATACTTTGACACGTTTCTGCTCTCCTGGTACTTGAGAATCTATAGCGTTCACAATTTTCAGCCCCGAAAATACTTTGACATGTTTCTGCTCTCCTGGTACTTGTGAATCTTTAGAATTCATTAATTTAGCCCGAAAATAAACTTCGACGTGTTTGTGTTCTCTTGGTATTTTTTAAACTTAACCGCTCGCAATTCCGGCCCCGAAAATAAAATCGACATGTTTTTTGCTCTCCTGGTTATTTTCGAGAATCTATAGCGTTAACAATTTCCAGCACAGAAAATACTTCGACATGTTTCTGCTCTCCTAGTACTTGTGAAAATATAGCGTTCACAATTCCAGCGTGGAAAATGCTTCGATATAATTCTGATCTCCTGGTACTTGTGAATCTGTAGCGCTTGTAATTACGGCCCCGGAACACCTCGACATGTTTCTGCTCTCCTGGTACTTGTGAATCTGTAGCGCTCGGAATTCCAGTCTCGAAAATACCTTCCGACACGTTTCTACTCTGCTAATAAAAAAAAATCTTTCCCAAAAATAAATTGACATGTTGCTGGTCTCCTGGTACTTGTGAATCTTTTAGCACTCGTTACAAAATTCTAGCCCGGAAAAAAATTTCGACATGTTTCTGTACTCCTGGTACTTTTGAATCTGAAGTACTAAGGTAGCAGAAACTTTGGACTTCCACTTCTTCCTCTGTCTCCATTAGGTCATGTATTTTACCGAGATAAAAAGTAGCCTATGTGTTATTCCAGGATGTGACCTACATATGTGCCAAATTTCATCCAAATCCCTTCAACCGTTTTTGCGTGATTGACGGACAAACATCCAAACATACAAACATACAAACATACAAACTTTCACATTTATAATATTAGTAGGAAGTAGGATTAATTTTTTTTATTTAATTAATTTAATTTCATTCATTAACTCGAACGAATTCATAATTGAAAAAAGTCTCATAAATAGCAAATGAATCCACGAAAATCTTTTAGAAAAGGGCTCTCCTACGGTAAATTTATTAAGGAAATTAAACATTCTGGTATCTTCTCTGACCATTCTCTTGAATTATTAAAAATACTAACTTACCTCATGCCAGGTACTTCTGTAGCAGAAGTCAGCTGAGGTCCCGTCATTGCGTAACGTTAATCATTTCCCTTAATTTTTTTCATATCTTAAATATTGCACATATTTTGGGAGTAAAATTCAACCTACTCCCAAAATATGTGCAATATTTAAGATTGATAAATTTATAGTATTTTATTAATTGTACTCGATTTCATTTTATATGATAAGAGACATTTTCCACTGAGCTATCTAATGGTGCTCCCACATTGCCGTTAGAAATTGTTTAGTAACGTTAGTAAACATTTGTTGGCTAACATTATATAACAAATGTTAAAAAATGTTTTCATGTTAGAAAATGTTTAGTAATGTTAGTTAACAAATTATAACAAAATAAAACATGTGTTACCTTTTATTACATTAGTAAACATTTTCTATTAGTGTAGGAGCACTTATAACAATACATGTAACAGTTTCTAACAAAGTGCAACAATTGTTAACATTTGTTAGTAAATGTTTTGGTGTTATAAAATGTTTACAAACATTTTATAACGGCAATGTGGGAGCACCATTACATATTATTATCTTTTTCGAAAGTCCAGCAAACCACAGAACTCCATTTTTGAAAATTGATTCGTGTTTGATGTGCTAGGTTATTTATATCTCAATACCTGTTAAACTAATTCAACTGCATTTGCACTCTGATTGTAGCTTTTATCTTATTTAATAATCACTGATTGACTTTTTAAGAAGAATTCACCGTTTAGAAGATATAAGCCATAGTCTGAAAAATAACTGAAGATGTTGAAGTTTTCCGAGCACCACGCAGTTAGCATAGGTCTTGCGAGGTTGAAAAATTTTGTGTACACTACTGGCGTCTACCGTTAACATCAAAAAAATCAGGAATGTCTAAAATACTGTGACCCAAAATATCCTTGCAGATGATGAGTCTGATAATAATGTAATCTGGCCAATTACCAAATCTGGCAATAATTGTCTGGCTTGTTACCATAACTCCACCATATAAATGGTTCATAAGAACCGATTTGAAAAATTATTTTTCTTTCTATTTGATTTATCTGAAAGGATATACTTGTCGATTGGTCCCATTAAAATTTTATCAAAGGCGGTTATGAAATTTGGATTTTCAATCTAAATAGCTGGAATTCGTTTTCTTGGATGATGGGTTTTTATCGTCCAAGTAATCGGAATTGCGTATTTTATTTTCCTGCGATTTTGGAGTGGTGTTGTTAGGTGTTGTATCCACTAAAAAGTGAAAAATAAAAAACTTTTTACAAAAAATTTCAAAGTCAAAATGCGACAAAACACCGACTTAAATAAAACCGACTATACACCGACACGACGACGACTACGACTACGACGACTACGACGACGACTTACGACTTATATTAAAGTTTTGTTTTTACTTTGTAAGTAGTATTTTTTTTTATTTGGAAGTCGCAATTTAATTAAAGTGCAACCAGCACTTTACTAAGGGACTGTGATCTCTGAGTAGGTATACTTCGGTGTTCCTTCTTAGAGTGGTCAGTTAGGAAACAGCCTCATCTATTTTAACCTGACATAAAACAACCGACTTCCAAAAAAAACACTACAAAGTAAAAAATAATTTTAATTTGGGAAGTCGGTGTTTTTGTTAGTTTCTTCGTAATTTGATACCGACTTCCGAAATTAAAGCTATTTTTTTACTTTGTAGTTTTTTTTTTTTGGAAGTCGGTTGTATTTTTTTGTAAAAAGTTTTTTATTTTTCACTTTTTAGTGGTACCCCTAGGTACCCCACACCTAACAACACCACTGTGAAATCGAAGAAAAGCAAAATACGCAATGTCGATTACTCGGATGACATAAAACCATCATCCAAGTAGACGAATTCCAACTATTTCGATTTAAAATCCAAAGTTCGTAACCAATTTTGATAAAATTTAAATAGGACCAATCTGCAAGTATATCCTTTCAGATAAAACAAGAATTTTTCAAATCGGTTCATATGTGTCGGAGTTATGAGGTAACAAACATTAAAAAAAAACATACAACCGAATTGAAAACCTCCTCCTTTTTGGGAAGTCGGTTAAAAAATTGACTATGATTAGAAGTGTGTAGTTTTTATTAACATCAGAATTATTTATAATTCTTTGGTATATTTAGAGAGTGTAGTTTGATATTTAAATTAAAAAAGGTTTCTTTCAAAATAAACATCAGTAAGAATATTTAAAGCTGTCTATTGAGCAGGCCTTCAAAAACTTTAAACAAATTCAACATGTATGACATGTCATTGTGTTGTACGTACGCCGATAAAATCGTGACTTGTTAACAAAAGAAGGAGTCTTCAAGAAATCTTCACTATAACTCTAGAATAGGTAAAACATCAATCGTCGATCGAGGTTTTTATTTTTTATTTTATTCATAACTCAGACCAATTAAAAAATTCATAAGACAACATTTGTTCCATAGTAGGTGCTAGTAATACTTAATTCTATGTTAGTAAATATAAATAAAAAATACGAAATGAAGGCCCCTTTTGTTTTTAGGTTTGCCAGAAACTCGATTCGTCACAAAAAAAGCACGAGTAAACTCACACAGTAGAGTCACACATTTATTTTTTTGCATTCAATTATTTTGGGGTATTGTAAAAACGGTACATTTGTTTTCTGACTGCAAAAAAATAAACACTTGATAGGAAAGAAAAGATAATTATTATTACTAAAATCACAGGTATCTTTAAACAATTCTATTTGACTTTACAAAAATCACAGTAGGTACTTATTGCAGATATGCATAGGTATTCAACTAAAGGTACATTACAAACTGACGATTTATCGGCAACATCATTAAACTATGTATAAATAATAAATTATTTCAATGTCTATCTTTCTTAAATAACAGCAGTATTAATAAGTAGGTAATTCAACTACATCTAACCAAAAGACAGAGGCGGCCCAGGGGTACGTGAGAAAGCCAGCCACCCCGGAGGCTATCCAGCAGGGGCCTCACTTCACCCGACTTCAAAAACACCTTACATATGAAACGTAAATTTTAGCAATAAAATCAAGTTATTTTCGACTGTTCACGTGCCCAGAGACCTGGGCTTTTCTACGGCCAAAGAATCAGCGTTACTATTCAACGCGGCAATGCTGCCAGTGTTCTGGGCACTTTTGCCATTGACAACAATGTGGATGAATTTTTTTGATGCCCACTGTTTTTTTTTGACTACATGGTTGGCGCAGTGGTTGAGCAATCGGCTGCTGTGCTGCGTTCGCGGGTTCGATTCCCGCACGGAACAAATATATGCATGGCCTACAGATAGCTGTTCTGGGTCTGGCTGTTTGTGTGTGACTTTGTATGTTTGTGAACGCACCCACGTTACAAGAGAAATTCTAGTGTGGGCCAACGCTTTATTTAAAAAAAAAAATGTTTTTCTACGCGTCTTTAAATAAATTCTATTCTTTGTATTCGGAACTTAATTACTAACTTTAAGACCCATACTGTACCAATACTTAATGCAAATAAATGATTATGATTATGAAATTTATTTCACTACAACCAAAAAATCAGAAAAAAAAACAATCAATCATCTTTGTAAGTTTTCACTGAAACATCTCACTGTGATTTTATTTAAAAATTGTATTCTGAGGAAAAAAACGTAAACAGAAATACGGAGCTATTTTCAAAATGAGCAGGGGCCTCGCAAAGATCTGCCGCCCAGGGCCTCGCAACGGTAAGCCGCCGCTGACTACTGAGTTATAATTTTTAATTGCGGCGCTAACCTACGTATACTGTATTTTAGCTATCTTAACATACTTCTAGCTTGAGGAACATAACATAATATAACGCTTATAACCACCTTGGTTTCCCAAGGGATAAGAAACAGATGTTACATCAAGAACTTGGATTTTGCTCAGCCATCTTCAATTACATAATAATGTCGTATTGTTTTATTATGGAATACATAATATTTATCAATTGTGTTTATGACGAGGACATACGCCAGCGACCTTAGAGGAACAAAACGCGCACTTGTTTCACACCCACGTGACCCGAAATTCAGTAGTTTGTTGTACTTTCCTTATTATTCTATGACTTAAAAAAAAACAACCGTATGTCAAAACGTAGATAATGAAATTGTCGTTAATATAAAATTTCATTAAAATACGCTCGTCGGTTTTGGTCCGATGGTCGTTTTTATGTCCGTTTTAGATACAACTTTACAAATTAATTACTTTATGTCAAACGAATAATACTCAATATTTTCATATATCACATTTATAAAAAAAAAATATTTTTTAAATTATCAGCAGCCGTTTAACCGTGATGATCATTTTGAAATCCGCTACTGAGCCCTATTGAATCTGCGCCATACTATCTAGACTAGCAAGGTATCTGGAGGCTCACGACGAACAGATTCATACGACACCGTATCCTGAACTCTTCGACTTGCTAGCGGCATTTGTCTCAATCGATGTAAATAATATTCGTACCAAATGTCTCTATTACTCTTTACAATTACCAAAAAAATGTTTAGTACAATCGAGTTCAAGTAATGTATAAAGATATTAATAAAATTAATCATTTTGCTATATGTGGGGTTAACGAAATCAATAAACTCTAAAATATACTTGGCAACCAAGCAAATGTCGCATAATATAAATATTAAAGTGGCGAAGTAGAGGCGACGACATTGGTCTTTACGAGTGCTTGCACTGCGACATAAAGAATAAACCATTATTACATAAAGAATACAGCTAAACAGCAAAGGCGACATAAAAATAGCAAATCCTATGTAGTGATAGTGATGCTCGAGACCTTTTGAAGTAAAATATATTGACGCACCAAAAATTACCGTTATTATGAAAGGCGCAAACCAACCGAACAGAGCACTTTTCAGATGCCTCTGTCGGATATCACTGACGAACACTTTAACAATATCCACGTAAAACATATGACTTATAACTATCAGCCAATGGTGCTTCACTGTTGAAAGAAACATTACCAAAAACAAGTTGATGACGTGATTCACAAGTTTCGATTCGGAGATCGTGGCGACATAAGTGGTGATCGCCATGGTAGCGGAGACTAAGAAGTTCGCGAAGATCGCGTTGAGGAACACAAAGTTCTTGTACTTGCGAAAGTTGTTGATGAGGCACCACGAGGTCAGTCCGTAGAGCAGCGTCACTGTCGTCAGCGCAAACACTGCGCTCTCAAGAGCTCCGGGTAACTCTGCCATCGCGACTATCTCTAGACTAGAGTCACTTTATTTTACTAAAAAGTGTTTGTGAATGAACCAATGCATAGCACCGCCCTTCGTATAATGATTTTGCTTGTTTATTAAACAACGTGACTTCGATCGAAATTGTTATGAAACAGTTTTTGGAAATATTTGAGTAATATAAAGCAGTGCCGTATTGTTTACTCTGTAGGAGGTTGCTAATGCTACCTCGTGCCTTGCGGGCTCCGCGCCTGGACTACTACTGCGTAAATTCATATCTACCGAATGTCAATGTCTACCGATAGATGTGAATTTACGACCTATCGTTTCGTTTACTACAGTTTTGCCGATGCCGATGATGTAACGGGTATTAGGCAGGTCCCGCGGAGTAAGCGACAGGTACCGCGCGGCGCTCGCTAAATCCGGCTCTGGCTAATGTGTTTTCCTGTTCGTCATAGTTGTCCACCTCGAGCTCACTACTCGCTAGATAGTGTTCCTGGTAAACAAGTAAGCACCTAATCAAAAACGTAATTAATAATTTTCTCCTACCATACCTTTTTTGGAAAATAAGTTTCCGTAATATTTATAAAATGTTAATGTTTCATCCATCCAAGTTTCGCCAATGTCGTCATGAGTAGCGGGAACAGAGTACATGTTCAGGCCGCGGTCGTCAGGTATAGTAGAAGAGTCAGTATGCCTAGGTATAAGTCGTCAACTTAGTCGCCACAGTGCACTTCCAAAACAAATACTGATTTTAAATTTACGTATTCTGGCAGCTGACAAGTTAGACTTCTGTTCCCATAAAAAATCTTTAATAGACAAGATTTTTTTTTATCACGATTACCAAAATTTGTCGCAAAAATAATGCATACGTGTAAATGGCCGTATCTTTTTATTGTGTTGACTTAAAAGCTTGATGTTTGTATCGTTTTGACTTAGAAGCTTGATGTTTTTTTGTGTTGACTCAGAAGCTTGATGTTTTTATTGTGTTGACTTTGAAGCTTGATGTTTTTATTGTGATGACTTAGAAGCTTGATGTTTTTATTGTGTTGACTTAGAAGCTTGATGTTTTTATTGTGTTGACTTTGAAGCTTGATGTTTTTTTGTGTTGACTCAGAAGCTTAATGTTTTTATTGTGTTGACTTTGAAGCTTGATGTTTTTATTGTGTTGACTTTGAAGCTTGATGTTTTTATTGTGTTGACTTTGAAGCTTGATGTTTTTATTGTGTTGACTTTGAAGCTTGATGTTTTTATTGTGTTGACTTTGAAGCTTAATGCTTTGATCTCCAAGGGTTCATAGAACCCGGCTCGACGCGACAGCGCGTTGTATTCCACGCGCACCTCAAAGATGTGTCAGCTTAGTAGACGGAACCCGCTTGGCTGACCGCTGTAGGTGCCGTGAGTTAGCAGTGTCGCGACGTGTCTATAAAAACAAACACCACAGCTACACAACAGGCGTGCGTTGCTATTTTATCGTGGCAGGCGCACGCCAACATACCATGCCGATCACTAGGCAATCCAACGACCGGCTCGTAGTAACGGGCTTGGCCCTCACACCGCTTGTCGCACCCCCTTGCGGGGTTGCAACGGCAACCAATGGCCCGCTTGGGTCAGTACCTGACAGGGCTGCGGAATTTGTTCGAAAGAGTCACCGCGGACATGAAGACTAATTCACGTAACTAAATAAGTGCTGCAGTGCAGTTGAAGTTAAGTTTCGATCTTAACAACACTTTTTGTATTCTCTACCGCTGTCAGACACGCTTGGGTCAACACGCGAGTGCAAAAACGGCAATCTACTGTTGCGCGTCTTTGGTGCGTGCTTCGGAACGCAACATGATCGGTATTCTACTATTTGCTTGGCGTCCCAAAATGACAGCTTAAATGAGATGAATAAGACGATTCTATTCCATTATTTAGTAAGTAATATTTTTTCTCTCCGCTAAGTAAGTTTGGTTATCGTGCAGTTCAAAGATTACAAGAATACCGTTTATCACTAAAACTTAAACTGCAACTGCACTATAACTTAATCGACGCGTCAAAAAATTACGTAAATTACTCCTCTGGAACGCACTCTGACACACCCTTCTGCTTCGCCTAGACGAGACATTAGATTATTTCCCATGCTTAAAAAAGGGGCCATAGAACCTTCGTTTTTTATATTTATTTATTAAAATCTATGTATAGGTATAGTATTAGGGATTAAACCATTTACAATTATATATTAAATGTCAGACTAATATTATAAATGTGAAAGTTTCAACATGATACATTCAAACGTTCTTGTGGAGAAAGGTCGTGACAGACCGAATGAACGATAGATAGGCTATCCTTTAAAAGTTCCGTTTTTTAAATGAAAACTTCTTTAGCGACGTTAAGCACTTTTCTTGGGATTGGTACAAAATGTTAAACTCGCGTCAGGACACATGACCTGATCGAAAATTCGTAAGACAGATGATTCAAAAATGCACAAAGTTAATGTTCAAGCTTTTAGTTCTGCCGACACTCCCGGAGCGCAACACGTTGTTCTTTTTCCTATTGACATAAATAACCCTAAAACGGCCCTGAATATGGTCACTTGTATATGTAGTTCACTTATGACCAGGATGGCTTGGCTTGGTATTTAATATAATACAAAAACGGCCCATAAATTTAGTTGAGTGTTACTAATACAAATTGAATTATGTAGGTAAATCCAGTGCTTTGAAGTGCTAAATTACCAATTATTTTATTTTTCCTGTCGTATTTGCATAACGCTTGTGATAACATGTTGGTTCATTTGATGTTATATTCGGTGTTGTTTTTAATTGTTTGTTGTTACAAATATCACTATCTTTTCACTACATATTATAAAACAAAGTCCTCCGCCGCCTCTGTCTGTCTGTTCGCGTTAAACTCAAAAACTACTGCTCCGATTTTCATGCTGTTTTCACCAATGGATAGAATGGTCCTCGAGAAAGGTATATAATTGTTCAGGTTTTTGTTTGTATTAGCTAAAATCCTACTAATCCTACTAATATTATAAACTAGCTTCTTCCCGCGACTTCGTCTGCGTAGACTTTAGAACTGGTGCGCAACTTAATTGCCTCATATTGTTATTCTTGTAATTGCATCTTCATGATTCTGGTATCCAGATAGTGTGAGTCCCAAAATTACTTCGACATGTTTGTGGTCCCCTGGAAGGTACTTGTGGATTTTTAGCGCTCACGATTTTGGTCGGAAAATATATCAATTGTCTGGTATTCTGGTATCTACTTGTAAATCTGTAGCACTCATAATTCCAGCCTTGGCAATACTTTGACATGTTTTTGGTCTCCCCAGGCACTTTTAAACCCTAACCTCTCACAATTCTAGGCCCGAAAATATTGCGACATGTTTCTGGTCTCCTGGTCATTGTAAATCTTTAGCTCTCATATTTCCAGCCCGGAAAAAACTTCGCCATGTTCCTGTTCTCCTGTTACTTTTGAATCCTAACTGCTCACAATTTCAGCTACGAAAAAATTTCAACATGTTTCTGCTCTCTTAGTACTTGTGAATCTATAGCTTTCACCATTCCAGCTCAGAAAAAACTTGAAAATGTTTTGAATAACTCCTGGTATTGTGAATCTTTAGCGCTCATATTTTTAGCCTCGATATTACTTCGACATGTTTCTGTTCTCCTGGTATCTTTTAAATCCTAAATTCTAAATACTTCGATATGTTTCTGGTTACCTGGTGCCTTTGAATCCAAACCGCTTGCAATTAAAGCCCCGGAAATACTTTGATGTGTGTGGTCTCCTGGTACTTGTGAAACTTTAGCGCTCACAATACCAGCTCCAAAACTATTTGGATATGTTTCTTCTCTCCTAGTACTTGTGAGTCTAAAGTGTTCACAATTCCAGCACAGTAAAAACTTCGACATGTTTCTGTATTCCTGGTAATTTTTAATAATATTAGTAGGATTGTGGTGAGAAAAATCTCATCTCATCTCATCTCACAACTCCGGCGCCGAAAATAAATCGACGTGAGTAGCTCCTGGTTATTTTCGGGAATCTATCTATAGCGTTCAGAATTTCCAGCCCAAAAAATACTTCGAGATGTTACTGCTCTCCTGGTACTTCTGAATCTGTAGCGCTCGTAATTCCAGCTACAAAATGCCTCGACATGTTTTTGCTCTCCGGGTCTTGCGAATCTATAGCGTTCACAAACTCTAGCCCAGAGCAGAGCTGCTTAAAAGAATTTCTTGCCCAAAAATAATTTGACATGTTCCTGGTCTCTTTGTACTTGTGAATCTTTTAGCACTCGTAATAAAATTCTAACCCGGTAAAAAATTTCGACATGTTTTGCTCTCCTGGTACTTGCGAATCTATAGTGTTCACAAATTCCAGCCCAGAAAAAACTTCGACATGTTTCTGCTCTCCTAGTACTTGTGGAAATACAGCGTTCACAATTACAACGCGGAAAATGCTTCGATATATTTCTGATCTCCTGGTACTTGTGAATCTAAAGCGCTCATAATTCAAGCGCCATAAAAACTTCCAAGATGTTTCAGCTCTCCTGGTAATTATTGTGAATCTGTAGCGCTCGTAATTCCGGCCCCGGAATACCTCGGTATGTTTCTGCTCTCCTGGTACTTGTGAATCGGTAGCGCTCGGAATTCTAGGCAAGCGTGCACCACCTTAGACCGCATCATCGCTTAACATCAGGTAAGATAGCGGCCCAACGTTTACCTAACAATAGTAAAAAAAACCAGGCCTGAAAATACTTCGAAAAGTTTCTGCTCTGCTTAAAAAAAATCTTGCCCTAAAATAATTTGACATGTTCCTGGTCTCTCTGTACTTGTGAATCTTTTAGCACTCGTAATAAAATTCTAGCCCGGAAAAAAATTTCGACATGTTTTGCTCTCCTGGTACTTGCGAATCTATAGTGTTCACAAATTCCAGCCCAGAAAAAACTTCAACATATTTCTGCTCTCCTAGTACTTGTGAAAATATAGAGTTTACAATTCCAACGCGGAAAATGCTTCGATATATTTCTGATCTCCTGGTACTTGTGAATCTAAAGCGCTCATAATTCAAGCACCATAAAAACTTCCAAGATGTTTCTGCTCTCCTGGTAATTGTGAATCTGTAGCGCTCGTAATTCCGGCCCCGGAATACCTCGGTATGTTTCTGCTCTCCTTGTATTTGTGAATCTGTAGCGCTCAGAATTCTAGGCAAGCGTGCTCCACCTTAGACCGCATCATCGCTTAACATCAGGTAAGATAGCGGCCAAACGTTTACTTTTTATTTATTTATTTATTTATTTATGTACACACAATATACTTAGAAAAAAGATAATTTTGTACAGAGAAAAGAGCACAAAGGTACTGCTTATTTCAAAAGAAATTTCTACCAGCAGACCTGCGACAGAAGAATTTAATAAAAAAAAGGTAGACACAGTGTGTCAAAAACCAGAGAGGAATCTTAAAACAAATTAAAGGTACTAACTTAACTAAAACAAATTATAATCTAAGTAAATACACATAAAATTACAATAGACATACAAACAAATATACACAAATAGATTTAACTAAATATATAATGATAATAAATTAATACATACTTATAATATATATCACATTATTGACAGATAATGCTCTTTGACTTCTTTTTTGAAGAGGTTAATATTTTTGCAGTCTCTTATGTTAGGTGGGAGTGAGTTCCACAATCGTACTGCGTGAAAAGAGAAGGAGTGGGAGTATGTGTGGGTTTTATGGGATGGGAAGTTAAGATGAAGTTTGAGGTGGGATCTACACAGCGCATTAGGAGGGCGAGTGAATGAGAAACGATCGCGCAGGTAGCTTGGGTATACAGGATTAAATAGGATGTTATAAAGCAGACATAATATGCGAGTGTTCCTGCGAAGGCGTTTACCTAACAATAGCAAAAAAAAAAACCGGGCCTGAAAATATTTCGAAAAGTTTCTCAGCTTAAAAAAAAAATCTTGCCCAAAAATAATTTGACAAGTTCCTGGTCTCCTTGTACTTGTGAATCTTTTAGCACTCGTAATAAAATTCTAGCCCGGTAAAAAAATTCGATATGTTTCTGTTCTCCTGGTACTTTTTGATCTGAAGTACTAAGGTAGCAGAAACTTTGTACTTCCACTTCTTCCTCTGTCTCCATTAAGTCATGTATGTTACCGGGATAAAAAGTAGCCTATGTGTTATTTCAGGATGTGACCTACATATGTGCCAAATTTCATCTAAATCCCTTCAGACGTTCTTGCGTGATTGACGGACAAACATCCAAACATACAAACATGAACGCTTGCAACGAAAGGCAATCTATTTTCCAGCAAAAAAAAAAACCTGACCAAAAATACTTTGACATAATTATGTCTGCTCTCCTGGTACTCGAGAATCTTTGGCGCTCACAAATTTAGACCCGAAAATATTTCGACATGTTTATGCTCTCCTGGTACTTGTGAATCTGCCAGTCGATTCTGTCGACATCTCACCGTGATCACTCAGGTGGAGTGAACGACAAGTGAGCTGTCGTGCCATCTTGTTTGTTTGGTTTGACAGCTCACTTTTCGTTCAAGTCGCCTCAGTGTTCACTTCGACATGTTTACAGAATCGCACTGCTGAAGTACTAAGGCAGCAGAAACGTCTGATTTCCACTTCCTCCTCCGCCGCCATTAAGCTATGCCTTTTAAACTTTCACATTTATAATATTAGTAGGATGTGAAAGTTTGTATGTTTGTATGTTTGTTCGTCAATCACGCAAAAATGGCTGATGGGATTTGAATGAAATTTGGCACACATATAGTTCACATCCTGGAATAACACATAGGCTACTTTTTATCCCGATAAAAGGCATAGCTTAATGGCGGCGGAGGAGGAAGTGGAAATCAGACGTTTCTGCTGCCTTAGTACTTCAGATTCACAAGTACCAGGAGAGCATAAACATGTCGAAATATTTTCGCTGAATTTGTGAGCGCCAAAGATTCTCGAGTACCAGGAGAGCAGACATATGTCAAAATATTTTTGGTCAGGTTTTTTTTTATGGAAAATAGATTGGCTTTCATTGCAAGCGTTCATGTTTGTTTGTTTGGATGTTTGTCCGTCAATCACGCAAAAACGGCTGAAAGGATTTAGATGAAATTTGGCACATATGTAGGTCACATCCTGGAATAACACATAGGCTACTTTTTATCCCGGTAACATACAAGACTTCATGGAGACAGAGGAAGAAGTGGAGGTCCAAAGTTGCTGCTGCCTCAGTACTTCAGATTCAAAAGTAACAGGAGAACAGAAACATGACAATTTTTTTTCCCGGCTAGAGTTTTATTACGAGTCCTAAAAGATTCACAAGAACCAGCAACATGTCAAATTATTTTTGGGCAAGATTTTTTTTAATATTGGCGCAGAAATTTGTCGAAGTATTTTCGGGACTGGAATTCCGAGCGCTACAGATTCACAAGTACCAGGAGAGCAGAAACATGTCGAGGTATTCGACGGATTCGAAGCATTTTCCGCGCTGGAATTGTGAACGCTATATTTTCATTAGTACTAGGAGAGCAGGAACATGTCAATTTATATTCGATGCCGGAATTGTGAACAGTTAAGTTTAAAAAATTCCAAGAGAACAGAAACATGTCGAAGTTTATTTTCGGGGCTGGAAATTGTGAACGCTATAGATTTTCAAGTACCAGGAGAGCAGAAATATGTCGAGGTAAACCGCGGCTATATTTACGAACGCTACAGATTCACAAATACCAGGATAGCAGGAACATGTCGAAGTTCTTTGGGGCTGGAATTATGAGCGCTATTGATTCCCAAGTACCAGGAGACCAGGAAAATGTCGAAGCATTCCGGGGCCGGAATAACGAGCGCTATAGATTCACAAGTACCAGGAGACCAGAAACATGCCGAATTTTTTTCAGGGCTGGAAACTTCACAAGTATCCGCAGAGCAGAAACATGTCGATGTATTTTCGTGGCCGGAATTATGAGCGCTAAAGAATCAAAATTACTAGGAGATCAGAAACATGTCAAAGTTTTTCTGGGGCTTTAATTCGACCAAACCATGTCGTCGTTTTTCCATGCAAGAGTTATGAGTGGCTTGGATCAATAGTCCAGGAGAAAAACATGTCGAAGTACTTTCGAGGCTGGAAATATGAGCGCTAAAGATTCAAAAGTACCAGGAGTGCAGAAACATGTCGAAGTATTTTTGGGGCTGAATTTGTGAGTGCCATAGATTATCGAGTACCAGCCATGGAACAGAAACATGTCAAAATACTTAGGGTAGGTTTATTTACTGGAAAGAAGATGGCTTTCATTGCAAGCGATTCAAAAGTACCAGGGGACCAAAAACATGTAGTTTTTTTCCGTGCAGGAATTATGAGTAGCTTGGATCAATAATACCAGGAGAATAAAAACATGTCGGAGTAGTTTCGAGGCTGCAAATATGAGCGCTTAAGATTCACAAGGGTCTACTACGAGATCACAAACATGTCGAAGTAATTTCGGGGCTGAAATCTTACTTTCAGCTACACCGCAGACACAATGTATGGATACCTGAATCATGAAGATGCAATTCCAAGGATGAGACAATGAGGCAAAAAGTTGCGCGGCAGTTCTAAAGTCTACGCAGACGAAGTCGCGGGAGGAAGCTAGTACAATGATATTTGTTGGAGGTGTCGACATCCACGCGGGTAAAGCCGCGGACATCAACTTGTTAATATATAAAATCAAATATTTAACTTTTTAGTTGTACTCCACACCTAAAAACACGACTGCAAAATCGCAGGAAAGCAAAATACGCAATTTCGTTTACTTGGATCATTGGATGACAAAAAACCATCGTCCAAGTAAACGAATTCCAGCGATATCTATTTAAAATCCAAATTTCTTAACCGATTTTGATAAAATTTAAATGGAACCAATTGACAAGTATATCCTTTAAGATAAAAAAGAATTTTTCAAATCGGTTCATAAATGACGGAGTTATGAGGTAACAAACATAAAAAATACAACCGAATTGAGAACCTCCTCCTCGGGAAGTCGGTTATAAATAAACTGAATTGATCCCAACAAGGTAATACTTTGATAATACTAAGTGGAGCTCAGTTTTCAATGTTCGCCTAGCTTACTGGTAGAAAATCCCAAAAAAAATCTTAAAGCTTCAACAAGTCAAAAATCCATTGATAAAAGATATTTATTTTGTAAGTAGGTTGTAAATAACACTTTTACACGTCAATCTTTTTTGGTCATTTTAAACTAGATGAGGCCGGCGTTTGCTAGCTGACTGCTCTGAGAAGAAACGCCGAAACAAACTCAGAGGTCAAAGTCTCTTTTAAAGTCCATACAATCGTACTGGTCAAATCATATGAGAACCATGAAGGTAATGTCTGAAGTGGTATTTTGAGGAAAGTACCACACAGATTTGAGTGGACCTGTCCAGACAGTGCAAGCATTTGCCAGTTATCGTGTAGCTCAAACTTAGAACTTGGAGGAGCTCAACGAACTGACGAACAATACCAAAGTAAGGACATTTGTGTAGGCCGCATAAAGAACTCAAACCGTCAGACTAACATTAAATTAAAGAAACTCCTAATATAGCAATCTACATGGTCTTCATATTCACGATACGTTATATGAGGACCATGCAGATCAGTGTCTGAAATGGTATTTTGAGGAAAGAACCACACAGATTTGAGTGGACCTGTCCAGTCAATGCAAGCCTTGGTCAGAAGTCGATCAACTCAACTAAGAACAAATAAGGAGCTCAAAGACTCGACGAACAGTGCCAATGAAAGGACATTTGGGTAGGCCACAAAAGTACTCAAACCGACAGACGTCGTTCAAAATACTTTAAAAGAAAAAAAAAAGAAAATAGTAACCCACATAGTCCCCATATTCACAATAGTAAAATTAAAAAATAATAAAATAACAATAATCATTAATCATACAGAAAGTATTCATGTCAAAAATAATGAATAACAAAAAAAAAATATAATATTGAGATTAGGTACTTAAAAAAGTAAACATTCATGTCAAAAATACTCAATCAATTATAATACAAAAAATTACAATTTGTAAAAAATGTAAGTATAAAGATAAACGAAAAAATAAAATAAAAATAGATTAAACACTGGGCCATGTACATCATTGAAGCAGCTCAATCCCAAGCCTTCAGCTGGAATTACGAACGCTATATTTTTACATACTAGGAGAGCAGAAACATGTCTAAGTATTTTCTGGGCTGGAAATTGTGAACACTATAGATTATCAAGTACCAGGAGAGCAGAAACGTGTCGAATATATTTCCGGGGCCGGAATTACAAGCGCTGCAGATTCACAAGTACCAGGAGAGCAGAAACATCTCGGACGGTTTTTTGGGGCCTAAATTATGAGTGCTTTAGATTCACAAGTACCAGGAGATCAGAAACATGTCGGAACATTTTCCGCGCTGGAATTGTGAACGCTATATTTTCACAAGTACTAGGAGAGCAGAAACATCTCGGATGGTTTTTTGGGGTTTAAATTATGAGTGCTTTAGATTCACAAGTACCAGGAGATCAGAAATATGTCGAAACATTTTCCGCGCTGGAATTGTGAACGCTATATTTTCACAAGTATGTACTAGGAGAGCTGAAATATGTGGAAGTATTTTTGGGGGCAGAATTACGAGCGCTACAAATCAAAAGTACCAGAAGAGCAGAAACATCTCGAAGATTTTTTTGTTGCTAGAATTTTGAGCGCTTTAGATTCACAAGTAGGTACCAAGAGACCAGAAATACACCGAAGTTTTCTAAAGGCTGGAAACACTATACATATATTCACAAGTACCAGGAAAGCAGAAACATGTCGAGGTATTTTCGGTGCCGGAATTGTGAGCGCTAAAGATTCACAGGTACCAGGAGAACAAAAACATGTCAAGGTTATCCGGGGCTGGAATTACGAGTGCTAGAGATTTATAAGTACCAGGAGAGCAGAAATATTTCAAAGTATTTCCGGGCCTGGAAATTGTTTACGCATTAGTTTCACAAGTACCAGGAGAGCAGAAACATGTCGAGGTATTCCGGGGCCGGAATTACGAGCGCTATAGATTCATTCACAAGTACCAGGAGACCAGTAAGTTTTTTTTTTGATGCTGGAATTAAGAGCGGGTATCTACCAGTAGACCACAAACATGTGGAAGTAATTTCAGGGCTGAAATGTTACATTCAGCTGCACCGCAAAGACTCACATTATCTGGATACCAGAATCATGAAGCTGCATTTCCAAGGATGAGAATATGAGGTAAAAAAGTTGCGCGCCAGTTCTAAAGTCTACGCAGACGAAGTCGCGGGAAGAAGCTAGTTTATCTATACATATATCATTGCAAATCATTATCCATTGCGTTCCTCGCAATCAGTCAATTCCATTGCAAAACAGCTCTGGTATAAATCATTTAAGGAACGCATTTAATTACCAATCATCCTGTGTATGTATATGTAGAGTAGGCTCTTTTAAACCGTCGATTCAATTTAAAGCATTATATTTAGATGTGATACATATACCTACAACATACTTATATTTCATGACCGATATGGCATTTAACCATGATATCATTAACAGTCGTCGAAACAACACCGTAACAGCAAGTCCAGTGCTTTGCATCAAGCAAACTTTTTGTTGGAGAAGTGACTCTATCAGTCTCCGCTAGAGACAGTCGCGATGGCAGAGTTACCCGGAGCTCTTGAGAGCGCAGTGTTTGCGCTGACGACAGTGACGCTGCTCTACGGAATGACCTCGTGGTGCCTCATCAACAACTTTCGCAAGTACAAGAACTTTGTGTTCCTCAACGCGATCTTCGCGAACTTCTTAATCTCCGCTACCATGGCGATCACTACTTACGTCGCCACGATCTCCAAACCGAAACTTGTGCATCTCATCATAGAACTTCTTTTGACAATGTTTCTTTCAACAGTGAAGCACCATTGGCTGATAGTTATAAGTCATATGTTTTACGTGGACATTGTCAAAGTGTTCAACAGTCATTTCCGAAGGAGGCATCTGAAAAGTGCTCTGTTTGGTTGGGTGGCGCCTTTCATAATAACGGTAATTTATGCTGTGGCTACTTACTTCACTTTATATACTTTTAAGTACGACTACATAGGATTGGCATTTTATATGTTACCTTTGTCGATTAGCTGCATTCTTTACATTGTAATTGTATGTTCATTATGTCGCAGTTTGAGCGCCAGCAGTCGTGCAGCCCTATGTCGACGTTTATACATCGCCACTTTAATATTTCTATTAACTGACATCTTCTTGATTTCCAAGTATACTTTAGAGTTCATTGTTACGAAATACAAAATACAAGATCTAAATATCATTTTTTTTTTTGATTTTGTTGTAATCTTTCTAAATTACTTAAACCCAGTAGTATTAAATATTTATTTTGTAATTGTGAAAAGCAATAGGAAAATGTGGTACGAATATTATTTCAAAAGATTGTGTGTAAAATCAGCAAGAGAGACAAGAGATCAGGATATGGAGACGAATGCAAGTATCATTCGTGAGCCAGTTGATTGACAACCAGCGACGGCGACGCTAGATACGAAGCACGATTGTTATGTTGTACTCATACAGAGAGCAAGTGAAACACACCATATTAAGTGCAAGCATGCAGGTGGCCCTTAGAGACATATTAATTGATGTTGTAATAAATTTATAGTATGCAGACTTTGTTAAATAAAAATCTGGGGCACGGTAGCCCCCCTGCCAAGACGTTGCATTTAATATAATAATTATATTTAACATAACATTCTTTATTGATGTAAATAATTTCTCAAATATTTGTATGCTAAACAGTATCGCTATCATCAGGTATATGAAATAAGAACAAACTGCATTTATGGTCTTTGTTTATAAGGATATTAAAAATATTTTTGCATAAAAACGTGGTGGTGGACAAAAATTTCATTTTCTTTTGCCAACTTCCATTTCTCGTACCTTTAATTATCTTTTAGTTTAATTATCAAGTAATTGTTACAAATGAAATTAATGTTTTCTTTATTCAATATTATGTTACCTCATGAGGAACAGACGCGTAGTGGTATTAAGTTATGTACCTCCGGTTTGATGTAGGTTAGCGTGGAAATCAAACATATTTCTGTAGTATCAAACTATGACGTTCTCCTTTAAGTTGTTTTTTTCTTTTGCTTTCGAGCTATATAACATGCATTATCCACTCGAGATATGTAAGTTTTGTTTTTCATGTACTTAATGTAAACCTGGACCACATACTACCTCTTAAAAATACAGGTACACCCTAGCTTACACTTTTGTACAGAACAAATTCACAAATTAAATAAAAGTATTTGTACCTGCTTTATGAATCACAATAAATAAATTGAATTAAATTTTAACAATATTCCGACTAAGGATAATTGCGGAAATAACTTCGTTTTAGCTAAAATTGATTTTATTCTCGAGGCGAGGCTAATTAATTAATGTTCGACATAATGGTCATGTTCTATACATAAATAAATGACTTCATCTTTAGCCGACTAAACCACACATTAGCCTAAACGCAAACGATTAAATCTAAACATGTATTATTATTTTAATTTTTGACTGCAAATAGAACACTATTTGCAGTCAAAAATTAAAATAGGTAATAATTATAATAATAATTTAACTGTTGATTGTTCCTCTAGTTTTAAGAAGAGCATGATGATTGCCAAATATATACCTATTTATTACTACCTGGTTGTTGGTGTTGTTGTGTTCCATCTGTGTCGAATAAATATGTGGTATTCTATTCCGTACAAAGAGAAAGTTTAGTTTTTTTTTTCTTTACATTTATCAGTGCTGAGATCAAATTGTACGCACAAAATATATGTACAAGTTCTCAAAAAGAGGTGAGGAGCCTTCAAGCCATTTAAAAAGAGAATACCAAGCTTTATATGTGTCGAGGGCCACACGCAGCTCCAAACCTTTGAAGGTAGTATCTACTTAAGGTTGATGCTCCAGCCAGCCCGCGAGATTCGAATTTTCTTACGATTTTTGCAATTTGCAGGCCAGTGCTAGGTTGTATGTTGATTAAAATATATAAACATTATGTAGGCCTAGGAACAAAAAAAAAAAAAACAGAAAAAGTAATTCCTAGAGCTTTATGAACTTGGAGCGTTGTATTCATGATTTTGATGATTATAATTCTGTAACTCTACATACGTCTTACAGCCGCGAATAATATTTTAATCAACAGACAATCTAGCACTGGCCTGCAAATTGCAAAAAACGCAAGAAATTTTAAATTTCGCGGGCTGGTTGGAGCATTCACATTAACCGGAGAATACCGAGCCCAGAACGAGAGACATTTATTCACAGGTTACATGTACAAAGGACTATTACTATTATTATTGTATTACTGCGGAAAATCTTAACATCGCCATTCAGCGGTATGACATAATTACGCAACACCATCTATAGAGATGGATTGAACTAAACATAATAAACAAATGAAGGGATCAGGGGAAGAACCACCAAATGAACAAACTGAGATATTACTAATTACAAGATAAGATCTTATTAAAATTGTGTAATTTATAATTCCAGTCATTTGGAGCTTGGAAACGATAGAAAATACTCGTATCAAACATTATAACCTAAAAATCTTATGTCACTGTCACAGACGACCACGGACAACGGTTGCTTTTTTTTCCTGAACGGTCTGGACATTGTACGTTTTTTCCCTGTATCGATATTTTAAAAGCATGAAAGCTTGGAGACTATGGATGTGATTGCCCTTTTGTTTTTGACGGAACATATCGACAGGTATTATAACCAGACTATGAGATTAAGACTTCAGACTGCATTGTCAGTTGAAAAAAAAATTGTGACGAAAGTTGTTCTTCCCCTAATCCCTTAAAATATTAACAAATTCCAATTTTGAAACTTAATAATACAGGTATGAGTAGCCAAAGTGCCGACGGAGAAGCCGATTGCACTCGTGTGATAGAACGGTATCGCAATATTCATAATATGATTGAGTATTTACTGACTTGTTTCTGGAAGTCCGCCTGGGCGCCCACACCGTCGCGCGTCGTACATAATACTCCAAGCTTTGTGCTTAACAACGTTCACGTCTAAATAAGTTGTCAGTACGTTTGTTAAGTTTATTCTTCGAGATAAGTATGGATAGAGATATCTTGGGAATGGTGTCGTATTTTCTGTAAATAAAATACAGATAATATGACGTGGTTTCGCTATTCGAAGGCAGTCAATGGGCCTGTGTCGAAATATTTCTGGTACCGTGAAAGTAAGAAGCCATATTACGTACTTGTAGCTAACCCAACATTTTAAGTTGACGTTATTTGTTGGTAATCAAGAAGAAAAAACATTGCGCTTCATTGGTTTTTTTTAAATCGCAGAACATGTTGAGGAGTCTTTATGGCCCCGCAGAGATCTTTTTGCTATTCGTCTGGTGCGAGCACAAATAAAAATTGTTTCTACCTTATTTCTAGGTACACGAATTCTCGTCAGTCACACCGCCAGCGATTTGGGACGTGACGGACAAGACCTTAACCTTAAACGTTCTATGAGTGCCCTCTCGCAGGTCAACCTAGGAAGTAGTCCCCTGCTTAATCGGACGTGTGTGTGGCGGCCTTAAACGTAAACTGTGTGTACTTTGAAACTTTACCAGCTGCTTGATCCCCACATCGATGCAGTGGATGGCACCGCTCACCGCTCGTCACTCGAGCCGCGCTGGGACGCCGATGCCGGCGCGGGCAGGTCCGACCTACTACCCGCGAACAGAACGCGCCTACCCTTTAGTACCTACCGCTGCTACTGTGAGAAGACGAGAGTTCACGGGACGATATTGCAGACGCGGCTGCTGCGAGTGCTTTTTTTGCTTACTACTAACTATGACTAGTTGTGACAATACGAGAAACAAAAAAAATAGTGACGGTTTACGGTGTAGCGTAAACCTGGATAAAATCAAACTATCCTAGAAAAACTTGTTCTCGGATTGACGTTTCGCTCTGCTCATTGCGAGGTGACCTGCTGGACAGCTATCACTTTCCTACTTCATTAGGTCCTCGAGAGTGTAAGTATTGTTGACCTGTGAAGATGTCTTGTGAGGAAGCTTCACACTCAGACTGTGTTGGTATGCCATTTGGCCGAATCTCATCTGCCTAACTTAGGTTAGACATTCGAACGTCGACTCACAGATTTCTGTATTGGGTTTTCCTAGCGATGACGTCAAAGGATTCAGAAAAATATTACATACAATAATGCATTCAGCCATAGGTAGTATTAAAAATAAACGATAAAATACCTATCAGCTACAGACCGGTAGGTACAGTAAATTAGTTATTTGAACCAGTCAAATGCATTAATTATGCTACCGCAGTTACAAAGCCACTTTTGAAAAGATATACTGTCATATTTTTTCAAAAGTGATTTACATGATTCGTGTAAAAAAAATGTAGATATTAAGAGTTTACCAGTTTCTTCAAGATCTTGTCAGACTAAGGAAGGTTAAATGAGACTGTATATTATGCATCTATTAGTAAAACATTTAATCAGGAAATATGAAATCAGCAACGTTTTCCGACATCAGCACCATCATCAGGCAGGTCCACAGTCGAACATATGCTTCTCTAATTAACTTTCATGTAGCTGCTACCGACCCTGAAAGATCATCGATCGTCTTATATCGTACATGCTCACGTTCAACACAGCATACCTTTATGTTCGGGAACTCCTAGAAATAAACCCGCCGCGTTCCTGCACACAACTCACCTCCGTATATTCCATTCAGCTCACTTGTCGATCCGGCAGTTCACTTGAATCACGACGATCATCTCATTTGCATCGCTATACCTCGCCCCGTCCCCCCCACCCCTCTTCTACAGTGTGGAGCGAGGGGGGGAGGGTGGAGCACTCACTCTTGATTACAGCAGTATAACGTACCTGTAACAACAAAATATAAACCTATTAACTGATTGCTTTCCAATTGTTCGCCGGATTGGTTTATTGTTAGCTATTAAAGTTAATTAATAAGAAAGTACCAATTAATTACTGGACTGTTTAATAGAGTCATTAAATAATGGACTTTAAATTGACATTAGGACCTATTTGTTATTTTATTGGGACAGTTAAAGTGTATGCGTCTGTAGATCATGTAATTAAAATTGAGAGCAAGTGCATGTCAACTAGTTAGGGCGGGTTGTATCAAGTGCATGTCAACTAGTTAGGGCGGGTTGTATCAAGTGCATGTCAACTAGTTAGGGCGGGTTGTATCAAGTGCATGTCAACTAGTTAGGGCGGGTTGTATCAAGTGCATGTCAACTAGTTAGGGCGGGTTGTATCAAGTGCATGTCAACTAGTTAGGGCGGGTTGTATCAAGTGCATGTCAACTAGTTAGGGCGGGTTGTATCAAGTGCATGTCAACTAGTTAGGGCGGGTTGTATCAAGTGCATGTCAACTAGTTAGGGCGGGTTGTATCAAGTGCATGTCACCTAGTTAAGGGTCTCGTGCACCCATTAGTAGTTGACATGCACTTTTATGATGACTGATCTTCTGAATCTGCCTTGGGTCGGTTGCAGCGTCATTTGTGTGACATGGGGATAGAGTCGTGTAAATTACATTACCACGACATTCATTAAATAACACAATCCTAGTGGAAGTATAAATCATCATCTGCCTAGGCTTTTCCCAACTACATTGGGGTTGGCTTCCAGTCAAACCGGGTTCAGCTGAGTTTTACGTGGAGCGGCTGCCTACCATCGTATGATTTGACCAGTACGATTGTATGGACTTTAAAAGAAACTTTGACCTCTGAGTTTGTTTCGGTGTTTCTTCTCAGAGCAGTCAGCTAGGAAACACCGGCCTCATCTAGTTTAAAATGCCCCAAAAAGATTGACGTGTAAAAGTGATTACAACGTACTTACAGAATAAAAAACATTTATCATTTACCAGACCCTCACAACCCATTAACTAGGTAATACGATACTTCTTGGCAAGACTGGAGTCAGATATAAACATTGCCAAAGATCTACAATTGACCGCCGGGACCAACGACTTAATGTGCGCGCCGAGGCGTTGCTTAACCTTAAAGATCGACTGGTGCGAATGTTGTTATTTACCCACGAGCTCTCCAAGTAAAGTGGAAGTAAAAACATATGATAGAATTAGCGACGGAAACTTTTCACATTTCCGTAAAGAAAAAGGGGCATTCAAGGAAATGGAAAAATCAATGCCTCTCTCCGATTGAGTTAAGGTTCGGTTATTTATTTCCTGTACTCCTATTGTTATTCAAATCACTCCGTATCGGAGCACCCTTGTGCAGGGTAGCTCCTGAGGGAGGCTGCCAGCTCTTCTATTTAAAGATACCATTAAGGAACGCGTCGCCAAGTGCCTTCGGCGCGTTTAACTTGTGTTCAAATGTTTATCGCGACATTAAGTTAAGCTGATTTTATGAAAGTGAAATTGTGAACTCTTTGTTATTCAGAGAAAATTTTGCTGTTTCTCCTTCAAGAAGAGCTTTATTTTCTATATATATTCTGGAATCATTTTCATGGTCTAATAAAATAGCAATAACCTGCATTGTCAGTCGTTAGATAGTTTCACACCGGTGCGACTTCATTTCAATACAATGGCCGCTGCTCTTATAGTGGTCGTATAGTGGTCGTATATCGGTCGCATAGTGAGCGATTATTCAGCACTATGACGGTAATCCGGAATAATCCCGCGCCTTCTAATTTGTGAGTCGACGGCTGAAGGCGCCGCCATTTTGTGAAAATGTTTTATTCAGAGAACTTTACATACTTGTGAATTGTCACCGCCTGAACACGCTGACATCTCGCCTTATGGCTGAGAACTGTTTTTTCTAAAATACTTGTATGGAGGTCTGAAGGTGATCGTAAATCAAAGGTGGTCGAGCTGTGAGTGTGTACTCACCAGACATCTTTGGTAGAATATTAATGAACCAGGAACTACCGATGCCTGAAGTTTCTTTTAGCAATGCAGCGTAAATCCTGGACCACCCAACAAGTCCAATCCAGACAAAGACTTCTTTGAACTGATCAGAAAATATACCTGACTTTTTTCACATTCTGTTGGTGGTTTCATGAACGCGATGGGTGCGACTATGTTGTGCTGTCGTCTATTAATCTAAATCTAGGCCTTCTAGCCATCTTGGACCTTCGACGAACTTTTGAGATAAACCTCAGATACCGGACACCATAATCTACTCATTTAGATTAAGTTTCACTACGCACAGTTATTTGAGAACCTTAGAAAGAGCACAGTAGGCTAATTCACGTACCTAAATAAGTGCTGTTGCGGTGCAGTTGAAGTTAAGTTTCGATCAAATCAATGCTTTTCGCATTCTCTACCGCTGTCAGACACGCTCGCGTCAAGTTCGTGTCACGCGAGCGCAATAAGCATTCTACTGTTGCGCGTCATTGGCGCGTGCTTCGGAACGCAATATGATCGGTATTCTACTATTCGTTTGACGTCTCAAAATGACAGCTTACTAAGCTAAAAGCTGTACTGGAGTATTATTTTAATATTATAATAACGTCATATTCATTTAAATTTAATCGATTCTATTCGATTATTTAGTGAGTAATATTTTTTCTCTCATATGGCCGCACCATAAGTAAGTTTAGCTGTCGTACAGTTGACGTGCAGTTCACGCGCAGCTTACGCGCAGTTCAAAGATTACAAGAATACCGTTTATCACTCAAACTTGAACTTAACTGCACTAAAACTTAATCGGTGCGTCATAAAATTACGTTAATTAGCCCTCAGATTGATGGTATCAAACTGTAAAGAACTAAATTTCAAATTCAAATCAAGTAAAAATTTTGACTAGTCTGAAAATCTTATGAACTTTTTGGACGTCAACAATTTAAAGAAAGACAGTGCCCCAAAACGCCCGTCCGTCACCACTTTACAGTTATCAGCTGGGAAAAGGCAGTGGTGCATTAACCTCCCCAGCACATCTATCAGTTAAGTTTCAAGACAATGAATTTGTACAACAGTATATTCGTTTAAATAAATAAAACAATAAATAAACTTTCTTTATTGTTTAGAAAAAAAAAACAAAACATTCTATGGTACTGGAGTTAGTGATAGTTTGACGGCTGATAGGGCAGAGTGAACCAAAAAAAACCCCAAGTAACATGGGATAAGGGCAGGAAGATGATGATGATGGTCGGTACGGAAAAATTGCATAATATTGAAAGAAATCTAGTGACATCGTTTTATCTATGTAGGTTTATAGTCCACATAATTATGTCCTTATTACCTTTTTCTTCTATCTAGAAATTTTCTAGATTAACATAGAAATTACTGTCGCATGTAACATCAATTGGTGTCGTACTTAAACATAGCTTAAGATTAATGGTGTTAAATTGAAGATTGCCTTCTTGTAGGCACATGTTCTAATATAGTTGGTATGGGGGTAGGGTTGAGTGCTCCAGATACTGCGAAACCGTTAGACAGCTTAGATTAATGTTAGCTAGAGAAACCTATGAGTTATAGGCTACAAGCGCGAAGTGGATTTGATTAGCACCTAGCGCTGAATAAATGGAGTAGTTTGAATGTGAACTAGTAGGTAATGCTGGAGAATTTGCATAGATAGATTATTTATTTATTTATTTTTATTTATTTAATTAAAGACTATGGAAGACTTACAGCTAAATGCAATGGTGATATGTAACAGTATGATAATCTGACAGCCAATTACAGGTCTTCACGTCTAGAGCTTGTCTGGTATAAATGTGCTGTGGAACCAGTTATGCACACTGCCAAATAATGCCAAAAAATAAACAAAAAGTAAAACATTTCAAAATATGAGCAGATCATCACCTATATTTAATACTTGCGACAGGTTATTACTCTATTTCCAAAACCAATTAATGAGAGCCAAAATTTTAAAAATCATTTAAAAGAAAAAAAAAATATATATATATAAAGTGTAAAGAATTTAAGTTCTAAAGAAACTCGCCGAAAGAAACCCTTTAGCCGAATTCACACTTGTGTTAAAAATATCAAAGTCGAACTGTTTGCACACCTTATTAAAATATCTACTTACACGCACAACGTACGAGTTTTGTCTGTACTTAGTAGTTGCAAATGGCACCCGTAATGGTGGATTGAACCGTTTGGACTTGCATGGAACGTTGAAGTAGAAAGTTGACAAAATATCAGAACAATTTATCTCATTTCGAACCGTTTTCAACAAAAATATACAGTCAGAGATCTCACGACGATTAACCAATGGTAGGAGATGATATTTTTTACAGAGACTGAGATAGTTACTGGACTGATATGGAACCCTTTGATGATAGCATAAAAATTTTATAAATCTTTTTTGTACACGCTCAATACGGTCAATATATTTGTGATAGCATGGATTCCATATTTCAGATGCGTATTCCAAGTGACTTCTAACAAATGTACAGTATAGAATTTTTAACGTTTTAGCTTGTGTGAAGCACTTGGATAGTCGCATTATGAAGCCAAGGGATTTTGAGGCTTTAGCGACAATGGAATCAACATGCTTATCAAAAATTAGTTTGGAATCGTGAGTAACCCCCAGATCACGAATAATACTACACCTAGGTAATATGTGACCACCAAGGGTGTATGTTGTGGGTAGGACTGACCGCCCACGGGAATACGTTACAACTGAACATTTTTTGGGATTGAGATAAAGCTTACTCTTTTGGCAGTACACTTCAAGACACTGTAAGTCAGTTTGAAATGCGATCATATCTGCAGTCGATGAAATGGTGGCATAAATCTTCATATCGTCTGCGAAGCACAGTAATTTGGATGAGGTCAGACAAGAGTCGATGTCGTTTACATAGATAATAAATAATAACGGACCGAGCAACGAACCTTGGGGAACTCCGCTGGGGACTAAAATTATGCATTTGTAAATGTGTTCCGAAGATTTATAGGTAGGGCTGGCAGGTGGCAATGATTAATTTGTGGTTAAATTTAAATTACATTACTGCTTAACAGGAACAGGAAATTGTCAATAGGGCTCCATTTTCATATTGTATTGTCTAGTTATTAAAATAAAAATTTTTCGGTTTTCAAACGATAGATTTTTAAAATTCGCGCAGGCAGGCACAGCGGTACCTTGTCAGTAGGAGCCTTTAGGCCCGGTCTCCAACTCTCCACTAAAGCGGAGATGTCCGAAGCCGAGACGAGAAGAGATGTTTTTCAGCTACGGAGTCTCCACCGAAACCGTGCGGGATGCGTGCTGGCTAGACTGTACCGGAGATGTGTGAAGGCCTATTGGTTTTTAAAACACTTCTCGGTTCTAATCCGGAAAATTCACGTAATTTAATGACGCGCCGATTAAGTTTTAGTGCAGTTGCAGTTAAGTTTAAGTTGAGTGATAAACGGTATTCTTGTAATCTTTGAACTGCGCGTAAGCTGCGCGTGAACTGCACGTCAACTGCACGACAACCAAACTTAATACTTGTGGTGGAGAGAAAAAAATATTACTCATTAAATAATAGAATAGAATCGATAACATTTCAATGAATATGATGTTATAATATTAAAACTTAAACTTAATCTTATAAGCCGTCATTTTAGGACGTCAAACAAATAGTAGAATACCGATCATGTTGCGTTCCGAAACAAACCAAAGACACGCATCAAAGACGCGCAACAGTAGGTAGCCGTTATTGCGAGCGTGACGCGAACTTGACGCTAGTGTGTCTAACAGCGGTAGAGAATACGAAAAGTATTGTTTTGACCGAAACTTATCTTCAACTGCACTGCAACAGCACTTATTTAGTTACGTGAATAAGCCTACTGCTCGTGTCCGCTTTGTGGAAGTCCGAACCTTACAAGTACCTGCGCGATCAACAAAAATACAGTAAATTCGTTTAAAATATAGGCATTTCATAATATTTCTTACTCAAGAGCATCCCCTAATGAACTACCTTATTATGAAATACTGCATAACAGCATGCAAGTAAGGCTGTTTACACGAGAGCGACACTCCTGGCGTGCCCGGGTGCTGTCGACAGCGTGTATCGCGCCCTCGCGTGCAATTAGCCTTATCTCTAATGCTTGTGCCACATAAAGGAAATGTTATGGCCCGTTATGGTCTGTCATGGGTTCCGGGACGAGTGTTTTTTATTGGATGTATGCATGCTTATTGTTTATGGTTTTAGGGAAATTGTCTAGAATTATAAATGTTTTATTGTCATGGAAAGTTGGATGGCGTTTAAATTAACATTATGTTACAATTTCCGTCCCTAGGGGGGACTGAGCGATAATTTGAAGTTATTCGTACGCTTTCGTTAACAGGAGTGGGTGACAAGATCAATCGTGATATTCTAGCAATAACCTGGTGAAAAGCTATAGGATAGAAACTGTATTCTTATTCACCCTTTCGCATTGATCTAATACTGTTAAGTTGCTAACATAAGGGTAATTTGAGGAGCCATTATGTATCAAATTACCCTACCTCGGAGTTAATAAATAATTCTGGATAGCGCAAGTAGGCCTTACCAAACATACCTAATCTACGGCATAAAGCACACCGGCTGATATCCTGCTTTGATAATAGTTCCTGCTTTTCTCAAACAAAGTTAAGAGGGTCATTACAAAGTGGCGTGTTATCAATATTATCCTATAAGATTTCAACGTTTGGACAATCGTTTTAGCTGAGAGCCAATTCTACAAATTTTCAAGCGACGTTCTCATTCGCGCATTAGAAAGTTGTGGACGTTGCTCATAAAAATTTAGAATTGGACCCTCTGACCTAAGGGCGAATGCAGAATTGAGCAGAAAGATCGAGTCAAACTCCACTTTAACAGAATCCACTTGACAGATTTCGAGGCTTAGCTAAATTAAAAACAAAACACAAATTAAAATTCCTAATTCAGAAATCAAAGGTTAAAACCACTTTTTCTAAACTAAAGTGTGTTTTTTAACTACTGAGACTAAATAAAATTGACAAGTGCAAATGGCAAACTGACATAGGTAGATTACAATAGCATATAAGTCAGTTTTGACATATTCATTGTCAATTTAGGGCGGATTTGACATTCGGAGATTTCGTTCGGAAACTGAACGCGATCAACATATGAAACACGTTTAAGAGCTGTCAGTGTCATTACTTTCTATGGAATATTTATCCTGACAGCTCAGCTGAACGCAGTTAAGATATACTGGTTGCGATCAGTTTCATTGGTGAAATCCACTCTCCGACATTACAAAATAGAATAGGTATCAGACTATAGAGAGAGCTCAAGATAACTTTCCATTCTAATCGCTTCTAAATTTTTTTTGGGGGCCAAGTCACCCGCGTCCGTAGGAGAATACCCTTCAGCGAATCCCTACACGTGGTCCCTGGGTGGTGCTAAACAGGTGACACTAACCGCCTCCGTGGTCTAGTGGTTATACCACCTGATTCAGACCCAGAGGTCCCGGGTTCGATTCCCAGCAGAGGCAAATTTTTGCTCGGTTTGGTTGGTGGTAGGACTTGTTCTAAGTCCGTCTGGCAAGCTACCACCATCATTTCTAAGTCTGTCGCCATAACAACAATGTTAACAGCATTGTTGTGTTCCGGCAGTTAGCGGTATGATAGCCAGTTCTTCTGTGTAAGAGGATTCCGGGTGAAACTCGCTTCCATCTTCGGCCTAATCATCACTTTCCATCAGGTGAGATTTTCCCCGGACAAGAGTTTCCCCGTTTTGAAAAAAAATTTGAACCTCGCCATTAAATATTTCTTATCATTATCAGCGAAGTGAAGCAAGCTCACGCATTGACACGGCCGCGCTGATCATAAAGCACGCAGCGGTGGGTCGCGGGTTCAAGCCCCTGCACCGCAGCTATTAATTACCGCGCGCCGACTACCGGACCACTGGCTTTACCTACAACGGTTGCATTGTGTGGCGAGGGCTTTTGTTAGCAAACTTTGGTTCAACAGTCTTAGTACACTAACATCTTACGTTTATCAGTGCTCATGTTGGTTGGATCTAGAGAAATTGTTCTATTCGCAACAGTGATTTATAAAATGCGCTGCCTCGCTACGTTTGGGCAACGCTTATTGAGCTGGCTTGCTTAGTCCTGCTTAGTCCCACACTTCACATTTTTGATTTGCTACATTCGTTATTAATGGTACCTACTTAGATTATCATAGTGTCTGACCCTTGTTGGGTAGTCAAAGTCAACTAAGTGTGCTATAAGTAGATTCAAATTAATTGCGAATAAGCTAGGACATAGGTGTTACAAATTGATAAAGTTAGTTAAGATTTCGATATGATGTCAATTCTGTAACTAATATTACAAAGGTAAGTACATAAATGTGAAAGTGAGTTCGTTTGTTTGTTTTTCTTCACGCCTATATCATCGAATCGTTTTAGATATTTTTTGTTACAAAGATAGATGGGACCTTGGACATGGGGTAATTTAACAAGAGTGAATCCGCGAGCAAAAGTTAGTTTTTTTAATGATTAAATTTTTGGCCGAAATGGCTAAGAAAAACTTCGTAATCATACTATACAGAACGGGATAGAACAGAAGGACCGAATAATAGAAAGTACGTAGTCTTTTACGACCCTGAAGCTGAGACTTGTGACACCTTTAACACAAATTTAATCTACCTCAGGTCTTATTACTCTAATGACGAAACATTCTGATCTCGTTTCCCCTGTCTCCCCCCCCTACTTCAATAATACCAACCGTTAAGGAGCTGTTTCAGCTTCAACCGATCGCCTTTGACGGCCATCACGGTACCCTGGTGAAAACCCGTTCTTGTCATAAGCGATGTTATCAGATAGTGGACGTTGAGACCTGTATGGGGAACATAATATTCACCTATTGAATTTATGTATGTGTTGCGCTGGATCATGTCATAATCAGCCAGAAAGTGTGATAAAGTTGCTTTCACCGTTAGAACGCACTATCACTAACTACTAATTAAACTTTATGAAAGCACAGAAGCACAGAAGTGTTCCCCCGATCATTGGTCTTATAGTGTATGCTACATAATATCGTCGACTACAATAAATGAATAGAAATGGCAATTTTACAGCTTTTGTATTCTACAAAATACCTGAATCAGCCATTTCCATTCTTAAAATTATTTGACTGTTGAAAAATCGACCGTTAGACATATCTACTTGGAACCGCAGTTTGTTCACAAACATCTGCGCAGCGATCGAAAACTATTTTCCCCAAGCAGAGCAGTCTCCACACTATGCCAAACGTTTTCCAAAATATTTCCCCGTGCGCAGTACATCATACTGTCCGTTATCAGCGGCGCGGCCATTACGGATTAAAAAAACTTCGCGGACCATCTAGATACCACCGCATACCTCACACAACAACCCAACCACCAGCCGCACCTTCACGCAACTTTAGACATTACGTGGGAATAAGCTTCTCAGACCTTAGTGTGGTTTTGCCTTGAGGTGGAAAGACTGTTGGATTATGTATGGCTATTTTAATTCGGTGTGTGTCCGGTGAATTAGTAATGGAATTAAGTGGCCGCTAGGGACGCGCGGTCGACTCCCGGGTCGGTCGTTGTTTTGCCAAATTAATTTCGTTAAACATTGTTGTGTTTTATTTCCGGATGTATATCTCAATTGGGACTTGGGAGCATGTGTAAGGGGTTATTTTAAATGAAGAGAGTATAATCTTAGACCTGTTGGACTCACAGATGGATGCTATGAGGCGTGACGTCCAAGGTTCGATTCTTGTAGGTGAAGTGGGTACTGAATGCAGGAAAAAATACCCTACAAATATCAAATGTTCTCGTTAGTTTTGAACTTTTCCTTCTGCTTTCCTAGAAAAAAAAATAAATGTGTTCTACGTATACTGTTCGGGTTGAAATGAGTCCAGTTTAATTCTATCCGCCATATATATAATTGGCCGAACTGCTTAGAAACACGTTCCGCGTTATGACTGACATCCAATTACGATCACAGCTCTGCTCACCCCCGAGGGGTAATACCATAGTACTAGACGGGTGGGAAGCAGCTCAGTCTAGCCTCATTGAAAATAAGGTAAACTAGCAGTCAGAGCGAAGAAGCTGATCTAATGTGTAGTATTAACAGTAATGTCCAATCGACCCAGTAATTGCTTTCGCACTCTAAGTTCGATTGTCATTAAAAGTCAAGAGAGACAAGACAAAGTAGAATAAAATAGAACAGAAAACATTTATTCTACACAGACCCAAACTACAGCAAAAAAAACACATTATAATAAAAAATCAGTGACAAAAATATAAAATAAAAAAGAATAGGTACAAAAAAAAAATTGTGCGGAGCATGCCCATGCCGAGTAGCATTCTGTCAGTAACAAACATTTTCTGAAAGTCCTGAATATACGGGATTAACATGCGCTACCGAAATGCTACACGTATTTTGAACACGCAACCAATGGCATTGTCTTTAAAATTAATCTTCAATGACATTACTATAATATGTTATTCACGTCGCCGAGCAGACGAACGTTTCAAACATTTGAAGCAATAGATTGAAAATTGCTTTCCATGTCCTTCAATATGTAATAGAACAGGACATGGCATCATCAGTTCTATGTATCCCGTTGGATGCCCACCTTCTGATCACACCTGAAAAGTCAACGAACAACATGACTCAGTAAAAATAAACATCACAACCTTGACTAATACTAAAATTACCGTTCAGGTGAAGATCTGTCCGAAGCTCAAACAAATTGAGTCCACGTTGACTTACGACAAACAGCGACAACCGGTCGTTGCGGATAATGACCGCTCGGTTATGCGTATTTGCTCAGCTTTAACACATCGTTAACGCCAGTGAAAACGTGCCGCTGATTAATCACAGAGCGGGAATACCTTCTGAAAAATAAGATGTTCACGCCTCACTCGCTAACTTTATTTGCAAATCGTTTAAAACTGCCCGAGCCAAGTATGGCAAACATATAACAGCAAATATCAAATAATTCACTGGCACCACCTGGCGACCGCGACATGGCGAATACATGTCTTGTGTGACCGTGTCCTCCCTCCTTCACTTCTCATATTTGCATGAGAACAACAACCAGCCGACATTGATTTTAAAGTTTCACAAGTAAATGAAGACATATTTTACACCACAGATAATTTTTTGTTCAATAACTGGGACGAAGACAGTAAGCAAAGATTTTAATAATCCGGAGACTATAAAATATGAAAAGTTAATAGCTTTAAAACTAGTACTAATTGAGGAAGCTATGACCATTTAACATAACATAACGCGAAAATAAAAATATTAATTCCTCAATTTAGATAGACTCTAATTTAGACGATTCAATTTGATCATCGGCAGATTAAGTTGGAACGCTCAAATTATTCACGTAACGAGCCATAAAACCTTTCACAAAAAACTTCTCAAAGATAACGCTGCCATAAATGTGAATCATCGACGTAGTAAACGCGTTCCACACGTGATCTTATAAAGCAGACTTGAAGTGCATGTCTCAGGCGCGGGACGCGGACGGCGGACAGGTTCTCCCGGAGCGGGCATTCCGGCCTGCTGCACCCGCGCAGACCACCGAAAGACGCAACTCACAAATATATCGCATTCAATATCGAACTCTGACCCCAGCAAATTAAGATATAAAATTGCTCTTGACCGGGCTCAGTGTAAACACTTGCATCACCATAACGGGTTCCAGGTTTTTCAATAATATAAAACGTGACAACGGCTAAGCGATCACTCAATAAAATGACTTTTATTCCAAGACTACAACAGATCAATGTCCCGCGACTTTTTGTGGAAGGTTTCCGCAGCTTTCTTTCATGGTGCACACAGTCGAATGCTTTAGTGAATTCTGCATAGCGAGGCGGCCGATGTAAATTGAATTTAATGTGCTGGGTCTTTGGTTGGGATTGCGAGATTCGTGAGCTGGTTTATAAGCGATTGTGTCGGGCCGTCTGTGAACCTGTCGGACGTCAATTAGCGAGCTGCAGGGACCGGTCCGGCCCACATCGCCAAGCGCACATGTATATGAACAAGGCTTGTCTCGCATCGGCTGAAACTGACGTATATCTAAACCTCGTGTTACTCGTCAGAAGGGAAACATTTCTATTTCAAATGAGTTCGCATGACTTGAGAAAACATACGACTTGAATAAAGTTTTTGTTGCATTTTAATTTATAGTAACTGGTTCCACTTATCGTAAAGAAAATACGATATGTTGGAAAAATACGAGATGGCGGCTTTACTACTAATAAGTGATCGCTAATTATACCGATACTTTAAATAGAAATTACTTTACTCAGGATGCATTAACTCCACTTGTTTTGCAAAAAAAAGCCAATGACAAATCAGCCTTATAAATGCGTCCTCATTTTACTGATCGTTGTCGACCTCAATAACACTGGTCATATTTTGCGGATGACCTCTAATAAAGCCCTATTGAGCCTAGCATAAAAAAGCTTTGCTCATTAATCGAATAATCTTTGAATTCAATCAATCAGACTCACGAGCAATAAAAGATGTTTAGTTTAATTACTCGATCTCATTTAAAGACTGGATGTAAAGTTTTATTTGATGTGAACTAAATCAATTTGCGATCGAGTCTCTTAAATCAAGGATCAGCTTTACGATTCGTATTTGTTTCTGTCTGCAGCGATTACTCTTCGTTGCGAATGTTCGCCAAACCAATCATTTGCTGTCTTACCCAACGGTTGTGATGTGTTCAAATTATGACTGGAACCTTTAAATATCTGTAGTGTGGGACCACTACAGATATTTAAAGGTTTTGAAATAGCTGGTAAATATTTGTACACGCTGGTTTTACTGTAGGGTAATCCATATAAACGTTTACGGCAGTGCTGCTGCAGTTTATGGGAATACTGACAGTATTGTTGTCTTTCTCAATGGAAATTCAAATTTATTTTCCTTCTTTCTTAAACTACCCTACCTATGCTTTGTGCTATACCCATTGTACTTTCAATCAACGACGAACTCGCAATGACCCTTCTGAATAAATTAAGTAACAGCATCATCCAAGAATATTTTCATTGACAAAATGCTAATAAATAAATTGAAGAGTGTCTGACAAAAAGGTTAATAAAAAGCGCTGTAAGCTCCGCGTCTTTTAATGAAACACGTTATTGGACACCTTGTTACTCAATTTATAGCCCACACAGGGATTTTACACTTTTATTTTTTACTTTGAAGCAGATGCTGCAATTTCGAAGATTGCTCATCAGTTAAGTTGTTAGAGTTTGGAATTTCTAGTGATTTGCGCTCAGCTATTTTTGTTTTTAGTTATTATAAGAATGTAACAACTTTACCATCATAACTTAGGTGAAATGAGCTGTCAATCTTTGTATCAATTGAAATGACAGCTAACCTAACTTTTCAATATTGACTATTAAGTTATATTGCTGTTGTGATGTGGGAGTGAATCGCAATATGGTTCATCTACTAGGTATATTAGTAAGTATTTCATAGGTTGTCGATAAATGCAGTTCGAGGAGCCTATGCGCTGCTAGCAACGATGCCGTGAAAGTGACGAACTGTTTGGCAAAAAATAATCCAATACCATCATAAACTCTGATTTCTACTTCACATTCCACTCAGCACAAAAATACTGCGCCATTTGCTAAACAACCTAATAAAATTTAACACAAACGACATCGAAGGCTGTTTGGGAAATCTTTCTCCCTGCACTCTCACTTACGTAACGATAAGACATTTCCTTCGTTTTAAAATATTCTTGAGGCGAAACAATACGACATTCCGATGGGGTGGGGGACGGGGGTCGGGGGTGGAATATAAGAACGACGGCAGTTACTGGAGTAGATCAGCAGAGGGCGCGCGCGTGACCTGCTTGTCAACCAGCGACAGATGTTGAGCTACTTTGTGGTTCGGATGCTATGGTGGCCGCGGAATAATTTTCTAAACTAATAATGGGAAAACTAAAAATTGTTCTGCGTTCGTAGGAGACAATGTAAAACGCTGAGTAATGATAGCTGTAATTTTGTATGTGTTAGTTACAGTTAAATGCTGAAAAATATTTCATGTTTCAATTAGACATCAAACTTAAATGACTGAGACATACATAACAAACAACAAAAAAACGTATCATCTTAATGATTAAATTAAATCCTTATGCACGGACTACCCACTACTATACAAGTTCGTAAACAGGCAGCTATTTTAAGCCAAAAACAATTTGGGGACATATTCCTATACTACTTAAAATCATGGTCGCTCTACCGTCCCAAAGACGGATGGAGATATAAAACGTCTTAAAGTAGGGGTTCCGAAATCTGGATGAAGAGCTCCATGATAAGCATGAAGGGACCGCCGCGACACGTGGGACACTGAATGTTGCTCCAGGAAGTATTGTTTGACCTCAAATACAAAAGGAAGGATAGAGCTCATACAATTAAAGCTGAGGTTTTAATTTTATTGTTTGTTTTCATCCAGTTTCAATGGCATAATTTAGGTACCTACTTATTTAATAAATACAACTATGATAGTTTTTTAATGTTTCCTTGTGCTTTATATTTTTTACCATTTGTTGCTGTGCCCCAGTGGGTCCTAAATTGTACCAACTTTAGCATTGGTTATAGCCATTGTAAGGGAGCAGCTCGTGGCTAGATAATAATAGCCGCACGGGTCGATCTTCCAGGTTAAGCAACGCTTGCCAAGGTTGGTGTGTGGATGGGTGACCATCTTAACATACCGAGTTTCCTCCGTGCCTCGGAAAGCACGTTAAGCCATTGGTCTCGGCTGTCATTTGTAGATCTTTGGCAGCCGTTACGGATAGTCACAGGCCAGTTAATGTGACTCCAGTCTTGCCATGAAGTACCGTATTACCCAGTTAATGGGTTGTGGAGGTCTGGTAGGCAGCCGCTCCACGTAAAACACTGGTATTCAGCTGAATCCAGTGTGACTGGAAGCCGACCCCAATATAGTTGGAAAAGGCTAGGCAGATGATAAAGCCATTGTAAGATCTTGTTGTTATTACACATTTCATTTCACATCAATATACATTTAAAATATTGTATAATATAACTACTGTGTCAATGTCATTTTAACGTATTTGAATGGATCGATCATGGGTCGATTTTCATCATGGGTCTTTGAAGTCAAAGTTAGACAGGTTTTCAAGATTGAGTTGGACACTGTATACTCAACTTAAAATTATTACCCCCAAATTTGGGGGCAAACTTTTTAACCACGGACAGGTAAAGTCAGCAAGGATATAAAGCTCCTTCTTATCAAAGAAACCAATGACAAATTAATTCAAAATCGCTTCACATAACACGTTTTCCTAACCGTCTGCATTACAAAGCTTATCACAACGTTCCCATCCACCTGCATGTTAACAAGACGAGCCCAATCCCCGGCCCAATATCCGGCACTGCCGACTTTAAAGCCGCGATCGCATCTTAATCCCGCCATAAGCGACGTCTTTATCTGGGGTACAGGCAACCACCCGTCCTTAGCAACAAGGTGAAAATGCCTGCGAATTTACCTCTTAGCCTTAGGGGTGGTTTTCGCAGTTCAAGTGTGTGTACTGCCCTGCGGTTGAGAGTACAGCTAGTCAGTAGGGCTGGCACGTGCGCGCGTCATCTGCGGCGGCGTTCTTTTGTTTTGGTATAACATTAGACGTAATATCGAAAAACTTTCCGGTAATCCGACGCGTGGGCTCCGAATATGGATACCTTGGATGTTTTTTTGTGGCAGACCCCGAAGGGTTTTTACATATAATTGTGCGTAAGTAGTGGTAATACTGTTTTGTTATTGACTGGTAATATTGTTTTGTTATTTACCTGTATCCTTATACATGTAAATGACAAATGGGCTCTTTCCTTTAGTTTTCCATTTGGTATGAGTCATACCAAATGGCAAACTAAAAGAAAGAGCCCATTTCATACCGTACCTATGACATTTTAACCTAACCTAACCTAACTTTTTTTTTGCAACAGCGACGGAAAGGGATTCTTGAAAATTCTAAGTGGGGCTACTGGTTTATGTGGTGTATGAAAGAACGCTTTTTGCACATTTTTTTAGGACACATTGTTTTCGACTTTTGACAAAAATTTAATGTTAAAATATTCTGACGAATATAAGCGTTGCCGATGAAAATTTGAAAACATTTTATGTTTTACATGATGGTACGGAACCCTTGGTACGCAAGTCCGTCTCGTTCTTGACCCGTTTTTTTTTTTTATCAAAAACTACTGGTTCAATTCTTGGCCACATTATCGCTGAATGGCATACTTTATAATATATAATATAACTCGGAAGCAAATTTGCTGAAAACAGCTAGAAATTAATGAAAGTGCTTGCATGTTGTTGTTGTTTCCGTTGTTCGCCAAAACGTCAAACATTTTTCAAATTTAGAACCCGCTCGTCGTCAGTGGTTTTTTGTGCTTTTTTCCACGACTTCCACTCCAGCCGGTCCCCCGTGGCCTGTAAACAATTACCGGCCGGTCCCGCTCGCCATCCATCTGACGGTGACGGGCGCGTGCCGGTACGGACACACTCGCGGGCACGCCCACCAGCTTCATTACTGCGGAAGGTGATGAATTACGAGACATTTTTCAATAACAAGAGGAAGAAACGGTAAAAAAATGTAAGAAGACCGTCAAGTTTTTACTGTTTCTTCATCTTGTGCACGTATAATGTACCTATACTCATTTACAAATCTCTCCATTGTAGTTGGGTGTGTGATTAGAGAACCAAATTCCGAACGGACCTAGACATTTGTCCATAAGCATCCTATTTTATATATTTATATACTACCTTTCGCCCGCGACTTCGTACGCACATCAGCGCATATCCCGTTTTATTCCGCTTCCGTAGAAATTTCGGGAAATCCTCTCTTTAAGGTTAAGTTAAGAAAGTGCACCCCCTATGCAGTGTAAGGAAGCTACATGACTAATTTCAGCTTTCTACGATCAGTAGTTTTGGCTGTGCGTTGATCGAACAGTCAGTAAGTTTCTGCTTTTATATAGACCTATATTATATAGATTTTGTGTGTTAAACTAAAGAATAAGGCTTCATTCAATATCTCATTAAATTCTAACGTCCGGCTCTGTGCGTTATCAATAATGGGCATCGTCGTTTCTTACGCATCTTTGCTAACACCATAATTTTAAAAATTATGTTCCATTTTAAGGCATAACATATTTGACAACACGATTATTTCAGACCTTTAGAACCGACTTAATAAAATCCAAGCCCGCATCCGACTCAAAGCACCAAATGACCTAAACCAACAGAAACCAGCGACAATCGTGAAGCCACTTATCGGAATCACGGCGAACTATCGAGCCGTGCGACTCGCTAGACGCCGAGATGTCCCGATGACCCCGCTCTCCTCCGCGTCTATCTGCGGAGCATCTACACGCAAGGGGCGGAGCGGGCCAGATGGACCGATAAAATGAATTGTTTTACGTCAAACGGTTCTTAGGGTATTTAGACGAATTTGTGATTTGGAAATGTCATTGTGAGGGTCCCAGACATGCTGAGTGATGGCTGTTTTGCGCGGATGTGACGTATAGATACTTCCCCAACGTGTATCAGTTGTTAATTATTTTTGTTTTTGCTCGTTTTTTTTTAAGTGAAAACGGCTTTAGCGGCGTTGAGCACTTTTCTTGGGATGGGTATAAAAGATTAAGGGCGGGTTGTATCAAACAGTTGGTTAACGTAACATACGTACGTCAAAAAGTTACGATTATGGACGATGTTTGACGTTCGTTAAATTAGAAGCTTTGTTTCAAAACATTCTGGTATAAATTCCTGCTCATCCCAATAGCTAAGTTATTGACACGGATCCTACCTAAATAGCTTTTTTTGCATTCCACCACTTATTTGTGTCATCAGAAGAACTGGTATTGAGGAATTCAAAAGAATTTTCACAATATTGTTTATTTGACGCAACTAGACCATCTGTTAACGTAAACGTTATATTTTACGTGCGTTAACGCTGACATTTTGTGAAACAACCCAATTTTTTGATTTGACGATAGTTAGCACCATTTCTAACGTTTACGCGTGCGTTAAGTGTAGTTGAAACAACCCGCCCTAAATTCGCGTCAGGACACGTGACGTGATCGAAAATTCATAAGACAGATGATTCAAAAATACCCAAACGTTAATGTTCAAGTATTCACTTTTGCCGGCACTCCCGGAGTGCAAACCGTTGTTTTTTTTTGGATAGTTTCCAGTTGGTAATAGCAAGATTGCATATGAGGTTGAGGTTACAACCTTATAGTAATTGACCGTCAACACGATACAGACATATTTTAACTTCTATAGAATTTTGTCTGTATAAAAAAGTCTGTTCAGTCAATTAATGTCGGTGTGAGATTTTTTTATTCAGAGTTTTAAGCCTGTGCAGAAAAAGTCTGTATCGTGTGAAGCCACTATAAGAAAGACTGCGGTATCAACAAAGCTATTAAAAACTGTATACAACTCACACGAAAACCAGGTTCACTATCAGCATTTTATTTATGAAAGTGATATGATAACACGGCTATGTTAATCATTCTTAATCTCAAACATTAACATATTTATCACCTTGTAACTCAACACGCTATATTCCCAAATATTTAATATGAAATAATCATAAAATTTAATAATGATCCAACATTATGATGACGGGCTCGATATTACGTTACGTTGAACATGATTATACTTGAGAATCTAACATTAAGATTTTAGTATGAGGCCATATAGATTACTAGCGTCACCTGCGTGAGCCTTAGGCAACATACTTCCGGGATATATTATTATATATAGCCTATGTGTTTTTCCAGACTATACTCTATGTTTTTCCCAAATTTCATGTTAGCCTTTCAGGCGTTTTGACGTGGAAGAGTAACAAACATCCATCCCCACAAACTTCCGCATTTATAATAATAAGTTTTAAAAGGAGTTAATTGTAAGTACCTAAGTATTAGTAGGACTTAGTACACGGGATTTATTACAGTAGCTTGTCTGAAAGTCCGTCATCGTCCATTCGTCACTTATGTTATTCTTTGCTTATTGTCATAATAAATCAGAAGCTATCATGATTTAAAATCCTTTTTTTACGAGAAACATCGAGAACATGTATAGTATGTTCTTATTCTAATTAAAATTGCACCTTTTTATATGCCTTTGTATTTGTGTTAATGGCCCTATCTATTGATCATTTTCGGTCATATTATTTTATTGGACTCTTTATTAGATCTAGGACAAAATGTAGATACTTTAGGACGTGTATTAATGTAGGCAACATTGTTAATTTTGATAAAAAGTTATAATTTATAATAATGTTATCTATTTCAAAATATACAATCACTGACTTAAATCAGATGATTCCAAGAAAACATCAGTGTTAACGCCTAATAAAAAAAAAAACAATATTATTAAATCAGTTATTGATCTAATAAGTCATCGAGTGCGACATGCGCGGGCGCAGCCTATAATAAAGTATTAACATAACGTAAGATGGCCACTTCATTACCGCCGCGTGTCATCTACAAGCCAAAACGGCGAATTAATTAATTTCCGAAGAGGTTTTATTGTCATATTTATCTCGTTTTTAATTTGAGCTCGTAAAGTTCCGCCTACGATGGATATTATTTATAAAAATAATTACAGGTATGTCGCCGTTTAATGGCTAATTTTGATAAATAACCCAACTTTACCTTGTAAGGCGTAGAGGTATTCCATATTACACTTGACACGAGTATACCGACGCAGTAATCTTTCTAATTTATATTTTTTGCTTCAATTTCCGTCGCCGCGGTCAAAATCGTCGGTTTCCCGTAATCATGTTGCAGAAAATTACTTCAAACATAACACACGATGCGATATTTAGGATGTTTCACATATCAAAACATTTCTCATACGATTTATATTCATATTAACCTAAGTACAAATTATGGTTCAATTGAAAATCAGCGTCACGCAACTGCTAGTCTGGCATTTAACGCTGCTCTGAGGCGCACAATGTTATTGTTTTCAAATTAGTATTCCTTAAATCACTTTAACACACATACACACATAATTACACAGTTAAAGAACACAATTTAAGAATTATGTGCCAAATAATCATGTTTTCGTTCTTTCTGATCTAGTTGATGGAAAATCTGCGAACAAGATATGGTTTAACTAATCTGAAAGAAACAGTAATAAAAATTAAACGATTATTTAAACAATAAAATGAACAGTTACCTCTCTCAAACAAGCACCACATAAACATAACAATAGGGCCAATAAAACGTTTATTTAACTGTTACAACACTTTGATACAACACTCGTATAATACGTATAAAACCTGTATATAATAATTACTTCGAGCCCGAAAACTTGGACGTATCATATCGACAGCAACTTAAAACGATTTTGTTAATTGATCCGTGGGAAGCACGCACATTCCCAGGTTCGATACCGCTATCAGAACAGGGGTAATTTCGGAAAAAAATCTAAGAGGTATACTAATGTATATCATGTAAAGTTCTAAGGGGAATGGGTTGGAAAATATCTTAAGATAGGGAAAAATGAACATAAGTTATTATAAATTCCATTTTAGAACATAAGAACTGTATTTATTGGGGTAATAACACTAATTCAGTTACCCTATCTAGTAGTATTCTATCTTCCATAATAAATATTCCCCATCTTCAAGAAACATGTTAAAAGGCCCCATATCCACCTATCTTATTTTTTTTACACATTATACCTGTAGTACCGCGCTCATTTGTACCAGTATGCGTTAACTAGTACAATAACTCAGAAGTTTTAAATAACGTAAAGCGAGAAATAACAAAAGTTGTAAATTTAAAACATTAAAACGTACGTTTACAATGAATTTTATGTGATTATTCAAAACGAATAACAATTTATTTTATACTTATTACAATACACTTTACAAGAATAAGTATTCATGTTTTTAACGGAAAAAATGAAACGTACCCTTAGGTAGGTAGGTACTTTACAACATAAAACATTTTCTTAATTCTGTATGTGAGCATTATAGCCATTTATTCCTCAAAGACTAATAACTTTAATGTTACTGTTATTAACTTGTTTACTTTTTTCATAAACGAAATTAGTTTTATACAAACAACTTAATCGTTAACTTAACTTTTCTGAGTAATTTAACTGATTCAGAAACAGATTTAGGGTTATTTACTTAACTAACAGTTTTTTTAGAGAGTGACAATGATAAAATCTAATACTTTTGTATTTAGTAAACGTACTATATCAAATATCGGTATTTTATGGAAACTCAAGCTAAGCTCGACTCAGTACATAAGTCGTCTGCAAACATATGTTTGTGTGTGCAATCTAAGAACAAGAAAATAGTAAATGAAAAATCTCAATTTAAAAGGCTATTCTCATTTGATCATAGTGTCAATTCTACTATTTTTAAGCACTGTTTCTTTTTTTTGGCTTTTTTGACAGATTGCAACTGAGATGCGATTTTTTTTTTTTTTTGAGACGGGTTTGCTCTTGACCTTAGTCTTGGTCAGAAATGACAGAGACAAAGTCTACGATGGAGCGAGCTTACCCAGAAGGAGCCTGTTTACTCTAACTTTAAAGAGATAAGGGATTCTTAGAAAATAGTAGAAATTGGCACTCAGCTCAGATGTTTACAGGATTGACTGAATTATATAATGTGGAACGCTGAAAATCGTCTCGTCAGCATGTATTTTTAATCGCGCAGTTCTCCAGAAGCAGTGACACGTGTAGAACAGACAGCTCTCGTAATGCCGCATGCCTGCCTCCTGCCTCCATCTGCCTCTGTCGGCTCGTCTTCGGGCGGACATATTGAAACCCGCAGACGTGACTTGTTCCTTGTTCCACGCTCTGTACGCACTCGATTGGAAAGACGCATAAAACACTCTTGGTACTTGCTTTTTTTTGTAGATATTTGGCAGTGATCGTTACGGAGAGTCAGAACACGGAAAAATCTGATACCAGTCTTGCCAAAAAGTACGTGTAACCCAGTTACTGGGTTGTTGAGGTTAGATCGGCAGTCTCTCCACGAAAAATACTGGTATTTATTTAAATCCGGTCTGACTGGAAGCCGACCCTAATATATTTGGTAAAAGGCTAGGCATGTGATGATACTTGCTTTTATACCTAAACAATTAATTTTGCTAGGTACGTGCATCCGGCTAACAGCCATTTTATTTCTTACGTGTTGAAAATAAAATTGTGAGTTTCAACTTAAAGTGGATAAATAGCAACTTTATTTTCCAAATCATCCATTATAAGCAGGCGACGTTTATAGAGGACTTGTTTAATTACTATTGCAAATGGCGTCTGTTAATGCAGCAATAGCTTACAGGATTCATTGGTTTGCTCGAATCAACTGACATGGGAGCTCAATTGTTTTTAGAGCCCAAGAATCTTCTCCCAACATTAAAACATACATTTTTGTATTCTGTGTTGGTTAGTTTTTCAAATGGAAACTGGTATCTTACTTTTATGAATTTTCAAAAAAGTGTCAAGTATCAAAATTTTTCAGTTGCGTATATCGTAGAGAGCACGTTCCGAATTCCAAACTTCGAATTCAGAACTCGTGTTACCGTTGCCATGACGACCAGATGACTCCATCGATAGCGATCTCTTACAAACACCACATGCACAACACTTCACCCTTATTTCTGAATAGCTAAGGTTTAGCATTGCGTGATCTAAACGCATGTTACATTGGTAAGTATAATTAATTGAAGTTTCAGTAATTAGTGCCTGTTCTAAAGTTGTTATGATTGGATTCTCCGAAAGGTCTCCGGTTACAGAGACTGATATTAATAATAAGTAATAACTTGTTCAATTTTTTTAAAGTTTTGGCCATAATTATTATACTTTCCTATATTCGTTTTATCATCTATAAAGCCTCAAATGGGCCGATATTAATGAGAAGTTCCTTAACATTAGGTCCGTGACCAGATGAACATGACGTAAACTGCGTGAGTACAAGAGTAATGAGCTAACTAATGAATATTATTACGATACTAGCATCTGCCAGCGGCTTCGCCCGCGTGATCCCTAGGGAACATATTCCCGGGATGAAAAGTAGCTTATGTACTATTCCAGACTATAATCTATCTTTGTTCTAAATTTCACTAAGATCCGTTAAGCCGTTCTGGCGTGATTGAGTAACAAACAACCAAACTTTCACATTTATAATATTACTCGTTTGGTGTAAAGCGAAATTATAACCATCTTCCCCTCGACATTATAATTATTAAAGGATATTGCAAACTGTCGTAAGCCGTTTTCCGAAGCTACTCGCTAGCCTCTAGGCGCCAAGCTAGCCGCCTGCCTGTGCGTTCGCGACCACAAAAATAATCCTTATAGCATGATTCAGTATTCACGCGCGATGGCTTATTATTAGCGTTTTTCATGTATAACTTTGGTGTTTCTGTACCGATTTCTATGATTCTTTTTTTATGGAATAGTTAATAATGTTAACTTTTATTAATGTTAATTAGGGACGACTGAGAGTTTTATAAACGTAAGAGTAGACAAATACAATCAGAAAGCTTCGAACTGCTAAGCTATCGGGAGTTACACGTGTTATTGTTCGTCAATCATAAAAGATAGACATATGCTGTCGTTGGATATTTTTTATATAATTTTAAGGAGAACATTTCCGTCAAACATGATTTCTGTGTAGCTTTCACCATTAAGGTTGCACACGCGACGGAAGCTTAAAAAATGGAGTAACTTCTCCCGTTTTCCCAACATTTCCCTTCACTGCTCTGCTCCTATTGATTGTAGCGTGATGAAAAGTATACTATAACCTGCTCAGGAGTATGAATAATAATTGTACCAAGTTTCATTAAAATCCGTCGAGTAGTTTTTGTTTCTATAACGGTTATACAGACAGACAGACAGACAGACAGACGGACCGACAGACAGACAGACAAAAATTGTACTGATTGCATTTTTGGCATCAGTATCGATCCCTCATCACCCCCTGATAGTTATTTTGGAAATATATTTCATGTACAGAATTGACCTCTCTACAGATTTATTATAAGTATAGATTACGAGTGGTCTCGTTATTAGGTACTTTACTAGTACGCAATCATTTCCGAGTCCCGCTGGGTCTGTGTACTCTAGGTCTAGCTATAGATAGATAATTCCTACTATCACAACTTAGTATCTTCTGAAACAAAAAAATCAATTTATAGGTACTCCAAATTCACAGACTAGGTATTCGGCAGATCAAATAAATAATTTATTGGTAAGTAGTAGAAGGGCAAATCGCAAAAATACCCGCTGTTGCATATGTACTACTTTTGATCCAGCACAAATGCAAGGATTTGATTTTTTAATGATGATTGCAATGTCTGACTTAGTTTTTGTAAACCCTCAACCTCTCTTCAGAATCATGGTTGACAAAAACTCACCTCAGTATTTATATAAAGCTGTTCTATTCCTTTAGAGTAGAGCAGCTTAGCCCTCAAACAAGCTAGTCATGTTTTATGTATTTTAGTCTTTGGTATTGTTCGTCGGATCATTGAGCTCCTCAAAGTTCTGAGTTGAGTTGCATGATAACTGACAAATGCTTGCACTGTTTGGACAGGTCCACTCAAACCTACGTGGTACTTTCCTCAAAAGGCAGACATGAACCTACTGTACCTACATGGTTCTCATATATTATTCACGTTTGTCTGGACTTTAAAAGAAACTATGGCCTTCTGGGTTTGTTTCGCTGTTTCTTCTCAGGGTATTCAGCTAGGAAACATCGGCATCGACTAAAAATATTGACGTGGAAAAGTGTTATTTACAACCTACTTACAGAATTATTTACGTTATCACTATAAAGCATGACTACAGTTAGTTCGAGGATCTCCTTGCTAGAAGAATGTTTGAACTCTAACTTTATTGCTCTACTTAACGATGGTGAACAGCGCTTAATAACCAGGCACTTATGGCGGTGCTCGGTAGACGGCAGGCCGCTCATAAACGGTTAATTGATCGGTCAACTCATAATGAGCTGTTAAATGAGGACGGAGATTAATAACTAATAGGAAACAATTTAATGTAGGGAAGGTATCGAAACAAGTGGCAGGAGTCAAGGAGCCATTCAGATTATCCAAAGCACCTTTACGTTATAGAGGCAGCTAGTTTTTCCAGCAGTCTCGCCTCCGTCGTCCATGCATTTTGCCTTAGTGCGAGTTTTTCAGCTTTCTCGATCGCGTTAGTGTCAGCGATAATTTGTATTGAAATTGAAACCGAGGGCCAATTCTATTAATTATGAAACAACTTTCGCATTTGCATGTCAATCGCGATTGAGATGCGAATGTGAAAATTAGAATTGGCTCTCTGAATAAGCGCCAAAGTTCCGCTTCCTACGGGGCAGCAGTGTCGGCTGTGCGTTGTCACTCACTCACTAACGAAAGAATTTTATATATTAAAACTGCAATTATAATTCAGTTCTGCAATGATGCTCACGACCCAAAAGTCTGGAACCGTGAACAGCCTGAGGGATAAGTGTAGTTCTGATAACGACACCTTAGAGTGAAAACCTTGTAAGTGTTAAAGAAGTAACTTTTCAGAAGGAAGAAAAAACTGCGTCCTATTAAGTTTTTGTTCAGCGCCTTTTATTCATTACATTTGTAAACCGCTTATAGATCCAGAACTGTTCGATACTATAATATTGTGCGAAATGCATAAAACAGCATGATAGTTGCAAGGTATTCACGCCCCACTGACAGATGCGAGTATTTACGAGGTTCTTATTTACTGTCATAGATGGCGCTACGAGTATCGAATGAACAAATTAGTCAGATCAGTATGTGCGTTGCAAGGTTTTCTTCCTAGAAATGCAATAAAATAAATTTGAGCAAAAATCCATTCCCGAGTTTTTCACTCTAACGCAACGATAAGGCACTCAAGTGTTTGTCCAGACAACGGGGGCCATGAAGCCGGCGAGACTCCACATTTTGTGAACACTCCCCTATTGAAACTTGTCAGGAAGTCCTACTATTATATCCAACCTCATATCAATATTATGAAAGTTTGTTAAGTTAAATGAATGTTTGTAAGTTCTCGTATATATAGATTCTGAATGGATTTAAATGGGCTAAAAAAATATAAGTTTACTGGTTTAAGACCGCGGCTTCAATCGTAGCTATCTCGAAAGTTGTTTAGCTGTTTATATCCAAAGTAGTTCAGCCGTAAGCATAACGAACAAACATACTTTCTATAGCAAATAAATTGTATGCTCCTAACAAAAATAAACAAAAATAAATACCTGAATTATTAACACCTATAACTATAAAAACCTCAGTATATGGCTAGAGACATAATTTAAACAAGAATCAATTTGATAACAAGAATCATTTACGCTATGATTTATATTAATTACCTAAGAAGCAACATTATCTCAAGCGGATTAATTGATGTTATTCATTAAATTATTTCGGATCATAATTAAATTCATATCGACGTTGGTTTAATGGCCACCCTAATGAGCGTTCACGAATTAAAACCAAGACTAGCATCAATCTTGAGTAGAATCATACGCTTAACCGGGAGAGGATGAGTTACAAGCTAATACACACCTTATTGCGCCGGTAATAGAGATAAGAATGTTTTATTTACATTATCAGTTTACTTAAAAGCTGCCAACTTAACTTTACGGACAAAAAGCTTGTTCTTTCGAACATCGTACAGGTGTTTTAACATATTGTAGCTGCAACAATAACTTTGTCCTAATTTATTCTTTACTGCTTTAAAATAAGATAGTTAAAGTATTTAGAAACACAAACTTGACTGTATTAATAGAATTTAATGCTGCATTCTGATTAGACGGATGTTCCACACATTAGGGTACCCGCACACTGTGGCTGTGCTCTGTCAGTAGAGTGGTGATAGATAATGGTCATTTGGGGCGCGATAGAGATGTCTCCCTTTACATATGGAGTGGAACTAGAAATATTTCCACTATGTTAGTTGGCTGTGTTATGTAAAGGAGTCGTGAAGAGTTCATTATCTGTGATTTATATCCGTAATGATAATGTGAGCTACTAATTATTCAGTTCTTGAGAAGATTTAGTAGTGTTTGACATGAACAGCTTCTTCATTTAGTAGTGTTTGACATGAACAGCTTCTTCATTTAGTAGTGTTTGACATGAACAGCTACTTCATTTTGGGCTGTAAATTTATTAAGATATGTAGAGGGTGATTTATGGTTGTTTTTTAAATCAACGATTTAAAAAACAGTGTCTTATTATATTCGTTTAGCTGTATCATTATATTCATTAGTAACGCCTTCGTTAATGAAGGTAAAAAGATTTGAAAGAAACAAATAAAATTAATAATCAAATCATCTATCTCTGTACCAACATTCATCCAAATTGGTTCAGCGATTTAAGCGGAAAACTAGAAAATAAAAGTAGCAGAAAAACAAACAAACAAACTCATTTTCGCATTTATACATTGTGTTAGCATTAAAGTCAGGTAAAAACGCACACATCTGCAGAATCCAATCGAAATCGGCATAATTATTGCAATTTTCCCATCCCAGCAAAGTAAACTTTAACCCACCACGATCTTCACAAACTCAACAAACACCTTGAATTCCACACTATCAGTTGTTACAGACATAAGTGTGATAACTCCTGATACTCAACCATCGTCTATTATCAGACTATCAGGGGCACAACGTGGATCGACACATTCTAAGACATGGCTGTCCTAGGTATCCTATATTATACCTTAACATATGCAAGTATAGTTCAAAATGCAGTGTGGATGTCTCCCTAAGAGATGTTAGCAGGTGACAAGGCCCATATTATCACGCTTGCACAAAAAGTGGTGTTGCAGACGTGAGGTGAGGCTCGTGACAGCAGTACGTGCAAGTATCCGCGCAGGCCAGTGCTGGCGGAGAGTAGTGGCTGGCGGGCCAGCGAGCTATGCAGGTTACTAGCTCCCTGTTGGGGAGCGGGGAATTTGGACGATCTATGTTAAGATTTTTATTGCAAGCTATATTTATTTATTTCCTCAATGAATAATTAGTGAACTTCCAAGTTCTATGACTTAAAGAAGTCGGTACTTTGAAAGTGGGTAATAGGAATTTAGTTATTTTTTTAATTTAGAGGAACACGCTGAAGAACGGACGCATCACTAAATAAATGAGAACCTACTGCAATTAAAACTAAAGAAAAGTCGGAGAAAGAAAAAAATGTTTGATTTAGGCAGAACAAAAGCAAATGCGCGCTGGGAAAACCTATGCTTCGTGGTTGTGTAATTTGGATTTATTAATTTATTAGAGTTTGGTTATTGAAGTTAATAAACAGGAAACCACAACATCATCATATCGTCGTTTTTGGTAATTCGTATTATTCGCACGGAAACCTGACTAATTAACAGATGTGACGTCAGAGCCGACAGCCGATGCCGACGTACCGACCACGTTTATTGGCAGATCGTGGCCATAACACGGGTAACTGGTACTCAAGCCAATGCTCACGATCACTTCATATCATACAATATTAATTTATTGGCACGGAAACGCTATCATTTGTTAATTAATTTCAGTCAATAACTGTCCAACTGTGGGCAAGAACCGTTTCTCATATTATATTATAAGTACAATTATACAGAACTGTCTTTCCTTTCTCTTTAAAATCCATCCTAAGATTGTCTTGAAAAGGCTGTCCATTGTGTCACCCTATGTAATGTTTTCTTCATCTCTCTTTTCTGTAACTTATATGATGTACATAACAGAGAGTATTCTATTCTATAGAGGTAGGCTCCGAGGTTTTTTTAAAGGATTCAGTGAGCATGTGATCTAAGCATTTTGATCAGAATAGAGGTTTTCTAACGGTTGTTTTAAAAATACAAAAAAAAATATTGTACTAAGAGTATTCCCGGAATGTTTATCAGCTAGTAATGTATGACTGCCACGTAATACCAATTTTCAGAAGTTCCATATTGAAACACCCTAACCACTTCTGGAGTTGCGACAGCTTAACCGAAGAGACAGCGTTGGTGGCCTCCCACTAGGTGGACCGATGACCCAGTGAGGACCTGGATGCGAGCCGCACAGGACCGGTCGGCGACACTTGCGGGAGCTGTCTGACCAATGTCGAGCTGTGGACGTGTTTCGGCTGAAAATATGATGATAATTAATGTACCCAATTAGAAGTGTCTGATGAAAGAAAATGAAAACTTCCTTACAATGCATACGCAGCTTACTTTACCAACCAAAGCCAGTCCAACCAACCTGTTCAACACGCCCCAAATCTTCCAAACACCACCAGCGTGCAGCGGGTACACCACCACGCCCCCAGTCTCACAGCACACACTCGCGGCCTCTAGAAACCATTAAGAGCCCAAACAAACGCGATACCATCGCTACGGACGGCCGCCATGTAATTACAGTGGCGTAGCGTGGTGGGGGCGTCCTCTGTGTACACTGATACCATCTGCGAGACGTCACAAGTTCTCACGGTGATGCGGAATGAGGAGGTCATGTCATTAGGCCGAGGATAATGATGGATGGAATTGTCGTGATGATAAGATATGGGAAGAAGCTGGTGGTTCATGAGTTTAACAAAATAGCACTACCGTTGAAATCTTGTCAGAAATAGACCCAACTCAAATATTATAAGTGAATTTTTATGGTCATGCAAAGTGAAATGCTAGGACTGAACCAACACTTGCATGTGTGAGTAGCAGTATTGCAGTAACAATGTTACCGTGATCACTTAGGTGAAATAAGCTTTCAATCCATACAAACAAGATGGAATTACAGCTTCAAGCTCACTCCATCTGTTTTGATGGTGAGTGGTTCACAGAATAGACCGAGAAGAGGGTTTACTTTTTTGCCCCATAAAAAGGTAAACGTTTCTGTAACATTATAGCTTTTTCGAGTGTCTTATAAAGAAAAGAAAGAAAAATATTTTATTCCTCCCAAACAGACGCACATTTCATAATTATAAAATAGGTACACAAATAAAAAAACGCAGTAAAACAAAATGGGATACAACAAAAAAAGAAAATATAACTAAGCTTAAAACTACTTACCTACTACTTATACTGCCTGTGTCAGGGACGGACTTTATAAAAAAGGTGACATTTCTGCCGCAGTGACATCATAGACAAAACCAAATAGATGACATTGACATGTGATCGTAGACTGTCCTCCTTCGCATCAAGTCTGTGTTGTACGGGTACAAGCCTGGCGTGTGTCTGGACAAGTTACTGTGCGTGCGGTGTGGTACGCGCAGGCACGCGGGCGGCGGCGGGCGGCGCGGCGTTTTGCGTGCTTGTATATGCCTCTCAGGGATCTCCTCTATAATAATACTACTGGGAATGCTACGGAAATGTCTATCTGTTGGTGAAAATTTATTTTCTTTGATACATTATTTCTCTTTTATCTGTTCGTCATAATCCGAATGGAAGGATTTATAAGGTCGGAAGGGCTATTATTAATAGTCCTTCAAATGATACTAAAACTTATGAGGATTTATTCCCTCTCATTACCCCACTGTTGAAAGACCTTATAGAAAACGTAAATACCGTAAAAATCAGGCAGACTAGACACATTCATTGTGAACCCAGAAAGGCAAAAATCATTCAGTTTATTTTTATGGCATGTACAGGTACTTAAAATTTGTACAGGTTTTAAAACTGCAAAAGGTAACCCCTTGTAATTATAGGTCTATTTATTACAAGCGGTTACCTTTTGCAATTTTAAAACTCCAATAAAGAAGCCTCCGGGAAATGCATCTGGCTGATGAATGAATTGATGACGTTCGTCTGACAGACGTGGTGGCGAGCGAGGTCGCAAGCCTGGCTAGTATGTGAGGCGTAGAGCCGTGGCGTCAGGCGTGAGCACGCGTAGCGGCTGCTGCGAGGACGCTGCACCCCACGCTACACGACGCCGACGCCGACGCGAGTGTGTGCGGACACGTCTGTGATGGATGGCTTTGTTTATTGGTTTCACGCCGAGCGAGCGGTGAATGAAAAGTGGTTTTTGACAGTTATTTAGAAAAAAAATCTTACGTATTAACTTCTCTACGAAGTGTTTTTAGGTTTCTGTACCATAATGGTAAAAAGGAACCCTAATGGTGTAGCTAAGTCTCGTAAGTCCGGCTCTCACAGCTGGATATTTCAAGAACTTCTAATACTATAAACTTGAATTTGGAATAGTTTTAGATGACGTTTGCTCAACTATTCTATTTATTTTTATACTAAAAATAAGACAGAAATAAAATTGTATACAATTTTTTGCAAAACAGCGTCTGAAAGGGATTTTTCAAAAATTCAAATGGGCTATTAGTGTATGTGGGGTACCTATCATATCAAAGAACGCTATATGCATATTTCACATTCTCATATTTTTTTTCTTTTAAGGATCACTCGGGTGTATGTCTGTCTATCTGTCTGTCTGTCTCTCTGTCTGTCTGTCTCTCTGTCTGTCTGTCACAGCCAGTTTTCTCCGGATCTACAGTAACAGGGCCGATTGTGTTGAAATTTGGTATACAAATCGACTTTTGTTACTTCTAAACATACGTTTTAAGTACTTGAAAAGAGACAAGTAGAGGCTAATAAAAAAACTTTTTACAAAAAAATACAACCGACTTCTAAAAACAAAACACTATCTACTAATAGTCGGTGTTTTTGTAAGTTTCTTCGTATTTTGACACCGACTTTCGAAATTAAAGTCATTTTTTTAACCGACTTCCCAAAAAGGTGGAGGTTATCAATTCGGTTGTATGTTTTTTTTTTTTTTTTTTTTATGTTTGTTACCTCATAACTCCGACAATTATGAACCGATTTGAAAAATTTTTGTTTCATCTGAAAGAATATGCTTGCAGATTGGTCCCATTTAAATTATATCGAAATCGGTTACGAACTTTGGATTTTAAATCGAAATAGCTGGAATTTGACTATTTAGATGATAATCGAAATTGCGTATTTTGCTTTTCTGCGATTTGGCAGTGGTGTGGTAGGTGTGGGGCACCACTAAAAAGTGAAAAATAAAAAACTTTTTACAAAAAAATACAACCGACTCCTAAAAACAAAACACTACAAAGTAAAAATACAACCGACTTCCAAAAAAAAAAGTTTTTTTTTGGAAGTCGGTTGTATTTTTTTGTAAAAAGTTTTTTATTTTTTTTTACCACTGCCAAATCGCAGAAAAGCAAAATACGCAATTTCGATTATCATCTAAATAGTCAAATTCCAGCTATTTCGATTTAAAATCCAAAGTTCGTAACCGATTTTGATATCATTTAAATGGGACCAATCTGCAAGTATATCCTTTCAGATAAAACAAAATTTTTTCAAATCGGTTCATAATTGTCGGAGTTATGAGGTAACAAACATAAAAAAAAAACATACAACCGAATTGATAACCTCCTCCTTTTTGGGAAGTCGGTTAAAAACAGAATACAATCAAGTACTACGAGGATCAAGCGACGTGGAGCAAAATTAATTACAACTACAATTAATTAGGCGAAACGATGCAGTCTTTATTACTCTGTTGATACATATTTTATACCGTCTCCACACAAAATCCTATATAATAACATGAACGCACGCATGTACTACTGTTTATGAAATAATCATTTTATTATAAAACGATACACAATTGTGGAGGTGTTCGGTAGTGTGCTCGACTAAGTTCATACAAACTTACGCACATTTTCCCACAATATCTGTGAGGAAAAAAAGACGTGCTAAGATAATCTATGCGCCTTGTCTCACGAGGAATCGTCTCGTTAAAATATGCCATACGAGCTAACCTAAACGTGTATTCTTATTTAATTACAATTTATAATAGGCATCTTTTCTTTAATAATGTGAGAGTCTAAATTCAATTCAAATATTCAATTCAAAGAATTTATTTCAAATAGACCGCTCCAAAGCGTAGATCTCTATGGAGAAGAACGTCCAGGTAACTCCACGGACACTCTTCTAAATTATGTTGTTTTACAAAAATCTTAGTTACATTTACGTGTTTCTTCTGAATGTGAGGACAATGCAAAATAAAAAATAAAAATAAACCTATTACAAGAACATATAAAAGGTCAAAATAAGCCAGTGGTGGTTAAGGGATGACCAGTCTCAACTGACGGTATCCGTTCACGAACCTGACGCATGTATCGGCACCATTCAGCTCAACCATTTGAAGGGAACCGAATGATCAAACACACACATGCACCGCCATCAGCGAAACATTTGAGTGAACATGAAATTTATGGACATTTATAATTTAAGTGCTTACTTAGTTAAAGCTCTGCCATTTTCCAGAAACGATAAAATATTTAATGATGTCTCGGCGACAAGTTGCGAATCGTGCAAACTAACAATCATTCAACTATAAAATCGTTAGCAAATATATCTTAACATATGAAAGCAGTTTTATCGCACTTGCGAGTAAGGTAAGGGTCCGCACACACTGTCGCCTGCGACACGTGTACCGCTCGTAACTATTTTGACGTGGTGTGCGCGTTGCATATAGCCAACCTCAACTTTACGAGAGGTTTACGACTAACTGAGTAAGTACAAGTATAGTTTCAGTAAATTAAGTGGTTATATTGATCTTGACTATACCTACCTACAATTTATAAGCAATAATAACTTAGGTAGATAGGTTTGTAATATTCTAAGAACGATGGCGTCGGGAAAAGTTTTTGGCTAATCAAAGTAATACAAATTAAATTAGCCCGCTTTATTGGAAGATCTTCCGACGCTCCGTCTCCCGGTACTCGGTCATCGTTCAAGACCTTTCAGGCCCGTCGCCCATCTGTAGGCTAATTCACGTAACTAAATAAGTGCTGGTGCAGTGCAGTTGATCAAAACAACGCTTTTTGTATTCTCTACCGCTGTCAGACACGCTCGCGTCAAGTTTGCGTCACGCGAGCGCAATAACGGTATTCTACTGTTGCGCGACTTTGGTGCGTGCTTCGGAACGCAACATGATCGGTATTCTACTATATGTTTGACGTCCCAAAATGACAGCTTATAAGCTCAAGTTTAATTTTTAATAATATAATAACGTCTTATTCATTGAAATTTATTCGTTTCTATTCGATTATTTGGTGAATATAATTTTTTCTCTCACCGTCAGTAAGTTTGATAGAGTTTGGTTGTCGTGCAGTTGACGTGCAGTTCACGTGCAGTTTACGCGCAGTTCAAAGATTACAAGAATACCGTTTATCACTCGAACTTAAACTTAATTGCAACTGCACTAAAACTTAATTGGAGCGTCATAACATTACGTGAATTAGCCCTCAGTTCTGCGAGCAACGTGACATGCCAATTAAATACCAGTTAAGCTTAAGTTATGTTTCTCCAGAGCGGATATCATCATTGCTGACGCAAGGAAACTCCGAGGTAAGTCAATTGCCTTTTGAGTGACGCTAAGCCTGATATACCCGAATGTAATATCATACCAGTAGGTACTCCAACTTTTTAGAAGGTCGGGACTTACGGCCTCATTGTAATTATTGGCCGACAGATTGGCCATCAAAACTCATAATAATTATCTAGCTTACAACCAGCAGGATCTCTGAGACAATTATTAGCTTCGAACAGAAATATTATCTATCGACTTGAAATTACATAAAAATCTTATACAACACTATTTTTTTATTAGTACAAAAAAAAATGGGGCTGTTCCCGTACCCATTACTGATCATAATTTTGCAGTCAAAAGTAAAAAAAAACGAAATCCCAAAATTGTTTAATTTGATTTATTTTTACTTGAGTATCTTAAATGATTTCTTAAAAATTACTTAATTGTAAAAAGTTGATAATTTTGTTGGTCCTAAGCCCAATTACGACACGGTTGGCGCAGTGGTTGAGCGATTGACTGCTGCGCAGCATGTCGCGGGTTCGATTCCCGCACGGAACAAATATTTGTACGACCTACATGTATTTGTTCCGAGTCTGGGTGTTTTTCTATCTATAATATGTATGAATTTACAAAAAAAAAAATGTATATAAGTAGTTTATCAGCCATCTAGTTACCATAACACAAGCATTAGGTTGCTTAGCTTGGGACTATACGGCGTTGTGTGAAATGTCCAAGGATATTATTTATTTTATTTATTTATTTATTTAATTAAAGTGCGAAAGAAAAGTTTGGATTGCTTATTTTTTCGTTTACCATAAATTGAGTGACATTTTGGGATATAAACAAACGTTAATAACTTTGCTGTTTATGAATATTATTTATTGAGACTTTACATAATATAACAACAAGACCTTTTCTAATAAGCCCTTTAAGTATTTGTACTAATTAAAATTTAGTGGTGTATAATAATATTTGCATTTAAAATTTACGAGGACTGAAAGCTATATAATAATAAATGAATTAATACAACGGTTTATGTTTTCAGTCACCAATTGGTGACCACCTAGCTCTAATGTTGTGTGGAAAGCATATCGATTGATTTCAAAATGAAAAGCTCGGAGCGCTCTATAATTTGTCCAATGTAGCTATTACTTCTGCTATAAATGTTATTGAAAGTATTACTTCTGACCACAAACAGTGACCGCAGTGCTCACCGTGTCTACGACGGAACAATCTCAGCCTGGCATCTATCGGAGGCGGCCATGCCACCGCACTATAATATTATTTAACTTGTTTTATTTCTTCAAGTAAATTACATCGATTTTTCGCGGCGCAGTCACGTGCGTGTAATGGAGGGGCGTGGCCTGCGCCCGCGCAACGACTTATCTTAATGAAAATCCGACGCCAAACACTTTCACACACTTCGGAAATTATTATCCTCCAATAAAAAGAGAATTAAATCGCACAATGGACCGAGTTTAGTGGTACTTTGCTCTGAAAGCCTCTTAAGGATGATTAGAGCCTGGATTATATACGAGGCAGGGACCTATTAGAAGTAAAATGGACCTTAAACGTGATTAACTAAAGCCGCGCACACGGACCGCTTTATGATGTATCTTATGGGAATTTGCTTCGGCTGCTTCACTTCACTTCAGATATTTATCATAATTACATTTCAAAGAGAGTAAAGGTTATCAAAGATAAGTAAATTAAGCTGATGAAGCAGTGTTTGCTAAAGTTAAGTCTGATTTTACATTCGTTGGTACGTTTACAAGACAGTTGGTAAAACAGATCCTGAATCCCGGTGTTTTCAGCCACATTAAGACGCAGATCCCCGTCAGTAGCTGATTTTAAAATGAGTGTAAAGAAAATAGATTTCTTTAATTTTGAATTTGGCGCGCTTTGCGCGATTGATTATAAATAGTCAAGTTTTTTAGTCTGTAGTTTTTGCTTAGAGGTTAGGATGATTGGAATGTGGTGACAAAGAAAAGGCCAAAAGTAAAGTTTAATTGAGATATATTTTGTGATAAATCCATAAGAATTTGTGAAAGAATAAACATTGAATGTCGTTTCTTTGTTTTCAGGTGAGGTTTTTTTACAATAAGGTACCAAATAAGATGTTTTTTTGATAAGAAATTAACAAAATAAAACTTTGTTTTCAGAAGCAACACATTAGTTTATTTGAACCCTAACTTAGAAGATATAGTCTTATAAAACGACATTTTCGTTTATTGGAATACCTAAACGAAGTATACAATGGATCAGCTACGTTTTGAATTTGCAATATTGCCAGCGAGTGATGGGAAATCAAATGTATATTGTGTAACCTCAATAACAACAAAAGATGAGAAAGTGTTTGCTATACCAGAAGAATTACAGTCTGCTGGTCTTCATAAAGAGTTGATAAAAACAGCAGCGTATAATAAAGTGAAAAATAGCATAAAAAGAAGAGATAGCAGAACAGATAGCAAAATTATTGGATAATAAGCTAATAGAAGAGTCCTATAGTCCATTTGCAGCACCAATAACTTTAGCATTTAAGAAGGAAGAAAATAAAAAGTCAAGACTATGCATAGACTTCAGGGATTTAAATAAAATAGTAGTGCCACAGGCTCAACCCTTCCCATTAATTGATGACCTAATGATAAAGACAAGGAATTGCAACTATTTTACAAGTCTAGACATAAACTCCGCTTTTTGGTCTATACCACTAAGAGTAGAAGACAGGAAGAAGACAGGATTTGTAACACAAGAAGGACACTTCGAATGGACTTGTCTTCCGTTCGGGCTGAAGACAGCACCAGCAATATTCCAAAGAATATTGAGTAATATACTTAGAAAATATAAACTTACTGATTTTACTGTAAATTACATCGACGATATCCTGATATTTTCAAAATCATTCGAAGAACACATAAAACACCTAAAACAGTTGCTAGAAGCAATTCAAACAGAAGGATTTCGCTTAAAATTTAAAAAATGTACATTTGCATCAAATACAATCAAATACCTAGGACATATTATTCAAAACAATTCGATAAAACCAATGAAGGACAACCTAATTTCAATAAAGAATTTCCCAATACCTAAAACTCAAAAGAATGTTAGACAATTTCTAGGAAAAATAAATTTTTACCACGAATACATACCAAGAAGCGCTATAATACTAGACCCACTACATAACTTACTTAGAAAAAATCAGCATTTTTTTTGGTCTGAAGAATGTCAACAAGCATTTGAGAAAGTAAAGAGACTCTTATGTTCGCAACCATTACTAGAAATATTTGATCAAAATCTACCAATTAACATCTATACCGATGGATCACTGGAGGGCGTTGGTGCAATTTTAAAACAGGTACAAACAGATGGTAAAGAAAAACCAGTAGCCTATTTTTCAAAAAAACTTAATGGAGCACAAAAGAAGAAAAAAGCTATATATTTAGAATGTTTGGCCATAAAAGAAGCACTGAGATATTGGCAGTACTGGTTAATAGGAAAATCGTTTACAGTTTACTCAGACCACAAACCATTGGAGAACATGAACTTAAAAGCAAGAACAGATGAAGAGCTGGGTGATCTCACTTATTACCTTTCACAATATGACTTTAAAATCAAATATACCCCAGGAAGAGAAAATGTAGAAGCAGATTGTTTAAGTCGAAATCCTGTGTTGGAACCAGAAGAAAATATAGAAGATCAATTAAAAGTAGTGAACTTAATTACTTTGGAAGATGTTATGATAGATCAGAATAAAAATGAAGAAATACAAAGAAACAAAAACAAAATAATTGAAAAACATAATGTATACTACAAAAAAATAAGAAACAAAGAGAAAATAATAATAACAGAAGAATTCAGTATTAGACTTATAAAAAGAATACACGAGGATCTGTGCCACATTGGAGTTGGACAAATGTTAAAGACTGTTAGTTCAATGTATGTATCAAAGAATTTAACAAAGAATATAAAAAATGTTTGTAGGAGCTGTGAAATTTGCATAAAAAACAAAACAAGAGGACAGGACAAATACGGATTGATGTCACATCTAGGTCCGGCGACAAGACCTCTTGAAATAGTATCAATAGACACAATTGGCGGTTTTGGTGGTTCAAGATCAACCAAGAAATACCTACATCTTCTAGTAGACCATTTCACTAGGTACGCATTTATAATAACATCAAAGACCCAGAGTGCACATGATTTTAAAAAACTAATAAATAAGGTCACAGAAACACAAGAGATTGAAACACTTCTCACCGACCAGTACCCTGGAATAAATTCCAAAGAATTCAAGAAATTTCTAAGTGACAAGCAAATAAAAATGATATTTACAGCCGTGAACGCACCTTTTTCAAATGGCCTAAATGAAAGGCTAAATCAAACACTGGTAAACAAGATAAGATGCAGAATAAATGGAGTTGGAGGAAAAAAAGCTTGGACTACAATAGCACATGAATGTGTAGAGAAATATAATCAGACTAATCATTCAATAACTGGCTATGCACCATGCTATTTGTTATATGGGACAGATACAACAATCTTACCAAATGAGCTACGCCAAGAGTGTATACATAGTGACTGGATCAAAGATAAAGAAAGAGCTCTTAATAATACTTTGAAATCACACTACTATAACAAAATGCGCTATGATAAAAAAAGAAAAAATATAGAGTTTAAAGTTGGAGATATGGTATATGTAGAAAATGGGAATAAAATAAATCGGAAGAAACTAGAAGAACTGAGAATTGGACCATACAAAATAGTAGAAAAAAAATCAAATACAATTTATGAGATAGATACAGGACACAGGAAAACAGAGTCAAACTTATTTCATATTTCAAAATTTATTCCAGTACAGATGAAGATGAGGAGGAAACAAGTGAAGAAGAAAGAGATGGAAGCGTAATTCTGGGAGAAAATCCAACAGTGAATTTTCTTTTTCGGGAGGGTAGATGTAAAGAAAATAGATTTCTTTAATTTTGAATTTGGCGCGCTTTGCGCGATTGATTATAAATAGTCAAGTTTTTTAGTCTGTAGTTTTTGCTTAGAGGTTAGGATGATTGGAATGTGGTGACAAAGAAAAGGCCAAAAGTAAAGTTTAATTGAGATATATTTGTGATAAATCCATAAGAATTTGTGAAAGAATAAACATTGAATGTCGTTTCTTTGTTTTCAGGTGAGGTTTTTTTACAATAAGGTACCAAATAAGATGTTTTTTTGATAAGAAATTAACAAAATAAAACTTTGTTTTCAGAAGCAACACATTAGTTTATTTGAACCCTAACTTAGAAGATATAGTCTTATATGAGTATAACGTCTTAACGGCGAATAACTTACATGAGACTATTTTAAAAAATTTGATATATGAAATTTAGTTTCATTAATTGTTGAACACAGTGTAATTAATTTGTAAAGTTATACCTAACACGGATATAAAAACGGCAATGGAACCAAAACCGCCGGGTGTATTTTATGCACCATCTCAAAGACAATTTATCTACATTTTTATATACGGCTTCTTTTAAGTCGTAGAATAATGAGGATAGTACAAAAACTACCGAATTCTGAGTCACGCAAGTGTAAAACAAATGCGCGTTTAGTCCCAAGGTCGCTGGTGTATGTCGTCGCCTTAAAAGTAGTATGATGTGGTCAATAAAGGGATTCGTCGCGCTACTGTGGCGACACAGTTGCGGCACACAGAATGTGTTGATACGGCGCGGCGGGAGAAGTACAAACCAAAACATATAAGCAGTACACAACACAGTCTCATTTCACGCCGGGCTGGCTTGAGAGCTGACCTACGACATTACAGCATGCTGACCGTGTCCAATGTCTTACAATTCCGGGTGATGTACAGCCCTCGCCAAACTTTGTGACCGCCCTGAAGTTAGTTTTTCCGATGCACAAGCCTCGCGCGGTGCTGTTTTTGTATGAGATTTATTACTGCGCCCCCGTTGTAGTTAACTTCAGAACGGTCACAAAGTTTGGCGAGGGCTGTATTTTTAGGAACAAAGCATTCACCGGAATGCTTTGTAGTGATCGAGGGAGATTATTAGAAGTGGTAGATCAGTGTACCTAAGTTGTGATGGTGCAGAGCAGAACTGGTCGTGAAATGCAATTTTACAAATTTCACATAAACGGCATCGTTGTGCGCACATGACAGCCAATCTTTGTAGGTAACTTTGGTGAACCTTAGATTTTTATATCAAACATCTTACAAATTCGTATCGTACGTCACATGACAATGTCCCCGCGCGGCAATTACTCGCGATCTCTATCATCGTCGGCAGATTGTTAAATATTTGTGTATAATTACGCTCTCATAACTGTGGGCTCGGCAGAGAAATATGCCGAGTGCCGCGACTCCCACGAACAGCCCTCGTTACTCCGGCATCTTAAATAGTTCACAGTTTCCTGGTAAACGTTATGGGCCCGACAGAACTCGCAATGCCGACTGTGCGACCCCACAGAACTTGTGAAAAACCACCAGACAATTAAGTTAGTCATAAATTATGTCATTAATTTTAATGATCTGGATTTGTTAATTATAAGTTGAAGAGAAAAAATCGCGAACTTGGCTGCGCCACTACCATTTCCCACGATTGTAATAAAGACATTTACGAAATATTTCTCCAAATATTTTAATGTGACTAATCATAAAATACGAACCCTTATAATTGGAACTAATTAATTATCAGCCCCTTTTTATAACAGTCAGAGCCGCCCAGAAAGATCCTCAAATATGACAAACGAGTCAACAAAAACCTTTTGATAAAAGTTTTAACAATACCAAAAACAAACGCGTTTTTGTTCGAACAGCTTATACAAACATGAAGCTTTTAGTTTGGAAGCTTCTCGCAAAAAAAACCGTCGGCGTCGTCGGCGGCGAGCGGCTTGTTTTTATCAGTGCATTAAATGCGGCGCGGGCGCAACCGTTCTGACTGAGGAGACCAATCTTTGGGTAGGAAACAAGATAAAATAATTATAAACGATAGTAGACAAATTGCAAAACATATGGTAGGTACAGCTGTTTAAAGTTCTGTCTAATTACTTAGTCATCATTTATAAAAGAAAGATTTACTTACTTTAATGATTGTAACTAAATAATCGTAGAAAACAGTGCAGGCTTTAGATATTTACTTTAACGAAATCTTAGTGACGAATGTAAAAATATTAATGTACCTACCAATAAAAAGAACACCATTCTAATTAATTCTGTTAAATGAAGAGATGCACATGTTGGTAATATCAGACATGTCTCACCTTCCCCTCATGCATGTCCACCCTACTCCAGCAACCCGGCCCGATGGCACTACCGGCCACCGCTCATTATCGTCCAATTACCGAATCTCTCCGGTCAGCACTCTCCGTGTCCGGTACAAAACGAACCCATCGCGACTACGCCGGTTGACTATCTTGCGTCACCTTATTATAGGGGTATGGCACCTGCCAGTACCACTTAGCCATAGAGGCTTGATGGTTTTTGATAAAAACTAAAGTAAATATATTTTTTTAGTATTGACGCCAAGATTTATCAATGTTTTAAAATAGAATAGTAATCTTTATTGTTTACTGCTATATGAGTAAGTTACAGATTTTATAACGGGTGACAAAATGGACGATCTTAAAATTTCAGTTTTCATATAGTATAATTTGTAGTCACGAACGAGAACTATTGGAAAGAAATTATAAGCAATAACAAACATTAGAACTATTTATTATCAATGCTCGAGAACTAATGAGCTTACCCTAAATGAAGCAGAATTTTTGACCTAAATATTAAACGAGCTGAATGCTACCTAGATCTTTACAAACCGGATCGTAGCCTCGGATTCTAGTCTTCAAACTAGGTAACTAAGTACCTACTATCATCAAGCATTTAATTGTGAAACCGAGCCACTATTAGTTAGAATCACAGATCTAGAATAACTCGTTCTCTTACAGGTTAAATGTGCTAAATTACCACAGACATATTAATAGTAGCAGACCAAACATTAGTACGTAGATATATTTTTTTATATGGTATGATTCTTTATCCTTTTTTTTCTAAGTGACAATTCATAAGCATGTCTCGTTCTGTCACGTGTTGTCACACTGACTCATACATAGACAAAATTTGACGCGTAGCTTGTCTGCCATATTGATAAGCATCAAATGTTTTTCAATCGCGTTTAAAATTGATAAAATATTACTTGTTTGGGACATAAAACACACGAGGACGGTAAAATAATATGGTGAAGTGCTGTGCGTATCGCTGTGACAGTGCTAGCTACCACAAAACACCTGGATTGACCTTTCATCGGTAAGTTTTGGGAAATCTTAGTGCTTTCTTTACTAAATTCAAATGTTTCCATACTGTTTATTCGTATTTTACATACAGTTTTTAACAAAGATGCGATTTGTCTGTACCGTTAGCCTACAACTAAAGAAATAAACCATAACAAGGACAAAATAGTCAGAAAGTGGCATCAAGTGACAGCTCAAGTACCTGTTCAATTAGTCAGGGACGAATTAGGCAACAAAGACGAAACTTTTAGTAAATTGCATTTGTTGTATGTATTTATGTAAAATATTTATTTCCATTGAATTATCAAATAAAGCCTCAGTTAAATGTATGATGTTTTATTCTTTTTTGGTGATACAATTCCAAAATACCTGTAGTAGTTTCAGTGTATGTACACATGTCATGCTAAATGCTAATATTAAAAATAAATTATAAAATCAATATTATGTTACCCAGTGTCTGTGTTATGGAGAACATGAACATAGGCATATGTATAAATTTAATACAGTATAGGCTACTCACATAACGATGATATTTCATTCAGCAGGCAATAATTGAGCATACTAATATTTTTCCAGGTTTCGCAAGGATGAAAGTTTACGGAATGCCTGGATTAAAAACCTGAAACTCCAGGATTGGCAACCAAGACCTTAAAGTGTACTTTGTTCAAAGCATTTTGAGAATCACTTGATCGATCCCAGCGCTTTTCGAACAACATTACGTCCCGGAGCAATTCCTACACTGTTTACCGAATTTACTCCATATGTAAGCATTATGAGAGTGTAAGATAGAAGAGTGTCCCTGGAGTTTCTTGCACGTTCTTCTCCATAGAGATCTACGCTTTGGAACGTGCAAATAGCTTAAACTTTTTGGACAGACCGACCTTGACAATTAAAAAGTGCCTGTAAATGGTTTATTTGAAATAAATGCTTGAATTTTGAATTACATACATTACTTTTATTTAAAAAATCCTGATTTATTCCTAAACTAGCTTTCAGGCATACTAATACCTTGACTCTCGGTTCTACAAAACATGGCATGCGGGTTAATGACTGCAGTGCCAGTTTTTCTAGCTGATACTGACGTCCGTCAATGGTTTGTAAACACCGTCAAAAGATAAAGAGTGGACTGCTGCCCATCGTCCTCTTAAAATATTCCCTTAGTCGCCTTTAACAATAACCACGGGACTAAAGGGTGGTTCTATTCGTTAAGACTATTAATGAGTAATCTATATTTCATGTACCCAGAGAATATAGATTTTCAGGGATTTTCAGAATATCGTTAGATAATACTGGCAACCGGTCCTAATTCGGCCCTGTAATGATATCATTCCCTAGGTGTGCGTAATGGCTACGCAAATTTAAGCGAATGTTTGGTCTGCTACTATTTATATGTCTGTGTAAATAACTAACAAACCAATAAATTGAGCTGTCTGAGTTCCCGAGTGCTCCATTGTTCTAAATCAATCGAACGAGCTTTAGGAATATCGAGACAAATCATAAAATAACATGGTTGTCCTGTTTTGGGCCAAAATTTTCTGTTGCTTTGTTTGAATAACGTTTTCGATATTTTAGGTGTCAATAGCTTCACTTACGATAAATATTATTTTGGCAGGAATTAATAATACCAAAATACCATTTCAGTTTGTTTGCTTATCCCGTTATTTCCCGTGCCCGTTGGAGTTACGGGTTTTTTTTTTATACAAAACGGTGAAACTCTTGGCCCAAATCTCACCTGATGGAAAGTGATGATTAGGCCGAAGATGGAAGCGAGTTTCACTCGGAATCCTCTTACACAGAGGAACTGGCTATCATACCTCTCACTGCCGGAACACAACAATGCTGTTAACATTGTTGTTATGGCGACAGACTTAGACATGATGGTGGTAGCTTGCCAGGCGGACTTAGAACAAGTCCTACCACCAACCAAACCGAGCAAAAAATTTGCCCCCGCTGGGAATCGAACCCGGGACCTCTGGGTCTGAATCAGGTGGTATAACCACTAGACCACGGAGGCGGTTAGTGTCACCTGTTTAGCACCACCCGGGGACCACGTGTAGGGATTAGCTGAAGGGTATTCTTCTACGGACGCGGGTGACTCGGCCCCCAAAAAACCTCTCTTAGTGCACCCCTGCACCCCCCAAGGAACCTACTTGCCAAGTTTCAGCTTTCTACAACCAGTAGTTTCGGCTGTGCGTTCTCTGTCAGTCACTGTCATCAGCAAAGGAAGAGTTTTATCATTATTGAGATTGATTTAAAATAGAAATAACTCCAAAGTGCCAATAAAACTACTTGGACCAAGTCAGTGATCTCATTTCCTGCGAAACTAAATTAAATTCTCATTAAACTCCTCTTACATTTAACGATCACGCTACTAATCCGACGGTCACGGAGAGACACTGAGCCGGCTAGTGTTCCTCATTACAGGATTGTAAGTGAGGCTAAACTTCTTACAAGTAGGGCATTTACTTGACAAGTAAGCTGAAGAGTGTTAAGATATTTTTAGCAATTAGAGTATGAAATATTGAGATATCTTTTCAGGATTAAAGTGAAGGTAATCCTGTGGCGTTTTTAAAGCAGACTAGTGTTTTAATAACTTGGAAATGGAATGCTGTACCGACTTCTGAACGTACAGATGGAACACTCTCTCTCTAACACATCTCTAACTTAGATATTTTCGATAGTCAGAAGTTTAACGTACAATTCCGATGCGAGTGCGACCAGCGATCGCGTGCACCCGTAAGTATTCCATAGTAATGCATACAAAGCAGTGGGTCGCGGTCGCACGTCATTGTCACAGTATACTGTGTCATTGTCGCCGGTCGCGGTCGCACGTCATTGTCACAGTATACTGTGTCATTGTCTCCGGTCGCGGTCGCACGTCATTGTCACAGTATACTGTGTCATTGTCGCCGGTCGCGGTCGCACGTCATTGTCACAGTATACTGTGTCATTTTCTCCGGTCGCGGTCGCACGTCATTGTCACATTATACTGTGTCATCTTCTCCGGTCGCGGTCGCACGTCATTGTCACAGTATACTGTGTCATTGTCTCCGGTCGCGGTCGCACGTCATTGTCACAGTATACTGTGTCATTGTCTCCGGTCGCGGTCGCACGTCATTGTCACATTATACTGTGTCATTTTCTCCGGTCGCGGTCGCACGTCATTGTCACATTATACTGTGTCATTTTCTCCGGTCGCGGTCGCACGTCATTGTCACAGTATACTGTGTCATTGTCTCCGGTCGCGGTCGCACGTCATTGTCACATTATACTGTGTCATTTTCTCCGGTCGCGGTCGCACGTCATTGTCACATTATACTGTGTCATTTTCTCCGGTCGCGGTCGCACGTCATTGTCACATTATACTGTGTCATTTTCTCCGGTCGCGGTCGCACGTCATTGTCACAGTATACTGTGTCATTGTCTCCGGTCGCGGTCGCACGTCATTGTCACAGTATACTGTGTCATTGTCTCCGGTCGCGGTCGCACGTCATTGTCACAGTATACTGTGTCATTGTCTCCGGTCGCGGTCGCACGTCATTGTCGCCGGTCGTAGACGCGCGTCGCGTCCCGGCCGACCAAGATCGGAATTTTACCTTTACACAGATACTGAATTGTAGAGGGAAGATAGGTTAGGCAATCGTATATACTGTTTCCCAGCTGAAGGCAGTTAAACTGGCAAAAAGTTGGGAAAACGCTACTTAGATATAGATAAATCATATATACGTTATCCTGCTTTTCCCGCATCGCACTCACTTAATTTTCTATCTTGATATTCTACTTATCTTTTCTAGATGTTTAACAGAGGTATACATATACAATCGTGTTCCAGCCAACTTGTCAGACCAAACATAACAACATAACCGAGTCCATGATTGCGCTCCATTTTGTAATTATGTCCATGTCTAGAATCCAGTGCCATACAGTTCAGTTCGTGCTAAAAACCGATCATTATGCTTCATTATACTATACCCATACACATAATAATATACCTCTCCACCTCGCCAGGCTTTTTGCACGTTCCGGGAACCGAACCCCGGCCCTCAACGATTAAAGGCTGCAACTGATTCGATGATTGATTTCTGTTTGACGTAAATATTTATAAGATGTCTCTTTATACAAGGCTTGATGTTTCGGTGATCTTGTATGTACCTACTCATGGATTCAGTTGCAGGGCCAGTTTTGTTGCGTTTCGTGCACGGAAACTCGAGTGGAATGCTTGGTTTTTAGATCATTTTGCTGTATACAGTCACTTGAATTCAAGCCATTTAGTTAATTGCATTAAACCTCCATGGTTAGCAACTTTATAGGCAGTACTTGCACATCAAATCACGAAACGAAATACCTAAGTACAAGGATACCTTATTTCGTTCGTGATTTGATGTTACATGAATATCATACCGCTTTAAATGGGGAAAAACGAATGTATGGAATACTTTATGATATTGATAATATTTACCTGCTCATTTCATTACCATACTCATCATCTGAACTCACATTTTTCATCAAATTCCACGCGTAACGTGTTTTTCATCTACATTTGAAACTATCCGCTGTCGGCATTCCATGCAGAGATATCCATTACAACATTAATATCTAAGCATTTCACATTATTTACCAGGTATCAATGCCACACAAAAACCGACACTATATCCGACGTATTTATTACAGCATATGACGTTGACGTACAGCATAGTGAACATTTACAAGCATTTTCACATACTGGCTATGGAGCACTGTAGACGCTGACATTACTAGCTACATTCGTAAACCACGAAGCAGACCCATGTTAGTACCTCATTTATGGGTTTTACAGCAGAACTTATATGTACCTTCTGTATCTTATCGTGCGTCGTTGTCTATGTAAGTTAGTTTGTGTCTACGTGTGTGTTATTTTTGGTTATTTTTCAGGGAACCTTAAAAGGCTAGATATGGCGTAGGTAACGGTGAACTAAACGATTTTATAAACGTTTTTCCTACTTGTTATGAAGTGTATAATCTATACTAATATTATAAAGCAGAAGAGCTTGTTTGTTTGTTTGTTTGTTTGTTTGGTTGAACGCGCTAATCTCAGGAACTACAGGTCCGATTTGAAAAATTCTTTCAGTGTTAGATAGCCCATTTATCGAGGAAGGCTATAGGCTATATATCATCACGCTAAGACCTATAGGAGCGGAGCAGTAGTGTAAAATTGTTACGCAGACGACGTTGCACGGGTCAGCTAGTAAATTATATAGCTATATCTACACTAATATTATAAAGAGGAAAACTTTGTTTGTTTGTTTGTTTGTTTGTTTGTTTGATTGTAATGAATAGGCTCAAAAACTACTGGACCGATTTTAAAAATTCTTTCACCATTCGAAAGCTACATTATCCACGAGTAACATAGGCTATATTTTATTTTGGAAAAAAATAGGGTTCCGTAAGATATTTGGGTTTTTCGGACACAAGGTGTAAAAATCAACCAGAAAAGTTACTTATTTTGTGTACGCTGCCTAAACTATAAAAGATAGAATCATACATTGTTCTAATTAATTGTAGATCTTATAAATATCTACAAAAAAGTCCGCGACACACTATACCTATCTATGTCGAGTGAGGCACAACAACCATTTTTTTTATTTAAAAATCTTGGTTTTTTTTGGACTACATTTAAACGCGTTTATTTTACTCATGCTATTAATCTTTATCAAAATAAAGTATTTCATCACTAAGTACAGTTTATGTAGATAATATTTGGTCTTTGAATGATTAAAATCGAACGTTTTGTTTTGAAGTTATGGCGAAATTAAAATATTACGATATACGACTAATATTATAAAGAGGAAAACTTTGTTTGTTTGTTTGTTTGTTTGATTGTAATGAATAGGCTCAAAAACTACTGGACCGATTTTAAAAATTCTTTCACCATTCGAAAGCTACATTATCCACGAGTAATACGACTAATATTATAAAGAGGAAAACTTTGTTTGTTTGTTTGTTTGTTTGTTTGATTGTAATGAATAGGCTCAAAAACTACTGGACCGATTTTAAAAATTCTTTCACCATTCGAAAGCTACATTATCCACGAGTAATACGACTAATATTATAAAGAGGAAAACTTTGTTTGTTTGTTTGTTTGATTGTAATGAATAGGCTCAAAAACTACTGGACCGATTTTAAAAATTCTTTCACCATTCGAAAGCTACATTATCCACGAGTAACATAGGCTATATTTTATTTTGGAAAAAAATAGGGTTCCGTAAGATATTTAGGTTTTTCGGACACAAGGTGTAAAAATCAACCAGAAAAGTTACTTATTTTGTGTACGCTGCCTAAACTATAAAAGATAGAATCATACATTGTTCTAATTAATTGTAGATCTTATAAATATCTACAAAAAGTCCGGGACACACTATACCTATCTATGTCGAGTGAGGCACAACAACCATTTTTTTTATTTAAAAATCTTGGTTTTTTTTGGACTACATTTAAACGCGTTTATTTTACTCATGCTATTAATCTTTATCAAAATAAAGTATTTCATCACTAAGTACAGTTTATGTAGATAATATTTGGTCTTTGAATGATTAAAATCGAGTATCGGTAAGTTATGGCGAAATTAAAATATTACGATTTCTGCTGAACGGCCCGTTGCGAAGTGGACGTCACCGAGGCGGGGGTGCGCGTGCGGGAGGGGAGTTTAGATCTATGAGTAAGGTACCCGCGCGGCTCAGCCGCGAGGTCGGCTCCCTACGCAGCGGTCGCGCGGAAGTCTAATAATTTTCGTGCGATTTTCTTTAGATTTCGTTCTTAAAACTACACCTACGTAAAAGTTCTTCTCAGAGCTAAACAACAGTTCTTCTCAGAGCCAAACAACAGTTCTTTTTAGGGCTAACCAACAGTTCTTTCCAGGGCTAACCAACAGTTCTTTTCAGGGCTAACCAACAGTTCTTTTCAGAGCTAGAATATTACACGCTATTAACATTTTCTTAAACATTTGAAAATGCCTAAGAGAGCCAGGTCTCAACTTACTAAACATAGTTCTCAAGCACGGGCAGCAAGAATACGCCGTATGGGAGAATCTTCACCTAAACGTTCACAACGCCTTGCTGAACAAAACAGAGAAACTCTCAGGTACGCGCACGAGAGTCTAGTGTCGAACATTCGCTACGCCTTGCACAACAAAATCTGAGAATCTCTGAGTTATAATGTTATAAAGCAGAAGAGTTTGTTTTTTTTGTTTGGTTGAGCACGCTAATCTCAGGAACTTTCAGTGTTATATAGCCCATTTATCGAGGAAGGCTATATGCTATATCATTAAGCTAAGTCAAAAAGGAGCGCAGAATTATTGGAAAATGTGACGCAGACGAAGTTGCGCGGGTCAGCTAGTAATATTATAAAGAGGTAAAATTTGTTTGTAAGTTTGTATGTAGGGGGCTCCTGATCCGATTTGATATCTATATATCATATATATCGGCTATATATCATCACGCTAAGACAAATAGGAGTTGAGCAATAATGGAAAATGTGGCGCAGACGAAGTTGCGCGGGTCAGCTAGTCATAGCTATAAAGAGGTAACATTTGTTTGTAAGTTTGTATGTAGGGGGTAATCTCTGGAACTACTGGTCCGATTTGAAAAAATCTTTCAGTATTAGATAGCCCATGTATCGAGCAAGGATACACAGCTACATATAATCACGCTAAGACTAAAAGGAGCCGAGCATTAATGGAAAATGTGACGCAGACGAAGTTGCACGGGTCAGCTAGTAATAAATAAAATAAGTAAACGTTTTCATCAGCATTTTGCTGACACTTTACATACATAGATGCAATGGGTAAATACGAATTAACGAAACGACTTATCTCATGGTAACTATGTCCTTTTGTAGAACAGTTATGGTGATGGTCGAATGCACAGAAAAGCTTTCTGGCTCCATATGGGGGAAGCAGGAAATTGAGACTCAGGAGAGACAGTTTGATCCACTAGTCACAAAACACTACCTTCTCTTTTCGTCTCATTGTCAGTGATGGAGATTCCAAGAAAAACCATAAAAGTATTCGCTTCGCTCGTTAAACATCTCATAACACTAAAGTTACCTTACCCAAAAAAGGCGCTAGTGTAATCACTTATTTATTCTATACACATTACCTACCTCAACTATTCTCGACTCTTTAACATTACAGTTGAAATGTTAAAGTGTCGAGAATGCTGCAACGTTTGCGGCACAAATTAGCACTATAATAGTTACCAAAACATGTTTGCATTGTTCATTTTATTTTGTAAAGACACGGTTGGCGCAGTGGTCGAGCGATGGCTGCTGATCAATTCCCGCACCGAACAAATATTTGTATGACCTACAGATAGTTGTTCCGGGTCTGGCTTTTTTTTTGATAAGACAAGCCCGTCACTCAAGAGTAGGAGACAGAATAGTGCTAGGCCAAAAGGCACCAAGGGACATATTAATATACAACTGGGTTAAGCCCAGTTGCGAAGCACCACGGATTATGTATTAACAGTGAAACTAATGGGTCCTAAATTGTGAGCTACTTTTAATGCCCGCAGTAAGTATGGCAAATTGGCAACTAAAGGTCCGTATAGTAAACTACTCCAGATGTAACCTGAATACTATCTAACATAATATTACGTTCATTTTGCCAAAGACTACACTCCCATAAGATGTGATGTGCGGATCGTTGGTATTAAAGCCTAAAGGAAAATAATTTACTCTTAAAGTTGCCATAACCTATAAGAAATTGGGTAACACAATGATCCACCTTCAGCCATGTCCTATCCAGCCGCTAAAGAACGGGTGGAAAAAACTGGTGGAGGTTTCGGCCTTTGATGGAATTTTACCACCTACATTGCCATTCGGATAAAAGTTTCTCCCACCCCTCCGGGTCTAGCTGTTTGTGTATGTGAGTTTGTATGGTTGTGAACGCACCCATGATACAAGAAAAAATTCTAGGGAGGGGCAACATCATCATCATCTTCCTGCCCTTATCCCATGTGACTTGGGGTCGGCGCAACACGTTTTTTTCTTCCACTCTGCCCTATCAGCCGTCAAACTATCACTAACTCCCATTTCTTTCATATCGCTCCTCACACAATCCCCAAAATCCGAAAACGAATAAGGGTTTCGTTGTCGAAATATAAAATAGTGTAGTCAAAATAAATTTATTTCTATGAATTAGCAGATTTTAAATCTATTATTATACCTTTAACTAAATATTTAGCGTTCACAATTTCAGCCAACGAAATACTTTAAAAAAGTGATAAAAAATCTTTATTCAGAATCTCAAAAGGCAACATATTTCTGCTCGCCTGGTAGGTACCTATGAATCTTTAGCGCTCACATTTACAGCACCGGAAATACTTCGCCATTTGTCTGATCTCCTGGTTCTTGAGAAGCTGAAGCATGAAGGTAACAGCGGGTCTGAATTTCCACTTTCTCCTCATTCTTCATTAAGCCATGCGTTTTACCGGGATAAAAAGCCTATGTGTTATTCCAGGATGTGAACTATATGTGTGCCTCATCCAAATCCCTTCAGCTGATTTTGCGTGATTGAGCCACAAACATCCAAATACACAAACTTTCACATTTTTAATATTAGTAGGATTTAAAATTGAAGTTATTTAGTAATTGCACCATGAGTCGCTATTACACAATTTAGTAATTGTGAAGAGTTTTCATGAATTTTACAAAAATTGGTCCATAGCTTGGTCCAGGAGCTTTTAAGAAGCTACAAGGTAACGCAATTGTTATACTAAATACTTTTATAGTGCAACAATACTAGTGGTGTCTAACTTATCTTGACGCATTATAAGTGCATAACAAATATATTGCATGTCAGTAATGTCATCTATGGTAGTACAAGCAGTCACAATTGCATCATTATAGGCCTACCATATCATTGTTAACTTTGTTACTTGGGCTTGGGCGGCCTATAAAACAATAGATGAGAACATTTGTTCGCGACACCCCAATAAATGTACGCACGTTATGCCCCTCGTTAACGCTGCTACTGCTGCTAGTGCCAACTGACCAGTTATCATAACATGCGCCCGTGGGATGTGCCTACTGTTCACAGCTAGTTACAGACACAAGGAGACCATAACTAGGGCAAACACAGTGGTACTGGTATTCAATTAAAGGAGCTTAAAGTGTGGGTAATGCTAGCGAAGGAACGAGTATTACATGCACCTATAGAACACAAGGCAATCTGGTACAAAGTGTTCTGCATTACCGGATTGAGACACACTGGACTCACAGCCTATTTTGCTGAATCGATTAAAAGACTAAGTAGTAGCTGGTACTTTTATCTACAGTACAAGGGTTATATGAACTGAGGTTGTAAAGCAAGATGATTACTTACTTTAGCGACAGTTTGGCAACAATGTTCTTAGTTGCTTAGCTTGTTACTATAGAAGGTACGAGTATAAATAGATTTGAACATACAAATAAAAACACCTACTATTAAATTTTTAGACCCGCTAATATTATTGAAATACCTTCGCCGTTGATTTGATCACAGATAGCAATGAACAGCAACAAACTGTTCGTGAAAAGAACAGGTTTCCTTTATCAGCGCGTGTCCCACAGAGCAGAGGAACTGGTAGCAGTCTGCAGTAGTCCTCTACACACTACGCTGTACAGACACAACTAGGGAGCGTCATTTTTTGCTCATTACTGCAGAGTCCGACCGGTCGCGACGGATGGTGGATGCACGTCTTTGTTTAAGTTATATACCGCAAACAAAGTTCCGCACGGTTTCAAAGTTCTACCCCAACGCAAATTTGTCTGCCAGGCTGGACGAGATTTATACAGTGCATATTTGTATTAAGTATGGTATTATTGTGTATATTCGAAGGTTTTTTTTTTAATACTTAAACAGATAAACGTTAGGTACTGGCATAACAGCTTTGCAAGTGAATCATCATCTTCCTGTACTTATCCCATGCTACTTCGGGTCGGCGCAACACTTTTTATCTTCTCTGTTCTTTTATTTTTTAGCTTTGCAATAGAATATGTTTAGTAAAATAGCATCTAACAAGAGTGTTAATATTTTGCATAGAATCCAACCGCTGCGTAACAGTGGTTTAACGTGAAAAGTCCTTTAGGTAAACGTCCCCATTTCGTGTCTGCTGCTCTGTCGCCCCGTGGATGTCGGTCTAACATCAGGCAGTGTCGTGGTAGGGAGACGTGTTGTGACGTCACTTACACATCGCATTAACGACTGGAATCCGGCTCGAAGTACTTAGAGCTTTAATTATATCGTCGGCTTATCAGCTGATGGTCTGATGGAAACGTTGGTGTTTTTTTTTTTTAAAGAATGCTTGTTTTAAGCGTTGTCGTTTTTCACAAAATTAGCTTTTAAGTAACACGTTATTTTGTCTTTGTCCTCAATATTGTCGATACGTTAAGCTTCACGAAATACTAATTACTAATTCCATATACTGAAACAATGGCATGAGTCAGTCAGACCTGAATTGTGAACGACTTTATAATTTCACGCCACTTTTTCCGACCAGCTATGATTACTATCTACTAACATTACAATTCACGCGGGCAGGTTTGTGGCTGCGTGTGCTAAGGGCCCAAAGGTTGCCGTTACAAACGGCGTACTTTATAATATTCGCCACTTTTTCTAAAGAGCTTCGGATCGTGCGACCGGTCCGGTCAATTATCCGTCTGGCCGATCGTAACGGTCGCCGGACCGGCAATTAGCCTGCCGCGAGCTGAGTAACGGCGGAGAAAGTCACGGCTTAAGCGCATGTGCTGAGGGGATTAACTCTGACAGATGAAAAGGAATCGAAAGTGATGACTTTTCGATTGAGGGCTTGGTCTCAATTAACTTTAAAATTTTCGAAATTCATTTGGATTTACGTTGAATTGAAATTGATTCCACTAATTGACGACGAAATTTAACTGTAAAGTTTACAATTAAATGTAAATATAGTTGCTTGGGTACAAAAAAAGGTGGCCTTAATGTACCACCTTGAGGAAACCCTTCATGTCATAATTTAATCATACAAATTTGTGTCCGAAAAAACTATATTGGGACTATTAAAGCACAAGTAACTCAACACCATTCACATAATGTAATCTAAGTCCCAAGCAGTATCTCACAGCTCTGGCCAGCGCCCCAGTTCCCACCGGAGGCGCCACTTAGTTCGGCCACGCTTTGACCGCAGACCACTGGCTCTGCTTGCGACCACAGAGAGCTAAGATGGAGGCCGGTGCTACCTTCTTACTGCGTACTCATTGTTGGCTACCGACATTATTTTTAGGGTTCCGTACCAAAATTGTAAAATGGAACCCTAATGGTGTGACTTAGTCTGTCCGTCTGTCACAACTGGATATCTCAAGAACTACTAATTCTGTCAACTTGTTTGGGAGAGATAAGAGATGTCGTTTGTTCAACTATTTTGCACATAAGAAAGAAATATTATATTTTTTTGGAGCGACTGAAATAGATTCTTGAAATTTCGAAGTGAGGTTATTAAGGCATGTGGGATAACATATTAAAGAGCGCTTTTTGCACGTTCTCAACCTTTTTTTTTGGCCGCATGGTTTTTGACTTTTAGCGTACCTATTGGTTTTTTTATTGACCATTTCCTTCCCCCCCACCCCTTATCTCCGAAGTTTGCACATAGAAACATCAAACATCTAAAATTATTCTCTGTGAAAAAGGTTTATGTACTTAAAGGTTACAGAAAAAACAAAACAATGTCTCTAAATAGCACATTTTTTTTTCATCAACAAAAGTTCCACTAGCGGACAATAGATGGCGCTGATTTAAACTTGCAAAACACACCCCAGTGTTAATCTCTGACGACTAAGAGCCTCACCGAATAAAATTTTAAAACATAATACTTATCACGTTTTCGCCGAAATCGGTCGGATCATCACTAGTTTAAGTAATGATAAGTAGGTTCTTTATTCAAAAGTTTCGAATCTGCACACTAATCTACTTTTCCACCTTCAGGTTCCACACACTTCAGCACCGGACACTTGTTGTATCAAGTAAGTATCTGAATCATGAATATAGAATTAATTGGCCGAACACTGTCTCATTAAATACAGGTTTATCCTGGTATGAATTTTTGTACAATCTCTTGCAACAATTGTATTGTATTTGTAATGTAAGTTTAATCAAGTTTTTTAAATAAATATAATTATTTATTATTAGTTTATATCGGTACGGGCAACATGGTGAATCAGTTCAACTACCTAAACCTATGAAACTGTCATAGAAATTTAACAGGTTAATTTTCCTTAAAAGAAACGGAATTACTTCGTAAATTCTTTAAGATTTTAATTTTATGAAAATAACTAATAAAATATCTAGATTTAGATTTAATTTCATGCTAAAAACACAAAAATTAAAAAAGAACGGACGCATGAAAACACAAAAAGATAAGCAATCCGTGGGACGCGAACTTGAGCCTCCTCGACCCTTCACAATGTGCGCGACCCGAACAATGCCGTCCTGAATCGCGCAATCAAAGTTTTCGTTGCTCGTAACATTAGAACGATAGTCCGCGCACTCAGTATGGGGAGTCCGTGTCTACTCAGTAAGACAGTGGATAGGGGTGGGCCTGTGCTAATTCCACCCCTCGTTGAAGCAATATGCTGTGGATCCTGACCGGGCTATTGTGAATACATGGCGGGGCCCCTAGTGGGCTAATTGGCCTTAATGGCAAATGTGTGGAGACTGAGTAGTGACCAGTCGATATATGTGAGGAAGTCCTCCGTAGCACGAGGCACGAGAAACGGAGGAATTGCGTCCTCCACCCCACTGCAGTAGACAACTTGACTCCCTTTTTGGCGTTTTTTAAATGTACGATATAAGTACGAATATAATTTTTCGTCTGCGTCACATTTTCCATTAATTCTGCGCTCCTTTTTTACTTAGCCTAATGATATACATATAGCCTATAGCCTTCCTCGATAAATGGGCTATCTAACACTGAAAGAATTTTTCAAATCGGACCAGTATTTCCTGAGATTAGCGTACTCAACCAAACAAACAAACAAACTCTTCTGCTTTATAATATTATAACTCAGAGGTTCTCAGATTTTGTTGTGCAAGGCGTTGCGAATGTTCGACACTCGACTCTCGTGCGCGTACCAGAGAGTTTCTCTGATTTTGTTCAGCAAGGCGTTGTGAACGTTCAGGTGAAGATTCTCCCACGTATTCTTGCTGCCCGTGCTTGAGAACTATGTTTAGTAAGTTGAGACCTGGCTGTCTTAGGCATTTTCAAATGTTTAAGAAAATGTTAATAGCGTGTAATATTCTAGCTCTGAAAAGAACTGTTGGTTAGCCCTGAAAAGAACTGTTGGTTAGCCCTGAAAAGAACTATTGTTTGGCTCTGAGAAGAACTGTTGTTTAGCTCTGAGAAGAACTTTTGCGTAGGTATAGTTTTAAGAACGAAATCTAAAAAAAATCGCACGAAAATTATTAGACTTCGCGCACGACCGCTGCGTAGGGAGCCGACCTCGCGTCTGAGCCACGCGTGTACCTTAAGTAGCCTTCACACTATTCCCGAAATTGATCGAAGTTGAGCGAATACGATAGTGTAGAAGAGCACTTCGCTTCGCCTCGTGCAACTTCGCTTCGCCCCGGGCGACTTCCAGTTGTTGTCGGTTTTTGCGCCCGAGTCAAAGGACTCGAAGTTCGAACACGAAGCGTCTGTCCACACTACTCGGCTCACTTCGGTTCGCGTCAGCCATAGTAAATACGCAGGAATTTTATTATGCGGGAGTACACATTGCAACGGCAGTTGCCACATGAACGTTATCCATTATGCCTATCGTGAGGGGAACGGGGGGATGGGCGACTGAGCTCCTCGCGAAGTTGCTCGAGTGTGTGGACACCTACTTCGGAATTCGGTCAACTTCGGAGAGCACTTCGCCTCGTGCAACTTCGAAATAGTGTGGAGGACACTTTATATTACTCATAGATCTAAACTCCCCTCCCGCACGCGCACCCCCGCCTTGGTGACGTCCACTTCGCAACGGGCCGTGCAGCAGAAATCGTAATATTTTAATTTCGCCATAACTTCAAAACCAAACGTCCGATTTTAATCATTCAAAGACCAAATACTATCTACATAAACTGTACTTAGTGATATAAATATTTATTTTGATAAGGATTAATAGCATGAGTAAAATAAACGTTTAAATGTAGTCCTAAAAGAAAATCAAGATTTTTAAATATAAAAGTGGTTGTTGTGCCTCACTCGACCTAAATAGGTATAGTGTGTCGCGGACTTTTTTGTAGATATTTATAAGATGTACAATTAATTAGAACAATTCATGGTTCTATCTTTTATAGTTTAGGCAGCGTACGCAAAATAAGTAACTTTTCTGGTTGATTTTTACACCTTGTGTCCGAAAAACCCAAATATCTTACGGAACCCTATTTTTTTCCAAAATAAAATATAGCCTATGTTACTCGTGGATAATGTAGCTTTCGAATGGTGAAAGAATTTTTAAAATCGGTCCAGTAGTTTTTGAGCCTATTCATTACAATCAAACAAACAAACAAACAAACAAACAAAGTTTTCCTCTTTATAATATTAAAAAAAAAAAGTTTTATTGTGAGGGTCTCAAATAAGGAATGCAAAACCGGCCAAAATTAAAACCCGTTTTTTTTTTCGGTTTCTGTACAAAATACCCGGTCTTCGGTGACAACAGTTTTTAATAGTTTTTCTAAACTACATTTTTGAACTGAGGCCTTAGTGTGAGTTTTTTCGACTCACGTTCGAACGCGTTCGATTGCGGGCGCGTTAGAAATTAGTATGGGAAATTAGGTTCTACGAGTGACCACCAGGTGGCACTATAACTAAATTGAACGTGAGTCGAAAAAACACACACTAAGGCCTCTGAATGTAAGACCGCCTACATCTAGCTCTTTTCAATTATTAAACAGAAACTTACCTATTGGCCTGACCTGCGGCTTCGCCCGCTTGACAAATTTTATACTAATACCTTTCTCGAGATCCACTCAATCCAATGGTGAAAATATGATCATGTGCATGAAAATCGGTGCAGCAGTTTTTGAGTTTATCGCGAACAGACAGACGCGGCGTAGGACTTTGTTTTATAATGTGTGTGTGATGATTTCGGAAGTCTAGTCGGGTGTTTTTAATTATTTTGTTTGTTTTTTTAAGTTTTTAGTGGCACACCTAACAAGTAACAACACCAATGGAAAGCCGCAGGAAAGAAAAATATGCAATTGAATTTATTCGGATGACAATCAAAATACGTCATTGGATACGATATACTTATACGAAGCAAAACAACTAAACCGATTTTGATGAAATCGGTTTAGTACCGATCTACCAAACAAAAAAGATACCGTCAAAATCGATTCATAAATGGGGATATGTAATGGGAATATAACATACCTACATTAAAAAAAAACATACAGTCAAATTGAGAAACTCCTCCTTTTTTTGAAGTCGGTCAAAAATGCAGAATTTTGGCGGTATATTTGTTGAAACTTACCAAACATTAAAGAAAGTCGTGTTAGTTACACTATTTATAACTCAAGAACGTCTGAACCGATATGGCTGAAATTTGGTGGGGAGGTAGGTTGCTTACGGACATAGGATACTTTTTATTCCATTCCCGTGGAACGTGACATAAAACGTGGTATAACAAAACGCAACTGACATGGAATAACAAAACGCAACAAGTACCATGACACCAGAAACATGTCAAAGTATTTTTGAGCAAGTTTTTTTTTACCATGAGAACAGAAACATTTCGAAGTTTTACCACGCTCGAATTATGAACGCTATAGAAGTATTCAGGGCTAGAATTATGAGCGCTAAAGATTCACAAGTACCAGGAGACCAGAAACATGACAAAGTATTTTGTAGGCTGGCATTGTTAGCACCAAAGATTCCCAAGTACTAGAAGACCAGTTACATTCGAAGTACTTATATATCCGGCTATAATTGCGTCACTTTTTAAGCGAACGAAGTCGCGGGCGGAAGCTAGTACTAGTATAAAATTCGAAATTCAAAAGTCATTTATTCAAATTAGACTGAGAGCCAGCACTTTTTGAACGTCAAGTTCTACAAAAGACAGTCCCCAAAACGCCCGCCCGTCACCACTTCCTAGTGTTTTAGCTGTGGAGAAGAAGTGGCCAACAAACTCCCCAGCAACACATCTATCACTTTGAACCGTTTCGCAACGTTTGGATAAAAAAATGGCTGACATCAAATGCATCGTTTTGACTGACCCGTTGTGTACCTAGTAATGTGTGTCTCGAGAATAATGAAAAACTCTAAAACCCAGACTTTTGATAAGAAAACCGAAAAACACAATCATTAGTCATTCAGTAGTCTCAAGTATTTATATTTCAATCTTTTTAAATAAATAATTTCGAAGTTATTGATATTTGACCATAGATGTGGATTTGTCTATTCCTCAATCCATTCAATTTTTATTATTTATTTCTTGTGTATTTTGTAATGAAATTTAAAATTAATTATTAATTTTATTTGTGATGGGTTTGCTCTTGACCTTAGTCTTGGTCAGAAATGACGGAGACAAAGTCTACGATGGAGCGAGCTTACCCAGAAGTAGCCTGTTCACTCTAACTTTGAAGAGATTAGGGTTGTAAGCAAATAATGTAAGTAGTAATTCTTATACCTACGTACGCCATTATTGGCAAAACATGGACGCTCACAACACAACACATGTATTATTAATTTAATACCTTGCATGTCTGATTTAGGTAGTCAGTTTATGTAAATGCATGGTTGACAAATAAATTATCTTTTATCTTTCATTCAATTGAAATAACAGTTATTTGCTTAAATAGGTAAGTTAAAAAAAACCTGTAAGAAGTCTATGATTTCAAATCAAAATGTTTAAAAATACGATTCGATCGGAATCCTTTGCGCGGAGTCCGACTCGCACTTTACCGATTCCTTTGTAGTTGTCATAATCATTTGATATACCGCACTCACCAGAAAAACGTCAAATATCATGAACCATGCATTTTACATGTCGTCATCCGTATCGAGCTACGTATCTTCACACTTTAGGGCTTGACTCCGACAACACCCGACAAACGCCGACGACAACCGAACACGGTGTTTCAACATAGCTGACTCCTACAAAGGTAGAACTACTGTTTGAGAAGCATAGCTTCACCTATCAGGAATTAACCAGAAGGTTTAGGGGTAACTGAACCATCGCAATTCGCAATGCATCGTGAAACAACGCAGTCCTCTCTGAACCAAAAATCAAGCTTTTGTTCACCATCTAATATTAGCTAACCAGCCAAAGCCACTAAACTAAAGTACTTTCTGTTTGACATAGTTATAATTTCAGATCACGCTGGCATAAATCTGTAGCACCCACTGAGATCTAATTGGAATAACTTAGTCTTAGGTTTACATGCTAGTCCATAATATACCTACTTATGTTTGAAATAAATCTTACGACCACATGCTGTGCGGAGTAAAAATAACTGCCATTTACAATTGTTACACCTACTTACAGTCTGCTGAATTTTGTCCATTCGATAGTGTATAAGTGGAGCCCATCGCGTGTTCGCGAGTGGGCCTTCTACATAATGTTTCAGATTCTCTATCTCATGACTGTTGAAGTTTAAAGAAAAACCAACGAACGATTAGTTTCACATCCAGGGCTCGCGAACGATTCACCACTTTATTCAGGAACGAATTCATCTAGATTAAACCTTATTCCATGAACTTAAAGTTGGTGCTGATCGCAACTGTGTGTTGTAAGACAGAATGCAGTAGAAATGTGGCCCGGAGTCCTCCTCGGTCGCTAATTGCGGCGACGCTGACGTGACACCGCGCGGACACAGAACGTCACAAGAGATCGGTGTGTACCAGTGTGTACATTCTGTCAGCAACAACGAATTAAAGCTATCGCACACCACACTGTACATTCCTAACTAACTCATAGGTACCATGGGAATACACGTGATAAGCATAACTAACTAAAATATCACTAAGTACATAAGTGGAAACAAATGATTCAGTGCCTCGACAGGAAACAAGAAATTTAATATTTTAACGAATTTTATTACTCATGGATGCCATCCGTGATTTAAATCTCCGAGTTAGTTGACATGTTGGAATTCCTCTTCTATGAACCTCGCGGTGACGCGGTACGTCGGTACAAACGACCGGTGGCATCCACGAGGACGGCGTCATGTTGGTCACACTGGTCACTAATGTCACCGCTGGTCACCGTGGTCAATGACTGCATTCCCCAAGGTCACCGTCGTCATCAAACTTATATTTATATGACCATTTAGATATAAAACAAACGAGATTTGAAAATTAGATCAGTGACTTTAACAGCTGTTTTACGAGTTTGGACATTTGCATAGAATTTATTGGTTTTATTTTAATAGGATAGTTTTGTGATGTGACGCAACATTAGATACGAGTGTGACCAGTTTTTGACCGCGGTATACTGAGTCAAAATGAAGCAGAAGTTTAATTAACAGCATCAAATTACCTGATAGCATAGAGTAGAATCAGTAATTATTGATAACGTACCTACCACTTGAAACCCCATTCAGCCAATAAAAACAATATAAACTAACACAGATGCATCAAGAAGCAGCAAATTGTTTTCAAACCCATCATAATTAATTATCATCAAAATGACAGTTCCCATTATCCGGCATTCCACACTGCCTACCGTGACGGCCGAACAAAGTAGCATCATCTACAGCAGAGCCGCCTTCTATCTGTGTCATGGAGCACAAAGCTGTGTCCCGATGTACCTCAGGAGCATTAGCGTCTTAGTCTTGTTCATAGACCAATGAACAAAAAGCTGCTACTTGCTCTTCAGACTTGGTGCCATTTCTTAGGTCTTGCAGGTCACTGAATAAAAGTGTGCCTTTCTTAGAAGCCACGGCTGGAAGGTGTGTTGCGGTCGTGCCAACTGCTACCATTAGCGTATTGCAGTGTAAGCAACGCGGCGGCAATACCACTCTGACTTATTGGCACAGCTCGGCGCGCGGCGGCTTCTTCAACATGTTTTGCTTTGAAGATCGGGATGTGGAACACTGACATTCTTTGAAATACTAATGATGGTTGGCTTGGTTACTTTTGTAGTATGTTCCAAAGATTAGATTTGGTGGTTACGACTACCTACATGACAGTCTTGTAATCTTGACAAGTTTTGCTTGCAATTTTAAGAAGGTTTGTAGAACATTTTTTTTACTCACCAAGTCTAAGTTACAACGTTACGTATCTAACAGCAGGGTGCTTGTTTTTTGTCAGAAAAACATTAAAACGCAAAACGACGATGTTCTTTGAAACGTGTTTTCAATGTAAATAACATCGCTTAGGTTTACATTTATGTTCGACACAAAAAAAAATGAACATTAATATAAATGATAATGGCAGCTATACAAATGACTCGGCCACCGAATCGCTCTCGAACTCAATCAGACTTGATAATTCCTTTCGCGTCACGGTGCGGTGGGAGCGCGATCTGACCAACTACTACAAACAAAGGCGATAGTTCTCACAGACGAACAATTACACAGATAACTATTACGATGGAAATTACTATTATTACAGGTATGCGAGCATTCAATCGCTACACAATCTTCTCACTCATTGTCGATATCGTTTGAATATCTTTATTGAATATCTTTTCTTAGACCATGCCAATCGCTGCACGCTGGTGGGCTCAATAATGGTACTTCTAAATATTCAAGCTGAAATAAGAGCTTTATTAATAAATAGTATTTGAAGGGAAACATTAATGATAAACGTATGAGTAATAAAATGTAAAATAGGTACCTACTTAAAAAAAAAGAATTATTAATGAATTAAAATGGAAATTTATCAATTATTCAACTATTACTTAGAATGATTTGTCAATTATACATCAACAGAAGGGTTGGGTTATGTTATAAACCACATCAGCACCTGGCACATGGCCCGTCAGCGGTACAGCGGTACGTCCCCCACGCCGCGGGCGCATGGACCGTGAAATAATCCGATGTCTCCGTCCGTGGGAACCCAAGGATCTACTCTCTCATCAATAATGGGTTTCATTGATTTGTCCTCATTCCAAAACACCGGTAAAATCATGGATAAAATTCAGTTCTAAGTTTTATCAATGTGCTATTTTATTGTTTCAAATTAAAAGACAATTACATAGTAAATATCCTTGGTTCGAAAAAAAACAAAAAATCAACTTTGACCCCGACGTGATTTGAACACGCAACCTTCTGATCTGGAGTCAGACGCGCTACCGTTGCGCCACGGAGTCGATGAGGACAGACCCGAAATTACGCTTGTGTATCTCATCGTGTCTTTGACGTCATCTAGTGATGTTTAGAGAGTGCTATACTATGAATAATTGTATCTCGGCAGCAACCAATGACCTTGAATGATGTATTTTTGCAGTGTTACATAATCTTTAAACCAATTAGTGTTTATTTATTCAATATCTAATACTAAGAGGATTTGTATTCTATTTAACTATAATCTCCGATAAGATAATGCAAATTCGATACTTAATAGCAGGAATTTATGATAATGATTGTCTGTTTGGATGAGCTCTTATCAAATCTACATACAGATGATTTGATTTAGAACTATTAATTAGCGACCGTTAAATTAATAATATTTACATAATGATGTAAGTATGTTTGCTAACGTATTTCATGTTAAAAGCATGTCAATACATAAGTAGGTACCTACGTAGTACGCATGTGCTCTTAAATAGGCAGTCGTTATTACACAAAATATTAAATTATATTTTGTTCCTATTACGGATTACATTGCGTAGTAACTCGTAACTTGTGGTTTTTCATTGGAAATGATGGTAGATACCTAGTATAAATATATTATATCGTGTACCTACGTAATTTGCACTTTGGCAACATAACTCATCGCAAAGTTCGTCGCACAGGGTTTTTGCGTTTTGCGTCATACATAGATCACGTGCGTTTTATGCTTAAAAGTAATTTCATGTCAAAATGTCACTCCTGAAACATTCTATAGGTATTATTTAAAAAAATCTTAAAAATTGAGGCCTTTTTGAGAGATTACGAATGACATGTGGATGCGAACGTTGTTTAACAATTAATTAGGCGCTCGGAATTTGACAGTTCTATCTCGCCACTTCTCGACTCACAAGTCGACCAAACAACGTACAAAGAACAATTTTGAAGGACCGAGTTCATCTATACTAATATTATAAAGCAGAAGAGTTTGTTTGTTTGATTGTTTGTTTGTTTGTTTGTTTGTTTGGTTGAACGCGCTAATCTCAGGAACTACTGGTCCGATTTGAAAAATTATTTCAGTGGTAGATAGCCCATTTAACGAGGAAGGTTTTTTGTATATCATCACGCTAAGACAAGTAGGAGCTGAGCATTAATGGAAAATGTGACGCAGACGAAGTAGCGCGGGTCAGCTAGTTTATTATAAACCTTTCATCCCTTTTACCGAAACCCAAAAATCACTTCCCAAAACATATACCTAGTTTTCTTCACTCGGCAGTAACTGAGCACTGACTCTAAAGACTCACTCACTAACAGCGCCAATAAAACTCTCCGTTGAATACGCTTAAGGCCCCGCTTGACTACGTTTACCCGCACTTGCCCCTTTGCCCACTTTGCCCGGAGGGGTACACTCGCATTTTTCACCGCAGTAAGGATCCCTCTCTCGAAAAAATCGTAATCCTTGTTTGAAAGTAAAGTCATTTATCGCGGCGACCGATCCGAGGGTCTAGCAGATGTGCTGAGTCAGCTAGATCCTTTATACAGCGGTGTAAACGCAAGTTGGTCTTTATGTTACGACTTTACTTGAAAACTAAGGAATCAACTCTGTTTAAAGATCGCTAGCATAGAGTTACCTGAAAGAAGAAGGCCATTTATTTTATATCTAGCTGACCCGTGCCTACTTCTTTGGGCGAAACACTCACAAATAACGTGGCTTTTATATTGGGAAAAGAATATTTCAAAATCGGTTTAGTAGAACCAGAAATTATCCCCTACAACCTCACCAACCCACAAACTTAACCTGTAGAGTGCAGAAGTATAGATAAAGCTTCCACCACACCGAATTGTGAACACTACGTCTACATCAGATACCTTAGTATAAGTACTCGTAGAACTAAAACACCTACAAACATAAAATAAAACACCTTAAAAGAAATTCGTTAAGTTTATAGCAATTTTATGGGTCAATAATTATATTGATTAGGTTTTAATGGCCCGCTGGCGACTGATTTGGATAGATAACCATTGGTTTTACCATTTCGACCGTTAGAGGAGAGATAATCGCGAGTGATATAATGGCTGCTATCGGCAACGCTTATCAACGAGCTAATTGTACAACTGCACAAACTGTCACTGTTAACTCACTTGACTGCCTAGTAATCGGTCAATCTACGTTGGTTTTTTACTTTACTAGCGTATGCTCACGGCTAGGCTAGCGTTAAAATAGATTTTCGACGCCTATAGGTAACCGTCTTCAGGGAGACGGCTACCTCTGTTCCCAAAAAACTTACTTCTACAATCATCATATTGAGTTAGGATTTTCTCTTCTGAGTTCTGCTTTACAAAACATGATAATGTGAATGTCCATAAACCATAAAAAGAACCAAATCTCACAGTGTATGGTTCCTTCGTCTATATCTCAAATTCCTACACCAGCACTCGAACACCTTCGCCGATCTTCGGCAACCCTCGGCAGCGCGGCTACGGGGCTATGAATCAGTAGAACTATAAAGCTAAGTGGCAGAGAGGCTACACGCGCTGGGCGGGAAAATGATGAACAATTCTATTTATTGAAGCCGCTTGGCGGGAACATCCGGGAGGCACGCGGTAATTTGATGAGCAGCGCCAAACGATGGAGGGATCTTTACTGAGATTTGGGTAAATAAATTATTTTAAACGTTTGCTTTGATTAAGAGTTTTTCTGAGAAATATGATACCTAGTTGAACTAATTCAAAACTTTGGAATCTTAGGTACTAGGTAAGGTACCATTATCGGCGCAAAATTTTAGTTGAATGTATGTTGAATGAAATTTAGGAACGAGACAGATTGCAGTCTGGAATGGCTCACAGGCATAAAAGGAGTACCTATGTTCTCTTGGGTAAATTTCGACATTCACGCGGGAGCGGCCGCTGGCCGGAGCTAGTATGTGTATATTCATTCCTAATATATAAAATTCTTCGGTTACTGAATGATGGTGACTGAGTGACAGACTGACAAAGCCCAGCCAAAACTACTGGTCGTAGAAAGCTGGGCATGTAGCTTTCTTACACTTAGTAGGAGCACTAATAATTCCAAAAATAATTTTAAAATAATTCCAGGAAGTTTAAAAAAATGAGGCCTACGGGGAAAACGGAATATGGGCGTATAAAGTCGCCGGCAAAAGCTAGTCTAATCCATAACAGACTAAGTTTTGTCTGACAACCTGCCATAAGTCTTGAACTTTCAAGCAGGTTGCTAAGCAAAGATGATCGTCGACTACATTCCTACCACGTAGTAACTTTGAAAAGCAACACATCAAACCACAGGTTTTCATTGCACAAAAGCAGCTTTACGCAAACGGATTTTCATTTAAATGACCAATAAAACGTGAGTACAAAAGCTGTGTTCATTTTATGATCTCCTTAACGCGCAATAAATCCGGGCCAGTGTCTCAGGGTGGCGCGCGGTAGGGCGCGGGGGGCGCGGGGGGCGAACAGAGCTCATCGCGAGGGTGGGGCGCCCGGCGCTGACGGAGAGCTTAGCGCACCCCGCCCTCAAGAGGGTTTAAAGACACAGAGATGACGATGGGCACTAACTTCGTTGTTTTAAGAGCCTCATATCCGTTTTGAAATTGAGTCAGAAGTATTAGTTTGGATTTATTAATATACTCACGTAATTTTATAGAACGAAACCACACGAAATACACCATTAAACAATTTCGTGGAATCACTTACTCATCGTACAAGGAAGCTGTTACTATTAATACCGCGCGTACGTACTTCTACAATTTATTACGACAAGATTTAACTCTCCTTTTTCCTGATCCTTCAAAAACTCATTTCCTAATATTGTCTCGTCACGTTTACCTACTTGTACGCAGCTTTTAAAAAAAATTTGGAATCATAAAATGTCTCCTTCCACTATGGGTTGAGTGGGAGGAAGTGTCAGACTTCTGAAACCCAATCGTGTTTTAGGGCCGCGGTGACTGTGTGTGAACAAATCCCACAACCCTGGCAGGCACTGGGCCTAAGCCCGCTAGGCCCAGTGCCTGCCATCTAACTAGTCCCGCCCTATGCCTATCCCTGACTCCCTGAGTTTGTCCCGCGTTTCGTCGTGCCTGGCAGCACGTGTGAGGAATGTACTCATAACGACCAGCACCGTGCCCCACCGGCCATCACATTTTATTCGCTACTTCATCGTAATGTCTGTTAAGGTGGGCTGATACAAATAAAAATAAGAACAGATGTAGCTGAGTGTCTCATTGTTGGCTCGCTGTTTTCTTTCATTATTCTTTGTAGAAACACGATCCATAAGTATAGGTGCTTTTATTACTAAGAAAATTCAGTATTCGGGTGGTGGTGAGTACCTATATTAGTAATTATCGACATCATCATTGTTTTCATTATTATAAAAACAACTATGTATGTACCATACCCATGTTTGCAAAGCAATAAAATGATTATGATTATGATTAGTTTATTAGGACATTACGACGACTTTATAATAGATATGTGTAAGAAACATGCACCACGTGCTGTAGCGTGTAGTAGTAGTAGTTATTTTATCATAGACTCTTCTCCCGATATGATGACGAATAAAAATTGTATCACCTTATACCTAGTTGTACTGAGTGTAAAGTTTAGCTTCGAGTTCCCTTGATTTCTTCGGATGCATTAAGTATGAGCAGCACGTATCCAATGATAAACCATGCAGAAAACCAATGTACTTTTAAACCACCATGCTGACGATTTTTAATCTTCTCACAGCTTTTAAATTAATGCAAACTACAATCTTATAAAAATGTAGATGGTCAGCTTTTTCCCCTTTCTAGCAAAACCGCGCATCTACATCTCACAACAAATCAACAGCATTATCTTACATAACCATCACTACGATACATATTTTCAATTTCCGCGACATGTTCTAGAAATCTATCTCTCCATCTTTATACGATTCTCTCAGTGATAAGTTGTCATTAATTGTACTATTCGCTCGCGTGTCCGGGCTCCACAACTCGTCGGGGGCAGCGTATCCAACACGCCTTACGTCAACATTGATAAAATCTGATAAATCAGCCCTTCTTCCGGCAGAAGGAATCATTTACTACATGAAGTACATGCTCAACTGTTTGCTGTTGGGTGGAACACGCAATGTCTTAAAATTGAGTTTCATGATATGTTTTTTTCCTAAATTCATCGAAAGACAACAAAAGTCTAAGCTATTTATTGGATTGCCTCCTGTAACATTGCCTTTGTATGTTGTCCTAAAAGCTCCTAGTCCTACTAATGATTATAAAACTGTGTAAGTTGTGTCACGTTTCGCCTTCACTTGATTTTAAAACTATCTCTGGTAGAATTTATCTGTTCAACAACATGCTGGACTATGTTTGCTAATGAGATGCGCTCAACACTTCCCACGAGTGCGTCCATGTGTACAAGTATTCCTAGCCACCGCCGCCGCCACACCAGGAGAGCAGCGGAAGGCAACAGTTAAGACTATTTGTGTACCGACTAGTACAGCTCGTCTCTGGACGGAAGTCTTATTATGTTGTACACTCCAATAATAACACTGGAATTGTGCATATATGTGATCAAAGGAACGGACGACTTCGATGCTTCAATCAAACCAGATGACGTTCAAAGTGAATATTTTACGCGGATTTGATTGCATCAGGGCTCGGGATTCGGTCGTGGTCTACCTGCTTAGTTCATCTAGGTGGATCACGGATACTTTTTCTTGATCACTTATAATACTAGCTTCTGCCCGCGACTTCGTCTGCTTGGGCTATAGAGGTGAAGCGCAACTTCATTTTCTAATATTCTCATCTTCGAAAATACATCTTCATGATTTTGGTATCGTAATGGTTTGTTAGTCTTTGTTGTTGTCGCCAAGGAACTACTTCGACATGTTTCTGGTCTCCTGGTACTTGTGAATTATAGCGCTCATCATACTTATATTATAAACTAGCTTCTGCTCGCGACTTCGTCTGCTTAGGCTATAGATCTGGCGCGCAACTTCCTTGTTTCATATTCTCATCCTCAGAAATATATTTTCATGATTCTGGGATCCTGATTGAGTGTTAGCTGTTCAGCCCAGGAAATACTTAGCCATGTTTCTTGGTCTCCTGGTACTTGTGAATCTATACATGTTTCTGGCTCTATTATTGGAAAATTACATATCTGTATTCCGGAATGTTACTTAGTCGCTAAGGTTGCTATCACATCGGCATAACCTGTTCTGCGTGTCTACGTAGTTGTTAGTACAATTCTACGTATAAATCGTCATTCAGTGGTGAACATGTCACCCACTGCTGGACATAGGTCACGCAGCTCCCGTTCTTGACCATCTTTTATTTCAAGGTAAAGCATATCAAATAGGAATTAATATTCATAGCCTGACTGTAGTTAGAAGCCCACGCTTTGTGTCCAATAGACTCGGCAAACAAGCGATTATCTGGGCACGTGGACTGGAGACCTGCCGGAAATGTTCGGACATGGCGGACAGTCAGGCACGCGGGCCCGAGCGACGCGGGCCGGACACTCCGGACACCTCGCGACTGTGTCCGGGGAGACATGGTGTTTGTGCAAACTGTGAGGAATGTGATGATAAAGTGATAAAGTTACAAAACTGAAAAAAGAACACATTTAAGTACTAATCATTTATTTATTTAGCACTTACAGCAGCAAAATGTACAGAGGCGGACTTATAGCCATAGGCATTCTCTAGAATCTCTACCAGTCAACCTTTGGGTGATGCAGAGAATAGTGGTAGGTGCAATATGGAAAATTAAAAGCGATTCATAATTATTCAAATACAATTAAAATGAATAATATACACGTACTAACTATACCTACACATACATTATAAATATATAATTAATACTCAAATTAACAAGATAAATATGTAAACGAAATACTTAAACAATAAATAAGAATAGGTAACTGGGAAACATTAGCGCTGTGGTGATACTACTGTCAACTTCTTCCGAATGTGTTCACAAACTTTCTATTTAAAAGTTAATCGATTGGTGGCCATCCTGATCTCCTGGGGAATCGCATTCCACAGAGAAATAGACTGAACGAAGAAAGAAGAGTGAATAAAGTCAGTACGGTGAGTGGGACATTGAAGGAGACGGTTGTTTGATGAGCTTAGTGCTATAGGATATAGGATAAAACACACATTCGAATTAATTCAATGTAACTTCTAAATGTAGAGGTTGTATTACCAGCATGTTTTGTTGAATGTCTAGTTTTATGACCGTATTCGTACGATCCTTACTAGAATACCTGAGCGTTTTACGCATTTAGTATGAGAGGAGACTAAATAGTGTTGATAACCAATGTGTTAATGATCAACGATCAATTAAACAGAATATAGCTGTAACTAGACGAATCTTAAACGTGTAAAGAGTAACTGGTGTACAATCTTAGTTAATAGCTGCAATGTATCGCAACAGCCGCGCTAGAGACAGAGCCCGGTATCTCGCCAGAAACGTGTGAAGTTGTCCGCACACGGTGTGTGTGTCCGCCAACTATCTAATAGTCGTTAATCTGTGAGTAACTCTTGCGATAGGGTCGTGTTAGGGCCAAATGTTAGAGACTTTTGCCCTGGTACGGGCAGGCATTGCCCAGGCAGGTTGAAAGGTTTCAAATGGAAGTGTCGAAACAAATTAACTTTAGTCACCTGTACATTTATTAAGGAAAAAATTCAGAAAGGAACTCTTGAGGAACTGTCTCATGAAAATTAACTACGAGAGAGGTGAGCTAAACACTACTTCAATCAGTTTGAAAATAAATCTCATGTTTTCTGACATTCGTGAGAGTACCTGTGGCACAAAACTTCTTCTTCGCCATAATATATTATGGCGAGTCTGTGTGTTCCGTCCTTGTCCTGTTCTAGATAGTTAGTACCTACTGAGTGCTCGGTCTGACTCTCACGAGACTAGTGTGTTGGGTTTGAAAATGAACGATCTACTCTGCTCATGTCTTTTTAACTGCGGGTGATAAATGATAATACGTCAGAGATGGTTTAACTGCAGTTGCCAATTCGTACCTAAACATAGGTGTGACAAACACGATAATTACTGAAATAGAGGTCCTTTGTAAGAATAGTATTTAACTTTCGTTTGATTGATCATTGTCAACAACATAATTTCGTTCAATTCGTTATAGTACCTAATACAAACCTACATACAGTAAAAAAACTTTGAGTCTCCACCCGTGTGAGACTGTCCCACCACACAATATCCGGCAATATCAAAGAATAAAACTGTCAAAACCCATTTATATGAATAATGCCATCTTTCGGAGCACTTTTTTAATTCACATCCCTTACACTTTCAACCCTTTCCGTTTCTAAATAAAGTTTATTTTCGATTGGGGTGCGTTCATGAAGTGAGTTAACTGCATTTTTATGGAGCGTATGGTAAGTGGCACTTATGTCGGTTTAGCGAGAGGGACAGCGTTATGGCGAGATTTAAATTGTATGATGTGCACATTGTCGGGCTGCGGGGGAGGCAGCAGGCAGGGGTGCGTGTCGCGTAAACTGTTGAAATATTACTGTTAAAAGGCGATTGGCATGATGAAGGGCTCGTAAAAGTTCTATTCCAAGATAAATTCAGATTTGACGTGAGCTTTTGATCTACTTTTTAACCGACTTCCCAAAAAGGAGGAGGTTCTCAATTCGGTTGTAATTTTTATTTTTTTTGTTTAATTTCGGAAGTCGGTGTCAAAATACGAAGAAACTAACAAAAACACCGACTTCCGAAAATAAAGTTATTTTTTAATTTGTAGTGTTTTTTTTTGGAAGTCGGTTGTATTTTTTTGTAAAAAGTTTTTTACCGTTCTACTGTTCGTACCTAAATATATTTTCATGCTCAAGGCAGTTTTATTTTGCATGAAACTGTGCCTGGTGTCTGGATGTCCAAGAACATGTTTTATGATTGTAATTAGTTTTTACATGTGATAATTTACCTACTTAAGAGTCCTATTACATTTTTTACGGAAATTCATGATTTTTGACGCTGTAATTATCAGCAGCAGTAAGATATTTTAATTATTTGATCCTGAATAACGATAGTGCCAGTCTCTTTCTTGTAAGTTAGAGTTACATATTTTCATTTTTCTTTTCGTGTAATTTACTATAAATATTTTACGAACTCAGTTTGCAAAAAAAAATGTCGGCGATGAAACTTTGACGGTCTAATTCACATTGTTACAATCAATTCTTTTAAAACCTGAAATTACTAAAAGGTAAGTTGAATGTTTTACTTTTTTATTGGAGTTCTAGAATTTCTTTAAATTCCTTGAGTTTTCACGGAAAAAAACGTAAAGAAAGCCTAATTTAAGCCAGAAATGTCTTGATTCAGCGTCCATTATATTCCAAATAAAATCAATTTTATCAAATAAATTAATGTGATATAAAATTTCAATCTACAATGAATACGTTTCATTAGTTTTCGTTTGTCAATATAATTAAACAAAATTACAATAAATAAAATTAAAGTACTATTATATTCTGCGTCAATTCAGCGCGCGCGCTCCTCAGTCTCGCGCGAGCGCCCAAATAAACTTTGATCCTATTCAGACTAGTAGGTATCAAAATTGTTTCGCGGACTATAGATGTACTCCCAAACTCCCAACGCAGACCAACGTAACTTCGTTTATTGCAAACGAGCATTCACGATTCGTAATAGGGCTCTTAAGGCGCGTCCCCGAGCAAATCGCAGCGCTAGCCGTTTTTTGTGCAGTTTTTTAGAGCTATCTACTCTTTATCCAAAAGAAATATCAACTAATAAAAAATACATTAAATTTCTACATAATCTTGGCTTCAAAATGGTAGATTTTATTTTTTAATATTAAGTATAATGTTTAAGTAATCTCCTCACAACGAAACCACAGAAATGAGAAAAAATTACTGAAAACATGCATCTTCTCGAAAACTGACGATTATTTTGAGTTTGTACTTACACTAATGGATAGGCAATTTAATTATGAACATTTTGGTAGAAGTATTTTTTTCAAACGACCAAAATTAGATTTTATAACGATTTTATTCACCATTCTGAGCGTATTCGCTATTGTATCTCTTGCGCTGTTATTGAGGGAAAAAATGCTCAAGGTTATTTGCTCAGGGTACGGCCTTAATGAACCTAGAAACTATCGACTGACAAGTAGGTAAAACCGTCAGACTCTAGCAATGAATGACAAGAATATTTAGTGCCCATTAGAACCCTACGAGTACCTATTTGCAGGTCGTAACCAACTTCTAACGGAACCAATAATAACGGATCATTATCAGTAATTATAACAATTGCATAGAATATTTAAATGAACAATTAGCATTTTCCGCACGCTATGGCCGGTACGTCGTAGTTGAATTATGTTCAAGCTTTAGCCTCTTTGCCATCACAGACTGCTCATTACTGTCCTGTCGGTACTTCCCGCGAAACTCTATCACTTGTGACAGTGTGGCGGAGATTTTCTATGCATCATTAGGTACCTACCGCTAATAGTTGTTACTGACGTGTTCAAAAGTGTTGACTGCACCGTTAACATTAAGTATTTAGTAAAAATGTAAACTTCAGTAATTTAAAAGCATGTGAACCACACAGATTATCCCAAAGGCAAGGAACTGCGTATAAGGCAGCATTTAATTTGTGAAAGCCGTCTGTAGCCACGTTCTACAAATATCTTAGCTCGTCGCTCGGTGCTTCTTGTCTGTTATTGACTGCCCTCCATAAACGCAATCAGAATTGATTGTTTGCGGCTCAGCTCCGGCGCGGTGCGGTCAGACGGCGAACATCGACGCAACTGCATCCGTGATCTGAGGCGCGGTCCACACCTGGCTATCACGCTAGCTGGTAGGGTCACCACACCAGGAATCACAGGATAGAAACAAGGGAAATACTGAGGAACAGTAAAACAAGGGTCAATGACTAAGAGATGAGCAGATGTGGTAACATCACATCCAGAAAAAGTATTCCCCTTGAATATCTGGGTTTTGAAAGAATAAACTCTGCTGTTCAAATATCAGAATTACGTGGTGTGCACTATCACTATTCCCTTATTGGAGTCGACTATTTGTTTTGCTTTGTCAATAATGATGATCATCTAATTAATTTATTCAATTCAATTCAAAACATTTATTACAGACTTTTCGGTCCATAGTGTGTTAGTACATCAAGATAACTTAAAACTTTGTTAGTAATTTACACAAACCTATGTTTTAATTTATACATTTATTGAAATTATATTAAAAACTTAAACGTACCCGCTACACATTGCGTTTAAGTTTAATTAGTAACTTCTTACGTAGCGGCGTTTCAATATTTTGTTCTTTAGCTAACTTCTCCAATTAAACATTAATGAATTCCTTTACTAAAATAAAAGCTAGTCCTATAGGACAGTCACGCTGAGTGTCGGAGGTTGCGTGCGGGCCGTCACCGCTCACAACCCTCTCAGCCAATCAGCGCGCAGCTCGCTGCGGTTACATTTCCAATTCACACTCGGTGAAGAAACGGATATTAAGTGACAGCCGAACAGATACGCCGTGCTTTATTTGCTTTTAATTTAGAAAGTAGGTACAGTAACTATGTGGGAAGAGGGATTAGGTGTCCGTGGATTAGATACGAGTGTGAAGTGTCGGTTTGCTTCTTTTTGGTACGTCACAGTGCCAGGAAATGACTGACCGAATTGGTTGGGTTCCATTTTCGTAAAAGGTTTAAAAATCTCATAGTTTCGTGCATAAAAAAAAAATTGTGATTCGTGTTTCGTATAATTAATAATCTCTTTTCATTGCCAATGAAAAACTTCGATCAAAATTGTACTTTTTATTTAATGTTCTTGTACCGCTGCCTGATGCCTACGGTAGGCAAAATATAGGGCACAAGATTTTCCACCGCTCAGAAATTATAAAGCAATCCTTGAATGACACAAATTGCAAACTTGAGACCATTTCAAATGATTCAAAACAGCCTAATTTTCATGAGTTTTCCGTTAAGATCTTTAGGCGGGTACATAACTAGGTACAAGCTTGCTGAGCAATACACTAACTTGTGGAGTAACGTTCACCGTAACGCAAGCTTTATGACTGTAAACATTAAACATTCCGTAGCCAAGGTGCTACTGTTTTAATACGAATGACAGATGGCAGCCAAAATATACAGAATGTAATAGACATCTAAGAAATAACACTGTCAATTAGTCCTAAAGCGACGTGACGGTGAAGTTCAGTGATTGATGAACCACAATAATGACCGGAAATGGATGTGGCTAGGCTAGGCATTTACTTCGTTCATGTATACGTATAATTTCAACTACAACAAAAAATATTGTTTTTAAAAGAGTGTCCGTGGAGTTTCTTGCACGTTCTTCTCCATAGAGATCTACGCTTTGGAACGTGCAAATAGCTTCAAATTTTTGGACCGACCGACCTTGACAATTCAAAAGTGCTTAATTGAAGTACATGGTTTAATTGAAATAAATGCTTGAATTTTGTTTTTTTTTTTAATTTTTTGTCACATAACAGTTGTAGATTAGAATAGTTAATATTGGGATTGCTACCATGTACCTTTTTATCTGCGAGTTTCCGATATTTCGGCACTGTTGCAAGCGCCATGATGACGGCGGTGTAACTATTCTAATGTTAGTGACCATGGAAGTTTAAAACAGTTGTAGATTATTTCTAAGCTTTGACGTAGTGCTGCCTTATATCTCGTTCTGTGTGATGTGGTGAGCACCACCGCGGCCGTGCCCTCCTCCAGCGTGCTGCATGCTGTACGTGCAGTACGTGCACCGACGTACCGCCATAGTTTACGAGCAGTGCGGCCGCGGTCTGTTTATGTTCACACTTCAAACGTTCACCTAGACGCATCTGGCATATTGAATGTTATGAAATGTACTGAACGACGTAGGCGGGTGAGTGGAAATAGAAACCACTTCTTGCTTGCGGTTTGTGAATCAATATTTGTGGACTTGTTGAATTTCATCGAGTCTAGAGTGAATTTCAAGTTGACGTTAAGAGTTTCAAATTGGAATCACGGTAATTGACGGTGATTTGAATGCTACTTCGAAAGGGATAACTAGGCAAACAGATTATTATTCAAACCCTCATTTAACTGAAAACCATGAACATAATTTAGAAACCAGTGACTACGCCTAAACAATTCACACGATTGCTGGAATATAACTTGTGATAATTTCCAAGTGGAACATGTAGCACGTCGGGGCACGTCGGGGCACGTCGGGCGCGCTCGGGAGTGAGTCGTCGGGGTGCGTGCGACGCGCAACGTGCTGCATTATGCGCGCCCTGCTGTGACCTGACAGGCTGACGGTAAGGTGCGGCATCTGCGCTGGTGTTACAGAACAGTTCAGCCCTTTGAAGGAAACACGGTGTTGTGAAGCGAAGGTGGTTTTTGCTCGGAATTGAAGAGCCATGTCTTCTTATTCATGGGAACAAAACAAAACTCAGACTGCATGAAAAACCGTTCCAGAAGTTTTTTGTTATAGTGAGAAAAAAGTTGCTAGTATAAAATAATCATAATAAATATAGATACTTGATCATCAGAAAGTTGATCCAAATGAAGTACTAATTTGGATCAACTTTCTGATGATCAAAATCACACATGACAAATCAGAAGTTTTGCTGCTTTATATGAAAACTAGGTACTCGTAATTTACAATTGGTATGTAGATTGCAAGTGCGGTTTTTACAATAAAATACAACTGTAATCACATTCTTAATTGAATAAAAAGCCTACGTTATTGTACAAGTTTCTTCTAACAAAACGTGTTAATTTTCAAAAGGCTGTTTTTATTGAGATCCACGTCAACACCTACCCAATTACATTTGGGTACAGCTTCCACAATGGAGTGCTATTCTAACAATAATCACAGGCCCATGGACAATAGCTCGCTCTTTTATTCGCCGGCGCGGCAGCGCGGGGGGGGGGGGGTCAATTCCAATGTGCCGTTAGATAGTTCGATTAGGTGCATTGAAGTCGCCCAGGGTTATCAGCTGAGAAGCTGACCCAAAATGGCGTTACTCTTGTATTTTTTCACCTTTTCTTTTAATAATATTGAACTACTTTAGTTACAATAGTTCATATCGGGATTGCTACCATGTAACTTTTTATTTGCGAGTTACCGATATTTCGGCACTGTTGCAAGCGCCATGATCACGGAGTAACTGAAGTCTTGCGTGTAGGTAGGATGTCCCGTAATTAAATATTCTAATGTTAGTGACCATGATGAGCAAAAGGATGGATGGAGTTACTCATCTTAGTAAAGTATACGACGTGTAACAGAGCAAAAGCAATACCTTTTAAGGGGGCATTGTCTAGGTACTCATAATTATGAACAACTTTTACTATGAAACGAACCCCGAAATCGCTGTTCAGTACCTACATTAAGGATTGTATGGAGCAGTAGATTTTTTTTTGGTCCCATAGTGAAAGTTATTCATAAAGACAAGTATAATGATCCATTTAGAAATTTTGCGTTTATTCTGTGACAAGTTGTTTACTTTTTTTAGAAATGGTAATCCATGTCCTGAAAAGACCCCGGTAGGTACTACTTTTGTTCGCGATATTTTGATCATATTGCCAACGATCAGACCATGTGAGTCATTGTCTACACCATGTGTAGGTACTGATGTTGCACCTTCCACGAATACCTTCATTAAAACTTTAATAAATGATGACGTCACGTCTGTGGTCCGGTCAACAAGGTCAGTGGTTATGGCCCAGGGAGCGGTCGTTATGGAGTACTATATGAACAACGCTGATAGGTCGGCGCCCGCGGCGGGCCCGGGGGCTCGCTGTAAGGGCTAGTGATGAATCTATTTGTGACTTATTATTTATAGACGTTTTACTTTTATGATGGCTAGTTGGTCAAGTGTAGACGATCAGAATCAGAATGCTTTATTTGTAAACATAGGTCAAATTACAACAGTGTGCGAGATGTTACAGAGAGGTAGATTCTCCATGTTTGTATGAAATGTCTTCAGCCTCCGCCAATCTTCGGTTCTCCGTTGTAATTAAATCCTAATGCTATACCTAATAAGAATTCTAAGTGAAGGGCGTTTTTTTTTGAGTATGTTGTATGTCCCCAAAAATGGCAGAATCTGTAAGATTGTAATAAATCTTGATTAGATTATATTATCATCTTCTCGATATAACAAAATAACGAAGAAAATCATTTTCTATAATATAATAAATCCCATCCGAATTCAATAGCTTACAATCTATCTGTGTCTTCTTACGGGGCTAATCTCACGGCGTTTGCCGCTTTCCGATGACATGTATACAGAATAGAATTCTTCTTTCAATGCCTTGGATGCATTCTTCTTCAAAATGTAAAAAAAGATTTTTCTAATCAAAAATAGAAATCATATCAAACTGAATAACAAGATTATCAAGTAACGACAGACGAATCAAATCGACAGCGGCCAGCACCAGCACCCGATTCAAGGATATTCTTACGCTATTTAAGAACTACACACAAAAACCAGTCGAGTGACAGATCTCACGCAAAAAATGATAACAAACAGGCTCCATCGCATAGCGACATCCGTACAAATTGATCGCGCAAATTATGGAAATATAATTAAGAAGACTGGTCGGACAGCACTAGTAAAAATCTGCCATAAAACGTTTGGCATGAAATTAAATGATACGATGTTGATTACAAGCAAATTAAGTGTGATAATAAATGGTTCGTATTGCTTCTGTGGGTTTTGAATTGAAATAATATTCGGATCGGAGAGCTTTTACTATCTATTAAAACATTTTTTTTTTTAACTTTTGATAGGCACGCGTTTGATCACTATCTCACCTGATGGTAAGCGATGATGCAGCTTAAGATGGAGCGCGCTTGCCTAGAAGTAACCTATTCACTCTTGACTTAAAGACCCCCAGGTTGTAACCAAATGTATTAAATTTACTTTACCAAATGTTAAAAGTAACGAATGTGACATCGTATTGAATGGACAAAAACTGGAATTTATTGATCAGACGGTTTTCCTGGGAATCACTTTAGACGAGAAATTGCAATGGGGACCTCACATAACATCTCTTGCGGCGCGGCTAAGCTCAGCCGCTTATGCTGTTAGAAAGATAAGACAGTTAACAGATGTAGAAACTGCGCGTTTGGTCTATTTTAGTTACTTTCACAGCATTATGTCGTATGGTATTTTGCTATGGGGTCGGGCTGCTGACATTGAATCCATATTTATTTTACAAAAGAGTGCTGTCAGAGCCATTTATAATCTACGTCGACGCGATTCTCTTAGGGAAGTCTTTAAAAAGATTAATATTATGACAGTCCCATGTCAATTCATTTATGAAAATATTATGTATGTAAGGAAAAATCGACATCTCTTTAGCAAAATTAGTGATAGACATAATTTTAATACTAGAAATAGAAATAAATTATATCAGCCATTTTATAGATTAGCCAAAGTACGAACATCTTTCATGGGGTACTGTATTAAATGTTACAACAAAATACCTTGTGACATATTAGAATTAAATGAAAGAAAATTTAAAAATTATGTTAAAAGCACACTATGTAAACAAGCATATTACAAATTAGATGATTATATTCAAGATAAGAATGCTTGGAAACATGCTGGTCCTGCTCCATAGGACAGTCTAAGGTGTAGTAAACAAAGTCAAACATATTGATAATGTTTGTATTAATATATTTAGTATATCTATAGATGTCTTTAATGACTTTTATATTTAATTTAACTCACACACTGATTTATTGTTCTTTATTTGATAAATCAATAGTACCAACATTTTTAAATATGTGTGTGTTTGCATTGTATAGACTCAAGTACCCTGGCGGTTGGGAGTGTCATGCTCACTCAAAAGCCTAGCTGATGGTGGCGTATGCGTTAAATTATGTGGCTCCATTCAAAATGGTTGAGACGAATGGGCCTGGCGCATGTCATGGCGCCGTCGGTTGGGACTGGTCATTTCTCAGCTGCCATGGTTTATTTTAGTTTATTTTAATTTATTTTAATTATTTCTTTGAATTGTTCCTTTTTTAGTTCGGATGTTTTTATCATGCTCGTCACATCGTTCTCACATGTATGTATAATTTCAACACGATGTCAAGAAAACTTTGTAACAATTTATTATTTTTAAAAGAGTGTCCGTGGAGTTTCTTGCACGTTCTTCTCCATAGAGATCTACGCTTTGGAACGTGCAAATAGCTTCATCTTTTTGGACCGACCGACCTTGACAATTCAAAAGTGCCTTTAAATGGTTTAATTGAAATAAATGTTTGAGTTTGAGTTTGAGTTTGAGTTTGAGTTGAGTAGCTATCAGGAAATACAGACAGCGGCAGGGAATTCCGCTAGCTGTACGCACTATGAATGTGTTCCCAAAACGTTTTGCGCGTGTGGGTGGGATATCCACCATGTACCAGTGGCGAATCGCCGTTCGTCTTGTGGTCCAATGATGGAACGGGCTTGGCGGAATTTAATTATGCAATTCCGTCGCACATTCCCCAAAATGCAACCGGTAGAAAACCGACAGGCTAGCAACTCGGCGTCGATGCTCAAGACTTTGGAGCTTCGATTCGACGAGCTCATCACTGCATGGTTTATAAACATCAAATCAGCCGCTACTAGATAGTCAAGACAACGCTTCCGAACTGACGCCACGATAATTTTGACATCGCCTGTGTGTTGTCCTGGTCACAGACGAACGAATATAATCCAGTAACCTCTAAACTTGCGCCTGATAATCACATACATTTTAAACATTAAGAAACAAGTTCAATTCACCATAGATATATTTCTATGCTAAGGCCTCTGTCATCTCAAGTTGTTTCCGGGCTCTATGGCTCAAACAATACCTCAGCGCGACGCCAAATGCGTCTCAAAGCGATATCTCCATCCACTGGTGGACAGCAGGACAATGGTCGCGCCACAACAATGTGTGACCCGCGACCTGCCGCACTCGGCCGCGCTCAGGAACAATCGGCAACGCTCGGCCACGCTCGGGACAGTTCGGGCACCCACGCGCACGCGCTGCTCCGCCCGTACGGTGTCATACACTACTATTGTGCGTATGTAATTTTCCTATTTCAATTGTATTCAGGTTTTAATTTCTTCTTTACTGGTATGGACACGTATTTGACCTGCCCATAGTTTTCCTTGAAGTGTTAAAACTACCAATCACAATCAAGTCTGCACACAACCATCTGTAGCTGACCGGGCAAACGTAGTTTTGGCAAAAAAAATACCCTACCACCTATTCTCAGACCCACTGAGTCTACACAAAAAAAAAAACATAAAAATCAAATTTGGTCAAAAGCAGTTTGGGAGAAGATCGATAACAAACACCATGACACGAGATTTATATATGTACCTATATTAGAAGATGAACCTATGTTGGCGCTTTCCTTTTTTATCCGAAAATCAAATAAAACAATCCGGAAATGAACATAAATAGCTAACAAGTCAAACCAAATACATTGTATGCACTATGCAGAAATATGAAGCAAGGTAGGCTTTCTCGAAATTAGCATTAATCTTGTAAAAGCTACCGAATCATCTAACTAAAACACAACTCGCGCTGACCAAATCGATATCTACAAACCGTGCAAAGGTGTTCCATAAACGAAACATTTATGCAAATAAATCGCACCGGTTTCTGTGTAACGCCTTACACAGACAGACTTACAGAACGATTGCTCGTTCCAATTAATTAGTGCGCTCTATATCGTAGGTTTGATTCGGTAACACATGCAGCAGATTGATGATGCTCTGCGTCGTTGAGGAGTGTTTATCGCGGTGTATTGCCTTATTCATGCGCGGGTAGGTACAGATGTAACTGTCGTTGTTTTTGCGCGCGTTCCCGTCTTGTCCGTAGCGGGCACCGCGGGTTCATACCTGGAACGCATTTTCTCTGACGCTGACAAAAAACGGGGACAGGAGGTCTCAGGAAAGCGCGATGTCAACACGTTTGTACTCTCAACATGGTTTATCCGTGACAGGAAATTCTTAGCTAAAAGTTTACAAGTGTACTCTGTGGCTTCAGTAAGATAAATCAATACTAATCTAATATAATATAATACTAGTTCTAGGTCAGATTTGGTTATTTATTTCGACTTTATGCATAATAGTGGTCAGATTTAATGCAACAAGGCATTCTCTACCAGTCACCACCGTCCAGGTTATGGCTTGAATACCATACTGCAGGTGTTGAGAATAAATGAGGCATCGGATAAACTGCCAAAAACAGTTCTACTAGGTACTTTTGGAAAAACTCTCGAGTTTGCGTTTAATTGTCAGGGAGCCTTCTGTACGTTCTCGTACCCCTGTGTCCTATGTATGCAGTAAGCTTGTCATGCGAAGTGCTAAAATGCTCTCGTATTCAGTTAGATCGCTATAATCACCTAATTGCTCTGAGTCAACTACAACTTTTAACTTTTGATAATGATGATAGAGCGAAAATATTGAAACGTTACATGTGGCTAGTTTAATCGCCGTAGCCAGTATCCTTCCAGGTAAATATTTAGCTGTAAAACATGCGGATCCTGACCTGTCATGGTGCATGACGTCCGCGCGCACCCAGGGCCCGGCGCCCCACTCCTCGTCGTCGCGCTCCTCGGGCTTCGCCTTCAGCAGCCCCGACAGCCACGTGTACGACTTGCTGCGCTTCATCGCATACTGACACCCTCACACATCACAACACACCACCACCTTCCAATTTTGAAAACACTTCCTTTTTATTTCAGCACTCTTGTCACCAGAACTCTTTGTTTTATATTTAAAACATTCTGCTTATCTTTACTACTGGCACTTTGGTTTGGTACGAACTTTGAATCACTGTTGCTTTTTTTTTTTAAGAATCACTGTTGAGTTGACTTTTTTGTTTGACACATTTTTTACACCTTTTTGGCACGTTTGTATTAAGTTACAAAATGATGATTTAACTTTTCGCAAAAACTATCAATTTATCTTAGAATTTATTATTCGTAAGACGCTCTCCAAACTATCCATCACTGTAGACACAACAAAGCATCCTTATTAGTCTGTTTCGACACTTGTGCGTAAAGCTACCTCTACTGTCAAAATGTCAATTAATTTTTAACTCATTAAAATTTCCCACTTCAGCAGACAATCACGGAAACATACAAACACTTCCACACAATCACTCTAATTGGTACCTTACGTAGATGAAAATAAAGTGTACAATAGTTTTTGTGTCCAGAACATAGATATTTTGTATTCTCATCGAAGAAAATTGACGTCTGACGATTGATGTTAAAAAAGCTCTTTGAGACGAGCGTCGATCACTCGGAGTTCCGTACACGATGTGTGTTTAGTTTACTTTACATTGACTTGCTAATGACGCTAACAACACTGGCAGACATTCACACAAGGACCAAGGACGCTCCTACCATACTTCATTTATTATATCAATTAGCTGATATTTTAAATATTTCATACTTCAAATTCAAATATAGCCCTAGCAAAAACATATGCCTTCGTTAAGTACCTTTCATTATAATTAATTTTATTGTTAAAATCTAACTAAGTAAATCCTCAACGGGAACTCAACAAAAATCTCGGATCACATAGCTATCCCTAAACCGTCGATGTCAAGTCCACAGATCGACCGTTACTTGGACAATAGAGTGTTGATCAATCAGTGTAGCCTCGACAAATTCAATACACACACGTCACTCACATGCGTCAGCAAACCATTGAGCTTTCGAACTTGGCCGGGTAACTACGTAACGAATAGTTCGGAGAGCGTCCGATGTTGGTCTAATGACGCCGACGAGTACCTGCAACAGAAAAAACGAGTTTTAGGTGTCAATAGAAACAGTACTTCTACTATCTATGGTACACATTCATACGCTCATACTCAAAATGACCTCAAAAATGCCTCGTTTGGCTTTGACGTGTTATTCCGGCGTGGGAGGGTAACACTTGAGGTTGAGCATAATGATTTGTTGAGGGCGTGAAAAGTGTAACTGTCTTATCTTGAGTCGAGAAGGGCTCTCGAGTTGTTGACGACTCGAGTGGACGGGAGTCACAAGTGACAACAAATCATCCACACAAACATCACGAACAATAACTTCAATCAATTTAACATTGTAAACAAATCGTATTATTGTCTAAAAGTAGGTCCTCCCACAGAGGTTCTATAAGAACATAATTATTTACATCCTCGGCACTAGCTTACGTAAAACATCTCGTAGTTGGTAAAAGGTAGGCAGTTCGCTACTGTTAGCACTTAGACCACTAGGGTGTTTACATTAAGGTATAAAGACATGAACAGACCACATGTAAACATGTTTCATTGAAACATGATAAATGGTAACAAATCGACACTCCTCCTCCAAAATGACAGCTTTAATAATAATCAATGAAGCAATGCGAGTAGTATTTGCATATTAATTACTAGACAAGTAAGATATTTAACTAGTCCGAAGCATGCGCCCACGCACCGTTGCGGAATTAGAGCGAGCAATCACGTTCCGAATGTTTTCATTTATACAACTTGTATTGTCAAAAGCTAAGTCCAAAACAAACGGCATATTTGCACGAAAAATTTGGTTTTGACAATAGGTACTGGAAAAAAATACGCCTTGATCAACATAGCTTCTCAGTTTAAAGCCTATTTAAGACATTGTAAAACATGAAGCGATTTTGTTCAACAAATTGTAAACCAACAGAAATATTAAGGAACAACTACATTGGTAATTGGTATGCGAAACAACACAGTATGACACACGATGTTGAACATGTTGTAAACGACTGTTTCCACTCGAAGAGAGAAGGTCGCGAAGAATCAATACATCAGAACTACATGAATACAAGTCAAAATAATATGAAACAACAAAGAGGTTTTCAGAAGCAAAAATTACAGTTTTCAAAGAACAAAACAGACCAACCTATTTCTCAATTTGTAGATGGCAAGTAACTGCTGCGTGATTATATTGTCACCCATACGTATACTCATCAATGCTTTGTAGCTAGTTAACTAAGAAAGGTTTTCTGCACCTCCCAGTTTAGCACGCCTAGCAATTTAATCTATACTTATAATAAATCTGTAGAGAGGTCAATTCTGTACATGAAATATATTTCCAAAATAACTATCAGGGGGTGATTAGGGATCGATACTGATGCCAAAAGTGCAATCAGTAAATTTTTTGTCTGTCTGTCTGTCTGTCTGTCTGTCTGTCTGTCTGTCTGTATAACCGTTATAGAAACAAAAACTACTCGACGGATTTTAACGAATCTTGGTACAATTATTCTTCATACTCCTGAGCAGGTTATAGTATACTTTTCATCACGCTACAATCAATAGGAGCAGAGCAGTGAAGGGAAATGTTGGGAAAACGGGAGAAGTTACTCCATTTTTTAAGCTTCCGTCGCGTGTGCAACCTTAATGGTTAAAGCTACACAGAAATCATGTATGACGGAAATGTTCTCCTTAAAATTATGTAAAAAATATCCCACGACAGCATATGTCTATCTTTTATGATTGACGCACAATAACACGTGTAACTCCCGATAGCTTAGCAGTTCGAAGCTTTCTGATTATATTTGTCTACTCTTAAGTAAACTTACTGTAACTTTTTTAATTAGGGATGACTGAAAGTGTTATAAATAACACTCTCAGTCATCCCTTATTAAAAAAGTTAACATTGTTAACTGTTCCATAAAAAATAATCATAGAAATTGGTATAGAAACACCAAAGTTATACATGAAATACGCTAATAATAAGCCATCGCGCGTGAATACTGAATCATGCTTTATGGATTATTTTTGTCTAAGGTCGCGAACGCACAGGCAGGCAGCTTGCTTGGCGCCTAGAGGCTAGCGTGTCACCTAGCGAGTAGCTTCGTAAAACGAACATTCTCGAACGTTTGCGACCGCCCTAGCAGCTAGGCGCCAAGCGCGCAGTGCGGCCGGTCGCGAACCTTCGAGAATCGGTCGCGCCTGTGGTCGCCGCGCTCGACGCGTCTCGCGGCCGAAGGTATAAAAAGGCGGGGCGTCCGAGCGCGAGCTTCAAAGCCTGGCTGGAGGCTTTATTACTATATTAAGGCCTTCACAGGCAAGTCGGGTTAAGCAGAAGCCAATCTTCTCAGGTTGACCTGCGAGAGGCCAAAAGCGCGAGCTTCTTACAATTTTTGCCAGTTGATGCGAATTGACGTTCAGAGCGTTCGACCTTATTGACAGACAATACATAATTTAGTCTTTGATAATTTATTTTAAGATTCCTTTTGTTATTATTTTATAAAATACGTATTAGTTATTTTGGTAGTGTTTAATTAAATATTCGTTCAAACTACAAATTATTAATAGTTTACATTTTATTTCTTTTTAGGTGAAGTACGCATAGATTTTTAGATACCGATGGCTTTATAAGTTTTGGCTAATTTACGTTCACTTTTTTATAGGTATTAGTTTTATTTTCATTTGGTTTATAAAATTCTTCCGTTACTGAGTGAATGACTGACAGATAACGCAACAACACAACCAAGACTACTGACTGGTCGTATGAAGCTGTACGTAGGGTCCTTGGGGAGTTTAGGGGAGCTCTAAGAGAGGATTTCCCGAAATTCCTACGGGAACGGGAGAAAACGGGATATGCGCGTACGAAGTCGCGGGCAAAAGCTAGTTGTTAATAAAAATTGATTGGATACACAAATGTTAATCGTCTCTTGCGCACGCTCCAATACAGTATGCACTAGTATGTACTCGCGATGGCGGGGAAATCTGGCGAAAGCAACAGGTTTGAGAAAACCAATAAAACTGTTAGCTTATGCAATTAACTGGCAACGAGTCCACGAGGTACCTGGGCAAGGTACCACCGGTACCTACGCGGCAGTCGGTGACATGCAATGGTAGCAGTTGAATGTTTCTACAGTAATGATGATAAATGTGCCACTAGGACTCGCTGTTTATTAGATTATGAGACAAGCTTGAGAGCCTTGTGGAGATATATCTCGCTAGTCGAAGGCAGAACCTAAGCATTACATATTTTCCTATGAAATACTGCTAGTTTAAGTGAATAAGTAAAATGTAATTTAGATTTTCATTTTCAGCATCATAACTTTTTCAACTCACCACTATTTAATTATCAACATTAAAACTTCGCGAGTCGCCGCTAGCGCGGAACCAAACTCGAAAGTAATGAATTCCCCTTAAATGAATCATGATGACAGTTAGTGGATTTTCACTTTTTAAAACGACATCTTGTGGCCCGAGTCCGACCAGCGAGAGAACTTTTAAATGAGTTAGTGAAATGTGCAAGTCAGCGCAAAATGAAAAGTTCACGCTGTGGGGTCGTACCACTCGGAAGAATAACCAACATACCTAAGTCAGAAGGCCTACGCGCGCGACCACACCGAATAAACTAATCGATAAATTTTACCATTTTTAAATACAGAGAAATTATGCAGAGAACAGAATAGCATTGGTTGCAAACTGAAGCATTGGTAGTCTTATGTATTTGAATGGACTGAGCCTTCTCTTGCTTCTGTATCTTGTGGTGCAGGCTGGAGCAAAGCAGCATTTTAAACTGTGGAAAATTGTAACTATCACTCATGTGACTTGCTCTTTTGAACTGAGGAAAGAAAAAGATTACTGTCGTATGTTTCATTGTAAACTGCTCACAAGACCCGTTACAGGCTGCTAGATACCCATTCATCGGGAAAGTGTTAATTGGATTTCTCTTTCACCTTTATCAAATATAATTTATGCTTAATTTAGAATTTCGGAGTTTTGCGATGGTTTAACATACACTTTACTATGTGTGGTATGTAATACGTATTATATTCTGGTAGGTACTTAACGTAATTATCGCTGGTTAATTAATGACAGCTTATAATAAATCGCGTAATATTGTAAACGCATTTCGAAATTAACTGTTCACAATATTTATAATCTAATCAAGATTTATTACAATACTAAGGTGTTTGCGGGAAGGGGACATATTCATCGCAACTGCGTAAGTTAGGTACCTACATAACATCATGTTTGAGAAACGAGCCAAGATCATTAGTAATGATAGGCTTGTCGAGTCGAAGTTCCAAAGTGTTGAGCATCGACGGTCGATTTTCTATCGGTTGCATTTTGGAGAATGTGCGACGGTATTGCATAATTGAATTCCGCCAATCCCGTTCCATCATCGGACCACAAGACAAACGGCGATGCGCCACCGGTACATGGTGGACATCCCACCCACACATAGCTACACCTGGGAGTCTTTAAATCAAGAGTGAAAAGGTTACTTCTAGGAAAGCGTGCGCCATCTTAGACCGCATCATCGCTTACCATCAGGGGATATAGGGTCTAATGCATGCCTTTAAAAAAAACATTCTGAGGTGTCTAGACTTTTGTTTCATTGAAGCGTTGACACGCAACCCGAGAAAAGGTTAATCCAAGTCCTGGAGGTTAATATGGGTCAAGAGGAGTGACCGCGGCGTGAAGAAACACAGCGTTGTTACAGCGTCACAGTCAGTGTGGAGAATGTTTAATGTCAAGAGCCATCCGTCGCGGTTGATTTGAGACAGGAATGTTTGGTGGAAGGTGAGGTGTGGTCATGTGCTGGTCATTCGGGGCATTTCGTGCGGGTGGCCGTCGTTACCATGAGCAAGACCGTTTGGACGTACTGTTCTGAACAACAATGTTGTGGAGGTAACGGATGTTGATAGAGAGGTCGCGAATACTTCATACAGATACAAGTAACAGTATTAATTAAATATCAAACCATATCAATGAATAGTGTGAGATAGAAGTGAGTTATTGGTTTTCTTATGAGATACTTGTAAATGGTGAAGGACGGGTGTTTTGGGGGCTACCTCATCATCTATACATATAATAAAATCGTAGAGTTGCCGTGTCTGTACATTGAATATTTTCGCATAAAAAATACATAGAAATGTCAGAAAAATGACATAGAACACAAAAAAGCAGTTTTTCGGTTTAAAGAATTTTATTCTCATAAGAACAATACATAGGTTCACTTACAATGAGATACAAAGTAATTGTTTAAATTTAAATAAATACATTTTGCCTCTGATGCATGTTGGTGAAGTTATACAACACAAATATATAGGAAGTATGTTAATTGCTAACATTTAATATGCGGTATGACTACATTTCATAAACGTAATTTCTCAGTTTTAGTTTAAATCTGTTAATGTTATTACAATCTTTTACGTCATTTGGTAGGTCGTTATACAGTTGTGCTCCTTCGAACAATATGGTTTTTTTACCGTAGTTTGTGCGAGCTTGTCTTCGTTGTAATTTATTTTATTTTTGAAATTCTTTTCTGTTTGTCTGTTTGTCTGTGCGTCTGTATGTCTGTGCGTTTGGAGGAGCATCACGCATAAACCACTGATTGGATTCAAAATTTAGGTACTTCGAAATATTAAGTGATAATCGGAGCAACATTTAGTGTTTATTTCATCAAAATCGACCCACAAAATCAAAAGAAATTTAAAGTTCAATTTTAAAGTTTACGAAGAAACTTCATCGAGCGCTAAAATAGGTTATTTTCATTGAGACTTCAGATACTTGCAATGCCATCTATTGAGAAATTTTTTAATAAGAAATGTGTGAAAAGACCCCGAAACAATGTATTTTTGAGTTATTTTTTAATTAAACACATAATGTTTATAATTATATGTTATTATATTATCATTATTTATCGTAACGTGTAAGCTTCTAAGTTTGAACTTATGAGTAGTTATGAGCATAAAGACAGTTCAGTTACGTTGTAGATCGATAGATGGCGTTGTACTTATGACGCGTTTTTCTGAATCGCGGTGTTAAGATTCTCCGCAGTAGCATAAGGTCAGCCCCATGTTTTATGTTGTTTAACTTGAAGACGTATAATGTTGAAATTATTAGCTATGGAATTATGGATTTGATTGAATTACTAGATTGTTTTTCGATTTACTGGGAGGAGAGGAGAGTCTCCTCCGGAGTCCGGAGTTACCTGTATCCATAAGTAAACTGTTTTACTAACAGAAGAGATGAATATTTGGTATTATGTTTCAATGTGGCTAAACTATATCAGCCGAACACGTCGATCTTCAAGGTTAAGCAACGCTTGCCGAGGTCGGTCTGTGAATGGGTGACCATTATAACAACCTAGCCTTTTCCTTACTATATTGGCTCGGCTTCCAGACAAACCGGATTCAGCTGAATACCGGTATTTTACGTGGCGCGGCTGCCTACCAGACCTCCACAACTCATTCAATGCAAGATTTCAGTCAGATTTTACTGGCTTTTGACTATCCGTAACGACTGCCAAAGATCTACAAATGACAGCCGGGACCAAAGTTTTTTTTTTATTTTATTTTTAACTTTTAATAAGCAAGTTTCTATTTAATACTTGAAAAGAGACAAAATTTAGGCGGTCTTATAATCTGAACACATCATTAAGAAAAACAATTAAAAACGGAAAACGAAAAGAAAACGGGTTTTAATTTTGGCCATTTTTGCATTGACTTGTGTATAATAAACTAAAAAAGCCAACAAATGCGATCATACTCCTTATGCCTGGACAAAAGCCTGGAGGTCTAGTTAAAATTTTTGGCGTATTTAATCTCAACTCCCGAATGATCATTGAAACTGTGGTATCAGCAGGTGTGGTTTTCGGTGAAAGTTAAAACATAATTATGGAAGTAGGCAGTGAATATATATAATATAAAATGAATCGCTGAATGTGTTGCTAAGCGCAAATCTCGAGAACAGCTGAACCGATTTTGCTAATTCTTTTTTTGTTGTTTTTTATTATGAGGAGAAGTTTTTTATGTAAAAAAATAAGAAAGTTGCTAGTAGACGGGAGCGAAGCCGCGGGGGATAGCTAGTCTATAATATATTTAATGAGGTAAACAACCGCGGCGGCCACAACTGCGTAAATAAAATTGACACCCATGACGAAAATGTTTTGTTTTGATTTTGGTTTTGATCCCATATTCGAACATATCATCGACCCCAAAACATGCAAATGACACCCATGACAAATGGTTGTATAATTTTTATCGGTGCTATCTTGGATTTTGGTTTTGACCCCATATTCGATATCAACGACTCAAAAAACCCAAAAAACTATGAAAATTACACACATGACGAAAAGTTGTAAATTTTTTGCTGTTGCCATCTTGGATTATAGTTTTGGCCCCAAATTCGATATCAGCGACCCCAAAAACTATTAAAATGATACCCATGACGAAAATCTGTAAAATTTTTGTCGGGGCCTTCCGGATTTTGGTTTTGACCCCATATTCGATATCAGCGACCACAAAAACTATGAACGTGATACCCATGACGAAAGTTGTAAATTGCCGTTGCCATCTTGGATTATAGTTTCGGCCCCATATTCGATATCAGCGACCCCAAAAACTATGAAAATAATACCCATGACGAAAAGTTGTAAAATTTTTGTCGGGGCCTTCCGGATTTTGGTTTTGACCCCATATTCGATATCTGCGACCCTAAAAACTATGAACGTGATGTGATACCCATGACGAAAAGTTGTAAAAAATTTATCGGTGCCATCTTGGGATTTGGTTTTGACCTCATATTCGATATCAGCGACCCATGACAAACGGTTATCTAATTTTTGTCGGTGACATCACATCTCACCCCAAAAATCGTGAAAATGTCACCCTTGACGAAGTTTTCAAATTTTTGTCGGTGATATCTTGAATTTTGGTATTTATCCCATTTTTGATATTAGCGACCCCAAAAACCACGATAATGGCACCCGTGACGTAAATTTTGGTGCGCGCTATCTTGGATTATGGTTTTTACTCCAGATTCGTTATACTTATGTACAAAAAAAAAGACGGTTAAAATCATAATCCTCCTCCCTCCCATCCACTTACAAACCTCACAGCCGACAACGTGAACTTACCCAAATCATAAGCAGCTTAACCCCACCCATCGATTTCTCAACCATGTCAACAACTGCTTAACCCCACCCATCCATATCCCGATCTTACCCAACAGATTTCTAAATCATATTCAAGCCTTCTGGACTATAATGTTGAATTTGTAAAATGTTGAATTCGCAAAATGTTGAATTCGCAAAATGTTGAATCCCAAAATGTTGAATTCGTAAAAAGTTGAATTTTATGGAGCCATAATGTTGAATTTGCAAAATGTTGAGTCCTGTGGATGCGAGAGGCGCAAGACCGGTCGCAGTGGAGATATATTTGGGGGAGGCCTATTGCCTGCAGTGGACGTCTTTTGGCAAATCTTATAATGAGCACACTTCTACTTCACGGGAAAATATCTGGCACCCACATAGACGGCCCTGTAAAATAGTACATAAACCTACCACGTGGTAAAGTTAGTATGTTTTTTTATTCACGATTACGATGTTGGTCCCCTGGTAAAAGTTGTTCAGCTTGATGGTCAGTACCCACACCCTTAAGTTGGCGACACCCTTTGTCAGGCACCCAGTATTTATTTACGTACCGAACTCTAAGATTCTCGTTATATTGTAATACTAGCTGACCCGCGCAACTTCGTCTGCGTCACATTTTCCATTAATTCTGCGCTCCAAACAAACAAACAAACTCTTCTGCTTTATCTATACTAATATTATAAAGCAGAAGAGTTTATTTGTTTGTTTGTTTGTTTGTTTGGTTGAACGCGCTAATCTCAGGAACTCCTGGTCCGATTTGAAAAATTATTTCAGTGTTAGAAAGCCCATTTATCGAGGAAGGTTATAAGCTATACATCATCACGCTAAGACAAACAGGAGCCGAGCAATAGTGGAAAATGTGACGCAGACGAAGTTGCGCGGGTCAGCTAGTAATATTATAACTCAGATGTTCTCAGATTTTGTTGTGCAAGGCGTTGCGAACGTTCGACACTCGACTCTCGTGCGCGTACCAGAGAGTTTCTCTGATTTTGTTCAGCAAGGCGTTGTGAACGTTCAGGTGAATACTCCCATACGGCGTATTCTTGCTGACCGTGCTTGAGAAGTTGAGAACTATGTTTAGTAAGTTGAGACCTGGCTCTCTTAGGCATTTTCAAATGTTTAAGAAAATGTTAATAGCGTGTAATATTCTAGCTCTGAAAAGAACTGTTGGTTAGCCCTGAAAAGAACTGTTGGTTAGCCCTGAAAAGAACTGTTGTTTGGCTCTGAGAAGAACTGTTGTTTAGCTCTGAGAATAACTTTTGCGTAGGTATAGTTTTAAGAACGAAATCTAAAAAAAATCGCACGAAAATTATTAAACTTCGCGCACGACCGCTGCGTAGGGAGCCGACCTCGCGTCCACTCGCGTCTGAGCCACGCGTGTACCTTATGTAGCCTACACACTATTCCCGAAGTTGATCGAAGTTGAGCGAATACGATAGTGTAGAAGGGCACTTCGCTTCGCCTCGTGCAACTTCGCTTCGCCCCCGGCGACTTCCAGTTGTTGTCGGTTTTTGCGCCCGAGTCAAAGGACTCGAAGTTCGAACACGAAGCGTCTGTCCACACTACTCGGCTCACTTCGGTTCGCGTCAGCCATAGTAAATACGCAGGAATTTTATTATGCGAGAGTACACATTGCAACGGCAGTTGCCACATGAACGTTATCCATTATGCCTATCGTGAGGGGAACGGGGGGAACGGGCGACTGAGCTCCTCGCGAAGTTGCTCGAGTGTGTGGACACCTACTTCGGAATTCGGTAAACTTCGGAGAGCACTTCGCCTCGTGCAACTTCGGAATAGTGTGGAGGACACTTTATATTACTCATAGATCTAAACTCCCCTCCCGCACGCGCACCCCCGCCTTGGTGACGTCCACTTCGCAACGGGCCGTGCAGCAGAAATCGTAATATTTTAATTTCGCCATAACTTCAAAACCAAACGTCCGATTTTAATCATTCAAAGACAAAATATTATCTACATAAACTGTAATTAGTGATGAAATACTTTATTTTGATAAGGATTAATAGCATGAGTAAAATAAACGCGTTTAAACGTAGTCCAAAAAAAAATCAAGATTTTTAAATATAAAAGTGGTTGTTGTGCCTCACTCGACATAGATAGGTATAGTGTGTCGCGGACTTTTTAGATATTTATAAGATCTACAATTAATTAGAACAATTCATGGTTCTATCTTTTATAGTTTAGGCAGCGTACGCAAAATAAGTAACTTTTCTGGCTGATTTTTACACCTTGTGTCCGAAAAACCCAAATATCTTACGGAACCCTATTTTTTTCCAAAATAAAATATAGCCTATGTTACTCGTGGATAATGTAGCTTTCGAATGGTGAAAGAATTTTTAAAATCGGTCCAGTAGTTTTTGAGCCTATTCATTACAATCAAACAAACAAACAAACAAAGTTTTCCTCTTTATAATATTAGTGTAGATGTAGATAAAATGATATTAAGTGAAACCTCTGTGCATCCGTTACTAATACTGGCCACTTTTAATAAAAATGATAAGCGCTTTGTCATTATCCTTTACTGTTGTCAGTCAAGTTCATAATTTCCTGTTTGTTTGTGACGAAATAAAACACAGACAAAAACATAAAATAAATTTATTATGACTCCTTTCAAAGATATTGTGTTTTTACAAAACCATAAGAATAATGATCTCTTACTAATAAAAGGGAAGTGGACACTGACTAAAGACGGTAAGACTAATCATGACGGTACGACACGCTGGAAGTGCACACATCGTGAAATATGTACAGCTACAGTAACGTTACACCGATAAAACTAAAATAATTCGTGATACTACTGGTCACAAGTGCTTGACCGATCCTAATAAAATCCAAATTACGGGGTTTTTGAATACAATCAAGGAAGAAGTTTGCACAAATTTAAATCCCATTCAGCAAATTTTTGAAGACATGTTAACGAAGTTTGTTGAGCGAAACCCTAATGTACCTGCATACCAACTACCATCATTTTCTTCGGTGAAAACTTCTCTATATAGGACACGGAAAAGATTTTTAGGATCAGCTAAACTGATTTTTAAAAAAATTGAAGAAGTCAACATTCCTAAAGGAGTGTCCGAAACTTTCAAGGTGATTGAAGATGGAGACAAGGAGAAAATTATTTTATTGTGTTCTAGGAAGATGCTAAAATTATTGAAATCTGCGAAAAGTGTTTCTTACTATGGGGATGGTACTTTTAGAGCGTGTCCCCGGCCATTCTATCAGTTGTATATAATACATCTTGATGTTTATTCTGATGACAAAAACATAAATATTTATCCGGTAATGTATGCTTTTTTGCCAAATAAAACGCAAAAAACATATACACGGCTATTCTCATTAATTAAGAATAAGCTTGGAGTAGTTCATATTGCTAAATTCAAATGCGATTACGAAACAGCTCAAATAAACGCAATAAAGAAGGTTTATACAGAAATTAAAGTGACAGGATGCTTTCAGCATTTTAACAAGGCAGTTTGGAGAAGGGCAAAGCAATGTAATTTGGTCAAAAAGAAATACAGCAACAGTCTTGCTTATAAATGTGATAGAAATGTAGTACGATTGTGCTCTTATTTTGTTTTACTTCCACCGGCGCATATGACAGCAGCCTGGCGGGATATTGTGGATGCTGCCCCTAGTGATTCAGAAAATTTGCACAGTTTTCTTCAGTATTTTGAAGAGCAGTGGTTCAGCATGGATCACAATTTGATTAGTTGTGCAGACGATACTCACAGAACAACTAATTCCTGTGAGGGGTATCACCGAAAAATAAATTCTAGACTTCCAAAAACACCGAATATATTTTTGGTTATTAAATATTATTAAAACGTTATTAAAAGAAGCTACCTATTATGATCGTCGAGTTGCAAGATCTTACTTTTTTCCCTTTAAGAAAAATAGAAGAGTAGAAGATTTATTATTCGATAAACGATATTCGTTGTTATTGAAAAAACTAGATCAGAAAAAATTGCAGCCCTTGCAATTTTTGAGAAAAGTTATATATATAAGACTTAAATTAGGATTTTAATTGAAGTTTTTTACGAATTTTTACATTTTCATATTTTTTTGGTTAAGGATTACACGTAGTGTTTTAGTTAATGATTACAAGTGGAGTTTTTTTTTTAAATTAAGGATTACAAGGAAATGTTTTTTGTTGTTTTAGTTAATGATTACAAGTGGAGTTTTTTTTTTTAAATTAAGGATTACAAGTAAATGGTTTTTGTTGTTTTAGTTAAGGATTACAAGTAAATGGTTTTTGTTGTTTTAGTTAATGATTACAAGTGGAGTTTTTTTTTTAAATTAAGGATTACAAGGAAATGTTTTTTGTTGTTTTAGTTAATGATTACAAGTGGAGTTTTTTTTTTAAATTAAGGATTACAAGTAAATGGTTTTTGTTGTTTTAGTTAATGATTACAAGTGGAGTTTTTTTTTAAAATTAAGGATTACAAGTAAATGGTTTTTGTTGTTTTAGTTAATGATTACAAGTGGAGTTTTTTTTTAAAATTAAGGATTACAAGTAAATGGTTTTTGTTGTTTTAGTTAAGGATTACAAGTAAATGGTTTTTGTTGTTTTAGTTAATGATTACAAGTGGAGTTTTTTTTTTTAATTAAGGATTACAAGGAAATGTTTTTTGTTGTTTTAGTTAATGATTACAAGTGGAGTTTTTTTTTTTAAATTAAGGATTACAAGTAAATGGTTTTTGTTGTTTTAGTTAATGATTACAAGTGGAGTTTTTTTTTAAAATTAAGGATTACAAGTAAATGGTTTTTGTTGTTTTAGTTAAGGATTACAAGTAAATAGTTTTTGTTGTTTTAGTTAATGATTACAAGTGGAGTTTTTTTTTTTAAATTAAGGATTACAAGGAAATGTTTTTTGTTGTTTTAGTTAATGATTACAAGTGGAGTTTTTTTTTTAAATTAAGGATTACAAGTAAATGGTTTTTGTTGTTTTAGTTAATGATTACAAGTGGAGTTTGTTTTTTTTAAATTAAGGATTACAAGTAAATGGTTTTTGTTGTTTTAGTTAATGATTATAAGTGTTTTTTTTTAAATTAAGACTTACAAGCAAAGAGTTAGATGGATCACAACTAAAGAGTTTTTGTTTTTAATTTAGAACCTACGTTATTATATAAAAATACAGCTTCTGGACTACAATAGATCTCGACAAAATAACTTTTTACAAATTTAACATTTTGGGATTCAACTTTTTACAAATTCAACATTTTGGGATCCAACTTTTTACAAATTCAACATTTTGGGATTCAACATTTTGCGAATTCAACATTTTGCGAATTCAACATTTTGCAAATTCAACATTATAGTCCAGAAGGCGAAAAACGACTACGTACAACCCACCACGGTCTCACACGTATACACACTAGAATCTTTTCTATTTGATTTTCGTATTTATTTTTCGCAAGAGAGCGATACACCCGTGCTTCCACAAGCGCTTCTGAGCGCGGAATGATAGACCGCGCGTGCAAAATGTATGAAGAATTCGACAAGTGTTTTTAATTTTGCTAATTTTTAAAAAGTACAGATATTTAGATTAAAAAAAAAATAGCTGGAACTATGAAGGACTATATTTACCGCAATTTTTTATAAGTTTGAAGATAAAATGAGCTGTTAATTTATCTGAAATGGTACATATTCGGACCATACTTTTTAAAATTTTCTGCGATTATTGTGATGGGAAAAACGTGTTTGTTCGAAAAATTTGTATCACGACCTAATTTTTTTTTAATTTACTTCGAGAGATTAGTATGTTATCTATAAATTAAGCCCATGATATCTTTACTTTTGTAATTGCTTATACATTGAAATGGTACCTGAAAATCACTATTATTTGTAGAAAAATGTAATAGCGTCCTTAACGTGCTTTCTAAGGCACGAAGGAAACTCGGTATGTCAAGATGGTCACCCACCCACAGACCAACCTTCGCAAGCGTTGCTTAACCTTGAAGATCGATGCGTTCGTCTGTTATAGTTTAGCCTTGAAGATCGGCCCGTGCGGTTTTAGCCACGAGCTCCTCTATAATAAATCGATTCTATGAATCCAGTAAAACTTTTTTGATATTATAAAATCTTAAAACAAATATCAGTGGTCTACGATCAGCAATATTGTCAGTAAAAATCGGAGAAAATGTGTTTCTTTTTGGACTGTTCTGGACGAAATTAAGAATCCACTTGATTCAGCACCATTCGTTCGATAGTTGGTTTTGTTGATTTTGATTCAAGATTAGTTTGTACCAGGAGATTAGGTACCTGGGCTGGTCGGCATTTCAACCGATAGAGATGATACAGTGCCCTGCATTAGGTACCCTCTTCATAATTATATTCTTAATTCGAGAGAGAGATCAGGATACGTAACTGAACGTAGATTTTGTATATTATGCAATCTATACTAATATTATAAAGCAGAAGAGTTTGTTTGTTTGGTTGAACGCGTTAATCTCAGGAACTACTGGTCCGATTTGAAAAAATCTTTCAGTGTTAGATAGCCCATTTATTGAGGAAGGTTATATATACGTATATATATATATATATATAATCACGCTGAGACAAATAGGAGCGGAGCAGTAATGGAAAATGTGACGCAGACGAAGTTGCGCGGGTCAGCTAGTAATTTAATAAAGTGAAAGAATAATAAAATAAAATTTTATTTTATTTTAAAGTGAAAGTATTTACTTTGAAAGCATTAGATGTGGAAAAGTGACATGCAAAGACCATGAAGTAAACACACTCTGTGTTCCAACCAGATCAGTAAAGTAAATCTGTCACAACCGCGCACCGTCACTGCTCCGGTCACCGCTGTGTGCTGTGAACTAGTCGTTCACAGCCAGGCGTCACTTCTCACACCTCCTCACCTGTGCGGGGGATACAATGCCGTTGTTACGGGATCCGTACTTCGTAGGGCTGCCTCTACTGAGGGCATGTGGTCGCATTCATATTGTGTAGTAAGCTTGGGGAGCTTTGTAACTACTGCTTTGTACTCAAACAGGTGTTGTAAAGACTTAATATGGAATCAGGTACGTTTGTCCATGCTGATCACATTTCTTCTTTATTTATGAAGCGATGAAATTATTTGTTTATTTATATCATTTCTGGTAATGTTGATCTGATTACGAAAACTATTTGAGTTATCAGTTGTGCTGCACGAAAAAGCTGGAACATTATGTATTGATATAACTCCATAATTAAACTGGTAACTTACTTAATACTTTTTTTTATACTAGTAACTTAGTTATTCCTTCAGGGTAACTTTCTATCCTCCTCTCTTTCTATGATTTAATGGGATTCAGTCAATAAATTGTAGTTTGCTACTTGCTGCTCATAAAACGATGTCGTTAAAGTTTAAGTGGTCGATTATATATTGTTAATTTTACGGCCACGACAACAGGAGAATTAAGTGCTACTTAATTCAACCAAACACTAATAAAATAAACACGCATGCAACAGCGCCATATCGCGAGCTTTCTATTAAAGCCTGATTTATTTGCGGCTCTGGGTGTTCCTATCAATATTTTCGCTACGGATCTCTATGAAGCACTTGAACAAATATTGAATGAAGCTCAGAGGCCCAGTGGTGTTGTGTCGAATCTATTTCACGGCGAGCGTAGTTTCAAGCGTGAACCGCGCAGCGTGACGTCACTCCACAATGTTCATCTTTAAAAAGTGTTAAATGTTGCTCAATGCCGAAGTTTACCGAAGAACTCCAATCACGGCCGAGGTTCTGTTCAAGTTAAGCTTGAGCATGGCTTGGAGACAATAAACTTGATCGGTACAATTTCGATCTTTCAGGTTGTGAGACTATGAGGACAGCGCTCACATAATCGAATGCAGAAGGTATAGTCCCTACAAATATTATGATAATATTATGATAATAATTCGTATCTCATGTAGGTCACCCGAAGACAACAAAAAAGGTATAGAGAGGGTGAGGACTTTACGAGATAATTAAATTATAATAACGACTAGCTGATGCCCGCAGGTTCACCCGCTTGACAAATTATAAACTAAAAACTTCTTCGAGAACCACTCTATCCATTGGTGAAAACAGCATGAAAACGGTGCAGAAGTTTTTAAGTTTATTGCAAACAGACAGACAGACAGACGCGGTTGAGGACTTTGTTTTATAATATGTTGTGATAGCGATATGTAGTGATAGATGGAACAGTCATCATGCTTTCTTTATAGTTAACAAATTTATTAACAAATCCTTTTTTAATTCAGTTAGTTCACCATCTGACCACATTAGACATAAGAGTCTTTCAGTGCATAACACATGGCCAAACATCCTGCGATGCGTGTGCGCAGCTCGAAGGGCGGGACAAGGCCGCGCGAGGTCGGTGTCTGTGACCCGGGGTGGCGGGGGGAGTGGGGTCGAGAGGGGGCGAGGCGGTATCTGTCTGCATATCCACACCTATGGGAAGGTGTGTGTTATTGTGCATTGACAACACAATGGCGCGTAGAATTTCAAAGTAAATTGTATAATTATTCTTTACTGGCATTACTAATTTCTTAGTTTTATAAAGGGTTTCTTGCTAGTTTTTTCCGAGTCATTCATAAAATTGTTAATTTCCATTTTTTACGAGATTGCAAATGTAAATTATACCCTTGCGCAAATTTGCTTTTAGTTTCCAGAATTTTGCATCAATGTCAAAAAGGTTCAGTTTGATAAAAAAATCTTTTGCAAATTAACAACCACAGCATAAATTAAATGCCGCATTTACCTACGTCACAGAAACAACACACATATCCCCATATTCATCTCTTTCATTGAATTACCTACCCAAGTAACATAATGGTTGTGGTTGCTGGTGTCATAAGCCCCATATCTTACGTGATACTGCAATTGTTTCGTCAAGTTCGTAGTGCATAGTGACACATGCTCCGTAGCGCGGCGCGGCGCGGGGAACAAGGGCTTATCACTGTATACTGCACACAGCTGCTTTAATACGCACTAATGAGGGAATCCTCACACACCTGCATCATGACTTCATACCTACGAAGGTAGTCCAGTTTAAATGGAACTACTTTTGCATCATATATCAGTTATTTACCCCTTAGCATTGAAAAGGGAGCATCCTCTGTTTTGATGTCAGGTGGGCAACTGCCAAATTGCTGATCTTTGGACTGTTGTGTTAAATTTTGCTGTTACGCGGAAAACTCCGATGCCGCAATGCAGGATTTCTTTGACGTAGTTATTTGCAGGCGATATAGATGTTGCTGATTTAGTTTTTTGCAGCGACATCGCTGCCGCTGCAATATGTTATTATTGGGAGTGAGATTTCAATTTCATTCGAGACTCTATCGAAAAGATTAGCTCCGCCTCTTTTCATGCCTAATAGGTACCTAGCTACATTGGAAATACCTGACTATAGGTATTATGTAACATTATTTCAACAACAGTAAATTTATTCATCAAACGCAAATTCCAAACTAACTACTTCAAACACTAATTTATAAGTATGTTTAATTAACCCCGCGTGCCACTGTTTGTGCACAACGCTCCCCGTTCTCTGCTTATCTCTCGACTCGTCATCGTCAGTGCCACAGACAAACACCCGTCTGTCAGTCTGTCACTCAGTTGCGACAGATAACTCTCATCAACAGACAGACACACTCGACTCGACCATTACAACAGTCACAAGACATTATTCTCATTTCAACCTAAATTATGTCGCACCTACTTAGTTATTCTCCAAATTACATAGAGATTACATTACAAATGATTTACATTTATATTAACATAATTTTGCTTTACATTAGTAGCATAAGCCTGTTTCAGCTGATACCAACTAGTTATGAGACATTTTAATTAATTGAAGAATGCCTTTTGCGAATAAATTACTAAACAATTTCATGAATTTAATTGACTTGAATAAGTTAGTTCATTTTTTTGGAGATATGTACGGTCTAGGTACTTACTTATGCACGAATGAGACATTCTAAAGTAGTCTTAGGGCGGGTTGTATCAAACAGTTGGTTAACGTAACATACGTACGTCAAAAAGTTACGATTACGGACGATGTTTGACGTTCGTTAAATTAGAAGCGTTGTTTCAAAACATTCTGGTATAAATTCCTGCTCATCCCAATAGCTAAGTTATTGACACGGGTCCTACCTAAATAGCTTTTTTTGCATTCCACCACTTATTTGTGTCATCAGAAGAACTGGTATTGAGGAATTCAAAAGAAATTTCACAATATTGTTCTATTTGACGCAACTAAAGTCACGTTAACCAGTGCTCAGACCATCTGTTAACGTAAACGTTATATTTTAGGTGCGTTAACGCTGACATTTTGTGAAACAACCCAATTTTTTGATTTGACGATAGTTAGCACCATTTTTAACGTTTACGCGTGCGTTAAGTGTAGTTGAAACAACCCGCCCTTAATCCATCATAAACATGTGATGTGACGCGGCTCGGAGCACTTTCCACACAACTCAATAAAAATCTCTAGCATTCCGAGCGCAAATCTATCATCACATCGCTGATTAACTAACTTTAGGAATTATGTATTTATAATGAGTAAAGCTTTGCCACAACGAAACTGACTCTTTCAAACTTTCGCGCCTACTGGCTTTGTTCACCGATCACGTGAATTTGTTCAAGCAGTCTCTATAACATAGATACCATTTATAAAACATTCCATGAACCCAAATATTAGCATCAATATCTAGATATACAATATACATACTTTGGAATGAAAGTACGTACTAGGGATGTCGATAGTGTTCCCTTCAGAAACGTATCTACCTTCTCACATTCATACACAAGGTTAGATATTATACAAAGTATGACAAAAAGCTGGTGAAATTTCTTCAAAGAAGCCATTCTTAGTCAAATTAAAAAAAAAACCATACAAGGTTATCGTGATGGAACTTACGATTGGAAATTGACCGTGACTTCCTGGAAGAAAGATCATACTTCATTTACACAGGCAGAAGTAGTTTTAAAAGACTACACATTTCCGTATAGCCCGGTGTATCTCAGGAATTGCCACAGCTTTTAGTGTAGACCTGCCTTAGGATTCTAGTCTCAGTATTGCAACTAGATCAATCAGTGATTTGGCGCCATTAAGGACGCAAACTTCGCGAATCATTTATCAACGCCAGCGCTGATGAAGGGGTAGGCTTAGTAGTAGCACCAGCAGATTGCACTATATTTCCTAACTACCTACCTGATATGTCGCAGCCCGATGGAGCGTGTTGGTATGTGCATCCGTTTGTCCTTCGTTTGCTTTGAAACTGTGATACATATAATTTTATTGATAGGTACTCGTAGTTCATTTTACACGTAATTTCTAAACATTATCTTTGCTAAACATTATCTTTCTTTATTATCCATCGAAGGCTGGCTTATAGATGGACATGCTTTGGAAAAAAAATAACTTCTTAGAAGAAATCTGCCTCTTCGCGATTTTTACAAACGACGAACTTATGTATCTCAAAAATACAGGGTGAGTGAAAAGACCTTCATAATTAAATTATAATCTAAAGGACACCTTCATAAAATATCAAATCAATAAGAATGAGTTGCTTAGCTTGTATTAGTCGTAAAACAACAGACTATGTATGAGTATTATGTTGAGTGTAATCATTGGAATCAATCGTGACGCTTTCGTTTTTCACGAAAATCTAGTAGAAATATAAAAATGAATCCCTATTTCTCTTTCTTCTCTTTCGCAATGTTCGCAGCAACTGTCATCACAGCCCCACAGTACAGCAGCTTTCAGAGGCAGTTTCCGTTATGCAGCATCCAAAATATGGAACAATCTGCCACCGCCTATTAGAGCAATAAACACAATCACTGCCTTTAGAAGACGTTTACGGCAGTATTTAATAGACGCGCAACGGAAACTAGACTTAATACAGTTGAACGTCTCATTAATATGATGTCGCGATAGTCCGTTGTTAATAATTTACTAATATTATAGAAAAGCGACCTACATGTGGTTTTACATATACTTTTGCTTAATTGGATGACATTTCTTGTTTGCGTTATTTTCTTTCATTTGCCTTTTTTTTATACATTATATATCACTAGACACGAAACTATATTTATGTATCGTTTATTACACTTCAGCATATTATGTATTTACCTGTATTTTTAATACCCTACAAAACTGGTTGACGTCCGTACACTTCAACGTAAGGTGCAGTTGAAAACCAGCGTCAGGCAGCACCTAGTTGTCCGGCATTTTGCTGAACTGGACCTATTTGGCGCAGCCGCGGGGCACACAATGTTATTGTTTTCCAAACTTAGTTTTATACCCTTTAATAGTACCTACATTGTGTGAATCCGTGTGTGCCGAATAAATTCGTTTCTTTCTTTCTTTTCTTTCTTTTTCTTTCTTTCTTAGTTATAGCATCACGCGTGAACGGCTGGACTGATTTTGCTAATTCATTTTTTGTTGTGTTTTTTATTGTCAGGAGTTCATATGAAAGAAAAAACATATAAATTTGCCAGTTGATGGGAGCGAAGCCGCGGGGGACAGCTTGTGATATAATAAAACAATCCACAATCGCAAGAATAACGTTTGTTTGTGATAACATTGTACATGTCGTAGTTATTGTAAGACTACGTGAAGGATTAGAGCCAGACAAACAGGAAGATAGAATTAAATACCAACACTCGACTAAAATGAAACTGAGACTACAAACATACGAAAACGGTAGTGACTGCAGCGTTATGTTGAGTGGAAGTTAATCTCAGTTGGGATGGAATCGGCGGATGATTGAAATAAAAGATTGTTGAACTAATGAACGTCAGTGATGTCCGAACAACTTTTCACCTTCGAGAAATTGACCGCTAATAAACTCTTTTTCTTTCTTTCTTTCTTAGAAATTCCTCGAAACTTCCTATCATGATGGAATTGAACCGCAACCTAGTATTGTGATTACTACAATATTGGGGACTCACGTGTATTTGCTGCACGAGCTCCAAATATTACGCTAAACATATTATTCGCGAAATTCAAACACATAAGCTATTTAAATTAGATGTCACATTTGAGAGATAACCAACCAGATGCTTCTAAGAAAAACAAAATACGTTATTTTTATGTAAATGTAATGCCTGTCAGGATATAAGCATTACATAAATAATGATTTTCGCTGAGCTCACTGACAGAAACTGTCTTGTTTGCTGATGTTTGAGTTATGTTATTTGTTCCTATTCGCTCTACGTGTTACGACACAACATTTTAATTACTGGTTCCAAGGTATACCTACGTTAATCTTTATGGAATCTACAGGCTGCGAAGATTTTGACAGAATTTTCAAAGTACAAATGTTCAGTTACACTGTACCTATGAAAGCCATAACCACTCAGTTGAGTGTGTCACAAAACTTAATATTGTAAGTAGGTACCAACTAAATCGATCTAGTAGATTCAGAGAAAATATGCTGTAGGATTCCGTTTCTTTTTTCAATCATACGTAGGTACAGAACCCTAAAACGACCTTTTTGGCTCACAATATTTCTTGGTCCAGAGTTTGTTGTTTAGCTATTCCACCGTGTCCTCCGGGCGATCCTCACAGTTTAGACACCCGGGCGTAGTTTCCTCCCGCCGAATTAGAAACAGGTATGTCCCAAAACAACCGTGTCCGTTGAGGACCTGCGTCAAGCGGAAGGTGAGGACGCCGTGGCGCCGCTCTAGCCACTCCTCAAAGAGGGGACATATCGCCACAATTGTGGCGTGTCCGGCAATTCATTTAAACTACGAAACACGCAGAAAGCAAACAAGAAATAATATAAAAGCGCAAGACGAGTAAGTTATTCATAAAACGATTATAATCATTCCGGTAGTATTGGGCAGTAAACCAGGTCCAGGAATGCTAACAATTAGCGTATTTACGTTTCATGGGCCAGACTCCAGAGGGCCCTGAGTATGAGTATATTTCCTGAGACAAGCATTGATAAATTTTAATGATAAATGATATTTATTTTGTAAGTAGGTTGTAATTAACACTTTTACACGTCAATATTTTTTGGTCATTTTAAACTAAATGAGGCCATTACGTTCCTAGTATCAGTACCTACTGGATAAAGCCAAAGCGGGGCCTGTAGCAAATTTTTCCAAGGGGAAACCTAAAACCTTCGTAAAGTGAAAACGAAAATAAGCAATTAAAACCATTATAGCCTCCCTCTGTTATTTCTCCCATTTTTTTTTTTGGTTTTGGTTTTGGCCACATTATCATTATCTGTATAGAACTACAGACAAGATCCGGGGCTGTTTGGATTACAGACGATGTGGTAGGTAGCATGACATAAAAAAAAATGAGAAGTATGACCATAACAAAATAACCTTACTTTTGCACAAGCTTGAAACACTTGGGATAAGAGGAGAACAACCTTTACTATTTTCTGATTATCTCAGCGATCGTCATCAATGTGTCAAAATTGGTCAGCATATCATATGGGCCATACATTATTTTTAATCTATATTAATTAGCTATGCAGCCTGTCACTCCAAAATGGTGTTATAATATCTTATGCGGAAGACACTGCTCTATTGTTTTCAGCTACATCTTAGTTGAGGTCTATAAATATGCTCAAAATGGTTTTAACATTGTGTGTAATTGGCTCCGTCTTCTAACATTAAATGCAGATAAAACCAATTACATTTTATTTACAATGAAAAATACTAACGTTCCGCTTACTAATCTAAACATTCGCGCACATAATTGTTGCACGTATGCTGACACCGCATGTTCTTGCCCCACTTTAGCTAAAGCTGACCATTTAAAATATCTATGTGTCACCATTGACACAAATCTAAATTTCTGTAAACATTATATTGATTTACTGTGTACGAGAGTTCGTAAATTAATATATGTTTTCAAGAATTTACGGAATATTGCCGACTTTAAATTAATTAAACAGGTCTATTTAGCTTTGTGTCAATCCATTCTCACATATTGCGTAACTTCTTGGGGTGGTGCGTCTAAAACAATTTTACTCCCATTATAGCGTGCTCAAAGAGCAATTCTTAAGGTTGCTACATTTCGCCCTTTTAGATTTCCTACGCACCAGCTCTACGCTACATGTAAGTGGTGCTTACAGTGCGGCAATTATTTATTTCAAACATAGTACTACTTCAGCACACTTCACTTCCTTTTGAACCTGTACCTTCTAACAAGAGAAGGAAAGACTTGGTTTGCATAAAGCCTCAAACTAGACATGCTTTTGCTCATCCATTTATGCATGAGCATAAAATGAGGACATTAGCGAGTATAATGTCCGTTAGCGAGTTACTCAGTGAGTGACTGAGGCACAGACGAAACAAAAGTGGTCTTAGAAAGCTGAAATTTGCCATAAAGTTACCCCACACAAGCACTAAGGCCCCGGACACGCGGCCATAAAGAGGATTTGTCATTTTATTATTTTTTTAAATGGGATTTCCCGAAATTCATACAATTTCAAGTCGCGGGCAAAAGCTTGTTAATCATAATAATATATCTTGTTATTTTTATGTTTCATTTACCACTAAGATACCAAGTCTTTTTTCAAAAGTCAACAAGGACCACTTTCATGACGTAGGTGTACTAAAAAGGCATTTTTGGAGTTTCGACTTAGAGGAGTGAGGGAAACGGTGGAAAATCGTTTGTACGAAATGTGCGCAGACGATGTCGCGGACGAAGTGCTAGTAACATAATTATGTACATGTAGAAGTTGCCTCTGAATACATTCATTCAGAAGAATATGAAACGAAAATCTTTTTTTAACCGAAATGGTTTAAAAAAGACATAGCGAAGAGTTAAAAATTTTATGTTAATCAAGATCGGGCATAATTATACGACCTAAGCAATTTTTTTCATTTGACTGATATCCTGGCAGCTTATCAGTGTTAACCGCTGCGGCATGCAAGTGAAGAGTGTAAACCTCGTGGTTATCACCGTCGTGCGCCGCACAATCAATATTTAATTAGCTAAGACATATAACTGTGCACCGGGCGCCATTGCCGCGCCTCGCAGGTAACTGACGAGTACATCCTGCAGTGACATTTCGAAATGAACTACACTCGTTTAATTTATTTTTAAATCAAAATTTTATTATGTCTTAGATGTCATTTGGTATTTCTGGCAGATACACGTTTAAGAAAAATAATCCAATGTGCAGAGATCCTTATAAATTGTTTAGTGAGTTAAGGTGGAGAATATAAAAAAAGTGCGAGAGCACGGCGGACTGCTAAAGGCGTTCAAGTGAGTGCTAAGTGTGGCGGAGAGTGACGTTAACTTGAGCAGTGTGTGAATGACAGTTTATGAGCGGTTCTACCAGAGACTTGTTTTCTTACAATATGCTGTAGCTATTGCATTACAAACGGAACATCACATAAGTGAGCACTAAGCATGGTCGACAGCTAGCGCGCTCGGTGAAGAGCATCCCGGATAGTGATTGAATTAAAGACTTTCCCAGATGCCACCTAAATAATTCAATGAAACAATAACAGAAAACTGTCAAGTTGCATTTAATAGACAATAGTTTTTAAGAGTTACATCGAAGTTAAAATTTTCAGTGTTCTGAGGACTTTACTTAATTTTTTTTTTTTGTGCTTACAAATCAAAGCTGTAAGGATTGATATCAAATACAAGTTCAGTGTCGAAAGCTAACCCCATCATGTCCGAGCTGAACGGCGGCCAGGAGTCGAAGCGCGTGCACCTGGACGACGTGCTGGGGCGGCTTGGCGCGTTCGGACGCCACCAGGCCCTCACCATGGCCATGCTGGCGCTGGTGTACGCCACCAACTCCATGTACAACGCCAACTACGTGTTCGCCGTCGAGGATGCCGGCTACAGGTGACTGATGCTTCCTCAGTATCATCTTATAGTAGTCCACCGCAGAAATCAATACTCGCCAATCGCACTCATTCATTCTCATCTGCGGAGCCTTTTTCCAAACAATATTGGATAGTTCTTGGCAAGGCTGGAGTCAGATTTCCTGACTTCTGGACAATCCGTAATGACTGTTAAAGATGTACAAATGACAGCCGGGACCAACGGCTTAGCGTGCTTTCCGAGGCATGGAAAAATCTCGATAGGTATACCCAAAATCACCCACATAGGTACCGAAAACGGCAAGCGTTGCTTAACCTTGAAGATCGAACCGTGCTGCTGTTCCATCCATACTATTATCAGATATAATATGATGTCGAAGTATTTTCGGGGCTGGATGAGCGCTATACGCAGATTCATTCGTAACTCTTGACAGTCTACCAGCTTTTCTAGTCATAACGATTGAATGATCAACATGTGCACAAAGATAATAATAATAATAATAATAATAATAAGCCCCCTAAACAACCACACGTCCTGATTGACCAACTAATCACGTGGGGGGCGGACACACGAATGAGAAGTTACTGGCGTGGCTAACGTGGCTCTGGAAACCCATTTAACATGGAGACTAGGTCAAAGAATAAACGTTTAGGACCGCTACCCGAGGGCAATCGTCGGGGCGCACCTGGGGCCGATGCTGGGTGTCACAGCATACGACCCATCGGCGGTGGGGGACTGAGCAGGAGGGTTCTCCCCGATAAAAATACTACAGCCGAACCGACAGACAGACTAGATAGTAGGGACAATAGTAAAGCAGTAACATCTGCCGAGGATGTTTCGCAGGCGGCATCAGCTACTCAGCCTGCGACCACCAAGGCAGGAAAACCCAGAGTGCGCATGAAATGGAATGAAGATATGAACATATTCATCATGCGCACATACTACTATATCACGAAACTTGAAGAGGACAAAACAATGTACTGCACACAACTATTTGAAAAATTTAAATTACAATACCCAGATATGATAGTAACAGAACAGAGAATTTCAGACCAAAGACGAGTTATTATTAGAAATAAGCTAATACCAGATGACAAAATAAATACAATTAAATCTGAAATAGCAGAACAGCTTAGGAAGGAAGAAGAAGAAGCAAGTATACATTTTACACAACCAACCAACACCTTGCAAATAACCCATTCACTCACACCTTATCATACCTCCTCCCAGTACGAGACCAGTCCAGAGATGGAATATTCAGACGACCTCATCACCAACAACACACCGCATAGTAATCAATCAACCTTAGATAATCCCGTATTAACACAAACTCAATTTGACCCTTCTTTAATAGAGACATTAAATAGGGAACTAGAAACAAATATGCTAAAGTACAATGGAATAGATCCCGCATGTAGACCTTTATTGCCCAAAATGCGGACAACTCGTAAATTATCGGATCTCATTAGCATATTTAACCAAAATATTATTCCACTAAAACTTTCATCTCTAGAAAACTTATCCGATACACATTCATTAATTTATTGCATAGCTCTTACAGCCGCGGAATACTTTAGGTTAAACATTAATAAAGATAGGACTAGCTACAAAACTAAAGTAAAGAACGAGCCACCATGGCAAAAAAGATTAGAAAGTGACATAGATCTACTAAGAAAAGACATAAATAGATTAACACAATATAAAAATGGTAATTCATCAAGAAAATTGGAAAAAAAAGTCAAACAAATTATTGCAAAAACCAAACAACACAGTTCACATGAAAATTTAAATAAAAGAATAGAAGATCACCTGGACACATTGAAACAAAAACTCTTAGTCAAGAGCCATAGACTAAAAAGATACAAGAAAGCCAAAGAAAGAAAGGATAACAATAGATTATTTACAACAAGCGAGAAACAATTTTATAGAAAGCTTAAAGGTAACGACACCACAATCACAAACCCTCCATCGCAGGAGACCCTTAAAGAATTCTGGCAAAACATCTGGTCAGACAGCGCTGAACATAATAAAGAAGCTGGATGGATACATGAAGAAATAGTTAGATCAGAAACAATAGAAGAAATGCCGTTTGATGAGATAGATACTCTTGAAATAAATACAATTATAAATAGAACGCATAACTGGAAAGCGGCAGGAATAGATGGTTTACATAATTTTTGGATAAAAAGACTACACGCACTACATAGATCATTAGCTGAACAAATTACTGATATTTTAAAAGGTAATCAAGCTCTTCCAGATTTTCTTACTAAAGGAATAACATACATGATTCCAAAATCTAGTAGAACCCAGGATCCCTCACAGTATAGACCAATAACTTGTCTCCCAACTATGTACAAAATCATCACATCTTGCATTACTAATAAAATTATTAAACACACCGAAAAATATAATATTTTAACTGAAGAGCAGAAAGGCTGCAGACGAGGGCACATGGGTTGTAAAGAACAATTAGTTATTGACTCCACTCTTTTAAAATACGCTCAAAAAACAAGGAAAAACTTATACATAGCATACATCGACTACAAAAAAGCCTTTGACAGCGTACCACACTCATGGTTACTTAAAATTCTAGATATCTACAAAATCAACCCATTACTAATTAATTTTCTTAAAAATACCATGGGATCCTGGAAAACAACACTTAAACTACAAACACACACCACAAACTTAACCGTAGATGGAATAGCAATAAAAAAGGGTATATTTCAAGGGGACTCGCTAAGCCCTCTATGGTTTTGTCTAGCTTTAAATCCACTCTCTCGCGCATTAAATGAATCTAAATTAGGCATTGATTTATAGAACAATCGATCACTATTACACCAAATAACACATTTACTCTATATGGATGATTTAAAATTATACGCTAGTAAAAATGCAGATTTACACGGTTTATTAGATATAACAACTTCATTTTCGAAAGATATTAGAATGGACTTTGGACTAGACAAATGCCGAAAACTTAATATAGAAAAGGGTAAGATTGTGGAAGGAAATTACTTAACAGATTCATCTGAAGTTATAGAAGCAATGAAAAATGAGGAACTTTATAAATACTTAGGATACAATCAAGCGCGACTTTTAGAACACAAAATTATTAAAGATAAATTAAAACAAGAATACTTTAATAGAATTCATGCTTTATGTAAAATGTACTTAACCAGCAAACATTTGTTTAAATCTATTAATACTTATGCTATACCTGTTCTAACTTATTCTTTTGGCGTCATTAAATGGTCAAATACAGAGTTACATGCACTTGAAACTAAAACTAGAACCATACTCACACAACATAGATATCACCACCCCAAATCAGCAATCGAAAGAGTAATTATATCCAGAAAAGAAGGGGGTAGAGGATTAATAGAAATATCACACTTACATAAAAGACAAATTATAAACCTAAAACAATTTTTTAACATGAAGAAGAATACCAGTCAATACACAAAACAATAGTACATATAGATAAAAAATATACACCATTAAACCTTAGCGAAGACAGTACTAATGAAACAATAGATAAAGCGAGACATATAGAAGAGCTACATAAAAAATGGAGACAGAAAGAACTACACGGCAGACATCCTAATGATTTAAACCAAACACACATAGATAAGGAAGCTTCCAACAAATGGCTTGAATTAAGCGGCCTGTTCCCAGAAACAGAAGGATTTATGCTAGCCATTCAAGACCAAGTCATTAATACAAAAAATTACAGGAAATTTATAATAAAAGATAGTTCAGTTAGAAATGATTTATGCAGAAAATGTCACAGCAAACCTGAAACAATTCAACATATAACAGGAGCTTGTATGACATTGACTCAGAACGACTACACTCATAGGCATAATCAACTAGTTAACATCATACACCAAAAACTCACCACAAAACTTAAACTCATGCAAGATCCATACACACCATATTATAAATATTCACCAAGAGCAGTTCTAGAAAATCAATTTTACAAAATATATTATGACCGCGCTATTATTACAGATCACACTATATATAACAACAGACCCGATATAACACTAGTCGATAAAGAAAACAAACACACATACATAATAGATATAGCAGTCCCAAACACTAATAACATACAAAAAACTATCACAGAAAAAATCAGGAAGTACACTGAACTACAAGAGGAAATCACTCGAGTTTGGAAAATGAACAGGGTGACAATAGTCCCAATAGTAATTTCAACAACAGGCGTTATTCCAAAACAAATATTCAATAGCTTTAATATCCTCAATCTATCGAAATACACATACCTTACATTACAAAAAGCCGCCATATTGAACACTTGCCGTATAGTTAGGAAATTTTTACAACTGGACTTAGATAATAATTTCAATCCAGTACAAAGCCATTTACCATCTTAAAATATGAACTAGGATCTCACCTTGGTTCACGCCCGTGAGATTCTAGAAAACCCCAGGTTAGTACCTGAGAACTTTAAGTTTGAACCCATAATAATAATAAATCAGGTAGTACTGCGGAACCTAAAAATTATAGACCGATCACGTGTTTACCGACGGTCTATAAAGTTCTTACATCCATTTTGAGGGCAAAGATTAACAGCCATGTTAACAACAACAACATCATGTCTGCCTCTCAAAATGGATGTAAGAATGGGTCCCGCGGTACTAAGGAGCTACTCCTCATTGATATGGCCATTAGCCAACAGGTTCGTCGTTTCCGAAAGGATCTGTCAACATGCTGGATAGACTATAAGAAGGCCTATGACTCGGTGCCTCATACATGGCTCATGAGGGTGCTAGAATTGTACAAAATTGATGCAACGCTACGTACCTTCCTGATGTCATGTATGGGGCAATGGAGGACAGTCCTTCGCTATCCAGGATGTCGAAATATCCAGGGGAATAGCGAACCGGTAAGGATTGAGCGGGGTATATTTCAGGGCGATAGTTTGAGTCCGCTTTGGTTCTGCCTAGCCTTGAATCCTCTTAGCACACTGTTGGAGAATTCAGGGCTGGGCTATCGGTTGAAGAGAGGTGGTCAGGTTATATCTCACCTCCTTTACATGGATGATCTGAAACTCTTTGCCCACAATAATCTGCAACTGATGGAGCTACTGAAGGTAACTGAAACTTTCAGTAACGCCATCAGGATGGGGTTTGGTGTGGACAAATGTGCAGTCATGCATGTAAAGCGTGGAGAGATTATGGAATCCGCGGGAACTCAACTCTTGGATTCCATAAACCTGAGATCCCTCTCTTCAACTGAAACTTACAAGTATTTGGGTATGTCGGAAGCGTTAGGCATCAACGTTACTGACATGAAGCAATCGTTGAAAGAGCGCTTCTTTGGTCGCCTGAAGAAGGTATTCAATAGCCTTCTATCAGGCGGAAACAAGGTGCGCGCCTTCAACGGTTGGGTCATGCCGGTATTGATGTACTCTTTCGGCGTGCTCAAATGGACTCAAACTGAACTTGACGCCCTGGATAGGCGGGTCCGCACTCTGCTTACTTCATCGAATGCATCACCCACGGTCGTCAGTAATGAGACTGTATATCCCGCAAAAGTGTGGAGGTCGAGGCTTTTTAAATGCTAAGACTCTCCACAATCGCGAGATATGCAGTCTCAGGGAATATTTCCTAGCTGTCGACGTGGGTATGCATCGAGATGTAGTAGCGGTGGACAAGGGACTCACTCCGCTCTCCTTGGCAAATGACAACTGGCGCAAACCTGCGGTGCTTGACACTAACGATCGCAGGGCGGTATGGCAGAGTAAGGAGCTTCACGGACGCTTTTTCCGGGCCCTTCATGGGAACGACGTAGATCAACTAGCGTCCGTAGCCTGGCTGCGTTTCGGTGATCTTTTCGGAGAAACCGAAGGTTTTGTCTGTGCAATTATGGACGAAGTTATCATGACGAATAACTACCGGAGATTTATTGTGAAGGACGGCACGGTCGACATATGTCGGGCATGTCACCGTCCGGGAGAATCAATTCGCCACATTATCTCTGGTTGTTCTCGTCTAGCTAACGGAGAATACTTGCATAGGCACAACCTTGTTGCCAGGATTATCCATCAGCAACTTGCTCTGAAATACTCTCTTGTGCAGTCGGAGGTGCCGTACTACAGATATGCGCCCGACCCAGTTCTCGATAATGGCGATATCACATTGTACTGGGATCGGTCCATCATCACTGACAGGACTATTGTAGCCAATAAGCCTGATATAGTGGTGGTGGACCGAATAGTGAGGCGTGCAATGATTGTAGACATTACCGTCCCGCATGACGAAAGCCTCGTGAAAGCCGAGAAAGATAAACAAATCAAGTATATTGACTTGGCTCGCGAGGTTGTCGACATGTGGGAACTGGACTCTGCAATCATTGTACCGATAGTGGTGACAGCCAACGGCTTAATAGCCAAGAGCCTCGACCAACACCTCAGGAGGCTCTCGTTGGGCAGCTGGGTCAAGGGCTTGATTCAGAAAGTGGTACTTCTTGACACGGCTCGCATTGTTAGGAGGTTCCTCTCTCTGGAGCCCTGACCGCCGGTAGCTTGGACCCTGTTCCCGATACCGGTGGGCTACTGTTTTTTATATTTTTAAATGTATTTTGTAATGTTTTTTTTAAGATATATTTAAAAATTTAATTAACAAGTATTTTAAAGTGAATAAACGAAATAATAATAATAATAACCCTACCGCAGTATCTCTACGTTGACGTCGTGGTGGGGCTAGCGCGTCCCGATGAACATTAGGTCATACCTAGGGTGAGGGGCCAGACAAAGAGAGATAGAATCCGCAAGGCAGTTTTGTGGCGAACTGTTGGGCAGTAGCGACCCCACGAACCTTATCTCCTGGGAGAAGTCTTGTTCCTCATCTACGGCTTGCCTTTATTGGCTGGCCAGAGTGAATACTGACGAGGAACAGAGCTCCCACCTCTCTCTTGCCTTAATTGGCCGGTCTGAGTGGAGATTCGCTAGAGCACACGTGCTCGGGAGAAGGATGTATAATCCAGTAAGATGCTGGTAGGGATCTTGACCGCACTTCCGGGATTGTCCTGATAGCCATGGTATACCTCTCCACTGCTCTAGCACCTCAGGCTATGTTGCCTCCTTGGCGCTACGTCACTTTGTGCTAGCGACCGTTTTCGGGGGCCCATTCATTGAGTGTGCAAGTCACCCCCTGCCATTTAAAAGCCGTGTATATTGTTAGTGGTCAGGCAGGGGCCAATAGTTCTATAATAAACGATTATCAGTCCACTAAACCGCCCAAACCCATAGCGTTTCGTCTTTTTTTTTTTCCATATTCTGCAATATTCTTGCTCCAACCGGGGATTGTCCTTGGGAATACTTTCACAGTGCATACAGGGATAATCGCCGGTTGGTGCCCCATTACATTGAAATTTCTAACGGGGCCTCTGCGAGTTGGTTTCGGCCCCTCGTACGCCTACCAAAGGACCGGGGGCTCAACTTCGTTTTAGCAACTGTGGGTTTGGAGCTTGATTATTTTTTTGGGTAGAGTACTCTTCTTGTAGAACACTATCACAAATTTATATAGCGCGCAACCACACAGTTTTAGAGAAAAAAAATCCTAAAAATTCAATTTTCTCTAACCTATTTACGAAAAAATGACATAATTTGCCACAGATAACTTAAAAAATCGGTCCAAGGTCGTTTCGTTTTACGGTCAGACTAAGTGACCACACATTTAAATGTTTTTTTTTATTGAATATTATAGTTTTTTACTTTATTTTATTTTTAAATAGTTGCGCAAGTATTGTGTTTTCAAATAAAAAGCAAATAATAAAATTAATTAAATAAAAAAAAATAAAAAAAATTCGCGGTTGTGGGTAACGAAACGTAATTTCAAAATATTTGATGTATGCGACGTTAATGTTTGATAGTTGTCATTCATTCATCGTTTGTACTCACAGTCGAGAGCACGAGAGCGTCTATCGTACTCCTGTTTGTTTCAACGATTGAATGACACCATGGCGTCTCCGAAGTCCCCGGCTTCTGATACGTCATCTCGCGATCCCGAAGTGCTAAGTGTTGTGCAAATGTTGGACTCAAGTGAGCCACTTGTGCGTGCTACACCAAGGATTGCGTCTTCGAGTGTTGTGCAAGAGCGAGCGGAGCGAGCTCTGGACTTGGGGGCACCCCGACTCGGATAGGTTAGGTTAGAAGGGGATGATTGATAGAAGGGGATGACACCATTTTTGGGTCGACGGAGCCCCGCGCAGCGGGGCTCCGTCGACATTTTCTTTCAAATTAACATTTTTGAGGTTCGAGTATGACCTTGAGTATATTCTTGACGTTGGAGTTTGATAGAGGGCAATATTCTACGATTTTAGGCATATTTTGACCTTGAAGTGTTTGACCTTGACCTTTACGAGTTTGACCTTGACCTTGAAGATGCCCCTGACCTTAATTTAGATGAAAAGCTTATATAGAGTCGCCACGTAATCTTCCCCACCCTTAATACTCCCACTATCCCACCAATCCCGAAAGAAAGTTTGGCGATTTTTTTTTCAGCCCCTATGGTTTTGCGCGTTTTGGTACTTTCAAATTTACTATAGAAAAGGTGCATTCTACCCAAAAAAAAATACCTACTATAAAAAACGGCAGTTAGCTAATCCGAAGTCCTTCCGGACCGGGTCTCCAGAGACCCGAGAAAGAAAACAAAAAAATAATAATAATAAAAAAATAATAATATCCTTGCACATTTCACACAAGATAGTTCCAGGTCTTGAACACAGCACATAGCAACGTTTAATCACGGGAGTATGTTCCCTTCGGTTAGTTTGTAACCTTCACGCGCGGCTTCGCGGTAATAAACTTCTATGAGATAGAATAATTTCAGAACTTTCTCAATGCAAACTTCGGAGATAAGATGGGAATGGTTAAATTTTTACAATTTCTATCAAATGTTGAACACCATAAAACCTTAAAAAAAATCTATGCTATATCTATACTAACATTATAAAGCAGAAGAGTTTGTTTGTTTGTTTGTTTGTTTGATTGTTTGGTTGTTTGTTTGTTTGTTTGATTGTTTGGTTGTTTGTTTGTTTGGTTGAACGCGCTAATCTCAGGAACTACTGGTCCGATTTGAAAAATTATTTCAGTGCTAGATAGCCTATTTATTGAGGAAGGCTATAGGCTATATATCATCACGCTAAGACAAACAGGAGCGGAGCAGTAATGGAAAATGTGAGGCAGACGAAGTTGCGCGGGTCAGCTAGTAATATTATAAAGCAGTAGAGTTTGTTTGTTTGGTTGAACGCGCTAATCTCAGGAACTACTGGTCCGATTTGAAAAATTCTTTCAGTGTTAGATAGCCCATTTATCGAGGAAAGCTATAGGCTATATATCATCACGCTACGACCAATAGGAGCGGAGCAGTAATGAAAAATGTGACGCAGACGACGTTGCACGGGTCAGCTAGTTTGAGAATATACAATGTACAATTCATACGATACCCCTCCCTCATGCCTTAGTAGCCCCACTTCGATTTATGAGAAAAAGCAAAAATATACATATATTTACATTTTTATTTCTTTCTTGTATGCGAAATAGTTGAACAAACGTCATCTAAAACAATTCCAAATGTCAATTTGATAGCATTAGTAGTTCTTTAGATATAACAGAATGTAACAGACGGACAGACGTAGTCACACAATTATGGGTTCCTTTTTACCATTTTGGTATGAAAGCCTAATTAAAGGGGGCTCCCATTCAAGGAAAGGGTTTTTTTTTCGGTTTTGTGGTACGGAACCCAACACCAACAAGTGTGAGAGTTCGACTCGCACTTGTTTTACATTGTCGTATTTCGTAAACCGTTACCGTTACTAAACTACTCATAACATACATAAGTAACCAAATCAATGAAAAATAGGTTTAAGCTGTAACAACAACATTGTTCAATTGTCCGCCACCAGCTTGAGTTTGCTCATCGACCTCGCTCTCAGAAGTACGCAAAGTAGATAGAGTCAGCTGTTTCCAAGGTTGTGTGAGGAATCAATATTAAGAACGGAATTTTCTTAATAGGTTTCGAAAGGTTCGTATAAAAAATGTAACCGTAATAGGATCATTCGTCTGTTTGTCACAGCCAATTTACTCCGAATCTACTGGACCCATTTAATAGAAAGTTACTCGTATGAACTTTTGTGACTCAATAAGGGACGCGTGGGGACGACTAAAAAATTATAAAACTGGCCAAGTGCGAGTCGGACTCGCGCATCAGGGTTCCGAACCATTATCGTATGATACGATACAAAAATACAAAAAAAAAACTACTTACTAGATCTCGTTCAAACCAATTTTCGCTGGTAGTTTATTTTTATGTTTTATCATTCTCTTATTTTGAAAGTTACAGGGGGGGACACATTTTACCACTTTGGAAGTGTCTCTCTCGCAAACTATTCAGTTTAGGGAAAAATTATATTAGAAACCTCAATATCATTTTAAAGACCTATCCATAGATACCCCACACGTATGGGTTTGATGAAAAATTTTTTTTTTTAGTTTTAGTTCTATGTATCCCCATACATAGAACTAAACTAAAAAAAATTTTTTAGTCCCCCAAACCCCCCAAATTTATTATTTTTTTCTATTTTTGTGTGAAAATCTTAATGCGGTACGCAGAATACATCTATTTACCAAGTTTCAACAGCATAGTTCTTATAGTTTCGGGGAAAAGTGGCTGTGACATACGGACGGACAGACAGACAGACATGACGAATCTATAAGGGTTCCGTTTTTGCCATTTAGCTACGGAACCCTAAAAAGGAAGTGTAAAATTAATCCCTCAACAAAACAAATATGTGAAAATAGGCCAAGTTTTTCCTCCCAAAAATTCGGCCTATAAAAGTATCTAGTGAGATCAGGGCCAAGCATTTCAGAATAGTCCATGAATCTAACATGTTTCTTTTGAGTATACCAGTGAACAGAGAGCTTGGATCTTTGCCCACCGTATAAAAACGCTCTTGAGGACCGACCCTGATTTCAATCTTTTAACTTTAAAAAAATACCCTTTTCCGATTTTTGCAACGGTTTAACCTAATGTTCTGAACTTTCCAGATTTCTACAACTTGGTTAGAGTAATAAATGGTATAAGTTTCATCATGTACCTACTATTTTAAATCAAAGTTATGTGGTACTAAAAACTGCTCGAAATGTTTCCTGTAAATAATATACACACTGCGTGCGTTATGCCGGAACTTGGCCAGACGCTACCTGACTTAATGAAAAAAGTCACCAATATTTAAATTTTCTAAGTCATTTTTATAAAATAGCGATCTGAATGGTCCTGTCGAGTATTAACTTAGTTGGTGCGTACAGTCGTACAGGTTTAAATAAAGTTTCAGTTGTGAAACTAGCCCCCTCAGACAACTATGTAGATCTCTCTTTTGCAAGTAAGTTAAAAATACGTGTCTAAATGTACGAGTTTTTTGGTTCCAGATGTAAGGTCCCGTCGTGCGATGGACCAGAGGCGTCGTTCAGCGCAGCGTGGCTGGAGCCGCCCGGGGCGGACTCGCCCGGGGGCGACGCGCCCGTCAAGCAGTGCCGCGCGCCCGCGCTTGACGGCTGCGCGCGGCTCAACCACTCCACGGAGCAGCCCTGCACCGAGTGGCTGTACGAGAAGCCCGACAGCTTCGTGGCTGAGGTGAGCTCGTTTGTTTTATTGGTGATCCGTTCCAGAAACAAGAAGTTACAGTTATATATGTAGACTAGCTGACCCGTGCAACGTCGTCTGCGTAACATTTTTCATGACTGCTCCGCTCCTATTGGGCTTAGCGTGATGATATATAGCCTATAGCCTTCCTCGATAAATGGGGCTATCTAACATTGAAAGATTTTTTCAAATCGGACCAGTAGTTCCTGAGATTAGCGCGTTCAACCAAACAAACAAACTCTTCTGCTTTATAATATTAGTATAGATTATATATTATACTAGCTGTCCCCCGCGGCTTCGCTCCCGTCAATTAAGTATCCATTGCACATATCGAGTTTTATTCGGGTCGGACCAACGAATTAATAACCATCAAAATTGGTTCAGCAGATCTCGAGTTATAAGTGGTGTAACAAACCCGTCTTTGTTTTATATATATAGATATAGTATAGTATAGATTTTCCCGCTGCGGTCATGCTGATGCAGAATATTTATTACCCATGAACAGGTGGATAGGAAACGTAAATCAATTCTGTAGAACTTCACGCTCAATAATAATTTAATTAGTAATTTACAAACTCAGCGTGAAATCAATGAATGCAAATAAGCTCGCTAATTAAAACTGTTCACACTTCACTGTTAGCAGCGCTCAATTACGTAAGGTGTGGTACTGTCAATTACGTGAGCCATCAGTTATGACGCGACGCTCACTCAACTCCGTGAGTTACTAGTACCTGCTACTAGTGCTACTGCACGAAGCTCGTCGCTACATAATTTCAGCTTGTCACTGAATTATGCATACGTTTCCGTTAACCGTAATGTTATTTGAATCAAAACCTCCTGGCTGTTCAGGGAGGAGCTTGTGGCTAAATAATACAAGCCCCTCGAGTCGATATTCAAGGTTCAGCATCACTGGCTATGGGCGGGCGGTCTGTGGCCGGTGACCATCCACCATAATATAATGAGACACTTCCGCGCCTCGGAAAGCACTTTAAGCCGTTGGTACCGGCTGACATTTGTGGATCTCTGTCGTTACCGATTGTCAGAAGCCAAAAACTCCGACACCAGGCTTGTGACAGAAGTGTCGTGTTACAGTTAGTGGGTTGGGTGTGGCGGTCAGGTGAGCAGTCCTAAATGTAAAATACTGGTGTTCAGCTGAATTCGGTTTGACTGGAAAATGACCCCAATACATGGTTAGAAAAAGACTAGGCAGACGATGTCCGGCAACATGTTCAATGAGGGCGATTGTCTGTGTAGTGTATGTGTGGTCACGAACTAATTTTGCGACATCAATAAAACACAATAGCCAGGCTGTATAACGGTTCTGTACCTGAGCTGTGCTACATGTACGAGTACGAGTAAGTGATAATTTGATGGTCGACCGCGACGATCGTACTGTAATTATTAACATTTGATTCTGTAATCATTTCCTGATGAAAGGGTCAACAAACCCCATCTGATGTTAACTAGCATTTACTAGCGGCTTCACCTGTACCCTGATCCACTTGATCCAGTGTTTTAGCAGTTGAGGCTTAATCGAATAACAAAATCTAGACTATTGTGAAATATTAATCAGAATTTAAAATGAAACATTTTCTCCAGTTCAAAGCTCATTAACAAAAAGATTGACGTTGACTTTTAATAGAGAAGTCGCACACAACCGTTTGATACGAACTAATTGCAGTAATCACCAGCAACAACATGTTAGAGATGCTTGTCAAATCATTAGGAGATGAGTACACAGATAACGATGAGTTTAATGAATGAAGCACAGTAGACAGGGGCTTGAGTGCAGGCGGACAGACAGACAGACAGACAGACATACGGTAAGCAGGCGATCGGATGACGTTGACGAGTAATTAGTGAATACATTCGGTTATGTAATTATAATTAGGGAGCCTTAAGGTACAGAATGTGACAAATGAGAAATTCCTGATGTTGTACGTTTAATATTGATAAGAGATTCAGATAAGATGTCATGTATATTTTACCTTAATAAAGTAGAACCTTTGGTTTGATTTAATTTTACGATCCCTTTTTTGGGTTTTTGATGACATTCCATAAGAACCATTCCCAATTAATTAAAAACATTCCCTTTGTTTATCAGATCATGTTTCCACAGGTTTGGAATGAAGTCTCCGTAGTCGCTAGCTGTAGCAATGCGTCCTTTAGGCACCAACTTTAATATCTACATCAGTTTATGAAACAAGTCTGAGACAACGACACAGAGATTTGCTAACAACAACGGCATTGCAAAATTCCATTCAACGGTAGAGAAGAGGTATTGCTAACGTAGGGTTATCTAAATCTAAGTACGGTCTACAGCGTCACAGGTGAATACGAACAATAACTATTTGACTCATTGGTATGCCGTGGGAGCGCCGCGCGGGAGACGTCCACAACTCGCACAATACTACATGTCATGGCGGTGCGTCGCACGTGGAGCTATTGCTATAGTTTTATTAAACGACTAGCTTCTGCCAGCGGCTTCGCCCGCGTGATCTCTAGGGAACATATTCCCGGGATGAAAAGTAGCTTATGTGCTATTCCAGACTATAATCTATCTTTGTTCTAAATTTCATTAAGATCCGTTAAGCCGTTCTGCCGTGATTGAGTAACAAACAACCAAACTTTCACATTTATAATATTACTCGTTTGGTGTAAAGCGAAATTATAACCATCTTCCCCTCGACATTATAATTATTAAAGGATATTGCAAACTGTCGTAAGCCGTTTTCCGAAGCTACTCGCTAGCTTCTAGGCGCCAAGCTAGCCGCCTACCTGTGCGTTCGCGACCACAAAAATAATCCTTATAGCATGATTCAGTATTCACGCGCGATGGCTTATTATTAGCGTTTTTCATGTATAACTTTGGTGTTTCTATACCGATTTTTATGATTATTTTTTATGGAATAGTTAATAATGTTAACTTTTATTAATGTTAATTAGGGACGACTGAAAGTTTTATAAACGTAAGAGTAGACAAATACAATCAGAAAGCTTCGAACTGCTAAGCTATCGGGAGTTACACGTGTTATTGTTCGTCAATCATAAAAGATAGACATATGCTGTCGTTGGATATTTTTTATATAATTTTAAGGAGAACATTTCCGTCATACATGATTTCTGTGTAGCTTTCACCATTAAGGTTGCACACGCGACGGAAGCTTAAAAATGGAGTAACTTCTCCCGTTTTCCCAACATTTCCCTTCACTGCTCTGCTCCTATTGATTGTAGCGTGATGAAAAGTATACTATAACCTGCTCAGGAGTATGAATAATAATTGTACAAAGTTTCATTAAAATCCGTCGAGTAGTTTTTGTTTCCATAACGGTTATACAGACAGACAGACAGACAGACAGACCGACAGACAGACAGACAAAAATTGTACTGATTGCATTTTTGGCATCAGTATCGATCCCTAGTCACCCCCTGATAGTTATTTTGGAAATATATTTCATGTACAGAATTGACCTCTCTACAGATTTATTATAAGTATAGATATAGATATATGTATTCTCATAAGTAGTTCTGCGTCTAAGGGTTTTCCCGAGCCATCGCCAGAACCGTTATTTTAAAGGAGTCTCTCAATTACCAAGTGGTTAGTAAGCAATTGTTTTATTAATTGGTGTTTCAGAACAACGATAGAAATAACTATTGAAGTGATTTTTATTCCAAGAGTGACCTCAAACAGAACAGTTCGCCTTTAACACAGTCTGGACGCAAACCGAGCTTTTTGCATTCCATGAAGGTGAAACAGGTACAGCGAAAATATCACTGCAGTTATAGATCACTAATGACTTACAAAATTATAAATAGGATCACTTGTCAAAATAAAAGTTATCTTGGACCTATGGATACAACCCTTATTTCCCGTCAAAGATCTAAATAAAACAATCCCAGCAGATTGCCGAACAACACCAATTGATTCGTATCCAACATATTGGACTCATTGAAATGCCGTGCCCGAGCTAGAACAATAGTCCACCAGCACAGTGTCTCGCGAGGGGCGTGTGTCGTCGGCGGCCGCTCGCTTTCGTGTAGAGCTATTTGCATAGTTTTTGCCGCGCGACCGGTCCGCAGCTCTGCGCAGGCGCACGGGACACTGCGACGATGCACTCGCGCGCACCACACTTGACCGAACAACTTCAACTACGTGGAGTTAAACATAGGCTATTGATCAGAAACCGCTAAAACAACTTGAACAAACTTTAAGAATTCTATTAATGGCGTTCACGGTGTGAAAATCACTACATATTATAATACAAAGTCCTCCGCCGCGTCTGTCTGTTCGCGATTAGCTCAAAACTACTACACCATTTTTCATGCTATTTTCAACAATGGGTAAATACTTATAGAAACAATTCCCAGACACATTTGTTGAGCAAGCTTGTATTACATGGACGCATTCATGATTGCGGCGAGAGGCTGAGCCGCGGAGCATGTAGGCACTCCATCTTTGTCACCGACATATTTACAACTTTTTCCAACAACGAACTGAAGTTATTGAGTTGTCGCAGTCTTAAACATCATAACAGCGATTAATTCTGTGTAGTGCCGAAGGCTGCGCTTCGTTTAACATAGAAAGATGGACTATTAATAAAGAATTTGTTTCAGTTTGGACTGGCGTGTGATGACTGGAAGCAGACGCTGGTGGGCACGGTGCGTAGCTTTGGGAGCATGGTGGGACTGCTCATACAGGGACAGATCTCAGACAGGTAGATAAGTCTAATTGTTTAAGGATGTTGATGGGCGTGGCAGACAACTCGAAACATATCGAAATGGTATGGTGTAGCAATCAATACGATGTTGTTCAGCAGGAAGGTGCAGGCGATAAGCTGTCAGAGCAAGTTTGACTGCCTACCGCGTTTAAAATATAGCTGTGATAACAGTGTGGCTGATAGTGGAACTTGTTTGATTGTACTAAAGAGTTCAACGGCAGTCGGTACAGACGAACGTGCACATTAGCGCGGTGTAGAGCCGTGAACAGACTCAGGTCTTATGTGCAGTGCACTTGACTGCATAATCGTAACCCGACAGTAAAGAACATATGTTTTTGTCACTTCCCTACACGTCCAAGTACCGGTCACTAACACCGTCGAGTGACGCTTGAACTAATACACACGTCCATCTTACACTGATTAATCGCAATTATAATATTTGTGATCATCTCATTTCATAGCAGTCTTAATTACGGGCATGTCCACCATTACCGTGTAATAGAATGTCAAATTCGTCACACGAGTATGACGTGCTTCGCAAGTGAAGCGCGCGGTCATTAGCGTCAGTGGCTGAGTTACGCGCACTAGTGGGCCGGGCGGCCGGGCTGGATGTACTATGTTATGTCTTAATTACCCCCCTCGGCAGGACATTCATCAGCTGATCGTAATGGCCGCTCGTTTGAATGATCGCCGCTTTATGAACACAACCCCACCCCTCTACACAAGTCTCTTAAAGATGGGAGGTTTAAAACAAACTTTTAATCAAGTATTTAATTTGCTTTATGAAGAGTCGTTTGTAAGGACTGGGAGGTTTGTTCGTAACATATTTCTCCGTCGTGTTAACATATTTATTCCAGTGTAACTACATAGTTGAACCGACGTTGTATAGTAATTAAAATAGTTGTATGCTTTGTATTGTATTGTACGCAGACCGTGGTGACTTCACAATACCACATACTTCATCCACGCGTGGTCGCTCGGCAAGCACGCATATTCATCACTAATTTACTGAGGAATTTTCTATTGTGCTATACAAATATGTCAATTCACTATCAAATGTATTATACAAGGAATGTTACTATTAATAGAACTGCCAACATTAATGGTTCAATTGGGACCTCTGCCAGATGACACAGAATTTATGAAGATAATAGAAGACCTACACAAACTAAATCATAGTGTGGTACATCAAAACTGTGAACAGAATTAAAATTAAAATGTGGAAATGAAACGATTTTTTATGTTCTTGAACAGCAGTCTCAGATTTCGGATAAAGCATCTTCAAACCTTAGCTATTCAAGTTGTCAAGCAGTGAGTATTGGTCAGGTTCGGGCGCAAGACGGCGGCGGTGTTCGCAGGCAGTATGGGCGCGCTGCTGGGGCTCAGCAAGAGCTTCGCCGGCTCTTTCTGGTTCTACATCGTGTTGGAGGGGCTCGAGGCCGCCATCGGGGACGCGCTCTCACCCATGTTCATGTTGAGTAAGTGTTTTAATGAAGAATAAGCCATTGTCATCGATTAGGAAGAGTTTGTTCCTGGGATAACTTCGAATCATCGATGTGCTTTAAACTAGGACATAAGTACCTATTCTGTGCTAAAAATGTCATTTCCCCGATTAGTGATTCATTCAGCGTTCGTTTTTGTTGAACCTAATTGAAAAGTTATCTGCTTGCTTTGTAAAAAATAATTGAGATTCGTACACTTTTATTAGTTATTGTAGAAGAACACAATTCCTAACGAGTTAAGCGATTCCATCGTCGTAGCGCAGTGCAGGCTATATCGACGTTATTATTATTACATACCACCATCAATATCACTGTCGGCGCTTTTCTTCATCTTTATCAAACGTGGCTTTGAGAAATAAAGTCATTGATCAAGAACACTATCAGTTTACTGCTCGTCTGGCTTTCTTTGGAATCGTTCCATAAATCTGAATAGGTAATGTTGACTTCTGAATGCTCCTAAACTATTTCGTGACATTGTTGCGCCAGTAACTACATTACTAAGTTATTGCTCTGCTTTGCTATTATTTGAGTTTACGAGAGGCTCAGCAGGCAACAATAATAAATCTCATAAACCTATTCTCCGCTACTGCCACCTGGAAACACCTGTTCTTACACCATACCCGCCAAGAATATTGAGAAGATGTGACTGTTAATTAAATAATCATTTTCTTAGGTATAGAGATAGTGGAGAAGAAGCGAACAGTTCTCTTTCAAATGATCTTACTGAACTGCTACACGTGCGGCCTGATCGTGATGCCGTTCATCGCGTGGGCGGTGCCCTACTGGAGGAACTTCCTGCGCGTCATCTACGCGCCCGCGCTGCTCATCCTCAGCTACTCCTTCTTCCTGGACGAGAGCATCCGCTGGCTCTACAGCAAGGGGCAGAAGGAGCGCGCCGTGCAGCTTATACAGAAGATTGCCAAGAGGAACGGCGTGGAGATCGACCGCATGATGCTGGACAAGCTGGACTACGTCGACGAGGAGACCAAGAGCGGCGTCAGTGACCGCAAGCTGCTCATGAAGACGTTCAAGTCGAGGATCATGATGCAGAGGTCAGTCGCAATCATCATAAAATCTGTTACTCGTTAAAACCAATAGTCTTGCTGATAGTAAAAATTATACTTTTTGTTATTTATATATGTCAATCGTAAAGCTGAAATCCAATCCAGTATAATATCTTTGTTAACAATCGCCGTATTTTATTGGCTCAATAAAACTACAGTTACCTCTTTCATAAAGTTAACAACCGCATAGTGTTTATATGGGTGAGTTATAAAACTGCAAACCTTGCATCTGCATGATATCTTGAGTTGTTTGCTTAGTCAGAGCAGGATTTTTATTGATGAGTTTATCCATTATTTATATTGTCATTCTACAGGCCGGTCCGTTACTGCGACTTTTTTTGCTTGTGTAAATATACCTCTCATCATCTGCCTAGCCTTTTTCCAACTATATTGGGGTCGGCTTCCAGTCAAACCAGTACTGTAAATATAATTATCTCCATAGTCCATATTCCATTCGGCAGGTTCCTGGTGTGCATGGTGTGGTGGTTCACGATCACGCTGATCAACTACGGCATGATGATCAGCGCGGTGCACATCGCCGGCAACAAGTACGTCAACTTCTCGCTGCTCATGCTGATGGACATCCCCGCCAACGTGTTCTACTGGCTGGCGCTCTCCAAGTACAAGAGGAAGATGCCGCTGCTCGCATCCTTCATGGTCGGAGGAGTGTTCTGTATCTCGCAGCCGTTTGTACCAAAAGGTGAATTGAAATATGAAAGTTTGTGAGGATGGATGGATTGATAGTTTTTTACTCTTTCGAGTCAGAACGCCTGAAAGTAGCTTAATGAAATTTAGCAAAAAGGTAAATTATAGTCTAGAATAACACCAAGGTTAGGTACATATATTTCAGGAGTATGCTCCCTAGGGATCACGCAGGTAAAGACACTGGCAGAAGCTAGACTAAAATACTGAAAAGGCCAACGAATTGCTCTTTGTAATGATTTTTCTCGCCTTTAATAAATCTTTTGTTAACTCAAATTATTAACTATTTTTGCTCCAAACTCGTGTCTTGTAGTCTAGGTAGTTATTTGCTTTGCATTTCATGTCCAGCCGTTTAATGTCCAAATGACACGGTTTTATGTATGTAATTACGTCCTTCTAAATTTTAAAGTGTATTGTGACCGTTCCAGGCTACGCATGGCTGGGGCTGTCGCTGTTCATGGCGTTCGAGATGCTGGCGACGTTCTCGTACAACATCGTGTACATGTATACGTCGGAGCTGTTCCCCACGTACACGCGCAACTCCATGCACTCCATCTGCTCGGCCGTGGGCCGCGTGGGCTCGTTGGTGGCCCCGCAGACGCCGCTCTTGGTGCGTCACATGAAGAATATTAAATCTTAGCTTTTAACGGATCCCAATCCCAGCTGATTTTCAAACGCCAGCCTGGCTTTATCTAGAAAAATGGAAGATCGTTTCATGACTAAAAAAATACTTCTACCGTGATAATCGATCGGGGGACATTCAGAGTTCTTAATGTTACATTCTAAAGCCAAACTTTTAGTCTCCCATCAATCTGCCCGTCCTCAACCATGTTGGAGCCGGCTACCAGTCCAACTGGATGCTGTGACTGGGTATAAATATAAGCTACCCCTTGGCAGCACTGGTGTTTTATTTTCTGGCTTCTGACTATTTGTAACGACTGTTAAAGACCTACAAATGACAGCTGGCATCAACAACGCCTTAACGTGATTTCCGAGAATCGGTTCGTCTTCAATGGTCACGAGTCCACGTACCTAGCTCGGCAAACGCTCATCAAACCGAGCGGCTGTTATTTTATTAGCCACGAGCGCTTCCTTAAAACTCTAGCTTAAAATGCTTGGTAACAAAATCTTTCAATTGCTCCAGATGTCGTACTGGGCGGGTCTGCCGACGTTCCTGTTCGGCGTGACGTCGATCTTCTCCGGGTCGCTGACGCTGCTGATGCCAGAGACGGCGCGCACAGAGCTGCCGGACACCGTGGCCGAGGCCGAGCTGATCGGCCGGAGGAAGCTGCTGCCGGAGCAGCAGACCCTCACCAAGAACAACGTCACGTAGGAGAACATCGAGAACAACTTCACGACTCACGCAGGAGAATATCAACGAGAAACATCAGAACATGCTCGGAATTGGCGGATGAAGAATGTAGATGTTCTTTAACAGTTAAAAAGGCAATATCTCTTTAAATATGCGGTTTGATTTTAAAGCTGTTGCCAATCTGAAGGGCAATTTTCTCGTATTTGTAAGAATTGTAATTTGCCTCGAACTGACAAAAACGCATCGATATACCTACATTTGACGAGCTTTTGGATTTGATTGTCGCTGAGATGAAAATTCGACTTGAGTTTTTATCGCTTTTTAAGTACAAGAATACATTGGCCATTAGTTGTTTTGTTATCTTATCTCTATAGTTACGTTGTTTTTTTATCTGTACATGTGTTACCTTATTTTGTACAAACTTTAAACTAAGTTAAATATTAAATTATTTCCCATTCAAAGCTGTCGGTTTAAATTCTATTACTTACTCTCGTCGCTCCAGCGCCTATCATTTATTTACAAAGAAAACGATATCCCTAAAATTGGTCCCCTTTTTACCCATCATTGTTTAGTGAGCCGTCTAATTCTCCCTTCGCTCCGTTTGACGTAAGAGCAGTTTTGTGTGCTTCGATGTTTGTTCGGCAAACACTGCCGTAGCGGGCGGGGTCGTTTGTCGACACATTAGCGGCCGGTGTCTGCCCGTGTCGTCCGCTAAGTCAACATTACACAAAGATGCTCCATGGTTGATGAGCGAGACATTTACCAGCTCGTGGGGAATGTCTTGATGCTACAAGTATTCCGAGGTTTTCTTGAGCTAAATCTTCCAGACAGAACCTTCCGTATCCATTTAATATTTCAAAAGGATGAATATTGCGTCTGTCACTTGGTCAACCAATTTTATTGACATTACAAACTCTATTCCTAATATTTTCCTACGGGAAATGAAGTGATACAGTGCGCCTACTCAGCAGGTCGTGGCGAGGAGCGCACCTGCCCGTGCGACGACCTTGCACCTTGCGCGCGCGCAGCTCGGCGGGCGGCGGCCAGCGCCTGACCTTATGATGATACACTACGCGTGCACATGCGCGACCGACAGCCAAGTAGTGAACTGAATGAAATAGACTAGGGACTAAATCAGTGAAGAAAGCAGCAAAACCTGTTGATCGATGGAAACTTTATCCGTGCATCTAATCGTGGACTTCACATAGTTTATTACCCCCATAGCAAATTCACTCAGTATTCAATCTTGAGTCTTGCTTCTAATCATCTCAACTTTATCTAAATTCCGCCATAATTTTTTATATCGGTGAAGTCATACTACGAAGCACATCATATATCACAAGAAACAAATTAATTAAAATCCTTTTTCAAATCATCGTTCTTCTTTTTATGCTCGTTCTTTTTTTTCTTAATCACATGTACATAGTTCTCTTCAAAACTTCAACCGATTAACGTAATAGTGAAAAACTCGGATCGAAAAGAATGTTCGATTCGCAACAGTCCATTTGGTTGTCGTCCAATTATGCCCGATGCCCGATGATGCGCGGTGCTCGATGGTGGGTAATGGTATAATTGGTGTGACCTTCACGACGCCAGCGCAGGCGCAGCATCGCTCGTATCCATTCGAATTAACAACTGTTTCGAAACTCTCAAACTGCACCGCGCAGGAACAACTAGTTTACAATCAACGAGCTTCAATGCTCAGCTTTGTTAGCGAATTCTTTTGTTTAGTATGTTCCTAGGAATGTAAACACCTACAGACTTGAATAGTAAGTGGAAAAAGAGGGTGCATGAAGAGTGTAAACTCAGCAGTTGTTGGAATGAATCAGGTCAATAAGCAAATCAAGCTATTCTTTGCGTTATTGTTCGATGTCCAACTGTTAGTTTAAATATAACTAAATTGCCAAAATCGGATTAAACAATCGAGTCCATGACTGTATAAGGCCTACGTTTTGATTTTACAACCAATGAAATGACACTTACCGTCTCAGAGAATTGCACACAAGTCACATTTAGTATTAGTTAGACAACGATACCAGAGGTAGGATAATGTTTCAAGTTACATATAACACAATACGCTGATACACAGCCTCGATTCCTAGTACAAGCACTCTCGATGGCAGCCCCGCGTACAGTTAGCGCCTAACTGCATTGTAAGCTATAAGGAAAGCGTTTGAGCTGAATTGAGTGCAGTCGCTGTCAAATAGCTTGGGTTTCAGCTGCCGAGCCCTATAACCTGATCAGGATATAACTTAGGATCGTCCATCACGGTTTTAAATCATAATTATAATGTCTCTTCATCATCTGCCTAGCCTTTTCCCAAGTATATTTGGGGTCGGCTTCCAGTCAAACCGGATTCAGCTGAATACCAGTGTTTTACGTGGACCGGCCTACCAGTCCTCGACAACCTATTAACTGGGTGACACGGTACTTCTTGGCAAGACTGGAGTCAGATTTACTTGCTTCTGAGTACTTCTGACAATCCGTAACGACTGCCAAAGATCTACAAATGACAGCCGGGACCAACTGCTTGGAGTGCTTTCCGAGGCACGGAACGATGTTTAGATGGTCACCCATCCACAGACCAACCTTGGCAAGCATTGCTTAACCTAAAAGATCGACCCGTGGGGCTGTTATTATTTAGCCACGAGCTCCTCAATTGTAATGTGTCTTGTAGTTGTGAAATAAATTAGGTTTACTACAGTATCTATATATGCCTATGCATGCACACTCGTATTTTAAATATCTATCTCAGCAAAGCATGCTGATTTCACTTTCAATGATCCCAAAATGTAATTAACAGATCGTGACACGAACTCACCTATGACTGATTGTGAGCGACACTGACAACAATGACCCGACAACCGTCGCCATCGGCTCGCCATTGTGAGGTGTCATCACATGGTGACGTCACCAGCTAATGGAGCCACCGAGGCTTGCACAAGCAACAGCTACATTAGAGCGGATAATCGACACTGTGACTGATCCGTTGTGCTGTTCACAAGGTTGCCACTTACACATCAAATGTCAGAAATATTTCGACAAATGCGCAGGTATTACGTGTGATTCAATGACCACAGAAACTATAGACTGTCCCTTACTTATTCGTAGAAAGGAGTAATTGTGGCACTAGTCTTGTTCAGTAGGTGGTGTTTCAGATTGTTTCCGCGACTAATAAAGGTCAGGTCAAAGCATGCGGCCCCCACAGTGGTACGCGTGGTAAGTAGGTTTTCCTTGCACACTACTAGTTTGTGGTAATGTGCTTGCACTTCCTACAGCAAGCCCTACAATGTCGGTCTGGCTGCAGTTGTTTGCTGCATGCTTATATTTACTTTAAGTACTCACTGTACAGGAAGCTGCAGCAGTAACAGTACAAGGGTAACGAAGAAAATAATATTATGCTCAACAAGTTTTCCGTCTTTTCCATGAGTGATGCTCGAAATATATTTTTATTAACAACAGTCTAGTCCAGTTTAGCTTCGATTATAATTTCTGAACATCTAGGTATATTATATTCGATGGTCTAATCGTGTGGTAACCCCTGGTGGTACAAGCGGCCCGAATAACAATGATGTCCGAACATTTGAGATCGTTACGATTTGTTCCACCTCCATCAGAAGTGCCGATTTGCCGCCGAGCCACCATTATACCCTTCTAAATGTAACGACTCTTCTAGAATAGTGATGCTCAACTTGTATCTTTTGGCTACCTACATATTAATCCTAACCGTTTACTAAGTTAGTTGAAAATAATTTAGTGAAAACAATGGCTCTGATCGCAAGTCGTCAAATCAGTAACACAACTTTACACAACCCGCCAAATTAACTGTAAGAAATGACATTCTTATGCGTACCTCGCTATGCAAACAGAAAATATTAAAAATTATGGGATATTGAGGACCATAACTGATGGTAATAATAATAAGTTGGACTCATTATCAACTTGGCGAATTAAACATCTGAGTTAAGACAAGCTCCGTAACATAACCGGTTGCCTATCTCTGCGAGAACATTTAATTTAACTGAACGAACCATTTGATCTGTTGCAGCTATAAACAATATCGTAAAAGTTTTAATGCGACCACCAGCCTGCTCAGCCCAGCAACGGTACTCGTGGTAATAACACTATTGTGTCTAGCTACACCGTGATTCGATTGGCCTTCATTAGGATGGGACTTGTATTCGATAAAAGCTTAATATACTCATTAATAAACTTTCAGCAAAATAATCCAATGGCCACCGACATATTTTGTTGCAGAGTATTATTGTCTTCACTTTTAAGTTTGTGTATTTCCTGTTTCATCGTCAACATTATCATTCATTAGTCATTACATATAATACGACTCCTCCACATATACGAACTGGCAAATACTCTCTAGGCTTAACAGAAAGATATTTATTTTTGTACCAAAATGGCTTGGCAGACAGTGAAAAGCTGCTGCTGAACTGCCTCCTTCTTCAGGATAATGTCTTTTTCTCAAATTATTTCTCTTCTTCTTTCTGGTGCTACCCCAATATATTTGGGTCGGCTTCCAGTGTATTCGGGTGCAGCTAATGTGTCTGATTTCCTCAACCTGCACCCTTATTCACAACCATTCGATTCGATTCCGTATCGAATCGAACGTCTAAGTTATCGAAGATGTCCTCCAAACGCAATTCACAGATCCGAAACCGAAACATTTTGACAGTTCAAATTCGATAAGAAGACTCGAATCTTTCCGACAGCTGTTTGCTATCGGGATTCATATCGAAAGAAATTAAAACGAATAAATAAACCATATTTCCACTTATTTCAGTGAAATATAAATACTGTAAACTTTAAATACTGTAAACTTTAAATAGGTACTAAAAATACTGTAAACACTGCCTGAAGTACCTAAGTAAATGAATTTTGATTAAGTATTGACCGTATTTCATCGATTTATACTTATTTACATAAAGTCAAAGTGTTTACGGAAATGTGATATTCGTTCAAGATTTTAGATAACATACTCGTAATTTGGTATTTTGGTAGATGGAGTATGTGATTGTGCGAGCCAGAGACCGTCGATGTGCCGCAGAACAACAGAGGCAGGAGACGTTGTCTCTTCATAGAGCCTAGGATATGATGAATCCTTTTGCCGACCCGCGGTTTCAGTCCGTTTATAGGTTAACACCCGACATGGCCCTTAGCCTCATTGAAGAAATAAGGGCCTATTTCCCTGAAACGCACTCATCTGCCGTAAAAGGACTTGATAACTAATACTGGCATCACTACTAGGCGCCGCGAACAACACGACTGAATCCACTTTCTCTTTTATTGGCCGAAGAGAAGATTGCCGTCAAGTCAGACAGTTTTTTTTACAAAAGTATAAATCCTGCTACACAAAACATTCATAGCAAAATGTACCTGTGAGATCTCATGTACACCCAAGTCAAATCAAATTGTTTTCTATTAAAATAAGTTACCTGCCATTATATAATGACTGTATCTGTAATATTTATTTCTATCTGTACTATTTTTCCTCTCTTTTGAATACAAAACTTGAAGTTTGTGTGTCCATACTATAGAATTTTGACGATCAGTGAGTAAGCTAAAGGTAGAAATACAAGGTAATTTGGGGGTACCTACTAGCTAGTTGATAAAAATTAAAGTTTTAAAAGTTAACACTTTTTCCGCTTTGCCAGTTTGACAGACTGCTGTTTACAAAGTAGGTTAATTCAAAATAAAGTTTATTTTGGTTAATAATAAAATTATTTTGTATCGTTTGCTATCTATTAGGCAACTAGCTGTATATTCCATAATTAAACGGAACAAAATATTCAAATAAACCAATTTTATTTACTACTTTATATTTTCTACCACGATCATCTATTTACTACCATTTTTTAGCGTTCCCCATAAACACAATGGTCTATCGGATAGTAAAAACACATCCGTTCGGATCTGTGAATAGCGTTTTGACAGTTCTTCGACTCGGAAATGAGATTGTCGAATTCGGTTCCCTACCGACACGGAATCGAATCGAATGGTTGTGAATAAGGGGCCTGTACCTATCTGTAACGAGGAAATGTGGATGTCCCAGACATTCTGTTCTACCTGTAAGAAGTTCATGTATTCGTGTGGTCTCCGTACGTATAACGGTCGCAGCCACAAGCGCTGTCGCAAATTAATACAAGTCTACATCTGCGTGGTGTGTTTAGTTAACTAATGCTACATGTCAGATTAAATATCTTATTTATTGATACTTAGCGCACTGCGAGACTATTGGAGAGACGTAGAAATGTGGCTGGTATGTTTGAAGCTTTACTACGTATTCTGTCGGTCAAAAACGTCAAATGGTACATTGCAGCTGTTTAAGGTCTAAGAATTTAATTGTCTTGTCGTCTAACACGGGATAACTTAACTTAACTAACATACGCAGAGGCCGCCGAGTTCATTAAATTATTAAATCTCAAACTGAGGAACCTTATTAAACGAATGTAAAATCGTTTTTGGTTCTTAGTCTGCTTGTGACAGCAGACGAACCAAATAAGAATCAGAGCTGAACTATTTCGAATGACATGGAGATAATAGTGCATGCGAGCACTAGACGGGCCGGAAGCTCATAGCACTAGCTACTGGACACTATCCCGAGATGCGCTGAATGCCCCGCCTGCGTCCTAGCCAGCCGAGCTAGCTCCTGCGCGATTACGACCATTATAAAATACATCAAGTTTATTGTAGCCGAGATTATCCCTCATTTAGTTCATGTGTGAGTGATAATTGCAGCAGTAGCTTGAGCGAGTGTGCCCACACTGCCGCACTCGGCCATAGCAGTCCAGACTCGCGGCTTATTGCGAGTCACACAATCGCTGCGCAACGATCGCACGCTTATGATCGCATCGGTCGTGGTCGCACTGCTACACTGCCAGGAACTTACTCAACAAACATACATTACTCTCCCGACCATTTAAGTCTGCCAGTCACATTAATTTAATTTATTATCCTTGTATGCAAGTTGAGTTGGCTTGAAGCTAATGTGGGACTCTAAGAATGTCCTGCCTTCCTGAAACCGTTTTGCTAACGATTTGAAGAATTTTAAGCACCATTTAATAGCAAAGCTCTTGAAGAATGTCCTCCAGATGCAGATTCAATAGATTTGCAAGTTGTCGAACTGTTTCATCGACTTACGTAGAGCCCCTTTCTCTTAGTGTACTTCTACGAGCTATTAGATAGTTTTCAACATCCAGGTAAACAGTTACAAGGAGTTTCTAATTTACTGTTATGGCTCAGAATGGCACTCCATCATCTAAAAGGGCTTTTTCCGCTTTAAACGCATTGGTATCTATATAATCTTAACAAATCTCTTCCTACGGATAGTGCTCATTGTATACATTACGTCTGAGCATCTCTAATGGTGGATGATCACGCCAAGTGGCCGAGATGACAGGCTGAGGGCTAGCGTCTGTCAGGGCTCGTTGTGGAGCGTCACTTGGGCAGCAAGCTATGATGAAGTCGTCAAGTAAAGCGGTGTCATTTGCGAGCAACTGATCGCTTGGCTCGGTAAGGGTCTGCGTAAACGTCCGTATTATCTATTCTATGCTGTAATTGTGATTGGATGTGTTTGGGATGAGTGGAACTGCACTAAGGAAGTAAACACCGTATCGAAGTATACCGAGGGAAACCTGCCGATAGTGTTGGGTGAGGTCATTTTAGAAGGACTTGTGGAACGAACCACGTGAGGAACCTTTTCGCGCCGAGAATAATTTTGGGTCATTAAGATAAGCAGTTTGCTTTGATTTCAAGAGCCGGAAGTGTGTTTCATTACGGATAACCTTTTTGCATGATACCGTATTGCAATGTTGCTTCATGTTGTGTTAACCGTTGTGGCAAGGTTGGAGCATGTATGAGCAATGGCTGCAAGTCGCACTCACGCATTCCCGAACCATTAATTGTAATGAGCGGCGAGTCCTGTTACAGCACAGTTACAGTACTGCTCAGAACATGCAGCAACGAGAAGGCTTCTCTTAGTTAAAATCAACTAATTGTGTAACTGGTGGTTTTGCAAACCGCCAGTTTTGCAAGTTTATGTTTAATGTTTAATCATCAATCATAAGGTAAATAATAAATACAATTTTGGCTTAAATTTACGTAAAGTTCACACATGTTATTTGCCTGAACTAGGTAATCCTGTGTTTCAGGCAAGTGTAGGTAGCAAGTCGTGTACAGATCATAAACATAATGTTATGGCTGTACTGCAGCGGTAATGAAACCAGACTGATTTAAAGCTCTCATAGACAGAACATTGTTTATTTACTGCAGAGAAAGTAGGTTGGAGTGGTTGTGAGCGCTAGCAGAGCAAATGGACCGGATTCCTCGGCAGTCGCTCTACACGTATCCCTGCACCTAGCACTAATAAATAGTTACCGTTTACTCGCTATACGACACAAATACTGCGGGCCGTCGAACTTGCACCCGGTCAACGCACCAAGATTTATCTCTTCATCCGCTGCAGCAGTCCTGCAGCTCGCAGCCTGCAGCTCCCCGGGCTCCAGGCTCACTCACGCACACACAGCACAGTGCGCCGTCGCACACTCACACACTGACACAGCTCGCAATCCACACGCGGACACTCGCGCTCGGCTAAATTCGGCGGTTGTCGTTTGAACGGACCAATGAGGCTGAAGGTGCGCGCGCACGTCGGTCGGCGGCGGGCGGCCGGCGCTCACTGCCGCCCGCGCGCCGCACAACCTGCGACCAGCTTTTTGCGTTAAAAAGCTCCACAGATAAAAGTAAAATGATTGCGCTCCCACGGCGCGCAATCTTGGCGCAGTGGCGGAGTCGGTGCGGGTCGGTGCGGCTGGTGTGGGTCCTTGCGGGGGTCCGTGCGGGTCCGTGCCCGTGTACCAGACACTTCATTTGATTATTGCTGAGCATTCGTTACAAATGGCGACACTCGCGCATGATTTACGAGCGTGTTCCGTCGCTGCTACAAACGGCCGCCACATACTCGTACGTTGAAGCATGTAGTGCAGGCAAAATGTTATTGATTTTAATCGCTCTAATAAAAGTATTCATAATAAGTTTTTATGATTTACAGCTTCCTGTCTGTCTGAACGTCGGATGTCCATCACGGCGGCCGCAGACTGAATGACATTAATTGCTAATATAATACCTGCCTAAGACCCATCTAATATTCTACATTTTCGTGGTGGTAAATTTACATTAGTAAGTAAACATTGTAAACATTGCGTAGACAAGTCTGTATAATAATAAGATACTGAAAATCTTTTACTGATTCAGAAGCTCGTGATGACAAGCTTTTATGAAAAGCGTTAGTAGCTAGAGGCTAATAAAATTGTGTAACATCTCAGAAGACGTACTAAGCACCGAGCTTATATTACAGAGTGCATTGAGAAGAATGGCCAATTATCTGTGGCCGGAGCAGGTTGCAGAGCCTGGACAAGCACAAGCTGGTGCTCTGACGAGGATGCTGTAATAACACGCGCGCTGTAATTACAGGCCCGGCCGGTCACGCGGGGAAAGTGGCCGCATGCCTGATGCGTGCGATACGGACGACCTGACATCGTATGAGGTACATACAGGACCTACATAAAGGCATACAGGTATTTTCACATGTTTGCAAGCACACTTGTCATGTTTTGTGTATCGTTAAGACTTGCATTATGAATATACTCAAAGCAAGCGTAAAATGTTTCCGTTAGTCAACCTACATCTAGCTCACCTGTGAGACGTAGTGCTTGAGGATTCATAAGTAGATAATTGCAACGATCTGCACAAGATAATATTAGGTGTACATTTCAAACATAAAGTGCCACCTGATGATAAATACTGGTAATATCCAAATATATATTTCAATATAATGCTAATTAGACTCACTGTATAGAAATTTTGCACTGGTGTAGCTCGATGAGTTGTTAATATGTATAACTTGTTCTTTTGGCTCACTCTTGTCATGTAGCCGTAGAGCTTTTTATAAAAATTCTTTGTTTATACCTATCAGCTATCTCTAACATTTATTACCGAAATCACAACGACATCTTAGCATTCCATCTTACATTCAGGAACTAGACAGGTGCGCTGTCCGGCGCCCGCGTCTTGGAATGTGTCTTATTAATCAACGCGGTCTCTATCTCCGATGCACCTCACTGATAGCGAGGTATCAACATCTAACCAGTACCTCCCTAACTGATGGGTGGATGATCCTGTTAATGTTGTTGTTTACCAGATTATCATCATTCTGTATTCATCCCAATTTATTTAGGGACAATGCAGCATTTTTTCTTCTTTCAATCATCTGAGTATATTTGCTGTCGTCTCACTAGTTACGTCTTTTCTGCATTGATCATCTTTGATCAATTTTTTTGATCAATTTTTTTTAAAACTTTGCCCCACACTAGGAACTTCTCCTGTATCGTGGGTGCGTTTGCAAATATATACACACATACACAAACAGCCAGACCCGGAACAACTATCTGTAGGCCATACAAATATTTGTTCCGTGCGGGAATCGAACCCGCGACACGCAGCGCAGCAGTCGATCGCTCAACCACTGCGCCAATCGTGTCGTCTAATTTACCAGATGCGCATCAATATTTTAAGGACATTTTCATCCAGCTACCCGCAGCTTTGTGGGATGTGATAGTAGGTTAGCTGGTCTAAGCTCCAGCAGTTGAAACAATATTGGCTAATTATGTTATGTTACCACATGTAGTGACGGTGATACTTTTTGAAAACGCCGGCGAGTATTTCAATTGATTGGAATGCAAAAATCGCTATAATCAAACTCGCCGGTCGTAGGAGTGTACTCGGGTTCTCTAGAGCTGATGGCGCAGCGTTCAATACTGTTGTCTGTTGTACAACTTCTATTGTGTAACACGGGTTTGCGACATCGACACAACATTCTTGTGTGAGAACATGGACTCATTGTTTTACGGAGATTACAAGATTGATACAGTTTACCACGATAACATTTACTTGCTATTCTATTCAATTGTCTGGGTGTCTTAGTTCGTTAGTTTAGACAGTATGGTACAAACCTAAGAATTACTATGTTTAAATACTAGCTTCTGCCAGCGGCTTCGGCCGCGTGATCCCTAGGGAACATACTCCCAGGATAAAAAGTGTCATTTATGTGCTATTCCAGACTAAAGGTAATCTAACTCTGTGCAAAGTTTCATAAAGATCCTTTCTTAGTGTTCTGACATGAAAGAGTTATACCTAACAAACGAACATCCATCTTTCCATACATCATACATATTAATCTTCAAAAACTTTCGCATTTATAATATTGATAGTAGAAGTAGAATTAATTTGTAAGAACTTATAGAAAATATCCTACATTTACAAACTGATACTTTAAAAAAAATTGTTCTTGGTAGGATTGGCTAGAATGGACATTGGTCTCACAGCTCGCTTAATATTCAGCGCGCGTGGTGGCGCCAAACTATGAGATCAGTTTTAGTTGTAATTGAGCTATTGTTTGCGACAGCCATGTAAGCCCACAATGGACCTGTGTGACACACTCACTGAACAAAATGCTGGAATTCGACACACCTTGTAGTAGCGTGCGTACCTCTGTCCACCGGCCGGCGCCGCCGGTAAACCACAATACCACTTCCTGTACAAAATCTAGTTTGATTCACTGTGCTTAACTATAATAGCAGCAGAAATTTTTAAGTATTGTATCAGGCACCTGGATATAACTTGTTATAGATATAGACCATCACCTCCAGCACGTTTTTGACCTATGTGAATGGTAATGCTTAACTTATCCATTGCGTTTATCTTGATGGAGACTGGGGCTTTGGATAAAGCTAGTCTGTTTACTGACGTAATACCAACAACACATAGATGATAAATCATGGTTGACACAGTCCACGCAGTGAGTTACCTGCCAGTCCTTGCCGGCGTCGCCGTCGGTGGGGGTTGCAACCCGACACCTGCGAGTATTACGTTGTCTTGCTAACGCGCCGTGACAGCGCCGCGCCACCCCCACACTCAGCGAGAAGGTTCACTCTTCACAACATGCTCATTACAACTGATGCCTAGATACAATAAAAACCTAATATAAGTACCTCTACTGCAGTATGCTCTGTGTTCAGAGATGCACTATATACATATGTATATATGTAAATGATAACTATAGTCGGGAGCCACGGAGGGTTAAGAAAGTGCCTCCACATTGCCTACTTTAACATTTTTCAATTTTCCTAGTAAGAAAACCTTCGGAGAAAACTGCAAACGAGTTCGAACGCTCCCTTTGTGATTCCTTTACATCAGCCATCAAGCTATACAGCGAGTCTTCTGTCCCTACATTGTACAGGCCTGCTCCACCCAGCCGGGTCGGGTTACTCGGGCACGCACAAAAACACGCACGTACACGACGCGGCTGACGGGGCCCGGCCATGTGCCGCCTGGGCCGTCTGCCCGCCCGGGCCTTGATCTACCAGATAGCTGTGGGACTCTCACTACAAAGCTCACTTGCTTGTCTGAGATGTCTCTGTCAGCAGGAAACATTCGGTTTGTATCTGTGCGGTTGTATCTTGTCGTAGATGTCACATCAATATGTATGAGTCAAAGGTATGTAGGTATGTGTGTTGTTATTTGAGCTATCAATATGGCTCAACACAAATGGAGATATAATATTCTAAAAGATTTAAATACGTAAAAAAAAATAACAGCTATATCGCATAAAAGCCTTGTTTCCAAGATTAGGTAATGAAAAAACCTGAATAAGACGACACAATATCTATTTTAAAATAAAAAGCTAATATTAGAACAGGACTTAGCTATGAGAAGCTTTATTAAATAATTAGCGCAAGCACAGTGATCAGTCAGCGCAATCATAAGTGCATCAAGTGCTGGTTGCGCAAGATGACATAAGTCATGCTACTCATGGATGCTGCCTCACTGCCTCGGCATCACCGCTGCTAGACGTCGCCGTAATCTGTGCATCTCGTAGGTGGTGGAGTGGCGCCGGCGCCGCTCGCCCTCCGGATGTACTGGCACCTGCGGAATTATCTGAGTCATACGATAAACGACAGTACTAAGAGAATAGTAGTGTACGCAATGATATAACGAGACTGAGTGATCTGTATGTACTTATTCTAATCTTTGTAAGATCAACATATAGAGTCAGTGAAAAGGACAGTTCGTGTTTTTCCCGTACGGACGGGTTGAGGTACCGCCTTCAATAAAACCTGAATGAATTGAGTGATTGATTTGACTGCATTGACAGTTTTTAATGGGCATGACAAGTGAATAAAGTGTGGTCATAAAACTATTACTAGAATCTCAAAACATTAAAAACAAAACCGAGGGAACTATTAATTATAGATCGTAAGAACGTGTTACAAGGCAGTAATATTTCCACACGGCTCTATGCGTACCTTCTACTAACGACCGCGGGGTTGCTGCAGGGAATGTGTGACAGATTCCTTCCTGCCGGAGTGCCGGAGAGCCGGTGACCGATGTCCCGATGAGCCGATAGCGCTGACAAATCACTGCGGTTGCTGCTACACCGCGTGTTGGGGCGCCCCGGCCGTGTCCCCGTGCCCACTGAACACGTGTGCTGGGGAAATACTTCACATACTCCATCAGCCGCGAGTGACCGTACGAGGGTTTATGTCAAGCCGTGCTGTAGTGCTATTCTGAACAACATTTTCGTGTCTTGACAGCGGAATCCGAGGTGCGTATCAAATTTTTATAAATATACCTAAGACTTTTATGTTGTGTGTTATATAGCTCACTTTGTGAGCTTTGTCACTCAGGTAAAGCTTGATATCGAAATAGTTATGTTTTATTAATCGTAAACTCATAAGACGGATTAGAAAGTGCATGGTTTGGTATTTTTGTATGTTGTCTACATAATATATCTACATTTATCGGTAACATTTAATGTTTTCTTTAAAATTATTAATACTAGCTGACCCGCGCAACTTCGTCTGCGTCACATTTTCCATTAATTCTGCGCTCCTTTTTGACTTAGCTTAATGATATAGGTATAATAGGCTATAGGCTATATATATATATAGCCTATAGCCTTCCTCGATAAATGAGCTATCTAACACTGAAATAATTTTTCAAATTGGACCAGTAGTTTCTGACATTACCCCTACAAACAAACTTACAAACAAATACCTCTTTATAATATTAGTATAGATTTGTGATAATTATCATTTTCATTTAATTTCATAATTGTTTGACAGACCAAAAAAAGAGAACTCTGCACCAAAGTTCGCAGCGCACCGCGCTTCTTCCCACAACGGCCATATATTATCACAGCGGGCATCAGAAGTTATGGAGAAGGACAGACGAACGTGAAACAAAGTACCTAAACAATTGCTTGACATTTTGCTTTTCTTGTAATATTGACCACCATACATGGCCAGAGGAGAGCACGTTTGGGAAACGATTTTAACAAAACATCGCCTTTAAATCATGATCATCGGCAGGTGGCAGTGGAACACGCTGCGAGCTGATAACATCAGCGGTCAGATACGCGTGACCTCCACTTTTGTCAACACATATAGTCAACACTGACTTATGGGTCAAATTATGTTAGCGCGAGAGGCGCCCAGCTAACGAGAGGACCGGACTTAGGGCGCTACCCATGAGGCCTCGGTGGACCTTACAGCTTGCTATCAAGGGGTTCATAAACCTCTGTTCCTTTGGCTACCTGTATTACGTCTCCTCAACATGCATTATTACCTCATTCCGGCTCGTAGTGTACCAGTGTAGCTACAGGCACTTCAGCTTTGTCTCTTGTTGGCCACGTATCTGCGACGCCTCGGGGTGTGTGGTAGATCTTCACGTGAACCGTTAGCTCAATGGTCAGCCGCTGTTGCTCCTATCCTTCTGTTGGGTGATTGGGTCATTCTCACTGCCTAAACAAGTAATTAATTGTGGAGGGAAATAGTAAGAGATGAGTTCTTACTATGCACGTCGACGTTAAATAAACACAGAACACACAGATATGAAACATTCAAGCGAGCATACATTCCCATACTTGTTATATCCAAACAAGATAACTACTATAATAACGAGATGAAGTCATGTTCAACTAGTAGCCCACACTAGATAATAGCTCAATACACGAACATAAAATGTAACGACGCGACGTATGAGTGTCGTCACGTGAGATCGCTTCATCCGACTGTTGGAGCTATTAGTATTGTATCGCCAATACAAGTCGTAAACAAACATTTAGTTATGGCCCTGCTGTAATCGGCAGAGCCGAACATTGGGCAGTTCCCGTGGAAACCGCCTCCGGTGTGTACCTACAAGTAATTTAATTATTTTATTGATGTGCCACCATGAGCGTCGAAATAGACCACTATTCATATCGCTATGTTGTTATTGCGTACAATGCGTTTTGCAAATAAGAAAGAATAGGGACGTCAATGACCTCTATCAGTCAAAATATGTCTCTTGAAAAGTACGGTTTGCATAGAAAACTTAGTTGCATATCAGTAACGGTTTTCTTTACTTTGTTTAAATAGTATTAAATCAAATTTAAGTAAAAACGATCTATAATAGTACCTAAATTTGCAAAATATAATATGTAATTATTTAAATTCATTATTAGTTATTTTAAACCATACCGTAACACTTATTTCACTAAATTTGTGTAAATAATAATCTTGCTATACTTACTCACCATACCTAATTGGTTTGAATTGACAGCTATGACGTCACAATATGGCGCTAACTCTATCCTATTCTTATTTGAATCGCATTGTATTTCGCCTACACGACTTACTGACTTACTTACGATGATAGCCACAAGTAGGTATTATTTAAGATCACACTTCTTTGTACACCTATATTCTGGCAAATAAATATTATCTTATCTTATCTTATCTTATCTTATCTTATCTTATCTTAGGTGTAATTAATTTCCAAAAAAAAATCAGCAATGTCGCAGAACAGAACACTTCTTCTGCCACATTGCTGAACTGACATCTTCCGCATATCTGTTCTTGAAAGACGCTTCAATAACTGCAAATCGGCTGTTCTATGAATGTGCTAGGCTATGAACAGCAGATTTGCTGTAAGTGAACGTGTCTGTCAACAGTGAGAGTGTTAGATCTCTCTAACAGTTGTTTTGGAGAAAATTAGCGATACTTAAACCAAAGTACTCAACTTATTATTCCAATGCTCTGACCAGTATGCAGTATTTATTAGTTTCTCATTGCAATTAGCTAAATACCTAGAAGCTATTTGAACTAGTATCTTTCTCTTAACTGAATAAGGTTCGCAATCGTGTGTATTGATCTAGTCAACTAATTCATTCGTGTATTTGGCACGTGCAGCTATTGAGGCGGTATACCCGGTGGGGCCCGGTCGCCGGTCCGGCGCTCTCCGCCCGGTCCGGTGTCTGGTCTGAGGCGAACGTTTACTGACAACAACGTAATGTACTAGTTATCATTTACAAGCTGCATTAACATTTAACAATACTAACTATACTAATGTTAGGCCTTGTACGTGTTGATGTCCCAACTATTACGTACTGCAACGATTGGGGTAAAATACATCAATATAGTTTTCAGATTATGAGCAAATAGTCAAAAACCCTGTCTGGAAGAAGCTCGTAATCAGAAGACATCAGATTGTTTACCTTATCCACAAACGGAAAAAGCTCCTCTGACCAGTCCTGTACGGCACTCAAGAGATGCAACCAGAACTGTTTTGATTCTCATTGATTTAAAGCTAGTACACTACTCGTACTTATGAAACGACCTGTCCAGGCGTGCAGGCGGCAATGCGCCGTGTTAATGATTACCAACAAGCTCTATAAGGCTACAGCATGTCAGTGTGGAACTTAGGTACAGTGTAGCAAATCAAAACCGTCTCGGTTACAGATTGCCATAGTGAATGTGCAACATCCAAAGTTTTCGTAGATGCGTAGCTCAATGGTTGTCATTTAAATTGTGGGCATTCAGTAGTAGAATCAACTGGCCCATTCGCAAATCTGCAATTATAGCAAAAAAAACTTTAAGGTCTTTAAGTTTTGTTAGTTGGTTTTGGACTTGGATCAATCAGTCTATCGCAGTCACAATCATAGGCCTAGAATCTGACCACAAATAGCTTATATTATCCTCTTCTGCATTCAGTACAATCAAGCTTCCTTCAAGCTGTTCTTTTATGTCCTGTTCGGGTGCATAGGTATTGTTATTCTTCGTTCAGACATGCGCTACTGTATCACAGGTACTGTGACGTGTTAGGAAATGTTGCGATGCTCTGCGCCCGCGCATCTAACACACCGCGTGATTCATCCACGTGTGCACAGTTGTACCATGCTATGTTATTGCGGGTTACATCCATAGTCCTATTTGGAGGCATAGGATAGGTTTGCATGTGCTGTAGGCCATTGTGCGTTTTTTGTTTTTTTTTTTTTGTTTTTGTTTATTTTTTAGGTATGTGTAAAATTACTATCATTAAGTTATCTTGATGTACAAACACTCTATGGACCGAAAAGTCTGAAATAAATGTTTTGAATTGAATTGAATTGAATAGCTGTTGTAACATTACAATATGTCTTGTAAACTATTTCAAACTCAAACGAAGTTGAGTATTCACGTAACCAACCATTAGGATTACCCTTTTTAGAGCGTCTGGAAAGTTTGTAGGTACGTAGGTACGTTATGTAACTGTGCTCTAGATTGTCTAACTGGAAAGTTAACCGCAGACTTTCACTGGTCCATCGCGCAATAAGTATTAGGCTGGCAGTAACTACAGGAGTTTCCCCTGACAGGCTGTGGATAGGCGAGGTGTCGAGACAGCCGCGATAGCAGTGGTTACCGGCGTCATTAGAGAGCCCTGAAGGCTGCGGGACGCAGGAGGCAGGATGCGCGTCATGATTGCTATCAATCGCAGCGGACTGCCGCGCTCACCTGCTACTGCTGCCACTTGCGTCAATACGCAATGCGCGTGATTTAGAGACTACATCGCTACATCGCTACTTACTGACGATTATTCAGCTGGCTGGAATCTTGTTTGTATCGTTTGAATTAGTCAATAATCCGCCGCCGATCACAAACTTGGAGTGTACAATTACTACATTGATTAATATATTATAAATAATTTACTACTAGCGACAACATTTTACTTTCCGACATAGGTACGAGCGAACCACAGAAATATAAATTACAGTTAATTATTATAATATGGAGCGAACGAGGTCGCGGGCAACAGCTAGTATTTACTACTTGTCTACTAGGAGCACAAGCCACAATTTCGTGGGTTTAATTTTTTTTCGTGGAACGCTATTGCTTTTTCTAAAATGAAACCTAACTTACTCCTTTACACACGCTACATGCTGCTGAAAGTCCCATCAAAGTCAGTCTAACCGTTTCGAAGACAGATAGTTATTTTTACCTTATGCATTCATCAGTCATCATTTATCAGTAAAAGCCGTTATTTTTTAATTACAAAAACAAACTTCAATATTTATTTATTGGAAATGCGCAAGTAAAGTGCCTGCCTTTTACCGCCTCAGCAGTTGTGCAGATTTCAATGAACCAGTGATACCTACCTACTTAAAGTCAACCACCGGTCGTTCCTGCTGATCAGGCATGCCAAATTATCTGAGTTATAAAAGATGCCATAACTGGATTTGTCCGCCCACCTCGGCTCTGCTAATTAAATTAGCGGATGTTTGGCCAGTAAACCGTGCAGATTGCACGTTGTCTGCTCGGAGTGACTCGGAGGCTCTGAGGTAACGTTTATTGGCTTTATATAATTCGATCACACCTACCAATTACGTTTATGTCCGTTCTGTCTTCTCCAGTCTGCATTCTCTTATAATTGAATGAATGTAAATTGGAATGAGTTTTGTGTGAAGACTTGGCTATAGTGTATAGGTATAGGTAGACGAGGAATCGAGAACTAACGACTTTTAAAATCCAGTTATATGTGCAATACTTAGTCCGGCAGTTACTACTTTTTTTTTTTGTTTTCTGGGGGAAACCTTCAAAAACCAGCTCGCTGATTACGATCAGCAAATAGAAGAGGCCCCATTACCTCCTAAAAGACCATTTCAGAACACTTCTGTGCAACGCCTGTTAGGGCACATCCCTGGGGAGACCATAAATAAAGGTGTCCCCTTAGCCTCGCTGTGCATGGCAGCGTCCTCAGTCTGAGCGCCCGAAACCCTGGAGACTGGAGACCCAAGTCAGACAGTATAACTTACAGACCCATTATCATATCCTAACTATAGGTACCAAGCTCGGTATAAAGTGAGTTTGTTGGTTTGTTACGCTTTCACAACATAATGTCGCTGAACAGATTTTGATAAGATAATGGTGACCCTAAAATGAGGATACATTATAGAAATGGGACCCTGGAGACGACTTTAGGCTTTTTTTGCAAATAGGTTTCAATTTAATGCAAGAGAAGCCGCGGGCAATAGTTAATATTTAATGAGTTTTTTTTTGTTGTGTTCGTTACATGAGTTTGGAAATCATTGTTGTTATAGTCCGGCCGCGAAGCAGAAAGAATTTCGATCGTTGACCTGTTATTACCTGTCTCTGTCACTCCCGCGTAAATAGAATGAGTCTCGCTCGCACAGCTGAAATGGCCGCCGTCCTCAGGGATTGTAAACCTTTGCCTGAGAGTGTAAGGTTTCTTCTTGTTTGCAAGTGTATGTCACGTAAAAAAAGAAGGAATCGAAATTAGTTAAACTAGATGATAATGTAGACAAAACTGTTGATTCTTTGGTAATAAATGTGATAGGCGAGACGTTTTCGGAAAGCAGTAACTCCGATACAGAGGAATCGGATTCTGATTTTTGAATTTTATTTTTTTTAATTTTGCCGTATTAGAAATTGTAACTCGATTTTTATAACTTATAATATAAAATCTAAATACATCATTTATATGATAATAATATTCTTTTTATTTTCTAAGTTAGTACTTTCTCCTTTAAACCGCACTTAATACAAAAATGTTTGTGATCACTGTCAGTTAGGTAAAAAGGTCATCACTCTCGGTTCGTGGGGTCCGAGTGCTCTGTTTAAAGATCTGTCAAGACGCTTAGTTGACACTTCGCGTGACCCAAGGGCTGGCTTTTACCTCGGCCAAAGGATAAGCATTGCCATACAACGTGGCAATGCTGCCAGCCTTTTGGGCTCATTACCAGTGGCTAGCGACGCGGACGAATTTTTCGACGCCATATGTTAGTTTTAGTTAGTTAAGAGTTGTTTATTTTATTTTATTTTATTGTATATACAATGTAGTCTGAAATAAACTTTATCAATTCTACCTGTAAAATAAAAAAAAGGTCATTGTACGAAATTCTTGCTTTCAGACTAAGCTAGCTATAATATAAGTAATAGCATATAGGTAGCACAACAATATCGCGCACCATACATTGTTATGGACACGTTCACACTGTACTGTACTATATGTTATTAATATAAGTAATAGCATATAGGTAGCACAACAATATCGCGCACCATACATTGTTATGGACACGTTCACACTGTACTGTACTATATGTTATTAAAAGATAAAAGATCATTTATTTGTCAAACATGCGTTTAAGTACATAAACTGACTGCAAGGTATTAAATAATAGTATTTTGTGAGCGTCCAAGTTTGGCCAATAACGGCGTACAAAATTTGTTGGTATAAAATTAGGAAGGCATCTAATTGCATTTACATATTATTATACTCATTTTAAATTTCATTACAAAATACACAAGAAATAAATAATAATTGATGTCAAGGCATTATGGTGTAAGTAAGTCTAATATAGTCAAAAATAAATTAAATTATGTCCAGTAAAGGTATTCATGATTATGCAGTCAAATAGTATCATTCAAAAGTCAATTGATTTAAAATTCACATTATTAAATTGTTATTCTTAACCATTTAAAAGTCCTTTTCATTCAAAAAAATTAAAACAATGTAATATACTTACTTTATTCACTAAAAACATTCTCATTGCAGCTTTGTTTTGAAAAGTGACAAGGGCAGTTCTCTCCAACTTTTAGGCAATTTATTAAATATCATAGCAGCCATATAGAAAACACTTTTACGCATGAGGGATGTTCTCGCAGTATGAGAGCAATGAGAGCATATACATCCTACTGTTGTGCCTACGCCTGTTACGTGGGACTACTCATCTAATCGTTTAAATCGGTGCGGATTTGTTTTGACAAAAACAGCTACCTCAAAAATGTACAGACATGGCAAAGTAAGTATTTTATATTTTTTAAAGTATGGCACGCAACTATCAGTAGGTTTAATTTTAAATATCGAACGAAAGCATCTCTTTTGAGCCTTGAACACCGTGTCTTTTTCTGTTGAGTTGCCCCAAAAAATGATACCATTGTAGACCATTGTGTACCATGTTAAACCATAGTAGGCTGTTAGTAATGCCTCCACACCTATTATTATAGACGACAATGTGTGCAGGGCATAGGCAGATTTACTAATTTTCTTGCATAAGATTTCGATGTGTTTTCCAATTCAGTTTTTTATCAATGTGGAGCCCTAAAAATTTTGTTGTTTCTACCTCTTCTACAATGTATGGTGCGCGATATTGTTGTGCTATGAGGCTATGACCTATGTACTCTATGCTATATTTTATAGCGTAGTCTGAAAGCAGCTTGAGTACTCATGAGATCATCACTAACAACTAAACATTAATATAAAATTGAACAAAAACTCATTGCCAATCTACAGACAGTAGTGACGTCATGACTTTAGATAGACCATTGATCAGTGATGTGAAGTGGCTCGATTTGATTGAAGCACATGATGGCGCTTAAAAATAAAATATAGCACTAATAAATATTTACCAGCAACTCTCGGATCTTTAAGGAGTGTTTGTATTCGCATCGCGATCCCAATTTGTCAAAATATGGGTAGTTGTGATTGACAGATTGCGAGTTGCGACTGAGATGCGATGGCGAACTGTGCTTAAAAAGTCGTTGGTATCTTTTCAATAAGTTCACATTCACACTCCTAAGCAGTCACGTGTCTACGACCACTAATTGGTCACGGCTCGCAGGTCATTGTCCTGGCTCGGCCGCGGAGCGCGCGCGCTGATTGGCCGCGGGGCGTGTCGGCCAGCCAATCATTGCGCCGCCCGCGCCCGCCTTTGTTGCCCTAATTACGATCACCCATTGTCCACTAATTCCGTGCGAGTACACGCCAATATAGGCGTTACACTGCGTCACTTGTTAGAAGGAAGCCATAGAATCGCGTGCGCTTGGAGTGGACATAGTACCTTTCTATTCCTGATAGCTATCTTCACAGTTTTCAAAATATTTGACTCATTCATCATCATCTGCCTAGCCTTTGGGGTCGACTTCCAGTCAAACCGGATTCAGCTGAATACCAGTATTTTACGTGGAGCGGCTGCCTACCAGACCTCCACAACCCATTAACTGGGTAACACGGTGCTCATTGGCAAGACTGGTGTGATGGTGTCAGATTTTCTGGCTTCTGACTATCCGTAACGACTGCCAAAGATCTCCAAATGACAGCCGGGACCAACAGCTTAACGTGCTTTCCGAGGCACGGAGGAAACTCGGTATGTTAAGATGGTCACCCATCCACAGACCAACCTCGGCAAGCGTTGCTTAACCTTGAAGATCAACCTGTGCGGCTATTATTATATAGCCACGAGCTCCTCAAGGCTCAATATTTGACTCATTCATTAGTAGAAAAGTCTGTTATCTGCATTGACTCGTCTGGAACTGCAACATGAAACAATTTTCCGCTGGTCTAACGACTTCAAAATATCATTAGTAATTAACGACTGTAATCCAGAGATAACCGCAGTGAAGTGATACGCAGTCACGCGAGCGGTGGCCGCCGCCGACAGACGGACAGCAACGACGCAGTACATCAACATCGTTGAGTACCTACCTACACGTCAATGTACTTGGAGGCTTTATTTTTATCAGTCACGTACTTAGTGAATTAAAGCATAATAAATGTGACGCATTAAATAAGCTCAGTGTGCAATGGCTGCGCACACGCACGCCGTAATCGCGGCCATTTGTCCACGACGCCACTCCACAGGCTGATGTTAGAAGGCCTACTTTAAAGTAAACATCGGTGAATCCATTGTCCTTTGTTGAATTCCATTCAAAATTATAAGTTGTTCGTAAGTCGTCACATATATACCTACCTACCTACTCAATTATGGACGAAAGCTTGGATTATAGATACCAGCTTGGTTCTTGGCTCCCTTGAGTCAATTGAGAAACGAGCGTGAGAATCATCAATGCTAGGCTCGTCGAGTCGAAGCTCCAAAGTCATGGGCATTGACGTCGAGTTGCTAGCCTGTCGATTTTGTACTAGTTGCATTTTTGGAGTATGCGACGGATTTTTTTAATTCTGCCAAGCCCGTTCTATGATCGGACTAAAAGACGAAAGCGATGCTGGGAATAGATTAATTGCTAAGGATTGGGATTCCCTGCTGGAGTCTGTGTTTCCGGATAGCTACAACCTGGGAGTCTTTAAATCAGGAGTGTACAGCCGGCAGCCTGTACGGCTTCTAGACAAGCGTGCTTCATCTACGACCACGTCATCGCTTACCATCAGGTAGGATACCTAGTGATCAAACCTACCTATGAATAGAAAAAGGATACAATATCTAATTTATTACGCGATAGCAGAGTACCTTACATACCTAGGTAGATAGATTCCTAAATCTAGTAAAAAAAGAGCACAATATTATTAGGGTCCTATACCAGCATTCTAATATGTAACACAAAAAGTCGCCATATACTTTTAGAATCGAAAGGAATTCCAGATCCAGTGGGTGTAACTTCAAATATTTGATTACTATTGTTCAAAGAGATAGCAAGACGGGGCGCCGGGAATGGCAGGCTGCCGAACAACAAACGACGGCACAAAATGATTTCATAAAAATTGTTCCTCACAAAGATTTAACGAAAAAACATTGTCAAATGACTAAATAGTTGCGCAAAAAGAATCGTATCATCCTACAAGTGCACCTTCTGTGACTGCTCTGTCTAGTACGAGGTTGCGCCGCGACGCCGATAGATGGCGGCGCGCGCCCGACTGCTACATCATCTAAGTATATAGACGAAGTGGAATACGAACTGGTAGTGGGGTACCTAGGCAGGTGCCCTCCATAGACTGCAGGACTACCTACCTACTGCAGTATTACTTAATAACTTAATATACTCAATGTCATCAAATATTTGAATTTACAACAAACAACCAAACAAACAAACAAACAAACTCTTCTGCTTTATAATATTAAGTACCTAGTATAGATTACCCACTTCATGACTATGAACGCGCGCTGCGACACTGAAGTACATACGAATGCAATGTTTAGGTACTCTGTAGGCAGTAACTAATTATATTGATTAAAAATGTAAGCACAAAAATAATGAGCTTTTGCCTACAAAATACCTAAATTGAACTTGTGCTACTACTCACAAGTTCAATTTAGGTACCTATTTTTAATACGAGTACTCCTTAGGTACTCCTAATACGAGTAGGTGCTCGGGAGTAGGTACAACTTTACCTACTCGTGTGTTGGTTCAGACTTTACCACTGAGGCACTGACATAACTGTGAAACTACCTACTGACTAACTCCTCTAGGCATTGCAACACTATGAGTAGTCACCGCGGTGTCATGCTGGCAATAGGCGCACCTCTTCCTTAATTATGTAAGTACCGTATCTACCAAGTCCGTACATTATTGCGGTATTGCTCCACGGCTGAAGGCGAGCTGATCGTGCGACCAGCTCATCAGGACACCCCGCGTTGTGCGCTGAATATCATGAATAATTAATAACGCATATTTATTCTCATGCCGCCGTCTCCTTAATGAAGCTGATAAAATTGTGGCATCCACTTAAATGTTCCTAAAGCATTCTGACGCTACAGGTACTTTTTATTTTGCAATAAGATCGAACGTTACGAACGAATATTCAGCTCCCAAAACTGTGAGTACTTAGTCATCTCAACACAAACAGAATAACTGTACCGGACTTCGTGCAATAACTGAAAATTGCTAAAATAACTAAGTATTGGATCTCGGTCTGTACAAAATTGTGGGTCACTGAGTAACATAATGTTACGAGCTTGGGGTTCGTGACAATAAAAACAGCCGATTATTTAACCAAAAATGACACTTTAATAATCAACACTAATTATCACTTTAAACGCACTAATTATAACACACAATCGCACTATTAAACACTTCACTTCACTTAATTCGCAGTTGAAGATCGCTTCCGATGTTCGCTTGTATCGCCAATTCAATACTGACTCAGTCGCGAGCGATTCGCACCTTATATAGTCCCACAGTAATTTCCAGAACCTTCGAGAATGGAAATATCTAGAAAGTTCGGGAACATACCGGTCCCGACTGACTAGGTGTCGAAACATCGAGAATGTTCTAGCATCGAAAAGTCTAGAAAGATCGTGACCCAATTAGTTCGACTACTCGACACTAGATGGCGTTAGTAGTACGTTGTGTACCCGGCATTAATTCTGGCGCGTAACAATAATTTAGACTACAGTTCTTGAGGAAAAGGCCGCGGGAGCGAAACCGCGAGAAACACTGGCCATAAACAAAAGGAAATGAACTGAAGCTTGTGTTAGCAGCGAGGCTGATGTTAGTATGTTAGCCTCACTTGAACATAACAACGGTCAACATGTCCCGCTGAGCGCCGCACTTCTGAGAACTCTTCGCAGTAAGGTTACCAGCGCGGACGCGGTCACTCGAAAGAAATAAATTCATTGTTTTAGCTCTACCACGAAGATATCCAAAGGTATTTAGCATCTACTCTCTAAGATCCATGTGCAATGGTCATGCAATGGTAACTAATGAATGTTAGGCATTAGACACAAGTCTAAAATGTCATATCTCAACTATGTTTTTTAGTAACCTACCCCTAAATTTTTGCAAATTAGTTCTATGATGCTCTGACAGAGACTACAGAGATACCACTCAAATAGTTTTAGCCCTCGAATCAACAACGTTTAGTCAAACTTAAAAACACCTTTTTTTCTTTTTTTTAAGATGGGAAATCATCAAATGACTCCTTCCGCCCTGGGTGAAGCGGAGTATCAGACTCTTACTGACTAAAAACCCATCCGTGTTCTTCCTTATGCCCTTTGCGTTCCAGGGCCGCGGAAACTCTTTCTTAAAAATTTCGCAATCCTGCAATCTTGTTAAAAAAACACATAACGGACTCGACAAGACATTCCTGAACTTGATACCTAGGAGTACATAGGTAGGTATCACCGCCTATATGCTGGTCGTCTAGTACCAGGACTGCCAGGACGCAGGTATGCCGGAGGGTCGTCAACAACAGATCGTCGCTGTTTTTGCGTCCTCCGCACGACGTCTGTTGCTCGGCTAGGGATTAGACACACGGTAGCGAAGCAATTTAATTTACTTCACGAAGATTTGCAGTTGTCAATAATCTGCATCATCATACAAAATCCTCCATCCCTCATGTAGTTTTGTTTGGAATCAACTCTACATTATCTTCTGCGCTGCTACAATTTGAGTGGTATCTCTGTAGTCTCTACACACTCATCTTCTTATCCTGTGGGTGTGGGTAGTAAGGTCTAAGAACTCCACACTCCCTGGTTTCAGAGTTTTTAAACCACCTCAAGGGCCTCTGATATGGTGTACGGACCGCCATTAATCATCTTTTTATCAGACAATCAGGTGATTCAAGCCTACAATGTCCTAGCCAAACTGGAAACATGTTTACAAAGAATGCTTCCCGTGGGAATCGAACCCACGACCACTGTGTTACAAGGCAAGCGCCTAAACCACTCGACCACGGAAGCAGGGAAAATTGTGTTGATAGACTACCAATCTCATCTGCCGGAATTGCGGGTCTATTCGAAAGAGATACCGCGGCTCCGGAACACAAAGGGCAATGGGTTTTTTAGTCAGGAAAAGTCTGAAACTCCCTCCCGCTCCGCCCAGAGCGGGAGGTCATTTGATGATCTCCCATCCCTAAAAAAAAGGTACCTACCAATCTCATGATTACATTTTGGACCTTGTGCGTTCTTGAACGACTGTACATACAACATTGAATCCATTCCGAACAAGCAAATGGCCATATTATATTATACCTAATCCTGTGCAAAAACTTCAGTCTTCAATCTGTCTGAGCCCTAAGCGTCGCCTTAGTTCCCGAACAGTCGCTCAATCAAATATAATTGGTCGTCCGATCCGCCGTATTTATGACGTCACTTCCTCCTCTATGATTTCTTTATTGTGCCTCTCATTACTGCCACAGCACACAGACACAATTCTGTTCCGTGGACACAATGCACCGCTTCCAGACAACTCTACATAGATGAAGGTACTAACAGACTATTTGCATCATAGATGTGCTACTACCAAATCTAATCGAAATTCATTAGAACATAAATATGAGAGATTTCAGCGCCAAGAACACACACAGTAGGTGGGTAGGGAGTGTAAGGACCTACCGAAGAACCTACCTCTACATACTGTGGGAACCTACCTAGTACCTACCTCTATATACCATGTGAAGGAACTTTAAGTAACAAAGATACAACGCACTCATCAGAATTTCATTTTGTTTAGTCTTCGGCGCAATCATTCGGTGTTCATGTCGTAACGTCGTCGTCGCGGCCTCGTCGGGTGGACTGCACACTGCGCAGGCGCTGTCGCAACTTGTTTGCTAATTAATTTCAGTCGCTCACAGAAACTGATTGCAGATTCAATATCAAGCTAATGGCATTGCGAAATCATAGGAACGAGAGATATAGACAAGTAGATAGGTAAATAAACCTACAATTTACTCAAGCTTATACCTACAATCCAGTAGGTAATCTATTAAAACCTAAGTATTTTATTTTTTATTTTATTTTATTTTATTTAGGTTAACCAACAACTGTTTACACCAGTTCATTAACAGCTTGTCATTACTGTAGGATACAATTGCGGGTGCAACAATCAATAATAGGTTAACACCGCTAGCACAAAAAACAGTGGTAAAATTATTAGTTATTAAATTAAAACCGATTCATGAAAATACAAGTGAATAAGATAAGAAAATTGAATTAATAAATTAAATAAATTTGATTACGAGTGATATTACGGTTTTATCGAGACAATGAGTGAATTCGCCTTAGTGTTATTAAAAATACGGAATGTTCAGCCGGCAAAGTGGAAAAAACTGGTTGGTAAGTAAACCGCCTCAGCTTGACCGATATTTGTAGTAATAAGCTCAAAGAAAATGCAAACCCCCTTTAATAAACGGTCTCCGTGTGTACGTCACAACGTTCTGGCTATAGTACACTATCATGTACCACCAAAAGTGACTGGTCACAAAATTATTAAAACCCTATTTTAATGTGAAATTGTAACCACATCTTGCTATCTTATTAAAGCAAATGATCACCAAACGAATCAAAGCTAACCCAAATAAATGTAGTAAGTGGCCACCATAAACCTCATACCTTGGGCTGGAGGGTCGGTTAGCATTGCTCGCCCACCTTAGCTAGCCCCCGTCATCCCTTTCGAAGCTCACGTCTAACGTGTTGCAGTTCCCAAAGATACTAAAGTTTTTGAGTCATATTGTCACCGCCTCAGTATCATTCAAAATCGAGCCTGGCTGTCCAACCTTGTCGAAGAAAAACAATTATGACATACCCATCACATTAAATAGGCATTTATAATAGTTTCCATAATGGACCTACAAAAAAGTCCTACAAAGCGTCTCAGGCCAGTCGTCGGTCCACTGCCTACCGCTATCTGGAATGTCTGAATGTAAACGGGCGGCTGTTCCATAAAATCTGTGTAGATATAACGTGATAAACGAATATCCGATTACCAGCGGACATCCGAGCGGTAGCTCTGGCAATAACGTAAGACTCCCGTCAGTTTATGAACTGGCCGACCGTTCTACTACAGCTACCTAGTTGGTACAGCTGCATTTCGTCGTGACATCTGCTGCTTCCAGACTTGAACGTAATGTCAGTCGACGGGAACTTTGTAGCGCTATCATCGTTGTCGCAGATCGAACACTAAGTAGCTATCATGAGTAGATCGGGTTTGCAATCTGACATCTTGGCTATTGGACATTCGATGAAGTGCTTTTGCGTATATGTAAGTAGCATCGAGCGGACTGGGGAGTCTCGCATAGCGTACCGCACACGGCGGCGGCGACATCAAACGATATGATTAACGCTAATTATGCGGTTAATTGCCGCTGCCCCACCCCGCGCGCCCCTCCAGTACCCTGCCCGCGCCCCGTCTGCGCCCGCGCGCTCGCACAACACACACCAAATATTTTAATTACCTTTTACAGAATCCATTCATCAGTTTATAGCGCACAAGGAGCTCCGTAATAAGTATTAATTGATTTTATAACCTTTTAATTGATTTTATAACCTAATCTCTAAACGCAATTCAATTAATTCTTTAGATTCTTTGTGGCGATTTCACCACACGTGATTAATTAACTTTAATCACTGTTGAGTTCTGGTCGCTGTTCAATCAACTTCTATCGCCCTATCGTAAACTAACTGAGTTCCAATTTAATTTCTATACAATGGCATGTAAGAAAATCGTCTTGTTATTAACATGATGCTGCAGTTTGTCACGAGCCGGCGACGTCTTCCTCATCGCAGACATCTTCGGGCAGCCAGCAGTCCTCACTTATAGAGACATTCTGTTTGTTCCGGTTGCTACTACAAACTTTACAGAAATCGATATATTTTCAAAGGGAACTCATGAGTAGTCATGAGCTATCTGTAAGGGATCAAGCAATTATTCTACTCATTTTGCATAGGTTTTTTTATATTTGGGTGGTATACACACGGTATACTTATCATCATACGGGATAAATATCGGTAGTTGTTGTACTTACAATAATAATATGAGTCAAGTTGCAACATTTTCACCGTACATTCGAAACTTCGCAATTCGCATGACACCTTCACTGTCTGTTTCCAAGAGAGTTGTTGGAAGTACCTACCTAAGTCCCCGAGGCGAGTCCTGCGCGCGGCCTGCAACTGGTCACCGCCAGCGTCGCATCCTGGCTGTTATCACAAGCCGCAGTTATTTATGTTATTAGCCTCACTAAACGACGCAGTTCGGATCAGTGGGACCACCCGCGGTCCCGCCACTAGAGGTGCCCCGCGACGTGGGACCGCTCTATTTCACGATAACATCTGCATAACTTAATGACCGACGCATTGTATTAATAACTTCATATTGGAATAGTTTCCGAGATGGTCTTTATTATCGCTAGTGCGTTCACAAGTGCGTGTCGCTGTCGACCATAGATATAACAATGTCGACTCAATGAGCAAAGACACCGTGATGTGATAATCATTGAATCCATCTAGTCCATGAAAAGTTGTTAGGACTCAGTATTTCCCTCATGAGCTATTTAGGCGTAAGTAGTTTAGTTAGTACTTAGTAAGTAGTTTATTTTATTCAGTGAAGGTCTGTTTCGTTCATGTCGTTTCGTCGCCATATGCCATAAAGTGCACATTGACTGTAGTTCAGTCGGTAGCTACAACTGCTATATTCCAGTGTTCGGTGTTCCCTGCGCGACCGCGCCGGGTCGCGGTCACCGCGATTGCGACGCTAATTAGTGTGCTGACCCCCGATAGCGATTAAGTAAGGTTTTAATGCGCCCACGCAGCCGCCCGCCGCGCCGCCGCCACGCGCGTCCCCTCCGCAAACTATAGCTACGCTCCGCGGTTATGACTGACTGCCTCGAATCTCGGCACCATTCCTATACTACCGATGTCGAATTGATGGCAGATCATTTCTAATTTATTATCATAGTCAGGTAAATGTTTGAACACAACATAGGTACATTCGAGCAAGGCGCGGCACAGCGTCGCTTTTAGCCGCGCTCGTCCGCCAGCCCCATGAGCGGTTTGTAGGAAAAAGTCAAGAATGCAATATTCTCAAGAAGCGTGGTCAGGTATAATGCATGCACGGAACCCGTTCCTAGTGTCTGCCTGACTAGGTACGTATGCAATTAAAGTTCTATTATAAAACAGATCATGGCGTAGCATTCTTATTGCAAATAATTACCCGCTGCTTGCTCGGCTGCGGACTCACTCTGTTCATAAATAGCCGTGATAGTGCGGCGAGGGGCGCGGGGCGCGGTGCGGGGGGGGTGGCGGGGGTAGGCTTGCGCAAATCTGCGCAGATCTCACGAGCACACAAACCTGTCCCGACGCATTAAAACAACAATTTACAAAAATAAAATTGTTCACCTTTTACCGTCCGCGTGAAAATGAGCAATCTGTACCGACTGTACTGTGTTGCATTCCTGCAGGTCTGATAGAGTCCGGCCGGTTTTTTTTTTAATACGAAACGGGGAAACTCTTGGCCCAAATCTCACCTGATGGAAAGTGATGATTAGGCCGGAGATGGAAGCGAGTTTCACCCGGATAATAGTCTTTGCCCGGAATCCTCTTACACAGAGGAACTGGCTATCATACCTCTAACTGCCGGAACACAACAATGCTGTTAACATTGTTGCTATGGCGACAGACTTAGACATGATGGTGGTAGCTTGCCAGGCGGACTTAGAACAAGTCCTATCACCAACCAAACCGAGCAAAAGATTTGCCCCCGCTGGGAATCGAACCCGGGACCTCTGGGTCTGAATCAGGTGGTTTAACCACTAGACCACGGAGGCGGTTAGTGTCACCTGTTTAGCACCACCCGGGGACCACGTGTAGGGATTAGCTGAAGGGTATTCTCCTACGGACGCGGGTGACTCGGCTCCCAAAAATTATATCAACATGGCGTCAGTAGCCTCAAGAAAGGAGGAGAGTTATTATTATTACTACAAATTCCTAACAGTTGTTTCAATACAAATACATTTGGCTTAATATTACACTCAAGGGAGTAGGATTCAAAGATTGACGTGTCAAAGGGTTATTTACAAAACTGTTACGCCACTAAAGCCAGCCAACAAAGCCACGTCAATTGTGACGTCACACAGCCACAGCCACAGCCAATAACAGCCACAGCCAATCACAGCGCGCGAATCAAGACAGCCAATCACAGCCAAGCCGACACAACTTCCGGATACCACCGGTGGTGGGGAAAAAGCTTTTTAAACTCCCGCGCATGAGTTCGGGCACCTTTTTCTTTGCTGCATTGCCTATCATAAGCCGAAACTCTGCCTGTTTGTGTTTGATTATTAATTGATTAAGAATTAATTGAATAAGAATAAATCAGTGTTATTGTAAGTTTTGTTTCCTTCATTGACCAACTGCTTCATCTCAGAAGTGGGATCTAAAGAAAAACTATGAAGCGCAATCACGCCGACTCTGAAAGTGTTGGTCGCCTTGTCCGTCCGCACGGATGGGGCGAATCTCCACCAGCTGAAGATGCTTCGAGCACAAGCGGTTATGATGACATATCACCAGCCACTCCACCGGCCCGGAAAATACTCAAGAGCCTTTTGGAGGTCGAAGTTCAAAAAGCCGTGCGTGACTTGAACGAAGAAGTACCCGCAGTCACCACCAGGAAAGAACATCGTGCTGCTACACTTATTCCAGAGTTTGACCCCGACAGTGAAGAGTGCCCAACTGCTCCTGCATGGCTCAAGAAGATCGAACAGCTAGGTGAAATCCACGGCTGGAGCGAAACAACAAAGTCGTTTTACCTACAGGACAGGTTAAGAGGTCAAGCTAGAAAATGGTATAATCGGCTTGATGAATATGATTACTGCTGGGAAGACTGGAAGAAGATGCTGCTTAGAGCTTTCCCAAGACATCGTGATTACGGGAACATGTTGGAAGAGATGATGAACAGGAAAAAGCTACCCGCAGAATCGATGACAAAGTACTACCAGGACAAAGTAACAATGTGCTTTCGGTGTAAGTTATCCGACAGTGCGACTATCTCCTGCATCATTAGAGGTCTTCCACCATCACTTCAAGCAAATGCTCGAGCGTATCAGTGCGAGCGACCCGAAGAATTATATGAAGGCTTCCTCTGTGCGCTGGATGACTACCAACCGCCGTCAGCATCGGTTGTATCACGTGCGCCGAACAAAGATTCCAACAGCATTCACGTAAACAATCGACCATCAAACGATAAAAAATATACCTCTGTAAATCCCGACACTGACCCATGCCCGCGCTGTAAAAAAACCGGCCACATACTGCGTAGCTGCCCCTATCCTGATTCAAGAACATGTTATAAATGTGGCAAGCAAGGTCACATTGCAACGCGCTGTGTAAATTCTGCAAAATCTCTGACAACTGATGATCAAGTCAAAGAAGTCAAACTCCTACAAAACCATAACAATATTTACGAAAAAGTGGCAAAAATCAATGGCATACATGTAAAATCTTATATTGACACCGGCAGTCAGGTAAATGTGCTCTCTGCTCACGTCTCAAGACTACTGGACCTCGAAATCAGTCCCACGAGCACCATTCTCAAAGGGTTCTCAGGAAGACATTTACCCAGCTGTGGGGAAGTAGCTTTTGAAGCGGAAATAGATGGTATATGCATCCCCTGCAAGGCTCATCTGACCAATGTGGACATGGGGAACATAAGCCTATTGATCGGACAACCCATCATCAATAGCGATGGAATGACCTTGGTGGTCAGCGAAGGTAAAGCCACTCTCAAAAAGGATATTGAATTTCCAAACGACATTGACGTGGTCGAAGAGCGCACTCGCTTTAAAGTTATAACTTCAGGAAAAGAATGCTTATTGCCTGGAGTTTCCATCATCAAAGTTCGCCTATTGGACAATGCTGAAGATAACGATGTCGTCACTGCTCCACAACATTATGAGCTGGAAGGTGTGTCCTACTCCATTCCTGCCACCCTGCTGCGAGGTTCCGATGGATACATAAAGGTCATCAACAGTGGAGCACGAAACATTGTTTGGAAGCAAGGTGAAGTACTAACCAGAGCTGACAGTTGCACAACTCCAACGCCACCAGGAGTACAGGTCAGTCCTTTGCCATCTATTTCTTTAGCCAAAGCCAATCTTGATCATAGCCCTATAGCATCCCTGTTGCACACTAGCCTAGCCAATGTTAGCTCGATTGGGGGAGTAAATGTCGAGGATATAAAGTTAGGTCCATTAAATAAAAACGATCACGATAGTTTAATTTGTTTATTATCAGTTTACAGTGACTGTTTTGCTAGTAAAACACAAGAGTTAGGTTGTACAGATTTATTGCAAATGAATATAAAATTAACTAGTGAACAGCCTATATTCCGCCAACCTTACCGTTTATCGCATAGTGAGCAGGAAATAGTCAGGTCCAAAGTCTCAGAATTATTAAACGCAGGTATAATCCGAGAGTCCGAGTCATGTTTCGCTTCTCCAGTTATTCTCGTAAAAAAAAAAACGGTGACAGCAGGCTGTGTGTAGACTACCGGGCGCTTAACGCCATAACAGTCAAAGATAGGTACCCGTTACCCAATATAGATGACCAGATTTCTAAATTAGCTGGCAAGAAATTCTTCACAAGTCTTGATTTGGCGCAAAGTTACCATCAACTTAAAATTAATCCAAAAGACACATTTAAAACTGCTTTCATAACACCACAGGGTCACTTTGAATATACGCGCGTTCCTTTTGGTCTTGCTAACGCCCCGTCTGTTTTTATGCGACTCATAAACAAAATTGTAGATTCTATAAAAAATTCTAAAGACAGTTTAAATGTAGGTAGTACGAAAAATTGCGACAACTTTTCTAACGAATACGAAGTGCTAGCGTTTCTAGACGATTTGTTGTTACCATCTATCGATATAAAATCAGGTTTAGATGTTTTAGAGAAAGTTCTTCATAAATTAAGATCAGAAAATTTAAAATTAAATATGCATAAATGTTCATTTTTACAAAATAAAATTACATATTTAGGACATGAAATCTCCTCGGATGGCATACAACCGGGCGAGTCAAAGTTGGCAGCAGTGTCACAGTTTCCCACCCCTAATAACGTTCACGAGATACGTCAATTTATAGGATTGTGTAGCTATTTTCGTAAATTTATAAAGAATTTCGCAATTATTGCTCGCTCTTTAACGGATTTGACAAAAAAGAACGCAGTATGGCACTGGGGTAGTGAACAGTCTAATAGCTTTGAGCAACTTAAACAGTGTTTGTGTACAAAACCCGTACTTGCATTATACGACCCTGCATTGCCTACGGAGATTCACACGGATGCGTGCAAATTAGGGATAGCAGGTATTTTACTACAGAAACAAAGTGATAATTCATTGCGCCCCGTTATGTATTTCAGTAGAGTAACGAGCAAAGAAGAAAGCATGTACCATAGCTACGAGCTTGAAACCCTTGCCGTAGTCGAATCGTTGCGTAGGTTTAGAGTGTATGTCGTAGGTAAACACATAAAGGTCGTGACTGACTGTTCAGCGGTTCGGGCCACTTTAACCAAACGCGACATAATTCCGCGAATTGCTAGGTGGTGGTTGTCAATCCAAGATTTTGACATGAGCATAGAATATAGGCCTGGTGAGAAGATGAGACATGTAGACGCGTTAAGTAGGCATCCAGTAGATAGTGTGAATGTCAATCGCCTTGAGGTGTCAGATTGGTTCTATACTGTCCAGTACCAAGATGACAAGTTAAGGCGGCTGATTGACCAGCTTAAGGATGGTTCCGCTTCTCCCGACATAAAAAATAATTATACACTTTTAGAAGATAAATTGTATAGAAAGACATTACATGGCAATAGGCTTGTAGTGCCGACATTAGCCCGATGGAGATTGGTCCAAATGCACCATGATGATATAGGACATGTAGGTCTTCAAAAGTGTAATGACTTGTTAAAAAAACATTACTGGTTTCCAAAAATGACTCGTTTTATTCGAAAATTTGTGACTGCCTGCCTCTACTGTGCCTATGGTAAAGGTGATTACGGCAAGAAAGAAGGAAAGCTTTTCCCAATTCCCAAACCTACAGAGCCCATGATCATGGTTCACGTTGACCACTTAGGTCCCTTTTGCAGAACCGTTAAAGGCTACCAATACATGCTGGTTATAACGGATGCCTTTTCAAAGTTTGTAATTGCTGAACCTACCCGATCAGTCACTTCCATAGAAACTATCAGATTGCTTAAGAAAGTATTTAGCTTATTTGGATATCCAGATAAACTTGTAAGCGACCATGGCAAGGCTTTCACCAGTAGATATTTTAAGAAGTTTTCAACTGACAAACAGTTTAGGCACATATTAACCTCTGTCGCGTGCCCCCGATCCAATGGTCAAGTAGAGCGTACGAACCGCACCATATTAAATGCTTTGCGTGCTACAGACCCTGGCGAGGCCGCAAATAACTGGGCAAATAGTTTACCTGACATACTTTGGGGTATTAACAATACTGCAAATGAAAGCACAACCTACAAACCTTATGACTTGATGTTTGCTAAAAGTTCTAGACCGCGTTGCGATATAATTAATAACGAAAGTGTTAGTGAGCCTGTAGAGGCTAGGCGTAATAAAGCTAGTGCTAGGTTAAGGGTAGCTAGTGATAGGATGAAGCATAACTTTGACAAAAAGCGCAAACCTAGCCGTATCTATAAAAAGGGGGATTTAGTCCTTTGGCGACAAGCTCCCACAAGTAGTGCTACAAAAGTAAACACTAAACTTGATGACATATACTCAGGCCCATATGTCATTACTAAAGTAGTGGGCAATGACAGATATAGGATTCGAAGCATCAAAGGACTAAGAGGCTATAAGGCTTTTACGGGCCTAGTTGCGGCAGACTCCTTAAGGCCTTATCATAGCACGGTTCCTATATCTGACAGTGCCAGCAGTTCTGATGAACAGCTTGAAACTGAAGACCTAATCGACCTACTGGAAAGCTAATACCACTCCATCCCATTGCGGGGGCAATTGTTTCAGGACGGCCGAATGTTACGCCACTAAAGCCAGCCAACAAAGCCACGTCAATTGTGACGTCACACAGCCACAGCCACAGCCAATAACAGCCACAGCCAATCACAGCGCGCGAATCAAGACAGCCAATCACAGCCAAGCCGACACAACTTCCGGATACCACCGGTGGTGGGGAAAAAGCTTTTTAAACTCCCGCGCATGAGTTCGGGCACCTTTTTCTTTGCTGCATTGCCTATCATAAGCCGAAACTCTGCCTGTTTGTGTTTGATTATTAATTGATTAAGAATTAATTGAATAAGAATAAATCAGTGTTATTGTAAGTTTTGTTTCCTTCATTGACCAACTGCTTCAAAACCTACTTACTTACAAAATAAATATGAAGGCGTCGTATCAGGATCATTGTAGAATAAAACACTCAATACAGTACTAAGTTATCTTTATTAACTGTGGCTGAGTGCTAGTACTTTACAAATAGACAGTCCCCCAAAACGCCCGCCCGTTACCACATCCTAGTGTTTTAGCTAGGGAGAAGATGTGGCCAACAAACTCCTTAGCAACACATCTGTCTTTTGAGTTAGAAGAACTCGCATTTATAACATTATTAAAGAATTCTGTTTAATTTAATTAAAATAGGTAAACCGACAGTTTCGTTCGGGACGAGTGTCCTAGTCGGTGTCTCGAGCAAAAGTGCGCTCGGCAAAGTCCCCACTCTCCAATACGACTCCGTCCACGTGCCGCCATTACAACTGACGTCACGGCGTTTACTACCCACTACTACAATACTCAAATCAGCAACTAATTATATCTTTATCCACGATAAATAGGTATATATTTATCAAGGCGGTGTAGTACCAGTACAAAAATTCCACAAGTATTCATCAGTAAAGTTTGAGCTTAACCAGGTGCACCACAAATGGTACCACATCGCACAACACTTTTAGGCCAGTCATACAACTCATTTTAGGTCGCACTAAGTATTTCGGCAAATGCAGTTGTATTGGTTTTACAGGTATTTAAAACACAAAACAATTTTTCACAAAAAAAACGAAATTGTAGTTTAAAAAATGGAGCTGGACTTTAGGCTTGCGCAAATCTGCGCAGATCTCACGAGCACACAAACCTGTCCCGACGCATTAAAACAACAATTTACAAAAATAAAATTGTTCACCTTTTACCGTCCGCGTGAAAATGAGCAATCTGTACCGACTGTACTGTGTTGCATTCCTGCAGGTCTGATAGAGTCCGGCCGGTTTTTTTTTTAATACGAAACGGGGAAACTCTTGGCCCAAATCTCACCTGATGGAAAGTGATGATTAGGCCGGAGATGGAAGCGAGTTTCACCCGGATAATAGTCTTTGCCCGGAATCCTCTTACACAGAGGAACTGGCTATCATACCTCTAACTGCCGGAACACAACAATGCTGTTAACATTGTTGCTATGGCGACAGACTTAGACATGATGGTGGTAGCTTGCCAGGCGGACTTAGAACAAGTCCTATCACCAACCAAACCGAGCAAAAGATTTGCCCCCGCTGGGAATCGAACCCGGGACCTCTGGGTCTGAATCAGGTGGTTTAACCACTAGACCACGGAGGCGGTTAGTGTCACCTGTTTAGCACCACCCGGGGACCACGTGTAGGGATTAGCTGAAGGGTATTCTCCTACGGACGCGGGTGACTCGGCTCCCAAAAATTATATCAACATGGCGTCAGTAGCCTCAAGAAAGGAGGAGAGTTATTATTATTACTACAAATTCCTAACAGTTGTTTCAATACAAATACATTTGGCTTAATATTACACTCAAGGGAGTAGGATTCAAAGATTGACGTGTCAAAGGGTTATTTACAAAACCTACTTACTTACAAAATAAATATGAAGGCGTCGTATCAGGATCATTGTAGAATAAAACACTCAATACAGTACTAAGTTATCTTTATTAACTGTGGCTGAGTGCTAGTACTTTACAAATAGACAGTCCCCCAAAACGCCCGCCCGTTACCACATCCTAGTGTTTTAGCTAGGGAGAAGATGTGGCCAACAAACTCCTTAGCAACACATCTGTCTTTTGAGTTAGAAGAACTCGCATTTATAACATTATTAAAGAATTCTGTTTAATTTAATTAAAATAGGTAAACCGACAGTTTCGTTCGGGACGAGTGTCCTAGTCGGTGTCTCGAGCAAAAGTGCGCTCGGCAAAGTCCCCACTCTCCAATACGACTCCGTCCACGTGCCGCCATTACAACTGACGTCACGGCGTTTACTACCCACTACTACAATACTCAAATCAGCAACTAATTATATCTTTATCCACGATAAATAGGTATATATTTATCAAGGCGGTGTAGTACCAGTACAAAAATTCCACAAGTATTCATCAGTAAAGTTTGAGCTTAACCAGGTGCACCACAAATGGTACCACATCGCACAACACTTTTAGGCCAGTCATACAACTCATTTTAGGTCGCACTAAGTATTTCGGCAAATGCAGTTGTATTGGTTTTACAGGTATTTAAAACACAAAACAATTTTTCACAAAAAAAACGAAATTGTAGTTTAAAAAATGGAGCTGGACTTTCCAAAAAGATATGTTTGATAGCTCAGTGAAAAATGTTTCTCATCATATAAAATGACATCGATTACAATAAAAAAAATCTTTAAATTATCGATCTTAAATATTGCACAACTTTAGGGAAAATTCAAATATGGAAGAAAATTAAGGGAAATGATTTACGTTACGTGAAGACGGGACCTCAGCTGACTTCTGCAACAGCAGTAGGTACACGGCATTAAATGTAAATTAGTATTTTTAATAACCTAAGAGAATAGTCATCCAACTGTACGAAGATACCCGAACCGAATGTTCAATTTCCTTATTATATTTACCGTTGGAAAGCCCATTTCTAGAAGACTTTTGCTACTTATTCGACTTTTGTCAATTATGAATTCCATCGAGTTAATGAATGAAATTAAACCTGAACGAACAAACAATTTTGGATACTGGAGTTAGAATTTTTTAGCGCCCCATAGCATCGTTAAAGTCATCGTTGGAACTATTAAAAACCGGCCAAGTGCGAGTCGGACTCGCGCACCGAGGGTTTTATATATATATTATTTATATATTATAAGCAGAAGTTGCGATTTACGATTTATGACGTATTAAAAAAAAAACTACTTACTATCTCGTTCAAACCAATTTTCGCTGGTAGTTTACATGGTAATGTACACATCATATTTTTTTTTAGTTTTATAATTCTCTTATTATAGAAGTTAATTGACACATTTTACCACTTTGGAAGTGTCTCTCGCGCAAACTGTTCAATTCAGAAAAAAAAAATATTAGAAACCTCAATAAAATTTTTGAAGACCTATTCATAGATTCATAGGTATTTTTGTGTGAAAATCTTAATGCGGTTCACAGAATATATCTACTTACCAAGTTTCAACAGCACAGTTCTTATAATTTCGGAGAAAAGTGGCTGTGACATACCTACGGACGGACAGACAGACAGACATGATGAATCTATAAGGGTTCCGTTTTTGCCATTTGGCTACGGAACCCTAAAAAATACTACCGAATTGAGAACCTCCTCCTTTAGCTTTTTTGAAGAGTCGTACGTCAACACCTACCTATTAATTCTACTAATTTTTAAAGCAGTGTGCGCGAAAATGCGCGGACGCAGCGGGCGTGCCCAGCGTGCGGCGTGGAGGCGTGCGTGCGGCGCGGCGTGCTGGTGTGTCTAGCTGGCGTGCTGGCGTGCCGGCGTGCTCATTATAAACTTAACGTTATTACGAGGATGTACCGGCGTGGAACAGGTGCAGCTACAAAGTTCGACACAACACCATCGCTCACAACATCTTGATACTGACTAGGTTAGTTAGATACATCTTAGTATAGATCTCTATCCCAATGAAAGGGTAGGTACCCGTAATTTTCTGTGATTTATATGGTGCAACCCGTGCAATACTAAATAATATTTTACAGAACTTAAAGAATATTCTGTTGCTCTCAATTTCGAGTAATCTTCCCCAGTGGATCAATTAAACATAAAGATACTTTTAACCAAAAGCTCCACCCATTTAAAGTATAAAACTACACCATAGAATAGAATAGAATAGAATAATCTTTATTATGTACATAGTCCCAACACCAATTACATAATATTTATCTGTAGCCCAAGTGAATCGTCACCACGAACTCTTTTTAGACTGGCCTGACACCTTGAGCCAACTCCGCCAAAGTGCCAACTCCCACAATCTACTGACACCTGTGCACCTCCGAACGAAGAGTCCGACAGAATCCGCGAGGGAGAGGCTCCGTGCCGCAGTCGTGAGCAGGCTCATTGCAGCGTGCGCCGGCGCAGGGGCGTGTCGGTCAGGCGAGCAGCCGGAGCGGCCGCAATTAGCGCGAGTACCGGCTGCGTGCCGTACGCGCCGCATCCGGCCCGGAACGTGACCGCGTTCACACGCCGCAGCGGGATCAACTGCCTGAATTAACATACCATTCGAACTGCAATCAGGCGTCTAACTCGATGAGAAACAACTTTGGAAATGTGTTCCTAATCCTATCCTGCGATTGGTTGAACGCATCCGGCTCGAAGGACCAAAAAGAGGATGAGTAGGTATGTTGGAACTATACATTAAGATATTGCTAAATAGAGACAAGAATTCAAAACTATTAAGATACTTCCCTAAAATCTACAATTGCTTCCACCACAAAGGTTTTTCAAAGCTACCCAATAATTGAAACTAACTTGAACAGCTAACGTGCTGAACACCCGGTAGGCTGGGAGACAACCCTAACATAGTGTTGTGAAAGCCGATGAAGGAAAGGTAGACAAAATAAAACATAAAATTAAATCGAAGAGTAGAAAAAGAACGCTGCTCTTACAAAATAGGTATAAAGAGAAGGTATTACTCGCGCCCCTGTGTAAATACACAAGTACTTACTATAAAACAATGTTACGTGCAAACACAACTCACGAAGTACTTGGAGACAATGTAGCTCTGCATCAATGACATGTTATCATAAAAAAACGCTCAATAATTTGCTTAACTGACTGATGAGGGCTAATTACCGCGCTAATGAGCGGCCGTCCTAATGCTGTCCCTCTCGTGCCTAGGTCACTGTGTAAACACTAGGCAGCCTGGCACGCCTCAACAGACACATCTATTTTATTACACTTTTAGGTATCACAGCGCGGTAGTCTTTATCTAGGTAGGTACATTCTAAACATAGCATTAATGACGCCAATGATAAAACTTTGGCCGACTTAAAAGATAACTGGGAATTCAAAACATTGATAAGGGCTTCATTACTGTTAGCCAAAGATAATGTAGGTCGACAAAAATGTCTACCTAATACCTAAACACAGCTAGAAGATGGTAGGTAGGGCTAGATAATCGATAAGTCGAGCTTGAACAGGCGCTCTCTGTCAACACCTCACCGTGTACACTTGGTGCAGTGAGCATGAAGTAAACTGTCAGTCCATCTTTGGCAGTTCACTTCGCGTTACCTTCACCCAAGCTCTCACGGTGAGAGGTTCACAGAATCGCATTGCTGAACTAACGGCATTTGTTTGGGCTAATACCTTTGCAACGGAAGCGTGAACCATAACAATAACTTGTTGCTGCATATATTCCAACAGGCGTAATGACAACATGAAAACAATCTTATCACTACAAACTACATCTTCACTACAATCAAACTAAGTACCAGCTTACAATGTAAAAAAACAAACTAGCAATGTGCTGGAGCCTCCCAGCTAATGACACATATTATCTGCAGCCGGTAGCCAGCCCAGTGGGTGGGTGTGCGGCTATATGAGCGCGCGCGTGCTCGTGCTGTGCAGACAGTCAGCACCATGCAGCTGGTGGTGGTCGCGCTGGCGCTGCTGGCGGCGGCCGCGTGCGCCGACGTTAACGTCATGAAGGACGTCACGCTCGGCTTCGGGCAGGCGCTCGACAAGTGCCGCCAGGAGGTGAGCGCCACTAACGCTTAAACAGTCTTTATTCATACATTTCTGAGCTGTCAAGTAGGTACCTCTTAAGTAAATTCTTCATTAAAATTTTCTGTAGGGTCTTGCTAATCCTAAGCAGGTGCTTAACAGTTCAAAACCTTTTATTAAAATCATCTTTCTAATCAAGAGTAAAACACACCAAATTAATGATTGTTCAAATGCGCTCCGTTTCGTGTAGAGGTTTCCTACATCTTCAAAATCTGTGATTAGGTACAATATAGGTACCATCCCCAAGGTGGACCCTTGGAAATGGTATTGCAAACACTCGAAACATACAATCCAATTGTTTGAAATAGAACTCCCTGTTTCCTTTAGCGAGAGCTGGCAACAGGATCTGTCATTCTGCTTGACGTAATGTTGCAACTTGTTTGAGCCAGAGCGAGCTGACGGAGGAAAAGATGGAGGAGTTCTTCCACTTCTGGCGCGACGACTTCAAGTTCGAGCACCGCGAGCTGGGCTGCGCCATCCAGTGCATGTCGCACCACTTCAACCTGCTCACCGACTCGTCGCGCATGCACCACGACAACACCGAGGAGTTCATTCAGTCCTTCCCCAACGGTCAGTCACTCATCATTTAGCTTTTCTATAAGCATTATATAATAATGGCTCACTAAGCTCAATGCCGGTCAGATATTTCTAAATAGTAACTTGGCAAGGAGAACCGATTGAATAAACGGATGCAATGATTGAAGCCATCATAGAATATTAGGTACCCACGTACGTTATCCTCGAATAGTCCTGTTCCAGCCGCGTCCAGTGCGCTTCATGTCGTGTGCTTATGTGTACAGGGCAGGTGCTAGCGCGGCAGATGGTGGCGCTGATCCACGGCTGCGAACAGCAGTTCGAACACGAGGAGGACCACTGCTGGCGCATCCTGCACGTGGCCGAGTGCTTCAAGCAGGCGTGCGTACAGCACGGCGTGGCGCCCTCCATGGAGATGATGATGACGGAGTTCATCATGGAGGCGGAGGCGCGGTGAACGCCGCCCCTCTGCTGCTGTGCGCTCCCCGGCAACAACAGCTGATACAGTTACCGCTTGCTTGCAGCGCTCGTGTGGTTCACCAATAGGTAAGACATGCAGGTGCCACGTCAATCTAGCAGTCTAAAATGCTGGATTTACTTATCATAAGCATCATAAGTCTGGTTTTCAACTTGATGGACGAGACTGAAAACGAAGATGGAAATTTACGTCGAATAAAACCAAAAAACAGTGAGGGTTAAAAAGTGGTTTTGAAACCTGGAAGACAAGTATAGTAGGTACGATGAGTTAAGCGCTAAGTTAGCAAGAATTGACCCAAGTATAAACTTGAGACGGATGCGGTCAAGTCAGTGAGGACTGATGAGCAGCAAGTGAGCGGTAACTGAGCCACAGTCGCACAGACACACAGACACACAGACACAGTGCAGCACCAACATGCCGAGGAAAGTTTTATTGTTTTATAATTATTAAATAAGTTCTCGGGGAATCATCAGTCCCTTGTTAATTTAGTTAAAATCTTATTAAGTAGTTTGATAAGTATGCTAACTGATCGACAATGACAACTTCTGCTTGAAAATGGTAAACGATAAGTTTGTAACTCATAAGTTACAAAAAAGTATTTAGGTATTTATATTCTGTAAGAGCGACCTCATTGAAAAAAAACAAGGGTTCAGGAAACAAACTATTAAAATACATGACATTTCATTTCATATTTTGTTTTATTTGAAGGTTAATATTAATAACCTATTATTTGCTATTGATAATTTGGCTAGAAGGTCATACCGAGGTACTGAGATGTCGACCAAACTATTTAAGAACTTTGGAGGAAGAAGCATGTTGCACCGCCCCGCGACCCTCAATACATTGGGGCTTGTACATTGGGACAAACAAAATTCATTGGGATGTTGGCATGAGTGTAGCAAGAGTAAATACCTACGATTTTAACATTTACCGTCAATTTTCCGCTTTCATGACGATTATTTTGTTCCGTGACAAAGTTTAAGAGATAAGCATAACGAGTAGGGTGTGCTTTTAAAAAAAAATGTGGTTGGCCCTTGCATTACCTAAAACTTTGAAGAACAAACGAATACGATCTTAATTAATCAGGTACAGGTTTATTTACAACTACAATACCAACCTACATCTTCTGAAATGAGCTGGTGGTGTACCTCGCTTGTAGAGATGTGTCCCTCACTCATGAGGTGCCTCATTTGAGGTACTCGTGATCGCAAATTGAAAGAGTTACTCAAATTTCAAAATTGAACCACCTCACTCGTTCACGCGTCCTCACTTAAAAATTTACATTGACATAATATTGAGGCGAGGTAGGTACTCGCGAGTGAGTATTGAGTGAGCTTAGTGAGCGAATGGTAACATTATTTTGTACTCAAAATGAATTAAAGAGAAAATATTTTTATTATTGCTATTACTATGAACTCTAAACTTTAACTATAAACTCTAAAAACATTGGTATTCAATATTCAAGTGTCATTGATTCGTTTATTTTGGCACTTTGGCAGTCTAAAATTCATAAGCGAAAGAAAATGATGTATGAGAGGGTGACGTAAAAATCGGAATCGTGAGTAGTTGAGTACTCGTGAGTCGACGCGCCCGTTCGCCTCACTTGCCGCTGCCTCGGACAATCGGCTGAGTTCGGCTCATGAGGTAAATACGCTCACGTTCGATGCCTCGCCTCAAATGAGGGGTAACTCGTGAGTACCTCGCGAGGTAAAATGAGGTGCTCCCTCATCCTCATTTAAAAATGATGAGTTACCCATCACTACTCGCTTGTGGATGTTGGATATAAGGTAACAAGATGACTAAACTCAGGGACAAGCGACAACTAACTAATCGATTCGGATTACACGACTTCTAGCGTTTGCGTTACTTAATAGTAAGTAGGTACATAACATGACATAGCGGATTCATAATTTTGATTGGCGAGCCTTAAACTCTATGCGTAACTAATCGGTAATTTCCACATGGATGCAAACAGGGGATGTAGCTCAGTGGTAGAGCGTTCGCTTTGCATGTGAAAGGCCCCGGGTTCGATCCCCGGCATCTCCAAATTTTGCTCGACTATCGTCACACCTTTTTTTTAATAAGGAAAAAAAAAAGTATCATTTAAATCTTTGTTATTTCATTGTTTTAAGAAGTTTTATATCAAAAACATTTAGAAAAGTCATTGGTGTCCAAAAATAGACCATTTGACCCCGACGTGATTTGAACACGCAACCTTCTGATCTGGAGTCAGACGCGCTACCGTTGCGCCACGGAGTCGATGCGAAATCGTTCGAAATAATAGATTAATTCACAATCATGAAACAAGTTTTATTTTTATAATGATGACGCATTCCAATACACAAAGCACATTTGCACAACCCCCCTCTTGCTCAGTTTTTTTTTTTTTGTGGGTATTTCAAGCATTCCCAACAAAGTTTTTGGAAAAAATTATCAGACTGTACAATCCAATAAATTGCTTAAACCGACACTTTATCACACAAATAGAATAGACATACAGTCAGCATCAGTTTACCAAATATTTTTCATAAAAAATATGATAGATCATGATGTTTGTGTTTGATAATATTATTATGCTGCACGAAAACATTGTACTACTAGTGCCACCTAGCGGTGAGTAGCCGAACTGTCGAGCACTTTCATTTATTCACATAAATGAACTCAAATTATCTCGTAAGATAACCATCGAAATAATTTGGGAAGTTCAAAAGGTTCAGGTTGGTTGCCTAAATGATTTAATTTCAGTTTTTTGAGTGTTTCTTTCTTTCTTTTCTTTCAACATAAGCTGTACTTATGTTCCTAGTAGGTATTGCATAATTATAATATGATGAAGACAGCGCGGGGCCTACCAAAAAGAAACCTAAAACCTTCGTAAAGTGAAAACGAAAATATCCAATTAAAACAATTATAGCCCCCTTCTATTATTATAATTAAATAAATAATTTTAATTATAACTATTATTCTGTATGATTTTTAAATAATTGTTTACTTTTGTTTTATGTTTGATTGTATAGTAATAATTTCATTTTAATTCAGCGTCATCACATTCATAATTTATATTTTAGTTTGGTATTTTGTCAGGTTATGTTTATATTGATATTTAGATTTTTTATGTTTCAATTTTGTTCGATATTTTTAGTACAGACCAATAACTTGTTTGTGTGTTTTATACTGTGTATACAAGTTGTTTATAATAAATAAAAAATAATTTCTGCGCCTGGGTCCATAGGTTTTGCCTACATTGTCTGTATTAGACCGGATCCGGACTTTGTTCTATATATAAGAAAGAAAACGAGTTTATTTCGCGCGAAGTATTACCAAATAGTGACTTCATCCGCAAAAAAGGCCATCGCAGTATTGTTAAGAGTTAGGACTCCCATGTGAAATAGATCCAAGGCGCTGCGTTTGTTTTCAGAGACACGTTTTTGTTAGGTAGTCCAAGTGCGGGGCCCCAATGCGCGGGGCTCGTAGCATGTTCTACACTTGCTACGTGGCTAATCCGGCACTGCATTTATACTTATTACTGGAATCTTGCATGGCAAGTTTGTATCATATTCATAGGTACTTGTTTTTGATGTACTAGTTCGTATTCAACAGAATTTTATTTAACACAAGTACCTACAAGAAAAGTTTATGAAAATTCTCGTTTCTGTAATCGTATAATAAAAAATCTGGCCAAGTGTGAGTCGGCCTCGCGTGCGACGGATTCTGAACTATTTCATTTTTAACTTCTTCCCAAAAAGGAGGAGGTTCTCAATTCGGTTGCATTATTTTTATGTTTGTTACCTCATAACTCCGTCATTTATGATCCGATTTAAAAAAATCTTGTTTTAACAGAAAGGTTATTAAATACTTGTCGATTGGTACATTGGTCCCATTTAAATTTTATCAAAATCGGTTAGGAAGTTTGGATTTTAAATTGAAATACCTAGCTGGAATTGAATTACTTGGACGATGAATTTTCATCATGCAAGTAAACGAAATCGCGTATTTTGCTTTTCTGCGATTTTGCAGTGGTGTTAGGTGTCCCCACAAAAAGTGAAAAATACAACCGACTTCCAAATAATAAAAAAACCCTAAGTACAAAGTAAAAAATAAATTTCATTTCGGAAGTCGATGTCAAAATACGAAGAAACTAACAAAAAGACCTTTCTTGTTAGTTTCATTTTTGGTCTTATTTCGTGAATAACTTCGAAATCGTTTATTTTAAAATGTAAGAAGAAGACATGATAGAGAATATTCAATTGATGACGTGCCACTAAATATGTTTGTGCCAGTTAGAATTGATCACCAGCATTGACGGGCGAGGGAGGGGCTCCAGCCTCAACTTCCCTCTAAATCAACTCAGCCGTGTTGAATCGATCCTGATGGTAGAGATCAGGTACCAGCACGTAAGTTAGAAGAGGTCTTAGATCTCTTCTAACTTACCTACGTACTTACACGGTGGGTTACCAGATAGCAGATTGCACTTCATCTAGCTCCAAATTAACAAGCAACACTCCATACGTACTTATTATAAGAATGACGATTTATAGCTAAGAGAACCATTGTCACGAGAAGACGAAAATCTTTTCTATTATTCCTTGCGATAAAATGATGTAAGTATTTACACTTTGTTCATAATTTTCCACAAGATTTTATCATAAACGGCAACGTGGTTTTTCCTTGTTTTCAATTAACGTGGAATCTTCCTAATATTCCTATCCATGTATTACTCGTTGTGGAATGCTAAGTTAAGGCCGCATTCAAAGAAAATATTATTTTTCAAAGTACCTACCTACCTAAGAATAAGAATAAGAAATTTTATTTGCTCAAACATGTGTAGGTATACATACAAAATTAAAATAATAAATGCATACGAGATCTTAAATTAGAATGGCTCACGACATGTTTGCCATTTCTCATGGCGTGCAAATATCTTACGTAATTATACTAATTATAAAATTATCACTTTTTCAATTTTACCCAATAACTTTCAATTTTACTAAATAAAATAAAATGTAAGTAATTAATTAATATTAGTCACGGTTATACGAATGTCTTATTTTCAATCATTTACATTAAGTACCTATCCAATTATTTATATTCCTAATCCAATATTACAAATTACAATAAAATAATAAAATTAAGATTTACATCACATTAATGGGCATTAAATTATAATAACATTTCTAATATAAACACCCAGTTTCGTGACCATAAATACCATAATAATCACCATGAGTCGCTTAAAAATTCTGCAACACTATAGTATGCTTTTTGTGCCAAAAACAATTTCATTGTTTGTTTGAGTTTAGGTAGTGTTAACTCTCTCCAACTTTTGGGCAATTTGTTGTAGACAATTGGTGCCATGCAAAATACACTTTTGCGCATAAGTGCAGTCTTCGATGTATGTCCACATAGTTTACTATCATCACGTCTATTTCTTGGAAATTTGTCTGCCATACGAGGAAACAAATGTGGATTTGTTTTAACGAACATTGCTATTTCTAATATGTAAAGTGAGGGTTATGTTAATATATGATATTTAATGAAATATTCTTTACAGCTATCGGTAGTTTTTAGATTAAACATAGATCTCAAGCAGCACTTTTGTCTTTTAAAGATGATATCCCTATCGGTTGAGTTACCCCAGAAGATAACTCCATATCTAATGACGGATTCAATTAAACCATAGTATGCCATTAACGCTTCTATATTTAGAGGGCGTGATAATTTATATAACGCATATGCACCACTGCTTACTCTTTTGGCTAGAGCATCAATATGCGATTTCCAATTTAAGTTTCTATCAATTGTTAGGCCCAAAAATTTTGTAGTATTAGCTGTCTGTATTTTATCATTATTCGATTTCAAGATTAGATAATAATGATGATCGTTGGCTAAAGTACATAATCAACGTTTTATTTATATTAATTTTTAAATTATTATTATTCAGCCATGTTATCGCATCAATTAATGTACCTTTTATGTCCGATTCATATGTGTTCTTATTATGGCATGGTATAGTTATCGTACTGTCATCAGCAAACAGTGTTATGGGATGTTTAATGGATTTAGGGAAGTCATTAATATATACTGTAAATAGGGGGGGTCCGAGTACACTGCCTTGCGGAACTCCATGAGGGACGGTGCGCTCGCATGACGTAAAAATCTCTTCACGTTTGGTGCGTATATTTATTCTACTAATTTTTGTCACTTGTTTTCTGTCATGTAGGTAAGATTTTATTAGATTAAATATGTTACCTCGTATAACATATGCGTCAAGTTTATTTAATAATATATTATGTTGGACATAGTCAAATGCCTGTGTCATATCGCAGAAAATGGCACAGACTGGTATATTTTTATCCATGTTTGTCATGACAGTATGCAAAAAGTCGTATATGGCCAAGTTAATGGTTTTTTTCTCCCTAAATCCCTTCTGTTCATCACACAAAATATTATTTCTTTCAAAATACGTATTAAGTTCCCTATAAATATATTTTTCGATAATTTTTGAAAATATTGGTATCAATGATATTGGCCTGTAAAATTCTATTAGCTCCCTATCCTGTTTCTTAAATAGTGGTTTTACAATGGATTTTTTAAGTGAATTGGGAAATATACCTTCACTGATGCTTAAATTAATAATGTGACTTATAGGGCTGCAGATTTCATATGCTACAGACTTAACAATGTTTGTACATATGCCATCGTATCCTACACTGTTTGTTTTTCTTAAGGACGCTATAATTTTTAATACATCAAGTCCTAGACATGGGGCCATGAACATTGAGTCTTTTCTGGCTAAAATATGTTTAGTGACTATGGTTCCCGTGCTATTCATAGGTTTTATTTTATCTATAAAGTAATTGTTAAATATATTTGCAATTATTTTGGGGTCACTTACAGTTTCATTATTATACCGAATTTTGTCTATAGTGTTTTTTGGTATGTTCAGTTTTGATTGATTTATTATTTCCCAAGTAGTCTTAGATCTATTATTTGATTTCTTAATTTTATTTATATTTTGTGAGCGTTGAGTTAAATAAATATATTTTTTTAACAATTTTGAATAACTCTTAAATTTATTTTTATTAATTTCGGTAGGTTTTTGTCTATATTGCCATAATAAGTGACGTTTTTTTTGCTACATATTTTAATACCATGAGAGACCCAACTAAGCCTTCTTTTCAGTTTTACAGTGATGAGAGTTTCAGGAAAGCATTGTGTATATAGAAAAGAAAAAATGTCTGTGAAGGCATTATAAGCAATGTTCGGATCCTTAGCTTCATATACTTCAGCAAATGATAGACTATTGAGGTAGGATTTAAATTTGTCTATGTTCTCTCTGCTATAGTCCCGTCTAGTGGTCCGCCAATGATTTTTATTGCTTGCGGTGCTAATTGGACAATTGAGTAGTTGTGCCGTATGGTCAGACAAAGCCAGTTCCAAAACTATAGCGCTACGACACTTACTAAAATTATGCGCAAAATTGTCGATGCATGTCTTACTCTTTAAACGAGTAGGTTGACGTATAGATAATTTTAAATTAAAATTCAGTAATACATTTTCAAATTCAAGAGATCGTTTGTTTTTTTTTCAATATATCTATATTAAAATCACCCGCCAGTACAATATTTTTAAATGGTTTTTTCATCAGAACACGTAATATCACCTCTAATCTACTCATAAATTCATCAAAATTACTTGGATTTGGCACTCTATATATACACACAATTACAATTCTATAATTTATAAGTTCTATGGCACAACATTCAAAAATACCTGTAATAGATAATTTAGCGATTTTCGGTAATTCTTTCCACTGATGACCATTTTTTATGAGTATACAAGCACCACCTCTTTTATTCTCCTTTCGACTAAAGCATGCAGCTAAACAGTAGTTAGGTATATCAAGATGGACTTCATAGCCTTCCATCATGAAATGCTCCGTAATACATAATAGATCCACTTGTATGTTTTTTTCTAATAACTCATGTAGACACACTGTGAGCATGTCAGATTTTGCTAAAATAGTCCTGCAATATTTTGGTGCATAATGTATACATCTTTACTCACGAAAAAAAGTATTCGTAGGTGTTTTTGTTTCAGCTATTTCATTATTATCGTCTAATTTATTGACTAGTACATGTTTGTCTGAATCTAAATTAACCTGGACATATTTGTTTTCAAAGGACTTTTTATTTATTTATTTATTTTATTATTTATGTACACACAGAAAAATAGTAAAATTTAACATTATAAATATAAGTACAAAGGTACTGCTTATTGGTGCTGCTTTTATATTTATTTTGAATATTTTTTTCATATTGAAAGAGTTGAAAATGATAATTTAAACATAAAATTTCTTTTAATAGTGATCTTGCAAGGTTTACAACATAATTTCGCCCACTTGGTAATGATCTAGTGTAATTCATATCCATGTAAAGTACTTTCCATGTCGCGGGTTCGATTCCCGCACGGAACATATATTTGTACGACCTACAAGTATTTGTTCCGAGTCTGGGTGTTTTTCTATCTATAATATGTATGTATTTACAAAAAAAAAATGTATTTAAGTAGTTTATCAGCCATCTAGTCACCATAACACAAGCATTAGGTTGCTTAGCTTGGGACTATACGGTTTTGTGTGAAATGTCCAAGGATATTATTATTATTATTATTATTTTTATATTTATTACAAATAAACCTAAGCAAATAGTTAAGTTTCGATTCTTGTAAAAACCTGTTTTTGGGTACTTCAGAGATGATTACATTTGTATTCGCAGTTAATGCCAGCCAACGGTGTAGATGTATATCGATGTCGTTTGGATTTTTGTCCCCGCATCCGCCCAATACAATGACGTAGTCGTTTTTTGTCAGATTGCTGATTTTTTTCTTGGGGCATTGCAGAATCTCACTCAATGTTGCACCTGGTTTCAGGTATGAAACTACAGCATACTCAGGTCCCAGCAGATCCTGTAGTACGTTGCGCAAGCCACGTCCCTGTCCGTCTCCCAGTATAACCACTTTGTGGCAGCTGCTCTGATGCTCAACCGGTTCACTTTCTGATGACCCGCGCTGAATCCCCTTAAACGTTCCCTTTTCACTGCAATGACGTGAGGTATCCTTTTGGATTTCAGCATCGCTCTCCGATTGATACTGCTGTGTTATATGTTTGCTGGGTTGCTCCGATGTACTTTTTGACAGAATACTTCTGGTAAGGCGTAGAGGTGAATGGCGGGAAGTGTTTACTCTCATATTCAAAAGTCTTCTTGAGATTGGTGTCGAGTAGCTTTTTTTGAGTTGTGGACTAGAGTTGGTGACTTCTTTCAGTAATTCTATTTGTCGTTGCTGATCCTGGATCTCTTGTTTTAATTTCGTATTCTCACAACTAAGATTATCTATTTCTTTGTCAGCAATTTTTAGTTTTTCTTTAATTTCCTTTATTTCTTGTCTGAAATCTTCCACAAATGATTGATGGCTTATTTTTGTTGCACTCTGTATGCTCATTATACTAGAATCTAGCATAGTGGAGTTTAATATATCTTGACTTGAATGCGACAAGTTAGTTTGGGATTGTGACCTAAGTAATTATAAAATACCTCATAGGCATTTATTTACGAACCTACTCAGATTACCTAGTACGCAGACGAGTCAAGGAAAGCCTTGGGCTTCACAAGAAACTTTGAATAGCCCTCCATGCGTTTTCTCATGTCTGTCCTTATAGGTAGACACAGGGGCGGATTAACCTTAAGGCAAAGCAGGCACGTGTCTAGGGGCTCCAGATTACGCAGGGGCGTACGAGGAAAATAAACACGATAAAAAGTACCTATACTAGAATGGTTCAGGTAGTTATAAAAAGGTAAACAGTTTTTATGTCCTTTTATTCTTTTTTTTTAACTTATTTAGTTTGAAAATATAATGCAACACAAACCAACAATAATAATCTATATAGGTACTTATAATAAATCTGTAGGGAGGTCAATTCTGTACATGAAATATATTTCCAAAATAACTACCAGGGGGTGATTAAGGATCGATACTGATGCCAAAAATGCAATCAGTACAATTTTTGTCTGTCTGTCTGTCTATCTGTCTGTCTGTCTGTATAACCGTTATAGAAACAAAAACTACTGGACGGATTCTAACGAAACTTGGAACAATTATTCTTCATACTCCTGAGCTGGTTATAGTATACTTTTCATCACGCTACAATCGATAGGAGCAGAGCAGTGAAGGGAAATGTTGGGAAAACGGGAGAAGTTACTCCATTTTTTAAGCTTTCGTCGCGTGTGCAACCTTAATGGTGAAAGCTACACAGAAATAATGTATGACGGAAATGTTCTCCTTAGAATTATATAAAAAATATCTCACGACAGCATATGTCTATCTTTTATGATTGACGAACAATAACACGTGTAACTCCCGATAGCTTAGCAGTTCGAAGCTTTCTGATTGTATTTGTCTACTCTTACGTTTATAAAACTCTCAGTCGTCCTTAATTAACATTAATAAAAGTTAACATTATTAACTATTCCATAAAAAAAGAATCATAGAAATTGGTATAGAAACACCAAAGTTATACATGAAAAACGCTAATAATAAGCCATCGCGCGTGAATACTGAATCATGCTATAAGGATTATTTTTGTGGTCGCGAACGCACAGGCAGGCGGCTAGCTTGGCGCCTAGAGGCTAGCGAGTAGCTTCGGAAAACGGCTTACGACAGTTTGCAATATCCTTTAATAATTATAATGTCGAGGGGAAGATGGTTATAATTTCGCTTTAAACCAAACGAGTAATATTATAAATGTGAAAGTTTGGTTGTTTGTTACTCAATCACGCCAGAACGGCTTAACGGATCTTAATGAAATTTAGAACAAAGATAGATTATAGTCTGGAATAGCACATAAGCTACTTTTCATACCGGGAATATGTTCCCTAGGGATCACGCGGGCGAAGCCGCTGGCAGAAGCTAGTGATTACTAAATCAATTAAATCATTAGTTTAAGCAGTAAATTAATTTTAAGTGAAAACTTCTTTAGCGGCGTTGAGCACTTTTCTTGGGATGGGTATCTATAAAATGTTACACTCGCGTCAGGACACGTGACCTGGTCGAAAATTCGTAAGACGGATGATTCAAAAATGCACAGCGATCTTCAAGTTTTCACTTCTGCCGGCACTCCCGGAGTGCAACTCGTTTTATGTTTTTTTTTTTTTAATGTGTTTGTGTCAAAAGTAACATCAAGATAGTTTATGTTCACCGGATTAGGCAAAATGTCATGCTGTTCTTCTATATGTATAGTGGGTCACAAGCAAAACCAACGAATCAAATCTGCATCGCAACAAAAAGAACCGCGACGTCATCAATATAACTGGCGGCGAACTAAAATCTTAAATCTCGCAAGCAGAGTTTACCATGCGATTTGAACATTTACATTCGCCCGAATATGAACTATCGGGCAGTAGCCCCCCAGACACAACAACCGCCTGGGCGGAGGATCCTCCCTTTTCCATTGGAGGTTTGCGGGACTTTACTCTCTGTGCCACATCATCATCTGCCTAGCCTTTTCCCAACTATATTGAGGTCAGCTTCCAGTCAAACCGGATTCAGCTGAATATCAGTACCTATTTTACGTGGAGCGGCTGCCTACCAGACCTCCACAACCCATTAACTGGGTAATACCGTACTCCTTGGCCAGACTGGTGTCAGGTTTTCTGGCTTCTGACTATCCGTAACGACTGCCAAAGATCTCCAAATGACAGCCGGGACCAACAGCTTAACGTGCTTTCCGAGGCACGGAGGAAACTCGGTATGTCAAGATGGTCATCCATCCACAGACCAAACCAACCTCGGCAAGCGTTGCTTAACCTTGAAGATCGACCTGTGCGGCTGTTATTACTTCCACATACCCTCCAAAACAGTTTTCCGTGCTCGCTTCGCGCACTATAATACTTAATTCTTATGTATTAATATTGTCAAGCTTCATTTTTTCAATAACTCCTCCCTTCTCCACATACAAACTATTTTTCCCCAATTGAGTGAAATTTGGGATACGTTTATGCTCGTGTCTTACCTTAGGGGCGCCGATGGGGTTTGCCTAGGGCACTGGGAACATTTTATCCACTTCTGGGTAGACATTTTGATGTCAATAAGTGGTCAGTATTAATTCTCTTACCTAAAATCTGTAGCTTGATACTATCGGTATACTACTTGGTTCTAGCCAAGTTTGATAGGTTACTAGCGATCTATAGCCACAGCGCAGTCAACTGTCCGGGTCCATTGACTATAGGTACGTTACGTATACGTCCCAATATTCCACCGCTCTGTGGCGGCGACTTGTTTTGTATTCGCACCAAATACTTCGCTTGACTATCGGAAAATAATTCACACGAATGGACCTTTTGCATAATATAATAATTTCCGTAGTAGGTATCGAGCATAGGGCACACCGCCCGTGTATACCTATTTATACCTGGCTAGTGGCTAGCCACGCTAAAATACGTATTTAGCAGTATAATTAAACTGGAATGTTAGTCGACCCAAAACAATTGTTTAATTAATATTTCGAATTTTCCGCATATTTTCTCAATTCGTTTCCTCACCAGTTAATTTCAATGAACACAACATAGTCGCAAGTATTACGTCCCCGAGTGTATCGAATGACATTCGCAGACCTTTTTGCGCATTACATTCTGTACAAAGTGCACGATATCGCTGGGTTTTCCTCACAGTGGGTATTCCCACCTCGTGCTCCGAGAGGACGTATAATAAGGAGCGGGATCAGGCCGGGTTCAGTGCGCCGACCGAGGCTCACCTGCAGAGCGGCACTTGCTGTCTTACCTTTTATAAATTATATCAATCTGCCGTTGAGCTCGTGACTGGAGCAGTGATGAAATACAAGATGTTGCTGAAGGCGGTGATGGTGGCGGTGGCGGCGGCGCTGCTGGGCGCGGCGCACGCGCAGCTGGAGCAGGGCGTGCTGTCCGCGCTGTACTACCCGCCGCCCGCGCCGCCCGCCCCGCCCGCGCCCCCGGCCCGCAGGCCGCCGCCCCCGCGCGCCCGCGTGCTGCGCCGGCTGGCGGACCCGCGCTGGACGCCCGACGTGCGCTCGCGCTCGCGCTTGGCCTGAGCCACGCAGCACTGGACCGACTACACGGAGCTCGCGCAGCCTCCTGAACATTTCCTGATTGATTGCCTTATCCTAAGTTTCAGTTCCTCTAATTCGCGAACTACAAAATAAATCAAATGGCTTACTACCATAATATTAGATGATATCCTAAGCAGCGTGACGTGATAACATAAAGTAGGTACAGCTCGAAAACCCGTTGGTATGAAGTCACCGCCTGCCTGCCAGCAGTGCCGAGTCGACGCTCGATACTCACTAACTATGGCTGGGTAAAGAACTTTTTATGTACTTTCCAAAACGAATAGGTAAGTAGGTAAGTATTACGGTTTTCTCAGTCATCTCTCGATCGCTCTCTTTCGGATACAAAAATTACTAGGTATGAGAGAATATGAACAAAAGGCGGTAACTCTACGGCGTACCTACATGTGACGTCACATCTAAACAAACCATAATTATGAGCCTAGTTTCTTATAGACTTGTGCTCTGATTGGTCGCCATCGCCATCAATTTTAAACTATAAAATTTTGAAGCGTAAAAAGCATTCCAAATGGCCAGTTGACAATTTATCGAAAGTTTACAATCTCTCAAGTTATTTTATAATTTTACGAAGATTTCCACTTTCCAGTGACATAAAAAAATTGAATACCTATAATAACTATGTATTTGCTAACTCATGTTAAACAAGGTAAATAGATACATGCAATTCGTTCTGATAACCTTCTAAAAGTTAAAGGAAACAATCTGGAATAACCCGACCATTAGTTCTGTTTTAGATGTTTTATGTATGTGGAACATTTACATGTTTCCCAACGTGGCTCGCGGGTACCTACAATTTATGTTGTGTTATGTTATCCTTATGAGTGACCCGAGATCATTATAGAAAGAAGTTTCAAAATGTCCACTTGGTACAACCTCTGAAAACATTCTTATGTGAAATTTTAAACTGACTGTTCTGTTCAGCGCAAGTGTTCCTGACGGCCTGACACTGTATGTACCTAGGTATAGTAGGGAGGGAAGAAGGTCAATATGTCGTAGATAAACCCGATCTGTACATTGAAGAAGCTCTTATTATTCTATCAGATAGATTTCGATTGAATACGGTTTTTTTTTTCTTTATTATTTTACTTAAATATAAAAATTAAGACGAATCGACGAAACAGTGCGTTGAAAATTCGTTGAACGTCATATTTCAGTACACTTTTTACTTAGTAATGACGTCACAAGCCCCCAGTCTCGGCATCTTTGATGCGTTTTATCTTCGTAAATAGGTATGTGATAGATAGATAATATTTATTTGTTTAAACATGTGTCTCATCTTAGATGGTGACAACATTACTAGGTACAGATATCGCATCATCGTTGGTTCGTGTCCAAAATTTTTCGATAATCTAACCAGAAAAAAAAAAAATCTCAGGAATAATCTCTATTGGCCAAAACTGTCTGTCAATGTAAAGTTTTTGCCACTGATGTGCAATATGCGGCCTACTGTGCCGTAACCTTTAACGCTGCTTAATCTTAGGCCGCCACCTGCGCGGGCACGCAGCTCGCAGGCAAGTTTGATTACATTGCTGGGCACGAACGGCAGCACGCATGCAAAGCAATTTGCAAGCGAGCTGTTTGCAGGTGGAAACGTGGCCTTAGTCGAGAGGTGAAGTGAGACTCATGAAGTTTGTACCATGTAATGTACGTACGGTGCAACCTTCCCGAAAATTGCCCGCCCCGCTTATACAGTTAACAGTTTAAAGTTTAAAAAAACAGTTTATATAATATATATAATCCTTGGACATTTCACCCAACACCATATAGTCCCAAGCCAAGCAACCTAATGCTTGTGTTATGGTAACGAGATGGCTGATAAACTACATTATGTATACATTTTTTTTTTTGTAAATACATTCATATTAAAGATAGAAAAACACCCAGACTCGGAACAAATACTTGTAGGTTGTACAAACATTTGTTCCGTGCGGGAATCGAACCCGCGACATGATGCGCAGCAGTCAATCGCTCAACCACTGCGCCAACCGTGTCGTCGTCGTGTCGTTATGATAGTTGATTTATAGTGGGTCCTCGCTCAGTTCCTATACGCATGTGTGTGCCTTCTGGTCGTGTGTGTGGTGTGGTGGGTTTTCCGCGACCCGCATGGATGGCGGGTGACATGCCACGCACGCCGCGAGTGAGGCAACGCTTACGTGCGCGAGACCACACGTGGTCGCCTGCGGCTACCATGTGCCGCCGACTCGCACCCAGCCGCGCCATGAGAGTCTCATGCTTGTAGTCTCATGATGAGACTACTGAACTGATAGATGTAGTGTTGGAACTGAAATATTCAAGAAGCATTCAAACTTATGAAAAAACTTGTGGAAATTCAAACGTATTTTGTTTTCTCGAGAAATTATTGAGTGAGAGGATGTTCTGTTTTCGCAAATAATCAAAAATCAAAAGTAAATTAATCGAACTACCTAGGCGAAAAATCTGCATTTTTTAAAGTTAAAATTTAAATGATGAGAGTCCCCTAAATGGCCCGCCCCTCACCACTTCCTAGTGTTTCAGCTGGGAAGTAGAAGTGCCGGAACAAACTGCCCAGCAACACGTTTGCTCTCTCAAGTTTTGAAGAAGTTGAATTTGTACAATCAAAGTATAGGTGACTAGATGACCCGCGCAACTTCGTCTGCGTCACATTTTCCATTATTGATCCGCTCCTTTTTGTCTTAGCGTGATGATATAGGCTCGATAAATGGGCTATCTAACACTGAAATAATTTTTCAAATCGGACCAGCAGTTCCTGAGATTAGCGCGTTCAACCAAACAAACAAACAAACAAACTCTTCTGCTTCATAATATTATTTTATTATATATATATTATATTATTATATTATACATTATAAGTTTTATTGATTAAACATTTTATCATAAGACTAGAAAATTAAATTACATTAGGTTAAATTATAGTAAATGGAAACATGATCGCTCACAGGGCAATGAAGAGGGCAATGTTTGGAGTTTCCTTGCGTGATCGAATCAGGAATGATGATATCCGCTAGAGAACCAAGGTTACCGACTTGGCCCGAAGGATCGCCAAACTAGTGGTCGCAGCTCGCAGCCCAGAATGGTTGGTTGATAGACCCGAAAGGTTCTGGAGTGGCGACCGCGTACCGAAAGACGCAACGGTGGAAGGCCTCCCACAAGGTGGACGGATGATCAGGGGGGCTACTCTCTAAGCCCGTGGTCCGTAGTTTCGTTCTTAGTGGCGGGCGTATTCTACTCCGTATCACCTAATCATTGAGAATTAATGACAGCACAATATGACAGTTACTGTAAAATTGTGTTGTCATTCTGTCTTAGTTCGGGTTCGGCAGTAATCGTAAGTCTCTAGGTGATACGGAGTAGAATACGCCCGCAACTAAGCCCGAAACTACGGACTTCGAGCTTCGAGAGTAGCCCCTCTGATCCGTGGTGAGGGTCGCGGGTCGCGGGTAGCCGATGGATGCGAGACGCACACTACCGGTTGTTGTGCCGCTTGCTGGATGCCTGTGTCGGTGTGTCCAGGGCCAGCCTTAACCACGTAAGCGCCCCGGGTTGTTCAGATACATTTGGCGCTCTTTTTATCACTATCATCTGCCTAGCCTTTTCCCAACTACATTGGGGTCGGCTTCCATTCAAACCGGATTCAGCTAAATACCAGTATTTTACGTGGAGCGGCTGCCTACCAGACCTCCACAACCTATGAACTGGGTAACAAGGTATTTCTTGGCCCTTTATATCACTATTCACTACATATTACAAAACAAAGTCCTCTACCGCACAGTATAAATATACTGTGTCTGCCGCGTCTGCCAGTCTGTTTGCGATATAATCAAAAACTACTGCACCGATTTTGATGCTGTGTTTTGATTTTGATGAACAATGGATAGAGTGGTTTTAGAAGAAGGTTTTAGTATATAATTTTTCAAGCGGGCGAAGCCACGGGCATCACCTAGTTTCAATTTTTAAATTAAAATAACTTATTTAGAAAAACCTTCACACCAATTCCAATAGCTTCACCCCTACCCATCAGTACCCAGGCATTTTAGTGTGTTGTTTAAAACACCATTCCCTACAACTATGCCAACATCAACATTCGCAAATCCATGAATAAAATTATTTCCCCAATTTGGTAGTTTTTGGTTTTCGTTTTGTGAGCTATAATTTAAGTTTAGAAAAATAACAGACGAAGAAGGATATATTTAATTCTTGTAGATTGTGCTTTTTAAAATGAAGTATAGGTGTTGCCTGAATGTCTTCGGGATTGTGTTGCAGCAATCAGTTTCACTGAGTTTTTCTTTATATATCGAAAGAAAAGAAATAGGTACTTATCTACTCAAATTACGCTGTATGACCCGGCGCGGCGCCCTGCAGTTGCCGCCTCGGGCGGCCGTCCGCGTCGCCCCGCTCTAAATCCGCTACTGCCAATGTCCAGCAGTGGACGCCTTTCGGCTGATATCATTAAATTTGTGATGATGATGTAAATGGCACATGTTAACCAGCACACTATATACCTACATGTACATACATTATGACAACGATGAAAACAATATTTGACAATAGGTACCTACAGCGGCATCAAGCGGCATACACACGTAGGTACACTCTATGGAAATTTCAACTGTTTACCTACTTATTACGGTTCTTGAGAATCAGCTGCTGACAGATGGACGGACGGGTGGACAGCGGAGGCCTAGTATAGGGTTCCGTTGGTTACCTTATGGGAAAGGAATCCAAAAGCCTCCAGGCATAAGTGGCGCTTGCATGGGCAATGCTGGAATTTTATACATGACATAGGTATAAGCTTTGACTGTGACCCAAAGTCACAAGTGATAAACTAGGACCATCGTGATTCGTTGTGAAACAACATGGTAAGTATAAAATAAATCAATCAATCAATTTTTGTAAATTAAATTAATATCTTGTTTTACTGAGTGATTGAGTGACTGACAGACAAAGCACAGCCGGAACTACTGCTCGTAGAAAGATGACGTTTGGCTTGTAGTGTAGGTCCCTTGGGGTGTGTAGGAGAGCTCTAAGAGAGGATTTGCCGAAATCCTTCGGGAACGGGAAAATACGGGATACGCGCGCTCAAAGTCGCGGGTAAAAGATAGGTAGTAAACATTAATAAACCACAGAATACAAACACGAGCAATACGTGTTCACGTGCATAACGCAATGATCAGCCATTTCCCTCTTCACCCTATTTGAGGGAAAGAGGTACCCGATCCCCGACGCTACCGCAAGCAAGCTAATCTAATGGAGCATGAGGAACTTGCAACCGGTTACCTACTCAGACACAATAATATAGTAGGCACAGCACAGCACACAGCCAGCCACAAGCTCACAGCTCACTGAGGCGAGCGCGCTGTGAGTAGCGGTGGTAGCGGCTAGCGGCGGTTCCGCTGCGCAGGCGGCGCGCGGCGCGGCTGCGCGCTGGGCTTTCCCGCGCATTCCGCGACATGTGTACACTCGCGGCCGCGAATATTTGCATCATTGCGCACCGACATGGCAGGCTTGTCTGCGTTACATAACAAAGGCCGCACTGCTAGAACAACGGTCAATATACACTCAGTAATTCAGCCCTCGCTCTATGGTACGTCTGATGTTGATGCCGTGCCAGACTTCTAGAGGACAGGTGGGTCGTCCCAGGCATGCCCTCGTCCACTTGTCTGTCGTAGCTTCAGTAAAGACAAACACAATGAACTGAGAGGCTAGTGAGAATTAAGTCATTATCTCATTATCTCATTATCCGTTACAAGGACTAATGACACTCGTTTTTATTTTGGAATCCCCCAAATCGTCCGCATCTGGCAGGAAAACACCGCATAACGTCATCAGTTCAAATCACCTTGAGCTGATTCTTAGTGCACATCACTAAAAAATATAAGTATTATATGATAAGTAGGTTAGGTACCTACACTAGGTACATACCTAAGGATATAGTATCTAATAGGCAGGCTACATCCCTGGCAACATGAATTTCGTCCTGAATACATTTAATAAATATTAAAATGACTAATTTAGATACTTGGACCTATTCGGAACTGTAGCCTTGGATTTAATGAAAACTATGTCTTGCTCCGTCTATTTATGTACAGCCTTGGGGCGGAATAGAAAAATGTTACTCATTCATAATCACAAAAATATGAATAATTATTTACCAGCCAGTCTGTCATTCTGTCAGAAGACAAGCATGAAATCAGGTAAGACACAATGTTCCAATATACATATTATAACTTCTGTTTCTTTAGTTCTCATGAACTGTCTTTTGTATAAAACCCAACCAAAAGCTATAATTTTCCCAATTAGATAAAAATAAAATGGCTATAAAGATTTAACTTTCCTGTTTCATCTGCAAGACAGTGTAGACGGAAAGTACGGGCTAACCCACATATATACGAGTCACGACTCGGAGGAAAACCAGTCGCACTATCGCACCCGCGATCACTCCGTCATGATACGCGTCGCCTGCCTGCTGCTGCTGAGTGCGCGCGCTCTCGCCGCGCCCGCCGCCGCCCCGCCCGCCGCCGGCCCGCCCGCCGGCCCGCCCGCCGGCCCGCCGGCGCCCGGGCCAGCAGCGGCGGCGCACGACGTGCCCGCCGACCTGCTCGTCGGAACCATGTGGAAGTTCAAGAGGAGTGCGTCAGCGGAGGAGGCCGACAGTGGTCACGTTAGCCGAAAGCAGTTTATTGTGAAGTCACTCTGCCAAAAGGACAAGTGCGCGCACACGCAGGTGTACGAGTTCGACCTGCTGGGAGTGAAACCGGGCGCGGGCAGGAACGGAGTCTACTACTGAGGACGACTCGTTCACAGAATATTGAACAACTGACACGCGGCGATGGCGGCCAGCGAGGTCGCCTCTACTCACAAGAACTGCTGCACGACTGAGCCCGCCTCGCGACCTGGGAACGTGGTGAACGCGCAAATTAGTAACGCGCAAATAGTGGCTCAAATGCATGGGAACGTACAACGTACTGTTGAAGGAGGAAGCGCCAAACATTGTGACCAAAGAAACAGTATTTATCGGTGCCAGTTTTGTTATATCAGTAGTCAGTAGTTATTTTTAAACAAATATTTATTTGGATTAAAGTAGAATTATTTTCACGTCAGTTGTTATGTTATAAAGACCGCGCACTGGTGAGTGGTGACTTTTGTCGCCGTGACTGTACATTTCTCTCTTTCGCAATACTATTGTAAAGTGCAACACCTACTGTCACGGTGACCCAAGTCACCAGTGCGCGCTTAGCCCTACCACAACTGTGTAACGTGCCGTCTGCGGCTAGAAAGGGGAAGTCTATTGAACTTTTGTCGCCCTTGTCAACTCACTGCACGCGTAACCTTTCAAACTGTCTTTGCTAAATACTTACCTACTTATTATGTCCCTTGTGTACTAAGCCCATATTCTAACAATCTTTTAGTTAGATACCTACTATGTTTATTTCGTGGTGAGTGCTTTTGTGCGACAGGCGACTACTCGCAATACTCGCTCAGGCCCGCAATACAGGTAGAAATTAACGCTGATTGGTGAGTTCTAATTGCCAAGCGAGCATCGCCGAGCGTGTGTCGCTGTCTCGCTGAGCGTGTGTCGCTGTCTCGCTGAGCGTGTACAATCTTTGATAGCTCTCGTCGCTGCGACCAACCAGTGATTGGTAAGAGCCAGCTCGCCGGCAGTAAGAACAGCCAGCCATCTATACTAATAATAATAATTATTAATAATAATATTATAAAGAGGTAACATTTGTTTGTAAGTTTGTATGTTTGTAAGTTTGTATGTAGGGGGTAATCTTTGGAACTACTGGTCCTATTTGAAAAATTCTTATATATCATCACGCTAAGACAAATAGGAGCGGAGCATTAATGGAAAATGTGACGCAGACGAAGTTGCGCGGGTCAGCTAGTCGATTATAAATGTACTTATGTGTCTTTTGTCCCTTTCCTCAGCGAGCAAATAGTCGATAATCATAATCATAATCATTCGCGAATCGCTTCCTCGCCGGGTAGCGGGGAGACAATGCCTTAGGTACCTACCTAATTAATAAATTATAAAAATAAGAAAATGCCTTTTTATTTCATGCAAACCTACTACTGATTTCTAACATTATGTTAATTAATATTAAATTCTTGGATTCAAATAACTTTTTACATAATAGGACATTTTCACTTAGCAAATTTATTCATTCGTACATACATACCTACCTACTTAGAATAATAACGCATAGAAGCCGCGTCTAGAACAAAACCCGAGCAAAATCGTGTGTCCACTTCACTTTCTTTGTGTGCGTGAGCCGAATGTGTCTACGTTCCTCTAACGCACACAGATATAGCTCTCAGTGATACCATTACCAAGCCGTTACCCACAAAATATGGGAAGACGCATTACTATTTTGCTATCAAGGCAAGTATTTTATGTTGTTGGGAACTGGAAAAGGTAAACAGGATTTTTTATGTAATATGACATATTTTTTCGGAAGGTTTAATTCAATTTATTTAAAAATAAAAGGAAATAAATCGCATAAAGAATGAGATATTGTTCAATGCGTTTAGAATGCTTGATGGGTTATAATTATAATCAATGTTGAAACATCGGGTTTGATATGAATTAACAGTAAGTATTGTATTTTAAAATTACAAAAATGAAAAACATGTATGAAAGCAATGTGGGTATTTTTTTCCTCACAAATAGCAACACTACACAGTGTCTAAAAAAATTCTAATAACCTAACTTGTCATAACACTATGACAAGTTAGGTTATTAGAATTTTGTTTTATTTATCGATTTACGTAAAAATAGTGCATAGAATGTGAGTACTTATTTTGTGAAATGTTATTTTATCACATTTTTTTTGTTTTCCTGATGTGCTATAACATCCTTTCACGCAACAAACTGTCATTTTCAATTATTTACTCGCGAGCTGTGTTCGACGGAACGTGACCTTGAGTACTGACGGCTAAGTTTGACGGGTTGACGGATTAGGCTAAGTTTTAGTTGCCTCACTTTTTGCACTCGTACTAGGTTTCTATGCGTTATTATTCTAAGCCTACCTACTAGATTGAAAAGTGATGTACCTACCTACATCACGGAACAGAAAAAACAGTGTACATAAAGTAAAATAAAATTCTGGTTGAATAATCTATATATCATAAATAAATGATATATAGGTACCTAATTGAATAATTTACGACATTATATTATATTATTTAAAACTAGCTTCTGCCAGCGGCTTCGCCCGCGTTATCCCTAGGGAACATATTCCCGGGATGAAAAGTAGCTTATGTGCTATTCCAGATAATAGTCTATCTTTGTTATAAATTTCATTAAGATCCGTTAAGCCGTTCTGGCGTGATTGAGTAACAAACAACCAAACTTTCACAATTATAATATTACTCGTTTGGTGTCAAGCGAAATTATAACCATATTCCCCCCGACATTATAATTATTAAAGGATATTGCAAACTGTCGTAAGCCGTTTTCCGAAGCTACTCGCTAGCCTCTAGGCGCCAAGCTAGCCGCCTGCCTGTGCGTTCGCGACCTTACAAATAATATATATAATCCGTAGATAATCCTTAAATTATGGCATGATTCAGTATTCACGCGCGATGACTTATTATTAGCGTATTTCATGTATAACTTTGGTGTTTCTATACCGATTTCTATGATTATTTTTTTATGAAATAGTTAATAATGTTAACTTTTATTCATGTTAATTAGGGACGACTGAGAGTTTTATAAACGTAAGAGTAGACAAATACAATCAGAAAGCTTCGAACTGCTAAGCTATCGGGAGTTACACGTGTTATTGTTCGTCAATCATAAAAGATAGACATATGCTGTCGTTGGATATTTTTTATATAATTTTAAGGAGAACATTTCCGTCATACATGATTTCTGTGTAGCTTTCACTATTAAGGTTGCACACGCGACGGAAGCTTAAAAAATGGAGTAACTTCTCCCGTTTTCCTAACATTTCCCTTCACTGCTCTGCTCCTATTGATTGTAGCGTGATGAAAAGTATACTATAACCTGCTCAGGAGTATGAATAATAATTGTACCAAGTTTCATTAAAATCCGTCGAGTAGTTTTTGTTTCTATAACGGTTATATAGACAGACAGACAGACAGACAGACAGACAGACAGACAGACAGACAGACAAAAATTGTACTGATTGCATTTTTGGCATCAGTATCGATCCCTAATCACCCCCTGATAGTTATTTTGGAAATATATTTCATGTACAGAATTGACCTCTCTACAGATTTATTATAAGTATAGATAGATAGAAGAAGAAGATAGATAGATAATATAATATAATGTCGTAAATTATTCAATTAAGTAGGTATATAAAATTATAAATGACTAGCTGCTGACCCGCGCAACTTCGTCTGGGTCAAATTATACATTAATGCTCCGCTCCTGGGGGCCAATCGCGCTAATTTTAACAGTTTAGGTCCGCTTGCAATTCGTTTCCAATTCAGTTTTGGTTATGATCTAGTTTCGATTCACCTGTAGGGAATTTGATATCGCGCTAAAGTTTAAACTTCAACCAAAGTTGCGTAGTCAAAATTTTACAAATATTTTCGTTCAAAATCCAAACATCACAACGCGAACGATTGAGAAATAGTCAAGAAAAAGTAGCACTGTTTCAACTTTTTGTTTGACAGCGGTAACGTTACAGTTGTGATGCAGTTGCGTTCCAAGTTTCTGTCAAACGTTTAGCGCGATACGGAATGTTTAAAAAAGTTGTGAAATGGCTACAGTTCAGTTGCGTTCCAGCCGAATTTTATTAGCGCGATTGCCCTCCTGTTTGTCTAAGCGTGATGATATGTAGCCTATAGCCTTCCTCGATAAATGGGCTATCTATACTGAAATATTTTTAAAATCGGACCAGTAGTTCCTGAGATTAGCGCGTTCAACCAAACAAACAAACAAACTCTTCTGCTTTATAATATTAGTATAGATTATTTTCATTTTTTTACTTTCTCGGGTCCCTGGAGACCCGGTCCTTTGGTAGGCGTACGAGGGGCCGAAACCAACTCGCACAGGCCCCGTTAGACATTTCAAATGTAATGGGGCACCAACCGGCGATTATCCCTGTATGCACTGAAAGTATTCCTAAGGACAATCCCCGGTTGGAGCAGTACTATTACACAATATGGAAACAAAAAATGAAACGCTATGGGTTTGGGTGGCTTAGTGGACTGATAATCGTTTATTATTATAGACTAGCTGACCCACGCAACTTCGTTTGCGTCATATTTTCCACTAATGCTCGGCTCCTTTTAGTAGTAGCGTGATGATGTATAGCCTATAACCTTCCCGGATAAATGGGCTATCTAATACTGAAAGATTTTTCAAATCGGGCCAGTAGTTCCTGAGATTACCCCCTACATACAAACATACAAACTTACAAACAAATGTTATCTCTTTATAATATTATTATTTTTTTTGTTGTTTTCTTTCTCGGGTCTCTGGAGACCCGGTCCTTTGGTAGGCGTACGAGGGGCCGAAACCAACTCGCAGAGGCCCCGTTAGAAATTTCAAATGTAATGGGGCACCAACCGGCGATTATCCCTGTATGCACTGTGAAAGTATTCCCAAGGACAATCCCCGGTTGGAGCAAGAATATTGCAGAATATGGAAAAAAAAAAGATGAAACGCTATGGGTTTGGGCGGTTTAGTGGACTGATAATCGTTTATTATAGAACTATTGGCCCCTGCCTGACCACTAACAATATACACGGCTTTTAAATGGCAGGGGGTGACTTGCACACTCAATGAATGGGCCCCCGAAAACGGTCGCTAGCACAAAGTGACGTAGCGCCAAGGAGGCAACATAGCCTGAGGTGCTAGAGGAGTGGAGAGGTATACCACGGCTATCAGGACAATCCCGGAAGTGCGGTCAAGATCCCTACCAGCATCTTACTGGATTATACATCCTTCTCCCGAGCACGTGTGCTCTAGCGAATCTCCACTCAGACCGGCCAATTAAGGCAAGAGAGAGGTGGGAGCTCTGTTCCTCGTCAGTATTCACTCTGGCCAGCCAATAAAGGCAAGCCGTAGATGAGGAACAAGACTTCTCCCGGGAGATAAGGTTCGTGGGGTCGCTACTGTCCAACAGTTCGCCACAAAACTGCCTTGCGGATTGTATCTCTCTTTGTCTGGCCCCTCACCCTAGGTATGACCTAAGGTTCATCGGGATGCGCAAGCCCCACCACGACGTCAACGTAGAGATACTGCGGTAGGGGCAGTAGTATATTATTATTAATTATTAATATTAATTAATAATAGTATATTATAGTATATTATCTATACCTACTAATATTATAAAGAGGTAACATTTGTTTGTAAGTTTGTATGTAGGAGGTAATCTCCGGAAGTAATGAACCGATTTTAAAAATTGTTTCACTGGTTAAAGCTACATTATTCGTGAGTGCTATAGGCTAAAAATTATTAAGATATCATGCATATTAGCCGAACTATCTCAATTTTTGTCTGTCCAGGCGGAAAAAAATAGCTCTTATAACAGAGTTATTTGCATGCGCTGCCTTAACAGTTGTACTACCTAATACTAATACTGTTACCTGGTCCGCTTTGAATAGTTCTACAAAAAAGTCCACGACACTATATTTCTATCTTTTATATTTACGCAGATATAGTAGCCTTTATGTGTTAAAAAAAGTATTTTTCGACGTACTTACCTTTGGACGATTTTTTAAACAACTTATTGAAAAAAAAATATTATTATGATCACAAGAACATCATAGAGATACGATTTGCCCCAATCAGTATGTCAATTGGTTAAATAGTTTCGAAGATAATTTAAAATTACCAAATCGCAAAATGCCGCCGTCCATTCACGAACCGCATTAGAACATGCTTTGTACGGACGTTTTATCCATTTACCCATAGATGGCGTTGTGCAATTACGTAATTTTTCAGAATCTGACAATCTCCAATTATTATTTAATTTCGTCGTTAGGTAGGTGAATTGTATGCAGTTGGTTGGATGTTGTTGGTTTTTAAAATTGTTTTGGTTGTTGGTCTTTAAAATTGTTTTGGTTGCTCAGTTTCTTAAAACACAAATACTACTTCGTTCTCATTCTTCGAGTTCGAAGCTGTGGTATTTCTGTTTTTGGGATATCGGACAGTTTCAGCGATTGTTTATCATGCCTAAAAAGAAATCACAACTTTCCCGTCAGACATCCCAGACAAGAGCAGCTCGAGTACGCCGTACGGAAGAGTCTGCTCTTAAAAATCATCAGCGCCTCTCGAGGAATAGAGAAAATATTTCGCAAGCACGTGCTGGGGAATCTAGCTCCGAGCGTTCACAGCGGCTTGCTAACCAAAGCTGGAGAAGATCGCAGGTCCGTGCTCGGGAATCTAGCGCTGAACGTGCGCAGCGTCTTAGTGATTTAAGGCAGCATGTCTATGCAACAAGGGATACGGAGTCTAGCGCTGAGCGCTCGCAGCGGCTTGCTGGGCAAACTGTGAGAATAACGCAGGCCCGTGCTCGAGAATCTAGCGCTGAACGTGCGCAGCGTCTCAGTGTTTTAAGGCAGCATGTCTCTGCAACAAGGGATAGGGAGTCAAGCGCTGAGCGCTAACCGAACCACACTCAAATGTTTACCGCCCAACGAAGTGGGCACGGGTCAGCTAGTATAGTATAGAAGAACTATTGGCCCCTGCCTGACCACTAACAATATACACGGCTTCTAAATGGCAGGGGGTGACTTGCACACTCAATGAATGGGCCCCCGAAAACGGTCGCTAGCACAATTATTATATTATTATTACTAGCTGACCCGCAACTTCGTCTGCGTCACATTTTCCATTATTGCTCCGCTCCTATTTGTCTTAGTTAGAGTGATGATATAGCCTGAGATTAGCGCGTCAACCAAACAAACTCTTCTGATTTATAATATTAGTATAGATTATTATTAGTATAGATGAAGTAGACAATATTGAATTCAGAATAACTAAGAAATTGAATAATTTTAAATTAGGTTGCATGAACCCCTCTCTGTGGTCTAAGGCCTCCTCCAGAGCCTTCCATTTATCTCTACTGTTGCCGTGAAACAAGCTAACTTTGCCCGTTTTTTTTTATGAAAATCGAATAGATCACAAGAAAGTTTCTATAGGAACTTAAGTATATTTTTTAATTTACTACAACTATGTGACCATATTTTATACACGCATTTGCTATGTAAAATGTTTAACAAATTAAAATTTAAACTAAGATTTGTTCGATTTTGATGGTGGGCAAAATAATCCGGACTTTTAGCCAACATTGCCCACTTCGATTTTTGACGGAAATCTAGATCTTATAAACAGGTACTACAATGCACCACGACTATAATTTAAGGCAGTCTTAACCTAGGTTCTAAAACACTGTTTGTAGTTTATATTTTAGTGATAAAGCCGTGGGTAATGTTACCTAGCGGTTAGTGCTGTTTTCCATACAAGGCCCAACAAACGGTTTAAGATTTGTAGGGCTGTCACATTCCAGTAACATTATTAAATAAATATTATTCTCACTTTTCTTTTGTGGTTGTTGGAGATGCATATGAATAGCCTCTAAAATGGTACTAAAATAAAACGTTGTGTTCAAAATTAAATGTTTATTCTAATTTCGGCCATATAATATAGTTGTTCTGTTCTGAACATTTCAACAACAACAGCTTAAGCAGTAAATGCTAAATCAAAAACTGGTCTATTCGCTCGCTTCGCTCGTTCACCGACCCCGCCATCCCCTTCTAACCTAACCTGTCCGAGTTGGTGTGCCCACAAGTCCAGAGCGAGCGAAGCGAGCTCTTGCATCCAATGTCACTTCAAATGGTTCACATTGATTACATAGGTACTTTATGTATGTGAATATATAAAATTAATTAATATTATATTTATGAAAAAAATCAAGACATAAAATTGAATAAAAAACACTTATAACGTCATCGGAACGTGAAATGTGCCACTTTATCTCTACCATGACAATTTATCTAACCTAAAAATTTGGAAATGGTGTACTATTTTCCAATTTTTATTGAAACTTTAATGAATTTTATGTCGTAAATCGTGATTCTCCGCATCTTGAAACTTTGTAAAAAGCTTTCTATTTGTGATTACTATCTACAAAAAAATTACGAACTTCCACAGCAGCGGGCTATAATGGTAACTCGAGCCATCCGGTGAACCGGAGTGCCTCCCTGGGGTAACTCCAGGGCAGGGTAGTAAAGGTATCAGCGATGTCAAGAGACACCGCCAAGATGACCCTGCCTCTGGACACCTCAAGCGCATGATGGCGTCCACTGTCAAGCGCAGAGACCGAACTAGTTCCACTAGATGCGGCCCACCCCTACCAGGTGCCCGACAAGGCGATTTGCCAATTACTCTTTCAAAGAGCTGGCCCACCCCGTCAAAGAGCACGGTGGACCGTTCAAAACTGAACATTATTTAACACTAGCTGACCCGCGCAACTTCGTCTGCGTCACATTTTCGTTTATTGCTCAGCTCCTATTTGTCTTAGCGTGATGATATAATTATAGCTTAAAGCCTATAGTCTTCCTTGATAAATGGGCTATCTACCATTGAAAGAATTTTCAAATCAGACCAGTAGTTCCTGAGATTAGCGCGTTCAACCAAACAAACAAACTCTTCTGCTTTATAATATTATAAGTATATAAGTACCTATAGATTTAGTTTTAGGGGCATACTGTGAGATATCTGACGTGTTTGACAATCTACGGGATCTAGAACAAAATGTCTGTTAACTGATATAAAAAACCCTGACTTAAAAATCATAACGTCAGAGTATAAAACGGACAATATGCACCCGACTTCACATGGGTGTTGCTAGCTAGGTTGTTTAATAAGAGTAGGTACCGGCGCATGCTCTTTGTACAGATGCCAGCACATCAAGCTACAACAATCTGTCAAATTTCTTCAATAGATTCTCAACTTTACAAAATAGTTATAAGGTCCATAGTTGATTGGGAAAATTTGACAGTTTCGGGTACCTTGATGTGCTGGCGACTGTACGTGTTGCGAGCGGCTCTCGGCGCCCCCAATACTCCTGCGCCCGGGTGCGCCGCACACCCTGCACTACACATAGGTAGAACCAGCTCTTGTCCTTTGTATCAAAAGAAATAGGTACAGTCGCCAGCACATCAGGCTATCCGAAACTGTAAATTTTTCTTAATCAACTTTGAATCTTATTTCTTTAGTTTTAAAGTTAAAAATCTACTGAGGAATCTTGATAGATTGTTGTAGCTTGATGCGCACTGGCGTCTGCACTCAAAGGCTTCAAAGCATCGCCCTGTATGTCCCGGCGCCCTCCAGTCGTGCGGTCGCCTGTATCGCACCCGCACGGCCTTAAAGCCGCTACTGAACTGTCGTTGGGTAAGTAATTTCCGCACGCGACGGCAGAAGGTAGGTTTTCAGAGCGCAATATCTTCGATAATTGCATTTATACATTTTTAATTAATTCCAGACCACATGTTTTTTATTTTCTTGACTCACCTATACAATTGTGTTTTCGAACGAATAATGTGTTTCATCATTCTAATAGCAACATTGGCAATAAAACGTCAGCTACATATCTGTCATAGTAGTTGTCCGTCTGTCATGTCATTGTCATACATTTCGCACAATAGATCGCACGGGTGTTAGATTTCGAGAGTAAAATCGTTTTTTATAAAGTTAATCACAGTAATGATGTTTTTGTAGTGTGTTGTCGTGTTGGTACGCTCCCGCCGCGACCATGGGCTACGACATCGGGTGGATCATCCCGCGGCTGCGGAATCCAGGGAGGCTGTGGTACTGCGCGAGCTCCATCACTGTCGCCGTCGTCGGTTTATTTAGCAAAATTATCATTGGTGAGTGAAATTATAAATCTTAAACCCTGACTTTGTGGCAGCTGATGTACCCACATTGCAATCTTTTGTTAAAACTCGTTATCGCGCGATTTTTAATACGTAATTAGCATTTCAAAGTGTAGTGGGGACGGAATCCCTTACATCAGCGCATTTGTAACTTGTTGCTTACGACGCACACGCGACGCCGCTGTTATATAGTTACGGGTTATTATATAGTCCAACGACAAAGTAATTTTGAAATATTTTCAAATTTTACTGCTTAACCTTAGTTCAAGTATAAGTCATTAAACTCAATGTCATCTTACCAAAACAATATTTGAATGCTAGCTCTCACATCTTTTTGTCAATACGAAACTAGCATCCTGCAATTTTATAATGGTTATAACAGTTGTTTTGATGGATACACAGTGCATTGACCTCTCCTATCTAATGTTCAATCAACTACCAACTATCTAGACATGATACCTACCACTACAACAGATATTAAAAATTTCAAATATTCTTTTAAATAGTAATTCTTCTACCAGTTTCTAACTTTACAGCTTATTGAAATCATAAAGTACAGTAATTAATGTAATTATTCAAGTAACTAGTTGTATGCATAAACTAGTAATATAAATGAACTGTGTCATGAGGCAACATTCCCCCAAGTGGCCCAGTGCTCCCGCTGCAGTGGCAGAGTGCAGCAAGTGCCACACGCCTCACCACCCGTCACTGACCTCTTACTGCACTCATCATCACCCACATTTACTGTACTTATCTGTCTTCATCTGCATTTATCTTTTCTCTAACTTATATGGTGTACATAAAGAGTATCCTATTCTGTTATTGTCCTTACAAAGATTGTAACAAAAAAACAAACCTCACATTATTCTACCATTTAAAACCCTTAAAGACAAACATACAGTTGAACCCTATGTAATAACATAATATTGTTTTATATCAAATTGCCTTGAATTAGTTATGCAACAACATAATATATTATACATTATAGATGTTAAATGTGGAGGTTAAGTAAGTCAAGATCAAACTCCACACACACACGGGTGCCTCCTAGTTGTAGCACTGCTCTAAATATATGCTCAGGGACAAATATTTATAAACTTTAACTGTTCCCACTCCTCAATATATTTGCTTTTAGAACATCACAAAAAATATTAACTAAGAACAATTTCATCTAGTAAATTAAATCAATTGTTTGCTTCTCTCAATCATCATTACTGATGAATAATATAGTATGTGTGTATACTTATGGTAGACTGTTATCATGTGCATGGCTCCCGCTGACCCGATTACTATTAGGTTACACTTAGATTCTCACTTTATCTATTGCTCCACACTTTCTTATCATATCTTTTTTCAACGCACCAGATTAAGCAATCACTTTAGTGAAATGTTTTAATAATTACATATGTTTATTTGAAAATAGGTGACATCCATATTTTGTTAGTAAGACATTGATTATTTTAAGACTAATGTTAGTAGTAATTAATGTAGGTGGTCCAGATTTAATACAAGTTAAAATATATAGCTTGCCAAGTTTTCATTAATAAAGTGTTTGTCTAATCACAAGATTCACAGGTATGACTCAATCAACTAAAGACTCATAAGTTGATTTCCAATGAAAAGGAAAGGAAGAAAATGTATTAGCCATAATGATAATGAATTATCATCAAAAGATAAGAATTATTAATACTAAAATAATTATTATTAGTTAAAGTTTCACCAGCTATAAGTGGTGTGAAGTTCAACCACTATAGCTGGTGAAACTTATAACGGTAAAGGCTATGTAGCTAGAAAAAGCGAAGGGCCTCTAAATAATAGTAAATGTATGCGGTGTTCCAGAGTTCCTGAACAAGACGACGGTGTACAACCGCGAGGCGCTGGCGGCGGCGGTGCGACGGCCGCGCGGCACGCCGCTGCTCACCGTGTCCAACCACCACTCGTGCTTCGACGACCCTGGCCTCTGGGGTCAGTAGCGCAACCCACCAGCACCAGCTCTCACCGCACACCACACACCACACAGCTCCCAGCCAGAGCACAGTAGGCTCTCAGAACCTGCTTCTTTGCGTTTCCAATAATCATAAACGGAAGTGTTGGCACTCATGGCTGCAGCAACCTGTCCCTTATGTACCTATAGTGCTTTAAGCTTTACTATTGCCAAAACATAAGTAGGTACTTGGACAAAATTGAATATTTGAAGTTTTGACGATATCTCTAGCAATGTAATCTATGAATTACTGTAATCTTATTTAATAACGTCATAATGTTTATAGGACTGAATACCTCCAAATTATAACGGAACCCACAGAGGATCACGCGTGCGTCTGTCTGTCCACCTACCTCAGCCAATTATCTACTGGACTAATTCATTTGAAAGCTACAACTATAAACTTCTGTGCCCCAAACACGGACACCATAACATAAATTAACTAATTTGAATGGGGAAATTTTTTGCGAAAAATGTTGAACATTTACTACCTACTTATAGATTACATGAAAACTTCGAAAAAGTTTATGGTTTTAAAATAATATGATAAAACATATCATCACTAATATTCATGTCTTTTTTTAAAGGCTGAAGTAGTAATATTTTGGGAGTTATTAAAAGTACAGTCCTAGTTGATTAACAAATGAGGAGCGCGCCGCGCCTCCTCACCAGTCACCACAGACTGCTACACTTACAATTTACATAACGAACAAGCTCTACCGCACACGACGTGCTAATACAATGCCAAATCAATTAGCCTGCCTAGTCACGGGAATCTGAGCGATGCTATGATCTCAACCACAATTATCATCTGCTCTAGTTAGCACTAGGTACTGCGGAGCTTACTGTTACGTTTCGATATGAACATGAACAGTCCGCGCGTTAACAAACTGTAAAGGACAAAGCTTCCCCTTTGGCCTTGCCCTTTATCATAATGAATAGTGACACAAACACACCTAGAGCCACGCCTCGCGCCCGCGACACCCGCGACACCCGCGACACCCTGCGCGTCTGCCTGCACGAACACGTGAACCCGACCCCAGAGAGTTACAACTGTAATGTTAGCAAAACCCGTTATTGTTTGTCCTGCTTAAATGCGTTCTTTATGAGATTTTATTTTTATTTCTTTTTGTTCTAAAAGTGAGTCGATAGGCATTCTTCTGATAAGCGCCGATGTTTGATAAAATAGTTTATCAGCAAAATAACAGTAAATGAGTCGGTCAATGACAAGGTGTCTCGTTGGACGACTGCATGCGTTTTGTTCCTAAACTTATCAGCTAGTATCTGTGACGTCACGCGATCTGCGACCAGGCGAGCCCCCCGCCCCCCGCCCCCCGCCCCCCGACTGTCGTGTGGACTCCACACACGGCACACACGCGCACAGACAGCGCACACTGCTGCGTCACAGCACTCACAGCGCGCTGCGGGCAGCGTCACAATGACCGCGGCGGCCTTTCTTACTGCGAACAAAGCTCGCGTCGGCGATGCTTTGTGACACTTCACCGACTGTTATCTGTTGACGACACTCTGACGCTCTGCGCTCTCATCTCATATGCCTGACTGAAACTGAACTGAACACTTGGCCGTTTTTTTACATTGATAAACAAATATTTTGGAAAAAATTCCCGTCCTAAAGAATTTATGTACAGACTACAGAATATCCGTCCGGGGCTGCCGTTAAAGCCTAACAAAAGTAAAAAAAATTGTACCTTACGACAAAATCTAATAAATTGGACATATTTTATTACTATCTACACTTGTTCATACTTATGTTGAAATTTAAAATAGTGATACAGTATAATGCCCCGAACGGATGGATATTCGTTACATAAACTCTTTAAGTCGGGGTTTTTAAATGATTTTATCCTTTTTCAATTAAGTTACCGATGTGGGGTTTTTCAAAAATTTTAATTTTCCTCTTTATTTCAAACTTTTTAGAGAGCGTAGGTATCCACATAAACCACAACCACAAACTCGCTAATCAACCACGAACTCATTACTGAAAAAAACCACATGAAAATCGGACTAAAGTCCGGCCGCGAAGCAGGAAGAATTTCGTCCTTTGACCTGTTCTGCCCCCGATGTCATAATTACAGTAAGTCGTGTTACTGGTGTTATGACTTTTTTTACAGTACTGTGATCTTTAAATCAAGACCTTTATGGAACATTTTTCTTTTTTTTTATATCTAAATTATTAACAAAGTTACGATAAGCACAATCACAGTAAATGTTGAGAAGAATCAACCGTTCGTTAAAATAATGACAGTAAGTAGACTTACTCTATTAAAATTATGTTTTATTTTATATTTACACTATCATATTTACAGTAACTAATGTTCCAGTAGATTGACATTATTCAAATATGGTGTTTTCGCTACACATATTAACAGTAAGTATAGTTACTTTATTTATTACTTGTGTAGTTCACAAAAAATAAAACCAATCCGTAAGCATACATCAAGTAAGTGAGTGACTTACTGTAACAATGCTAAGAAAAACGTCACCATAGTCGAATTCAATTTTTATTTTTAACAAAGTAAGACTATGTATTAAATAAATATAATAGGTGAAAATCAAACTATGTTATCAATCTAACAGTAAAATCGATAGTAACTCAGTTCCATCACCAAGTCGAGACAAAATTGCGTAACACCGAAGTATATGATTTTGTTGCACGTGTGAAAAGTGTGAATTCTTTGAAAACTACCGTAAAAGAAATGAAGACCGACCACTGACCATGAACTTTACTGATTTTTATAAACTATGATGAATGTGTATCGCAACACAAAATTCGAAACTCCTCACCGCGTATTTACCTAAAAAAGACATCACATACGTTAAAGCAGAAAAAGGCTATTTCACCCTAAAATTTAAAAAAGATCAAGATGACGAAGACTTTCAAACTTTGGACTTTTTACAAAATACAGTCTTAAAAAATTACATTTCCTGAACTTAGGCCAAAAGCTGCTCCACGAGGAGAGGATAAGAAAAAAGAGATACTGGAAAAGCTGGTCCCATTGATGCTAGCTTTTCCAGTATCTCTTTAAATAGACGAGCAATTTGGTTGAATATACCAACTTCTAATGCTTCTGATCTTGAAGATTAAAAAAAAGATTTTAATCTACAAGATCAGAGTTTCAATTTTATTTTTATTCGGTTTTTTTTCTCATTTTTAATACAACACAATTATTATTTGTAAAACTTTAAGAAATGATTATGCTTTTAAGACAAATATTGTTTGTTTTAATTAGATATTATGGAGACTGATTTGATTCATATGATCTCAAATAAGTGGGAGATTTTAGTTTCTTTACAACTTAGTGGGACTAGACTTTTAATGATAGATAAAAGAGATTCTTGGAATTCATAATGATTATAAACCTGTTTTAATTTTTTTATACTACCTATTGATAAATGGAGGAGATACAAGACTGTAACTGATAATAATTAATACTTATTTTCAGTACAATTTTACATGGCTCAACAATTTTTTTTTTCTATTATAAAAATTGGTTTTTTATTCATAAAACATTTAAATTAATTGCCTAACACTATTTACAAAACTGAATGTATCGATGTACGGAATTAGATTGCAGACATGCCCTCTTATTTCCAAAATACGGGAAGTTTGTGAGAAAAGTCACTGGATTTGTGGGCTAGATAAAGAGGTTGTAGTAAACATAGTTACAGTAACTTACATCGACAGAATATTTCGTTAAATATAATTACAGTATGTTACCGACTTACTGTAAATATGTTTAAAAAGTGTTATTTGGGCCGATAGAAGTGGTAATCATAGATACAATTCATTAGATAAAATAAAAACCATCAATGTGTAACAAATAAATTATTTTCAGGATTAATCTACACAAATGTATCTTTTATTATCTGTTTAAATATCTAAGCTATCTACTATAATTATCAAGATACACCAATTTAAACATCTCGAAACAAAAGTGCGATTTCCCACCATTCACATTTTTTGACTTACTGTAATTATGACATGGGGGGCAGTGTTATTACCTGTCTCTGTCACTCCCGCGTAAATAGAATAAGTCTCGCTCGCACAGATGCAGTGGCCTCCGTCCTCAGGGATTGTAAACCTTTTACCTGAGAGTGTAAGGTTTGTTCTTGTTTGCATGTGTATGGACATACACTGTAGATAAAACTGTTGATTCTTTTGTAATAAATGTGATAGGCGAGACGTCTTCGGAAAGCAGTAACTCCGATACAGTGGAATCGGATTCTGATTTTTGAATTTTAATTTTTTTTATTTCTGCCGTATTAGTAATTGTAACTCGATCTTTATAACTTATAATATAAAATCTAAATACATAATTTATATGATAATAATATTTTTTTATTTTCTAAGTTGGTAAATTTTCTTTCTCCTTCAAATATTTCATGTAAACCGCACTTAATACAAAAATGTTTGTGACCACTGTCAGTAGGTAATAAGGGGTCAGTGTACGAAACTTCCTGCTCCGCGACTGGACTTTATTAGTTTTGGTTTTGCACAAACAAATGTTTACTGGTACTTAGCCTGAAGTATCGCTTCACTCTGTTCAGGATGCTCAGCTTTTTGGCTGCAGTTTGGATTTTGTACTCAATGGTGGCGCCAAAGTTCAGACTGGATGTCAACTCCATGCCTAGGAGCTCGAGCTTTTATTTATTTTTTGTTCCAAAAGAAAATATTAATAACAAAGTTTTGTTGTTTGCAAATTTTCTTTGCTTGCATGGTATTATGGACTGGTGAATTGTGTATTATAAGTAGGTAGGTACACATAAACGTTCCAGAACAAATTCTGCCAATATTGGTGAAGTCCGTATCTAAGTGTGTAGCAGAGTGTAGTGACAGCTAGTTCCGTGCGCAGGCGTGCTGAGCCTGGGCACGCTGACGTCACGCGCGCGCATGCGCTGGTCGCTGGCGGCGCACGACATCTGCTTCACCAACGCGCTGCACTCGTGCTTCTTCGCGCTCGGCAAGTGCGTGCCCGTGGTGCGCGGCGCCGGCGTCTACCAGGCAAGTGTGTGACGTCACGCGGCGACGCGTCGCGCTGTGACGTGCTGTGACTGTTGTGTGTGTGCAGCCCGCCATGGACTTCTGCGTGGAGCGGCTGGCGCGCGGCGAGTGGGTGCACATCTTCCCCGAGGGCCGCGTCAACGTGGACAAGGAGCACCTCCGCTTCAAGTGGGGCGTGGGGCGCCTGGTGGCCGAGTGCGGCGCCGCGCCGCTCATCGTGCCCGTGTGGCACGAGGGGCTGGACCGCGTGCTGCCCAACACCGAGCCCTACCTGCTCAAGTTCCGCAAGCACGTCATCCTCAACGTGGGCGAGCCCATCCAGGTGCACCACCTGCTCGACAAGTGAGTTTCCACCAGCCCGACACTCCGCCATACGAACACACCACCACACTGACACTCCGCCATACGAACACACCACCACACTGACACTCCGCCATACGAACACACCACCACACTGACACTCCGCCATACCGACACACCACCACACTGACACTCCGCCATACCGACACACCACCACACTGACACTCCGCCATACCGACACACCACCACACTGACACTCCGCCATACCGACACACCACCACACTGACACTCCGCCATACCGACACACCACCACACTGACACTCCGCCATACCGACACACCACCACACTGACACTCCGCCATACCGACACACCACCACACTGACACTCCGCCATACGAACACACCACCACACTGACACTCCGCCATACGAACACACCACCACACTGACACTCCGCCATACCGACCCACCACCACACTGACACTCCGCCATACCGACACACCACCACACTGACACTCCGCCATACCGACACACCACCACACTGACACTCCGCCATACCGACACACCACCACACTGACACTCCGCCATACCGACACACCACCACACTGACACTCCGCCATACGAACACACCACCACACTGACACTCCGCCATACCGACCCACCACCACACTGACACTCCGCCATACCGACACACCACCACACTGACACTCCGCCATACCGACCCACCACCACACTGACACTCCGCCATACCGACACACCACCACACTGACACTCCGCCATACCGACCCACCACCACACTGACACTCCGCCATACCGACCCACCACCACACTGACACTCCGCCATACCGACACACCACCACACTGACACTCCGCCATACCGACACACCACCACACTGACACTCCGCCATACGAACACACCACCACACTGACACTCCGCCATACCGACCCACCACCACACTGACACTCCGCCATACCGACCCACCACCACACTGACACTCCGCCATACCGACACACCACCACACTGACACTCCGCCATACCGACACACCACCACACTGACACTCCGCCATACCGACCCACCACCACACTGACACTCCGCCATACCGACACACCACCACACTGACACTCCGCCATACCGACACACCACCACACTGACACTCCGCCATACCGACCCACCACCACACTGACACTCCGCCATACCGACACACCACCACACTGACACTCCGCCATACCGACACACCACCACACTGACACTCCGCCATACCGACCCACCACCACACTGACACTCCGCCATACCGACACACCACCACACTGACACTCCGCCATACCGACACACCACCACACTGACACTCCGCCATACCGACACACCACCACACTGACACTCCGCCATACCGACACACCACCACACTGACACTCCGCCATACCGACACACCACCACACTGACACTCCGCCATACCGACCCACCACCACACTGACACTCCGCCATACCGACACACCACCACACTGACACTCCGCCATACCGACACACCACCACACTGACACTCCGCCATACCGACACACCACCACACTGACACTCCGCCATACCGACACACCACCACACTGACACTCCGCCATGCCGACACACCACCACACTGACACTCCGCCATGCCGACACACCACCTCACTGACACTCCGCCATACCGACACACCACCACACTGACACTCCGCCATACCGACACACCACCACACTGACACTCCGCCATACCGACCCACCACCACACTGACACTCCGCCATACCGACACACCACCACACTGACACTCCGCCATACCGACACACCACCACACTGACACTCCGCCATACCGACACACCACCACACTGACACTCCGCCATACCGACACACCACCACACTGACACTCCGCCATACCGACACACCACCACACTGACACTCCGCCATGGAGGCGACATCCCCAAGTCCGCCGCTCGTAGACCCAGTTCAGGGGGCCGGAAGAGGCTGCTGCGGGCCGAGAGAGCGGTCGAGATCTCTCCGAAAGTTAGTCATGCTTTTTGCTTGTGAGCAATAAACTCTCAAAGCAAAAAGTATGAAAGTGTTTTCCATGTAAAATAGAAAAAGTTGTTGAATTACTTGTCAAGCGTCAAATAAATCGTCGTGTGGGAGACGTGTACACGTGTGTGTGTGCAGGCTGCGCAGCGCCGGCGCCAGCGAGGAGGAGACGCGGCGCGTCATCACGGAGCGCATCCAGGACGAGCTGCTGCGTCTGCGCGACACCACGCACGGGCTCATGCGCCGCGCCGCGCCCCACCTGCTGCCGCCCGCCCCGCAGCCCGCGCCCTCCGCCCCCGCCGCCCCCGCCGCCCCCGCCGCCAACGGCTCCGCGCGCGCTCCCGAGCGCGAGCTGTAGCTCGTGGGACGAGCTCGTCGATAGTGAATCATTGGAACACTTTCCCGTCGGCCGAGGAACTGTCGGCCGCTGTGCTCGCGCGCAACTTTCCGATCAGTGTCGGCTAGTTATGTATTCGTTAGTATTACGCGGCGGGCGACCGTCTCCTTAGTTTTGTTGTAAGTTTTATTACGTGGGAATGTTTATCGGTAAGGTTATATGGTGTGCTCACAAGATGAGTCTGCGTGGTGTGTCGTGTCGATGTGTGTGTGTGTGCCTAGTGGAGTAGCGCGACGCCCGCTGCCGGTCGGAGTAGGCTCGCTGTCGGCACAGACTACCAGGAGCAGTAGAGTGGGGCCGCGCCTCGCTGCGGCGGCTTCACATTATTCTGTCGACGTCGACGTCGTAACTTCAGAAAATCATTTTTATGACGAGTTTTTTGGATATTTTTTTACACCAGTTTACCTAGTCTGTATCATTTGTATCCCGTAGATAGCGACTTATATCGATGTCACCCCGTGTACTTAACAGGGCGTGTGTGGCTCGTCAGACGGGACGCATAGGTCGTCACATGTGGCATTAAGCTCGTCACATGTGGCACTTGGCTCGTCACAAGTGGCACTTGGCTCGTCACATGTGGCACTTGGCTCGTCACATGTGACACTTGGCTCGCCACACGGGACGCTTAGGTCGTCACATGTGACTCTTGACTCGTCACATGTGGCGCGTGTCACGACGCCTCACATCACTGCCGCCTCATACGAAGGTGTAAACATTAGATATCATGTATTGTGATGAGATATAACTCAACGGCTACCGCCATCTCGACAACCAAAGACTGTTGCACACAAAGTGTACACAATATTTTGTATCCTACATATTTTTTATCGTGTTTATTAAAAAGAAACCCTTTTAAAAGAATATTTTTCGCAAAAAATAATTAAATATTGTGGTAGGTATAATTTGGCGAAACATTGCTCGCATATTCCTAGGAGTTAAGCTGTAAGGGACACCCTCAGTGACAGATATGTGTCGCTGTGTCGTCGGGTGACCCTGGCAGCTAACCCCTAGCTCGCCTATGATTGTAACACGCCAAGGAATTCAACTGATAACTATAATCATTTTATGGCTGTAAGCCATAGAAATGCTGTTTCGGCCCAATCTGGCATGAGAGTCATCAGTCGCTAGTGTCCTCGTATGTAATGTGCCGCGAACCGGTCGCGGTGTCACTTCGTTACCAGAGTGGAATGCTAATCAGTGTAAATAAGTAATGAGAGCGAACTGTCCGACATGTTCCACGAGCGTCTGCTGTCTGTTCCGCGAGTCTTCCGTACAATAATTTATGTATTTATTGTTAATTTGTAAATATCGGGCGGCACTGCGCGGCGCGGCGCAGGCCGGCCGTGGCGCGCAGAGCCGCGAGTGTACAGTGGCGCCACCTTGTATATAAGTATGTAACGTAGTCGCGTTAGTGTTGTTGTGTTAAGCCATAACATAATCATGTTCTGTTGTCCAAATAAGTATGATGTGCTTTTTGAGGAACTATTTTTTTCAAATTAAATCGATGGACTTGCATTTCCTAGTTTTATTGTTACACACCGCACACGTAAACTCACACCTTGTTGTCAACTAGGTAGGCAGCAACGTGTGCGTTCGCGCAGCGGAATGTTTAAAAATTTAGATTATGCAGATATTTAGTGTATGACGTCGTATAATTGTGTATGGTATAAAAAAATTGTGCACGCAGCCATTGTGGAGAAATTCACCAAAAACTGATTCCGCGGGGCGAACGTTGTCCTGGCGGAACTTTTTTTAATCCATAGACTTTAGAAGAAAAGAGATGTGTCCAAAAATGTGTGTGTATTTGTGTGTAATTGTGTATGTATGAATAAAATTAGTGCATGCATAAACTTCGGAGAAATTCAAATTTCCGCTACGCGAACGTTTGGCCATTAGCTAGTTTTAATATAAAGCGCTTACATAGAGAGCTGTAGATTTTTACATACGTTGTTTTGAATTTGTTTATATTTGTTTAAAAAACAGATTTAGAAAAAATCGTAGGGCTTAAAAGATAAAAATATAAACGTAAAATACGCTTAATAGGTCTTAGTTCTTAAAGTATGCACTTTGGGGTCTAGATTTTCACGTTTATACAAACCTTGTAAGTGTCTGCAATATGTTGCCAAGTATCAATGATGTTCCGTTAGTAATTAAAGAGTTATAGGACAATTTACCATGAATTGATCACTGTTTAAAAAGCAGCCAAATATCACGACGTTCTAAAGAAATTGCATGGTAAAATGTATGCCAATAATTAGTTTATTCATTCAACTATTCACATGCAAAATTTCATGTCATTAAATTCAGTAATTAAAGAAAAACAATTATAATACTGACGAAGCATCGAAAACCTACATAACTCGACCAAGTTCGGATAGCTACAAAAAAGTGGCCGTGCAATATATTTAGGTAACATCCCAAAATTTACAGTATAATACCGGTATTGAATTGGTATAAACACAATGTTGTTTCGATATAATTTATAGGTCATTTATTTTTGTACACCTACTTTTTTAAATGTATTTGACTATTTACGTAGGTAGGTACTTTATTTAAGTATGCGCTTGAGACTTGAGATATAATCTAGATATACCTATTATTTAAGAAAAATAAAATTCATACTGCTAATTTCTATTGAAGATTTCACGGATCAGGATTCTAACTATAGACCCCTTAGGGGAATTAAATAATTACCACATGTAAGTACTACTGTTTTGGTAAATATTTATCATATTGTAGCTTATTACACTATTTAACCAATGGACTAGGCATGCACGAGCGTTCCCCTTTTTTCTTGAAAATACCTTTTTTAAACCAATGTTTTAGTTTATAAGCACTTTCTTAATGTTGATCAAATCTAAACAACTGAATAGTCTAGTTAAGTGATATGATTTTAATTTTTATTGAAGCTCGAAATATTATACGTCTTACCCTTATGGTGCTCCCACATTGCCGTTATAAAATGTTTGTAAACATTTTATAACACCAAAACATTTACTAACAAATGTTAACAATTGTTGCACTTTGTTAGAAACTGTTACATGTTATAAGTGCTCCTACACTAATAGAAAATGTTTACTAATGTAATAAAAGGTAACACATGTTTTATTTTGTTATAATTTGTTAACTAACATTACTAAACATTTTCTAACATGAAAACATTTTTTAACATTTGTTATATAATGTTAGCCAACAAATGTTTACTAACGTTACTAAACAATTTCTAACGGCAATGTGGGAGCACCATAATATTCATAATCGTTTATTAAACCTATTTTAGTTAAAACACATTTAAGTCTATTGCTGTCTTTGCAAGCGTTTGTTAACGTTTTCATAATTACATAATTAAGTGTTATATGTAATTAAAAATATTTTTATACACGGATATTTAAATAGAGAAGTACTTGTTATAAAAAAATATTTTTCATTCAAGAAATGCAATTGTTTTATGTTTTCCTTACGCTTGTGTACGCAACTGTACCATATTAATAAATACTATATTGCAAGGTTAAGAACGTTTATTAGATGTATGGCACGGTCGCTTTTTTGTAGCCATCCGAACTTGGTCGGGTTATGTAGGTTTTCGATGCTGCGTCAGTATTATAATTGTTTTTCTTTAATTACTGAATTTAATGACATAAAATTTTGCATGTGAATAGTTGAATGAATAAACTAATTATTGGCATACATTTTACCATGCAATTCCTTTAGAACGTCGTGATATTTGACTGCTTTGTAAACAGTGATCTATTCATGGTAAATTGTCCTATAACTCTTTAATTACTAACGGAACATCATTGATACTTGGCAACATGTTGCAGACACTTACAAAGTTTGTATAAACGTGAAAATCTAGACCCCAAAGTGCATACTTCAAGAACTAAGACCTAATAAGCGTATTTGACGTTTATATTTTTATCTTTTAAGCCCTACGATTTTTTCTAAATCTGTTTTTTAAACAAATTCAAAACAACGTATGTAAAAATCTACAGCTCTCTATGTAAGCGCTTTATATTAAAACTAGCTAATGGCCAAACGTTCGCGTAGCGGAAACTTGAATTTCTCCGAAGTTTATGCATGCACTAATTTTATTCATACATACACAATTACACACAAATACACACACATTTTTGGACACATCTCTTTTCTTCTAAAGTCTATGGATTAAAAAAAGTTCCGCCAGGACAACGTTCGCCCAGCGGAATCAGTTTTTGGTGAATTTCTCCACAATGGCTGCGTGCACAATTTTTTTTATACCATACACAATTATACGACGTCATACACTAAATATCTGCATTATTAAAATCTTTAAATTCAACAACATTCCGCTGCGCGAACGCACACGGCAGCAACTACAGAATGCCGCCTGTTCAGATTCTTGATACTACTTGACGATACTACTTGACGATAGGTACTCTTTTTGCATCATATACTTTCATTAGGTATATCTAAGGTCAGTTACTATCCATATTTAGAGTTATTAAACATTTTAAGTTGTTCTTTTAATTTAAAAAAATATGGCAGTTAAATATCCTCGAGGAACCTACCCACCCAACCACCGATCTGACCCATAACCTTGATTATTACCTCGTTCAATGCCGCTCGCTACGCCTACTCATTATATTTGTTTCAAGTTGGCCGGTCGGTCGGTAAAAAATCTGAAGCTGTCATTAAAAAATACACTCATCTCTGTGTTGTACCTGGCGGCCCGCAGCGTTTCAATCGTGTGACGCCTCAGAGAGCAATACGCCGTACGGTCTCTTTCGAAGCGGCAAGTCTCTTGGCAGGATCGCCATCAGCCTCGAGACTTGCCGTTTACCTACATTGCAAATTTTTTGCATAAAAATACATAGAAATGTTAGAAAAAAACATAGAACACAAAGCAATTTAAAAAAAAAAAATCTGCTTTGCTGTGCGTTTGTGCATCACGTATAAAATTTGGAATACTTACTTGGATTGGATTCAAAATTTAGTTACTTCAAAATATTAAGTGATAACCCGAGTAACATTTAAGCGTTTATTTCATCAAAATCAACCCACAAAATCAAAAGATATCGAATTTTAAAATTTTGGAAGAAACTTCATCGAGCGCTAAAGTAGGTATAGTTTACGCCAAATAAACGTGGAATAAAGTACATTGACCCACATGCATTTATTGATTATTAATCTCCGCTCAGTCAGTACCTACTAAATATCAATTCAAACTACATATCAAAATCGATTAAAAGTATTCTTCACAATAAATCTATTCCATCATCATGATCTACCTAGCCTTTTCCTAACTATAAATATTGGGTCGGCTTCCAGACTAACCGGATTCAGCTGGATACCGGTACTTAACGTGGAGCGGCTGCCGACCAGACCTCAACAACCCATTGACTGACTAACACGGTACTTCTAGGCAAGACTGGAGTCAGATTTTACTGGCTTCTGACTATCCGTAACGACTAAGTACCAAAGATCTACAAATGACAGCCGGAACCAAAGGCTTAACGTGCTTTACGAGGTACGAACTAGTACGAAGGAAACTCGGTAGGTTACGATGGTCACTCATCCACAGACCAACCTTGGCAAACGTTGCTTAACGTGCTTTACGAGGTACGAAGGAAACTCGGTAGGTTAAGATGGTCACTCATCCACAGACCAACCTTGGCAAACGTTGCTTAACGTGCTTTACGAGGTACGAAGGAAACTCGGTAGGTTAAGATGGTCACTCATCCACAGACCAACCTTGGCAAACGTTGCTTAACCTTGAAGATCGACCCGTGCGGCTGTTTTTAATTAGCCACGTGCTTCTCTATAATAAATCGATTCTATGAACCCAGTAAAACTTTTTTAAGATTATAAAATGTTAAAACAAATTAAATTTATCAGTGTTCTACAATCAGCAATATTATCAGTAAAAATCGGAGAAAATGTGTTTCTTTTTGGACTATACTGGACGAAATTAAGAATCAACTTGATTCATCTTTGTTTCGAAGTTTGAAGGCTACCACCATTCGTTCGATAGTCGGTTTTGTTGATTTTGATTCAAGATAGATTTGTACCAGGAGATTACCTGAGCTGGTCGGCATTTCAACCGGAAGAGATGATACAGTGCCCTGCATTAGGCACCCTCTTCCTATTTTCTCATTTCTGAGAGAGATCAGGATACGTAACTATACCTACTTAGATTTTGTAGGTACATGCAAAACACATCACATCATTTTCCGACATCCACGCGAACGAAGTCAAGGACACAGCTAGTACTAATATAAAGCTGAAGAATTTGTTTGGTTGAACGCGCTAGTCTCAAGAACAACTGGTGGTACAAGAACCAACAGGAGCGGAGTAAGTAGTACTGAAAAATGTGACGCAGACGAAGTTCAGCTCAACTAGTAGGTATAGGTAGGTACCTATATGTATAATATCTACATCTACACTAATATTATAAAGAGAAAATATTTGTTTGTTTGAAATGAATAGGCTCCGAAACTGCTGGGCTAGCCCATTTGTCGAGGAAGGCTATAATCATCACGGTACGACTAAAAGGAGCGGAGCATTAATGGAAAATGTGGCGCAGACGAAGTTGCGCGGGTCAGCTAGTAATAAATAAAGACGACACGCTTGGCGCAATGGTTGAGCGATTGACTGCTGCGCTGCGTGTCGCGGGTTCGATTCTCGCACGGAACAAATATTTATATGACCTACAGGTAGTTGTTCCGGGTCTGGCTGTTTGTGTATGTGAGATTGTATGTTTGTGAATGCACCCACGATACAGGAGAAAATCGTAGTGAAGAGCAACGTTTTTTAAAAAAAAAACTTCGTTGAAACTACGTCTTACGGCGGCATCGGGCGCCTGAGAGCTGCCTCGGCAGTCATCAGCTCCAAGTTTCTCTTCTTCTTCAGTAAGATGAAAAATGAGAACTAAGTCCCAATCCACCATTATAAATACACACGCACAACTGTTTTCACGTAACGTTACGACTGCTCTGCGATGTTTCTGCCGCCCGAACTATTCTGAGGCTACCCAAAATCAGCTACGGCGTCCTTAGGTGTGCTTACGACTGCCGAGGCAGATCTCGGGCGCCCGAGCCGCCGCAAGGCGCCGAGCTGTACCTACCGAGCCGCACCGATGCCCACCGATAGTGGGCGCCGTGCCTTAGGGAGTACTCACTCTTATTCAGCTTATGCCCATACAAAACAATGATTTTGTATGGAGACGTACGCGTCTCCATACAAAATCGTTGCGTCAAAGTCGTTGCGTCCGTTCAGCTTTCCGTGTATATTCAGCTTTCGTGGCAAACAAGTATAAAATGAGGACAAATGGGTTATTATCATGAGACTACTATAGCCGCGCACAGCGCTGTTCAACTGCGTACACCGCTGCACGCGGATGGTTCTCGACTCCTTGTGTGACTGACACAGGCATGGCCACTTTCAGGGATTTTAATGCACGTTCTTAGTTACTAGGTCACATTGAAAACCATAGTTTTGTATAATGTAGAGGCATGTTTTCAAATTTTTGTAAATGTGAATAGGTACCTACTGTGGAGCCATTTACATAATTATGTACATAATTAGTAGAGACCGGATTATAAGCAACATAAAAAGCTTGTTATATGCATGCAAATATGCATGAAATATGCACGAAAATTGGCAGAATATGCGAAATTAAATGAAAAATTTTAGGAACCCAAGAAAAAGTACATAAGGTTTCTATTTTAATTTCGAAATTAGCATACAATTAATAATTATCTTTTGATAGGAAATAAAGGTACAATGAATAACATGAAATTAAAATTGTTCAATATTTTTGTAAACGTAAACAATCATGTATTGTTCCAAATGTTCAGTACTTAGTAAGATTTTGTCATATATATACTGTGATTGTGGCATCGTCGATCATTAAATCTATACATCTAGGTATACATATCTATACATCTATCCTACATATAAATAAAATTGGAGTGTATGTTTTTAATATTGAAATAACCGTTTTTTACTACATGTTTATACGGTACATACCTACTCCAAAATAACATTTTTTACCATTTTTGTCTGTCTGTCTGTCTGTTTGTTCCGGCTAATCTCTGAAATGTTTGGACCGATTTTGACGGGACTTAATTTATTGGCAGGTAGCTGATGTATTAAGGAGTTACTTAGACTACGTTTATTTTAGAAAACTAAATAAAAAATTAAAGAATCGACTGTTAGGCGGAACGAAGTTCGCCGGGTCAGCTAGTTTAGAAATATTTTTGTAAGTGGAAAAGGTTCCACAGGATCCACATCTACTGAGGTAACGGGGCACTTATAGTTTCTGGCAAAAGTTCTGCCGTCCCATTAATCAAACTTTGAATTTGACACAAACTTTCAAAACCTGGGTTATTGTTCAATGTTTTCAAAATTTTGAGTGCACTGCACTCGGAAAAAAATTGTAAATGTACCGATAATAATGATAATATGCATCATAGCTAGATCTTAGGTAAAATATGCAATTACCGCTGAGAATACCTTAAATATGCAAATGCATTAGTATTCAAATAATAAATCCGGTCCCTAGTAATTACCCGCTCTGGGTTTATCCGCTCCTCTTTCTTTGTCCAGGTGATATTCCTTTGGAATGCACTCCCTCTGAACATCAGGATGGCAACAAGTCGGTTGGCTCGTGAGCATATTCGCAAAAGTTGGAAGAATCATTACAGCGGTAATTCGTTGGATTCTGTGCTTATCCAGTAGTCCAAATCCTTTTCCGTCGGCGAGTGACCTGGAGTCCTGAAATACAGGGTCTCCCTAGTTTAGGCTCCAGTCCACCCTTGAATTGTCAACATACTGTCTAAATTGTTCCTATATTTGTGGTGGAAAATAAACGAATTCTTATTTTATTTTATTACTAGCTGACCCGTGCAACGTCGTCTGCGTAACATTTTTCATGACTGCTCCGCTCCTATTGGTCTTAGCGTGATGATATAGCCTATAGCCTTCCTCGATAAATGGGCTATCTAATACTGAAAGAATTTTTCAAATCGGACCAGTAGTTCCTGAGATTAGCGCGTTCAACCAAACAAACAAACTCTTCTGCTTTATAATATTAGTATAGATTATTATAATTAGCCCTCTAACACTGCTCTGTTTCGTGCTGAAAACAGCGACTATACCAAAACAATGGACTGAGTCGTATATATATCAATGTATTGTCTAAAAAGGAGACCCAAATGATGTAAACAACTACCTACCGATCAATAAGCCAAGTTGGGGGCCGAGTCACCCGCGTCCGTAGGAGAATACCCTTCAGCGAATCCCTACACGTGGTCCCCGGGTGGTGCTAAACAGGTGACACTAACCGCCTCCGTGGTCTAGTGGTTAAACCACCTGATTCAGACCCAGAGGTTCCGGGTTCGATTCCCAGCGGGGGCAATTTTTTTTCTTGGTTTGGTTGGTGGTAGGACTTGTTCTAAGTCCGCCTGGCAAGCTACCACCATCATGTCTAAGTCTGTCGCCATAACAACAATGTTAACAGCATTGTTGTGTTCCGGCAGTTAGAGGTATGATAGCCAGTTCCTCTGTGTAAGAGGATTCCGGGTGAAACTCGCATCCATCTTCGGCTTAATCATCACTTTCCATCAGGTGAGATTTGGGCCAAGAGTTTCCCAGTTTTGCATAAAAAAAAAATAAGCCTACTGTCTTCAATATGTAATGATATGCTCATCAATTCTAGAAAAGAGAACCAGAGGCACTATAGACAACGTACAGCCCGTAGAGCAGACAGGATTTAGAAGAGGATTCTCTAATATGGATCATATCGACTCTATTGAAATGTAAAAAAATAGACAAATATAAAAAGTTTCGAAGCCCGCTCGACATGGATTTATCGATTATTGAGAAACTTTCGATAGGTACCTACTTTGGATAATCAGTCAATATGGAAGTCTCTACAATCAAATTGGAGCAGGATATTTGAAGGTAGGTATATATAGGATTACATTATCTATACGACAGTAGAATTAGACTGGAGATGACTGGACCTTCAGTACCCTGAAGAAGAAGAGTAGGTAGATAACTAGGTAAGGCAGGGCGTAGCCATCTCTCGAACTTTATTTATAGCAGTGCTACAACGAGTCATTGGACAACTAACCTGGTAAACGTATAACGGTCTAAACACTAAGTAAACAAATATTTGTCACCGGAAAATGGCCAACGCCGTAAGATTGTAAAATATCGCGAGAAATTGTAAACAATTTTTTCAAAATCAGACACGGGTGTATTGGAAACGATTGAATTTGGATGGGATTTTTATATATACAAAACATAATATACAAAACATTTTTTCGTAATATTTCCAGAAATTATAATCTAATCATGACTAATTAAAACCTTACGGAACCCGGTGACATAAATAAGTCATTTGAGTTTTGCCAACGAAACGTGAAGTTTAAAAGAAATTATGAAACACTTTTCATAATTTCTTTTAAACTTCACGTTTCGTTGCTTCACTACATGCCGATCAAAATTAAGCAAAATGTTATGGATACCTGCATGTTGCCATCATTAGCATACACTAGCCAAGCGAGGAAGATCACACATCAAGCGAAAGCAAGGACGTGTCAAAGAAGAATGGAAAGGAGTAAGTATGTCGAAAATCAAAACAATTTATAAAATACCCCATATTTATTCGAAAGAAGACGGAAGTTACAGACGCTCTGATTCAATGCAAAAAGCTTAAGTAGCGTTAGGCCAGACATGGGCCAGACACATCGCTAGACTAACAGATGGACCGCCAGAATAACATCCTGGAAGGCTCTACCAGGCAGCAGGACGAGAGGTAGACCGCGCGGCAGGCTGCCCGGCGGACTGACGATGATACAAGAGGCTGGAAAACAGTGGACGGAGACAGCGAAATCTCTAGAGGAGGTCTTCACCTTCCAGAACGAGGGCTCATGTCATAAATAGTAAAATATATAAATCTATAAATATAAGGTACCTACAAGTTTGAACATCAATACTAGCAGATCATTATAAATAAGTTTATTTTTGTATTTTTTAGTAACAAACATTAGGCTTTTTTTATTTTGTTACACATTCGAATTTCAACTTCAATGTTTTCTTCATGTTGTCTGTTTGCCTCCTCTCTTTGTGCCCTGGCCTCACAACCTGTGCATAATAATACACATGTTGTATTTAATTCGACTGGTACCGATCGATTAGTTCTGGGCTATATGCGGGTCGACACGTCCGGCTCTACATTACATATATCTATACTAATATTATAAAGAGGTAAAATTTGTTTGTAAGTTTGTATGTAGGGGGTAATCTCAGGAACTACTGGTCCGACTAGAAAAATTCTTTCAGGGTTAGATAGCCCATTTATTGAGGAAGATTATAGGCTATATATCATCACGCTAAGACAAATTGGGGGGGGGAAGCAGTAATGGAAAATGTGACGCAAACGAAGTTGTGCGGGTCAGCTAGTTACATATATTCGACTTTGTCCCCCGCCAGTACCTATTCAATCTGTAACGGCTTGTACATGTCATTCGACCTTAATCTGATAAACAAACTTTTTGCCTGTACAAGGGAGGGACGAGTAATACAACATATTATTTTAAGAAACTAACAATTTTATTAAAATTCATTTAAATGCAATTTACAAAATTAAATCACTTTGATATAAATTTTTAATTCTCTATAAGTTGTGTCGCGCGGCGCCGGCGATGCATTGACAATGTTAGAGCTTCCTCACACAGTTCGAAGTCCAACGTGTTGTGCGCGTCATCGTCTCCGCGGACACACTTGTAGGACACGTCAAACAGCAAGTAATGACGTCACTTGCTCCTATATTGCTTGTCGTCTACTCGCAGTCCTATGATTCTAATATTAATCAGCAACTTGACAGTGCAATTCAAAACAATATTCTGTTTCAGTGTCAGAACCTTGATCTACTTAACATTTTCGGTAAAAGTAGAACTAACAAGTCCGCCATTAGTAATAAACAATAAAATTATATTTAATTGACGTTTCACAAAATCACAACCATGAGCATGAGCATAACTCGTTGTTTTTGTTTTTTAGTAATAATAGGTGTGTAGTGAAGTTATTATAAAAGAAGTACCTACCTAGTCTCTAAAGCTAGATTCACATTACTGTGTCGTGTTGATGTAGCACGGTGTACACTAATCAAACGAATCTATTCGGGCCTACTACGTTATATCACAATGCGTTTTACAACCAATCAACTGCCTCAAAAGGCGCCACGACACGACACTAGTGTGAACTCGGTGTAAGGCCTCGTTCACGGAGACGCGCGGAGTGGCGGCAGTTGGGCGGGGGAGCGGGGGACGCGGGGCGAGCAAGCCGAAATTTGACCCCTTTTTTTTGTTGACGAAGATACGCTCTTCACGCCGTAGTAAAGTTTTTAGTGTGTTCTGACGTCACGAGCCCCCACTACCAAGTTATGATGTGTTTTATCTTTGCCAATCATTGATTTACAAAAACAATAAATATGTGTCGATTATTTGTCAATACTCTAACTGATGGACTAAAAAGATTAGCAATTTATTGATGGTGAAAACTAGCCTCTTGCAGGAAGGTCGCAACACTGCGTGCGTTGCCGCGGGAAACGTTTCGTGCGACGCTCTGCGGGCTCCGCCTGCATTTCAAGTAAACGCGTGCGAAATCGCTTCTCCGTAACCGCTCTCCTACAGCGCCATAAGTTACAAGTTAGTGCGGACCGCGAAGCCGCAAGCGATGCCCGACGCCCCGCGTCTCCGTAAACGAGAACTTGCTCTCTCAATTTTCTCCATGGTTTGAAAACGAAGGAAAACAAAAGATATAAGCATCACATGTGATGCTTATATCTTTTGTTTTCCTTTCTAAAAGTTAATATTGTATTTATGTATATTACAAATGTCAAGCTACTGAATAAAGTGATACGTTACGTAACAAACATTAACAAGTCATTTGTATGAGAGGTTGTAGAGGAGGCCCGCGCACGCGCACTGAGCTCACTGGTCACTGCTCAAGCCTCTGATTGCTCAGTAACTAGGAGCACGCTCCACTACACACTTCAACATCCAGTTCGTGTTAAAACACTAGTCACAACAAATGTTCAATTATAATAATAGAAGAAAATTGAATGATTTTACAAATGCCAGTCATTTGATAAGTCGTCCACTGCACAGTTACACATGCTCCTCATAATTACAATATCATTACATATAACATTAATGTTCACTTTCAATCACATAGACTAAGTCATCACTTTCGGTAGAGGTGGGCGCGCGATGTATCACAATAGCTAACTAATTATTTCACATTTTTTAAATTCGCGAATGCCAGTCGTCAATAGCAGGTACAGTTGGATGCAAGTGGGCGGTGGGCAAGCTTGCGCTCGCGCGCTCCGGGAGCGGGCCCATGGCGGCCTCGCGTGCGGCTCATGCGCTCTGGGAGCGGGCCCATGGCGGCCTCGCGTACGGCTCATGCGCTCCGGGAGCGGGCCCATGGCGGCCTCGCGTGCGGCTCATGCGCTCTGGGAGCGGGCCCATGGCGGCCTCGCGTACGGCTCATGCGCTCCGGGAGCGGGCCCATGGCGGCCTCGCGTGCGGCTCATGCGCTCCGGGAGCGGGCCCATGGCGGCCTCGCGTGCGGCTCATGCGCTCCGGGAGCGGGCCCATGGCGGCCTCGCGTGCGGCTCATGCGCTCCGGGAGCGGGCCCATGGCGGCCTCGCGTGCGGCTCATGCGCTCCGGGAGCGGGCCCATGGCGGCCTCGCGTGCGGCTCATGCGCTCCGGGAGCGGGCCCATGGCGGCCTCGCGTGCGGCTCATGCGCTCCGGGAGCGGGCCCATGGCGGCCTCGCGTGCGGCTCATGCGCTCCGGGAGCGGGCCCATGGCGGCCTCGCGTGCGGCTCATGCGCTCCGGGAGCGGGCCCATGGCGGCCTCGCGTGCGGCTCATGCGCTCCGGGAGCGGGCCCATGGCGGCCTCGCGTGCGGCTCATGCGCTCCGGGAGCGGGCCCATGGCGGCCTCGCGTGCGGCTCATGCGCTCCGGGAGCGGGCCCATGGCGGCCTCGCGTGCGGCTCATGCGCTCCGGGAGCGGGCCCATGGCGGCCTCGCGTGCGGCTCATGCGCTCCGGGAGCGGGCCCATGGCGGCCTCGCGTGCGGCTCATGCGTGATGCGATCATTTCGCCTCGGCTGACTGACTGATGGCTACGTATATCCGACGTTGTTCAACACACGCGTACGCACCGGGAGCGCATGTTTTTTACGACATTGTACATATTACTACTTATACTAAGACTTTAATAAATTTTGATTTCGTTTACAAGAAAGTATGGAAAACTTTATTTCAAATTAGATTAGAGCTGCTACCTGCGGGGTTCCTCGACAATGTGCTCCTATTCTCAGGCGTTTAAGTAGTGATTTCGCTCAAAAAATATTTATACAATATACGTGGATGTTTAACACCTCATGGAACAATAAGATAAAATCGAATGTGAAATGATAAAATTTTGGAACCCCCGAACCGCTTAAATTCTCACTAACAAAATGTCCACTATAGAACAATGTTAACAACTGCTTACTTTTTTTTTTGTTTTCTATTTGCTTTTTGCATGTGTACTTGTTTCGGCCGACGGCCAATTTAATAAGTTTGAGTGTTATTTTTCATATTTGTATATAATACAACATTGTTAAATGATTAATAAATAGAACATTGTTAAATGATTGATCACATAGTCTAAGAGATGGTAACCATCTTAAGCGGTTATTACAGTACACAATCTATCGGGCCCGATATCTGGGGCGCCCTGTCCCTGCGGCACGGTGCCCGCGCCTGCAGTGGCGGCGTCAAGTGGGGGCGGAGGAGGCTGGTCCGCCCCGGGTGCACCAAGGTAACCACGACAACTCACTCGTACATCCAAAGAAGTCGTAGTATAGGTCCAAGGAAGGCGTACATTCTTTTTTTATCAAATTCATTAGACAGATATCAAAACGCGTCTGTAAAAAAACAATATAGTGGCTTTTTTGACATGCCGATAGTTTGTTTCCAACTTAAGACATTAATTAACAACTACCTACTCTTGTACGTGACTACTTGCATACAAATATTATAGTTTAAAATGCATCTCGACTACCTATAATTTCACTTTTTTTTTAGAGTATAATTTCTAATTCCCTAAAAAATAAATTCATGTTGCGCTTAAACCGCGCGAGACAGGGAAATCAATTTTGATAATTTGATCGAATATTTTAGTAGCTAAAATAATCAATCGAAAATATCTGAATACAAATCCACCCAAGGTGCCAATCTACCCAATGCCGCCACTGCGGCAGGGCCCTGCCTCTGCCCTCAGCCCTGTCTCTTACTTACACTAGGTGATAGACAGAGCAGGGAGATCGGAGCCACCCCGATCGCCCGATGGCAGTGTCCTTACACCAATTTTCTTATTACAGTACACTCGCCCTAGATATCGGGCCCGATACATCGCGTAGTGTAATAACCGCTTTAAGGAAACGTCTCCACGAGCGAGAGTATCGCAGCGAAATGATCGTCGTGCCGCGAATGTCTATAACTGTATGAAGCCGCGCGGCTACTCGATGAGGAACAAACGTCAACTCGCGGGCGTACACTCGCTCGTGGAGATGACGCCTAAGCGACATTCTATTCACAAAACTTGAACATAGTTTATTTATTGCTTATAAATTAGGAAAACTATTATGTTAGGATTTAGGAGAATAGTAAACTATCTCCCGATTACAAAAATGTCCGTCGGCCTAAGCAGCAGCAGGTGTAGCGGGTAGCGTGTGTCGTATGTAGAGTGATGGCAGGTCAGTCGGCGTCGGCGGGCGTGGCGCGGTGCAGCGGCAGCACGGCGGCGGCGCCGAAGGGCGGGCGGTAGGCCACGCGCAGCGCCGCGAACACGGCGGGCGGCACGCACACGTCGGCCAGGTACTGCAGGCCCAGCGCGGGCGCCAGCGCCGCCGGCAGCGCGCCCAGCACGGCGGCGCGCCCCCCCACGCCCGCCCACCCCGCCGCCGGCGGCTCCACGCTCACCACGCAGCCGCGCGCCGCCGCCGCCCACGCCAGCGCCGCCCTGTAGGTCACCCATATATATATCTCGGCGAACTGGTGCGCTTTCGACCGCGATCGTGACAACTTATGACTTCCGTCTTATTAGTGGTTTCTTGTAAAAATCGAAGCCTAAATAATGACTTTGAAAATCACGGAATCACTTACACTCTATAACATACCGCGTGTATCTGACATCGACACACAAACGATTTCCATGGGTCCAGAGCATGATTCTGAACACCCCAGTGTTGGAATTTTTCGTCAGGTCTTTTCTCATTTTTTTCAAGAGTACCATTAGTTAGTTCAGTAGTTAGTACTTAGTACCGTTACTTTATTCAAATTGCTCTTTTTAGTGAAAGTAGTTAATAAATAATTTTTTTATAAAAAATCTCATTGGGTTAGGTCAGAATAACGATTAAAGGAAGTCTAAAGTAAAAAAACCCTTGAAAAAAATGAGAAAAAAGCCGACGAAAAATTCTAAGTCTAGGGTGTTCAGAATCATGCCCTGGACCCATGGAAATCGTTTGTGCGTCGATGTCAGATACACGCGATATAGTGAACGGCTGGACCGATTTCGCTAACTCTTTTTTGTTGTGTTTGTTATTTTCAGGAGAAAGTTCTTATGAAAGAAAAAAAATAAAAAAATCCCAGTTAACAGGAGCGAAACCGCGGGAGACACTTAGTTTGCTATATCTACCTTTTAAAATCACGAAAAACATCAAAGCATTGCAATATTCTAGTTTTCAAATATCTAAGATAAAGGCACTGGACAAGCAATGTAAAAATCACAAAACGATACTGCAACGCGTAGTACGACCGCTGGTTCTTGCGACGAGTAAATTATAATCCACTTTCGTAGGATATCGACAACAATGTCGATTAACGAATGAAACTTGCTATAATAGTGTTTTAATCAAAAACAAAAAAAAATTGCTAAAAGATTTGTGAAACTAGCTTCTACCAGCGGCTTCGCCCGCGTGATCCCCAGGGAATATACTCCGGCAAAAAGTAGCCTTTGTCCTTTCTCAGGCTCTAGACTATCTCTGTACGAAATTTTGAAGTGGTTGCGTCATATAAGTGAGTCGGAGTAGTAGCGGTACTGACTGGTAGCGGTCCTGCGGGTCGTCCAGCACCGGGTCGTAGAGCGCCAGCAGCACCACGTCCGCGCTGGGCAGCGCCGCCAGGCTGGGCGCCAGCTCCACGCCGCCGCCCGCCAGCGCCGCCAGCTCGCGCGCCAGCGCCGGCGCCGGCTCGGGCGGCAGCGGCGCCGCCAGCAGCGCCGCCGCGCGCGCGCCGTGCGACGCCAGCAGGCGCGCGCACTGCAGCCCCGCCGCGCCCAGCGCGTGCGCGCCCACCAGCGCCACCACGGTGGGCGCCTGGTGCGCGTTGCGCGCGTCCAGGCGCCGCCCGCCGCCCAGCAGGCGCAGCGCCACGTCGGCGGCGGCGCGCGCCAGCAGCGTGTGCGCCTGCCCGCGCAGGCCGCGCGCCGCCAGCGCCGCCCACACGCGCGCGCGCAGCCGCGCCTGCACGCCGGGCAGGCTCAGGCCCTCGTCCGTGACGTAGTCCACGTCGGCGCGCAGCTCGTCGGGCACCTGCAGGGCGGCGCGGGGGGCGGGCGGCGCGCCCAGCACGTTCTCGTCGTGCCGGAACTTGCCCACGCGGTCGGCCTGGCGCACCACGTCCGGCTTGTGCGCGTGGCGCAGCTCCTCCCACAGCGCGCGCTTGTTGAACAGCGCCAGGTTGCCCTCGAAGTCGAAGTCGTTGTCGAGCTCGGCGTAGGCCAGCTCGCCGAAGCAGGCCTCGTTGCGGCGCCGCGCCTTGTCGTGCACGTTGCCGCCCCCGCCCCCGCCCCCGCCCCCCACGCCGCCCCCGCCGCGACTCTTGGGCGTGGAGCTAGTGTTGCCATAGCTGCCTGCAACATCAACAACAACAAAGAACGTAACACACTCACTGAACGAGCTGATGGTGTTAGCCAGGGTCAGCATTAGACTTCGAAGAGAACCCTGGAGCTCCACAAGTAAAAGCCAGCAACCCTGTTTATACCCAGATAAAGTTATACATAACTCTAAGCCTTATTGGAGTTATCTCTTATTGACTTTGCATTATCTTTCGATTCCATACTTGAAACTTTACTTCAGGAGAGTAACTTTATTCATTTACTAGCACTTCGCCCGCGAATTCGTTCGCACGGAACTTACCTCCCTCTTTATAGGGTAATGTGTAATACTTTGGAAAAGTCAGATTTGAATTATTTGTAGTGTGACTAGCGGATGCTCGCGGCTTCGCTCGCTTGACAAATTATTTACTAAAACCTTCCTGGAGAACCACTCTATCCATTGGTGAAAACGGCATGAAAATCGGTGCAGCAGTTTATCGCGAACAGACAGACAGACCGATGCGGCGCAAGACTTTGGTTTATAATATTATGTAGTGATAGTGATTTACTGTACAGTCTGTACATAATCAACCTTAATTATCAAACCCATTGAAATGGATAAGGATTAATATCATATCATAACCAAAATCACCACTAGGTACTCCATTCCGCTCGGATTTTGGTTGAATAATTTGAGCATAATAACTTTATTACAAAAAACTAGAACAGACTTCCAAAAACAAAACACTACAACGTATAAAATAACTTCAATTTCGGTGTTTTTGGTTTTCTATTTTTTTACCTACCTACGCTACGCCAGTCTGGTACGTTTCACAGCGTACCAGACTGGCGTGATGTTATGTTCTGAACTGATGTAAACAATAAACAACTCGATTTCAGCAATCCCGGTCCATTCTATCATTCATTGAAGAGTTTCGTTGCCTACCTTCGATGTTCTTCATCAGGTCGTCACAAAATTGATATGGGACCAGACCAGGAAAATACTCTTTCAAATAAAAAAGAATCATCCAAATCGGTTGTAAATTGGCGAAAATTACTTAAATAAAAAATAGTAGCAATAGTCTCAAACGGAGATGTGAGATGAGAACACGGAAATATAAAAATTATATCTATGGATGAAAAGGATCACCGTTATGTTGAAATGGTAACGACCTGCGCGACGCTGCTCAAATGAGTTTTACCTCTTGCCAAACTTACCAGCCTGGGTGACGTTCTTATTGCTGCGAGTGGGCTGTCTGGCTACGGGCTCGCTGCGCGCGGCTGTTGCCACACTTACCAGCCTGGGTGACGTTCTTTGCTGCGAGTGGGCTGTCTGGCTAGGGCTCGCTGCGCGCGGCTGTTGCCACACTTACCAGCCTGGGTGACGTTCTTTGCTGCGAGTGGGCTGTCTGGCTACGGGCTCGCTGCGCGCGGCTGTTGCTACACTTATTACCAGCCTGGGTGACGTTCTTTGCTGCGAGTGGGCTGTCTGGCTACGGGCTCGCTGCGCGCGGCTGTTGCCACACTTACCAGCCTGGGTGACGTTCTTTGCTGCGAGTGGGCTGTCTGGCTACGGGCTCGCTGCGCGCGGCTGTTGCCACACTTATCAGCCTGGGTGACGTTCTTTGCTGCGAGTGGGCAGTCTGGCTACGGGCTCGCTGCGCGCGGCTGTTGCCACACTTGCCAGCCTGGGTGACGTTCTTTGCTGCGAGTGGGCTGTCTGGCTACGGGCTCGCTGCGCGCGGCTGTTGCCACACTTGCCAGCCTGGGTGACGTTCTTTGCTGCGAGTGGGCTGTCTGGCTACGGGCTCGCTGCGCGCGGCTGTTGCCACACTTACCAGCCTGGGTGACGTAACGTTCTTATTGCTGCGAGTGGGCTGTTTGGCTATGGGCTCGCTGCGCGCGGCTGTTGCCACACCTACCAGCCTGGGTGACGTTCTTATTGCTGCGAGTGGGCTGTTTGGCTATGGGCTCGTTTCGCACGGCTGTTGCCACACTTACCAGCCTGGGTGACGTTCTTTGCTGCGAGTGGGCTGTCTGGCTACGGGCTCGCTGCGCGCGGCTGTTGCCACACTTACCAGCCTGGGTGACGTTCTTATTGCTGCGAGTGGGCTGTTTGGCTATGGGCTCGCTGCGCGCGGCTGTTGCCACACTTACCAGCCTGGGTGACGTTCTTTGCTGCGAGTGGGCTGTTTGGCTATGGGCTCTTTGCACGCGGCTGTCGCCTCACTTAAGTACCAGCTTGGGTGACATTCTTATTGCTGCGAGTGGGCTGTTTGGCTATGGAGTCGTTGCGCGCGGCTGTTGCCACACTTACCAGCCTGGGTGACGTTCTTTGCTGCGAGTGGGCTGTCTGGCTACGGGCTCGTTGCGCGCGGCTGTTGCCACACTTACCAGCCTGGGTGACGTTCTTTGCTGCGAGTGGGCTGTTTGGCTATGGGCTCGTTGCACGCGGCTGTCGCCTCACTTAAGTACCAGCTTGGGTGACATTCTTATTGCTGCGAGTGGGCTGTTTGGCTATGGACTCGTTGCGCGCGGCTGTTGCCACACTTACCAGACTGGGTGACGTTCGTATTGCTGCGAGTGGGCTGTTTGGCTATGGACTCGTTGCGCGCGGCTGTTGCCACACTTACTAGCCTGGGTGACGTTCGTATTGCTGCGAGTGGGCTGTTTGGCTATGGACTCGTTGCGCGTGGCTGTTGCCACACTTACCAGCCTGGGTGACGTTCGTATTGCTGCGAGTGGGCTGTTTGGCTATGGACTCGTTGCGCACGGCTGTTGCCACACTTACCAGCCTGGGTGACGTTCGTATTGCTGCGAGTGGGCTGTTTGGCTATGGACTCGTTGCGCGCGGCTGTTGCCACACTTACCAGCCTGGGTGACGTTCGTATTGCTGCGAGTGGGCTGTTTGGCTATGGACTCGTTGCGCGCGGCTGTTGCCACACTTACCAGCCTGGGTGACGTTCGTATTGCTGCGAGTGGGCTGTTTGGCTATGGACTCGTTGCGCGCGGCTGTTGCCACACTTACCAGACTGGGTGACGTTCGTATTGCTGCGAGTGGGCTGTTTGGCTATGGACTCGTTGCGCGCGGCTGTTGCCACACTTACCAGACTGGGTGACGTTCGTATTGCTGCGAGTGGGCTGTTTGGCTATGGGCTCGTTGCGCGCGGCTGTTGCCACACTTACCAGCCTGGGTGACGTTCGTATTGCTGCGAGTGGACTGTTTGGCTATGGACTCGTTGCGCGCGGCTGTTGCCACACTTACCAGCCTGGGTGACGTTCGTATTGCTGCGAGTGGGCTGTTTGGCTATGGTCTCGTTGCGCGCGGCTGTTGCCACACTTACCAGCCTGGGTGACGTTCTTTGCTGCGAGTGGGCTGTTTGGCTATGGTCTCGTTGCACGCGGCTGTCGCCTCACTTAAGTACCAGCTTGGGTGACATTCTTATTGCTGCGAGTGGGCTGTTTGGCTATGGGCTCGTTGCGCGCGGCTGTTGCTGCACTTACCAGTGTGGGTGACGCTCTTATTACTGCGGGTGGGCTGTATGTCTATCGGCTTGCTGCGCGCGGCGGGCGGGGGTGCGGCGCGGCTGTTGCCACTGATGCCACTCTTGCTGCTGCTGCTGCTGACGCCCGGAGGAGCCTGGTTACCTAACGCACATAACACCAGAGTACGCAAACTAATTCAACACATTTCTATACTATAAGCAATGACAGTATAAAGGTTTTAATTATTGTTGTATATCTAACAATTTTACTTATATTATATATCACACACCCTACGCTTAACTACGAGGCATCAACGACCGTTTCTGTATGCCACTTTATGGTAAAGGCGTCCTCCAACCTTTTCCATTCCTCTTTATCCTTAGCAGTTCTCGTCCATGTGCCTCCTACGGCTTTAATATCATCCACCCATCTTCAAAGAGTTTACCTTTTTTCCTTTTCTTATGACAGTGTGTTCCAGTTCATTATCGATTTCGACCATTTCTCCTTTCCTCTAATTGTATGTCCACTCCTGACCCTCTCCATTTTAACTTTTTTATTGTTGATAAAACATCTTTTGTTTTCGTGCATTTCTTTAAAGTTTCGTTTATTATTCTATCAGATAGTCTTTTCCCCATCATGCTCCTTTCCATGAAGTTTTGGCAAGTTTCTAATTTTTTATTATGTGCTTTATTGAGTGCTCAGGTTTGGAATCCATTATAAGTGAGTTTACTGGCATAAATGCCTTCTTTTCGCACCACCTGCACGAAAACGTCAAATTATTTGACTTGCAAACCTAACCTTAAGTACGTCATTCTAAACCGCGAACGGCTCCCGTCCGCCTCCGCTGCTAGTTGCAGCGAGCGCAGTCAAAATGCGTTCCAAATTCAAATCATATTATTGCCCAGCAGGTTATAAAATTCAGTAAAGTATTATTACCTGGTGGGCTGGAGCCACAGCTTCGGACGCGCTCGCTGGTCCTTAGGCGGGGTCGACGCGCGCCACGTCTCGCAGTAGCTGTGAAAAGTAGAGTATGCTCCTCAGGGATAAAGGTGTTTTGCCTTGCCTTGGGCTAGTTTAAATTCCTCAATGCATTCAGGATTCTTGTATTAACTCCCTCGCTTCGCTGGTGACTTAAACTTTTAAACTCCCTCGCGTCGCTCGGGCGTTAACTCTCGAAACCTTAATTGTGTTCGGGATTCAATATGACGCCCGTGTCAGATGATACTGCTTTATCCCCTTAATGCATAATCTACTATTATTTTTCATTACTTCTTTTAGGCTCCAAAATTGTTTCCAGGCATTTTCAATGCGTCTTTCAATTTCTTTTGAGGTTAGATCTACAGGAGAGATTATTTGGCCTAAATATATGTATTTCTTGACATATTCAATTGGGTGGTTATTTATTAGAATAGGTTCTTCCTTGCCATTGGCCATAGCCTTGGTCTTTAATGTGTTCATGTCCAATCCCACCTCACCCCTTTCTCTAACCAGATCATACATCGCCTGCAGTCCTTCACTCGCTGACGAGAGGATTATCAAATCATCCCCAAATCTCAGATGTGACAAGTTTTCAACGTTAATGGACAATCCACATTTCTCCCAGTCTAATTGACGAAATATTTCTTCCAAAACAGTTGTGAAGAGTTTCGGCGATAACGACGCCCTGACGTACGCCTCTTCCTATTATAATATCTTTACCTTTCTTCTCTATCGTTTTATTTTAGCCTTGCTGTTAGAGTCGTAGATATTTTTTTAGTATTCTGATGTACCTACTAAGTACATTTTAGTAAGTTAGTTACTCACTAACAAAATTTGTGGAATAGAGTAGTGTTTGTACGAGAGCTGCTATTTATTTATCCGCAACTGGCCAGTTACAGAACAATATCAAAAAACTAATAATTATTACATTTTAAAAATGGAACTCTTTGGCTGAAGAATACATTTTTTTTTTATTAGTCTTGACTCTAGACTAGTTTAGACTGTCAGAGATGACAGAGAAAATGAGATAAAGTCTCTCTAACATGACATGATCAGCTACACTTTACATGTAGCTGTCATTTGTTTTTCCTTTGTGGCGTCATTTTGAAAATTGCGTGTTTAACATCATGAATTTAACTCTCTGATTTTTTATGATTTTCGGCGAGGTCTTACATAAAAACAGTGCATCGATCATTGATATATAAATTTTTTATATATTAATGGCATCGATCAACTTACTTCGACTTTTGGGGACGAAGCACCATCGAAAACTACTGTGTTACTAGTACTGGTTTAGTGAGTTTTATCATGGGCGGTCTATGCTCACGGAAGAATTTAAAGAAGGTTGCCCTAAATCGGTTGTTGAACCTCAAAATCAAAATATTGATGCTGTGCAGGAAGTAATAACGCAAGATCTTCATGTTAAAAATCGCTAGATGCATGTCTGGGCATAAGTTTGACGATTATTTAAAAAAAAAATTACAAGAACATTTAACTGTGAAAAATTGTTCACGTTGGATTCAGCACAACTTGAGAATTGACAAAAACGGGCTCGTGTAGATTCGTGTAAAAAAATGTCACAAAGGTACGATCAGGGTGCGTCAAAAGCTGTCTCTATAATCTACACAGGTGGTGAATCTTGGATATTTCACCGGAAAATTGCAAACGTCGTAGAATTTTAAGATATCGCGTGAAATTGAAAAATATTATTCTCTATAATGCGCAAACTCTCAAACTCAAGTCTGAGAGTTAGAGTTCAACTCAAACTCTTTTCTTCATCTATCAGTTCTCGTGTCCTAAAATAAAACCTTCCTCGAGAACCACTCTAGCTATTGGTGAAAACAGCATGAAAATCGCTGCAGTAGTTTTTGAGTTTGTCGCGAACGGACAGACAGACAAACGCGACGGAGGATCTTGTTTTATAATATGTAGACAAGAAATAAGACATTCCTATAGTTATGATGACTCTTCTCGGTTAGTTAGGCTAGTTCGAACTGGTCATACATGACATACGAGGCGGCGCACACAGGTGAAATTCACGCAATTTACGGGCAATCGAGTTCTATGAACTTAGAGGGTTATATTGATGATTCAAATGGTTATAATCCTTTAGATAAATGCTCTTTACGATCGCGAACCGTGTTTTGTTCAACATACAGCTTCACACTGACCGGCAAATTGCAAAAAACATTAAAATATTTGAATTTCGCGGGTTACCTTGGAGCTTTCACCTTAATGTCAAGGGGTAGCATAATTATCCAAGAGTTTAATGGTGGAAATAGTGTAGGAATGTAGGAATTAGACTAGAACTTGGTGTGGTTAGGAGGAATATGAAGAATTAAGTTTTTGGTTGAAGTTCTTGAGATAGATCAGAGTAGCAAACATCAGCATCTATTACTGTCTGTCATTGTAATAGTCTATGGTACATGAAAGATAAACATACAAAAAATTACACGAATGGGGCTGGCGCATGTTAAGGCACCGTCGGTTGGGACTGGTCACTTCTCAGCTGCAATGGTTTATTTTAATTATTTCTTTGAATTGTTCCTTTTTTAGTCCGGACGTTTTTATCATGCTCGTCACATCATTCTCACATGTATGTATAATTTCAACACGATGTCAACAAAACTTTGTAACAATTTGTAATTTTTAAATAAAAGAGTGTCCGTGGAGTTTCTTGCATGTTCTTCTTCATAGAGATCTACGCTTTGGAGAGTGCAAGTAGCTTCATCTTTTTGGACCGACCGACCTTGACAATTCAAAAGTGCCGGTAAATGGTTTTATTGAAATAAATGTTTGAGTCTTTGAGTCATTGACTTTTCCCTAATATCCCTTCATAGATACTCAAACAATAAATTATAAACCATTTTCCATTACTAGAGATTGTTATGGATCATGATAGAAGTCGATTCAGGACAGCTTCATGTCATTATTTCTGTTTTTGATGATTAGAAAGTCAATAAACGTATGTGGGTGAATGATTAATATTGCATGGGTTTCTGACGGCTATCATAAGAGCTGTTTGCCAACTTGAATGAGATCATATTCGCAAGGCTTAAATAAACTATGCCAGTAGTTTATTTAGTAGGTGCAAATAACGAAAAGGAGAGGATGCAAAACTACTGAAATATCTTTTATAAATCACAAAAGGCAAATTTAAAATGTTGGCCATTGGCCTAAGCCACCCAGTTTGTGTGTTAACAGTACATACTAACACTACTCTATCATGGTTTGTTAGTGAAAAAATAAGTGAGGACTCAAAGTCAGATAAGTCAGTCAAATATTAATGTGTTGATTTTATATAAGCCTAAAGATGCATGCATGCAATGGGATATCTGCAAACAGCCTTGCCTACCAGGCCCCAGGGATTGTCACAACATCTTTTCAAAGATGAGGCACTCACCCAATGCTCTGCAGACCATAGCCACATAGCCATACAATACTGCATCATACCTGAACTGGTGGGGTTGGCCTGCAAGTTCTCACAGACTGTAGCTCTTTGAGCCTTCTTCAAATTCTTTGAGACAGCCACTGTGCTGTGTGTCTGCTCCGCAGGCTCTGCACGAGACTCGATTATCTTCAGATCTTTTATGTCAGCAGCACTGAAGCATGATTTTTTTATAAATACTGTAATAGCATACAACAGCATGCAACGAAGTCGAGGCTCTGAACTTACTTAAGAGTTACTTGTGACTTCGGGTAAGGGAAGCCATTCCTGAAGGCTTTTGTTAAAGTAATAGTGCTACCATCTGCCTCTACAATAGTTCCTTGATAGCAACCCAGAGGCTCGCCACAGTTTACAGATATGGCATACCCGATCCAGTTCGACATTGTCCCAAACTTCTAATATGTACGAAGTAAAACAGCCAATAGCTTAGAAGAACATCGACTTTGGTCACAGTAATCACGTTAAGCTGCACACGCTGTTAAATGTACAAATTTCAGCTTGCATGCTTTACAAATAATTATACAAATTCAATGTCTATTAGATAGTACTCTCTATTAATAACCATAACGTGCAACACACGGACGGTTTGTTGGTTCGTGGTTGGTTCAGTTTGGTTTGGTTGACAGTGACACTCACAGACTACATAGAGATGCTACGGTGACACTTGTAACACTTGACGTATCTCTATGTAGTCTGTGCACTTGACCAGACAAGGCAGCACAATCCACTCTATGGCGCAATCCATAGATCTAATTAGAGGTGAGACCATGTGAGACGTATATACGTCTCACATGGTCTCACCTCTGAGAAAAAACGAAAAACTTGTTCTAGTAGGTATATACTAGAACAAGTTTTTGGAATAGGTATTTGGCTGGACGCATTAAGATCTGGGGGGCTACTCTCTAAGCCCGACGTCCGTAGTTTCGGGCTTAGTTGCGGGCGTATTCTACTTCGTATTACCTAAACACTAAGAATTAATGACAACAAAAATCGAAAGTTACTGTCAAATCGTGTTGTCATTCATTTTTAGTTCGGGTTCGGGACTAATCGTAAGTCCGTAGGTGATAAGTCCGAAACTACGAATTTCGGACTTAGTGAGTAGCCCCCCTGTTCCGTGCGCACCACACGGCCACCACCACGGTCCGCTAGCGGTTAACGCGTATCGTAGGGGTATGACATTAAACTCTATTACGAGTGTTACGACTTGCGACCCACAAATTCGGTTAGTTCCGGAGACATCAGTACGGCAAATGAAGTCGAAATTTGCGAGTCGATAAATTTGATTTGCGATTCTTAAACCTTATATCAGAGTGCAAGCTTTATACATATACGCCAACTTGAACTTATCACTGATATAAGTACCCACTTAATTTCTAAGCTGATAGTGCAGTCCTAAGACTGTCAAGTATTCACACTTGACAGTCTTAGGACTTCACGGGAAGTTATCAATAGAGTCTGTCAAGTGAGTCGTGTCCCCTGAAAAAGGTGGCAAATAAATACAAAAATCTTACATGTGTCAACACTGTTATAGTAAACTGTAAACGTGTTTGATACTTGAATTTTTGTATAAATAAAAAACTACTGTCAGTATCATTATTACGCACAGAAATGATGAAGGGATCCGAGTTTAAACACGTTCCGATAATCCTGTCCCTCACTTCTATGGCTATGAGTTGTATGAAATTTGCTTTTTAACACACTTCATAATTAAGTTTACTACAGAAAAACAGTATAAGCTTGTTTCAGTTAAAACAACAATCTCTTAATGGCTATCAATATTACGTCAACAGTAAGATACAACGTCATGACTACGAGACGTCTGAATCTAAATTCGAAATCATGATGATATCACAGTAACATAAATAATAAATAGAATTAGCTTGTGATTGTGACAATCCGTGTAACAGATAGAAGTGTTGTCATTATAAGAAATCAGCTAAATAATCATGGACACGACTCGCTTGACTCTAGGCTTTAATTATAAGAATAAAAAATGTAGAAAAGATACGAATACTAACGCGTATCTTGTATATATCTGTATACTCCGTAGGGGTGCACTAAGAGGATGAAAGGATTTCTCAAAATTCCTACGGGAACGGGAAAAAATAGGATATGCGCGAACGAAGTCGCGGCCGAAAGCTTATTTTATCTGGAAATACTCCATTACTTCGAATAGGTACCTACCCGAAATCTCGAAGTTATGATGACTCGCTGTAACGCCCCGTTTCCATAGGTATAATTATGGAAACGCGGCGTTACAAAATTGACACGCCTAAATACCAGTTGACCTAGTTTTTGGAATAATTATTTAGGCGGACGCGTACTTCTAAGACTCAGTACGCGTTTTTCTCACCTCTTCGTCTAATAAAAAAATAGGCGAATTTAGTGTTGCATAATACCTTCAACCTTTTAACCGACTCTCTATGTAGTCTGTGAACCGACTGTTGCCGCTATGACAACAAATACTAAAAACTGGCTAAGTGCGAGTTGGACTCGCGAAGGGTTCCGTACCATTATCTACAAAAAAATTTAAGACTTCCAAAAAAAATAACACTACAAAGTAAAAATTAACTTTAATTTCGGAAGTCGGTGTCAAGAAAAGGTGTAGATAGGTTATAAGCGCTCAGCAAGCGACACGTTAAAATGTGGCTAACTAGCCACACTTCACCTCAGTGTCGCGTTGCGCCGTCAACGGACACACGTCACGTAGGTTTCACGTTTTTGAAGATCGAATGTTGTATAGGTAACCTATCTACACCTTTTTACTTAAAATATCATTGCCTTTAACTAACTAACTAATATTTTTGTGGTACCCCACACCTAACAACACCACTGCAAAATCGCAGAAAAACAAAATACGCAAATTCGATTACTTGTTGGCATAAAACCATCATCCAGGTAGACGATTTTCCAGCTATTTCGATTTAAAATCCAAATTTCGTAACCGATTTTGATAAAATTTAAATGGGACCAAGAATTTTATTTTTCAAATCGGTTCATAATTGTCAAAGTTATGGGGTAACAAACATTTAAAAAATATAAATATATTATATACAACCAAATTGAGAACCTCCTCCTTTTTGGGAAGTCGGTTAAAAAACGGCAAAAAAATCAAGTTTGTTGTGTGAGAACCCTTAAATATTTATTTTATTCTGTTTTGTTGTTATAGCGGCAACAGAAATACATCATCTGTGTTTCAACTGTCTAACTATCGCGGTTCTTGAGATACAGCTTGGTGACAAACAGACCGACAGCGAAGTCTTAGGTCCCGTTTTTACCCTTTGGGTACGGAACCCTAAAAATTAGAACCGGAGTCCGACTCGCACTTGGCCGGTTTTTTATTAGTCTCAATTTCATGGAGCTGTAGCTAAAATTAAAATAAAATCTTAGAGATTAAAAACGGATTCAGCTGAATACCAGTATTTTACGAGGAGCGGCTGCCTATCACACCTCCACAAACCATTGACTTCTTGGCAAGACTGGAGTCAGATTTTTTTGGCTTCTGACTATCCGTAACGACTGCCAAAGATCTACAATTAATGACAGCCGGGACCAAAGGATAACGTGCTTTCCGAGGCACGAAGGAAACTCGGTATGTTAAGATGGTCACCCACTAGGTAATGACGCGGCCGATGAACTGGCCAGGAGGGGATCTGGTGCTGTGGCTGTTGGACCCGAACCCATAGTACCGCTTCCCTTCGTCCAACTACGCACATGGCTGCGTTAACACACCCACAAATAAGCGAAACGCTGTTGGGCCTTGGCACCAGGCTGCAGGCAGTCCAAGGATGCCATGCCAAACCTGGACCGTAAACTAACCAGGCGCCTTCTGCGACTGGATCTACACAGCCTGCGAATGGTGACGGGGACCATCACCGGTCACTGTTCACTGAATAAACACTTGCACACGATAGGCACGGATAGCCCTCTATGCAGAGCATGCATGGAGGGGGAAGAAACGGTACCGAACGTACTCCTTGAGTGCGAGGGCGTCGCCGCAATACGGAAGCAAACTATAGGGTCACCAAACTTGCTCACAGATATTATGAACACGCCGAGAAAACTTATCTGTTTCTTGAAGGGAAGTTGGGTGGTTGTAGTGACAGCCGCCATGGCTCACGTACAATGGTCCAACATCAGGACTAAGGGTGGACTGTGCGGAAACCAAAACCCCCCTAATAGAATAGAATAGAATAGAATAGAATAGAATAGAATAGAATAGAATAGAATAGAATAGAATAGAATAGAATAGAATAGATGGTCATTTCATTCACAGACTAACCTTGGCAAGCGTTGCTTAACCTTAAAGATCACCCGTGCGGCTGTTTTTATTTAGCCAGGAACTCCGCTGTTATAAATCGATGCTATGAACCCAGTAAAACTTGATAAATAATATGAAATGTTATAACAACAGTGTTTTACAATCTAGTCTTTGGGACGAAATTGAGAATGAACTTGATTCTCAGTTTCTTTGTTTCGTAGTTTGACCATTCGTTTGATAGTCGGTTTTGTTGATTTTGATTCAAGGAAGGTTTGTACCAGGTGTTTACCTGGGCTGGTCGGCATTTCAACCGGAAGACCTTAAATACCCTTTTCCTATTTTCTTAATTCTCAGAGAGATATTTCAACCGGAAGACCTTAAATACCCTTTTCCTATTTTCTTAATTCTCAGAGAGATCCTGTAATTGAACGTAGATTTCGTATAATGCAACACGTCACATCATTCTCCGACAACAACGCGAACGACAACGCGTCTACAGCTAGTCTATACTAATCTATACGTCTATACTATCTACATATACTCTATACTAATATTATATAGAGGTTTTGTTTATAAGTTTTTGTTTGTTTTGTTAAGTTTGTTAGTTTCTATGTAGGGGGTAATCTCAGGAACTAGGTACTGGTCCGATTTGAAAAATTCTTTCAATATTAGATAGCCCATGTATCGAGGAAAGATATAGGCCGCCGTAGAGCCGAGCATTATTGGAAAATGTGATGTAGACAAAGTTGCGTGGGTCAGATAGTTAATAATAAACGTTGTAACTGCCCAATTTCTGCATACTGCGATGAATCAGCAGTTTTGGAGTGAAAACGCAATTTTGTGATAGGGCTCAAACTGTTTTTTCTGTTCCGTGCTCAAAATAAACAAGTGAATAACCACTTCCGTTTCGTTATGGCGCAAGTTAGAAACAATGATACATGATTAACATTTTGTGCATTATTTTTCAACGGTACTTATAAGATTACTAAATATTAAAAAATAAATAGGTACATTGATACGATGAGAAAATTGCATGTTGCAAGAGAACAATCAAACTCCGGCACACTTCAAACTCTTGGATATTGAAATATTACTTCAGTGTTTAAGTACCTAGTGATAAAAAAAACTTAAATAAAACCGACTTCCAAATGAAAACATTGAAACCCCGACTTCCTAAGACGAAGATTTTTTTCCTGTCCCTTTTAGGGTTCTCTACCCAAAGGCCAACATATACTTGACTTTCGCTGTCAGTCCGTCCGTTCTTCCGTCAGTTTGTCAGCGGACTGTATCTCAAGAACCGTAATAGGTAGACAGTTGGAGTTTTCACAGATTGTTTTTTTTTTACTATTGATAGGCATCCGTTTGACCACTATCTCACCTGATGTTAAGCGATGATGCGGTCTAAGATGGAGATCGCTTAGCCTAGAAATAACCTATTCACTCTTGACTGACTCCCAGGTTGTAGCTATGAGAAAACAGACTCAGGCAGGGAATTCCATTTCCAAAACACTTTTTGTATTTCCGATAATAACAACAAATTATGAAAATTAAGATTTATGGTACGGAACACTTGGCCGTTTTTTTTTTACTGGTGATTTTCAAAATTTGATATTCACAATTTCACGCTTATTCTTGTCAAACCGGATTCAGCTAAATGCCAGTGTTTTACGTGGAGCGACTGCCTATCTGACATCCACAACACAGTAACTGGGTAGAAGGGTTACTACAAATATATTTTTGTTTTTGTACATTGTACGGTATAGAATTAAAAATTGAAATAAATGTTGAAAAGTATTTTTTTTTTTTTATGAAAAACGGGGAAACTCTTGGCCCAAATCTCACCTGATGGAAAGTGATGATTAGGTCGAAGATGGATGCGAGTTTCACCCGGAATCCTCTAACACAGAGGAACTGGCTATCATACCTCTAACTGCCGGAACACAACAATGCTGTTAACATTGTTGTTATGGCGACAGACTTAGACATGAAGGTGGTAGCTTGCCAGGCGGACTTAGAACAAGTCCTACCACCAACCAAACCGAGCAAAAAATTTGCCCCCGCTGGGAATCGAACCCGGGACCTCTGGGTCTGAATTAGGTGGTTTAACCACTAGACCACGGAGGCGGTTAGTGTTACCTGTTTAGCACCACCCGGGGACCACGTGTAGGGATTCGCTGAAGGGTATTCTCCTACGGACGCGGGTGACTCGGCCCCCAACAAATGTAATCAAATGTCCAATCAAAATTGAACACGCACGCTATTAGTATTCCTAGTGTTAGCAGCAAGCGGTGAAGCACAGTTGTGTCCTGAAATCCTATGGGGAGGTTTTCTTTCCGCACATACTCTTTCTATTACCATATATTACGCAAATGTAAGTTCTTCTATTTTTAGTTATGGCAATGCTGCCTGCCTCATTCACTTCAGAAGACTGCACTGACGTTGAGTTACTGTCACTATCAGCTGACAGTGACAGCTGACAACGACAAGACTGAGCAACACATGAACACACAGATCGCAGACAATTTTGATTTGAAGGCGAACCTCAGAGTAAAGGCAACCAAACGAATAATAAAAAGATCTGAATAAAAAAAAACTAATCAGTGAGCGAGATTGAGCGAGATCGACTTGAATATAAAGAAGCAATGAAAAAGTTAGTGTGATTTGTTTTTACCGATGGAGGTTGTCACCTACTCACATGTTTATTTACGAAATAAAAGAAGAAATATTACTTATTTTATATTTATGAAAAAGTTTTGAGTAGTCTAAGACTTCAATATTTTTCCTGCGGGATAAAATCGAAACAAGGAATCCTATTCTGTTTCATTAATGCAAAATGGTAAGTGCAAAATAGTAATTACTTCATTTTAATCTTAATGTAGTTTTTTTCTAAAACATAGGTAGGTATCATAGTTGTTAATTGTACGTGACGTGATAACGTGAGTAATAAATTAACATCACATTAAGATTTGAATTGTTCCTAATATAATATAATGGTTTGAACACAGTTTACCTATAAAACTTAAAAAGTTTCTTCTGCTGCAATACTTGTCAGTTCCTTGTTATCTGTGTAGTCCATTCAGTGGTAGCATACTGAACTTCTTTCAGATCTCTCGAAGTATTGTTATTCTCACATTTATCCAGCTCCATTTGTGTTTCGCTGAACAATTTTAGTCACACATCATATACAGTTCAGTTTCTATCAGCCGCGTACCTACAGCTTCATAAGAATAAGAAAAGAACATTAGAAGGAACTATGCAGGTTGCAACTTGACGACATGGAGTCGGTGTGACTGACACTGGCATGACCACCATCAGGGATTTTTATTTTGATAACATAAAAAATGTGTCGCTAATTAGTCGCCAAATATCAGAATCATAAATATTTTTTCTTGGCAACTTTTCGCAATCTCTTTGATCTAATTAGCAGGGACGGTTACCGTTACTAAAAATATACCGGTAAAATTACCAAAACATTTCGTTCCGTTACGTTAAAAATTTATTGTTAAAAATAACGTTAAATCACAGGATTTACCGGTATTTAAATAGCGATACTAATAGCGTTAATCGGTAAAATCTATCAACGTTTGGTGCGACGTTGCCAAACCGAAACGCGTGCCGCGCGCCATGCTGCCGTGCATTCATTCGCCAGGCTTTCTGAGCGGAGCGGCAACAACACGAATTCGAGACACATCGCGCTCGCGCGTTATATTATACGGCGCACAAAATCTAATACGTCGGACATACTTCTACTGTATATTTTATTAAATAGTTGTTTGTGTCAAAATATTATTAATTATGGGCCGAAAGAAGTGCAACAAAGTGTACCAATATTTCAACGTCTTCAAAGAAAACAAAAAAATCTACTTGCACATTGTGCAAAAACACATTAAACGTAAGTACCTACTTACCTTCTTATTAAACTGTATTATTATTATTCTTCAATTAATCGTAATTATTTACTAATGTAGGTATTGTCGACCTCTCTCTGGATCTCTGGATACACTAAATCCGTTCTTATATCCTACGTTTTTTACGTAGGTAGGTACCTAACTATAACTCGTGTGAGTTAACTTGGCAACTGGATCGACACATTTTGGACGACGTTTTAATTTAAACTGAACAATTCGATTTCGTTGCGTTTATATTATTTTCATCGAAATCGAATTGATAATTTTTAAACGACTTCCAAAAAAAGAAGAGGTTCTCAATTCGACTGTATGTTTTTTTTGTGTTTGTTACGTCATAACTTCGTCATTTATAAACAGATTTGAAAAATTCTTCTCTTTTATTTGAAAGGATATACTTTCCTATTAGCCCCATAAAGCGTGTCTTACACGCAGTCGAAACATTTTTAGTTATCTACACATTTTTCTAGATGATCAAGCATTTCAAAACATATTATCAACTGTACCTGATTTAAATATCACAATAAATTCAAAAATATCATCAGGCAATATATAAGTGATTCAGCGGCATCTTTACGTATGGATATGGCCAATGAATTGCGAAATAAGATGATATGCATTAAAGTGGACATCGCATCACTTTTTACTAGAGGTTGTATGGGAGTAAACGCTCAATATTGTAAAGATAGTCGTATTGTCATTAAAAACCTTGCTATGATAGAATTACTTCAGCGACATACAGCTGAACATCTGAAAGAACAAATAAAATTTATTTTACAACGTTTTCGTATTGGTCTGGAAAATATTTACAGTTTTACTACTGACAACGGCGCTAAGTGTTAAAAATGAGCAGATTAATATCAGAAGAAGACTCAGATGTACCAAATACTGCAACTCTGAATAAACCAGTAGAGCGAAGTGCTTCTAAACCAACAGAATATCACAACAGTCAAACTGAAATATTAATGGCGTAAAAAGTATCAAATATCCCGAAAGCAGTAAATCAAAATAACCGAAGCACTTCAAAAGCAGCAGAACATAACAATACTCAAACTGAAATTTTAGATTGCACCAGCGAGGTTGAGCATCCTGGGGCCCGAGTCTGCTATTTTTATAAATTTGTCATTCCGACACGATCCCATTGTCATGCCATTGTCATTTTGCTAAAAGTTCGTAATCTGTTAAATTCATAATCGCACGGTCACTGGCACGTCAGTGGCCGGTCACTGCGACGTCAGTGGTCTCGTAATAGAATTGCGGTAGGAATGCCGTATTGCCATTATTATAAAACCGAGCTAAATTTGAGCATTTATTCATGCCAGATTTTATTTATATTTAGTTTTACATATTATTTATTAGTGTTATAAGCAATCTGAAGTAGTGAGAAGTTCGTAAATACTAAATCTGTCATTATGTACGAGATTACCATTCATATGGCTTTCTTTCAATGGCGTGTCAGTGGTTGATCATTGGAAGGTCATAATGACGCCATTATGATACCATTATGTTAGTAGATTACCAAACTTGTCAAAATCAACCATTTTGAAATCAGTGATCGACCATTCTGACACTATTGTAATAGCAGACTCGGGCCCCTGGTCAAGATGTTGACATTGATAATAATTCTAGTACTTCTAATTCTGATTCATATTTTGATGCTGATGTTGAATTTGATTATGATTATACTGAAAATGAATATACCGAAACGGTCGCTTCAGCCTTATCGCTTGAATTGAATTTAGATAATCAGGGTGACGGCCACCGTAATACCGCGTGTATCTGACATCGACGCACAAACGATTTCCATGGGTCCAGGGCATGATTCTGGACACCCCAGTGTTGGAATTTTTCGTCGGTTCTTTTCTAATTTTTTCATTTTTTTCAAGAGTACCACAAATAGGTATCAGCTCAGCTGAACTGATATCTATTTGTGGTTTAATTTAGATTGCTCTTTTTAGTGAAAGTAGTTAATTAATTATTTTTTTATTAAAAATCTCATTGGGTTAGGTCAGAATAACGATTATGAGCAGTCTAAAGTAAAAAAAAACCCTTGCAAAAAATTTAAAAATGAGAAAAAAGCCGACGAAAAATTTTAAGTCTAGGGTGTCCAGAATTATGCCCTGGACCCATGGAAATCGTTTGTGCGTCGATGTCAGATAGACGCGGTATAGGGATCGTAAGGTATGCAGCTCACACACTTCAGTTAGCTATTCACAGTGCTTTGGAAGAGGCAAGAATAAAAGAAGTTTTAACAAGTACACGTAATGTAGTAAAGCGACTTATAGCAGAGGCGTATTTACATAAAATTAGAAATTGCAAATATAAAATGCCAATTTTAGATTGTGTTACAAGATGGAATTCCAGTACTGACATGATAACGATTAATCTAAAACCAATTTGTAGTGAACAGGATTTGCAGACTTACTTACCAGAATCTGTTTGGGATACTCTCAAAGATTTTTTAAACTCCTTGGCCTCTACTACAAATCTAATTTTTTTTTACAGGCTGAACAAATCACACTTGGCGATTTTTACTTGCAATGGTTACTATGCAAAATAAATTTAAATAATATTAATTTTAATCTGAGCCACCTTGTTACTAAATATATGACAGAAAGAGAGGAATTATTGTTTCAGAATGACTGTTTTGTTTGCTGTCTTTCTAGATCTCAGAGTTAATTACACGCTTCCCGAAATTCACCAAATTAGTGCAAGAAATAACTTAATTCGACTTCACAATCACTTACAAAAACTTACTGCTAAATACAATAATGATACTGTTAGAGAGCAAGAAAAAGAGAAGAAAGCACGAGTGAATTGGCACCCAGGTTCAAGAACGAAAAAACACAATTAGAATTAGAAGACATTTTAAACAACAAATATTTAGAGAAGCATGATGATTTATCAGTCTTCTTAGTGAGAGATAGCAATAGTTTTACTTCTAAAAAAAATATTATAGACGAAATAGATACATTTCAATTTTTTTTTTAATTTTTTTATACAAAACGGGTAAACTCTTGGCCCAAATCTCATCTGATGGAAAGTGATGATTAGGCCGAAGATGGAAGCGAGTTTCACCCGGAATCCTCTTACACAGAGGCACTGGCTATCATACCTCTAACTGCCGGAACACAACAATGCTGTTAACATAGTTGTTATGGCGACAGACTTAGACATGATAAAAAAAAAAATAGTCGTTACTTCGTTCTCCTAACAAAATTTTGTTTACTGGGAAACCAAGAAACATAAATTTCCTTATTTATATGAGGTCAAGTTGTATAGCAGCTCCGGCCTCAAGTTAGTGTAGAGAGGTTTGGTTGGTTTCTAAATACAGATATAATTTAAAATCAGATTTTATTGAAAATATTTTATTAATTCGAAATAACGGGATATATAGTAAAAAAAATAAGTGACGGATCACTTAAACATATTTCTCCCTGAAATTGACATTGATTGATTGATTGAAATAAAAATTTATTGTTTATGATTAGTTTCAGATTTAAAAGTATCAGAACAAGTTTTTTTAAATATTTTATAAATATTTTCTTAGATTAAGTACTGCAAAAATGACATTTTTCACAATGATATATTATTTTACGTAAAAAGAGGTACTGAGTTAGGTTATACACGCTCTGCAAGTCTCCGTATCCGTATCTGGTAAATTGACGTATGTAGATAAATCTAAAATCATTGTTTCCTGACCGTTATCTTGCTGCTGTGATTCTAATTGTGTAGAAACATCCCATTGTTGACTGTAATCGTTGTACTCGATTTGGCTTTCTAAAATAAAAGTAAAAAAGATTAATGTGTTGTATGGTTATTTCCTTTATTCATTGTTATACATATAATTTACATTTTTAAATATTTCTATGTATAAAATAATATCAAAAAAAAAAACATTCAAAAATATAAAAAATAGTAGCCCACCAGTATCGGGAACAAGGTCCAAGCTACCGGTGGTCAGGGCTCTTGGGAGAGGAACCTCCTAACAATACTACTATTACTATTCAATTATTTCAGGCAACTGTGGCCCATACAAAATACAATACACTTATACAGTAAAATATATTAATAATAATTATTATTAAATTATAATTATTATAAATTGTGTATTGAAACAATTCAACAAATTTATTTATATCCCACACTTAAAGTAAATACAATTAATAGTAAAAAGTATCATCAACGAGCGAATCAACAACTACGTAATAACAATATAATACGAGACGACCAAGTGCCTCAGCCGCGCGCATGGTGCTCGCGTTATTGTGTCATCTACAAATCCACAATAACACCGAATAACAGTGAACCGCTCGTATAATTGTTATTCTTTTCCCTTTCACACGCTAGAACCAGCGATACGTCATTCATCTAAAGACGTATCGCTGGTTCTAGCGTGTCATTAAGCACTGGTCTTTTTGTTTTATTAAATAAAATGCCTAACTAAATTACGTACCACCATGATGACAATCTTCAGGAACCGGTGATTCCAATTGGATTTGGGTTTGCGATTCAAGAACCATTACAGTCGGTCTTCGATAAGCTAAAACAATAGTAATAAAAAATAATTTTGTTAGTGCCATGTCCAGTAGTACAGTTGGTCGCCCTGGAAACGTCTTTGAATACACATGCACTATGAACATCGCTCTTTCTAGTACTACGTAAATACGGCGCCGTTAAGATCAAATTGTATACAGAGACGTGCGTTCGAATGTTAGTGTCTATGGCCTAAAACATCGGCCAATACACATATAGGTATGTTTATTGGCCGATGTTTTAGTCAGAAAATTAAAATATTATAGATAATAGGTACTTACACATTATACGGTTCTCGTTATCACTCTTTTTATTAAGTAAACGTCGAAGAGTGCAGCACAGAAACAATATTTCATACACGCTGAAGCTAGTCTTACTAACATCAAAATATGCTAGTCTCCCCACCTTCATAGATAGAAAGAGATAGGCGTACAAATTACCGGTATAACAATTGTGATTTTTACCGGTACTAAAACTGGTAATTAGATAACGTTAACTGACCTCGGGTTCCGTTATTAATATCGTTACTTTTTTATCGTTAACATAACGGTAATTGATAACGTTATAAAAAAAATAACGGTAATTCTGTCCCTGCTAATTAGTGACTAAATTTGTGAGAAAACAGATCTTCACTAGGTGCCCTAGCTTTTGAGATTTAAATAGGTCAAGCTGGGGAAGGTGCACCCCAGATCGGCCTACCTATAAACCCTTATGTCAGTGTCAGTCACACAAGGAGTCGAGAACCAGCCAAGTTCGACGTTGAATGCAGAGGAACAGCTGTAAGCGTATGAACAGCGCTGTATGCAGTTCAACAACTCTGTACGCGGCTGAGCAACGCTGTACGCGGCTGATGATAATAACATTTGTCATCATATTATACTTGTTTTCCGCGAAAGCTGAAAAGACGCGGAAAGCTTTCTGGATGTGCGTACGCGACTCTATGCAAAATTGTTTTGCAATGGCTCAAAACTGTAATTACCAATAAGGGTACAGTTTTTGCGCCGCTTGAGGGCCTCAGCAGCCGCAACATGTGCAAGGGTGTCGACACATGTTGCACACCAGAGGCCTACCCATGTGCCACGGCACCAACTGACCAACGTCACACCATCTGGTCTCTTCCCATCGTCACAAAATACTGGATACGTTAACCACAAAACGTGAGGCGACAATGGCACAAAAGGAATTGAAATGAATGCTCAAAGACCATGAAACGACACCCAAAAACTGTAACCTTTGTCACCTCATAAGGCAGATGACTACTTCCTTTGGAAAATAACCAAGTCATTAAAACCCGTCGATCGACTGGTTGGCCATCCCTGCCTTATAGGATCACTTTTTTTTTAAATTTGGACCGATTTTGTTGAAATTTGGTATATAATATACATATATATCGACTTCTGTGGCCCAAACACGCGTTGCGTAAATAAATAAATTTCAAAACGAAAAGTTTTGAAACTTTATCGTGTGACATATCAAATGAAAGGGCTTATTTTTTTTTTAATAATTTTAAAATAAATAAGTAGTTTTGAAGTTATTCAATCAATTTGACCAAAAATTACCATCCCCCCCCAAATCTCCGTACCTACTGAGCCAAAATTTTTTAAATAAATGCAAATAATAGTTCTACTATTCAGTTCATACCTAAAGATTACAGGAAAACCTATAAGAAGTCTGCAGTGTAATATCATGTTAAAAAAACGGCCACGTGCGAGTCGGACTCGCGCTCCGAGGGTTCCGTACAAACCTGTAGGTATTATAATATTATTAAAGCAAAAGTTGCGGTTTACGATTTAAGACGCATTAAAAAAAACTACTTACTAGATCTCGTTCGAACCAATTTTCGGTGGAAGTTTACATGGTAATTTACATCATATATTTTTTTTAGTTTTATCATTCTCTTATTTTAGAAGTTACAGGGAGAGACACTTCCAAAGTGGTAAAATGCGCGCAAACTGTTCAGTTTAGAAAAAAATTATATTAGAAACCTCAATATCATTTTTGAAGACCTATCCATAGATACACGTATGGATTTGATGAAATTTTTTTTTTTCAGTTTCAGTTCTAAGTATGGGGACCCCAAAATTTATTGTTTATTTTTTTTTGTGTGAAAATCTTAATGCGGTTCACAGAATACTTACCAAGTTTCAACAGCATAGTTCTTATAGTTTCGGGAAAAAGTGGTTGTGACATACGGACGGACAGACAGACATGACGAATCTATAAGGGTTCCGTTTTTGCTATTTGGCTACGGAACCCTAAAAATTAAATTGGTTTGGAACCCTTTGTACGCGAGTCCGTTTTTTTTATGCTCAACCCCTAAGCAAAAGCTTGGTACACCCATAAAAGTGTAAACGCGAAAATTCACTTTCCAGAGGAATAAATTTGTCATCATTTTCAATTTTATCGTGAAACTGAAAACTAATATTTTTAAACTTTCGCTAACTCGAAAATTACCCAATATGGATATAGTTTTGGGGGTCAAAATCGTTGCAAATAATTTCTAATAGGTATAACCTACTATCTCCCCAAGGAACCTACAAGCCAAATAATTTCTAATAGGTATAACCTACTATCTCCCCAAGGAACCTACAAGCCAAATAATTTCTAATAGGTATAACCTACTATCTCCCCAAGGAACCTACAAGCCAAATTTCAGCTTTCTACGACCGGTAGTTTCGATTCACAAAAATTCTTCCGTTATCAGTAACGGAAGAATTTTATATGTTAGGATTTCAAGGAAAGCACTCAATGACCAGTCATCTTGTATTAAACATTTGAACACGCTACTACTCAGAAATGGTGAATAGCTATTATGAGGGCTTTCACATTTTTTCTTGAATTTTAGCGTTTTATTCGAATTTTGATGTGTGATTTTGCTTTAAATATAGCCTTAAAAAAAAAACAAAAATATGCCTAAGATAGTTTGATCATTTATCTAGGGAGTGTTCTAAATAAATATTTCAATTTGTTCACGTACATCAGTAAAATCCTTGACTCCGCAAAGGATGTTTCACAAAACGTTGCTTTAGGGTATCTTTTGATACCTTGGTACACCGAAGATATTATAATTTAATCATTTATAAAAATGTCCACGGTACAACTGTATCTTCTACTTTGGAATGCTCAAATCAATTTATTACGATTCATACAGTAATACACCAAAAATAATTCTGTAAAACTGAGAGTTATTGACAATTTTCCGTACGAAACTATAATTTTTATCTATGAAATTATAATCATAATTCAAATAAAAAATATTTAATAATTAAGGTGGCATTGCTATATTGCTTGAAAAAAAAATTGGTCTAATTAAAAGTAAAGTAAATATTTTTAAATAATTGTCGAAAATCAATATAATCTTGTGACGCGCGGTATTCAACTTTAGTCAACCTGAGCAATTCGATTTTGTAAGAGCGCTTTATCTAAAGCAAAAGCACACATCAAAATTCGAATAAAACGCTGAAATTCAAGAAAAAATGTGAAAGCGCTCTTAAGGGAAATATTAACTGAAACAAGCAACAATAACAAGTGACCAAAGACTATTTAAACCACTTGAGTGCGCACACAGTGCCCCGACGCTCGAAAACTATTAGTATTTGGTCACCTATATTATGTAGGCTGCGGTACTAGTAACCATTTTATGTAGTAAAAATCCAAATAAGTAACCCATTTTTGCAAGGTTTGATCTTGCACCCATGGGATCGATGGGATTTTGTCAACATTTCATTACAAGGTCAAGTTAGCCCGAAAAATAGGGGTACCCTGCTGAAAATTTACATGATTTTTAGGGATACACGTTCATGTAAGTTTTCATATTTTTCCGGCTAACTTGGCCGTAGCTAATAGCTACATAATTAAATGTGAGCAGGTGACTACATCGCTGAAGCGATCGGAGGAGTCGGAGCTGGTGAAGGAGAACAAGCCACCGCGGCCGCCGCTGTCGCTGCGCTGGCTGCTGGCGGCGCTGGCGGCCAGCGCGGCGCTGCTGGCGGCCGTGGCCAGCATCGACTACGCGCTGCCCGCGCCGCTCGGGCCCGGCGCGCCGCCCACCCGCTTCCGCGCGCTCACGGCGCACCAGCATCTCGTCAACCTCACCTCCATGGGGCCACGGGTGCGTGACACGTTACGTACGTAACATGCTGTAGATACCTCGCTTGTGGCTGTTCATCGCTGTAGCTGTGAGTGTCGTAGGTCGCGGGCAGCTACGAGAACGAGGTGCTGGCGGTGGCCATGCTGGTGTCGGCCATCAAGCACATCGCGGCGCACGCGTCGCCACACAACCGCGTGGAGCTCGACGTGCACACCGCCAGCGGCGCCTTCGAGCTCTCCTTCATGGACGGTGAGTGCGCTGCGTGCGTGCGAGCGTGTGTGCGAGCGCGCGCGGACTGACTGGCGCGGTGGTGCGGTGTGTTGCAGGCATGAACAATGTGTACCGCAACGTGCAGAGCGTGGTGGCGCGCGTGCGCGGCGCGGGCGGGCGGCCGCGCGACCGCTCGGCGCTGCTGCTGAACTGCCACTTCGACACCGTGCCCGATAGCCCCGGTAAGCATGACCATAATGATACCGTCTTCCCGCGACCTCCACTCTTTTCACCATGTTCCAATATCTGAATATTCGTCAATTTATTCATTTTACCGCAACTGAAGTATGTGCAATGCAAAGATCGTCTGCTGCTTTTGTCTCGCAAAAATTCGAAACTAGGTATTTGTGTAAATTCTACTGCAGTTTAGTTACTACTAGAGAGAAACCTTTCAGTGTTTTTCGCTATTCCTCAGCGTTTCGGATTTGGTTTTGGTCCACGGACACTTGAAAGATTCACCCTGTACGTAAGTAATTTAAGTATGTAGATATTGCAAACGTTCCGGAACTTCTGGCACCGACAACCAGAATCAGAATTCGCCTGGTTTCTCTATTTTGCCATCTGTCTCTTCCTCCTAGGGATGGTAGGGTACAGCAAGCTGGCGGTGCGGAGGGACGTCGTCGTGACAGGGATGGTAGGGTACAGCAGGCTGGTAGTGCGGAGGCACAGCAGACTGTCTCCAAATTATAAGAGCTGGGGTTGGTAGTTCTCCGTCATCCGCCGTACTCACCAGACTTTTGCGCTTACAGATTTCTACTTTTTCCAGAATTTACCTAACTTCTTGGCGGAAAATAAATCGCAATCCCGTCCGAGACGCAGTATAAAATGCCTTTGAAGAATTTATTGCCTCCCGTCTAGCTAATTTCTGCAAGAAGGGCATCAATAAATAAACTGCCATTGCGTTGAAGATATGCATCGATTGCATGGGTGATAACTTTAGATTACCTTCAGTCCCGAAAGTCCCGGATTCAGAAAATAGAACCGGTGCTCGATTCCCTTGTTGGAACGATGATATTTATGCGCCGCCGATATTAAAAAGGAAATCATGAAATAACCTACGCTCACTTTTCCACGTCAGGGCCGGGTGCTTTAAGTTCCCGCACTCATTAGTTCACGCAATACCTAATTGTCATGGACTCATTGTAGGAGTCGAGTGGTCAACTGATCAGTATTTTTATTCGCCAGGTTCTTTCTTTCATTTGCGGTTTTAGAATTGCAAATTCATCTTACCTTTAAAGATATTAGCTATCCGTTGAGGCTCCAACCCTGAATCGGCACTTAGGTATGTAGATACGGGAGTAATTCCTATTTTCCGGATCCGGTCCTAGTTTCCGGAATATTGAATAAATTAATAATTCTGAATTTAAATTCATGAGGAATTAATGAATTTATTTGTTATTTAAACTTTTCGCACAAAAAAGGTACAAAGGCGGACTTATTGCCTTAGGCATTCTCTACCATGTGCCATGTGAATTTGGTATTATACACATGACAATTAGTTATTACCTGAGGAGGAAAATATCGTGTCTAACAGCTGAAGTGCCCGTTTACGGAGACTTGGGGCGTCGAGCGAGGTGTGAGAGAGGCGGCGCGAGCAGCGGGTCGCATCATCACACGCGCAAACACAAATATATGGCAACGTTTGATGTTGTTTACGGAGACGCGGCGCGTCGCGGCAGACGCTTGTCACTCAAGCTAGCATTGCCAACGTGTGGGAAATTCCCAGGGAGAAGGAGGAGATACTTTTTACCCTAACATGACCAAAGCAAAGAAGGATAAGGTAAAACAACGGCTGCACTTCCTCCCCTTAAAAGTGCACCTCACAAATATAAGAGGGTTGCACTCCAATCTCGATCCGGTCCATCACCACCTTGAGACCGAGAAGCCGCACCTGTTTTTCCTAACGGAGACGAAAGTAACAACCCCGTCGGACGTGGCGTACCTCAACTACCCGGGCTACTCTCTGGAACACAAGTTCAAGAAGCAGGCTGGGGTCTGTGTGTACGTCCGCGATGACAGTTGTTGTCGTCGTCTCCGTTGCTTTGAGAAATCGGGTTTTTCTGCCATTTGGCTACTTGTGGACACTGGCGTGGAAAAAATTATCTTTAAGGCTTATTATTATTAAATTAATCGGCGTATACCGATCGCACAGCGGCGACCAGGAGACAACAGCGCTGTTTAATCCCCTCGTGGAGTCGACCGACGTAGCCCAGCAACGGTACCCAACAGCGAAGTTCACTTTCGGCTTAAATAATTTTATTCTCAACATTACATAGGTTCACTTACAATGAGATACACAGTAATTTTTTATATCTAAATAAATACATTTTGCCTCCGATGCATGTTGGTGAAGTTATACAAAACAAATACTTAGGAAGTATGTTAATTGCTAATTTGCTAACATTTAATATGCGGTATGACTACATTTCATAAACGTAATTTCTCAGTTTTAGTTTAAATCTGTTAATATTATCACAATCTTTTACGTCATTTGGTAGGTCGTTAAATAGCTATGCTTCTTCGAACAATATGGTTTTTTTACCGTAGTTTGTGCGAGCTTGTCTTCGTTGTAATTTATTTTTGTTTCTTAGGTTGTGTGATATTGTTTTTTTTACGAGTATGTAGTTGTAGCTTTGATTGTACGCTGTTAGTGGTGATATAAGAATGCAGGTACCGTATGTGTATATAGTTGTTTGAGATTTAATAATTTTGTTTTTTCAAATAGTGTTTTAGTTGGAGTAAGGTAGTGATAATGGTATAATGTTTTTATAATCTTGTTCTGGGTTCGTTGTAAAGGAATTAGGATAGTTTTTGCGGCAGATCCCCATATTTCAATAAGGTACTCGAGATGTGATTTTACTAATGAGTTATAAATAATAGTTCGTATTTTCCTTGGAATACAATTTGAGATTTTGCGTAATGATGCTAGTAATGACATTAATTTTGATTTTACATGGTCGATGTGCAGTTTCCATGTGAGTGTGTCATCTACCCTTAGACCGAGATATTTTTCGTGGCTCGATCTTTTTATTATGTCATTGTTTTAGTAAGAGGCGGGAAGTCTGATAATGGTTTGTTTTTTGCGGTGAAAATCATGTACGTTGTTTTGGACGTATTTATTGTAAGTAAATTGTATTTTAGCCACTCACTTTTTGCCACACATTTGTTATAATAGTATGGATAGATTTATCGAAATAGAATAGGCATGTATCGTCCGCGTATAAAGTTAGGTGACCCGTTAATCCCATCTTGTTTAGGTTATTTATATAGATTAAGAAAAGTAACGAACTTAAAATTGAGCCTTGAGGACAGCCGTATGGTACGTTTTTTATGGAACTAGTTGATTTATCTATTTTAACTACTTGTTGTTTATTATGTGAATATGATGTAAACATTTCTAGGGCTTTGTCTCTGACTCCTATGTTGTTTAATTTCTGGAGAAGTTTGTGGTGGCATACGGTGTCGAATGCTTTTTTTAAATCAATGACTAAGAAATTAGAGTGCTAGATTTCGAACGAAAGCCGTATTGTTCGTCGATTAGGAACTCTTTCTCAAGAAGGTATGCATTTAGACGGCTCGGCTGTACAAAACACGCTCAAATATTTTTGATAATACAGGTAAAACCGACACTAGTCTATAATTACCTGGATCAGTCCTACTGCCCGATTTATAAATAGGGCTGACTTTGGCAACTTTAAGCGTGTTCGGAAAAATGCCGCGCATATATTCGTTTATACAGTTCGTTAATTTCGGAACAATTGTATTTTTGAGGCATTTGATCACCTTGGTACTACTATTCAGACCATCAATTATTTTAGAAATTTCGTCCTCAGTGCAAGGAGTGAGTTTACTCAGAGTTACGTCGTGTGAATGGTTGTGTTCGTACATAAGAGTGTTGCCATCGTTCGCGTGATATATAGCGGGTATTTCGTTAGCTAATTCCTGGCCTATTGATGAGAAAAATGAGTTAAATATATTACATATTGCGTTACCTTCAGTTATAGGTCCTGAGCTCGACATTAGTTGCGGAGGAGCATTGCTTTCTTTCATTTTGTTTAGGGCTAAGTTATTAATAAATTCCCACATCTTTTTCGGTTATTCGGTATTTTTTCTTGTGTATCTTGATCAGGCTTTTTACTGCGTCTCGTTATTTGGAAAAGGTTTTCTGTATGTTTTCGTCTTTTGGATAAGATTTTGTCTGTTGCCATACGTTGTTACGTAAGTTTATCGAATCAATAATAGTTCGGTTTATCCAATCGTTTTGAGGTAGATTTAGAATATTTGTCTTGTCGGTTTTGTTGTTGTTTACATGTTTTGTGATAAACCGCTCGAGGTGATAATAATCATTTTCTTCATTTAATATTCTGTTAGTGCGTCGCAATATAATTTTTCGTTATTAGTTACTATTATATATTAGTTTTATTAGTTACTTTCACAGCATTATGTCGTATGGTATTTTGCTGTGGGGTCGGGCTGCTGACATTGAATCCATATTTATTTTACAAAAGCGTGCTGTCAGAGCCATTTATAATCTACGTCGACGCGATTCTTTTAGGGAAGTCTTTAAAAAGATTAATATTATGACAGTCCCTTGTCAATTCATTTATGCAAATATTATGTATATGTATTTTAATACTAGAAATAGAAACGAATTAGATCAGCCATTTTATAGATTAGCCAAAGTACGAACATCTTTCATGGGGTACTGTATTAAATGATACAACAAAATACCTTGTGACATATTAGAATTAAATGAAAGAAAATTTTAAAATTATGTTAAAAGTACACTATGTAAACAAGCATATTACAAATTAGATTGATACTCAATCACGCCAGAACGGCTTAACGGATCTTAATGAAATTTAGAACAAAGATAGATTAAAGTCTGGAATAGCACATAAGCAACTTTTAACCCCGGGAATATGTTCCCTAGGGATCACGCGGGCGAAGCCGCTGGCAGAAGCTAGTATTCAAGATAAGAATGCTTGGAAACATGCTGGTCCTGCTCCATAGGACAATTTAGGGTGTAGTGAACAAAGTCAAACTTGTTGATAATGTTTGTATTAATATATTTAGTATATATATAGATGTCTATAATGACTTTTATATTTAATTTAACCAACACACTGATCCATTGCTGTTAATTAGATAATCAATAGTATTAACTGGCGGTTGGGAGTGTCATGCTCTCTCAAAAGCCTAGCTGATGGTGGCATATGCGTTGGATTATTTGGCTCCATCCAAAATGGGTGAGACGAATGGGGCTGGCGCATGTCATGGCGCCGTCGGTTGGGACTGGGCACTTCTCAGCTGCCATGGTTTATTTTAATTATTTCTTTGTATTGTTCCTTTTTTAGTCCGGACGTTTTTATCATGCTCGTCACATCGTTATCACATGTAGGTATGTATAAGGGCGGGTTGTTTCACGTTCACTTAACGCATGCGTAAACGTTAAAAATGGTGCTAACTATCGTTAAATTGGTTAAATCAAAAAATTGGGTTGTTTCACAAAATGTCAGCGCTAACGCACGTAAAATATAACGTTTACGTTAACAGATGGTCTGAGCACTGGTTAACGTTACATTAGTTGCGTCAAATAGAACAATATTGTGAAATTTCTATAGAATTTCTCAATACCAGATCTTCTGATGACACAAATAAGTGGTGGAATGCAAAAAAAGCTATTGTTGGGAATCGCACCCAACACACACGCAGGCGGCTCGCGCAGGCGACGTGAGCAACCTACGCGTCATCATCGCGATCGGCGAGCAGCGAACCGGCTGGCCGGCGCGCATTCGCTTTCACGACGACCACCGCGACGGACGACACTCTTAAACGCTACATTAATTATTTCCATGTTTGTCCGGGTCAATTACATTGTTTGTAAAATAGAACGGCAATATACCAAGCCTATTTAGTACTTACAGTCCACTTTTATTTCATCCCCTACGAGCAGTTCGAACAGCTATTTAAGTAGGACCCGTGTCAAAAACTTAGCTATAGGGATGAGCAGGAATTTATACCAGAATGTTTTGAAACAACGCTTCTTATACCGCGTGTATCTGACATCGACGCACAAATGATTTCCATGGATCCAGGGCTTGATTCTGGACACCCTAGAGTTAGAATTTTTCGTCGGCTTTTTCTCATATTTTCATTTATTTTCAAGGGTTTTTTTACTTTAAACTGCTCATAATCGTTATTCTGACTAACCCAATGAGATTTTTAATAAAGAAATAATTAATTAATTACTTTCACTAAAAAGAGCAAAAAAAAAATGAAAAAATTAGAAAAGAACCGACGAAAAATTCCAACTCTGGGGTGTCCAGAATCATGCCCTGGACCCATTTTTTTTTTTTTTTTTTTAGGGATGGGAAATCATCCAATGACTCCTCCCGCTCTGGGTGTAGCGGGAGGGAGTGTCAAACTTCTACTGACTAAAACCCATCGATGTTCCTTCATTGCCCTTTGCGTTCCGGAGCCACGGTGTCTCTTGCGAATAATCCCGCGACTCCGGCAGGCGTCGGCCCTTTCGGGCCCCTCTGTGTTGCTGACTCTCTTTGAGGCGCGCGTGGAACACTAACGCGCCGTCGACACGGCCTGTCGTCACTAGACGGACGGACGGCGAGCCACCCATAGCTCGCCGTCCACAGGCCCGCGCCTACGGTGGCCGGAGGTCACCAGGTGGTCCCCGACGCCCGCGGCGTCTACCACGGCGGCCGGGACGAGAGGGTCTCCTCTCCCGCTCCGCCACCTCCTTCGCTAGCATGACTGCTTCGCAGAAGGAGGCAACGGCGTCCCATTCCGTCTCGCTCCGGACCATGGCTTGGACCAGGGCCGGACGCGAGAGGTCGCCGCTAATCGCCGTTTCGAGGACACGGCGGTGCGCCGCCCAAGCAGGGCACACCTGCACAGTGTGCTCTACCGTGTCCTCCGGTCGATCCTCGCAGTGGTGACACCCGGGCGTTTCCTCCCGCCCAATTCGGTGCAGGAACCTCCCGAAACATCCATGTCCGGTGAGGACCTGCGTCAGGCGGAAGGTGAGGACGCCGTGGCGCCTCTCAAGCCACTCCTCAAAGAGGGGACTTATCGCCACTATTGTGGCGTGCCCTGCGCTGGGTTGCGATAGTCGTCGTCTCCATGACGCCATGAGATCGCGCCGGAAGTCCGTCCGCTGCGCGACAATTTGCCGCGTCAGCGGAGTTTCCCCCCGGCTTAGTACCTCCGCGCGCCAATCATATGGTACGGAACACTTGGCCGGTTTTTTTTTACTGGTGATTTTCTAAATATGATATTCACAATTTCACGCTTATTCTTGTCAAACCGGATTCAGCTAAATGCCAGTGTTTTACGTGGAGCGACTGCCTATCTGACTTCCACAACACAGTAACTGGGTAGAAGGGTTAGGTACTACATAAATTTTTGTTTTTGTACATTGTACGGTATAGAATTAAAAATTGAAATAAATGTTGAAAAGTATTTTTTTTTTTAATGAAAAACGGGGAAACTCTTGGCCCAAATCTCACCTGATGGAAAGTGATGATCAGGTCGAAGATCAAAGAGGGGATCGCCACTATTGTGGCGTGCCCTGCGCTGGGTTGCGATAGTCGTCGTCTCCATGACGCCATGAGATTGCGCCGGAAGTCCGTCCGCTGCGCGACAATTTGCCGCGTCAGCGGAGTTTCCCCCCGGCTTAGTACCTCCGCGCGCCAATAATGCAGGCGCGCGAGAAGAAAGAAAGAAAGAAAACAAATTTATTTGGCACATACAGATACACACAATTTAGGTATAAAAAAGGGAACTTAATTATAAAACATAACCATTGTGTGCCCCGCGGCTGCGCCAAATAGGTCCAGTTCAGCAAAATGCCGGACAACTAGATGCTGCCCGACGCTGGTTTTCAACTGAACCTTACGTTGGGTGTACGGATGTGAATCAGTTTCACAGTGTTAATATATACTGGTAAATAAATGTACAATAGTGTGTAGTGAACGTTAACATATATGAATAATAATTTGGTGTCAAGGGATAGTTGTATAATGTGTCACAAATAAAAAAAGGAAAAAAAAAAACATAGTAGATAACAATTGCAACAAGCGCAACTTAATGACCTCCAATCAAACAAAAGCAGAAAACAGCAAAATAAATAATTAAATAAAAACTTCAAACAAAAACAAACTGGTTTCTTTCAGTACGCGATTCCCAAACAAGACAATGCATAATACGTTTTACAACACTCGAAAGCTCGACATCAAATCAATGAAAGGTTCAAGTGTACCAAGTCCAGCCTCCGTTGCGCATCTATTAAATACCGCCGTAAACGCGTTCTAAAGGTACCGATCGTGCTTATTTCTCTAATAGGCGGCGGTAGATTATTCCAAATTTTGGATGCTGCGTAACGGAAACTGCCTCTGAATGCCGCTGTACTGTGGGGCTGCGATGAGAGTTGTTGCGAACATTGCCTTCTTCCACATTCTCGTCTGTCAGCGATCCAGCTCAGCTTGTTGTACAAGTAGTCTGGCTTTTGAAATTTAATGACACCGAACAACAGGCAGGCCAAGTGTAATTTTCGTCTCGATTTCATTTTAAGGATAAAATTTTTGTTGAGGAATGGCGTTACATGGCTTCGTGGAGGAATTTTAAAACAAAACCGAGCACAAGCATTTTGAACCCTCTGAATGAGCCGGTCCGTGCGAGCTAGCACACGCGGGCCGTACACCGTGTCCGCATAGTTTAGCCGAGACAAAACCAAGCTTTCCACTAGTTGTTCCCGAAGTGCTTCTGATAGGTACGGCCTCATTTTATATAGAACTTTGAGTCGATAAAAACAGTTTCTCACTGAGTCTGCGATATGCCTTTCAACGAAGGTCCTTGTCCATAATAAGACCTAGGTTCCGCGCTTCATAGACTCTGTCAATTGGTTTACCCATTAGTTCGACCACTAAAGTTGCGGGTAGCTTAGCTAGCTGTTGTCTAGAGCCAAGTACCATGAATTTACTCTTACTGGGGTTCAACGACAGGCAATTATCATCTGACCAGGAAGCAATTCTGCGAAGGTCATCGTTTAGATCTCTTAATGCACTGTCATACTCCTCTGGGTAAAACGATATGTAAAGTTGAACATCATCAGCGTATATATGATACCTTTTTTTTTTTTTTTTTAGGGATGGGAAATCATCCAATGACTCCTCCCGCTCTGGGTGTGGCGGGAGGGAGTGTCAGACTTCTACTGACTAAAACCCATCCATGTTCCTTCATTGCCCTTTGTGTTCCGGAGCCACGGTGTCTCTTGCGAATAATCCCGCGACTCCGGTAGGTATATATGATACCTGCATTTCTGAAGACATTTAACTATATCAGCACAGTACAGGATAAAGATAATTGGCCCTAAAATGGAGCCTTGTGGTACTCCCCTTTTTATAGAACTAAGAGCTGATTTAAGTGTAGTACCACCGCCTCCAGATCCCATGGCGGCAATCCGGCAAGGAGACCCGCCGCTTCGCGCGAGATCGTGCGGTACCCTCGGGTCATCCTCAGGGCCATCACCTTTTGGGGCGCGTTCAAGTGGTTCGCAGCACGCTGCCTCAATGAACGCGCCCACACCGGGGCCCCGTAAAGGGCCATGGACCGCACGACTCCCGCGTATAGCCTACGGCAGGAGGCGTTCGGTCCCCCCAGGTTGGGCAGGAGCCGCCTGAAAGCAGCCCCGGCCCGCTCCAGTTTGGGGACCAAACGTCGGAAATGCTCCACGAAGTTCCATCGGCTGTCTAGGACGAGCCCCAGGGCATGGTGTCCGGTATCATCACCCGATGATACCGGAGTGCCTCCCCAATGCAGCTCCAGGGCATAGTGTTGAAGGCGTTGGCGATGTCGAGAGACACCGCCAAGACAACACCACCCCGGGAGACCGCATCCCCCGTCGTGAGGGCTCTGACGCGCATGACGGCGTCCACCGTAGAGCGCCCCTTGCGGAAACCAAACTGGTTATCCGCAAGATCCGGCCCCGTTCCCGCTAGGTGCCCGGCGAGGCGGTTCGCAATGACTCTCTCGAAGAACTTGCCCACCTCGTCGAGCAACACCACGGGCCGGAATGCGGACGGAGAGTCCGCAGGGCGCCCAGGCTTCCGGATGAGTACCAGCTTCCCGGTCCTCCAAGGAAGCGGGAACTGGCCTCTCTCCAAGCATGCGCTAAAGAGCCCCTCCAGTCGAGGCCCGAGAGCCTCCAAGGCCAAGGCCCAGGCTTTGCCAGGCAAGCCATCGGGCCCTGGGGCGGTATTCTTGGCCTTGAGCCTTCGCACCGCCGCTCCCAGGTCTACCCCAGTCACAGCGGGGATGTCGTCGTCGTCGTCCTCTTGGTCCTCTTCCGGCACCGCAGGCGGCGGAGCCATAGGCGGGGGAGGATGTTCCCCTCGCGCAGGGAACAGAGCGCTCATCACGTCCTCCACGAGCTGAGGCCGGAGACTCTGCGTCAGCGGGGGGGCCCAGGTGCGGAGCTTGTTCCGCACCATAAGGTAAGGGCGCCCCCACGGATCTCTGTCCAGAGTCGCCAGCATTTCCTCGCGGGCCAGATCCCTAGCCCGCAGGACAGCGTCGCGGAGAGCGGTCTTCGCAGCTCTGTATCCCTCGTACAGCTTCGCCTCGATGGTATCCGCATCCGGTGGACGGATGCGGCGCCTGCGATGCCTGGCACCGGCGCCGCGCAGAAATGCACGCCTCACGCAGAGACGCCAGCTCCCGCGACCACCAGTACACCTGGCGCCGGGCTCTTCCTGGCCGGACTCGGGGCATTGCCACGTCACAAATGTCGGACATGGCCTCCTGGAACCACCCTGCCTCACTATTGATGTCGGCAGGCCTGTCCGGTGATGTCACCCAGGCCTGCACGATCGAGGCTTCCAAGAGGAGCTCCCGGTCCAGCTGCTTCAGAGCCCAACGCGGACCACTCGGGGTCTGTACGACCGGCGCGCTTGAGGTCTGGGTGGAGACGTCGAACCGGATATACCGGTGGTCGGAATAGGTCTCCACCTCCTCCATGACACGCCAGTCAATGACCCGCGGTGACAGAGCGGGACTAGCGAACGAAATGTCCACCACCGACTCGCCCCGCATCCGCACACACGTGGGAAATGCCCTGGACCCATGGAAATCGTTTGTGCGTCGATGTCAGATACACGCGGTATAACGAACGTTAAAGATCTTCCGTAATTGTTACTTTTTTACGTACGTATGTTACGTTAAGGCGCGTCCCCGAGCAAAACGCAGCGCTAGCCGTTTTTTGTGCAGTTTTTTGGAACTATCTACTGTTTATCCAAAAGAAATATCAACTAATAAAAAATACATTAAATTTCTACATAATCTTGGCTTCAAAATAGTAGATTTTATTTTTTATTACTAAGTATAATGTTTAAGTAATCTCCTCACAACGAAACCACAGAAATGAGAAAAAAATACTGAAAACATGCATCTTCTCGAAAACTAACGATTATTTTGATTTTGTACTTACACTAATGGTTAGGCAATTTAATGATAAACATTTTGGTCGAAGTATTTTTTTCAAACGACCTAAATTAGATTTTATAACGATTTTATTCAACATTCTCAGCATATTCGCTATTGTATCTCTTGCGCTGTTATTGAGGGAAAAAATGCTCAAGGTTATTTGGTCAGGGTACGGCCTTAACCAACCGTTTGATACAACCCGCCCTAATTTCAACACGATGTCAACAAAACTTTGTAACAATTTATTATTTTTATAGAGTGTCCGTGGAGTTTCTTGCACGTTCTTCTCCATAGAGATCTACGCTTTGGAACGTGCAAATAGCCTCAGCTTTTTGGACCGACTGTCCTTGATAATTCAAAAGTGCCTGTAAATGGTTAATTGAAATAAATGTTTGAGTTTGAGTTTTTAAGAACCAAAGGCTATCTTGGTACCGACATCTCGAACATGTTACAAGCAGAGTCAGAAAGTTTAGCTGGATATTTAACTCTTTGTGACATGTCGTCCCAAAATCTTTCCATACTCGCCACAATTCAAAAAGAAACCTTTTGAATTAAATAAATATTACTCTAGTACAGTCAGTTTTAACGTAGTAAATCCCTGTTTGGGGAGGAGCTAGTCAATCAAAATTCATAGATGTCGAACGGGCAAAACGCGCTCTAATAAAAATTATGTATTTTAAGAAATTGAGATTTCACACAGACGAACTATTTCAGATCAGTGATCTGCTCTCTGTGAGAAAATTAAATATTATACAGACCATGTTGAAAATTCACAAAACTTTATCGTTCCACTCTCCCAAACTAACAAAAAGTCGAAAAGACAATATTGCACAAATTCCCCAATCACGAACTCGGTTTGCTAGAATTCAATTACAAAAACGTTCAGCCTATTCAAACATACACTAGCTGACCCACGCAACTTCGTTTGCGTCGCATTTTCCATTATTGCTCGGCTCCTTTTAGTCTTAGCGTGATGATATGTAGCCTATATCCTTCCTCGATACATGAGCTATCTAATACTGAAAGAATTTTTCAAATCGTACCAGTAGTTCCTGAGATTATCCCCTACATACAAACTTACAAACAAATGTTACCTTCTTATAATATTAGTATAGATTATCCCCTACATACAAACTTACAAACAAATGTTACCTCTTTATAATATTAGTATAGATATAATAGGATAAATAGGGAAATAAACATTTACAAAACACAGAAATATAAAAAAACAGTATGATACAAAACAATACTATGAATGCAAAAATTCTTTAATTAATTGGATAAAACTTATAAACTATGGTGAAACAGAAGCACTGTTAAGAGTCCTATTACATTTTTTACGGAAATTCATGATTTTTGACGCTGTAAATTTCAGCAGCAGTAAGATATTTTAATTATTTGATCCTGAATAACGATAGTGCCAGTCTCTTTCTTGTAAGTTAGTGTTACACATTTTCATTTTTCTTTTCGTGTAATTTACTATAAATATTTTACGAACTCAGTTTGCAAGAAAAAATGTCGGCGATGGAACTTTGACGGTCAAATTCACATTGTTAGAATCAATTCTTTTAAAAGCTGAAATTACTAAAAGGTAAGTTGAATGTTTTACTTGTTTATTGGAGTTCTAGAATTTCTTTTCCTTGAGTTTTCACGGAAAAAAACGTAAAGAAAGCCTTATTTAAGCCAGAAATGTCTTGATTCAGCGTCCATTATATTCCAAATAAAAACAATTTTATCAAATAAATTTATATGATATAAAATTTCAATCTACAATGAATACGTTTCATTAGTTTTCATTTGTCAATATAATAAAACAAAATTACAATAAATAAAATTAAAGTACTATATTATATATTCTGCGTCAATTCAGCGCGCGCGCTCCTCAGTCTCGCGCGAGCGCCCAAATACACTATAATCCTATTCAGACTAGTAAGTATCAAAATAGTTTCGCGGACTATAGATGTACTCCCAACGCAGACCAACGTAACTTCGTCTATTGCAAACGAGCATTTACGATTCGTAATAGGACTCTTAACACTTGTATCATGATGCTTGCTCTGTCCACTTGAATGGTTGCTTTTGCTTGCAATTGAGTGCAGCAGTTTAAATGTTGTTGGGATAGTTGAAGTGCGGTGGATCGCACTCACCTAACACCACATGTAGGCACACTTATTTTACACACACACAAACTTGCTCATACATTCACACACATACACAATTACACAAACATACTCACACAAATTATTGTTTGTTTATATAAAAACTAGCTGACCCGCGCAACTTCGTCTGCGTCACATTTTCCATTACTGGTCCGCTCCTATTTGTCTTAGCGTGATGATATACAGCCTATAACCTTCCTCGATAAATGGGCTGTCTAACACTGAAAGAATTTTTCAAATTGGACCAGCAGTTCCTGAGATTAGCGCGTTCAACCAAACAAACAAACAAACTCTTCTGCTTTATAATATTAAGTATAGATAGATGATATGAAAGAGCGGAGTGTCCCAATACAGGCATTACTTTGCTTAAAGGGAGGCTCCAATCACTAATTTTGTTCATTTTAGTTTGCTGATGAAATAAATGTTTTTTGATTTGATATGAGTCAGTGAGTCAGGTTTGTCTTTTATATGTGTCACTGGAAACTGGCAAACTTCGTAAGATTATAAAACAACTTGAGAGATTGTAAACCTTCGATAATTTGTCAACTAAACATTTGGAATGCTTCTTACGCTTCAAAATTTGATAGTTTATAATTTCTCGATTTCATTCCAAGAAATTGTGAACTGAAATAAAATGGCGACCAATCAGAGCACAAGTCTACACGAAACAGGCTCTCAGTGGTTTGTTCAAATGTGACGGCACATGTACGCCATAGAGTTACAATTAAATGGATTTTCCGTTGTCCGATGTTGGTTGAGTTTACTTTAGGTGTGTAATTTTAGGTACTTAACTGATTTAACACATTTACATTTATTGTACATTCAACAAAATTTTCGGCTTAAATTACGGTAGTGATCAGGGCAAGTTGACGGAGCCCCGCTGGGTGGGGGGGCTCCTATTTCTGCCTGCAGAGTTTACAGTAACCTAACATGAACCTAACCTATCCGTGTCGGGGTGCCCTAAGTTTCCGAGCTGGCGTGGTCGCTCTTTGTTCAGCGGTTAGATCAAATGTCAGTTATACAAAATGATAATTAGATCAAATGAACCTAAACAAGAATATACTAAACGACTCCATTCAATTCGTAATTCAATGGGGTTGGCCGGTGCAAGCTGAAAGCAGATGGCGCTAGCATAGTTTGTTCCCTTGATATTTTTTTATGTTGTGTTAGTTGCAGTTTAACGTCTAAATTCTTTACTTTGTAACTGAAAGGCAGCTGTAAAACAATTAAAATAAGTGGAGCACATAATTATACATCATGTTTTCTAACTGGCGAGTCAAGGAACTGAAAGAAAAACTTAAAAAACGTGGAGCTCCCTTACGAGGAAAGAAAGCGGATTTTATTGAAAAATTTTGGAGTTTTGTTTTTAAATTCAACAAACAAGCCATAATCATAGTATAGAATCTTTGTAGAGAGACGGGCGATTGATTAGCAAGATTTCGATTGATCGGACAAGTGATTTTTAACATTGAAATCACACAGGCAGGTACGAAATATTATAGGATGAGGAGTGTAGGGATAATTGAAAAAAGTAATAGTCAAGCCTTCATTTATGATCAGCTTGCCTGTGTATTACGTGTTATTTCATAATCACTTTCTACAAAGTGTTTAGCTACCCCATAACCTCGTACTTTTCGTAAATAATTTTTTCACGACGGATAGCTTTTAAACCAAAGCTATCGTATTTTTATATCCTTCGGTATTTGATGCGTTCCAATTTCAGAGCATTTAGAGACAATACAGCGCGTCATTGTAACTGTTTGAAATTATTTTCTGTATTTGACCATATGAAAAGGCAATGTTTTGGGAACAAACTACGCTAGCGCCACTTTGACAGTTGCCAACCCCATTGCGTACATGTGACGTCACATCTGAATGAACCAGTGTGAGCCTAGTTTCTTGTAGACTTGAGCTCCGATTGGTAGTCAAATTGGCTACCAGTTTTCAGTTAGTTTAAACATCTACCTGGGCTAGGCTGTGCTGCAGTCTCTCCAACGGTGCCAGATTGACTATCGGTTATATTGACATCGAGGTGCTGAAATGTTTGTACAAAAACGCTACCATGTCATCATGCAGCGAGGCGTGGGGCAGGGTGACGTCATCTCTCGAAACTCTTCACGGCCGCAATGGAGGATGTCTTCAAGGTTTAGGAATGGAGAGGGCTAGGCATTAATGTCAATGGCAAGTACATCAGCTAGTCATGGCTGAGACTACGGAGGACCTCAGTACAAAGCTCGAGGACCACAGTAGAGCTTCCGAAAGAGTGGGTTTCAAAATGAACGTGGATAAAACCAAGATCATGGTAAATACCCATATGTACTTGTAGCACCCACTCCTATCAAAATCGGAGACCACACTCTAAAGTTGTAGATGAGTACGTCCACCTGGGACAAACGGTCCAGTTAGGTAGGCCTAACTTCGAGAAAGAGGTTAACCGTCAAATCCGACTCGGCTGGGCAGCATTCGGGAAGTTGCGCGGTATCTTCTCCTCCACATTGTCTCAAGACGAAAGTGCGTGTTGCCAGTGATGACTTATGTAACTGACACGTGGTCGCTCACAATGGGCAACGGAGTGAGCAATGGTTGGAGTTTCCTTGCGTGATCGAATCAGGAATGATGATATCCGCTAGAGAACCAAGGTTACTGACATAGCCCGAAGGATCGCCAAACTAAAGTAGCAGTGGGCAGGGCACAATGCTCGCAAAACGGATGGTCGATGGGGTCGAAAAGTTCTGTGATGGCGACCGCGTACTGGGAGACGCAACGTTGGAAGGCCTCACAAGGTTTACCGATGACCTGGTGAAGGTCGCGGGTAGCCGATGGATGCGAGTCGCACAGGACCGGTTGTTGTGGCGACGCTTGGGGGAGGGCTATGTCTATGATGATGACATACCTACCACCTGTGTGTTTATTATATTATGATCTTCTGTATCGACCAAACCTTCTTTACCCCAGTATCATTGTCCCATTTCAGATTTGTTTTGTATTCATCTTTATCGCTAAAGCACTGGGTGCCCCGTACTGCCCCCGTATTGCCGATTTTCAGCAAAGTGTTGGAAAAAGTAATGTTCAATCAAATGCTCAATCATTTTAACACAAATAAAATCTTACACGAACAACAGTATGGTTTTACCAAAGGTTTATTGTACGACTGACGCTGGAGTCACGTTGTTAAAACACACATACGTGGGAAGAGGCGCAAGATGCCATAGGAATCTTTTGTGACTCTTCCAAGGCATTCGATTGTGGAAATCACGAAACCTTGCTCCTAAAACTAGAACATTACGGACTAGGTAAACTTGCACTCAGTCTAGTGCAATCTTATCTAAATGACAGACACCAGCAAGTTCAAGTAAATGGTGTCAATTCTCGAGGCTTAAAAATCAAAATAGGGGTACCACAAGGCTCAATATTGGATCTTTTCCTCTTTTCAGTAGTTTCCTCATTTACATATTATGTAATTAGTTAAAGATTTTGTTATTAAACTTGTTTGACATGAACTAGCGTGGCAGTTGAGAGCTTGTCATGCTCGCACAATGTTTGAGCTAGATGGTGCAGATACACGCGTCATGTTCGTGAACGGGCGCCGTCAGTTGAGACTGGACATCTTTTACCTGGCACTGGCTTTTTGAATTGTTTTATATACTTTCTTGTTCTTTGCATTGTCCTCACATATAAAAGCAATCAAAGATAATGTTTCCAAGATTTTTGTATTACATCGATTGATTTAAAAGAGTGTCCGTGGAGTTTCTTGCACGTTCTTCTCCATAGAGATCTATGCTTTGGAACGTGCAAATAGCTTCATCCTTTTTTTTCAAAAGTGCTTGTAAATGGTCTAATTGAAATAAATGCTTTAGTTTGAGTTATTAGAGTTTGGTCGTATTTTAAAGTAAAAAATATAAATCTTATAAAATCAGTTGAAAATGGTTTAATTTCTTAAAAAAAAAATAGGGGAATTATTAAAATAGAGGATGTTTGTCCCAAAATTTGGTACTGTGCTGTGACTTAGATTTTCAGGTAATTTGATAAATTAGTCAAAGTCAAAGATTTATTTGCAAATAAATATGGTTATAAAAGATCGTGCAATAGTAGTATAGTAGCTTAACATATTCAATCATAACATAATGACATGCAAATTTTGGTATAGGTACAATTAAATCATTTATATTTAAACTGAAGGAATTCTTTTATATTATAGAAGGGATTCTGAATTAACCACCTGTGTAAATCCCCTTTGAAGCGAACCATTGGAAGTTCTTTAATTTGGGTAGGAATCTAGTGTTAGTAACGCTTGTCTGCGGTGGCGGGATGCCGGCCACCGCGTTCGACGCCGCATTTCAAACAAACGCCAGTCTAATCGCTTCTCCGTAAACGCTCTCATACAACGCCATATTATGTTTGAAGTTAGTGTGGGCAGCCACGCCGCCGGCGCCGCCGTAAGCGACGCTCAATGCCGCGCGCGTCCGTCCGTAAACGAGCACGATGTCATCGCTCTGTCCGCATCGATGTCAGTGTTTGTTGTGAATAAAAAACAACATGACCCTCCTTAAAAAAAGGTAAAAAGCAATTAAAACTCGACTCGAAGTTTATTTTCTTGTACCATAGTTTATAAAAATAAAACTGCAATAAAATACTTTATGCATTTTTTTTTTCTTATCATAAATATATGTATTAACTGAATATCTATATGTTTTTAAAGTTAATAGCATATCTTTTTAAATAAAAATTAGTTATATGCGCTAGTTCTGATAAAAGGCTCCATTGAGTTACGAAAAATAAATAGATTTTTTTTAAATTAAATAGGCCAGTAATTATAAAATAACATTTATTTCCAACATAATCAGTCAGTGCTACAATTATCTATTAAATATTAAACATTTAAACAACTTGAGCAATGAAAATCTCTAAATGCTCTCCTATTAGTTACAGTTGGTCATAAACCTACACTTTTTTTTGCTGCTAACGTATTAATGACAAATTAGACAATAAAATCTGACACAATGTAAAATAAAGGAAAAAATAATCATTATTTGGTTACAAAATGGCACGTTAATTAAAGAACTTAATGAAATATCTTTAATTTCTTAACACTAAATTTGGTAGACATCACTCAATGGAATTACGAAATAACTAAATGGAACAAGTAAAGCTTTGCTCACAAGAAACAATTTTTACCTAATAGTATTCTGTTTAACAGGAAGCTACTCTAACTTCGAGTCTTTAAAAAACATGAAATAAATATCTATTTGGAACAGTAACTGAAGTATTATTAACTAGCTTCTGCCAGCGGCTTCGCCCGCGTGATCCCTAGGGAACATATTCCCGGGATGAAAAGTAGCTTATGTGCTATTCCAGACTATAATCTATCTTTGTTCTAAATTTCATTAAGATCCGTTAAGCCGTTCTGGCGTGATTGAGTAACAAACAACCAAACTTTCACATTTATAATATTACTCGTTTGGTGTAAAGCGAAATTATAACCATCTTCCCCTCGACATTATAATTATTAAAGGATATTGCAAACTGTCGTAAGCCGTTTTCCGAAGCTACTCGCTAGGCGCCAAGCTAGCCGCCTGCCTGTGCGTTCGCGACCACGCGAATTCACGCGCGATGGCTTATTATTAGCGTTTTTCATGTGTAACTTTGGTGTTTCTATACCGATTTCTATTATTCTTTCTTATGGAATAGTTAATAATGTTAACTTTTATTAATATTAATTAGGGATGACTGAGAGTTTTATAAACGTAAGAGTAGACAAATACAATCAGAAAGCTTCGAACTGCTAAGCTATCGGGAGTTACACGTGTTATTGTTCGTCAGTCATAAAATATAGACATATGCTGTCGTTGGATATTTTTTATATAATTTTAAGGAGAACATTTCCGTCATACATGATTTCTGTGTAGCTTTCACCATTAAGGTTGCACACGCGACGGAAGCTTAAAAAATGGAGTAACTTCTCCCGTTTTCCCAACATTTCCCTTCACTGCTCTGCTCCTATTGATTGTAGCGTGATGAAAAGTATACTATAACCTGCTCAGGAGTATGAATAACAATTGTACCAAGTTTCATTAAAATCCGTCGAGTAGTTTTTGTTTCTATAACGGTTATACAGACAGACAGACAGACAGACAGACAGACAGACAAAAATTGTACTGATTGCATTTTTGGCATCAGTATCGATCCCTAATCACCCCCTGATAGTTATTTTGGAAATATATTTCATGTACAGAATTGACCTCTCTACAGATTTATTATAAGTATAGATTATCCAAAACAAATAATTAAGACGGTTCACGCGTGTCGGCATTTCATACAAATTTTTAAGTTCTTATTCTTCGATGTTTATAAACCGATTTTAATGAAACTTGGTATACATACGCCTCAGAGCCAGGTCTAAATAGTTCGTATAGAACATTTTCGAAAAAAAGTTTAGATGAAGAGTGAGGACAATTTTATGTTTTCTATAGAAAGTCAAAAATCACTCTATCTTTTCCCCTGTACTCTTTTTCGAAAACGTTCTCTACTAACTATTTAGACCAGGCTTTGAAGCTTATCCATACCAAGTTTCATTAAAATCGGCTCATAAAAATCGAAGAATATGGAATTGAAAATTTGAATGAATTGCCGACACGCGTCAGCCCTCTTAAAAAAACTAGTCGCATAAACATTCGTCACAAATGTAGTCATCGTAACCGTAATGACTTGCTTCCATCCCAGCACATTGCCTGCAGTACCAGGCTGAACAGCACATACATTTCCTAGAACATTGAAACGGTTTTTGTTCTGTACATTTACGGCATGTTATAGAACTTGTGACTACTGTTCTAATGGACTGAAATTTGCCTTTTGCCTTTGAACTTGTGTCAAATTTGACTTTTTTAGTTAGCCTGCTATTGCCGTCATTCATTTCCATTAAATTTAATGTTCGTTTTTTATAATATCGTTTTCAATGTGTTCAATTATAACCTGAAATGAGATTAGATTGATAAAATATTAATGTAGGTAAAACTAATTAATGTACGTATAATTATGATATACGTTTAATTAATTGAAATATATTTTTACATACTTTGAGTATTTTAAAATTATCATCTACTTACTTTTTGTTGAGTGTTGTCCTCGCTTAAATCAATCGTTTCAATTTCAACATTTGACTGGTTTACTTTGTTCTCAACAGATATAGGCAAAGACATTGGCTCGATTTTTAAATCTGTACATCTTGGATGTTTAGATCAATTTCCATCAATGGTTGCTTTTCTAGGCGGTCTTTTTCAATGTCCTCATCAATCTGGAAAATATTAAATAAAGGTAAAGCAGAATAGTTTTTGTGTGAGAACACAGAGCTATTGTGTGTAAGATGAATAATATATTCGAAGTAAAAAATAAAACCTGTTCTTCATGAAAACATTGTTTTGAATCTAGAGTATCTGGTAAATTATAAGTCACTTTTTGTTGTTCAAGCTCATCTTGAGTGTTTTGTAGATCAGTCAGTAGTTTCAATTCGTCTTCGTTGAATGGAATCACAATTGCAGAATTACATTCATTCGTTACGTTTAAATCAACGTCGTCTGTCCTATTTTCCTTAATACTTTTCCCAACCTTCTCTTTAAAGATGTGGGTTTTCAAGGAGTAACAATTGCAGAGTCCTCTTTTGACTCCGCAAAAGCAAGACAAATTCCTGTACTGAATTTGCCCTGCAGAACTGGAAATTATCTGGTGTATTTGCATAGTACCAACTAAGGGAGTCAGATTGTCAGGAACAATTTTAGTTATATTTTCAATATCGGAATTTGATATCAGCCAGCATTTCACAGATACCATACAGTTATTCAGTATATCATAAGCTTCCGAGCCGTTTGTTACGTCTTTACCAAAAGCCACTTGACGATCTAATGCTCTTTTTGTAGATCCACCAATTCCGTCTGCCACCCCTTTTCCGTGGCCCGCTTCAGTGAAAGACCAGGTAGAATATTCAAATCCCATCCGTTTAGTAAGTAAATTCAAAAGAAAAAAGTTCTTTTTTTGTCTGTACTGAGACGTGGGTCCATCGGAATATACATGGACTACCTTCGTCTCAGACATCGTTTCTTTTACATATCTCAGCACCGGTATTAAATGAGCCCAAATTGCCGGAGGCTCATGATAGTTATTATCGGAAATAGTACAAAAAGCTGCTTCTTTGTTCCCCATGTAAACCATTCCAGTGTGAAGGGTTATTTGATTCTTCGACGCTCCAAAATGTGTTGCCTGAATTTCTTCGGAGAGCTTACAAAGATAATTTTCCGAAAAATCGCAAACAATCAATATTTCGTTAGGTTTTAAATTCTGTATGCACATTTGATATTGTCTATATTGATGTAACCAAATGAAATAATGTTTCTTAAAAACAGGAATATTTTTCTCGAACAGCTACGGTCGCGCTCTTTCTCAATTTTACAGTCTTTTTGGTTACAAAAGTTTTTTTAATACCTTTTTCAGTTTTCTGGTATTCGTGGTTTACTCTCTCCCATTGATACCACTCTGTTTGTGACTCTGCTTTACCTGGCTCTAAACTGTAGTTCAATTTACATCCATTACACTTTGGACAATTACCCATCATACATTTTTCTGATTTTAAATCACAGCACAATTCTTTCAAGACGTCGTTCATACTTGGATAAAAAAAGACTTTGTTTTTCTTTAATGCATACAACATCATTTCAGTGTTATTATGCTTTATGCATAAACAGGTTTCTCTGTTTTGAATATTTGGGGTCACAACATAAAAGGGTTTATACTTGTAAAATGTAGAAAAACTCCGTTTTCCTCCTTCTTCTCTGTATATTTTATATAAATTCAGTAACGTATCAGGGGCCCGAGTCTGCTATTTTTATAAATTTGTCATTCCGACACGATCCCATTGTCATGCCATTGTCATTTTGCTAAAAGTTCGTAATCTGCTAAATTCATAATCGCACGGTCAGTGGTCTCGTAATAGAATTGCGGTAGGAATGCCGTATTGCCATTATTATAAAACCGAGCTAATTTTGAGCATTTATTCATGCCCGATTTTATTTATATTTAGTTTTACATATTATTTATTAGTGTTATAAGCAATCTGAAGTAGTGAGAAGTTCATAAATACTAAATCTGTCATTATGTACGAGATTACCATTCATATGGCTTTCTTTCAATGGCGTGTCAGTGGTTGATCATTGGAATGTCATAATGACACCATTATGATACCATTATGTTAGTAGATTACCAAACTTGTCAAAATCAACCATTTTGAAATCAGTGATCGACCATTCTGACACTATTGTAATAGCAGACTCGGGCCCCAGTTAGATAGCGTATTTGTTTTGTAGTTTTGCCAAGTGTCCGACATTCTCTTTTCCCTGCTGTTATTCGAGTTATATCATCTCTGACATAAAATCTCTCAATTTCTTTTTTAATACTGTCATCTCTCTGCTTTCTCTGAGATAATCTTATTTTCCCCTCAAGTCCCAATATATTAGCCACGTAAGTTTTCTTTCTAGCTGCTTGTACTTCATCGCTTACTACCATCTCTTTGAAAATTTTCTTCTCCTTTTGTGATTGACATTTGGCGTAAGTGGTCTTTATGGTACTTTCCATGAATTCGTTTCTTGCTTTGACTATTTCTAAACTATTTTCTAATTTATAAATCTTTTCATCGGCCTCTTTCTTTTGCCTGTGCAGTTTTTGTTTATATCTGTTCACTATCTTTGTCAATGCACGTATCCGTTTCAACGCCGCATTGTACTTCTTAACTACAGCGTTATTACAGCGTTTCTTTCTCGAAGTTTCTTCTTTACTGCGTGTTGTTACTTCTTCATTTACAGTCTCTTCTGCACGAAAATCCTTTTTTTTTGTTTTTGATGGCGTTTTTGTTCTCTCCATACTTTTCGTTTTCTTTCTTTCTCTTCATCCGATAATTCGCTTACTTTCTTATTTTTGGACTTAACATATTCTGCATGTTTTTTTTTCTTAGCCTCATATTTTTCAGGATCATTTTTTAATTTTTCCCTATATTTCCTCATACGTTCCGCAGGTGTCAAAGGCATTTTTTATATTGTACTTTTAGTATCCTTAAACAAAATAATATTTTAATATTGAGGTATCACTACATAATATAAGCAAAGTCGCTTCCCGCGTCTGTCCATACGTATGTATGAATGTATGCTTAGATCTTTAAGTACTTACACTACGTCTATTTATTTATTTATTTATTTATTGACACACCAACGACTTATTCACTAGATCAACTAACATAAGCTATGTAACTAACATATAAATTTTTTGTTTCAATATAAAATTATAACTTCCGAATTGCTCCCGTGCGAAGGCGGGGTGGGTCGCTAATCAATTTACAATTTGAACACGCCTTTACCTTCCACTGAGTTACAAATTCATTCCAATGAGTGAAATGTTTCTCAGCCGACGTAACTCCATCTATGTGAGTGATATTACAAAAATGATTTCACATGTTATTATTTGTGCCTTTGCATAAACTTTATGATATATTTAGAGTTTAAACCTTGAGCTTTCTTAAATATAACACAAAAGTACTTAAGTAATTATTCTTACCTTGATTTTGCCTTGAATATTCCCGTTAATCAGTGGAAAATCTCAACTGCACCAAACTAACATCCACACTTATTAGCGTCTCGTCACGGTTTGCAAAATGGCTGACAGTTATGACGCTTTGAGTTCTTGTTGCCAAATAGAAAAATATGTTTACAACCGGTAAAAAATAAAAATATTGTTTAAATTAACGTAACTCAGTAGGAACTTTCCACTTAGATCCATTTTGAGTTACGAGAAATAAACTCTTATAATGCATAAATTACGGTCGATATTACCGTGTAAGGCATTTTGAACGTTCAGAAATATACAACTGCCTTTGGAGTCAGTTAAAATTCAAAGTTTTGGCGGCAAAAAGTGATGTTATGTAAAGATTAAACCACTGTACTTAGTGAGTTACATCACATTTTCATACATATGAGTACTTTCAGAAAATCATAAAAAATACAATTTAAAAAAACCTCAAAATAAAAATCATATTTAAAAACGAAAATAAACACTAATCTTTATTTTTTATTCACATCATGAATATAGATAATGATCACCAACAGAAAAATAGCACAAGTGAGGTGACAGGTGAAAAAAGGCATGGTACAAAAAAATAAAAATACGCCCATCTCATGAATAGGTTTTTAATTGTTTGTAATCGAGACACAAGGTAGTGTAGGTAGCTGGCTCACGCTGGCAGAGCACAGGTGGTAATAGTCACAATTGGTAATTGACCGCATTTCACGTTCGTGTAATTACGTTCCATTTGCCGCAAGAAGCCGAGCGGAGCGCCTCCACCTGCACTCACGAACTGGTCGGACACGGTAGTCTCAGTATAATAGGGCGAATCCGTTGGTACTTGTCTCGCCGCCGGGGATCAGCGAGTAGCGAGTAAAGCTTCAAACTTGAAACGAGTTGGCGAGCAGCGAGTGAAAAGTTTCGATAGTTTTGACGCTCGGCTTTTAGCGAGTGCTTTTGTGCGATTTGCTTTTCTCGCAATACTCACTCCGGCCCGCACTATACGTAGAAATCACCGCTGGATGGTGAGTTTTGACCACCTAGCGAGCATCGTCGAGCGAGTTTTGCTGAGCGAGTACAATCTTTGATAGTTCTTGTCGCTGCGATCAACTTGAGGTAAGAGCCACTCGTCGGCAGTGTGAACCAGCCAGCTATCGACTATGAATGTGTGTCTCCTTTACTCGCACGAGATCTATATCAACTTGAGGTAAGAGCCACTCGTCGGCAGTGTGAACCAGCCAGCTATCGACTATGAATGTGTGTCTCCTTTACTCGCACGAGATCTATATCAACTTGAGGTAAGAGCCACTCGTCGGCAGTGTGAACCAGCCAGCTATCGACTATGAATGTGTGTCTCCTTTACTCGCACGAGATCTATATCAACTTGAGGTAAGAGCCACTCGTCGGCAGTGTGAACCAGCCAGCTATCGACTATGAATGTGTGTCTCCTTTACTCGCACGAGATCTATATCTTTTGTCTTTTTCTTCAGCGAGCGAACAGTCGAAAGCTAAACTCTTCCTCGCCAGCGGTGAGACAAGTGCCTAATTTTATTAACAAATGGTAAGGTTTATCTCTTTTTAGATTCGAGTATGAATAAAATAGCCTTTTATTTTGTAAATCATTCGTAGCTCTTAAATAAATTAGACTTCTGCGGCATACAGGAAAAGAAAATGGATGGGAATCTAGCTATACAAACTACTATTCATCATCATCTGCCTAGCCTTTTCCCAACTACATTGGGGTCGGCTTCCAGTCAAACCGGATTCAGCTGAATACCAGTATTTAACGTTGAGCGACGGCCTACCAGACCTCCACAACCCATTAACTGGGTGAAACGGTATTTCTTGGCAAGACTGGAATCTGATTTATAATAAAAAAAATATTCCAATGAAAATATAATCAAAGTTTCGTATAATTTAATTAAGTCAATAAAAACAAGTAACTAACAAAATAAGTGTGGATTGGGCCCCCTACTTTTCTTGCTTTATAAGTATAAATGATCTCCTGAATGCTACTTAGCAGATTAGATATCGCAGATGGTACATATCCACCAAAGTGCCTATTTATCAGTTATTCTTGTAACAGTAATGGATCCAGTATTCCTCTAACAAGAATCAACATAAATTATAGTTTCTGTGAACTACGTATTTGGAAGTTTCGAACAAGCGATTCATGCAATCTCTGAGTTGAGTTACAAAATCCACGGATAGTACTGGAGTGGCAGAAGTAACGAGTAGGAAAAATACACCTGGAATACTTAAGTTGACAGCTGTCCCGATTTTTAGGAGAACTGTGCGGAGAATATCTGTCCATCTAGTGACATAATGGCTTATTGGCAGCATTCAAAGTACGATAGCTGTTTTTGATCATGTCGATCGCTTGAGGATGGTATACTGTTGTGTGCTTTTACAACACATAGTTCATAATTATATTGACTGGGACAACCAATACTTGAAATCCATATCTTATTAAAAGCTCTTGCTACTGTGTCAGCCGTGACATTCTGTAGTGGCATGACTTCAGCCCATCGGGTGAATTTGCCTTTTGCAGTCAGGGAGAACTTTTTGTCATAATACGAAGGTACAGGACCTGTGGGAAATCTTCTACAGGTGTGTCTTGCACCTTGGGTCGCTGACGGGCTTGAACCTAAGTACGACAATCCAATGGCACTGAGGGCCAAACCAATCCATCGGTAACCAATTTCAGTGTTTGCTTTAGAACCAGGATGATGATGATTTAAACCATGTACGCTATCGAAAAACTGATTTCCCAATCCTTTGGCCACAGAGTACATTATATTATGGCGGTGAATGGTCGTGACTCGTGGGTTTAGTGGTGAGACGTTACAGTTAATTTTGTAAGTCTCTTTGAGTATTTTATATCTTACTAGCTGAACCGCGCAACTTCGTCTGCGCCACATTTTCCATCAATGCTCCGCTCCTTTTAGTCGTAGCGTGATGGCCTTCCTCGACAAATGGGCTATCTAACACTTAAAGAATTTTTCAAATTGGTCCAGTAGTTTCGGAGCCTATTCATTTCAAACAGCCAAACAAACAAATATTTCCTCTTTATAATATTAGTGTAGATGTCGTAATCCAGGTCATTTCGGGCTTTGAAGACGATCGATTAACAGCGAAACATAATAATAGCCTTAGTAAACTCGTGTCCAGTATCCTTAGTTGGACGGAACCCTTATTGTGCGAGTCTGGCTCTAGAGGAGTGGTTCTGGTAATCCGTACGGCTCGGGCGGCAGGTGCCAGCGACGACGGCGCGGGCTGCGCGGTGCTGCTGGAGACGCTGCGCGCGCTGGCGGCGGGCGCGCCGCTGCGCCACGACGCCGTGTTCTTGTTCAACGGCGCCGAGGAGAACATCCTGCAGGCCTCGCACGCCTTCATCACGCAGCACAAGTACGCACCCGTTTGGTGTCACTTTTGGACCCTCAAAAGTGACCCCCATACTAAAACAATGTTTATTTACGTAACGCGTCCATGTTTGGGTCACAGAAGTCCATGTATACCAAATTTAAACAGAATCGGTCCAGAAGATTTGGAGAAAACTGTGACAGACGGACAGACCGATAGACAAGACAGATACCCGAGTGATCCTATAATGGTTCCGTTTGTTACGGATTTTTTTATTATTATTTTTTTTTTAATGCAAAACGGGGAAACTCTTGGCCCCAAATCTCACCTGATGGAAAGTGATGATTAGGCCGAAGATGGAAGCGAGTTTCACCCGGAATCCTCTTACACAGAGGAACTGGCTATCATACCTCTAACTGCCGGAACACAACAATGCTTATAACATTGTTGTTATGGCGACAGACTTAGACATGATGGTGGTAGCTTGCCAGGCGGACTTAGAACAAGTCCTACCACCAACCAAACCGAGCCAAAAATTTGCCCCCGCTGGGAATCGAACCCGGGACCTCTGGGTCTGAATCAGGTGGTTTAACCACTAGACCGCGGAGGCGGTTAGTGTCACCTGTTTAGCACCACCCGGGGACCACGTGTAGGGATTCGCTGAAGGGTATTCTCCTACGGACGCGGGTGACTCGGCCCCCAAATTTGATGATTTGGATGTTATCTTCGGAACCCTTAAAAGATTTCTGAGTGTCAGCGCGTATTTTCAGGCTTCTTCTTTAAATAAAAAAAAATTGAAGGTATTGAAGAAACTAGATGAAAATTGACAATTGCCCTGTTCTCCGAAAAAAAAAAAATATTAGTTTTAGTTTATGTTTTCAATTTGTGTATGCCCTGGTAGTCCCCGCATTTCGAATCTGCAGTGCGATTCTGTAAACATGTCGAAGTGAGAACTCAGGCGAAGTGAACACCTACAAGTGAGCTGTCAATCCATACAAAAAAGATGGAATGACAGCTCACTTATCGTTCACTCCACCTAAGTGTGAGTCCACGGTGAGATGTCGACGGAAAATACCGGCTGATAGTAAAATTATTTGGGCGCCGTCAACTGTGCTGTCTCGGCACTACAGGGGCGAAGCCATCGAGGTATACGGCGAAGCACTTGCCGTGTCGCTCGATATCTCGAAGGTCTTTGACAGGATCTGGCACTCTGGACTTCCTAAGTGGACGGTCGATTCGAGTAGTTGATAACTGCTCCTCAGTTCTCTCTGCAACTCTTTTCCTATTGCACAATAAATGACCTACTTCAGCCTGGTCTTGTTGGATACGCAGATGACAGAACGGTGAAAGAGGTTGGCCTGAATCTGCTTAAGCTTAAGGTCTGTGAAAATGAGTAGAAAAATTAGTAGTTATTGGCCAGGATGGCCGCTTTAAAAATAAATCTGGCCAAATGAGGCAATCATTTGGCCAGATTTATTTCATTATTTCATTTGGCCAAGACTGCGGCCAAAAAGCTGGACATCCTAAATAGGATGATAAATAGGATGCTGAAATTCAGGCCTGGACAGCTCTTAACCCTATACAAAGCAAAGGTCGATCCTTCACTGAGTATTGCAGCCACTTTTGCGATGGCTCAGCTAAATACCAGCTTGCTGAGCTTGACTCAGTGGAAAGCAGAGCTAAGAAGCTCATCGGCGACGTAAACTGGTGGAAACCAAGCTTCACAGCTTGGCTCATCGCCGCAATGTTGCCTGCTTGTCGGTCTCGGTGAGTGTGGCCAAGAAACTCGACTTCATCCCACCGGCCCCCTTCTCTACCATCGGACATCCAGACGCACTGCAAATTACCATCCATACCTTGATGACCACCTTATTCCACCAATTCGCTCTCAGCGTTTCCAAACATCTTTGATAATGCGCACAGCAAAGAGATGGAACTCTTCGCCTGTGTCTGTGTTTCCAAACGCTTACAACGCTAATCTCTGCAAAGTTACAGTGAATAGGTTCCTTCTGGGTAAGCTCGCTCCATCATAGACTTTGTCCCTGTTATTTCTGACCTAGACTAGTGTCAAGAGCAAACCCAGCACAAATAAAAATAACTATTTTGAATTTTGAATTAGTGTTCAAAATTTATTATTGATCCTGACTACTAATGCGAAAAAATTAAAGTGTATTATACAGTGGTAGTGAGTGTTGGTTGTGTTGTGTTGCCGTGCGGCAGGTGGGCGCGGGACGCGCGCGCCTTCATCAACATCGAGGCGTGCGGCGCGGGCGGGCGCGAGGTGCTGTTCCAGGCCGGGCCGCACGACCCCTGGATCGTCGAGGTGAGCGCCGGCGCAGCGCCAGCCGGCCGGCCGCCGCGCCGCTGACGCTCTCGCTTGCGTGTTGCAGATGTACGCGGGCGCCGTGCCGCACCCCTTCGCGTCGTCGCTGGCGCAGGAGCTGTTCGAGAGCGGCCTCATCCCCGCCGACACCGACTTCCGCATCTTCCGCGACTTCGGCAAGCTGTCCGGTACGTGCGGCCCGCGCCACGCGCCCCGCGCCCCACGCCCTGGCTGACGGCCGCGTTTCGTTGCAGGCGTGGACCTGGCGTGGAGCTCTAACGGCTACGTGTACCACACGCGGCTCGACACGGCCGAGCGCGTGCCGCCCGCCGTGCTGCAGCGCACCGGCGACAACGTGCTGGCGCTGGCGCACGGTACGTGCTCGCGCGCGCACACACACACACACACACTAGCACACACGCGTGCTCACACGTGGGACCGCCTGCGCAGGGCTGCTGGCGAGCGAGAGCCTGGAGTCGGAGCCGGACGCGGCGCGGCAGCCGGTGTTCTTCGACGTGCTGGGGCTGTGCGTGGTGGCGGTGCGCGCGCCGGCCGCGCTGCTGCTGGCGGGCGCGGCGCTGGCGCTGGTGCTGCTGAAGGTGCACGTGAACGCGGGCGCGGCGCGCGCGGCGCTGTGGGCGGCGCGCGGCGCGTGGTGGCGCGCGGTGCTGCGCGCGGCGGCGGCGCTGGCGGCGGCGCAGACGGCGGCCGTGCTGGCGGCGCTGCTGCCGGCGCTGCTGCTGCACGCGAGCGGCGCGCGCCTCTCCTTCTACTCGCACGGCGCGCTGCTGGCGCCGCTCTACGCGCTGCCCGGTCAGTCTCTGTCTCGCTCTACGCGCTGCCCGGTCAGTCTCTGTCTCGCTCTACGCGCTGCCCGGTCAGTCTCTGTCTCGCTCTACGCGCTGCCCGGTCAGTCTCTGTCTCGCTCTACGCGCTGCCCGGTCAGTCTCTGTCTCGCTCTACGCGCTGCCCGGTCAGTCTCTGTCTCGCACGCTTACCGCTAACGCGCGCCGTACTTGCTATGTGGCCGGCTTTTGGAAACTGAATGCGTTTTACATACGTTCCGTTTCACAGGATACGAAAAACTTGTTCGTATGTCGTTAATGAATGTTCTAAATAACCAATTGGTATATTTTTTACTTTGCTTATATTAATTATGACTAGCTATGATTTTTTGATAGGTTGTTAAGGTGTGGAACGAAAAATAGTATACAGTTGACAAGTTAAGCGTAAAATAATGTGCACCCACACCGCAGTTACTTTATGTTGAGCAACATTTTCAAGTGTTAGAGGCCAACATCCGATAAGAAATATACTATTGTTGTTAGTATATAAGTTAGTCATAAGTTGAAGAATGTTTTCGTGTTGCATTCTGTTGCTCCACAAAAAGTAAATGCGGGGTGGACGAACGTCTCCAGCCCCAACATTAAATGAATGACAGGCTGTTAGTCTAGTCAACAAGTGCTTTTTAGGGTTCCGTAGCCAAATGGCAAAAACGGAACCCTTATAAGAAATATACTATTGTTGTTAGTATATAAGTTAGTCATAAGTTGAAGAATGTTGTCGTGTTGCATTCTGTTGCTCCACAAAAAGTAACTGCGGGGTGGACGAACGTCTCCAGCCCCAACATTAAATGAATGACGGGCTGTTAGTCTAGTCAACAAGTGCTTTTTTCTTGAACTTTTTTTCATCAGTCTCGGAAAAATATGAATGAGGTTTCGATTCGGAAGATCATGTAGATGATTTTTGAGAATAAAACTGGCCAAATGCGAGTCGGACTCGCTTGCAATGGAACGAATTAATTTTTTTTAACATGTTACTATAACACTGCTCGAAAAAACTGCAAAAGTTATAAAAAAAATTAATGAAAAAAAGGGTTTTTTTTACTATCTCTAAATCCAATTAAGTTTTTGAAACATGAAAAAATTAGTGACCGACCGAAATTTCTGTTTCTGCCAGTTTCGGCTTTAATTACGGTTTAGGCCACAATATAGCCGAAACTTTCGGCCCAGCCGAAACTCGAGTGTTCATGAATTTTCGTGCGTCGTTTGGTAAACTTCGCAGCTAACTCGTGTCTGCTCGTCGGTGCGGCCCCGGCTCAGTTCGCCCGTATTATTAGTTACGAGTAGTTATGTAGTGAAAGTTCACTGAAAGTTGTTTCTTTTTTTCAGTTTACTTCCAAGAGTAGGTAAGTCTTGTATATTCATGAAAAAATATTTGTTATGACTGTCTATACTTATAAATATAACACCGGAAAATGGCAAACTCCGTAAGATTGTAAAATATCGCGTGAAATTGTAAACTTTTTTTCTAAATAATATGATACGGTAGCATTGGAAACTATTGAATTTGGATGGGATATAATATGGGTGTCTGCCACTTTCCGGTGACATAATTATATATATGCAAATAAATGTAAAAACAAGTAAATAATCGTAATTTTAAATATTTTTAAGTGTCGGTTTCGGCTGAAAACCAGTTTCGGTCGGACACAAAAAAATATTTAAAATTACGATTACTGATTTTTTTTTCATTTATTTGCATATACAACGTGTTGATTTGCATCCTAGTCAAATTCAAGGACGTAATTATGCTAATGATTCTCGACCGTCGACGACGTCTCGAATCGACGAGACTCGGGTGAGCGTCGAGCCCCGAATGCCCCCGAAGGAGCGAGTTCGAGTAGCCGTATAAAATACTTTAAAGTCTTGCAAGTATTTCGGGTCAGTACCTGGTGTACGTACTTGGAAGCAAATACCTGGTGTATAAACCTGGTTGCGTAAATACGCACCTCCCCTACCCGCGACCCCGGAACTTACAGTGTGTTTGATGTCGCCGCCGCGTATATATATTATTCCAATGTCGAGTTGGTGGAGATGGACCGCCTGTATGCCATCAGTGGAGACAGCCTACGTGGAGCCATCCGGATGTTTACGGAAATGTTTCACAATCGGGAACCCCCATCACAGAGCGTCATGCTGGCTGCTACGCAGACTGCGGGATCATCGACAGTTTGACGTTCCCCGGCATGCTCAAGCTCGCGGCAGCGTAGGCTTGCCTGTCGCCTTGCAGGAAGACATCCTGGAATACTTCCAGCGAGACCCACGGGCAAGCACGCGGGAGGCTGGTGAAAGAATTACGTGCAAGGATCGTCAGTGCTTTCGACACTTTAAAAACGAATGTGTTAGTGTTACGTAAGCTGAAGGAAAACCAGCTACGTCGTGCTCGATTGTGCGAAGAGTGTGATGGTGGCAACTTCGAAAAAAAACACCTCCGGGTAACTTAAGTAGGTACTTACCTAATTTATTTATTTGTACATTTTGTAAATACGTTGTTAGCTTAATCAATTTTATTAGTGTAAATAAGTTGATTTCAAATTTTTAACTACGCCAATAATACCTATGAGTCGAAAGTATAACCACGTACTTACACTTAACTAGTACGCCTTTCCATTTCCATCAAACGTAGAAAACATTTTTAGACTTAGTAGATCGGCACACCAACAGAAGGTAGGTATTATTGCCGGTCCTAAGCCCGTTTCAAATCAATCAATTTAATCCACAAATAAAAATAAAATCACTACGAAAACTTTAGATTGAAACTTGAAGGATACCTAAAGCAAAACTAACATTTTATTAATCATCTGATCAGGTCAGTGAACTTTTCTTTGGCGCACTAGTATTACTGTCATTAGTAAGATTTCCGTATTCCAATGATGCTAAAAAATTAGTTAATTATCAAGCGACATTTATGACAATAATGTAGGTGATTTTCGAAATTAAATTAGGTAAAATCATTGCTACCGGTAATGACCGGTAGCAATAATTTGACCTAATTTAATTTACCGAGCAATGGCTCGGTCGCGCTCGCACGCTAGCATTTCGTAGGTGACGTCGCCGACTCGACACACACGCACACAGCTGTGTGCGTGAGTGTCGAGTTGGCGTCGCTGTGTGTGTAGTCGGGTGATTCTGTTTTATTTGTATTGAATTAAGGGTTTAATTCTGAAATACTGTTAAATTTCAACAACAAAAAAAGCAGCGCTTATTATTTATTGCCCGCTACCGTACTTTCAATTGATTATTTATGTCTTTCATGACAACCTCCTGAAATTTGACAAGGATGCAAATCAACACGTTTTATATAATTATGTCACCGAAAAGTGGCAGACACCCATATATCCCATCCAAATTCAATAGTTTCCAATGCTACCGTATCATATTATTTAGAAAAAAAGTTTACAATTTCACGCGATATTTTACAATCTTACGGAGTTTGCCATTTTCCGGTGTCATATTTATAAGTATAGACAGTCATAACAAATATTTTTTCATGAATATACAAGACTTACCTACTCTTGGAAGTAAACTGAAAAAAAGAAACAACTTTCAGTGAACTTTCACTACATAACTACTCGTAACTAATAATACGGGCGAACTGAGCCGGGGCCGCACCGACGAGCAGACACGAGTTAGCTGCGAAGTTTACCAAACGACGCACGAAAATTCATAAACACTCGAGTTTCGGCTGTGCCGAAAGTTTCGGCTATATTGTGGCCTAAACCGTAATTAAAGCCGCAACTGGCCGAATCCGAAATTTCGGTCGGTCACTAATTTTTTCATGTTTCAAAAACTTAATTGGATTTAGAGATAGTAAAAAAAAACCCTTTTTTTCATTAATTTTTTTTTACTTTTTACTTTTGCAGTTTTTTCGAGCAGTGTTATAGTAACATGTAAAAAAAAAAATTAATTCGTTCCATTGCAAGCGAGTCCGACTCGCATTTGGCCAGTTTTATTCTCAAAAATCATCTACATGATCTTCCGAATCGAAACCTCATTCATATTTTTCCGAGACTGATGAAAAAAAGTTCAAGAAAAAAGCACTTGTTGACTAGACTAACAGCCCGTCATTCATTTAATGTTGGGGCTGGAGACGTTCGTGCACCCCGCAGTTACTTTTTGTGGAGCAACAGAATGCAACACGACAACATTCTTCAACTTATGACTAACTTATATACTAACAACAATAGTATATTTCTTATAAGGGTTCCGTTTTTGCCATTTGGCTACGGAACCCTAAAATGCACTTGTTGACTAGACTAACAGCCTGTCATTCATTTAATGTTGGGGCTGGAGACGTTCGTGCACCCCGCAGTTACTTTTTGTGGAGCAACAGAATGCAACACGACAACATTCTTCAACTTATGACTAACTTATATACTAACAACAATAGTATATTTCTTATATCATACCCTCAGTGTCGAAAATCAAGACAACACGTTGATACTTTTGCTCCAGTGTTTTTAAACATCTAAGTCGGAAAAAGTGGATATTCTCACATTTAAGTATATCTAATTTAGAGCCAGTGAAGTGACACGTCAATTTGTGAAAGTTTGACTGCGCTACGTTATAGTGAACTGGAGATAAGTAGATAAAACTGTATTAAAATTTCTCGAAAGAACTCGGTCCCTGACCTACCACAACCCGCGGTGCGCTCGATAGCCCCCGCGCATTCCCCCTCTGCCCGCATCATCGCCAACGTAAGGCTCTAACGCACCTAGCGATAACCAATTTCGCCACTGTACTCAACGTAGCGTTTGGCTTGGTTTGTGCAGCTTTTTACACTGCGGTGGACACCACTGGTCGCAGGTTCGAACCTCACACAGTACAAAAACGACTTTTAGTGGTTCTTTGGACTTGATTGAATTTATATCACTGATATTGTGAGTAAAATTCTGTGGGTACTGGTAAAATTTTAAAATAAACGTAAAACATCCAGACCTCAGCAGAATGTCGCATTTGTCTCAGTCCGACAGTGACCTATGTAAGGCGCCTGATTATAGAGGCGACGTGCGCAAACGAAAGCAACCAGAATGCGAATTCACACAGGCGCTTAATGATTTATCTTTGGAATTTAAAAAGACTCTTAACGATTGGCGCAAGGAACTTGATACTCGTATATCTACTATTTCGGATAACGTTTTAAACATCAGAGGCGAAATTGCTGCCTTTACAACCGAAATTAAAAACGATATTGCCACTATTCGCTCTGAGCAGGCTCAAATAACCACACAGCTGTCAAAGCTAGATAAAAAGTACGATCAATTAGCAATTGACCTAACTGCTGTGCAAAATTCCGTTGAGTATGTGTCCGCTGAACATATTGATCTGAATAATCGATTCAAGGTGCTGGAGATGGATACGAAGAATTCAATCCAGGATATTATTTTGAAAATTGACTATCTGGATCAAAGTGCCCGGCAATGCAACCTGGAGCTGTGTAATATACCTGAAAGGCGTAATGAGAATCTGATATCAGTCATAGAAAGCATAGGTTCAAAAATTAATTACGGTATAAGTGCTAAGGATGTTGTCGCAATACACCGTGTTCCTCATGCTCACCAACAAAATGGCAAACCGAAAAATATTATTGTAAAATTGGCCTCACGTATTCTTCGCGACAATGTACTCAGCGCCTTTCGGCTGGCCAAAGGGTTGACCTCCGACCAACTGAACATCTCTGGCTCACCGTTGCGTATTTACATGCATGAACATCTTACGCTAAGGAGGAAACATTTGTTTCGTGATTGCAAAGAAGCAGCGCAAAGAAATAATTACAAATTTGTGTGGGTTAAACATGGCACTATTCTCGTTCGGGAAAAAGAGCAATGCAAATCGTTTGCCATTCGATCACACGAAGATATTGGAAAAATCAAAACTGGATCTGCTGCCGCGAGGAGTGACTAACGGCCTTATCGTTATCATGTTTGTATATATTGTGCGTTTGTTCCTACTTATTGCTTTTTCTTTGCCTAGTGCATATGTGCCCTGGTCGTATTGTCTAGGTGGTTTTCGCGCTGTGTTGATTATAATCACGGGAACACTGGTTGTGCAGTGCGTTCGAAATATGCATGTATTTGTGTTGTCTGAAGACTGTATCTGTTACTATAAATATGTTCTTTCTGGAGGATTGATGTGCTTTTTTAAACGTTTTTTAAAATGTTTGTTTTTGTTCTTAAGGTACACTAAGAATGTTAATATCGTATTAATGCCTATATTTTTGTCTTTATTAGGATCGTTTGATTTCAAGGAGAACTTTTTGAACCATCATTTGTCTTATGTTAGTATCCGTAATGCTGTTGTAGTCGCCCAGATATATAATATAATGCTTATTTGTTTGATTCCCTATGAAAATGGCTGATGACAAGTTAGCTATATACTATCAAAATTGTAGAGGGCTCCGCACTAAACTGCATGTTCTATATATGAATATTCTATCCAACTGTTATGACATTATAATTCTCACCGAGACTTGGCTCACTTCCGAAATATTAGACTCCGAGTTCATTGATGATCGGTACGCAGTGTACAGATGCGACCGGGATCGCGAGGCAACTAAAAAAAAGGATGGCGGTGGGACCCTTGTTGCAGTTTTGAAGGGATTGAGATCCAATAAAGTAGAATCGACTATCCTCTTTAATAAAAGCATTGAGCACATAATCTTACGCTTGCCTAGCGCAACGAGAGGAAAATATGATATCATATGTTCAGCGTATATCCCACCCAAAACGCTCGAATGTAATTACATTACATACTTGGAATACCTGCAAACACTGTTGGAAGACTCCTGCGTTCAAAACTTTTACGTATTTGGAGATTATAATCTTCCTGACATTGAATGGCTTGCTTGTGGCAACACTACGCCGGCCACGCAACAAATGTGTGTGGGTAGTTCCCCTGTTTGCAGGCACCTGTGTATTTTTATGTCTGTGCTCAATGGCTATCAGTACAATAATATTAAGAACTCAAGAGGGAAGATTTTAGATTTGGTAATAAGTAATAACGACTGTAATGTTTATACACCTACTGATGTATTGTTAAAACCAGATCTCTATCACCCACCGTTGTATATTTTAGTCTCCTGTAAATTGCACAGTAGTACAATGATGCGTAAGGCAGTCCAAAAACACAATTACTCTAAGGCGGATTATGAGCAAATTAATCGCGATCTGTTCAAAATTAACTGGGATGATAAACTTCACGGGCAGTCAGCAGAGGACGCGCTGATAGTGTTCTATGAAATTGTGTACAAAATTATTAAAGCCCATGTTCCCTTGAAGACAATTAGGTCTACCAAGTATCCATTATGGTTTTCCCCCTCTTTAATACACATATTTAAAAATAAACTGAAGGCATGGAATAAATGGAAGACCTACCAAAACATATCTGACTATGAACAATTTTCACTTTTTAGGTCAAGATTTCATGCTGAATCCAAAAATTGTTATAGTCTCTACTTGAAATCAGTAGAGGACAGTATAAAAGTGAACACCAAATATTTCTGGACTTATGTATCTAATCGGAAATCTAAAGCTCCAATTCCTACAACAATGCACTATAAAAACCAATCATCAACTGATCCCGAGGAGATTTGTAATCACTTTGCAAACTTCTTCCATTCTGTGTACGAACCCTCCACTCTCTCAAATATTCAATTCCAGGACAATGAATATGCTGAAAATTGTTCCCTTGTTGGTAGACTTGTGCTTAGCACTGAACAAGTACTCAGTGCCCTCAAAGCTTTAGATTGTACTAAAGGACCAGGACCAGACGGTATCCCACCAATATTTCTCAATAGGGCGGCTCAGGCGTTGTGTGTACCATTGGGTATAATTTATAATAAATGTTTGTGTGAGGGAACTTTTCCTGAAGTCTGGAAACGGGCAAATATTACTCCCGTCCATAAGAGTGGCCCAAAACAGGATATAGAAAATTATCGGCCCATTTCTATACTGTCGGCCTTGTCCAAGCTTTTCGAGAGGCTCATTCACAACCAGTTGTATCCGATTGTCCATGACCAAATACTAAAGCAACAGCACGGATTCGTAAAAAGAAGGTCTACAACCACGAATATGATATCCTTCACTGACTATTTGTTTAATAGTATGGACTCTCGTGTGCAAGTGGATGCTGTTTATACTGACTTTCGAAAGGCTTTTGATAGGGTCGACCATGAATTGCTTCTGAAGAAGCTAGCATTTAACGGAATCCGCGGGGATCTGTTACGCTGGTTTACTTCCTATGTATCAAATAGAACACAAAAGGTTGTAGTAAATGGGTTTCAATCAACCATTACGATAACCGCAACGTCTGGTGTGCCTCAGGGCTCAATTCTCGGACCTCTGTTGTTTATCATTTTTATAAACGATATCGATAAGTGTTTTTGTAACTCTAAGTTCTTACTCTACGCGGATGATCTAAAAATCTTTAGACCCATTAGATCAATTCTGGACTGCCACTTACTCCAACAAGACCTCAATCGCTTAGCAGAGTATTGTATAAAAAACAGACTCTTGCTAAGCATTCCCAAATGTTGCTGTATCAGCTTTACCAAAAATAAAAACCAATTTAAATACCCCTATGCCCTACAAAATGAAATCATAGATAGAGTCAACACAATTCGTGATCTGGGAATACTGCTTGACAGTAAACTGCACCTGGACGCACATGTCGATAAAATCATAAGTCAAGCTTATCGGATGTATGGATTCGTGATAAGGTCAGCCACGGAATTTATTTACCCGAGCACATATTTGCACCTGTATCGATCATTAATCAGGTCTCAACTAGAATATGCAGTGCCGGTGTGGAGTCCTTATTATAAAAAATATACTGATTGTATTGAGCGTTTACAACGTAAATTTTTGAAAACTATGCATTACCGTTGCACTAGGAGTCGTATTTACCTACCGTATAACGACTTACTGAAAAGATATAAATTGATCTCTTTGAAGTCTAGACGTATTTTCCTTGAAACTATGTTTCTATACGATCTTTGTAACAACTCGTATGATTGTGTGGATCTCTGTAACAAGTTGTGCTTTGTTGTTCCTAGAACTATTCAGGGGCGTGGGGTGCGCTCGCGACCTGTTTTCGCTGTCACCCCAAGTCGCACGAATGCAGGTTTGCGGGCGCCTCTGCGTCGCCTTACAGGCCATTACAACAGGTTCTTCTCTAACCTAGATCTATTTTCACTGCCTATTGGAAAATTTAGAAGAATATTGCTTGACACGATCCAGAATGTTTGCGAATAATATTGTATATCTGAAGTGTTCCTATGTAGTAGCTGTATCTTACTTACGTGTTTTTTATTCCATGCAATATTCTATCCTGTCCGACTTTTGCTTTTTCAACATTGTCTTTGTCTATTAGTGTATATGTGGAGAACGTTGTTGATTGCACATTTGTATAATTCCTTATATTCTGTTTTTTGTAATATATAATGTGTAATTGTTGGTTCTTCCAAATAAATAAAATAAAATAAAAAAATAAAATAAAATAAGGGTTCCGTTTTTGCCATTTGGCTACGGAACCCTAAAAAGCACTTGTTGACTAGACTAACAGCCTGTCATTCATTTAATGTTGGGGCTGGAGACGTTCGTCCACCCCGCAGTTACTTTTTGTGGAGCAACAGAATGCAACACGACAACATTCTTCAACTTATGACTAACTTATATACTAACAACAATAGTATATTTCTTATAAGGGTTCCGTTTTTGCCATTTGGCTACGGAACCCTAAAAAGCACTTGTTGACTAGACTAACAGCCTGTCATTCATTTAATGTTGGGGCTGGAGACGTTCATCCACCCCGCAGTTACTTTTTGTGGAGCAACAGAATGCAACACGACAACATTCTTCAACTTATGACTAACTTATATACTAACAACAAATAACTTTTTTAATACAGTTGCTCAAAAAGTGGTGTATTGCAGGGACGTATAGCGTTCGGGATGTGGGCTTTTACATACTAGGCACAGAAAATATCTATGATACTAGTGCTTCTTTTTTACCTTTCCCGAACTCGTGCGTTCTCTTTCCCAACTGTCAAAATAATGTCTATTAAAAAGAAAAACCAACCATGAAGTTTATACTTAAGACTTTTTGTGATTCATACAAATACGTATATTTCTTAAAAGAAGCTACTAATGTATTTCAATATCAGATTTTATGATTTAATTGAATGAGTTAGGTTAGGTTTCATTTCATTTCACCTCATTAAATTTCATTTTCATTTTCAAAAAATATTTGAAAGGAGGAGGAAAATTTTTAAGAATAAGTCTTCACTCTCGGAACTGTAGGACCAATTTTTATAATGTGACTTTCTCAGAGGAGTGAAAATGCAACCGAAAACTGGTACTCTCGACTTTCGCAAGCCATGCCCCGCTTCGGCCACTTTAACAATAAAATTGATTCAAACATATTAAATATCAAAACCAAAAATGAAAAAAAAAACAGGAACTCACTAGATAGATGAATGCACAATAATCCGCCAGCAGTTTTAGTTTATCGTGATTTTTAGGGTTCCGTAGCCAAATGGAAAAAACGGAACCCAGATTCGTCATGTCTGTCCGTCTGTCTGTCTGTCTGTCCGTCCGTCCGTATGTCACAGCCACTTTTCTCCGAAACTATAAGAACTATGCTGTTGAAGTAGATGTATTCTGTGAACCGCATAAAGATTTTCATACAAAAATAGAAAAAAAAAACGATAAATTTTGGGGTGCTTATACTTAGAACTGAAACTCAAACATTTTTTTTTCATCGAACCCATACGTGTGGGGTATCTATGGATAGGTCTTCAAAAATGATATTGAGGTTTGTCAGATATTTTTTTTCTAAACTGAATAGTTTGCGCGAGAGAAACTTCCAAAGTGGGAAAAGGTGTCCCCCCCCCTTAACTTCTAAAATAAGAGAATGATAAAACTAAAAATAATATGATGTACATTACGTAAACTACCAGCGAAAATTGGTTTGAACGAGATAAAATAAATTTTTAGTTAACTGTTGCATAAATAAAGTGCGAGTCTGACTCGCGCACTGAGGGTTCCGTACAAACCAGTAGGTACAATATATATAGTACTTTATTTATGCAACAGTTAACTAAAAATTTATTTTCTGCTTGAGCATGAGCATTGCAAATGTGACAATTGTTAATCTTTAAATCTGCGATATTTTCCTTCAATGGTTTTAAAGACTTCAAAATATATCCCCGACGGAAATGCGAAAAAAATATATTTTTCAATTTTATTAACAATTTACTTAGTATAAAACTTAAAAACTTGAAAAAATAAACAACCATGAGTTGCCTTTTACGAAAAAATAAATCATTAAATCTCGTAACAAAAAAGTACGGTTGTTTTTGTTTCATTAAGAAGAGTAAAATAAACAATATGAGGTGAGTTAAAAATTTAATCCCTTTTTTTTCAATAAATTGTGTATAACTTTTGCATAACTTTTTCCAAAAATCATCTACATGCTCTTCCAAATCGAATGACACCTCATTCATATTTTTCCGAGATTGCTGAAAAAGTTGAACAAAAATGCGCTTATTGACTAGACTACGATATACAGGCTGGTCCAAGCCAGATGGATATAAAATATTTTTTAGGTGGTCGGCTTAGGGACCTATTTGTATCCGCCAGGAAAAAATTGCTTTTTTAATTTTAATAGGAGTTTACGAAAATTCTGTCGATTTCAAGGAAAGTAATTATTCTTGCATTGATATGAAATTAAATGCACTTCAAAATTGCAGATCAGTCTGAATTTTTTTTGCTGAGAGAGTGCTATGTCTAAGTAAGCAACTAAAATAAAAAATAATATGTATTTATTATTTGGTACACCAACAGCAGTACATGACATGCCCAAATACAAATGAGAAACAAAAAATCAAAATATAAGTTCTGGCATGTATGCCTATTATAGGTATACACAGCATAAACCAAATAATGTACATGGAATTATGAGTATATATAATAAAATAAAATTAGTATCTAAAGTCGAATAAAAAATAATAGATTTTTTCATTTTAAAAGTAAATAAAAAATGGGGTGAAATGTAATGACCACCATAAAATGCTTTAATACCCTTAGTTTTTTTACCAAAAACATATACTAAACACCAGAAAAATAAAGTCTAAAATTACAATAGTACTAGCTATTCTAGTCACGACTGCACTTCAAATTGTATTCGAACACCAAATGTAGTAAATGATCACTAAATCTTAGCGAGCAAATTAACATTCAGTTAGTATAATATTTAGTTAGTTTAATATTCAAATTCTATAGTAACGTTTCTGTACCGGATGGTACACTTCTGTTGCTGGGATTGGTGGAGAAGGTAGACTGCAAGTTTCTTCCGAAGATATTTATTCTGCGACTGTACCGATATGATTTTACTGTACCACCGTACTATACTGTTTACAATTAGAAAGCGTACTATACTGTTACAAATTCAAGAGTAGTGATCGCTATGAGATCTCCAAACGAACTGCGCTGTATGAAGTCTATTATCGAACTGTACTGTATGAGCTCTACTATCGAACTGCTCTGTATGAAGTATAACAACGAACTGCCCTGTTAGGGAATAAATGCGGTCCTTTTATAGTCGACAAATCAAACAATAGATATTCCCGAACGTTCGAGTCAAAACATATATGGATCTTATTTCTAAAGTTACACAAAAAACTATTAGCAAAAAATCCGAACAATAGGCGGTAAGTACTTTACGACGGTCGGTGTGCGGTGGATATTAAAGCGAACAAAGCGCCGGCCGCGCGGCGGTAAAATATCAAACAGATCAAAGAGTCGTGCCGCTTGCGGTCACTATCAAATAGATCAAAGGCTCGTGCCGCGTGTCGGTTAGAAAACAAAGCCTCGGCTGCGGCGGCGGCGGGGCGTGGCGGCAGAGATCAAAGGCGCATGCCACGTGGCTATCAGATATCAAAGGGTCGTGCCGCTTGCAATTATAATGTCGTTTACGAGCGGCGCATCGAGAACATTCTTTGATGCCGAGCGTCGTAAGTACCTACTTACAAATAAGAACTGTCTCGAATATTTATCTATTAATACACGCTATTAAATGCTTAACTATAAATATATGTGATCAAAGTTATTTTAACACTTATAATAACAACTTTACATTGTTGCTGTCCCGCACAGTTTCTGCGCCAGGGAGGCTACTCTCTAAGCCCGAAGTCCGTAGTTTCGGGCTTAGTTACGGGCGTATTCTCCTCCGTATCACCTAACCACTAAGAATTAATGACAACACGATTTGACAATTACTATTAAATCGTGTTGTCGTTCATTATTAGTTTGAGTTTGGAACTAATCTTAAATTCGTAGGTAATACAGAGAGTAGAATACGCCCGAAACTACGGACGTCGGGCTTAGAGAGTAGCCCCCCAGATCCCTTCTATTGTTGGTGAATCATTTGGTTTAATCGGATAACGAGATGTTATTTTTTGCGTATCATTTTAAATTAAAATGTGGTTAGTAAATTTGGTGTTCATTAACTATTTTTGGGTTAGAATATTTTTTTTGGAGTTGGTTTGCTTAAATAGGATAGCAAGATGTTATAACTTTGGTTATAAGTTTACATTAAAAAGCGGGTTTAATTTTGGTAATTATTTACTATTTTTATCTGTTAAATGTTAAATATGGTGGTAAGTTAAACATAAGCCATAAAAATTACACATTCACATTAGTGACGTTCATGGTACTAGGTCATGGTTAGATCACATTGTTGTGACCGAAGCTGCTCGACGGTCAATTTTAAATGTTACTATAAAATATAATATCTCGTGGTCTGATCATTTTCCTATTGAACTAATGTGTGATATTAGTACTTTAAAACCAAAAGTTAAGCATACCAACACGGTACATAACAGTGTGGTTTGGGGTGTTAGGGATTTGTCGCAATTGAATCAATACAGTCAAGAGTGTGCCCTCAAACTACGTGACATAGATTTTCCTCCGGAATTTAGAAAATGTGCAGATGTATTTTGTAGCAATGTAGAACATAGAGATATTATAGACAAGATGTATGATAGTATAGTTACAATTTTACAAAATGCAGCATCAAACTGCTGTAAGGGTAAATTTAATGGATTTCAAAAGAAAAAGGCACTATGTCACTGGCTGGAACAAATATGTAAAAAAGGCTCATGGTGACGCTCGACTTTGGTTTCAGGAGTGGGTTGCTAATGGTAAACCCACAACTGGTCCTCTTTTTGAAAATATGCGTAAATCGCGTGCTACGTTTAGCTTAAATGGTGTCAAAACAACCAGACACAAATAAAAATGGATATCTTAGCAACACAACACACAGCTAAGAATTTCAGTAAATTTTGGAAGGAAACCGGTAAACTGAGTTCAAGGTCGGGCGTTCCAGTGAGCGTCGAGGGTAGTAGTGAGCCCGATCAGATTGCCAATCTGTTTAGGGAGCACTTTAAAGTCTGTTCGCCTTTGGCAAATAGGAATAAGGTAAATGAGTCACATGAGGTGCGTACCGGGGACAGGATCGTACAGATTACAAGTGGGGATGTCGCGCGGGCGGTGAAATGCATGAAGCGAGGAAAATCCCCTGGTCATGATTCACTGAGCATAGAACACTTGCAATATGCGGGCGGCCACTTACCAAGGGTGCTGGCCATGCTTTTCACCTTCTGCGTGGGGCACTCATACCTGCCTGATGCGATGATGAGAACCGTAGTTGTCCCTATTATTAAGAACAAGACAGGGGACGCGTCTATCTTGAGTAATTACAGGCCTATCTCGCTCGCAACTGTGATTGCTAAGGTACTGGATAGTGTGATTGAGAAATATTTAGATAAATATATTAAACTACATGACGCTCAGTTCGGCTTTAGAGCTGGGCTGTCTACTGAAACAGCTATACTGAGTCTCAAGCATACTATCCAGTATTACACCAGCAGGAATACACCAGTTTACGCCTGTTTTTTAGACCTTTCCAAGGCGTTCGACCTGGTTGTGTATGACAAGCTATGGCAGAAGTTGTCGGGTGAGACTGAACTTCCTGACGGATTCACTTCGCTCCTTAAATATTGGTATGGCAATCAGCGTAACAATGTCAGATGGGCGGGTTCACTATCGGATGCGTATAGGTTGGAGTGTGGCGTAAGACAGGGTGGTCTGACTTCGCCCAAGCTCTTCAACTTGTACGTAGATCGGCTGGTCCGTGAGCTCAGCAGCACCAGGGTGGGTTGCTCGATTGATGGAGTTTTTGTTAACAATATAAGCTACGCTGACGATATGGTGCTGCTGAGCCCATCGATCGGTGCCCTCAGGCGCTTAATAAAGGTGTGCGAGTGCTATGCTGAGGCCCATGGGCTCAGGTACAACACGGCCAAGAGTGAGATGATGGTGTTCAAGTCCGGTACGAAGAGCTATGACACCGTACCTCAGTTAACATTGAACGGCAGTACTCTCAAAAGAGTGGCGCAGTTTAAGTACCTGGGCCACTGGGTTACCGATACCCTCAAGGATGATATAGATATTGAAAGGGAACGCAGGGCGTTGTCAGTCAGAGCAACAGGTAAAAATTACTTTATTCAAGGCATACAGTCAATCTTTTTATACATGCAGCTTATGGGTGAGGCATACGCAGAGGACTTACAGTGCCCTGCGTGTCCAATGCAATAATGCGTTCAGGATGTTGATGGGGTTGCCACGCTTTTGTAGCGCATCAGGCATGTTTGCAGACGCTCAAGTTGATAGCTTTCAGGCGATACATCGCAAAAGAGTAGCGTCTCTGATGCGCCGCATACGGGGCAGCTCCAACGGCTTCCTGCAACTCATTGCAGGGAGAATGGATGTAGATTCTTCATTCATGGACCATTGGACAAGACTACATGTACGGGTGGAGCGGTCCTGATCCAATGTTTCTATTGTTTTGTGTTGTTGTAATTTATGTTTTGTATATTTTATGGATGGTTGCAATTGCTAAATGTGTTTGTAATTATCTGAAACAAAATAAATTGAATTGAATTGAATTGAAAAATCATAAAAACATTAAAAGTGGTGATATTTCTAAAATTAAAAAAAAAAAAACATATCTTGTAAGCGGGTGACAAGCGATTTTCTTCCTGGCGGATACAAATAGGTCCCTAACCCGACTACCTAAAAAAAATTTTATATCCATCTGGCCTGGACCACCCTGTATATTTGTTTGACGTTTTGCAGACGTTCGTTTGCTCTTGCTTCTTATTGTTCTGTGCGATTTTTTATGATGATGTTTCTATGATGAAGATAGATTTATTTCTGTCTGACTGATTGTAACTCTTTTAGCGAATATGAAACAATTTGATTTTAACTATCGTATAGTTTTTGTGGTTATAACAACTGTCAAATCATTGACTTAGGTAAATATTACAGCAACCTCTAAATACAACGTTTTACGATACATTCGCGAAATACAGTACAATAATAGGTAATGAGACTAACTTTTCGTTTTTAGATGTCGTCGGAAAGTCGCAACAATCTTTGCAGAATAAAACTTTTTACAAAAAAAAAAATACAACCGACTTCCAAAAAAAAAACACTACAAAGTACTTTAATTTCGAAACTCGGTGTTTTTGTTAATTTGTTCGTTTTTGACACCGACTTCCGAAATTAAAGTTATTTTTTACTTTTTTAGTGTTTTTTTTGGAAGTCGGTTGTATTTTTTTGTAAAAAGTTTTTTATTTTTCACTTTTTAGTGGTACCCCACACCTAACAACACCACTGCAAAATCGCAGAAAAGCAAAATACAAACGCACTAGTTGCCCATACGATTTTCGAAAGTTCCCCTCAACTTCTCTGGTATGCCATCATCAGATCCTAGTTTCCTTATCATGGGACCATTTGGGAAGTATTCCCTTTCCAACCAAAAAATCATTTTTAAAATCGGTTGGCAAGCGACGGAGTTATGCCCGAACAAACATAAAAAAATACAAACATCCGAATTGAGAACCTCCTCCTTTTTGGAAAGTCGGTTAAAAAATGCCTCGAATTTGAAAAAAAATGAGGACTACATCGTCGTCCCATCTTTGTCTTATTTTCTTTTTAATATTAAATTGAGGCCACAGATTGAGGCAAACGTATTGAGCAAGAGCGCTTCCAAAGAGGTTCGATCATTCAGCGTAGTAACTGTTATTTTTGATTATTTTTTAAATATATTCTATTTTTGAAACTGAACTACAAAATACTTGATGTTCCATTTTAAATTTTGTTGAATTTAAAGTACTTACTTCAATTATATTTTAGTAAACAGATATGTTATGAACGCGCAAATCGTGAAGACTAGAAAACATCCTAATTGGGACGTATTGCCTTTAGTCTGTGTCACGCACGTTTACGAGTGATACGGTGCGCGCTGCTACGTAATTACCATCCAAAACGCCATCTTGTGTATTTAGAAAGTGTACCAATTATGATACCAAAGTTAATAAAACACAAGGGATCTCATACCATACGTAAGTACACAATAAAGTTCGATTTATTAACATAATTCAATTATTTTCCTAATATTCTGATATTTCGGGGTTAGAAAAAAGAAAGAGATGGAAAATACAGTTTTTTTGTCGTAAGAACGACAAGGATGCGTGCACTCCGGGCATAGAATAAAAGTACAGGTGCGAATATTAGGCAGTAAAGTTATCTTATCTTTACAGCAGAGTTCTAGTTTCCCTTTTCTTTATAATTTTGTTTGATATATTTAATTATAAATTAAACATGTCATATGTAGGAAAACAAAATATTAATAGCTTATCGTTACCATAATATGTCACAGATAGTGTTAAAATAAAGAAATGAATCCAGTTGGACGCCTTCAAAAACCAGTAGAATTTGTATTAATCATTTCAAGGCTACTGATAAATATACTACTTCAAACAAAGGTCGAACACTTCTCAAAAAGAACGCTGTTCCCGTTATAGAGGTAATTAAAAGTGTAGAAATGAGTATTTCGCAGTCTACCCTATGATTTGCTCTAGCATTTGTTCTGGCATTTTAAATAAAACCATAATCATTATTCAACTTGACAGAACATAGGAGAGACATGGGAGGTTTATTAAATTAAATTACATGAAATATATCTTTATTTTGGACACACAAACATCCATTTATAGTGTTAGTAAACATACAAAAATAACTTACTGCCTAGTGTTAGTACAAATCAACCTTCTCACAAAATGCTGCACAACCGGAGAACCAAAGCTCTCGGCTACAGTTTTCAGGATGCTGTTTTGAATGTCTCTCACTCTCCTCAGTAGCGACGCCGTTTTCTTACGAATAATTGCAAAGAAGCCGTCAGGCGTAGGGCTTGCGCAAACATTTCCGACGCGCTACAGTAACGTGGTAGCCTTAATAACATCCTAAAAGCATTGTTATATTGGACGCGCAGTACATCCAGCGATCTCTTAGCATAATTGACCCATAGATTGCCCGTGTACAAACTTTGGCAATAAGCCTTGAAAAGTGTTACTTTTACTTGGTCTGTACACCGCGCAAATCTACGGGACAACATATTGCTACGGACCGCTAGAGCCCTGCGCTCCCTCTCAATGTCAGTATACTTAGTCCCTGAGGTCAGCGGCAAGACAATGCCCTAGGTATTTAAAAGTTGCCACCCTATTAATTGGCGACCCGTTCAAAAGCAACTCGGGTCCTTCTCCACGGCGTTTACCGCTGACCTCAAAGACCATGTAATCATAATAACAAAAATTATGGGCTCAACTGTACGTAAGCAGGAATGCGCGCGCGTGTGCAGTATACGGACGTAACTCATACACTAAAAGCACGACGCGTCGCGCGAGTGCGAGTGAGACAGAGGGCGAGCGAGGATGTGCCCCGCCCGCCACCGCGTCCCTCTACACCCCGCTGATACCCAAAATTGCGTTTTGCGCATCGGAACGTACGATGTTCCGAGCCGCCATTAAGTTTGAATCGTACTATAACAGTCGGGTAATTAGAACTACATCTATTGTCTCATTTTTTATTCAATATTAAAGTGCGACAAACCTTCTGAGCAAAAAGTTGTTCGCTAAAAAAATGCTTCCATCAGCGTCTGTACGCCGACGCAGACGGAAGCGTTTTTTGCTGACGGATGCAGACGGATTGAATTCTTATAATTATATTGTTTATGGACATTTAAAAAAATACCGTAAAGAATACGCACGGCGCCATACATTGGAGCGTGCGGTAAAGTAGGTACTTAGGTGAGAGTACCTACTTTACCGCACGCTCCATTGTATGGTCTGTAATTTTTAACTTTCGAACAATGTATATAGGCTTCGTGAATGCCTTTTTGAGCAAATGTATTGTAAACTTATTTACATTATAGCATTTTTCCCTGGCTTCTAATTGAAAAGATGATAAGTTATTATCCGGCTCGAAGCGCCATAAAGTTGTACGTCCTATAAAATGATAAGATGTGATACGAGTTTATAATAATAGATTTTTTGATATAGTGCTACAGCTAATTGATACACTGATCACTTATGATAGAAGGATTCTAGGATATCGAACTGCTACGACATTATGATAATGAGTACTACATGCGGCGAGGACCGAACGCGAACTAAAGAAAATTGTGCGCGCGGTGCGAAACTTGACCGTACAGTGTTATTATTAACAGTAACTGTTTTTATACAAGACTAGCTGTACGTGGACGCGACCTTTAAACAAATCAAGTAACAGGTCAATCAATGTATGGAAAGTGGGCATGAGTCAGCTTTTTACGACCAGTAGTTTCTGTGTTTTCTGTCAATCACTCAGTCCACCAATGACAAAAGAAATTTATACGATAGGATTAAAAAAAATATATTTTTATAAAATCATCAGGATAACTCACAGCTGAGTAAGCTTTATAGGGTAACGAATAATGAAAACTAAGGCGTATAGTCCACCGAAGTGGAGATTTCCATGGCGTCTTAATTATTCGACCATTTATGCAACACCTAAATCTAATTCGTAAATCACTTCATCCAGTGGTGAGAACGGTTTGCAGTTTTTGAATTTATCGAGCGCAAACACGACGTAATGATTATAGTGTTGTTTTAAAATAGCTATCATCAAAAGTGACGAGTCTGTATGCGCTGACATTGTGACGTTGAACGTTCGGCAGCGCTGGCGGGCTCGTGGGCGGCGGCGCGCGCGCTGTGGGGCGCGCCGGGGCTGCTGCGCGGGTGGTGGGGGGCGCCGGGGCTGCTGCGCGGGTGGTGGGGGGCGCGGGCCGCGCACGACGCCGCCGCGCTGGGCTGGGCCGCGCTGCTGCTGCTGTGCGCCGCGCGCGGCCTGCGCTCCGGCTTCCTGCCCGCGCTGTGGGCGCTGGGCGGCGCCGCGCCCGACCTGCTGGCGGCCGCGGGGGGCGCGGGGGGCGGCGCGCGCGCGGCGCTGTGGGCGCTGGGCGCGGCGCTGCCGGCGGCGCAGACGTGCTACCTGGCGCTGGGCTCGCTCAACATGTTCGTGCCGCTCATGGGGCGCGCGGGGGCCGCCGACCTGCCGCCCGACGTGAGTCTCTCTACTGCTCTGCGGTCGATACGCCCGACTATTGCACATTCGGGTGACACCTATTCAGGGGTGACAGTGACAAAAATTCAACAAACGGTCGGGTGTCACACCTTGACTGGCGTTACCCGGGACTCCGCTACACCGCTGCCTATGTGTACAAAGTAAGATTAATTTTCTTAAGGCGGGCAGAAGCTAGCACATTAATATAAGAGAAGAACATAATAAGTAAGTATAAATCTCTTACAAATCGAAATAATATACAATCCGAATGTAATCAAATCTATACTTAGCCTAAAAAGTAAGATTTCGTGTAATAATTTGATTCTCTCTCCGAAGTCTGTGGACATCTTAGGAGCGGCCAACCCGTAATACCTTTCATACAAACGCTCGTAAATATTTACTTAAAAAAATAAATTATGTATCGTATCTTGTGCACTATATGTAGGTTTCTATCAAAGCAAAAATAAAAATTCGGAGAAACAAGTTCAGTATATAAGTCTCCGAAAATCGACTATTTTGCACAAAGACGATGGCTAAGTGACTGCCCCAAGCATGTATAGGAATCTCACATTAACTCAGAATATTTAAATATTCATTAATGGATTGTTTACTGTTTAATAATCTCTTAGAACTTTCGGGAACTGTTTAACATTTAAAAAATATCTCAATTGATTTCAAGCATTTTCTGTTTGACATGACAAGATAGTACTGCAAGCTAGGGATGGGTCATATCGCATTTTCAGAATGTCAAATTGAAACTGAACTTCAATCGATTTTAGATAACAATTGTTAGCAAATCGATTTATTTTCTGGAACTACATAATAAGGGCTGGCTTACTACTTGTGATGTTTGGCTTAACTTCAGGAGCCTTGGCTCAAAACGGTGGAGATCATAAGATTATAATTGACAAAATAAATGTCACGATCTTCGAATCCACTTCGTGGGGATTTGGATCAATTCATTCGTCAGATACCGTCAAGTGATGACCATCATAATGACGTCCTTAGTACCTTGTTCATTTTGACCTCTTTAGTTTATGATTAAGATTTTGATGTTGTCAATATAGTTCAAACATAAAACAAAACAATTCGTTCGATTTTTGCCAAGAGTGAAAGGATGCTTAGAGCATTCTGCGTTTTTGTGTTAGTATTGTCGCCACTGAAATGTCGAAATAAAAGAGATAATAACATTTCAATGGCGGCAAGTCTAAAGAGAAAAATACTGACATAGTAGACGGTTAGGTATCAGAAATTATAATTTTGTGACAGAACATCATAAAACGTTTTTCGAAAAATACTAACAATAAAAATTAACCCACGACTATAGATTTGTGTAAACCAGTATAAACAGTGTTTAAAAGTGAATATAAACAATTAGCACTTTGCCCGCGACTTCTTCCGCGCTGCAATTTTCTTGAGGATACCTACTTTTTCTAATAACAATTCTTTATCATTTTTGTTGGTCAAATAGTTTTTGAAACCGGTCTGATCGGTTGATTTTAAGTAAAGGAACTTGAAAAAGAAATCGAATTCTTCTTTCAACCCATTCGATAATTTTATCGATTCTGTAACACTGAAGTTCAATCCCATTTCTATGAAAAAAAACAAACGTCTGACAACGTTTACTGTCATGTCATCATGACAGTGTCATGAGCAAAAATAGTTATTTATGATACAAGAGCGGTAAGTTGGTCTTTACAAACGAGTAGACAAATGTAAGCCCGAGACGAAGTCGAGGGTTTACCATAGTCACGAGTTTGTAAAGACCAATATCCGCTCGTGTGTCATACAACGTTTTTCGACACATTATTTAAATAAATATATAATTAAACAAACTTTTTCATTATCTATTAAAAATGATTGTTTATTTATTTATTTATTTATTTATTTATTTGTTAATCATTAAATAGCGTTTTCGCGATTTTGGCGGCAAGAGACCATTTTCTGCAATTGGCGCCTCATTCAAGATATCAGGTGGATTAGATTCCATATTTATATCTCGCTTGAACACATTTTCTAATTAATATTATGGTTAAAAGTCGCAACTATCTTTGACGTTTCTAATTGAACATGGCGCGAATTTGCAAATGGAGAAATGTGTGCGTTTTTAAAATAAGAACGCGCTTCCGTTTTCGTCTGCGTCTGCGTGAAACATTTTAGGAGAATTATATACCTATACTGTAAATTGTATTATATATTGTACCAATCGGATTTTTTTGACAAAATCATTTATTTAATAAGTTACATTTTTTTTAATTGTCTCCTCGAGCCCTATATTGATACCCCACTCGATAGGTTAAAAAAGCTGAAGTCATAATGGCACCGAAGCTAAGATAATTTAATTTTTATATACCTATCCAATATCATTCTCACTATTTAGAGTCTAGGTAAAGGCGTCGTTAGATTCGTCTCAATTTTAGACGAATCTCAAGCTAAAATCTAATCGACACCTTTCAAGCTAAAATCTATCAAGCCACAGGGTTAGGCTACAGTGTGCCAAAGAAATATGACATCATACATAAATACACTCGAAAAAAACATAAGTGTAACAGTCGGGTAATTAGAACTACATCTATTGTCTCATTTTTTCTTCAATAAAAGTATGACAAACCTTCTGAGCAAAAAGTTTTTCGCAAAAAAAACGCGTATGGAACTATTCCGGAACGGACGCAGACGGAAGCATTTTTGGCTGACGGATGCAGACGGATTGAATTCTTATAACTATATTGTTTATGGACATTTAAAAAAATACCGTAAAGAATACGCACGGTGCCATACATCGGAGTGTGCGGTAAAGTAGGTACTTAGGTGAGAGTACCTACTTTACCGCACGCTCCATTGTATGGTCCGTAATTTTGAACTTTCGAACAATGTATACAGGCTTCGTAAATGCATTTTATGAGCAAATGTGTCGAAAAATTGTTTACCAGCGTTGCCAAGGTGTGGGAAATTCCTCAAACTGCGGGGAATCTCAAGTTGATTTGGGATTTATTGGGGATTGGCAAAATGTGGAGAAAATGCAGGGACCGTGTGTGCTATGATCCCTTGTTGGTCGAATTAAACGTTATTTAAATTAATTTTAATTAATGACACTTTATCGGTAAATATTAATACGTGTATTAACATTTCTGCTGAGTTACATTTTTTTTCTGTATGGAAAATCATCAAATGACGTTATTCGCTCTGGGCGAAGCAGAAGGGAGTGTCAGACTCTTACTGACTTTAAAACCTATCGATGTCCTCCCTTTGCGTTCCAGGGTCACGGTGACTCCTACCGTTGCCGGGAATTGCTCTGCTACTCCCGACGCCCGGGGCGTCTTCTTTTGTTGCGGTAGCTAGGGCGTGAGCTTTCCCTCTCTCTCATGCGTTCGGCCTCCTCCTTCGCTAACATTACTGCTTTGCAGAAGGAGATGACCGCTTCCCATGCCTCAAAGATACATGGATATCAAATGACTCCGGTTTTTTAATAATTCCCGGATTTATTTCGGCATCTCTTGTCACCAATGGTAGGATCATTTTGTGTGTGCATTGTTGTGCGTGTTTTTTTTAATCAAAGTTCATTATTCCAATAAGCAATGATTATTCATTTTAATATTAAAAGTTTTTTTATTTCGTATTATTATCGAACTTTTTCCGGTCTAAGTATTATTTAAATCCATGTATATTGTAGTAGTACTTTAAAATGTCAAGTTCACTCCATCGAGCAAACGTTTGTAACATAAAGTGTGAAAAAAGGCAAAAATCACTTATAAAATCACTTGAAACTTCTTTAATTTCTTTTAAAAATTGAGGGGACTTTGTGGGGAATCAGTGGATTTTTTGTCCTCCAATCGCGGAATACGACTTGCATTTTCGGGGAATTTGATAAATTGGTGTTGGCAACGCCAGTTTTGTGTACCCACCTTAAAATCCAAATCGGTTATTTGGGTCACTTAATATTATATATCCTTACATCTTTTTCTTTTGAAATACCATAATTTCTATCATTTATTAACATAGACTGTGAATACTATATATAAGACAAATTTTACATAGAGTTAAGAAAGTTTTACGATAATAGAGTTGACGGTACAACTAAACCAGAATGGACTAAAGAACGCGTAAATGCTGTAATAAATTCAATTGAACAATTTAAAACTGTGAGTGTACTTAAGCAACCAAAAACACAACAACAGTATAGAAATGCAAAAAAATACGACGTGATGAGTGTAGGTGAAGAAAAACTTCTGATACTGAGAAGAAAGGATCTTAACTCTCCTGTTGTACCTTCAACAGATATGTACTATGATATTCTTCTGCAGGCGCACATATCAACTGTAGCCAATCAGTGTTGAGCACATCAAATCTTACTATAGTAACGAGTATTTTCGCAAAAATCCTGACTTTGTCCAGTAAGATTTGATAATTTTTCGCCTATGTCTAATTATCCGCGTTTTCGCAAAACCCCTAGGATTTCCGCGAAGATTCGAAGTATCAAATTATCCTACGACATATACAAAAGATTTGAAATAAAGTTCAACTCATTTAGATAAGTAGGTAGTTTAGGATTTACGAGAATTTAATACTCGCGAATTGTTGGAAGTTCGTTTTATCACGTATTTGGTGCAATTCCCGTTTGTAGATATTTAGTCTAGTACCATCGTGCAATATTGGGGTAGGTCGCCAATAAAAAATGCAATATTTCAATAAATCAGCGTTGATTCATTTAAACGCCTTGTGATAAATTCATAGCAATGTCATTTGGTTTTAAGTTTTATATATCTATTTTAGTGGGAGTTATACGATTTTATTTTCAGGATTGTAAAGATATAAAAAGTTCCTGAAACTATTCATTTACAAAATAATAATATTCAGCTATACAGCATTACATATTGCTAAGTACCATGTTTATACATTGCGGGGGCAGTGGTGCATACTTCAAATTAGCCATCTCTTTTTACCTGAACTTAGGCCGCTCTTATTATACTCATTAATTGTAAAAGTAAAGAAAAGATCGTGATAGAAACATTGCAAATGAATGCATTGTAATGGAGATTCTACATGACTAATATTTATTTCACAAACTTGTGAAGCTTATCCAAAAAAACGTATAACCTGGAACAAGTTTTACGAAACTTTCGAATACTATTTTTTGTTCAATGTTATCGTGTTCTCACTTGTTTGTTAGTTTTCATACACTGCGCTAGATGAAACAACAAGCTTTTCAACCATGCTCGCGTTGACGATAGACCGATCGGGAAGGGCCCTCTTAAGATACTCAAACTCAAAGCATTTATTTCAATTAAACCATTTACGGTCGGTCAAAAAGATGAAGCGTTACAAAGCACGTTACAAAGCGCTGTTTTTGATATTTTCTTCTTATTTCGACACTAACTTCCGAAATTAAAGTATTTTTTTTCTTTGTTTGTAGTGTTTTTTTATTTGGAAGTCGGTTGTATTTTTGTAAAGTTTTTATTTTTCATTTTTTACTGGTGCCCCAGCTAAAATACCACTACAAAATCACAGAAAAGCAAAATACGCAATTTCGTATAGTAAGATGAAAAAAAACCGTCATCCAAATAAACAAATTCCAGCTATTTTGATTTAAATTAAAAGCCAAACTTCCTAACAGACTTTGATACAATTTTTTTGTTATGCAAAACGGGGAAACTCATGGCCCAAATCTCACCTGATGGAAAGTGATGATTAGGCCGAAGATGGAAGCGAGTTTTACCCGGAATCCTCTAACACAGAGGAACTGGCTATCATACCTCTAACTGCCGGAACACAACAATGCTGTTAACATTGTTATGGCGACAGACTTAGACATGATGGTGGTAGCTTGCCAGGCGGACTTAGAGCAAGTCCTACCACCAACCAAACCGAGCAAAAGATTTGCCTCCGCTGGGAATCGAACCCGGGGCCTCTGGGTCTGAATCAGGTGGTATAACCACTAGACCACGGAGGCGGTTAGTGTCACCTGTTTAGCACCACCCGGGGACCACGTGTAGGGATTCGCTGAAGGGTATTCTCCTACGGACGCGGGTGACTCGGTGATATGTGATCAATCGACAAGTTTATCCTTTCAGAGATAAAACAAGAATTTTTCAAAAGCGGTTCATAAATTTCGGAGGTAACAAACATAAAAAAGAACTGAATTGAGAACCTCCTCCTCCTTTTTTTTGAAGTCGAATCATGTTGAAACCCTAACACCTCCACCACACTACTCGCGAAGTTGATTGAAGTTGAGCGAATACTATAGTGTAGAAGGTCGCTTCGCTTCGTGCAACCGGTGCAACCTCGCCTCGCTTCGGTCAACTTCCAGTCGTTGTCGGTTTTAGTTCCGAGTCAAAGGACTCGAAGTGTCCCGAAGTTCGAACACGAAGCGTCTTACTACGCTACTCTCGCTACTCGGCTCACTTCGACTCACTTTGGTTTGCGTCGAGCCATAGTAACGTACAGTCCCAACTGATATGGCTTACCGATGTACCTGCGCAGAAGATGAAGTTGCAAAGCGCGGGAAATGCTATTGACCAATCGACACGTTCCACGCCCCGCGCTTCTTTTTCTTGAACCGCTATTGGTCGGCAGCCGCCGCCATTTTAGCGATCGCCGCGTCTCGCGGTATCCTTAATAGGCGGATTTTCCTAACAGCAAATGCTGCTGAATTTAGCCAAGCAAGATTGTAGAAGCATTGTAGCCTTGGGTCAAGCGTTATTTCCAGGAAATCCGTTTTATTGACAAATTCTATAGTTTTTTCGTGTTCAATAATATGTCACAGTCACTGCTTTTGACATTTGCATTAGGGCGTTATTTATGACATCAACATTGTTGGTCTGTCTATTTATCTTAAAAATTAAAGAGGTATCCTCGGCAAATAACACCGTATCAAATTGTTGTTGCAATAAATATGGTAAATCATTGATATATGTATACCAAAAATAAGAAAGGACCCAAAATCGAGCCCTGTGAAACTCCCATTTTCACGTTTGATCCCGATAAATTGACACCGTTTATTTGAACTTATTGCTATCTATCATTCAAATAAGACTTGGCTAAGTATAACGTTGATTTGACTATTCCGTAATGCTGGAGTTTCAAGAGTAACGTGCCGTGATCAACGCAATCAAAGGCCTTAGATCACAAAAGATATCTATGTCTGTATGTGATAAGATCTTGTGCGTCCTCGCTTGTGCTCGCTACGGAATTACAGAAATTAGAAAATCTGACACCAGTCTTACCAACAAGTACCGTTTTAACATTTATTGTATTGTGGAGTTCAGATAAGCAGTTCATTCACTTAAAAACGATGGATATTATATTGGGATGATAGTTTTGACCCAGCTATCTTCGAGAAATATTGAACTCTTATATTTTGCTTTAAAAAATCGTTAAAAAATAACGAAGACAAAATGTCTGTTCAATATTTTTTGGAAATGTATCGCTGATTAGTTATTATTATTTTTTACCCTATAACTACATCCGATTTGACTTTTTTTGTTTTTTTTTTACTTGGGTTTGCTCTTGACTCTAGTCTTGGTCAGAGATGACAGAGACTTGAAGCTGATCCCAAAATAGTTGGCTAAAGGCTTAGCAGATGATGATGTTTTTGATATTATTATCTTGTTGAGTGAGCAAAGATGAAGATTAAAGATATAAATGTTCGGTCGTCGGCGGCAGGTGGTGATAGCGATCCTGGTGGCGGTGCTAGTGCAGGCGAGCTGCGGCTGGATGCTGCCGCTGGCGCTGGCGGCGCGCGGCGTGCGGCGCGTGGTGGCGGCGGCGGCGCTGCTGGCGGCGGCCGCCGTGCTGCTGGCGGCGCTGACGCCGCTGGGCGCGCCCTACAGCGCCGCGCGGCCGCAGCGCCTCATGGTGTTCCACACGCGCCGCACGCTGCACCCTCCGCTGGCGCCCTCCGCCCAGCCCGACCACTTCTACTGGGTGCCCGAGCTCGACGCCAACACGCACAGCTCCGTCGACAGATACGGTAAGTGTGTACGTGTTAGAGAGCAGCTTGTATTATCGGCGCGTGCTCACCGGCGGAGGGCGGTGGCCGCGCGGTGGGTCACACGGGCGGACATTCATTTACGACATCATAATATTTTTATGATTCTTATTACATTTAAATAGATCTTTAGGCGGCAATTTTTTAGAATTAAAAACAAACAATTCATCCATGACCAATTTCGCGCGAAATTTTCTTTTATTCGAAATTTAAATTTAGAATGTGTCTGTGATTCAGAAAAAAATATAAGACGAAAATAATTGCGAGTTTTACATTTGACTAGTTTCTGTCCACGGCTTCGCCCGCGATATTTGCATTTTCATGAGTTTTGATTTTTTGACGGAATCCTTTCTAATTAAAATTTTAATTCAATTAACATTATTATTACAAAATAGGTGGTTTGTTTCGAAAACAATGTATATACACTTTTATAATAAACTTCCTAGCCACATTCAACAACTTAGCATTAATAAATCAAAATCATTTATAAAACGTAAGCTATGCCAGAAAGCTTTTTACTCAGATAAATACTATCTTGTGTCGGTTATAATTGGTATTGTTCGTCGAGTCGTTGAGCTCTTTATGGGTTTTAAGTAGTGTCCGACCGAAAGTTCGGTTTCGGTTTCGGTTTCGGCCGAGTTACGGCCAAAAATCAAGTTTCGGCGGCAGTTTCGGTTTCGGCCTAAATTGGCCGAAACTTTTGCCGAAACCGAAACTGATTTCGGAAGTAGTCGTGCACGCTCGCCTAACTTCGTTTCTCGCGGCAACACTATAGCGGACGCTGGAGGCCCTGTTCGGGAATTGTCGTGCGCCGTTCGGATAGCTCCGTAGCAACAAAACTTAGTCAGTGCGTTATCGTCCGACGTAAACATTCTTTAAAGGTTATGTTTTGAATGTTTTGATGGAACTGATTACATGTAAGTTTTTGTTTCGTTTCTGTACTTGAATGATTTATATAGGTAAATATTGAGCCAGTAACTTTGTTTTGTTGTTATTAAAAAAATTAAGTCACATGTAAAAAAGTCACATTTAAAAATTTCAGTATTTTAAGGAATTTTATACTTGACCACATGAGTTTGGGTTTCGGTTTCGGCCGAAACTGAAGCCTGGGCCGAATATTCGGTTTCGGCCGGAAAACCAGTTTCGGTCGGACTCTAGTTTTAAGTTGATAATCGACTAGGTACTGACCAAGGCTTGCATTGACTGGACATGACCACTCAAATCTGTGTGGTTCTTTCCTCAAAAGACCATTTCAGACACTGATCTGCATGGTCTTCATATTATTATAACGTATTGTGAATATGAGAACCATGTAGAGATTGCTATGTTAGCGTTTCATTTCATTTAATGTTAGTCTGGCGGTTTGAGTTCTTTATGCGGCCTACACAAAAGTCCTTACTTTGGTATTGTTCATCAGGTCGTTGAGCTCCTTAAAGTTCTAAGTTTGAGCTACATGAGAACTAGCAAATGCTAGCACTGTCTGGACAGGTCCACTCAAATCTGTGTGGTACTTTCCTCAAAATACCACTTCAAAAATTAACCTACAGTACGAATATTTTAACTTTACCCATGCGAAGTTGGCTGTTAGTGACGACCGCGCAGGCTCCATCGCGTAGAAAAGTGTTACGTTCGTAGATTATGTTTTTTTTGTGTACGTGTTATATTTGAATTTTGAAAAAATGCATGCAATAACAATAAAACGATCACAAAGTTACACAACAAACACATACACTACAAGAAAACACAAAATACAAGTCAAACAGTAAGAAAAAACCAGAATAATTAATTAAAACAATAACAATGTTTAACACTTTTCGCACCAGCAGTCGTATTGCATTGAGGAAGCGAGGCACAAGTATGCATCAAACGTATACGAGTGACTGAGACGGCATACGCGACGTACCCGCGCATACGCTTTTCTATGTTTCTTGTCAAATTGACATCCTGCGCAATCGATTGCGACGTACTTCGCATGGGTAAACTTAGATTATTCGTACTGTACATGGTTCTCATATGAATTGACCAGTACGATTGTATGGACTTTAAAAGAGACTTTGAGCTCTTGAGTTTGTTTCGGTGTTTCTTCTCAGAGCAGTCAGCTAGGATTGCTAGGAAACACCGGCCTCATCTAGTTAAATGAACAAAAAGATTGACGTGTAAAAGTGTCATTTACATCTAATACAAGATACGACATCTAGTTTCAACAATACAAGGAAAAATGTAATATGAAAACTAATTGTCAAATCGGAATTTTGTACAATTGTTGGTTTATGTTTTTATTATTTATAGTTATGGATTGTATTATTGTTTTATACTGTAAAATATCTAAATATGTATAAATTGTAAGGATTTTTGAAAACATAAACAAGCCAAAAGTATAAAAACGTACATTTACGTACTTTTATACCTATAGTTTAATTTTGATTTATTTACTAGCTAAATATAGCGTAGCTTTTAAGGTTTTTAAGGATTTATAGGCTTTCGCTAGTTTTTAAATAGCTTTCCATTTTATTCCTAAAGTCAAATTTCATAAATGTTAATTGAATTAAAATTCACCGGCCAACCTGACGATGGCTGATGGCAGCTCACTTCAAAACGATGTTTGCTACGCATACAGCACCGTATATTTAAGTAAAAAAACGTACATTTTTCGTCTATTTATTTGGTTGATTTTTGATCTATTTGGAAGTTATACACCCGCCACCTGACGGATACAAAATTGTATGACTATAGTACTCCAGAATTTGCCATCGTTCATACTATACAAATACTGTATTTACAGTTTGTTATTTTTAACTGTCCTTGTATTTGATAAGAAATAGTTATTTTTAATTTTATTTTATACCCTATAGTAGTTTTAGTGCAAAAAAAAATTTTTTTTTGTTCAATTACTTCAGTCGTTATAAAGTTTGCTGCGCTCGCAGCACACTTTGACGGCACGTTTGGCGCAGTGGTTGAGCGATCGAATGCTGCGTCGCGTGTCGTGGGTTCGATTCCCGCACGGAACAAATATTTGTAGGGCACTACAGATAGTTGTTCCGGGTTGGCTGTTTGTGTATGTGACTTTGTATGTTTGTAAACGCACCCACGATACAGGAGACATTCCTAGTGTGGGGCAACTTTTTTTTTTTTTTTAAATATTTTATTTGTATGATAGCGTCATCAAACCATCTGGGCTTGATCCGAGAAAAGGACGTTTTTCATCAATAAACAAACCAGATGGTTCAATATGAAGCCCTAAAGGTTTCTCAGCATCTCTTAGTACTATGGGTTCATTTCCATATTTTGTAGCATTGGCTCGGTAAGGAAACCAAAACTTACAAAAAACTCTAAAAAAAAAAATCCATAATTAGTAACTTGATAATATAAGCTGTTTCTACGGAAACAAAATTGGAAATATTGATGTTTAAAATACAGAAAAAACAAAATTAAAAATGCCATTTACGCTGTAAAAATGTGCGAAATTCACTTAAACTTCATTTTACGGAAGACTTTTTAATAAAAAAAGACGTAGAAACCTAGATGAACACTGTCTAAATCCGAATATCAGCATTAAATGGTGAAAATATGTTCAAACTGCAAATGGTTTTGGTATTACGTTTGTATGGACAAATCGTAGGTAGTCACCCCCTTTTTTTTTTTTTTTTAGGGATGGGAAATCATCCAATGACTCCTCCCGCTTTGGGTGTAGCGGGAGGGAGTGTCAGACTTCTACTGACTAAAACCCATCCATGTTCCTTCATTGCCCTTTGTGTTCCGGAGTCACGGTGTCTCTTGCGAATAATCCCGCAACTCCGGTAGGCGTCGGCCCTTTCGGGCCCCTCTGTGTTGCTGACTCTCTTTGAGGCGCGCGTGGAACACTAACGCGCCGTCGACACGGCCTGTCGTCACTAGACGGACGGACGGCGAGCCACCCATAGCTCGCCGTCCACAGGCCCGCGCCTACGGTGGCCGGAGGTCACCAGGTGGCCCCCGACGCCCGCGGCGTCCACCACGGCGGCCGGGACGAGAGGGTCTCCTCTCCCGCTCCGCCACCTCCTTCGCTAGCATGACTGCTTCGCAGAAGGAGGCAACGGCGTCCCATTCCGTCTCGCTCCGGACCATGGCTTGGACCAGGGCCGGACGCGAGAGGTTGCCGCCAATCGCCGTTTCGAGGACACGGCGGTGCGCCGCCCAAGCGGGGCACACCTGCACTGTGTGCTCTACCGTGTCCTCCGGTCGATCCTCGCAGTGGTGACACCCGGGCGTTTCCTCCCGCCGAATTCGGTGCAGGAACCTCCCGAAACATCCATGTCCGGTGAGGACCTGCGTCAGGCGGAAGGTGAGGACGCCGTGGCGCCTCTCGAGCCACTCCTGCAGCCGCGCGCCAATCATGCAGGCGCGCGAGGACCACCGCCTCCAGATCCCATGGCGGCAATCCGGCAAGGAGACCCGCCGTTTCGCGCGAGATCGTGCGGTACCCTCGGGTCATCCTCAGGGCCATCACCTTTTGGGGCGCGTTCAAGTGGTTCGCAGCAAGCTGCCTCAATGAACGCGCCCACACCGGGGCCCCGTAAAGGGCCATGGACCGCACGACCCCCGCGTATAGCCTATGGCAGGAGGCGTTCGGTCCCCCCAGGTTGGGCAGGAGCCGCCTGAAAGCAGCCCCGGCCCGCTCCAGTTTAGGGACCAAACGTCGGAAATGCTCCACGAAGTTCCATCGGCTGTCTAGGACGAGCCCCAGGTATTTCAGCGTCGATTCAACGCGGATGGCAACTCCTCCTACCGTCAGCAAGGATCCCGACGGTGGCGCATTGCCTCGGCCATGAAAACACATGGCTTCGGACTTGTGCAGCGCCACCTCGAGACCCAGTTGCCGGATCCTCTCCACGACTATCGCAACCCCGCGTGTCATTACGTCGGCCGCCTCCGCGTACGACCCCCCCTTGTGCCAGCACCAGCGTGTCGTCAGCGTAGCAAATGACGCTGACGCCGCTAGGGAGGTCGGCTCGCAGCACCCAGTCGTAACCGATGTTCCACAGGGGCGGCCCCAGAACCGAACCCTGTGGGACACCGCACAACATCTCTCGCCGGTTCCACTCACCGCTGTGTCTAGGGTAGATTACTGCCCGGTCGGACAGGTAGTCCCCGACCACACGACGAAGGTAGGTCGGCACCCGATGATACCGGAGTGCCTCCCCAATGCAGCTCCAGGGCATGGTGTTGAAGGCGTTGGCGATGTCGAGAGACACCGCCAAGACAACACCACCCCGGGAGACCGCATCTCCCGTCGTGAGGGCTCTGACGCGCATGATGGCGTCCACCGTAGAGCGCCCCCTGCGGAAACCAAACTGGTTGTCCGCAAGATCCGGCCCCGTTCCCGCTAGGTGCCCGGCGAGGCGGTCCGCAATGACTCTCTCGAAGAGCTTGCCCACCTCGTCGAGCAACACCACGGGCCGGAATGCGGACGGAGAGTCCGCAGGGCGCCCAGGCTTCGGGATGAGTACCAGCTTCCCGGTCCTCCAAGGAAGCGGGAACTGGCCTCTCTCCAAGCATGCGCTAAAGAGCCCCTCCAGTCGAGGCCCGAGAGCCTCCAAGGCCAGGGCCCAGGCTTTGCCAGGCAAGCCATCGGGCCCTGGGGCGGTATTCTTGGCCTTGAGCCTTCGCACCGCCGCTCTCAGGTCTACCCCAGTCACAGCGGGGATGTCGTCGTCGTCGTCCTCTTGGTCCTCTTCCGGCACCGCAGGCGGCGGAGCCATAGGCGGGGGAGGATGTTCCCCTAGGTAGTCACCCCCTTAATCTGTTAGATTGAAATGTGAAAATCATCGATTAGCATAATCGTTTTGGTACACCCAAAAAATTAAAAAAAAAAACAATATAGTTGATGGTGGACGGCAATTATCAACACTTGGATTTTATTTTGAAAAAATAGTAATTTTGCGGGTTATAAACGAAAGAATTATTGACGCTATCGTATGACCTTTTTATCCAATTTTTTTAATTAACAGTCGTACATAAGATTTTTTTTTGTAGTTTTATTATTAACAGCGTTAATTATAAGGATGTCCTATGACCTTACTCTTACTAACTACCAAATGGTACTAAAACCGAGACGGCGGAGGTTCGCCTGTCAAATTCCAAATGGTACTACAACCGAACTATACGGTTAAAAACAAAACATGAGTTTTGATTTATTTGTATCTTTTCGAGCAGTGTGTCCACGCGAAGCCGAGAATGGACAGTTAATCCTTTGATAGTTTCGAGTAGTATGAATAGGGAATATGCATGAAGATTAAATTTGTCTGGAATATTTTTTTTCTAGTTCTTTTTTTTGTCACATTATATCTAAAAGATATTTTTTTAATTTAGTTCTTAATTAAACCGAAAATTTAAACCGCGGGAAATTTAAACTTGTGAAACGCGTCACCATTGGTCGCGGGTCGCGACCAATGGTGACGCGCGTGTGAGACGTCACACAACAGGACCGCACGACGACATTGACATGACAATATCATGACTGACATTGGATTGACTTATTTACCGGCTCTCGTCTTCATTTTCGAGTGAAAAATTTTGTTAACCGTTAAAAAATTTGTTCCTGCGGTGATTTCTAGTTAATCTAGATTTGTAATTAATCTAGGACGATGACTGACAGTGGTTTTGTTAAAGCGCAATCAGACAATTTACCTAGAATAGATTATCAGGTGTAGTTCTTATATTGTTTGTGCAGTTCTTATAGTGTTTCACACTTACGATACTTTGTAAGAAGGTTTCTCAGCTTCTTCCATGGTCTGTATGGCGAATAAAACGAGAGTCGAGCTGAAAACTGAAACTCCTAAAGTTCAAAAAGGTAAACAAATAAACACGCGAAGCGCGCGACGTAACGACGACCTGTTATGTGACGTCATCCAAAGCCCGCGAAAAATGGCGGCGTTTGAACTGCAAAATTTTATTTAGCATTTTTAATATTTTTTTAAAAAATAATTAAGATATTTCCAAGACTATTTATATTTTTTCCTGCGTTATAAAGATGAAAAGAATAAAATAAAAAAACATCATGCATATTCCCTATTGCTGGTTGATTCTGCTAAAGTGGCCCTTTTTAAACCCGCTGGCAACTTTTGCCGACGCTATGGCTGGCCGGCGGACCGAGCGCGTCTCAGTTCCAAAAGGTCGCACGCATCCCATTCTGATCGCGCGCGAGTAATACATATTGCTCAAAAAAAGTAAGAAACAAAGGGTTTATTGGTGAAGGTCACTTGAAATATTAGTTCCTCTAATGTAACCATATCATAGTGATATTATATTTAATAGAAATAAAACAATCGAGAGTAAAATAAAATAAATATTTCATAATAATATAAAAAATATTGCCCCATTACATTCATTTGAAATTTCTAACGGGGCCTCTGCGAGTTGGTTTCGGCCCCTCTTACGCCTACCAAAGGCCCGGGTCTCCAGGGACCCGAGAAAGAAAATATTAAAAAATAGTCATTTCGCGCCTCTCGATTTGGTCTACTGCCACTATATTAGGCTTATTGGCAAGAATAGTCCTGTCAGTGATGATGAACCGATCCCAATACAATGTCATATAAATATTGCCGTATGTCCGAAACTTAATGCTTATTTATTTTAAGAAAAGATAATAAGCTGAATGATTGAACCTCCTTGGAAGCGCTCTTGAGACAACGATGTAGTTCTAATTTTAAATGTGTAAATTCGAACCATTTTTATATTGCAAAGATTTTTGCGACTTTTGACTGATATATTGTTTTCTCTTACGTGGCGTACGTAAAATTGACCTGAAAAAACAGCTGAAGGAATGGTCGTCGATATTTGGTGCCCTAGTGAAAAATGCTTGGGTGGACTTCCCCAACTTAGGTGACATACTTTTAATCGTTGGCCGGATTTCGGATTTTGGGCCCAATATGACTCTCCTTTTGTCCCATTCCATAAATTTTTAAGTGTGTGGCTGATTAAATCCGAAACTATGAGGAATAGCACAGCAACACTCAAAAGAGTCTCGAACCCGATTTTGATGTAAACTACAAGTTCACCATTGGATTTTTATAAATCGTTACCTATGCCTAAGCCAGGAATCGAACCGGTTCTTATGAAAAAAACTATATTCCCTGCATTATGAATTACCTCATCCGAAAGTGTCGCTATTAAAAATCTAATCCTGGAGGTCTATTCTCTTTCTCTGAAACGAAACTTCGCAAACGAACGAAATTTAAACGAAGTTTCGTTACTGTCGCTACTCTATTTTGTTTTCGGACTCGGACGAAGTTCGGATCTATAAACAATTTTCGTGAACGATTGGAATGAGCAATATTGTGTGGGTCTTTTATTATGTCATCTAAAGTAAGTTACGGTTTTTAATTTAACTTAAAATCTACAAACTATGTTGCTTTATTTTTAAACTTTACAGTGAACATGTGGTTTATTTAATATTTCATGTAATATTCATGCAGAAAAGATAAATATACAGATTTTTTTTTAAATGCCTACGAAATTCACCGATACACTATAAAAAACCCTTTTACGGTTTTGGTTAACCAACTAAATTGAAGACTATTATTTCATGCCCACGATGGGTGGTAACTTATGACTACCAAAACTATCCGTGCATTCACACGCGTTCGCGCAATCTTAATCATAACATGTCAACTTGAGATTTGTTGTTTGAATTCTTTAAAAAGTTTTCTTGAGTTTGTTTCTCAAGTATTTTGTTAATAGCGGCCCATCCACTAACGTTCATTCCTACCGGAATGTACAATCCTCACGGAATGAACGCCAGTGGATTTGCAAGAGCGAGAAAGAATGACGGTATTAAAACCCCGCGACCCCTCCCGTCGCGAAGGACGCGACGCGCTCTGTGATCAAGTTAGTGCCTGTTTATTTGTCCGGCGTGATTGAGCGCTCGTTTGTAATCATTTTGTGTTCGTCTTCGTCCCTTATTAGGTACGGGTACAATTTTTTTTTTTTTTTTTTTATGCAAAACGGGGAAACTCTTGGCCCAAATCTCACCTGATGGAAAGTGATGATTAAGCCAAAGATGGAAGCGAGTTTCACCCGGAATCCTCTTACACAGAGGAACTGGCTATCATACCTCTAACTGCCGGAACACAACAATGCTGTTAACATTGTTGTTATGGCGACAGACTTAGATAGACATGATGGTGGTAGCTTTGCCAGGCGGACTTAGAACAAGTCCTACCACCAACCAAACCGAGCAAAAAATTTGCCCCCGCTGGGAATCGAACCCGGGACCTCTGGGTCTGAATCAGGTGGTTTAACAACTAGACCACGGAGGCGGTTAGTATCACCTGTTTAGCACCACCCGGGGACCACGTGTAGGGATTCGCTGCAGGGTATTCTCCTACGGACGCGGGTGACTCGGCCCCCAAATGTTGTTGCAAAATGAAAATAATCCAAATAAATCCATAAAGATAATTCAAAATGACGATCATTCCTTTTAAATGACAACAATCTTCTTAAAATGATAGGATTATAACCATCCACAGACACGCAATCCCTCGGTATGACTGACAAGATGCAAACTGACAGGAATGTACCTAAACGTGTGTATGGTCACTGAAGGATTGTTTTTCCGGTCGAACTGGCGTGTTGTGATAAAGTCAGGGGAAAGAACGTAGGATTGTGGTTTATTAGCGGCCCATCCACTAACGTTCATTCCTACCGGAATGTACAATCCTCACGGAATGAACGCCAGTGGATTTGCAAGAGCGAGAAAGAATGACGGTATTAAAACCCCGCGACCCCTCCCGTCGCGAAGGACGCGACGCGCTCTGTGATCAAGTTAGTGCCTGTTTATTTGTCCGGCGTGATTGAGCGCTCGTTTGTAATCATTTTGTGTTCGTCTTCGTCCCGTAGTAGGTACGGGTACAATTTTTTTTTTTTTTATGCAAAACGGGGAAACTCTTGGCCCAAATCTCACCTGATGGAAAGTGATGATTAAGCCAAAGATACCTACCATACCTCTAACTGCCGGAACACAACAATGCTGTTAACATTGTTGTTATGGCGACAGACTTAGACATGATGGTGGTAGCTTTGCCAGGCGGACTTAGAACAAGTCCTACCACCAACCAAACCGAGCAAAAAATTTGCCCCCGCTGGGAATCGAACCCGGGACCTCTGGGTCTGAATCAGGTGGTTTAACAACTAGACCACGGAGGCGGTTAGTATCACCTGTTTAGCACCACCCGGGGACCACGTGTAGTGATTCGCTGCAGGGTATTCTCCTACGGACGCGGGTGACTCGGCCCCCAAATGTTGTTGCAAAATGAAAATAATCCACATAAATCCATAAAGATAATTCAAAATGACGATCATTCCTTTTAAATGACAACAATCTTCTTAAAATGATAGGATTATAACCATCCACAGACACGCAATCCCTCGGTATGACTGACAAGATGCAAACTGACAGGAATGTACCAAAACGTGTGTATGGTCACTGAAGGATTGTTTTTCCTGTCGAACTGGCGTGTTGTGATAAAGTCAGGGGAAAGAACGTAGGATTGTGGTTTAATTAGTGGCTTCAACGGTTTTATTTTATCCCGTCGCTTTTCTGTACAGTTTGCACAACGGGACAAGTCGGAAGAAATGAACGTTAGTGGATGGCCCGTTAATTAGTGGCTTCAACGGTTTTATTTTATCCCGTCGCTTTTCTGTACAGTTTGCACAACGGGACAAGTCGGAAGAAATGAACGTTAGTGGATGGCCCGTTATTCTCCTACGGACGCGGGTGACTCGGCCCCCAAATGTTGTTGCAAAATGAAAATAATCCACATAAATCCATAAAGATAATTCAAAATGACGATCATTCCTTTTAAATGACAACAATCTTCTTAAAATGATAGGATTATAACCATCCACAGACACGCAATCCCTCGGTATGACTGACAAGATGCAAACTGACAGGAATGTACCAAAACGTGTGTATGGTCACTGAAGGATTGTTTTTCCTGTCGAACTGGCGTGTTGTGATAAAGTCAGGGGAAAGAACGTAGGATTGTGGTTTAATTAGTGGCTTCAACGGTTTTATTTTATCCCGTCGCTTTTCTGTACAGTTTGCACAACGGGACAAGTCGGAAGAAATGAACGTTAGTGGATGGCCCGTTAATGAATCATGTTTTCAAGTGCTTTTTTACATACTTCGCAATCGCGATACACATTCCGTCAGAAACTTTCAAGCCATACTGTGTCGTAGTCTGCATTTTGGGTCTCCACAAGTTTTGTTTTGGATTTAAAAACTTTGTAAGTAACACACATAATATTATACCTACTTAATAATTTATGTTGTTTACAATAAAACAAACTGCGTTTTATCTATCTATCTTCTTCTATTCTATACTTTATACTTATAATAAATCTGTAGAGAGGTCAATTCTGTACATGAAATATATTTCCAAAATAACTATCAGGGGGTGATAAGGGATCGATACTGATGCCAAAAATGCAATCAGTAAAATTTTTGTCTGTCTGTCTGTCTGTCTGTCTGTCTGTCTGTCTGTCTGTATAACCGTTATAGAAACAAAAACTACTCGACGGATTTTAACGAAACTTGGTACAATTATTCTTCATACTCTTGAGATGGTTATAGTATACTTTTCATCACGCTACAATCAATAGAAAAAAAAAAAAATGAAAATGTGAAAGTTTGGTTGTTTGTTACTCAATCACGCCAGAACGGCTTAACGGATCTTAATGAAATTTAGAACAAAGATAGATTATAGTCTGGAATAGCCCATAAGCTACTTTTAATCCCGGGAACATGTTCCCTAGGGATCACGCGGGCGAAGCCGCTGGCAGAAGCTAGTAAAAATATAAAACTATATTCGGAAATACTAAAGGTTTACAATAAGGTTAGCACTTGTTTGGTTCGGATTAATCACGTTCACGTCAAAGAGTATAGCGCGGTCGGTCGTCGCTTGCGGAGTGTCGGCGAGGTGGGGCGACGGCGCGCGCGCGCGTTGCCCCTCGTCCCTCTCTCTCCTCGCTCGCCGTAGTGCGGGGGCGTACATCTTCCCGGGCCTTGAAAGCGTGGCTTTCAATGATCTGCCTTATTAGCATTGGCTGTATTAGCGCCAGAATTAGGAATAGTTTCCTCCTTTGCGTCATTAGTGGCCGGTAGTATGCACATTTTGTTGATAGCCCTCCTTAGCGTGCCCTTTGAGGTTAGCACGTCGGCAACTCTACTAATTCCATCCTTGCCGGGATATAAATGGGTGATACGTCCAAGTTTCCATTGTAGTGGGGGCAAATTTTCTTCCTTTAGTATAACTAGATCTCCCACACGAAGCTCATATTGCCTCGTTTTCCACTTGGTGCGTTGTTGTAGTACAGCAACAAACTCCCGGCGCCATCTCTCCCAGAACTGTTGTCTCAGCTGCTCTATGTATTGGTATCTGTTGGGGTGCTTGCAGGTGATCGGCAGCGATGGCACTGAGGTCAGAGGTCGCCCTATGAGAAAGTGCCCTGGGGTTAAAGGAGAAGGGTCGGTTGGGTCGGATGAAAGAGGAGTAAGGGGACGAGAATTTAAAATCGCTTCGATTTGTGAAAATAGCGTCGCGAGTTCCTCGAATGTCAGGGAAGCATTACCAGCTACACGCTTAAAATGGTGCTTTGCAGATTTAACGCCTGCCTCCCATATACCTCCAAAGTGAGGTGAGTATGCGGGACTAAACACGAACTTGATGCCTTCATTATTGGCGTAATTAATAGCTGACTCACGACTGGACCTGAGTATTCTTCTTAACTCATTGTCTGCGCCCCTGAAGTTGGTACCATTATCGCAATAAATAACATTAGAGAGACGAACCTTCTCAAGGACAAAATGAATGCATCAGTGCTCATATCGCTGACTAACTCTAAATGAATTGCTTTGGACGAGAGGCATACAAACAAACATAGATAGCATTTTGAAATACGATTGCCCTTTCCCTTACGGCTAGAGATCATAAACGGACCAGCAAAATCAACACCACACGAGTAGAAGGGAAACATGGAATAGCTTCTTTCGGCAGGTAAGTTTCCCATTATGGGTTGTATTGTTTTCCCACGTAGGCGAATACAAACTATACACTGCTTTGTCGTACTAAGTGCTAAGTGTCTGCCACCAATAGGCCAAAATCGTTCTCTTATTGAAGCTAGAAGATGTTGCGTGAAATAAGCGTTCATGTTCATTCTTTATTATTAATTTTGTCAAATGATGCTTGGCATTTAAAATAATGGGGTGTTTTTATCGTAGGCAAGATCAAAGTTTTGAATTCGACCCCCAACTCTTAATACGCCATCTGAATCAATAAAAAGATTAAGAGGCAATAATTTAGACTTACGATTAAGAGTTTTATTATTTCTAATCAATGTAATTTCCCCTGCATAGCTTTCTAATTGACTTAACTTAACCAACATTAGCAGAGAATCATCTAATTCCTTAACATCTAATGGTCCATTCATTTTAGCATCTTTGTTTTTACAGTAATTTAAGAATCGTTGTACATACACATTAATTCTCTTTAATCTATTTAAATTAGAATATTTTCAAACTGAATTATTTGGTTTTTAGTAACAACATGACATTCAACGGTGTGAGAATGTTTAACTTCAGGTAATATTTTTGGGATTTGTGAGAATTTTTGTGTAGGCCAACAAGATGAGTCATTAGCGAGGAACGAAGGCCCTTCCCACCAGAGGAGATAGGACTTCAATTGCTTAGGAGTCACACCTCTAGACGCAATATCTGCAGGATTTTGTTCAGTGGGAACATGACAGAAGGTGAATCCAATTGCAAGTTGATTGATTTCATTCACTCGGTTACACACAAATATTTTTAGATCCCTGGGTGGGGTATTTACCCACCCTAGCACAACATTTGAATCAGTCCATATAAATTTACGATTTATGTTACAATCGAATGACTCTAATACCTTTGAACACAAGCGTGCACCTAACAAGAAGCCACATAACTCCAACCGAGGTATAGTGGTTGGGTTTATTGGTGCAACTCGTGCCTTTGCACACAACAATCTGACTGTAACTTTCTGATTATGATCCACAGAACGCAGGTAAATACAGGCTGCATAGGCGTGTTGAGAGGCATCTACAAAACAATGTAATTCTATATCAATGGGTGAATCACAGAGAACTCGCCTTGTAATACGAATATGAATATTGGTCAAAAATTCCTTTAATAGGTTAGCCCAGTTTTTACAAAACTCAGCGGGTACTGGGTCATCCCAGTCCAACTTAGAGGACCATAATTGTTGAAGTAGCATTTTTGTTACTATAATACAGGGACATAATAATCCTAAGGTATCGAAAACCTTGGATGTAGTAGATATGATTGACCTTTTAGTAATGTAAGTGGAAGGCTCTAGGTCTGTAGAAAATTGTAGCATATCAGCACTGGGACACCAATTGAGACCCAATACACTAGATTCTTTGTTGAAATCAATAGGTTTTGAAGAATTACATTCATCATCAAACAGTTGAGGGCAATTTGTGTTAAGTGTATTTACAACTCCGTGATAGATATGTCTCAACCCTTCTATAGTTTCTGATCCAGTATTTAGGTCATCTGCATAAAAATCATTTTGGACTACACTAGCTATGGACTTGTCTCTGCACTCCTTTGCCAGTTGTAAGAGGCATCGAGTACATAAAAATGGTGCAGAGGCGGTACCATATGTAGCAGTATTGAGTTGTAAAACATCTATCGATTGGGATTTATCATCACGCCACAAAATAAGCTGCAGATGACGCTGCTGTTGCCCGATTTCCATTTGTCGGTACATTTTCTCGATGTCGGCTGTGAGAATGAATTTATGCTTGCGAAATCGCAATAAAATAGAGATCAAGTCACTTTGAACTACTGGACCAATCATTTGAATTTGATTGAGTGATTTGCCAGAACTAGTTTTAGACGACGCATTGAATACTACGCGGAGCTTTGTGGTTTCGCTCTTTTCACGAATTACTGCGTGATGAGGCATGTAGTATCCAAATTTTGGTCTAGTTATTTTAATCAAATGCCCTAAATTTGCATATTCATCTATAAATGCCTTGTAGTCGGCCTTTAAATCAGGATATTTTATAAATTTTCTTTCCAAACTCTCAAAACATTTTTTGGCAACATAATAAGAATCTTCAAGAGCCGTTTCAGGTGACTCTTTCAAAGGCATTAAGAGAGAAAACCTACCATTTGCTAAACGAGATACATTTTTTACGAAATGATCCTCACTGAGTTGCTCTTCGGCAGAATATGTTTTTGTGGCAGGTAAGTCATCAATATTCCAAAAATTTTCTAAAGAGTCCTTAATCTCCTGAGTGAAGTTACAATAAACCTTTGAAGAGGACTGACTACCTTCTATAGGGCCACTTATGAGCCATCCGAGCATGGACTCCTGTAAAACTAGTTTATTAGAGCCTAACTTAATTAAATTAGAACCAACAATATCCCAATACACATCTGCTCCTAACAGGATGTCAACTTCAGCTGGGGAAAAATAGTTAGGATCAGCTAGAGAGATATTTCTAGGTAATTGTATATATGCTCAGTGTTAACTATGGAATTTGGTAACAATCCTGTTATTTGAGGTACTACTAAACACTTCACATTAAATTCAAATGACATAAATCTAGATTTAATTTTAATAAAACAACTTTCAGTAATATTACATGTAGCATTATTGATCCCACAAACATTAACTGAACTACCGGGGTTGATAGCTAGCCCTATCTTCCTTTTTAATGTTTCTGTAATGAATGATGATTGACTACCTGTGTCCAGCAGCGCACGGGCTGTATATGTTTTATTATTTGTTACAATTTGTACTAGCGCCGTACATAACAAAACCTGGTCATTGGATGCCACTGACAGTGACACAGGTAGAGAGGAAGATGTAGAGGGTTGTTCAGTTATAGTAGACGAAGTAGGGTTGCTTTTAGTTATGTGTATTAATGTATTGTGTTTCTTTCTGCATTGGCGACATACAGCTTTCAGCTGACATTGAAAAGCATTGTGACCACTATGCAGGCAATTCTTACATAACTTTAACTTATTAACTTCATGTAGTCGCTCGTCTACATTCATATTTTTAAATTTTGGACACTCATGCAACCGATGATTATCATTGCATAAAGCACAATTATTCCTATTTTCATTCTTATTAATGGAAGCAATAAAACTTTTAGATTGGTTGGTTATCCTAAGTTTATGCTCATTCTGTTTTTCAGAACGGTTATTATTAAAATAGGTAGTCTCAAGTATGTCAGCTTGATTGCGCAGGAAAGAATAGAATTCAGTGAGTGACGGCAAATCTGGGAGAGTGCACTTGTACTCTTCCCACTTTTTACTCATGTGATTATCTAATTTTGCTGAAACCATGAAAATAATAAGAACATCCCACATATGTCTAGGCTGCCCCAGAGTGTCAATAGCTCGCAAAAGTTTTGACACATGATCAACAAGGAATCTCAATGATTTATAAGATTCCCTTTGCATAGATTCTATATTAAATAAGGCTTTTATATGATTGTTTATTAATAAGTTTTTAGTATCGAATCTTTGACATAAGAGATCCCATGCTATCAGGGGTTGAAAGCGGTAAAGGTATAAGGGTATGGTACCGGTATAGAATTACGATACAGCTTCTATTTAAAGGTTGAACCAAAACGGTTGGGAATTACGGTTGTGGTATCGATAAAAAAAGAATTATACATATATTTTTTTACGGTATCGTTATACCTATATATTACTAGTACCTTTACCGAAATAATTTCGGTACAGAAAAAAATTATGCGACGAAGAGCGAGCGCGAAGCGGCGGCGACGCGACGGCGCGGGGCGCGTGTAGTTAGGTAATATTCTGAGTTGTGAGTCCGTAAAATGTGTCCCTGTCGCTGCATTCGATTGCATACAAAAGTTCTGTTTGTGCCACACGGAGCGCGGCGACGCAAAGAGTTGACTGCTAGACTAGAATTTCTGTATGAAAGCGAATGTAGAGACTTTACGATTTCACAACTCGAAAAATTACATTCGTTTGGCCTTATTCTAAAAAAGTATAAAATAACACAAAGTTATGGTATAATAACGTTAAGACATACTTAATGAGTTTGTACTTTTATCCATCTTTGCGTCAATCTAGTAGTAAAGTTACAACAAAGCACACTTGTGATTAGGTTGACAAACAAAGTAGATGCGGAAGCGGCGTCAAATTGAATGAATAAATGGAGGCAAATTAGCAAAACCACAAAAACATAGCGAATAATTTATATACAAATTACCAAACAAATATACCTAAATAGTAATATTTAGTACCTAGCTCTAAAAATGTTGTGTCACCTTCAGAACAAAATTATTTCGAAATTAAGATACACCCGCCGTATTGACATTAAGATGGCGGGTGTTCTGTAATATTTTATTATTTATCCATTACTCATAAAATATAATAATAATTATAATTACACCAAAAAATTGTAAGTACCTAAAAAGTACCTCAAGTAAAAAGAAACGCACACTTGATCAGTGGGATAGGTCCTGAAAAATAAAACAACCGTGTCTCGTTTAGGTACTTATGCTATTATTATTATGAATTATTGATCTAAGTACATATTTATATTATACTAGCGACCCGCCCCGGCTTCGCACGGGTGCAATGCTGATACTAAATACACTACAGAAAAACTGTTACCTCGCGTCTGAGCCGCGCGGGTACCTTACTCATAGATCTAAACCCCTCCCGCACGCGCACCCCCGCCTTGGTGACGTCCACTTCGCAACGGGCCGTGCAGCAGAAATCGTAATATTATAATTTCGCCATAACTTCAAAACCAAACGTTCGATTTTAATCATTCGAAGACCAAATATTATCTACATAAACTGTACTTAGTGATGAAATACTTTATTTTGATAAGGATTAATAGCATGAGTAAAATAAACGCGTTTAAATGTAGTAAAAAAAATCAAGATTTTTAAATAAAAAAAATGGTTGTTGTGCCTCACTCGACATAGATAGGTATAGTGTAACGCGGACTTTTTTGTAGATATTTATAAGATCTACAATTAATTTGAACAATTTATGGTTCTATCTTTTGTAGTTTAGGCAGCGTACGCAAAATAAGTAAACTTTTCTGGTTGATTTTTACACCTTGTGCCCGAAAAACCCGAATATCTTACGGACCTTATTTTTTTCCAAAATAAAATATAGCCTATGTTACTCGTGGATAATGTAGCGTTCGAATGGTGAAAGAATTTTTTAAATCGGTCCAGTAGTTTTTAAGCCTATTCATTACAATCAAACAAACATACAAACAAAGTTTTCGTCTTTATAATATTCTAGTGTAGACTAGCTGACCCACGCAACTTCGTCTGCGTCACAAATTCCATGAATGCTCGGCTCCTTTTAGTCTTAGCGTGATGATATGTAGCCTATGTCCTTCCTCGATACATGGGCTATCTAATACTGAAATAATTTTTCAAATCGGACCAGTAGTTCCCGAGATTACCCCCTACATACAAACTTACAAACATACAAACTTACAAACAAATTTTACCTCTTTATAATATTAGTATAGATATAGAAGTATAGAACTATAGATTTTAGGGTTAATCAGTAAATTATAAATCATGACTGTTAATAACGCGTCAATGTTATTAGGTACCTCTTAATTTCGTCCATACATAATGCAATTAGCGATAAGTGGATTCGGAGTTTTGGTTAAAAAATTATTAAGATCATCAAAACATTTCCATTCAGCATTACAATGACAATGAGCTCGATAGTGGCCAATGTTGTGGATGTCTGTAACATTGCCGCCGGAACTAAAAACTCAATTAATCCAAGAACTTCTTATTTTGTATTATTTGATGTTATTTCCATATTCCAAATTACATCTGTTTAATTCAGCCTAAAAGCTATGGTATAACTTAGTTCGTATTTTAATGTTCATATGCCAAAATTCAAGTCATAATTCAAATTAGCCTGAGAGCCAGCGCTTTTTGAACGTCAAGTTCTACAAAAGACAGTCCCCCAAAACGCCCGCCCTTCACCACTTCCTAGTGTTTTAGCTGTGGAGAAGAAGTGGCCAACAAACTGCTCAGCAACACATCTGTCTGTTACGTTTTAGGAACTAGAATGTATAAAATGAGTAGAATGCAAAGTAATTAATACATGACACAAAACAAAAAAAAATATACTATAAAACAAAATACACACTCAAGCAAGTGTTGTTGCGTTGAAAGATTGACCTACATAGTCAGATAAATAAAGTATAAAAAGACAAAAACGAAATTTAATATATTATATAATAAATAAAAATAAAAACAATATTGTATGAATACATATAACCTGTCATAAACGAACTACTTATAGAAAAAGAACATGATAATAAGTCTTGTGTTCAACACAGCGACCAACTATTCTTATCATCTGAATAATCACTAACAGAATAGTATGCCTTCGAACAGAGGTTAGATTTTACTTTAGCTTTAAATGAGTTCAAAGGCAGATCGAGAAAAGAAAGTGGAAGTATATACATTGTAGAAACGGGTACCGAGCCCAACAAATGAATCATGGACCTTACGAAGTCGGTGTGAAGGAGCATGTAGTTTGTGCTTGTTAGTTATGGATGTCACTCGTTTTACTGTATAAATGTATATTTTGCCTGACATATAAAATGTTTGCAAAAATAAATTGAGATACTACCGTGAAAATTCGAATCTCTTTGAAAATTTCTCTTCATAAAACTCGTTACCCTAGCTGATATATTGCTCGCATAGCACGATTTTGTAAGACGAATATATTTTGTATATCAGCAGCTTTACCCTACATTAAAAAAACCGTAGGACACTATGGAAATAACTAAAATAGACTGACCGAGCTGTGTCATCGTCAGTAAATTGTCTAACTTTCCTAAAGGCGTATGCGGCAGAGCTGAACCTTCCCGACAGGCTTGATGTGGGCCCCATTGTAGTTTGGAATCAACAGTTATGCCCAAAAATACTGCAGTGTCCACAGTTTCAAGCACCTCTTCACTTAAGCTTACTCCTTAAGGGTAAGCGTCTCTGCGCGAGGCATGTATTTCTGCGCGCCGCCGGTACGCCAGGCATCGCAGGCGCCGCATCCGTCCTCCGGATGCGGACGCCATCGAGGCGGAGCTATACGAGGGATACAGAGCTGCGAAGACCGCTCTCCGCGACGCTGTCCTGCGGGCTAGAGATCTGGCCCGCGAGGAAATGCTGGCGACTCTCGACAGAGATCCGTGGTGGACGCCGTCATGCGCGTCAGAGCCCTCACGACGGGGGATGTGGTCTCCCGGGGTGGTGTTGTCTTGGCGGTGTCTCTCGACATCGCCAACGCCTTCAACACCATGCCCTGGAGCTGCATTGGGGAGGCACTCCGGTATCATCGGGTGCCGACCTACCTTCGTCGTGTGGTCGGGGACTACCTGTCCGACAGGGCAGTTATCTACCCTAGTCACAGCGCAGAGTGGAACCGGCGAGAGATGTCGTGCGGTGTCCCACAGGGTTCGGTTCTGGGGCCGCCCCTGTGGAACATCGGTTACGACTGGGTGCTGCGAGCCGACCTCCCTAGTGGCGTCAGCGTCATTTGCTACGCTGACGACACGCTAGTGCTGGCACAAGGGGGGTCGTAGGCGGAGGCGGCCGACGCTATGACACGCGGGGTGGCGATAGTCGTTGAGCGGATCCGGCAACTGGGTCTCGAGGTGGCGCTGCACAAGTCCGAGGCCATGTGTTTTCATGGCCGAGGCAATGCGTCACCGTCGGGATCCTTGCTGACGGTAGGAGGGGTTTCCATCGGCGTCGAACCGACGCTGAAATACCTGGGGCTCGTCCTGGACAGCCGATGGAACTTCGTGGAGCATTTCCGACGTTTGGTCCCCAAACTGGAGCGGGCCGGCGCTGCTTTCAGGCGGCTCCTGCCCAACCTGGGGGGACCGAACGCCTCCTGCCGTAGGCTATACGCGGGGGTCGTGCGGTCCATGGCCCTCTACGGGGCCCCGGTGTGGGCGCGTTCATTGAGGCAGCGAGCTGCAAACTACCTGAACGCGCCCCAAAAGTTGGTGGCCCTAAGGATGGCCCGAGGCTACCGTACGATCTCGCGCGAAGCGGCGGGTCTCCTTGCCGGATTGCCGCCATGGGATCTGGAGGCGTTGGTCTTCGCGCGCCTGCATGATTGGCGCGCGGAGGTACTAAGCCGGGGAAAAACTCCGCTGACGCGGCAAATTGTCGCGCAGCGGAACGACTTCCGGCGCGATCTCATGGCGTCATGGAGACGACGACTATCGCAACCCAGCGCAGGGCACGCCACGATAGCGGCGGTAAGTCCCCTCTTTGAGGAGTGGCTTGAGAGGCGCCACGGCGTCCTCACCTACCGCCTGACGCAGGTCCTCACCGGACATGGGTGTTTCGGGAGGTTCCTGTACCGAATCGGGCGGGAGGAAACGCCCGGGTGTCACCACTGCGGGGATCGTCCGGAGGACACGGTAGAGCACACTGTGCAGGTGTGCCCCGCTTGGGCGGGGCACCGCCGTGTCCTCGAAGCGGCGATCGGCGGCGACCTCTCGCTTCCGGCCCTGGTCCAAGCCATGGTCCGGAGCGAGACGGAATGGGACGCCGTTGCCTCCTTCTGCGAAGCAGTCATGCTAGCGAAGGAGGCGGCGGGGAGGGCGAGGAGACCCTTTCGTCCCGGCCACCGTGGTGGACGCCGCGGGCGTCGGGGGCCGCCACCTGGTGACCTCCGGCCACCGTAGGCGCGGGCCTGTGGACGGCGAGCTATGGGTGGCTCGCCGTCCGTCCGTCTAGTTTGACGACAGGCCGTGTCGACGGCGCGTTAGTGTTCCACGCGCGCCTCAAAGAGAGTCAGCACACAGAGGGGCCCGAAAGGGCCGACGCCTGCCGGAGTCGCGGGATTATTCGCAAGAGACACCGTGGCTCCGGAACACAAAGGGCAATGAAGGAACATGGATGGGTTTTAGTCAGTAGAAGTCTGACACTCCCTCCCGCTAACACCCAGAGCGGGAGGAGTCATTGGATGATTTCCCATCCCTAAAAAAAAAAAAAAAGGGTCCTAAATTTCTAAAATTTGATAAGGCAAACTTTATACATTTCGTTTTCTTGGCATTTAGAACTAAGAGTTATCATCCGCAAACAATAGTACGTCACAGATATCACTTAAGAAAATGGTAGATCGTTTATGTACACCAAAAACAAGAATGGACCCAGTATTGAGCCTTGAGGCACACCTAAATGCACTGGCAGCCCGGAAGATTTTACACCATTGACATCAACACATTGGAACCTATTATTAAGTAAATATGAATCAACTACGTTAAGAGCTTCACTTTGGAGACCGTAATGACGTAGTTTACGTAAAATTGTGTCATGGTGTACGCAATCAAAAGCTTTAGAGAGATCACAGAAAACTCCAATTGCGTTTTGCGAGCTCTCCTATGCGTTAAATATATGTTTTAGAAGAGCGACACCCGCATCTGTCTGTAATCAAACGGCCTTTTGTAATGCCATACTGTTCATTATGAAGTAGTCTATGTGAATTCAAATGTATTAACAACTGCTTTAGTATTAATTTTTCAAATACTTTCCTAAATGCAGGTAAGATGGAGATAGGCCGCAAGTTGCCTATGTAATTTTTATGACCTGATTACCTCTCGCGTCCGGAACGTTTGTTACGTCACAAGTCCTTGACGCTCCGAAAGCGCCGGCAAGCGCCGCGGGTGGGCGCTTATCTAAGCGTAATCTGACCCGAGCCACTTAAAACGTTATCGCAGCGTTCGTTTAGTTTGTATCCTAGCACTGGAAGTGGTTTCGAGTTCATAAATTATGTCGTCATGAAATAAAACACAAATAAGAGTCTTATTAGTACTCGAGAAATATTTATATCCTATTGAAATGAGAGAACTTGCTGAATGTAGTTATGTTACTGTTTATGTTATTTCTGACAAAACTATTGGATCAATTTAGACCAAAATTTGGGAACTAGCTTATGAAAAGACTAGTAATCCAATGACAATGATCTTTTATATGAGTTCTATAGCCGATTATAGCAATATTCAAGCTCAAACTTCATAAAGCGCGGCGCCATTTGTTGTTTTTTATTGCGTAATTCAATGCGCTATTTTGATAACGATTATCAGAGTTATATCAAACAGATTCCAATTGGAAAAGCTTGTAGAATACTACCTATATATTCATCAACGCATTGTTAACTATAAATCGTTACAATATGCTTACTTTAATTGTAAACATTGCCAGAAACCCAAACAATAACAATTTTGACCTTGACGAACACTCGGAACTACGTAACTTTTGTAGGCTCAACAAAACAAGTTTTGTGATGTTATTTCATGCAAAAAACTAGCTACATACTTGTAGGAAACACTTATAAATGATTATTTATCCACTTACCCTAGTTTAGCACACTAAAAACACACAAAAATCACTAAAATCACTGCATGACATGCGCGCGAAATAACCGTGACGTAGAAACTTTTGACAAGAGTTTTTGAAATGTCGGCTGTCATATTTTTAGTATCTGTTTGTGTTTATGGTTGGCAAATTTTATCTGCCATAGAGAACATTCATTAGCAAACGATTCTAAAGCTTAGTTTACACAATATTAAAGTTTATATCAGTCGCGGTGTGCTGGTTCCAAATGGAACCAGCGGGACTCAACGTCGCTGCCGCAGATACGAATATACTGGTTCCATTTGGATCCGCCCGGGACCCAGCGGTTAAATAAAGGTATGACTTTACTACTCTTCATGAGATCAGGAAAAGTTCTTAAATCCACGCATAAATTAAAAGTTACAGCAAGATAGGGGGCTAATATGTCTATTATAATACTCAAAAGTTTTATGAAAATGCCCCAGAAATCACCTGTGTTTTTAGATTTTAGTGTATTGAATTCGTCAACTACATCACGAGGTATTACGTGCTCAAAAATAAATAATTGATTACACTTAGGCACACTACTATGCAAAAGGTTTTCAGCTTTAGAAGGAGACGAATTACTTTATTATTAGAATTTTTAATTTTGTCACTTAATAATTTTGATTTAGCAACAACGCAAAACAAAACTGTTATTAATCAAAAAGTTTTGATCTCTTGCGAATGCAATGTATCTTTTATTTTTGATAATATTTTGATCGATGCAATCTATAGTACGTCTGAGAATAATGTACGACTACTGATTGTGTCATTAACAAAGTACACAGAAGAATTACTATTTTGCCCCTTAATTTTAACATGCCAAATATATTATCAATGCTCAACCAATCGGCAGAGTTTATATTATTATATGAAGATAATAATATTGTGAATCAAACAGATGTAATTTGTCTTAAAGACATACCTATGGAAATAACATAAAAAAATACAAAATACAAAATTCTTGGATTCTTTGGATTAATTGAGTTTTTAACCACCGGCGGTTTTTAACAATATAAATATGTACCTAGATCAATAATTCATAATAATAATAACATAAGTACCGTATGTAGTATCTTCCCTACCGCAGTATCTCTACGTTGACGTCGTGGTGGGGCTTGCGCGCCCCGATGGACCTTAGGTCATACCTAAGGTGAAGGGCCAGACAAAGAGAGATACAATCCGCAAGGCAGTTTTGTGGCGAACTGTTGGGCAGTAGCGACCCCACGAACCTTATCTCCCGTGAGAAGTCTTGTTCCTCATCTACGGCTTGCCTTTATTGGCTGGCCAGTGTGAAAACTGACGAGGAACAGAGCTCCCACCTCTTTCTTGCCTTAATAGGCCGGTCTGAGTGGAGATTCGCTAGAGCACACGTGCTCGGGAGAAGGATGTAAAATCCAGTAAGATGCTGGTAGGGATCTTGACCGCACTTCCGGGATTATCCTGATAGCCGTGGTATACCTCTCCACTCATCTAGCACCTCAGGCTGTGTTGCCTCCTTGGCGCTACGTTACTTTGTGCTAGCGACCATTTTCGGGGGCCCATTCATTGAGTGTGCAAGTCACCCCCTGCCATTTAAAAGCCGTGTATATTGTTAGTGGTTAGGCAGGGGCCAATAGTTCTTCTATAATAAGCGATTATCAGTCCACTAAACCACCCAAACCAATAGCGTTTCATTTTTTGTTTCCATAATCTGCAATAGTACTGCTCCAACCGGGGATTGTCCTTGGGAATACTTTCAGTGCATACAGGGATAATCGCCGGTTGGTTCCCCATTACAATGAAATTTCTAATGGGGCCTCTGCGAGTTGGTTTCGGCCTCTCGTATGCCTACCAAAGCACCGGGTCTCCAGGGACCCGAGAAAGTAAAAAAAAAAATACATAAGTACCTAAACGAGACACGGTTGTTTTATTTTTCAGGACCTATCCCACTGATCAAGTGTGTGTTTCTCTTTACTTGAGGTACTTTTTAGGTACATTTTTTTGGTGTAATTATATTTTATGAGGAATGGTTAAATAATAAAATATTACAGAACACCCGCCATCTTATTGTCAATATGGCGGGTGTATCTTAATTTTGTCCTGGAGGTGGTACAATTTTTGCAAATAGAGCTAGGTAGGTATTCAATAGTAGGTACTATTTAAGTACATTTGTTTGGTAATTGGTATAATTTAATTCGCTATGGTACACCCGCTATTTCACTCCCACCTTTATCTGGCTGTCGAGGCACGAATATAAATTTTCGATCAAGTACCTACTCCCTTACCATTGCGGCCGCCTCGGCGCGGGCGGCAGGGTATAAAGAAAACCTTTATTTTATAATTTAGGTACTTGAAAAAGTAATGATACCTCAATATTACAATATCGAAATTATACAGGTACATTTACTTTAAGGTATAGTAATTTAAAGGTACCTTTATTTTAAGGTACCGAAATTTAAAGGTATGACGTCATACCTTTAAATTACGGTACCATAATTTTTCCGGTTATTCAATCCCTGCATGCTATGTTATAATTTTTTGAACTAAATTCTATTGATTTTATGACAACAGCAGCACTTCCCTCAAGCGCAGCTAGTCTATTCTGTAAATAACCACTTCGATATCGACTTCACCTGAGTGACTTAGCTTACAAAGTGAACTTTATTTCACACATCATAAGGTCTTATATTTGTACGAATTTGAAACTCACCTCGGATTCCGCTGTCGAGACACGAAAATGTTGTTACAGAATAGCACTGCTGATCGTAGATAATGGAATTTATTAATTGATGATATACTTTCATTGCTATCAATTACTGACTGAAATGTGTCTTTAAATTCTAACCAATTTAGATAATTCCCATCAAATTTAGGAAGCTTGATTGTCGGTAATTTGATGCTATTAAATGAATGGCCGCCATGATTAGATGCATGGTCACTATTTTCTTTTTTACAATTTTCTATCTCAGCAGTTTTCTGTGGAGAATTAGACAAGATATCTTGGCTTCTTGCTATTAAGTTAATAAACTGGTTTTCTAAACTATCTTTTTCTTTAATTTGCTCTGTACTATCACAATGCAATGCATCTATCTTGTTTTGAATGGCCTCAAACTCATCCATAAGCGATTGAATTTTATTCAATTTTAATTCTAATTCTCTATATTGAATAGAAGAAATTTCCTTTAAACTAATTAAATTATTTAAATAGTCGGAAAATTTTGTAACCCGTCCCTTAATAATACCGCGTTCTTTAACCAACTTAGTTATCTCTACCTTGAGCTCCGCTTCATTCATTTTAATAGATAATAGTTACCAACCTCAAGGGAACAAACAAGGAACAATGAAATGTGCACCCAAACCTCAGTAAAGCACAAAGCTCAGGTCCAGTCGCTCGCGCTGGTGCTGTAGCACGCACGACGCGGTGCTCAGGGCAACTCACGCTTAGCAGTCAGCTTAGGCCAGCAGCGGGCACGTGGCGGCGCACGCGAACCCGAAGCGCTCCGGGAAAACGCTGGAATAGTCGGCAAATAGGATTGAAATAACGGTAGCTAATTTATGGTACAGGAGAAGGTAGATTATAGGCACCTTGTGTGCTGATTTTAGAATATAGATCGAGTTAGGTAGGCTAGCCAATTGTTATAGCTGGGATAAGACTATAACAATATTCTGTTGCAGAATTATAGAAATGCGTGCATAAAGCGTGGGCGCGTGCTCGTATTTAAAGCTTGATTAGATGTTGAATCTAACGCTGGGATGCTCGTGCTTGTATATTGCACCATAACACCATTGAATGCTAGCGACAATAAACCCAACACTCGAGTAGCAAGTCGGCCATTACACAATGCGAATGCGAGAAAACAAAGGGTCGAGAGGATAGGTTTAGATGCGATACGCATAAAGGTAAGGAACAGGGCTTACTTCCCATGGGCTAGACCTCCGGTTCACGACGTCCCCAAAGACTCCCGAAGCAGCAACAGCAACCTTCCAATCCTCTTTGGCTCGCTGGATAGGTACTCGCAAAATGCCGCCAATGGCTGCCACGTGTGACGCCCGCAAGAACCGACGCGTTTCTTCTTGGTTTTGAGATTAATGTCCTGTCACGGTCGCCACTTTTGTTTACAATAAAACAAACTGCGTTTTATAAAAATATAAAACTATATTCGGAAATACTAAAGGTTTACAATAAGGTTAGCACTTGTTTGGTTCGGATTAATCACGTTCACGTCAAAGAGTGTAGCGCGGTCGGTCGTCGCTTGCGGAGTGTCGGCGCGGTGGGGCGACGGCGCGCGCGCGCGTTGCCCCTCGTCCCTCTCTCTCCTCGCTCGCCGTAGTGCGGGGCGCGTACATATGTTTTCTTTATAAATATCGCCTTCTTAATATACATTTACTTAAACATCTATTCAGTTTAAAATGGCTCCACATACGGGTTCGGCCACTTCTGAGCAAATCGACACCCTTCTCGATTTCTTGGACGAGCATAGGGATCTAGCTCGCGGGAGATTGAGGGGTCCCCAAGGAAATGCCAAGGCAAAGAGGCTGTGGGAAGAATTGTGCAATACGCTCGATTCCATGGGCGGTTGTACTAAAACAATTCAGCAGTGGCAAAAGGTACCAGTGTTTTGTTAATTAATGTTAATTGTGATTTGTTAATTTAATACCTATTTGATCTGTGCCACTTCGTTGGTTTATATAATTATAGCCTATGTATGACATACACACATAACATGGCTTTCATTCTGGAGGATCTGGAAAAAGATGAGGATTGTGAACAGTGAAATGCTTTATATATTGAAGAGAATGATACTTAATAAAAAATATACACCACCTTAACTGTGGGCTCGATTCCATGACACCTTGCCTTTGGAGGTAATAAAGGCACTATTTCCTGACACAACTCCTCAAATAATTGCCGACTGAGTCTGTAATTTCCTACGAACTCTAAGTCGGGAATTTCTCTAATATTGAGTTCATTGCGCAAGCGACGCCGGTTCCTTCTACGCTCCAAACGTTCTTCACGTACGGCAGCCTCGATTAAGAGCGGTCTCGTAGCCATTTCAAGCAAATTTATCACAAAATCCACACAAACGAATAACTAACGCAAATCAAAAGGTAACACTTTTGGTTTCGTCAATTTGAGGTTAAAATTCCGAACAATCATCTGTCAAACTCAAATGTTCGTTCGTAACGTAAATGAATTAGAGTAGGTTTAGAGAAACTAAATGTCAAATAATCTTCGTTCGTATTGAACTTCGGAATGAATGAAACCGTGGTAGGAAATATGCGAAAATTCAATCGAAACTTCGTTTTTTGTTGAATAAGAGTAGACCTCCTGGGAAGTTCTACTTATAGTACATTGCGAACTAAAAAAAAACAGTTCATTTCAACCCAAACCTTACCTAACTTATATTTTTCAACAATACAAATAACCAATAACTTTATATTTGCAAGCCAGTTCGAAATATAAATAGGTAAAACCTTTGATAAGTCACCTCCTGGTTGCCATGTTTCGGTATAAAATATCGTTCCATATTTTTTAAATTACACGACTGGTATGAGTTAACTATGTAACCTATTTGGCCACAAAATACGAGAGATTTGGATTTTCATACAACTTTTGCCCGGCGACTGCTCGGCCAGTACAGCAATTTTGATTTCTCTCGAAGAAGGCTGTCAAAAGAATGTTCAAACCAAGCATGTTTGAGAAAAATATTGGTACCTGGTGGGCTGGAGCCACAGCTTCGGACGCGCTCGCTGGTCTTCGAATTTTCTCGCAGTAGGTGTGAAAAGTAGAGTATGCTCCTCAGGGATAAAGGTGTCCTTGACTTGGGGTAGGTTGAATTCCTCGCTGCATTCAGGATTCTCGTATTAACTCCTTCGCTTCGCTCGTGAGTTCAACTTTAAACTCGTAAAAAAAAAACTACAAAAATAAAAAATATTTAAATTCAACGCTCTTTCTACGAATCTTTCGTACGGTTACGAAGCTTCGCAAGAAAAATAAAAAGAAAGAGCTTTCTTATGCTTCGCATTGTCTTCGTAACATTTAGAGCGCTCTATTTAAATATTGGATAGACTCCTTGATCGACACACAAACCTTGATAGACAATCCCTATAGATCTTCGGTCAATTTAATTTTGATTTGATTAGAAGCTTTTATTGCTACTATGGGGTTTATTTATGTTTATTTAATTCCATACATTTATTTTATGCATTTTTCATAATTTAGTCCCGATATAGCAATTGACATGATACGAGAGAATGCACATGGGCTTATTTTCAATCCCATCGGTAAACGAGTCATCTGATACTGCCCAGGGCTTGTCGTGAGCTGCTACATTCCTGCTATTTAATTCTAGGTCAACTTGATAATAACTCTGTGATAAATCTAAATGGCTGAAATAAGTGCAACCGGAAAGAGAGTAGTATTTCTGTTATGTTTGGAAGTGGGAACTTATCATCTTGAATTTGCTCATTTATTTTTCTTTAATCGACTACTATTCTCCATTTCTTATTATTATTGTCGCTTTTCTTTGGAACGAGTAGTATTGGACTGTTCCATTCACTATTAGTTGGTTCTATTATTTCATCATCCAACATCTGCTTGATTTGTTTATCAATTTCAGATTTCGTACACTGTGGTAGTCTGTATGGTTTCGTATAGATGGGCGTAGCACCTAGCTGTAAGTTAATTGATTGGTTCATTATACTAGTAGTACTCAGCTTATCACCTTCTAATTGGAAAACGTCTGCATACTTGGCACAAATCTGTCTTTTTGCGCGCTGCGCATCCATTTCATTGCTGCTATATTGACAAATAATACGCGCTAATAAACTTTTATAGCAAGATTTCGTTCGTCAATCGACATTGTTGTCAATAGATATAGTTATATTTATATAGTTGCTTAAGGGCCCCTTTTCCCGAAACTTTAGGCATTTTACGCACTGAGTCGGCTTGCGCCCGCGTTGCACAGGAGCCGTCGCGATATGAACTCTGGTGACCTATGGCGGCGGACGAGCACGCCACAGTACAAATAAATCAGTAGTTCAAATATTGTCGTGCTGGTAATAAGAGCTAGTTTGCTACAAAAACGTATAGCTTGATGTGCTGCACTATTGACTGTAAACCTTAATACACTTATATTGTTATGAATGTATGACTAAGGCAGGCGATGATCATTCTATAGAATTTAAAGAATGGTGGTAGAAGATTTCGTGAGTACTATAATGAAAGACAAATATGATTAATTATAATGTAATAAAATATATAGGTACTAGTAGCATAAAAATTAAAATTCAATAAAATTTAGTGGTCGTGGGCTAGGTCCAGGTTCATTTTCATCGACCGATATATTCCTCAATGCTAGGCGCGAGTTTCCTCTAAGAGGGTCAAACCCGGTCGGTACGAGGTCTCAGAGCACTAGAATGGAATAAATTTCATTACTAAATTTCAAAAACCCAAATTAAAAAAGAACAATTACTAGAGTTATAAATAAGATGTAATACATAACATATACAAATATAAAAATCTCGTGTCACAGTGTTTGTTATCGAACTCCCCCGAAACGGCGTGACAAAATTTTTGTGTATATTTGGTAGGTCTGAGAATAGGTCGTAGGCTATTTTGTTTTTTAAGTGACATCTTTTTTAGCATCGTTGTGATTTGAAAGTCGATGAAACGAAAAAGAGACAGACACATAAGTTCATAATATTTAACGTGGGAGAAAATGAGATAGGAAGCATTATACGAGTACTCGTATAGTGTGTCTTATGTTCGTGGTTGTCTTTGTGCTCTTTTTGAAGGTTTCACTTCTACCACGTGTGAATTGCACACATGTTTTTTTTCATACACTTTCAAATTTCCACGCGAACGAAGTCGCGGGCAACAGCTAGTAAATAAATAAATATCGTTGGCTTGTGTCGTGGACACCAGATAGTTAATATGATACATATATACCTTTTTTGTAAATACATAGGTGCTTCTTATGTACAAACATCCATGACTCGGAAACAAAATAATGTCCATGCTCATCACACAAACATTTGCCCCTACCGGGATTCGAACCCGGACCCTAAGATCGTAAGGCGGCCTCACTACCGCTGCGCCATTCGGATCGTCAGTTTATGTAAAAATATGTAAAGGTGAATGTTTCCATTAAAAATATTAAAGACTAGCTGACGCACGCAACTTCGTCTGCGTCACAATTTCCATGATATATAGCCTATAGCCTTCCACGATAAATGGGCTATCTAACACTGAAAACTGCCACAGCTTGGGCGGCGACTTCAGGTGAAGTATCCATAGATTATTGATAGAACCTCACCTTAATGTTAAGAATAAGTAATGTTTGTTGCAAAACCAAAGATATCAATCACTTTTTCAAGAATTAAATCCAAGTAAACCAATAAAACCAAGTTTTCTTAGTATTCGATTGTTTGATATCAACAAACAGGCTCCAAATTGTCTTTTGTTTCTTTAAATTCTGTGTTCGAAATTCATAATAAGACTATTGAATGAAATTGTGAATGTGTCAGGTTCAAAACTGCATAAAAACTTTTTGCTCGACCTAATATAAAATTTTAGCTAGGACCAAACGAAACTGAAAATACAAGGTGGGCCAATAGATGTGTCCAGAAGTGTAATATATGCTAAGATACATGCACCAATCTAGTGGCTTTCATAGAGTTTCACCCTAACACGTGACATTGACTCTGAGAAACAAGTTCACATGATATATTTCGATTTCAGCCAGACTTTTGATCGCTTTCGTCATAATATACTCCTTCATAAGTTAACTCTTTATGGTATCACTGGTTCCCTACTTAAATGGTTTAAATCCTATCTTGATGTTCATTCTTTCTATGTTGCTTTCATTGGCTACAACCAAGTTCCTACAAGGTAACATCTGATGTCCCACAGGGATCACATGTTGGCCCTGTTTTGTTTCACTTATTTGGTAATGACAGTGAGTTGAAATTTTCTGAATGTTACATTGTACTAATGCTGACGATTTCAAGTTTTGCAGAGTAATTTGAATTAGACCTTGATGTTAAGTTGCTACAACCTAGGAGCACAGGCATTCTCTTGCAATTTACTTATCTTAAACTAGCCGACTCGGCAAACGTTTTGTCATATAAAAAATAGCCTTCGACCTATTCTTAAACCTACTGAGTATACACAAAAAAAATCTTAAAAATCGGTCAAGCCGTTTCGGAGGATTTCGAAAACAAACACCGTGACACGAGATATTCGTTTATAAAAATGGATTGCTGTTCGTTAGTCTCGCTAAAATTGGAAAACGGCTGGGCCGAGTTGAATAATTCTTTTCCATTTAGATCGCCAGAATACAGGAAAGGTTTAAAAGCAAAAAATGGGTATAAGTAATCTTCGATGAAGTATTTGGCTGGATTTTATGAATAAGCCTGCGGGTATAGATCGAGTTATTTTGATCTACCGCGTGGAATCCTGCGTGTTGAAAGGTTTAGTTGAAAGACTATTTAATTATTTTATTATAAACCTATACGGTATACAGACGGTAACGAGCTGTCGTGTTACAGTGGCGGGCTCGGGGCGCGCGCGGCGCCTGGGTGCGGCCGAGTGCGCGCGCCTGTTGTACTGCGGCGCGCCCTACTACCTGCCCGTGCTGTCGCTCGTGCCGCGCAGCCTGGCCGCGCCCGCGCCCGCGCCGCCGCTGCCGCGCCTGGCCGCCGCGCTGGAGCTGGAGCGCCTCAACGGCACGGCGCTGCGCCTGCGCGTGCAGCTGCGCGGGCCGGCGCACGTCGTGCTGCTGGTGGCGCCGGCGGCGGGCGCGCGCGTGGCCGCCTGCAGCGCGCTGGCGGCGCCGCGCGAGGGGCCGCGCTGGGGCGCGCGCCGCACGTACTTCGTGTCGCTGCACGAGGCGCGCGCGCCGCCCGGGGGCGCGGAGTGGCGCGTGGAGCTGCTGCTGACGCACGCGGCGGGGCTGGCGGCGCCGTACTGGGCGGACGTGTCGCTGGCCGGGCACGCACAGTTCGGCGGCGAGGCGCGCGCGCCGGCGCACGCGGCGCTGCTGGCCGCTCTGCCGCACTGGGTGGCGGCCACGGGCTGGGGCGTGGACTTGCACCTGTACCGCGTGTAGTGCGGCTGCCACGCTGGGTGGCGGCCACGGGCTGGGGCGTGGACTTGCACCTGTACCGCGTGTAGTGCGGCTGCCACGCTGGGTGGCGGCCACGTGCTGGGGCGTGGACTTGCACCTGTACCGCGTGTAGTGCGGCTGCCACGCTGGGTGGCGGCCACGTGCTGGGGCGTGGACTTGCACCTGTACCGCGTGTAGTGCGGCTGCCACGCTGGGTGGCGGCCACGTGCTGGGGCGTGGACTTGCACCTGTACCGCGTGTAGTGCGGCTGCCACGCTGGGTGGCGGCCACGTGCTGGGGCGTGGACTTGCACCTGTACCGCGTGTAGTGCGCTCTAGTACTGACTACGTTAAGTTAGTGTTCTCTTGCCTGAGCCCCGCTCGTGGCTAACCAAACCTGCACAAAATTATTCTATCAACTTTATGTAAGTAGCTAAGACTAATACGGATCGATTTTCAACTGGAATATCATCATCATATAATATTTGTTAGAGATGCGGAGAAACTGTCCCAGGAATTAACATGATATTGTTATTACTTTTAAGAAACATGTCTTACGGTGAATGCTCCAACCAGCCCGCGAAATTCAAATTTTCTTACGTTTTTTGTAATTTTCAGGCCAGTGCTAGGTTGTAGGCTGAAATGTTATTCGCGGCTGTAAGACGTATGTAGTTATAGAATTATAATCATCAAAATCATCAATACAACCCTCCAAGTTCATAAAGGCGTAGGAACAAAAAAAAAACAGAAGTCATTCCTAGAGCTTTATGAACTTAGAGCGTTGTATTGATGATTTTGATGATTATAATTCTGTATAGCCGCGAATAATATTTTAATCAACCTACAACCTCGCACTGGCCTGCAAATTGCAAAAAAAAGTACCTAAGAAAATTTGAATTTCGCGGGCTGGTTGGAGCATTCACCAATGAATTACATCATAATTAGTTTCAATTCAAGTGAGAGTCGTCCTTAAAATAGAGTAACTTTGACCAATTTATTAGTTTTATAAAAAACTATTAACAAAAGGTGGCAAAAAATGGTAAAACATGGGCGATTTGACCCATTATCATATTGTAATATAATGCTACTCATGTTCTAAACGTTGCGTTGCCAACTACAGTCCGCTATCAGACGTGCGGCTACTCATATCCCGAGCGCTGTCGTCTGCAGCCCGCTGTCAGAAGTGCGGCTACTCATGTTCCGAACGCTTCCGAATGCAACCCGCTGTCAGACGTGCGTCTACTCGTACCCCGAGCGCTGTCGACTGTAGCCCACTGTCAAATGTGCGGCTACTCGTATCCCGGGCGCTGTCGACTGTAGACCACTGTCAAATGTGCGGCTACTCGTACCCCAAGCGCTGTCGACTGTAGCCCACTGTCAAATGTGCTGCTACTCGTATCCCGGGCGCTGTCAACTGCAGCCCGCTGTCAAATGTGCGGCTACTCGTATCCCGGGCGTTGTCGACTGTAGCCCACTGTCAAATGTGCGGCTACTCGTACCCCGAGCGCTGTCGACTGTAGCCCACTGTCAAATGTGCGGCTACTCGTACCCCGAGCGCTGTCGACTGTAGCCCACTGTCAAATGTGCGGCTACTCGTATCCCGGGCGCTGTCGACTGTAGACCACTGTCAAATGTGCGGCTACTCGTACCCCAAGCGCTGTCGACTGTAGCCCACTGTCAAATGTGCTGCTACTCGTATCCCGGGCGCTGTCAACTGCAGCCCGCTGTCAAATGTGCGGCTACTCGTATCCCGGGCGTTGTCGACTGTAGCCCACTGTCAAATGTGCGGCTACTCGTACCCCGAGCGCTGTCGACTGTAGCCCACTGTCAAATGTGCGGCTACTCGTACCCCGAGCGCTGTCGACTGTAGCCCACTGTCAAATGTGCGGCTACTCGTATCCCGGGCGCTGTCGACTGTAGACCACTGTCAAATGTGCGGCTACTCGTACCCCGAGCGCTGTCGACTGCAGCCCACTGTCAAATGTGCAGCTACTCGTACCCCGAGCGCTGTCGACTGTAGCCCACTGTCAAATGTGCGGCTACTCGTATCCCGGGCGCTGTCGACTGCATCCCGCTGTCAAATGTGCGGCTACTCGTACCCCGAGCGCTGTCGACTGCAGCCCGTTGTCTGACGTGCGGCTACTCGTATCCCGGGCGCTGTCGACTGCTTCCCGCTGTCAAATGTGCGGCTACACGTACCCCGAGCGCTGTCGACTGCATCCCGCTGTCAAATGTGCGGCTACACGTACCCCGAGCGCTGTAGACTGCAGCCCGTTGTCTGACGTGCGGCTACTCGTATCCCGGGCGCTGTCGACTGCAGCCCGCGGTCAAATGTGCGGCTACTCGTACCCCGAGCGCTGTCGACTGCAGCCCGTTGTCTGACGTACGGCCACTCATATCCCGAGCGGTGCCGACTGCAGACCACCGTCAGAAGTGCGGCTACTTATGTTCCGAACGCTTCCGTCTGCATCCCGCTGTCAAACGTGCGGCTACTCATATCCCGAGCGCTGCTGACTGCAGCCCGCTGTCAGACGTGTCATTTTCTAAAAGCTCCCGACTGCAGTCCGCTATCAGACATGCGGCTACTCATAACCCGAGCGGTGCCGACTAGCGGCTACTCATTTCTCCGCTTCCGACTCCAACCCGCTGTCAGAAGTGCGGCTACTCATTTCTCGGTCGCTGCCGTTTGTCTTTGTATATTAATGTACATAAACCTTAATTGATCATTGCATTATAAGTTAATTTGGTGCAGATATAATAAATAATTAAGATGTGTCATCGGGCCGCTCGCCTCGTCTGCGATGCCGCGGCTGCCGCTCGCCTGCTGTACGCTGCAGCTTGCCTGCGACGACGGCATGAGCGCATGTAGCTTACTGACGTCGCGCGTCAGCGTCTTCGTAAAGGTTAACACCTGGAGGTACGAGTACTACCTATATGTCCGCACAGTGAGCGCGCAGCTAGTGACCTCGTGCAGGTGATCATCCTTGCTGCTCGCACAGTGAGCGCGCAGCTAGTGACCTCGTGCAGGTGATCATCCTTGCTGCTCGCACAGTGAGCGCGCAGCTAGTGACCTCGTGCAGGTGATCATTCTTGCTGCTCGCACAGTGAGCGCGCAGCTAGTGACCTCGTGCAGGTGATCATCCTTGCTGCTCGCACAGTGAGCGCGCAGCTAGTGACCTCGTGCAGGTGATCATCCTTGCTGCTCGCACAGTGAGCGCGCAGCTAGTGACCTCGTGCAGGTGATCATTCTTGCTGCTCGCACAGTGAGCGCGCAGCTAGTGACCTCGTGCAGGTGATCATCCTTGCTGCTCGCACAGTGAGCGCGCAGCTAGTGACCTCGTGCAGGTGATCATCCTTGCTGCTCGCACAGTGAGCGCGCAGCTAGTGACCTCGTGCAGGTGATCATCCTTGCTGCTCGCACAGTGAGCGCGCAGCTAGTGACCTCGTGCAGGTGATCATTCTTGCTGCTCGCACAGTGAGCGCGCAGCTAGTGACCTCGTGCAGGTGATCATCCTTGCTGCTCGCACAGTGAGCGCGCAGCTAGTGACCTCGTGCAGGTGATCATCCTTGCTGCTCGCACAGTGAGCGCGCAGCTAGTGACCTCGTGCAGGTGATCATTCTTGCTGCTCGCACAGTGAGCGCGCAGCTAGTGACCTCGTGCAGGTGATCATCCTTGCTGCTCGCACAGTGAGCGCGCAGCTAGTGACCTCGTGCAGGTGATCATCCTTGCTGCTCGCACAGTGAGCGCGCAGCTAGTGACCTCGTGCAGGTGATCATCCTTGCTGCTCGCACAGTGAGTGCGCAGCTAGTGACCTCGTGCAGGTGATCATCCTTGCTGCTCGCACAGTGAGCGCGCAGCTAGTGACCTCGTGCAGGTGATCATCCTTGCTGCTCGCACAGTGAGCGCACAGCTAGTGACCTCGTGCAGGTGATCATCCTTGCTGCTCGCACAGTGAGCGCGCAGCTAGTGACCTCTTGCAGGTGATATTCCTTGCTGCTCGCACAGTGAGCGCGCAGCTAGTGAACTCGTGCAGGTGATCATCCTTGCTGCTCGCACAGTGAGCGCGCAGCTAGTGAACTCGTGCAGGTGATCATCCCTGCTGCTCGCACAGTGAGCGCGCAGCTAGTGACCTCGTGCAGGTGATCATCCTAGCTGCTCGCACAGTGAGCGCGCAGCTAGTGACCTCTTGCAGGTGATATTCCTTGCTGCTCGCACAGTGAGCGCGCAGCTAGTGAACTCGTGCAGGTGATCATCCTTGCTGCTCGCACAGTGAGCGCGCAGCTAGTGAACTCGTGCAGGTGATCATCCTTGCTGCTCACACAGTGAGCGCGCAGCTAGTGACCTCGTGCAGGTGATCATCCTTGCTGCTCGCACAGTGAGCGCACAGCTAGTGACCTCGTGCAGGTGATCATCCTTGCTGCTCGCACAGTGAGCGCGCAGCTAGTGACCTCATGCAGGTGATCATCCTTGCTGTTCGCACAGTGAGCGCGCAGCTAGTGACCTCATGCAGGTGATCATCCTTGCTGCTCGCACAGTGAGCGCGCAGCTAGTGACCTCGTGCAGGTGATCATCCTTGCTGCTCGCACAGTGAGCGCGCAGCTAGTGACCTCGCATGCGCTGGATACTCATGCGAATTCAGGGAACGAGGTTCGGAAAATGTAGGAAGACTAGTAGAAGTCGTGTTATGTAAGTAGGTACGAAATAGTTAGAGTAGCTTGGTGCTGCGGTGCTTGTCGGTAGACTAGTTCACGCGGCAGTAGCTAGAGTTGTGTCGGGCAGCATCGAAGCGCAGCTCCTGACATTGTTGTACCTGTTCATTTTACAAGTGGGTAACTAGTCTATTTTTTAGCTAATGTAGGTACGTAATCCGTCAGTGTTTAAATGGCAGCAATAGAGTTTGCTGTGCCGTGAGCGACAATATCATGGAGACGCTGACTAGCTCCGGTAATGGCTGTGCATTATCATTAGGCATTATTGCAATTGCAATCCTATTTCTTTTATACTATTCTTGTATAATACTAAACTACAAAGTAATATTAATTTGTTGGTTAAAAGGCACTTATAACACTGGGCTTATTAGGTTAAGTAGGTAATCGGAACAGTGTGCCTTGGTTAAGGAAGGATTTTGTGAATTTGTACTAAGTGGTGGCGCGTTAGTAATTCATTAACAAACTGTGATTACATTATAAGTAAACCCAATAATTATATGTAACGAGTCGGCCCCCGCGCCTCAGTCCCGGCCTGGACTCGTACAAGTTGACTGGCGAGTGGCGTCAAGTGTGCCTTTGTATACGCATTTGCCGAAAATGTACATCAACACCAGGGGGGCTACTCTCTAAGCCCGACGTCCGTAGTTTCGTACTTACTTGCGGGCGTATTTAACTCCGTATTACCTAACCACTAAGAATTAATGACAACACAATTCGAAAGTTACTGTCAAATCGTGTTGTCATTCATTTTTAGTTCGGGTTCGGGACTAATCGTAAGTCCGTAGGTGATACGGAGTAGAATACGCCCGCAACTGAACCCAAACTACGGACTTCGGGCTTAGAGAGTAGCCCCCCTGCCCTTGTGTGGCTGTAATACGTATTCACAACATAGATACATAGATCAAGCCAGCGAAATCTAATTAGTAATAACATTGAATAACCAATTGCGAAAAGGTCAGATCTCTCAACGGCATGCTTAATTATAAATAAGTAATTTGATAAGGCATTGAAATTTAAATTTTCAGACATGTGCCCTTTTCGAAATTACAGTGACGCGAGCAGGAAGCTTGACTTGCCTGCCTAGACCATAGACGTAGTCGTGCGAGTGCGCGCTAGCGGTGACGTCATCACGTGCCACCTCGCCTGCCTAGACCATAGACGTAGTCGTGCGAGTGCGCGCTAGCGGTGACGTCATCACGTGCCACCTCGCCTGCCTAGACCATAGACGTAGTCGTGCGAGTGCGCGCTAGCGGTGACGTCATCACGTGCCACCTCGCCTGCCTAGACCATAGACGTAGTCGTGCGAGTGCGCGCTAGCGGTGACGTCATCACGTGCCACCTCGCCTGCCTAGACCATAGACGTAGTCGTGCGAGTGCGCGCTAGCGGTGACGTCATCACGTGCCACCTCGCCTGCCTAGACCATAGACGTAGTCGTGCGAGTGCGCGCTAGCGGTGACGTCATCACGTGCCACCTCGCCTGCCTAGACCATAGACGTAGTCGTGCGAGTGCGCGCTAGCGGTGACGTCATCACGTGCCACCTCGCCTGCCTAGACCATAGACGTAGTCGTGCGAGTGCGCGCTAGCGGTGACGTCATCACGTGCCACCTCGCCTGCCTAGACCATAGACGTAGTCGTGCGAGTGCGCGCTAGCGGTGACGTCATCACGTGCCACCTCGCCTGCCTAGACCATAGACGTAGTCGTGCGAGTGCGCGCTAGCGGTGACGTCATCACGTGCCACCTCGCCTGCGCGAAAACCTGCTTAAGAATTTGTAATTTAAGCTCTTTAGTTTGATCGGTTTTTATTTGTTATCTTAACCTACATACATGGGTAGGTTAATTTTTGAAATAGAGAGTAAACATACCTGGCGGCAGGTAAGTTTATTTAATTGTTAGGTAAGCGCATATCGCATATAAATTACCAATTCACCTACCATCATTATGTTTAGATATTGACAGAACAAGAAGTAATATGCCTCAATGTATTTCTCCGCTGTTGCAGCCTGCAGGCCACTTGCTGCAATCATTACTTCATTAGGCATCTAGATGTACCTATTTAATGCAGTTTTTTTTTTCATGATAGTTTATTATTTAGGTGTTGAATGTTTTAGTTAATTAAAAAATATGGACCAATGAGTTTTAATTTTATTCGTTAATGATCCTGATTCTATCAGTGTTTATCCATTCTTCATTAATTAATAATGGATGAACATTGAATTGAAAATAAAAACCCACATTTACCAAAAACCGAATTCGAAAAGTCTGACCGGAAAAGTTATACATACACATACAACGCAGCCGAGTACAATCACTAGCGGTTGCATATTAAATTGGAAAAGCGGCCAACCGGTATCCTTCAGGATGGCGGGTGTTTATCTTCTAAATACATAAAAAATAAACTAAATAAATACACGTTCTGTACATACTAAAATAAGTATAAATGTACGTGTCTGTATGCGTAGCAAACAACGTTTTAAAGTGAGCCGCCATCCTGACGTCAGGTTGGCGGGTGAATTTTAATTCAAACATCAATTTTGACTTAAGGAATACAATTTACGTAATTTGTACCTACACGAACCCTATTTAAAACTTGTTTAATCTCGAACAAAACGAACGTACGCCGCCACCCTGACGTCAGAGTGGCTCTGAGTGGCGGCTCACGGGTGAAAGAGACTTTCAAATAGATCAAAAATAAACTATAATATAAATGTATATAAAATGTACATTTATTAAAAATACGTGTCTGTATTTCAATTTTTCTGTAGGTACAAATCGGCAATTTCATAGTTTAACCCACGGAACAGAAAAAACAGTGGAAGTGCAAAGTAGGCGTGACACGCGTGCCGATATTATGCGTAGCTACGCAACTCCAACCCAGTTGTGTTCCAACAACGCGACGAACCGATAGTCTCGCTGACTCTCGAAATAAATTTATAATGTCTGAACCATGCCGTATTGTTCCATTTTGGATTACAAAAATGATATTAGGAGAATAAATCTTAAAAATGGAGGTGTTTCATGCCATCGGAAAGTACGATTTTATTTGTTTTCTAATAAAATCTTAGCATAATAAATATTCTAAAAACTCAAGTCTATTTAAAATCAACCTTTTCCCATTAGCACAGAGTTTATTTTGCATCGATTCGGTAACTGATTCCTTCTCGAAAGTTCTTCGCTACTCAAATAGTGATGTAGTCGGGTGGGATACTGTGGATGGATATCGATAAAGAACATGTTTTTGTAGTTAGTCTAGATATTTTATTGAAATTACTAATTTTATTGAAATTATTTAGTTGTGTTTATTTATTGAAGGAAATAAGATTTTTAGATTTTTTTTATTATTTGAATAATATATGATTGTGTACCCAACTAAGTAATAAAACACTATCGTATACCACTTGGCTTAGTCCGCCTTTGTACTTTTTTTTGTGCGAAAAGTTTAAATAAATCTATACTAATATTATAAAGCAGAAGAGTTTGTTTGTTTGTTTGTTTGGTTGAACGCACTAATCTCAGGAACTACTGGTCCGATTTGAAAAATTCTTTCAGTGTTAGATAGCCCATTTATCGAGGAATGCTATAGGCTATATATCATCACGCTAAGACCAAATAGGAGGGGAGCAGTAATGAAAAATGTTACGCAGACGACGTTGCACGGGTCAGCTAGTAAATAAATTAATAGAGAATTCTCGAACTAAAGTGTAAACAACTCCCTTTGACGACACGGTTGGCGCAGTGGTTGAGCGATTGACTGCTGCGCAGCGTGTACGTTACCCCAGCAAGAAAGTATCTCCTAGAGTTAAATGAGTGGAACGTATAGTTGGTGCCTTATCTGGTGTAAATGTGCCCCCACATAAAAAATGTGTGCCCCCTGTCGTTTTGGAAAAAAACGGAAAAAACGATTCCTGCTGGGGTAACGTTTTTCTAGCAGGAAAATTCTAAACGAATGCTCGGAGAGAGAAAAATTGTGCATGGCCAGAGAGCTTACATGTGTGCCAAAATGTGCTCCCAAAAATAAAATCTGTGCCCCTTCAGATTTACGAGATATTGCATTTCCTGCTGGAGTAACGTTTTGATGAATCGTATATCTCTAAAACCATTGCATGTGCCCATGTAGAATAAACATTCACGAGTAGCTCTTAATGTGTGCCCCTATGTGCCCCAAATTAGATTTAAGAAAATATTTATAGTTTTCAAGTTATCGCGGTTTTATGAAAACCCGAAAAAACATCGCAGCGCCTAAATGAGACAAGGTATAAGTTCGCTGGAAACTGTATTCGGTCCTTCTTGACGCTAATAATAACCATACAAAGTTTCAAAACTGTTCATGCATGCGTTTTTGAATAATCTTGCTAAAAGTCAAAACAATGGTGTCATAATTTTGACGGCAAAATACAAGGAACCGGCTCAATCCCAGATGTGTAGGTGTAAACCAAAATCTTGTGCCTTTAGTCAAAAATATATGGTGAAAATATTCAGCTTGGAATGTTTCGCATCAAGTAAATATTAACAAAAATCCAAAATATGTAATCAACGGCTGGTTATCCGACCAAATTTGAATGACTACTAAAAAGCGACGGATTCATACATATCGATGACCTTCTTTATTGGACGTATTATACCTAAGCCGTTGTCCGTACAGTCGCGTTCAAAAGTTTTGGGGGCTAAAATATACTAAATGCACCTTGTGACTATATTAATGAAAACAGCTTGTTGATGTGGAAATTATTATATTTATTCCCTAAGTAATTCCAATCACAGATCAAACCTACCTATTAATATTAGAAATTATTTGCACGTTGTGTAGTCATTATTATTTAAATCACAGATCAGATTTTCATCTAAGTCTAACATAATTAGTAAATTTGCATCACAAAAATCACAGATCAGTATTAGGTATAAGTATAATATTTTTTTTTCCTCAGAGGAGTTCGGCTTCGCACATCTTGTGCATTTGCCAGAGTCAAGTAAAAGTATAATGTTGTGTAATTTTTATTATTAAATTTGAAATCACAGATAAATAATTTTCTAACAAGTAATTTGCTAATAATACATAGATTCAGATAAAGTGTGTTAGTACCTATAGTTAACCGCATAAAGATATAACTGTAAACATCGAATGTGCACAAATTATCTGATGGTATTTGGCTATAAATAATCATATTTATCATATATACGTAACAACATTATCACCTGACTGTGGAATGTCACTTATATATCTAAAACGCCATCAAATCAAAATTATGTGACCCTACAAAATCAGCTTATAATCGTTGATTAATAATTATAAATCCCTCATAGCTACGTAATTCGAACGACATACAAAATGGAAACACGTTGTTGCAACATAGATCATTGTGCGGTTGACAATAGGTATACCTACCCTTAATAAAACGTAGGTCGACAGAGTATTCTATTAAACTATCAAAACTGTAGGTACCAAAATTTATTTGGTTATGGTGAACACTCAAACCAACCCGCGAAATTCAAATTTTCTTACGTTTTTTGTAATTTACACGCCAGTGCTAGGTTGTATGTTGATTAAAATATTATTAAGAAGCATAATCATCAAAATCACCAATACAACCCTCCAAGTTCATAAAGGCGTTACAAATACGGGCTTTTTATTGATTTACAAAAAAGAGCTACCTCTTTTTAATAGTAGGTAGGTGTTCATCACACATTTCATGAACTATATTTTTTTTAAACATCGGGGCCAATCAAATTTTGGGTCAAAGACCTGACAAATGGCAAATATCTGGATATACTTATTTCTTTCGTTCACACATAAATTACTGCCGGTCGATTCTGTTGACATCTCACCGTGATCACTTAGGTGGAGTGAACGACAATTGAATGTCATGCCATCTTGTTTGTATGGTTTGACAGCTCACTCGTCGTTCACTTCGCCTAAGTGTTCGCTTCGACATGTTTACAGAATCGCACTGCTGAATGTATTTAATTAAATTTAGAATGGAGAAGATAGCTTACCTTGGAATAGCACTTAGGCATTAGGCTACTATTTTAATGTACTTAATCATGTGTAAGGTCATAGAAACAGCTAGTAGAATATAATCCAATAACAACTTTATTTTATTTCTTATTACTTTTCTACTTCAGTGTACTCAAGCACAACACGTGTGAACCGGTTAGTGAGTAAATTAAAGAAGGTCATCGATATGTATGAATCCGTCGCTTTTTAGTAGTCATTCAAATTTGGTCGGATAACCAGCCGTAGATTACATATTTTGTTTTTTGTTAATATTTACTTAATGCGAAACATTCCAAGCTGAATATTTTCACCATATATTTTTGACTAAAGGCACAAGATTTTGGTTTACACCTACACATCTGGGATTGAGCCGGTTCCTTGTATTTTGCCGTCAAAATTATGACACCATTGTTTTGACTTTTAGCAAGATTATTCAAAAACGCATGCATGAACAGTTTTGAAACTTTGTATGGTTTTTATTAGCGTCAAGAAGGACCGAATACAGTTTTCAGCGAACTTATACCTTGTCTCATTTAGGCGCTGCGATGTTTTTTCGGGTTTTCATAAAACCGCGATAACTTGAAAACTATAAATATTTTCTTAAATCTAATTTGGGGCACATAGGGGCACACATTAAGAGCTACCCGTGTATGTTTATTCTACATGGGCACATGCAATGGTTTTAGAGATATACGATTCATCAAAACGTTACTCCAGCAGGAAATGCAATATCTCGTAAATCTGAAGGGGCACAGATTTTATTTTTGGGAGCACTTTTTGGCACACATGTAAGCTCTCTGGCCATGCACAATTTTTCTCTCTCCGATCATTCGTTTAGAATTTTCCTGCTAGAAAAACGTTACCCCAGCAGGAATCGTTATTTCCGTTTTTTTCCAAAACGACAGGGGGCACACATTTTTTATGTGGGGGCACATTTACACCAGTTAGGCACCAACTATACGTTCCACTCATTTAACTCTAGGAGATACTTTCTTGCTGGGGTAACGTACACCTGCGCAGCATGTCGCGGGTTCGATTCCCGCACGGAACAAATATTTGTGCGACCTACATGTATTTGTTCCGAGTCTGGGTGTTTTTCTATCTATAATATGTATGTATTTATCAGCCATTTCGTTACCATAACAAGCATTAGGTTGCTTAGCTTGGGACTATATGGCGTTGTGTGAAATGTCCAAGGATATTATTATTATTATTATTTTATTGTCGGCAGCCGAGTAAGCTACCAGAGTCATGATTTTGTAAGACTTGTGCTGTGAAAAAAATACTGGCCAAGTGCGAGTTGGACGCGTACAAAGGATTCCGAACGAATTTCTTTTTTGTAACAAGTTATTTTAACACTAGAAACTTTTTATGGGTTTCCTGTTATTTGTAGGGTAGGGCTATTATCTACATTTTTTTCAAAATTTTGCGCTCAGTAGTTTCGGAGATAAGGGGTCGGAATGGTAATGTTTGGTCTATATAATTTCTTGAATAAGTTCTACACTATAATTATTTTTTTAATCATTCACAATAAGTCCTTTCATTTGATATGTCACACGATACAGTTAAAAAACTAGTAGTGCTAGTGTACATTTCTAATTTGACCCACAAAAGTTACCCCACATACTCAAAATCTATACTAATATTATAAAGCAGAAGAGTTTGTTTGTTTGGTTGAACATGCTAATCTCAGGAACTACTGGTCGGATTTGAAAAATTCTTTCAGTGTTAGATAGCCCATTTATCGAGGAAGGCTATAGGCTATAAATCATCACGCTAAGACCAATAGGAGCGGAGCAGTAATGAAAAATGTTACGCAGACGACTTTGTACGGGTCAGCTAGTTTATTATATACTTACTAGCTGACCCGCGCAACTTCGTCTGCGTCACATTTTTTTCGTCCTCGATAAATGGGCTATCTAACAGTGAAAGAATTTTTCAAATCGGACCAATAGTTCCTGAGATTAGCGCGTTCAACCAAACAAACAAACAAACAAACTCTTCTGCTTTATAATATTAGTGTTACGAGCTTGGGGTTCGTGACAATAAAAACAGCCGATTAATTAACCAAAAATGACACTTTAATTATCAACACTAATTAACACTTTAAACACACTAATTACAACACACAATCGCACTATTAAACACTTCACTTCACTTAACTCGCAGTTTAAGATCGCTTCCGATGTTCACTTGTATCGCCAATTCAATACTGACCCAGTAGCGAGCGATGCGCTTTTTATATAGTCCCACAGTAATTTCCAGAACCTTCGAGAATGGAAATATCTAGAAAGTTCGGGAACATACCGGTCCCGACTGACTAGGTGTCGAAACATCGAGAATGTTCTAGCATCGAAAAGTCTAGAAAGATCGTGACCCAATTAGTTCCGCTACTCGATACTAGATGGCGTTAGTAGTACGTTGTGTACCCGGCATTAATTCTGGCGCGTAACACTGCCCCCTCCTAAGACATGCTCGTCCCGAGCATCGGTCCCATAATAACGCGCCAGTCGATCCACATGGACGATCTTAGGTGCACTTCTCGTACCTTTCTGGATACGGTAGGTCACGTCATTGATCTTTGTGACAATCCGGTACGGCCCGTCCCATTTAGCTTGAAGCTTAGGAGATTTCCCTTTACTGCGAACTGGATTGTGCAACCACACTAGTGAACCTTCGTCGAAACCTTTATTGTTCATTTTGCGGTCATATCGAGTTTTCATCTTTTCAGACATTTGCTGGCCCGATTGTCTGATGTGCTCATAAATGTCGTTCATTTTGTTCCGCAAGTCATTCGCATAATCGGTTATACTGCGTGGGGCATCAGGTGGTATTCCGGTGATCAGGTTTGCAGGCAGCCGTAATTCTCTACCAAAGTTTGCGAAAGCTGGTGTCACCGATGTACTTTCGTGAACAGCACTTCGGTATGACAGCAAAAACGGTTGGATATGCTTGTCCCAATCGCGTTGCCGGTTTTCAACAACTTTAGCCAGGTATCTCTCCAATGTCTGATTAAATCGTTCCACCATTCCATCCGATTGTGGGTGGTAAGAAGTTGTTCTCGTTTTATGAGTACCCATAATTCGACAAGTTTCCTGGAATATTTGTGACTCAAAATTCCGTCCTTGATCGCTATGAATCTCCAAAGGTACTCCAAAACGACAGAAGACTTCATGAACGAGTTTATCTGCAACTGTTGAAGCTTCTTGATTCGGAATGGGGAAGACTTCCGGCCACTTGGTGAAGTAATCCATTACAACCATGAAATACTTGTTACCACTGTCACTTTCCGGAAACGGTCCCGCGACATCCAGGGCTATCCTTTCCCAAGGTGTACCAACATTGTACAATTTCAATGCACCTCTGCTACGAGTCTGAGGTCCTTTTACAGCCGCACAACTTGTACATTTGCGACACCAATCCTCGACATCGTCACGACAGTGAACCCAGTAAACAGACCTTCTTAAAGTCCATTTTTCTTTTCCATCAAATTCTAGAAACACTTCTCATGTCAAATTCAAAATAACAGTGAGCCTTCATCTGAGAGCCGTCGTAAAAAAATGATCGTTTGTTCCCAACGAGTAACACCCTCAAATGTCACACTGTTACTCGATGGGAATGTTTTTAAGAAAAAATTCCTAACCAGTCACACTGTTACTCGATGGGAACTTTTTATTACTAATTTCCCAACCAGTAAAGGGGTATAATTTAGACGGTCACCAAAATGGATCAACGGTCACCAAATTCTATCCAACTAAAAGATTAATATTACTACCAAAAATATTCTATGTTAGGTTAGAACTGTGACCAACTACGCGCGAGCCGAGCGAGCGAAGCGAGCGGTGCCGCGGCAGCGGCCGGCGAGCGCTACCTCGAAATTGGTCGCGATTTTTTTCTTATTTTTTCTGAAGAAATTCCCATCGAGTAACAGTGTCACTGGTAGTGTGACCGGTTGGGAATTTTTTCAGAAAAAAATCCCATCGAGTAACAGTGTGACATTTGAGGGTGTTACTCGTTGGGAACAAATGAAAATGGTCAGTCTACGTTTGGAGCTGAGATCAGCAACAAGTCGGGAAAAGTTTCTTAAGAGTAGACTGAGAGGACTCAGGACAGTTTACCTCCTTGGAACCAGAGAAGTCGGCCTCTCTCCTTTATTAAGAGTAGACTTAGAGGACAGTTCTAAGTTTACCTCCTCGGAACCTGATAAGTCGGCCTCTCTCCTTGCCGCATTTAAAGGACACCTTGATGCCTGGGCTGAACGAGCCTGTGATGAAGACGTTTCTCGGCCCATCCTCTCCAGCCCTCTGAAGAGTGACGACCCTCCAGTCCTCCGGTTCTCCAACGAAGACTTCATTCTCATCTCACGTCCACTCATCCCTTTTCATTCACCAGCCGTTCTGGTATAAGTTGTGTTTAATTCATTAAATCTATACTAGTATTTATTTGTCCTTTTTCCTTTTAGCACGCATTCCCCTCCTAGGTAGGGGAGTGCTATATGTGACCTCACATTCTACAAGCTCCCCCAGTAAAATGTAACGTTACAGCATAGTGTGCGTTTAATACAAGACTTGAATTTTGTCTCATTTAGTTCTAATATATGGGGAGGTATCTTATTATAACATTTTAAACAGTACCTACCCCAAGAAAGATGAGACTACTTTAGCCAGTCTGAAGCCTGGTTGAACTAACTGGTCCCTATTTCTAGTACCATAATTATGTCTCTCGCCTCTTTTACTAAGAAGATGTAAATTCTTTCTGACATACATGATGTTTTCGTAAATGTATTGACAAGGTACCGTCATGATGTTAATAATCTTAAACAGTTCCCTAAGAGAATCGCGCCGGCGGAGATTATATACCGCTTTGATAGCCCTTTTCTGCAGAATAAAAATAGACTCGATGTCTGCAGCCCATCCCCATAGTAAAATACCGTAAGACATGATACTGTGAAAGTAACTAAAATATACAAGTCTCGCGGTATCGACATCCGTTAGTTTGCGGATTTTTGTAACAGCATATGCTGCTGAACTTAGCCGTCCGGAAAGAGATGTTATATGAGGGCCCCATTGAAGCCTGGGGTCAAGCGTAATTCCTAGGAAAACCGTTTTGTCGACGAATTCTAGTTTTTCCTTGTTCAATAATATGTCACAATCACTGCTTTTGACATTAGGTAAGGCAAATCTTATGCACTTTGTTTTCTTTTCATTTAGAACCAAATTATTCGCCGTAAACCAATTTTGGACTTGCATTAGGGCATTATTTATGTCATTAACATTGTTCGTCCTTCTATTATCTTAAAAATTAAAGAGGTATCGTCAGCAAACAGCACCATATCAAGATTTTGTTGCAATAAATAAGGTAAATCATTAATATATACCAAAAATAAGAAAGGACCCAAAATAGAGCCTTGGGGGACGCCCATTTTTACGTTTAATCCCGACGAATTGACACCGTTAATGTGAACTAATTGCTGTCTATCATTCAAATAAGATTTGACTAAGTTTAACGCTGTTTTGCCTAGTCCGTAATGCCCGAGCTTCAGGAGTAATGTATCGTGATCAACACAATCAAACGCCTTTGAGAGATCACAAAAGACACCAATGGCATCCTGTGCATCCTCCCACGCATTGGTACTGTAGGTAGTTATTTCTTGGCTATCACGGCGTATTTAAAATGCCATTTGATTTACGGAACTGACGGTGGAACTGAAGCCTGGTTTCCACCGCGAGCGGAACGGACCCATTAATGACTTCGTTAAACTCGCAAGCGCAAACTGCATACATAAATGCTCTTTATCATCCACCACCTGAAGTATCATGAAATCTATTTCATCTTATGAAAGTCAGTTCAACATTTATTAGTGATTGAAATTGTTCTGAATATTACATTTTTGTTCTGAATATATAACGAAGTCATTAATGGGTCCGTTCCGCTTGCGGTGGAAACCGGGCTATAAGGAGTCGCAGCAAGGATATGTCATGCACAATTCAAACAGTGGTATCAACATAATAATTTATTTTTTAATAATATAGGTAATCTACAGTTTTGGTAATATATAGTTATGGTCGGCGTCGAACGGCTGCGTGAAATTACTAACAGAAACAGCAGAATAAGGCAGAGTTCGATAAAAATTACTATTTACTTATTTTATGACTTTATGGGGCCTTTCCTGCTGAACTGTTTTCTGGCCCGAATACACTTACATATTATTATATGAAATGCAATGAATGAATGAATGACGCAGTCAAATCGACCCGTTCATTTAAATCTTAATTAATATCATCGCCGCTTGGCTTTAACATCGTAGTAAAGAGCATTATTATAACCGATTTATAAAAATATCTACAAAATAAAAAATATATATAAGTACACAGAAGTCAGCGCATAATATAATACAAAGCTATGGTACACACAGTATGATTACAAGTTTACTGGTTTAAAGGTAAGACAAGAATGAGCGCAGTTTAGCGTGCTTTTCGTTATTGTACTTTCCTCTCGGATCCATTTATATTATATTGTAAATTAGCGTTTCGATCCGCGTCACCGTCAGGAGGAGGCGCTCAGTGAACGATCGAGCGGCGAGCGGCGAGCGGTGAGCGGTGAGCGGTGAGTCAGGACGCGTGCGGCGCCGTGTCAACGTGTGGAGATACATATAAATCTAATGCGAACCAAACATAACAACGATCACAAAGTCAACAAGGCGGCTGGCGCAGCCGCTCCCCCCGCGGCGACGCTTACGACTTCTTCCTGCAACACACAAGCAGAGCGTCAGCGTCAGCGTGCGGCCGAGCCGAGCGGCGGAGCGGAGCGGCGGAGCGGAGCGGCGCACTCACTGCTCGTGGTTGTCGGTGTCGGAGTCGTCCAGCTCGGGCTTGGTGCGGCGCTTCTCGTACACCAGGATGATGGCGCACAGCACGAACACCTCGGCGCAGATGCCCAGGAAGGGCCACAGCGCCGCGTACATGTCCTTGACGCGCAGCTGCGTGCTGGCGGGCACGGCCTCGCCGCCGGCCGGCGCGCACGTGTAGGCGCCGGCGTCCGCGCGCAGCGCCGCCTCCAGCACCAGCTCCGCGCCCTCCACCCCCTGCTCCGAGCGCGCCAGCTGCGCGCGCGCGCCCAGCGCCGCCGCCACGTCCGACCCGTTGGCGCCGTCCGACGCGTTGGCCACCTGCCACGTCACCGACGGGTACGGCTTGCCCACCACCTGCGACAGAGCGCGGAGAGACGCGGTCAGTACCGCCGTGCGACGGGCGCGAGGCCGCGGCCGGTCGCACCTACCTTGCAGACCAGCTTGAGCTTCTGGCCCTCCACGACGTTGGTGTTGGGGGGCAGCTTGGCGTGCGGGCGGCCGCGCAGCTCCCAGACGCGCGCGACGCCGGCGCCGCCCACCGCGCACGAGTAGTTCCCGAAGTCGTCCTCGTGCGTACGCACGGTCATCTTGAACACGCCGTCCTCCAGCGCGTAGCGGCCGCGCAGGTCCCACACCTCCTCCACCAGCGTGCCGTTCTTCCTCCTGCGACAATATACGCATCACATGGACGTGTCGTCAACAACTCCAAGAATTATAATTAATCGATCGCTTTAAGCTTGTCTTACTACTCCACTTTTTATCAATTTCTTTTTTGTCGATTATTTTACTCGATAATATCCCAATATGGTTTTCAGGGTCGAAATCTTTGCAAATCAAAATTCAAAAATTCAAAATTCAAAATTCAAGCATTTATTTCAATTAAACCATTTACAGGCACTTTTGAATTGTCAAGGTCGGTCGGTCCAAAAAGTTGAAGCTATTTGCACGTTCCAAAGCGTAGATCTCTATGGAGAAGAACGTGCAAGAAACTCCACGGACACTCTTTTAAAAATAATATTTTTTTTTTGCAAAGATTTATTTACATCGGGTTGACATTATACATACATGTGAGAACGATGTAAAAGACGAGCAGGATAAAAGCGTCCGGAATAAAAGAGGAACAATTCAAAGAAATAATTAAAATTAACCATGGCAGCTAAGAAATGACCAGTCCCGACTGACGGCGCCCGTTCACGAACATGACGCATGCGCCAGCACCATTCGGCTCAACCATTTTGAAGGGAGCCAAATGATCCAACGCATACGCCACCATCAGCTAGACTTTTGAGTGAGCATGACACTCCCAACCGCCAGGGTACATTCAAGTCAAAAACATACCTAAAACTGATAATTAAAGTTAAAGGTACACAGTACTCACACATGTGCTGTTAATGGCTGAAATTATACAATGCTTAGTAAGTTGATTCTAACAATGCAAATTTTTCTTACAATCTTCAGCCGGTCCAACAATGTTTCCGAACTATTTACAGATTAGTTTGGGCTCCCTAGTGGCTGTGGAGCAGGACCAGCATTCAGCCAAGCATTTTAATCTTCAATATAATCCCCCAACTTATAATATGCTTGCCTGCATAGTGTGCGTTTAATACAAGACTTGAATTTCGTCTCATTTAGTTCTAATATATGGGGAGGTATCTTATTATAACATTTTAAACAGTACCCCATGAAAGATGAGGCTACTTTAGCCAGTCTGAAGCCTGGTTGAACTAACTGGTCCCTATTTCTAGTACTATAATTATGTCTCTCGCCTCTTTTACTAAAAAGATGTAAATTCTTTCTGACATACATGATGTTTTCGTAAATGTATTGACAAGGTACCGTCATGATGTTAATATTCTTAAACAGTTCCCTGAGAGAATCGCGCCGGCGGAGATTATATATCGCTTTGATGGCTCTTTTCTGCAGAATAAAAATAGACTCGATGTCTGCAGCCCGTCCCCATAGTAAAATACCGTAAGACATGATACTGTGAAAGTAACTAAAATATACCAGTCTCGCGGTATCGACATCCGTTAGTTGGCGGATTTTTCTAACAGCATATGCTGCTGAACTTAGCCGTCCGGAAAGAGATGTTATATGAGGGCCCCATTGTAGCCTGGGGTCAAGCGTAATTCCCAGGAAAACCGTTTTATCGACGAATTCTAGTTTTTCCTTGTTCAATAATATGTCACAATCACTGCTTTTGACATTAGGTAAGGCAAATCTTATGCACTTTGTTTTCTTTTCATTTAGAACTAAATTATTCGCCGTGAACCAATTTTGGACTTGCATTAGGGCATTATTTATGTCATTAACATTGTTCGTCCTTCTATTTATCTTAAAAATTAAAGAGGTATCGTCAGCAAACAACACCATATCAAGATTTTGTTGCAATAAATAAGGTAAATCATTAATATAAACCAAAAATAAGAAAGGACCCAAAATAGAGCCTTGGGGGACGCCCATTTTTACGTTTAATCCCGACGAATTGACACCGTTTATGTGAACTAATTGCTGTCTATCATTTAAATAAGATTTGACTAAGTTTAACGCTGTTTTGCCTAGTCCGTAATGCCCGAGCTTCAGGAGTAATGTATCGTGATCAACACAATCAAACGCCTTAGAGAGATCACAAAAGACACCTATGGCATCCTGTGCGTCCTCCCACGCATTAAAGATATGCTTTAGTAAGGTGACACCAGCGTCCGTCGTACAACGTCCTTTGGTGAAACCATACTGTTTATCATGTAAGATGTTATTCGTGTTAAAATGACTGAGCATCTGATTTAGCATTACTTTTTCAAATACCTTACTAAACACTGGCAACACGGACACTGGTCTATAATTATTGGTGTCTTTACTATCCCCAGATTTAAAAAGTGGTATCACTTTACTGAATTTCATTAGGTCCGGAAAGACTCCTTGATCGACACACAAATTAAATATTAAAGCTAAGTACGGCGCTACAGTCTCGATAATTGAGGTACAAACCTTGATAGACAATCCCCATAGATCTTCGGTCAATTTAATTTTGATTTGTTTAAAAGCTTTTATTACTACTATGGGGTTTATATGTTTAAAATTAAATTCAGTCGCGCAGGCTGATACGTTTGCCTGTAATAAATCAAAAGCAAGCGAAGGCGAGGAATTTAAGGCTTCAGTAGTTTTAACAGGGATACTTGTAAAGAAATTTACAAATTCTTGAGCAACTTCTTTGTTATCGCTAATAAGTCCGTGAGGCGTCTGCAATCTGTAATCAGTGTTATGTTTTTTGTTCCTATTTGTTTCATTATTTATAATTTTCCAAACCGTTTTTATTTTATTGTCTGCTGTTTTTACCTTATTGCTTATGTATAAAGCCTTAGCTACCTTACAAGTATTTTTATAAATTTTGAGAGTAGGTAGATACATACTTATTAAAAGTTTCAGTGTTAATAAAAGGCTTAAGGCCATACAACTCATAAAGTCTATCCCTACTTTTTCTGAGTCCTTTAGTTGCCCAGTCACTAAATAAAAACTTAGGGCAGATAGTTTTAGTTTTATTTTTAAAAGTATTATTGAATTCTGTTTGGACTAAAGAAAAAAAATCTGTATATAAAATATTAGCACTGTTCACTGTACAGTTCCAATCACTTAACTTCCCAATTAAAGTACGGTTAAATTTATTTCAATTACCGGATGTTATTGGTCTGGTTTGTATTTGCACTTTTTGAATTGGTATTTTGGACTCAAAAGATACCAGTAGCCCGCTGTGATCAGAAGGGAGGTAATTTACAATGGCTTTCTGTAAGTAGTCGCCAGAACAAAAAACATTATCAATACATGTAGCAGTAGTTGTAGTTGTACGGGTTGGTTCTATGAACACATTAGACAAATTGAACGATTTAAAAAGATTTAATAATCTACAGCTATCTGAATTGTTTTCTAAAATATTTATATTAAAGTCTCCACAGATAATTACTAATTTATTACCAGTCGCAAGTTTTGCCAATACATCTTCCATCACTGACTCAAATATAGAGTAGTTCAGATAATTAGGGGGTCTGTAAACGCACACTATGACATGCTTATCTAGCTCAACACAGGATAGTTCAATGTTATGTTCAACAGACAAGTTAACTATGTCTTTACGAGTTTTAAATTGAATACACTTTTTGATTAAAATTAGTGAGCCCCCACGTAACAGCTCAAGTATTACCCATTTCAAGGAACGCACGCACTCAATTATCAATCAACCGGTACATGCGGCGTACGCGTGCAAATTATGAAGCAGTCGCTGTAACTGATGTAAGTATTATTCTTAGCAGAAATACGGAAAAAAACAATTTTTGCGATCTTTGACGTTGAAATTTTTTTTTTGCAAATGTCGCATCCTTGGGGATTTCCACATTTTATTTATAATGGTTTTTCAGTTCTATGCGATTTTTTTTTTAACCATTGGCTGATACGTTTGACTACAATCTCACCTGATGGTAAGCGATGATGCGGTCTAAGATGGAGCACGCTTGCCTAGAAGTAGCTAACCTATTAACACCTAACTTAAGACTCCCAGGTTGTAGCTATCAGACTATTGTATTTCATACTCCAATTAAATGAGCAAACTTGGCCCGACAATATGTCCATGTAAAGTTATTGAACTGATCGTAAAAACGCTAACTAACGTTGTCTAGCAAGCTCACTGAACCATTTTGCATTTTTTGTGAATTGTCACGTCTCCAACAAGCAATTTTGTGTAGAGCCACAAGAGTTAGGGTGGTGCCCTAGTGTCCTCTCGCTCGTTAGGTCAGTGTCGCGGCTACTGACCACACGATGCTGCCGGAGTCAGCGCGCGCCGCGCTGCAGTTGAACGAGAACGTGCGGCCCACGTCGAAGTACTGCACCTCTGCCGCCGCCTCGCCCCCCGCCGCCGCCGCCGCCACTGCGCCCGCCGCTGCCGCCGCCGCCTCCTCGCCCGGCGCCTCGCCTGCAACCGAGCCAGCCACTCACTCGCACGCCTTCAAGCAGCAAGCGACAAGCGACAACTGACGTCAGACGTGGCATACAGTTCTCGCGCTTGCCACTTACTTATAAATTAATATGAGCAATGCAATGGCCGACGAGTTGAGGACGCGAGTGGTCAGGTATTAGGTAACCTCCATCTGCACACGGTTTCTTATCACGTGGGCTTTGTCACATCATCGTGCTACTTAAATCAAAATGAAGGCACTTATCACGACTAAGATAACTTACTACTACCTTATCTAATTAAATAATGTAAGTCGATTCTACTGGCGATAAATCAACGGCATACTGCAATTAAATAACACGTACAGAGATACTACGGCTTAACTACAGGCATACAGAGTACGCAATACGTCATCAGCTAGATCTAGATCAATGGCACAGATAGGTGGTGTAGTGGAAGCGCCGTGAGATAGTACGCACTACGCACGGCCGCACGCCGCTCGGCTGCCGGAGTGCTGGCTGGCCGCCGCCGCCGACGAGCGCCGAGCGGCGTGCGCTCTCCAGCTACATGGCTACGGACGACAGACGAACGAAAAGCGTACTTCAATCCTAATCGCTTAAATAAAATAATAATTACTGCAATTTGCAAGTTGAAAGTGTACGTAAAGTTTATTACGCTACTTAAAGCCAAAATCCTATGTTTATCTACCGTAACCTTTTAGACGTTACGATACATACATACACAGAAATAAAAACAAGTCTTGTGGAAAGAAGAATCAACAGCTTCGTTATTACTCATACAAAAATTCAAACTACGGACGTGTACGTAGAGCGAAGCTAAGTAGCATGAGAGCAGAGTCCCCGCGCCGAGCTGCTGCGCCTGCGCCGCCTGTCGGCCACCACCAGCGGCGCCGGACTCCCGCCCGCCCCACACGCCCCGCACGCGCTCGGCACGTCCCGAGCCGACTATTGTGTATTTGTATCTCTTAGCGACCTAATAAGTCTGCTCCCTTGCTCCTAATATATTTAGCAATAATTAGCAATGACTATTATGGTGTGGAAGGAGTCCGTAGCTGCTCGTAGAGCTGTAGCACGCGAGCGCTAAACTCCTGTAAGCTGCCGCTCCGGCGCCGACAGCGCCGCGCGAATCTATCTGGCAGGCCCCAACGAGATTTATCAACAGGTGATAGCTTTTCACAAAGACCGAGAAATTTTGTACCTATAGAAAATAAATAAGATACTTTGTACATCGTCAGTCTTTGATTGAAAGACCTGATGATACATTTCGTTGGGGCCTGCGTCTGTAGATAGGCACACGTCATGACGTCACACACGCGAGACATCCCGCCGCCTCCGACCGTACTGGGCATTACAATAGAACATGTAGTTCTAAACACGCAACATTCATAAACAATATCGGTTACAATCGACATTACCGGTGGGCTTGCCGAACACCGACACTTTTGTATAGAAAGTGTGGAGACATTTATTATTCGATTTCCTTGGAAGAACTGCGGGGCCGAGTGGGTCGCAGGCGCCCAAGGTATGTACGCCGTACGGAGCAACACACGTTGTATCGTAAGTAGCGCTGCATTGCGACACTGATAGACTGATATCAGTGACCGAGTGACGCGCACGCGACGCGGCGACGTGCGACGCGCTCGCAGTGAAACAGGAAGGCCGGTCTTAGTAACTACTGCTCGAGAGAACTACTCAATCATTCAAAACCACTTTCACGCGCATCCCTTATAGTCTAACGGCCGAACCCAATAACCTAACTATCACCAGATTTGGCATACTGGAGATAGCAAAACAAATGAAACAATATGAAAATTATATAGGTTTTCTGTTGTTTCATTTGTTTTTCTATCTCCAGTATGTGATAGATAGGATATTGGTTTCGGCCGTAAGCAATAAGTGCTTTTATGTTCAACTTTTTTCAGCAGTCACAGAAAAATAATTGAATGTCATTCGATTCGGAAGAGCATTGTACATGATTAAAAAAAAAATAAGTTACCTATTTTATTATTAAAGTGACCGAAGCGGGCGTGGCTTGCGAAAGCCAGAGTGCCCGTTTTCCGTGGTATTTTCACCCAACTTGGAAAGTCATAAATATTGCTGCTATCCTATAATTCTCGGAGTTGAGACATTATGTTAGGAAATTTCCTCTTCTTTCCGAATCTTTTTTTGTGGATTTCCAAAATCTTAATTGGATTTCGAGATATTTGAGAAAAAAAAAACAAACCCCTTTTTCTTTTTTCAGTTATAACTTTTTGTTTATAACAGTTGCAATTTTTTCGAGTGGTAGTTACTCTTTTTTTTTTTCAAAAACCATTACATGCTTACGTTATCGAGATTGCTGAAAAAAGTAGAACAAAAAAGCACTTGTTGCCTAGACTATTAAAGTTTAAGGTGGATGCTCCAGGGTAGCCCGCGAAATTCAAATATTTTTTATGTTTTTTGCAATTTGCAGGTCATTGTGAAGCTGTATGTTGAATAAAATACGATTCGCGGCCGTAACGCATATTTATCTAAAGAATTATACCCATTTTAATTATCAATATAACCCTCTAAGTTCATACAACTCGATTGAATGACTTTTTCACGAAATCACATTCAATCGAGTTATATGAACTTAGAGGGTTATATTGATGATTCAAATGGTTATAATCCTTTAGATAAATGCTCTTTATGATCGCGAATCGTATTCTGTTCAACATACAGCTTCACACTAAACGGCAAATTACAAAAAACATCAATTTATTTGAATTTCGCGGGCTACCCTGGCGCTTCCACCTTAACTATCTTTTAAAACGCCAATGAAAATTTAAACAATAATTATAAGTTACCTCTAGTAACTTGTATAAATATGAGCAAGGAAATTTAAATTAAATTAAATGAATATTGTAAATTTATGTCTAGGCTTTTCAATACGTCTGATAATCCCGAGGTGCTTATGTTAGGATTATGTGCTCATCATTCATTTTGTAATCTGAGTCGTGTCACTCTGTATGTTAGTCGGGATTTCATAAAGAGCGAGTGGAGTACCCTGCAGTTCGTTCTGCTAGTGGAAGGGAGATGGGATCAGGTGCAGCAAGATTACATACCTATAATATGTTTCTGAGCCATCCTAAAGTGGCTGCAGAACTCCACGAAGGGTCGGAGACGGGCTTCGTGCAAATAAAGAAGCTGTCATGACTCCTAACTACGCGGCCGCAGTCATCATTGCACTTCACCAGTATTGATAATAAAGGAGTATTTTTTACTAGTTTCTGACGGAAGAAAACGACTTAATTTAGAAAAATAATTTAAGCGCACTAATTATAAATTCGCTAGCACCGTTCGGCGGCCGGACGCGGGACGCTCGCATACAGGAGTGTTAGCGTAAGAGCCGCTCGGGGCGGGTCGTCACTCGTCGGGCGGCATGCGCGCACTAGCACTAGTGCAGTCTGCAGTACCGGGCACGACGCGCGCGGGCGGCGGCGCGGCGGCGCGCACGGCCACGCGCACGCGCTGCGCCGGCTGGCGCGCGCACGTGTACACGCCGGCGTGCGCGGGCCGCGCAGCGGCCGCGTGCAGGCGCGCCGTGAGCCGGCCCGCGGCCGCGGCCTCGCCGGCGGGCCGCAGGTCGGCGGGCGGCGGCGCGCCGTCCAGCCGCCACTCGGCGCGCTCCTCCACGCGCAGCGCGCACTCCACCGTCAGCGGCGCGCCCTCGTCCACCGTCACGTCTGCGTCTGCGCACGCCACGCGTCACTGCCCACCCCCACATGTGGGGCTGGTCCACAGGTGGCCAGCAGCCACAACACTGGACACTGGGTGCGTGGGTTGAGATGTCCCTACCTATGAATATCTTTGGACTTTTGTCCACAGAGATATCCGATTTGTCCATAATATTCAATGAGTAGCTTTCATTATTATTTGCATATTATACTGCACACAGTGCACACTAACAATCATGTCTTGTTTATTGAAACAATAGCCATCTATTGTGGATTTGTGGAAGTTTTTAATATAGTAGCAAAACTTTTTGTTAGGAAAATGGTAGTTGAATTTTTTTAAATGTATATTATTATAATTTGTTTAAAAAAACTGGCCAAGTTGGGGCGAGCCAGCGAGTCATGACTCGCGCGCCGAAGGTTCCATACCATCACATGTATGTATGTAAAATGTTTTTGAAAAAAAAAAAATATCGTATTAATTTTCCTGTAATCTTTAAACTACTATTACATAGATTTCTTCTCTACAAAATCTTAAGAGATATGGGGGGTAACCGGGTAACAGTCAATTTTGTTTAACTTTTTCATTCAAAGTCAGAAAACTATGTGGGAAAAAAATAAGAAACAATACTTGAGAATGTGCAAATAGCGCCAGACTGCTCCAGCTGTGACAGAGTCACACCATAAGGATTCCTTTTTACCATTTTGGTATGGAACCCTAAAAGAACCAACAGATCTAAATCGCTTTACGTGAAATAAAAATAATAAAACTTTCTATTGTAAAGTGGCTACCAGAAAGTTAAGACACAATAATTAGTCAATTTTATGATATGCCTGCAACATTAAATGATCCTGCTCCTGATTTGTTGACAAGAATCGACTACAGACTCTTTTGTAGACTCATTGTCTCGGTTAATACTTATTTGGAAGAGTATTATTTATCAAGAAATGCTTCATTGCCATGTAAAACAGTTACACTAGAACTAAGACAATAATTAATTACCACTAATATAAATTAAAATAAAGAATTTATAAAAGAAGGAAGGACATATTATGCTGCAGTGCAGGGCTGCAGCAGCAGTGTGATATGTGCTTCATTTAGCTGGCCCTGAACAACTTTTAATAAACCATCAGTCTACACAAGTTCTGTTACTGTGTCTCAAGAGCCCGGTCACATCAAACTGGGCTCAGTCAATTGGCATACTGCAATGAACCTCTATCTCTGTGGACACATCATATCTGACTGATCTGTCACTTCATCAAGTCATGCCGTGACTTGCTACTCGTGACCTACTACTTGTTTGATCTGCACTTAGTGAGCAGGTAATGTCTAACTAAATGAACAAAATGTTAATTGTTTTATGATTAAAGAAACAGATTATTTGTGCTTGTTCAGTTTAACTGATAAAGTTAAAGATGTGAGACAAACAACATCACAAATAGGGAAACTGTTATCTGCAGTTAATAGCACTGTTGTTTGTACAATTTTTTACATTAGATTTTACTTTTAATGTGCGAGCGACTTATCTAACAACATGACATGCTAGTGTGCTGGTTACACTCAAACCAAATTATGTTTGATGTATCTTTAAGGTTTTAAGATTTTTGATAGGAAACATAGTATACCCTGAAGAATGGAAAGTTACAGACTACAATTTTCTAGCTAAGTGTCAGTCACTATGGAAGTCAATCCAGCCACCAAAATAAAAATAGTTACTGTCAAACATTACTAGCAGAACTTGTCGATTACGATGTCCTTGTTCTAAATACGTACAAATAATATTTGAAAAAAACAAGTCGTCCCTGGTGTCGCAGTGCGTACACAACCCTGCCGGGTTGCACATAAGTGTATCGTTTAATTAAACGTAATTGGGTCGAAACAAGTAATTACTCATCCAGTGACATCATGCAAGCAGCCGTCGCCCATCAGCTGCGGCATTATCGACTACCTGCGTCGTACACAGAGCTGTCGTAGGCTCGAGTTGCGCGCCCCCGGCCCACCAACTCCTAACGCTTATCTTATCCATCAGCGATTAAGAGATGGCTATCCAATAATCCAATTTGAAATCGAGTTAAACCATATCATAGTTAAAATACAAAATAATGTTCACTTACTTTGTGCGTTTGAAGGAACTCCGAGCGCTATAAATAGCAGAGCCAGAGGCAAAACGAGTTGTCGCCTCATGGTGACTTAATTAAATGACACCGTTAAAACCAAGGAAACGACTTGATGAACGTGCAGCTCAGCGCGGTCTTCAAACTAAATTCTACAAGATCGATGCGACTTCCTCGATTGCACAGTAGTAGGACAATGGTTGGAAAAAGTAAAATGGCGTACAACTATGAGCGAAGTTATCTTTTTTTTTTACTTTATTCATGAACATGGATACATGTCCTTCAGTCACAGAACATAATTAACCTAGCGCCTTCAGTCATTGCGAAGTTATCAGTGAATCAGTATTGCCAGTTGATTAAATGAACTATTTCTGCCGGCTTCACACACTTGGCACTAGACGTTTGCCAAGGCTACACGCAAACGGGCCTCCGGCCACAGCCACCGGAGGCTGCCAATAAGCTGTTTATTATGAGATTTTTAACACGTTTCGCATAGAATCACCACACACATGTAGCGAGTGGCGTCCACTCACGACTCAGCAGTGTTGCCGCTTAGGGAAAAATAAAGTCACCAAACTTCTACCAAAATGTCTCTTGATTGGGTGAAAAATTGAATTCAAAAAGTCACTAGAAATCACTAAATTTACTGATTAAAAGTAATTAAAAAGCTATATGAAAAATCAACGAATAATAATTTGAATTAACCAAAAACACTGTTTAAAAATTAATTAGTTGTATTAGATCTTCATCTATTATCACTGTATCATTTTCGTCCAGCATGGTGGAAGTGGACGGTTGCTCTGTAGTTGCCGTGGAAGTCGAAGCTTGCGGTTGTAATATGGAAGTAGATGGCACAGTATTCTTATTTATGTTTTAACGGATTTCATCATTTGGGACAAGACTTCACTGGGTAAAACATAACTTTTGCAGGTTTCTTTTAAACATTTTAGCTGATTCCGTATCAACAGTATTTAATTCAGAGTTGTTGTTGCTAATCTATTTCGTAGTTTCGATTTAACAATGTTTATTAAACTGATCATCCGCTCTACTTCTGCGTTCGAGTGTGGCAGCGACAAAAATGCAATGGCTAAATCTGCTAAATCTTGGTATGCGTTGTTACCTGCAGCATTTTTGTATTTGTTCACTTGCGCCCAGAAATTTATTGTATCGTCATTTGGAATTACTTACGTTCCATTTGATTTGACAAAATTATAAATGATCATGAAAAAGTCACTAGAAGTCACCAGACTATTTTTTGTCACTGCATCGTGAAAAAAAGTCACCATAAACATCAAAAACTCACTAGATCTAGCGACAAAGTCACTGAAACGGCACAGTGTCCGCGACACGCTGCCGGTGGCGGCCTCTCGTAACTCAGTGTCCACGACATGTCACCGCAATTCAATTTCAATTTAACTCTTTTAAAGCGAAACACACATAAGTACATACCTACATAATTATGCATTCTAGCTGTTAGGTTAGGTTAGGTTAGATAGGTCTCAGTTTTTGGTATTTTTAAATACCAAAAACTAAGATAAATGATTGTAATTATTTGAATTCTTTGTTTATAGTTTTAGTTGTGAGATAAAAAAATGTAACGATAGGTATCTAAACTTTTCCGAACATACCACAGTCTACTGACCTAGAGGTCAGTAATATACATGGTTATTGATTTAATAGCCAGTGCTTCGGAGCAGATCAATTAAGATATTTTTTTTTACTTCCGCCCTACCTGTAACCAATGCGGCCCTACCTCAAATTCGACTCTAGCTACAGCCCTGCATGAGGCCCAAACTATTCTTTCCGATTTCGACAATGTTTTCCATAGAGCCCAGAGGCGTATTAAAATTTATCCTAGGGCCAAGGGGGCCATGGCCCAGGGCGGCGGGCTTCTAAGTGCTGTCAAGCCGCTCCTCGCGTTCTTCTCTGGGTACCTCGACACAATGACCGACAATTTTACCTTCTAATAGTTAATTTGATACAATTTCTGAGGCAGAAGTTAGAACGAATGCCGTATACCCGGTAGACATACAAGACGAATGTGTGCTATCGAAACACTTCTTGGCAGCCTATGAAAATAAAATAAGTACAATAGAGTTGCCAGTTTGAAGGGCGTCCGGGGAGCGTCCGGGCGGGGTTTTCAAAAATGGTAATTTTATGTTCAGGGGAGCTCGGTTGATTGAAAGATTAAATGTAGAAATAAATTAAAAAAGGCTTTGCTATAAACTAATTCATAATTGTAAGCCGCTTAATTTAGGTAACTTGTAAAAAAAAATAATCTTACATTTTGTCTGACGGTACTAAGATTAGCGAGCTCAAATTGTTACAGCCTTTTCGCATTAGCGCGTTTCTCCAAATATTCAGGTATAGGTAGTACCTACCTACATTTTATTAGAACCAAAAATACATGATAACACAATTTGTCTATAAGCTACTTATGATTACGCTAATAAATAAAACAGTTGCAAATGTATGTTAAAAAGTTTTGAGAAGCCACTTCACAATCTATGGCAGTTGACTTGTATTAGTTAGCAAATTCGATAGTATCAAAACTATCTTAAACTGCAACTCGAATGACATTGATTAAACCTTTAAAGGTTCAGAGAACCGACACCGGCTACTGGGTTGCCTATGGTATGAGAGTTAATTAATACGTGTGAGATTAAAATAAGATTGATTGATTCGAACCGCACAATGCAGCGATGATCTTGATGTTTGTAGAATAACGTTAAGTAATTCGTGAATGTTCACATGAACGTTAGATGCAGAAAATATCAGTGATGACGTGACGGCGAATAATAAAGAAGAGCTTGTTCATAAAACTACCCATAAAAATGAAGTTTTAAGTGATACTAGGATCACCGTTTCTCGTAGGGACTTAATAAAAAAAACACTGAAGACTCGTACTTTAAAAGTCAGAAGCAGTAGTCAACTCAGTAGATCTTGTAGATGCACCATCGGAAGGGTTTTAGGATCCTACACCAATTAACATTGTGACAAGTGCTCTAATATCTACATATAGAAAACATAATGTACCTACTTAGTAGAACATTAAGGACAAATCACAAGTTATTTGATTATCTAGGCGCCAGGCCAAGTTTCGGCCTCCTAACACACGCAGTGTGTACTTACCTATATTTACACGATACATTTCGAACAGTTTTAGTTAGTAGTTTTACCCCCCTAATAACTTTGCTTGTAATAATCGCAACTTGATGAAACTATTTATAACTCATACTAAGTTGAAGAATACTGGAAAGTTTCAAAACATTAGATTTAACCGCTGAGAAGTTACAAGGGGCCAAAAAGTTGTGACTTTGCTACTGACTCACTGACTGACTCGGGACTCAAAATTATGGGGCACTTCCAATCCTGCTAGAAAGTTCAGGTGTGAAGAAATAAAGGAAAAAATCAGGGTATTTTTAAAAGTTAACAGGTAGAAATCAAACACGAGATTATAATATACCTATCTATAGTACCCCGTGTCACAGAGCGCATCGACTTCGTCAAGGAGGTGTATGCATGGGCAATCCGTATTCGTAGGTACAAGCGGCGGCGAGTGGAGCGATACACTCAGAATCGCACATTCCAAAGTTGTGGGTTTATAGGGCTTGGGAGCGACCGGACCAAGGTGTGACTGATACGCGCCTACCAGATGATAACGCTATGTGTTCATTCTGGTGCAGCATCTGGTCGGTACCTGTCAGTCACACCGAAGGTGTTTCGAATCGGGAGGTCGATCGCGTGTGCGATCCGATACCAGAAATGGGGGCAATTAATATCCAAGATGCAGCTTGTGCAGTCCATCCGTTGCCTAACTGGAAATCTCCAGGGGCGGACGGGCTGCACAATTTTTGGATCAAATGGTTCAAAAGATTGCACGCTCGCTTGGCATCTCAATTTGAGTCTGTCTTAGAGTCAGGGTTGCTGCCCAAATTCCTAGCTATTGAAATAACCCACCTCCTCCATAAATCAGGTAGGTACTACCAAGGAATCTAAAAAATATAGACCGATCACATGTTTACCGACGGTTTATAAAGTTCTTACATCCATTTTGACACCAAAGATTAAACCATCATATTGATAGTACTTAATTCAATAATGTCTGCTTCTCAATATGGGTGTAGGAACGGGTCCCGCGGTACTAAGGAGCTGTTCCTCATCGACATTGCCATTAGCCCACAGGTTCGTCGTTCCCGAAGGGATCTGTCGACATGCTGGATAGATTATAAGAAGACCACATACATGCCTCATGAGGCTGCTGGAGCTGTATAAAGTTGAAGGAGTTCTACGCACCTTCCTGATGTCGAGTATGGGCAGTGGAGGACGGTCCTTCAATGTCTAGGGTTTCACTATAAGGATCGAGCGTGGTATATTTCAGGGTGACAGTCTGAGCCCACTCAACTCTCTCAGTACATTGCTGGAGGGTTTGGGAAATGGCTGGTTGAGAAGAGGTGGTCAGGTCAAATCGCACCTCCTTTACATGGATGACTTGAAAATTTTTGCTCGAAACAACTTGCAACTGATGAAGCTACTGAAGGTAACAGAAACCTTTAGTAGCGGCATCAGGATAGAATTTAGTGTGGACAGATGTGCAGTCATGATGCTGCTGCCATGAAAAAATCTTTGAAGAAGCACTTCTTTGGCCGCCTGAACAAAGTACTTACTTAATAGTCTTTTATCGAGCGGCAAGAAGGTGCGAAGTGCGGGGGTCGTGGCTACTTAAATGCTAAGACCCTACACAACCGCAAGGTATGCAGCCTTAGGGAATACTTCCTAGAGGCCGACGTGGATATGCATCGAGACGTGGTAGCAGTGGACAAAAGCCTTACCGCGCTCTTCTTGGCTAACGACCGCAGGGAGGTACGGCAGAGCAAGGAGCTTCACGGGTGCTTTTATCGGGTCCTACATGGGCCTGATGTAGACTTCTTAGCGTCCGTAGCCTGGCTGCGTTTTAGTGACCTCTTTGGGAAACCGAGGGTTTTGTCTGTGCGATTATGGATGAAGTTATGATGATGAACAACTACCGGAAATACATTGTGAAGGACGGTACGGTTGACATACGTCAGGCACGTCACCAGCCCGGGGGGGTTCTAGTCTGGCTAACGGAGAATATTTGCACAAGCCCAACCTAGCCAGCCAAGCCAGGCCAGGCATAATCCTGGCTACAAGGTTGGGCTTGTACAAATATTCTCCGTTCCACCAGCAACTTGCTCTGAAATACAATCTTGTAGAATCGAAAGTACCGTACTATATTTACTATATATACTAAATTGCCTTTAATGGCATACGTGGCGACCTACTAAGATGGTTCTCTTCTTACGTTTTTAACAGATCGCAGAGAGTTGTGATAAACGGTTATAATTCTGCGACCGTAAATGTCACTTCCGGTGTTCCTCAGGGCTCTATACTGGGTCCTCTTTTGTTTGTTATGTTTATTAATGATATAAGAACTTGTTTTCATAATTCTAAAGTATTGCTGTACGCAGATGATTTAAAAATTCTTAGGCCGATTATTAATCTACGCGACTGTTTACTGCTGCAGGAAGACTTAAATAGATTCTCTGAATACTGTGTTAAAAACAAACTTAAGTTGAGCATATCCAAATGCCATTGCATTAGTTTTACTAAAAACAAAAAAATAATAAAACATGCATATTCCTTAAACAATATAGATCTTACTAGAGAAACAATAGTTCGTGATCTTGGTGTTCTGTTGGATGACAAACTCCATCTAGATGCTCATGTTACTAAAATTGTGAACACTGCTTTTCGTATGTACGGGTTTGTAATGAGATCAGCTCGGGAATTTAAACGTCCTAGTACTTATCTATATCTATTTAAACTCTGGTTAGGTCTCAATTAGAGTACGGAGTCCCGGTGTGGAATCCCTTCTATGATAAATATTCTAACACTAGCTGACCCGCGCAACTTCGTCTGCGTCACATTATTCATTTTTGCTCTGCTCCTATTGGTCGGTAAATGGGCTATCCAACACTAAAAGATTTTTTCAATTCAAACCTGTAAAAAATTGCTCCTGAGAATAGCGCGTTTAACCAAACAGACTCTTCAGCTTTATAATATTAGATTAATTCTATGCCAGTTTATTTATCTTCTTCTATTTTTTATTAATTATACCTAATATGCGAAAGTTTGGATGACTGGACTGGTTTTGTTACTCACGCTAATACGGCTGAAAGGATCTGGATGAAATTCAGCACAGCGGTAGATTATAGTCTGAAATACCACATTAGGGCGAATTTTTTCGTGAGTAGGTATGTAGTACCTATCTTGAGATATTTTCAAGATTCAAAGCATTTATTTCAAATAAACCGTCTGTCAAAAACATGAAGATATTTGCAAATTTTAAAGCGTAAGTAGATCTCGAAAAATAACGTGCAAGAAACTCCACGGCCACTCTTTTATATTAAGTTATGTATTACAAAAATACTGGTTAGGTTGTCCTTGTTGCTTCTGAACGCAATATAAAGTAAAAAGAAAGTACGTCAAACAATTTAAATATCTATTTATTTATTTATTTAAACTTTTCGCACAAAAAAGGTACAAAGGCGGACTTAATGCCGTATCTATATAAATAAGCTAGATAATTTGTGAAACGCGGGCGAAGCCGCTGATTGGTAGGACTTGATGAAATAATTCACATTAAAGCCTCTCTGTAAACTATATTTGAAGTTAGATTAGGAATGTATGCATATAAATTATGTGAATTGCTAATGCGGGAAAGAGCCACGTACAGCTGACCGTTGGAAAAGCAACTCACAGTCAGATCTAGGCCTGCTACGGAAAGAGTTTTTATAGAATTCGGGGTATAATAATCGGTGAACATACATAAAAAAAATATACCGTCCGAATTGAGAACCTCCTCCTTTTTGAAGTCGGTTAAAAACGATATATCCTGTGCCGCAACCAGTCAAAATCTCAGCTTCAATGACGTTTTGCTGCAAACTCTTGACTTTTAATCTGGTACCGTTATATAATTTAGGTGGATATAAATTTCTTAAAAGAATGATTGGCACTCCGACTTTTAATTTAATATTGTGTGATGGCAGACCAGGTGAACTCAAGGAATCAAAAAATTCAATAGAATAGTTGGTAGCGCATTGTATGGCGCATTCTGTCAGCCGATAATCGCGCTTCGCGTTGTTCGTCAGTCTCCAAAGATCGAAAAGCCTCTGTCCGAGATCTCTGAGAACTCAAGCCAGATTCTCGGTCTGTGAAAGTCTCCGACTCTCGCGACAATGTATGGCGCATTCTGTCAGCCGATAAACGCACTTCGCGTTCCAAACTACTCTCGTTAGATCGGAAAATTGACATGCGAGAACGTTGTGTACTTAGCCGAGACTCGCGCCGAGTACAATTATCTAATGCGCGAGTTCTGACTTGTCCTTTTCTAGCTGCTGCAAGTCTGGCTTGTCGAACTTCTACTGTTTCTTGAGACCTACAGTACTTAGTCTAATATATATCTTTATCTATAAATATATGAATATTTAGCATGTTTGCTAAGTATATTGTAAAATATCGATCTTTTTCTAGAAGGCATTTTTTAATTAGCGAGATAGAAATAAAACGAATAAACGGAAGGAAGACGGACAACTGATGATGAGTAATGAATAGGGTTCCGTTAGCAACCTGGCCCGGATACGGATCCCTAAAATCGACTTGGTCCGCAAGAATCAAAATCGGTCGTACGTAAAGACTTAGTAATAGGGTTCCGTTAGCCAACTTGGAACGTAACCCTAAAAATCGAGTTGGTCCCCGGACGAATCTAATCTAAATCGGTCGTGAAGGCTTAATGATAGGGTTCCGTTAGCCACCTTGGTACGGAACCCTACAATTCGCCTTGGCTCGCAAGTCGAACCGTCCGATAATCCGATTCTTCGCATCGCACGAATCAAAATTGATGGCGAGACTCAAATAGCCTTTGGTACGGTACCCTATTATTAACCAGTTCGATTTGCGAAATAAATCGCAAATCGAACCGTTCGTTACCTATCGTTGCTTCGCTCTAAACGGATTCATTCGCGGAGGCTTACTAAGTAGGGTCCCGTCTGCACCTTTAGTACGGATACGGAACCCTACAGGCCTAATCCGCAAGTTAGACCGTCCAAAGCTTCGCATTTTCACAACAACAACGGACCACAATAAATAATCGTTTTGGAAATTTCGTCCCTGACAGACACTGTTACAATATTTTCAATACCGAACCTAGACCACTACCCAAGTCCTCCGATGTTCAAAAATCGTGTGAGGGTCGTTCCCCAGTGGAAAATCTTAACACCGCGATTCAGAAAAACGCGTCACATGAGCAACGCCCTCTATCGACCATGTCGTAAAGTAAACTGACAAAAATTTGGCTGCGGAAGACGTTAAATAAGATGTAACGATAAATAACGTAAGGTATTAAAATGTTCACTATTATTTTGTCGCGTAGGTATTAAAAATTCCATACAATAACTCTTCAATGTTATTTTCATGCTTTCGTGCATTTTATTTTACTCAATAGATGGCGCTGTGATCAGAATAATAATATTTAGTAGGCAGTTTCCAACTAAACTAAAAAAACAATATCTTTTGATTTTGTGGATCGATTTTGATCAAACACACCTACTTACCTTATATCAAAATCAACAAAAACAAAAACGACTATCGAACGAATTATTAATTTGTTTTAACAATTTATAACAACGAAATTGAACTGTCAAAGCTCACACGTTACGATAAGTGATAAGATAATAACATGTTCACTTTACTTTTGCTACATATTAAATTTTAATAACTCAAAAACATTGCTTTGATTCTTCACAACTTGTTCACACACTAAAACTTTTCTCAACAGATGGCACTGCAAGTATCTCTGAAGTCACAATGAAAACAACAAACAACCTCTTTTAGCGCTCGATTTGTAACTACAACTTTCTCAATAGATGGCATTGCAAGTATCTGGAGTCTCAATGAAAACAACCTATTTTAGCGCTTGATGAAGTTTCTTCGTAAACTTTAAAATTCGATATCTTTTGATTTTGTGGGTCGATTTTGATGAAATAAACACTAAATGTTACTCAGATTATCATCCGTGGTTTATGCGTGATGCTCCTCCAAACGCACAGACAAACAGACGCACAGACAAACAGACGCACAGACAAACAGACAAACAGAAAAAAATTTCAAAAACTGCTTTTTTGTGTTCTATGTAATTTTTCTTACATTTCTATATATTTTTTATGCGAAAATATTCAATGTACAGACACGGCAACTCTACGATTTTATTATATGTATAGATGATAGAAAAAGTACAACGCAAATTTTTAAAGGCCATGCATTACCGTTGTTTTCGTACGTATGCATCTTACAGCGACTTACTAAATAAATTCAAACTTCAAAATCTTAAATCTAGACGTATAATGTTGGATTCGATGTTTCTGTTTGATTTATGTAACAATAAATTTGATTGTATAGATATAAGCAATAGAATAAGTTATGTAGTACCTAGAACAACTATATGTCGGGGTGTGCACGCGCGACCGCTGTTTGCTGTAACCTCCTGTCGGACAAACGCGGGCTCGCGAGCACCCCTACGACGTCTTACCGCTCAGTTCAATAAAATTTTCCAGGGTATTGAGTTCTTTGCTGTTTCGGCTGGGAAATTTCGAAGTATTGCTCTTAAAACAATAGCAGAATTAAGTACATAACCATTTAAAACCATAGTTTACTATTCTTTCTCCTTTTACTTTTTTTTTGTGTGTATAACTTTCAGTTTAGTTTTATTATTATTAGAGGTTAACATTTATCCATAATCTATGTACTTTTACATCGCACGATGTTCATTTTAGTTTAACTTTTTTATATTATGTGGAAAATGTTGTTGGTTGTACATTTATAATACCATTTTAGTTTTAAGTTCTTAGCGATATTGTAATGTGTAACCGTTTATTTTCCCCAATAAAATAAAATAAAAATAAAATAAAATAGGGATGTGTCCAAACCAGTTCTCTAAAACGGCAATAGGTAATATGCACGCAATTTTTTTATTTGAAAAAAAAAACAACTTATTAGCAATCATATTAGTAAACAATCATGAAATTATTTTTTAAATACCTTCATCATTTATCTACACTAATATTACACTAATTACACTATTACACTAATATTATAAAGAGGAAAACTTTGTTTGCATGTTTGTTTGTTTGTTTGATTGTAATGAATAGGCTCAAAAACTACTGGACCGATTTTAAAAATTCTTTTACCATTCGAAAGGTACATTATCCACGAGTAACATAGGCTATATTTTATTTTGGAAAAAAATAGGGTTCCGTAAGATATTTGGGTTTTTCGGACACAAGGTGTAAAAGTAGTAGATGAGAAGTCTAATTTTCGTGCGATTTTTTTTAGATATCGTTCTTAAAACTACACCTACGCAAAAGTTCTTCTCAGAGCTAAACAACAGTTCTTCTCAGAGCCAAACAACAGTTATTTTCAGGGCTAACCAACAGTTCTTTTCAGGGCTAACCAACAGTTATTTTCAGGGCTACACAACAATTCTTTTCAGAGCTAGAATATTACACACTATTAACATTTTCTTAATCTATAATAGGTATAAAAATGAATCGCTGAATGTGTTGCTAAGCGCAAATATGGAGAACAGCAGAACCGATTTCGCTTATTCTGTTTTGTTGTGTTTGTTATAATCAGGAGAAGATTTTTATGTAAAAAAAACCAGTTGACGGGAGCGAAGCCGCGGGGGACAGCTAGTTAAGTTATAAAGCTTCAAAGACTACAGTTAGAAAGAGAAGTCCGATACGTAATGTGACGTCAAATTACACGATGACTAAACAGCTGCCGTAGAAAACAGCGTTTCCGCGAGAGGGACAGATATATTTGTTTAAAATAATTGTATCTCGTTCGTTTTTCGAGCAATTTAGATTCTAATTTCACAGTAAGTATTATATTTTCGAATACTTTTAAATAAACTGTTCAGATCATAAATACTTTTTTCATGCTTCCCTATTGCGCGTTGTAATTGACTATTAATGCCAATAAGCCTGACAAAGTGGTGATAGACCGACTAGAGCGCGGCGCAATGATTTTTGATATAACAGTCCCTCATGACGAGAGGTTGTCGACATGTGGGATGTGAACACAGCAGTCAGATCCAGAGCCGGACTGGGACCTAAAACCGGCGCGGGCATTTTAGAGGCCTAGAAGGCCCTGCTTTCTCCTGAGCGAGGAAAACTACTCGGTGCTGGAAGCGCGGGGCTTGTGGCAAATGTTACTATAGATAGGGATAGAATAGTGATAGTATGTACTTTAACTTGAGCCGACGACGGCCAATCTTATTTTCTTTGTGATGTATCTATCATAAAAAATATAACTGTATTAGAATTTAAAAGGGCGCTAAACGAATTCTTAATCATGAAAACTTATTACACAATTGACGATTTTCTTAATGATAATTCACTAACTAATTGAATTACTATTGCTCTGATTGACATACCTAATTATTGTGATCGTCCTCTGTCCTTTTTTTATTGAATATGTAATCAATCAGGCTGACATTTTAATTTTTTTTATTGATGTAATCACACTAACATTTTATTAATTTTTATTTATGTAATTACGCTGACATTTTGTATAAGTATTGTAATTCCCATGATTTAGGTACCAGTATTTTTTTTATTTGAAATTGTTGAATTTTTGTTTATTTGAAAATCCGAAAGCATTTTGAATTTTTAACAATTCTCAGTACTGTCCATGATTTTAATTTAGTTTCAGTCGAATATATGCATTATTTTGAACAAAGAAACTAAATTCACGTCTCTGTTGAGTCTTAGGCGAACGATGTATGGACGCATAGCAACATTCTCTCAAATGAAATCTACTTCGACAGTTTTTGAGCAACCACATAAGTATAAATATAGGGCAAAAAGATGATAGCTGATTAGGTTGCTTGCTGAGAAAATACCCGTGGCCAGCGGCACAATTTCGGATTTTCTAAAAATACAGTTTTGGTCTTCAGATCCGTACATCCGATTTGATTGGATGCAGCTTGACGGAAAATGGCATAAATAGGCAAATCGGACGAAGACATGGGGTCTAAACATGACGAATTTGTAAATTCCGATTTGGCCAATGAAAAACGATATGATAGGATGATATAGGTTGATCTGGGCGAAATAAATTTTATTTAACGCTGTTGCGTAGAATAAATTTAGTAGTGTTACATAGCCCGATGTGAAAATGAAAAATAGGTCCATGATTTCTGGAAATCTGGCGGAATCATTAGATTTTTCCAATAAAATACCCGACCCGAGAATGGCATTGATTAACGCCATAGAAATTGGGGGATATTTAAAACATCCTCATTTAATGAGTTCCAACGAGGTATTCATATTTTTTTTTAATAGTCAGGGGTTTAACGTCAATATTCTAATAAAACTGGCAAAGACTTAAAACAAACGCTTAAACAAAGTCGTTATTTAAGCGTTCGGTACTTTTCTAAAACATATCCCGACCCCCCGATGGGTCTTTAAAGATTTGGGGAAAGCCCAAGATTTCTCAGATTTGCCTATTTTATGTATTTTGGGCCGATCAAACCAAAATACCACAAAATATTACTTTGAAGAGATATGACTCGGCTGACATCTGGAGGTGCGCTCGTATCTAGCTTGGAGCTAGTAGCTGCGCTCGTATATTATATTATGGTGACCAGTAAAGGCGTTGGGGCCGAGCGACATGGGCGGTCGCCCGAGGCGGCAAGTAGAGGGCGTTGGGTCATGCCGGGCGCTGCGCCTAATTTGAGTACCTATTTCTACCGACATAAAGAACAATTCAGAAATTGATGGTGATTTGCCGTGCGATGAAATTTTAGGTCGGCAACACAATCTGGAAGACATTCATGTGTGAATGTCTTCCAGATTGACATTGAAACTTCATGTATAAGCGAATTTTGACATATTTAAGTAGTTGTAGGGAATAGTATTTTAAACAACATCGTACAAGTACTGATGGGTGGGAGTGGAGCTATCGGGGTTGGGTGAAAATATTTTTCTAATTAAGTTGTTTTAATTATATGGAAATATAAAAGGGCGCCAAATACATGGCTCGCCTGGGGTGCTTAGATGATTAAGGCCGGCCCTGATGGTAACGTAAACTGTATTAGGTCTTCACCTTGATGGTAGAGGACGTTATTATAATTTTGTATTGTGATGTTTTTTTATTAAATAGCCAAAGAAAGTCGACCGTTAATTGGCCTCACCGGCCCACCGGGCATCCGGCCCCTCGGGCGTCTGCCCGAATTGCCCTATGGCCAGTCCGGGCCTGGTCACATCATATCAAGATCTTGATCCAGAAAGCAGTACTCTTGGACACGGCGCGCATAGTTAGGCGGTTTCTCTCTCAGGAGCCCTGGCCACCGGTGCGTATATGGAATCTATACCTTCACACAACGGTCATGACGTCAGAAACCGCGTTGCCTTCGGGTATATTTTCAAATCCAGTAAACAAAAATCATTTCAATAAAGTGTACCTTTACCTAACATTTGTGACGTCACTGGCGCGTGTTGATATCGGGTATACATTCAGATTTAGTATACGCCCCTGCAAGTATTTTAAAACATACCCGACCGCAACGAAGCAATTGTTCGGTACTCTTTTGGCACGTTACTATTTCAATCGTTCTATCCTTTTCGCCCGAGGCTTGACGCAATATTTTGTTTGTTGCATCATTTTGTGACCACGTGCGAGTCAGTACTGTTTGAATTGTGATTTCAAGTGTTTTTTAATTTAAAAAGTGGTAATAAGTGCACAGTACATTGCGAAAATTATAATAAAGCGATAACTATATGGTTTGTGATCCTTTTAGCGTAAAAGTAGATGCGAATAATGATAGATAAAGCTAGTTTAGAGGGTTTTATAACCGAACATTGTGGAGTTATCGAGAATCTGGATTTTGAATCGGAGGAAAAGTACTCCATGCGATTTAGACTGAAGACTGATCAAAATGAAGAACAAGAACGATATGTTAAGTTTATCGACGAGTTTGTTAAAAAAATATCAAATTTTACGAACACTAACTGGATAGTTCGAAAGTCATATCCTTCGTTGAAGCGCTTCTTGTATCGAAAAACCTATACATGTCAACATTCATCGTTCAATAAAAAATCAGAGAAGTCGTCTCGTGGACTAAACTGCAAGGCTAAAATAGACTTTGTTATCAAAAAAGTTAATAAGGACACTATTCGAAACGACAAACTGTTGTCGGAAGGGTATAATGTGTTAGTGACTATAGTTTTTGAACACTCTCATCGTATTTACGTTGCCGAAGCCTTGAATTTATTAAAATGCAGCCAACAAACCGAAGAAACTTTTAAGAAATATTTTGATAGTGGAATGACACCTTGCGCAGCAATAAATTACAACGAATTGAACATACTGGACTCGTTTCAAGATGAGGATCTAAATGGAATAGAGATCATATCGAACTCTCAAATAAATCCCTCCGAAAATCATGTGTACTACATGTACAATAAATGGCGTACTGAAAAGTATGGTGACCGTAATGAATGCAATCTCCCCGAAATCATACAAGGGAAAATTGAGAGTTTAAATAACAAAGGCTACTCGATACTATTGAAAGAAAATCCCAGGATTATCGTGATAATTACTCCTATTATGAAACGAGTCTTTCTGTCTACTGCATATGAGAATATGATTTTTGTAGACACAACATCATCGTGTGACCAGACCAGTTCTGCGATTACTCTAGTTTTTACATCTCACAAAATCGGTGGTCTTCCATTGGCATGTGCTATACATACTGAGCAAAATGAGTCCAATTACACGTTGGTTTTTGCCGCTATTAAAGAAGCTGTAGAAAAGAACGAGGTGGGTAAAAAATTTGAGCCTGATATTGTTATGACGGATGATTCTACTGCCGAACGAAATGCTTTGAGAACAATTTTTCCAAATGCTCGATTACTATTATGCGCATTTCATGTTTGCCAAGCCTTTTGGCGTTGGCTTTGCGTTGCAGATCACAAGGTTGACATAATGAAAAGACAGTCAATCATGACACGATTTCGAAATATTCTTTTTGTAACTGATCCAGAAGAAACAGTAAAATTGTATAAGGATTTGACAGGTGACGAGTATGTTAAGACGATGCCAGCTCTGTTAAATCATCTGAGTAACTTATGGAAACGCCGGCTTGAATGGTGTGTCTCTGATAGATTGGATTTAATTACGCGAGGAAACAACACCAACAACATAACAGAAGCATCTATACGCATTCTTAAAGACGTGATACTTCAGCGCTGTAAAGCATTTAATGCTTGCGCATTAGTAGATTTCATTACGTCCATTTTTTTAAATTATTTTCTGCGGCGCATCGTTTCCTACGCTAACACACGAAAAACCAAGGATTCCATATATGAAATGTTCATGAAGACTGCTCGAAATATTAAAAATATATCTAAAGTCAACGATAATGAGTACAGTGTGGAATCAGAGACAAGCCCAAATACTTTTTACACTGTGAGAGCTGATTTAGCCGTTTGTGACTGTGACGCTGGAAAATGTGGAAGATTCTGCAAGCACCTGTGTAGCATTGAACAAAACTTTGGAGTCATATTTCCCAATTCTCCTCGGCTGTCTATTCAAGATAGAATGTCACTAGCAAGAATTGCGACGGGGAATGTGATAATTGAAATTTTTTACATGAGTATGGTAGATTTGAATCAAACACCGAACAATGATTTGGACTCGATAGAACCGCAGTGCTCTTCCTCTAATACACAAGAGCCGATACAGGTAGTACCACAGTGCTCTTCCTCCGATACACAAGAGCCGATACAGAATGTAGACAATTCTTCGTCTTACAAGCAACAGGTTGCTGTAGAATTTCCGCACCAATATAAAAATGCACTTGCAGAGTTTAAGACTGAAGTACAACGCTTCACAAAGTTATTTGAAACAAACCCCACTGTCCACAATCTAAGAGCACTAGGAAAATTTACAAATATGATTAAAAAAATCAATACATCAGAACAAGGACAAAACTTCATTTTACGTCAGATAATAACAAGGCGTATACCAAGGAAATTTAATGTTCAAAGCACAGCTCTGAGTAGACGTAAAGACAGAGGAATAGGAAAAACCAAGTCAAGGATTCAAGCTGGGCGACCGTCTAACACAGAACGCAAAACTAAACGAAAGCATAACTTAGGCCAGAATGTTAAAATGAATGTCCATAATGCGCGCTAAATTCTTTTTTTTTTATTTTATGATTATTTTTCTAGTAACTAATAAACGTTGTTTATCCACTTTTGTTCTCGTATGATTTACCTCAATTCCTCACCTATAAAATAAACGTCCCTTTATCTGATATCTATCCCAAACGAATGTTGCGGTCGGGTATATTTTGAAATCCTTAACACGACTGTAAATAGTTTTATACTATACCCAAAACGAATGTTGGAGTTGGGTATATTTTAAAATCCTCAACACGGCGTTACATATTTTTATGGTATACCCGTACTCAACACTATAGAGCGTTGTGTGAAGGTATAGATTCCATATACGCGCCACCCGGTAGCTTGGACCCTGTTCCCGATACCGGTGAGTTTTTTATGTTTTTTTTTTGTTTTTTTTTTTTTAAATATTTAAAAATGTAAGTAATAAGTTATGTCTAGCAAATTAATTTAGGAAATAATTACTTACAGCCGAACATAGAACCTCCTCCTTTCTGAAGACGGTTATAAAGAGAAAGATCTTTATTATTGTACTTGGATTGACTTCTCTATCAATAGTGATTATAATGAGCCAGTGTGTTCCCGGGGATAAAGAATGAATGATAGAAATGAAACAAATATAGGTATAACATTTAAATGTATTGATAATAGTCTCCTACTAACACTGAGCTGTTGGACGAGCGCCGCCCTCTCATTCTTACAATACTCGAGACGACTAAGTCTAAAAATAAATACTCGCAAAAATTAACATCACCTTTCAACGTGCTCGATAACCAATATTTACATACATTACTTAGATCTTTATAAATAATATATATTTTATTATTATCATACTATCATCGACTAGTGCTAGTAAAGGTATACTCGACTAAAACTACGCACAAGGTATTCGGAATCGTACTAAACGTGAAAGGAAAGAAATGCGCGTAGTATCCACAGCGATTCCGGCGGCGCACGCAGCCGTTTACGCCCAGATCTGTAACAGAAGCGGCGTTGAGTGTGCGATACAGTGTGCGGTGTAGCGGCATGAGTACAGGCTAACGCGCCGACGACGCACGTCTTACGAACGTGCGCTCACGGTGCTGTAGATGTAACAGAAGCGGCGCGGCGTTGAGTGTGCGATACAGTGTGCGGTGTAGCGGCATGAGTACAGGCTAACGCGCCGACGACGCACGTCTTACGAACGTGCGCTCACGGTGCTGTAGATGTAACAGAAGCGGCGTTGAGTGTGCGATACAGTGTGCGGTGTAGCGGCATGAGTACAGGCTAACGCGCCGACGACGCACGTCTTACGAACGTGCGCTCACGGTGCTGTAGATGTAACAGAAGCGGCGCGGCGTTGAGTGTGCGATACAGTGTGCGGTGTAGCGGCATGAGTACAGGCTAACGCGCCGACGACGCACGTCTTACGAACGTGCGCTCACGGTGCTGTAGATGTAACAGAAGCGGCGTTGAGTGTGCGATACAGTGTGCGGTGTAGCGGCATGAGTACAGGCTAACGCGCCGACGACGCACGTCTTACGAACGTGCGCTCACGGTGCTGTAGATGTAACAGAAGCGGCGCGGCGTTGAGTGTGCGATACAGTGTGCGGTGTAGCGGCATGAGTACAGGCTAACGCGCCGACGACGCACGTCTTACGAACGTGCGCTCACGGTGCTGTAGATGTAACAGAAACGGCGTTGAGTGTGCGATACAGTGTGCGGTGTAGCGGCATGAGTACAGGCTAACGCGCCGACGACGCACGTCTTACGAACGTGCGCTCACGGTGCTGTAGATGTAACAGAAGCGGCGTTGAGTGTGCGATACAGTGTGCGGTGTAGCGGCATGAGTACAGGCTAAAGCGCCGACGACGCACGTCTTACGAACGTGCGCTCACGGTGCTGTAGATGTAACAGAAGCGGCGTTGAGTGTGCGATACAGTGTGCGGTGTAGCGGCATGAGTACAGGCTAAAGCGCCGACGACGCACGTCTTACGAACGTGCGCTCACGGTGCTGTAGATGTAACAGAAGCGGCGTTGAGTGTGCGATACAGTGTGCGGTGTAGCGGCATGAGTACAGGCTAAAGCGCCGACGACGCACGTCTTACGAACGTGCGCTCACGGTGCTGTAGATGTAACAGAAGCGGCGTTGAGTGTGCGATAGAGTGAGTGTGTGGAGTGTGCGGTGTAGCGGCATGAGTACAGGCTAACGCGCCGACGACGCACGTCTTACGAACGTGCGCTCACGGTGCTGTAGATGTAACAGAAGCGGCGTTGAGTGTGCGATAGAGTGAGTGTGTGAAGTGTGCGGTGTAGCGGCATGAGTACAGGCTAACGCGCCAAAAGTCAGTACTGTCTGCTTCTGAATTTCATTTTCAACCCGTTAGCGCACGTCAGCTGCACGTCGTCGGAGCGTTAAGGTGATACATTCAAAATAAGGCCGTTTTTCGTTTTAGCGTATCATGTTAGGTTCCTGGAACAGGAATGTGAAATTGTGGTATGTACTTTTTGATTATATGATCATACTAGATCATATCCAACTGTAAAAATACACGATACGAAGAAGTTTCTCGACGGAAAAAAAATATCACAAAGTTCAAAATATCATTTCACTTTTTTTAGCTACAAGACCCAACGCTTTAGATTGATGCTATGGAAATGACTTTAAAATATGGAAAATAATCTTATTGAGGTTTCAACTGAACGGATTTTAATTTAATAATACTTTTATGTTATTAAATCTGAAAATTTATTTTCGCACTTACGTTTTTTTATTCCAAGCTAGTCTCTTTTTATCGTCATCTCATCTTTTGCATTACAAAAGTATTTGCATATCTCTCGTTTGTTCAGTTCTTCAGGTGCTCCTTCGAGCTCTTGGACACAGGACCTGTGTCACTTTTTTGCAAATCGGAGCTGTCAGACTTTCGTATTTTTCTTAAAGTTAATGCTACTAGTTTATCACTTTAAAGTTAAATTTACTGTTAAAAGAGTGTCTGGACCAAGTCAATGTGTATATTTATGACCTTGATCAATACACAACATAATATTTTTGTAACCGCACTAACTTTTGAATTATGTTTAAAATTTATATGAATTATGATAAGCTGATTTTTTTACAACTGGTCTAATCCATACCTCCCGTGTGCTAAAAAGTCTATTGAATTAGTAGTTTTCACAATAATTTGGGGACATAAGAAACATGATATAATTTACCAACGACTGTAAAAATGTAAGAAATTAATTTTAAAACGACTATAAATGTCTGCCTTCAATATTTTATTTTATTCTACGTCTAAAAGCATTGTTTATAAGAGTGCATTTTTTTATATTTTGAAAGAAGAAGTTTATGAGGTAGGTATGTGTGCGAGCAACACTGAATCAGTTGGCGATCTGAATTAATTTGATGTGTTGGCGCTAGGTTCGATATTTCGAACTTTCCACTTGGAAGCATGCTCCTCGGCGCTTACGAGCTACCGTTAAAAACACAGATACGCCCTTAAAAAAACGCGGTACACCAAGGCCCATGGGGCGCAGTGCGTGGGGTGTGCTGTCGTGTGCGGCGCGTGTGTGGTGTAGAGACGTGTACGGAGTGAGTGTGCTGTCGTGTGCGGCGCGTGTGTGGTGTAGAGACGTGTACGGAGTGAGTGTACGGTCGTGTGCGGCGCGTGTGTGGTGTAGAGACGTGTACGGAGTGAGTGTGCTGTCGTGTGCGGCGCGTGTGTGGTGTAGAGACGTGTACGGAGTGAGTGTGCGGTCGTGTGCGGCGCGTGTGTGGTGTAGAGACGTGTACGGAGTGAGTGTGCGGTCGTGTGCGGCGCGTGTGTGGTGTAGAGACGTGTACGGAGTGAGTGTGCGGTCGTGTGCGGCGCAATGTGTGGTGTAGAGACGTGTACGGAGTGAGCGTGCTGTCGTGTGCGGCGCAATGTGTGGTGTAGAGACGTGTACGGAGTGAGTGTGCGGTCGTGTGCGGCGCAATGTGTGGTGTAGAGACGTGTACGGAGTGAGTGTGCGGTCGTGTGCGGCGCAATGTGTGGTGTAGAGACGTGTACGGAGTGAGTGTGCTGTCGTGTGCGGCGCAATGTGTGGTGTAGAGACGTGTACGGAGTGAGTGTGCGGTCGTGTGCGGCGCAATGTGTGGTGTAGAGACGTGTACGGAGTGAGTGTGCGGTCGTGTGCGGCGCAATGTGTGGTGTAGAGACGTGTACGGAGTGAGTGTGCGGTCGTGTGCGGCGCAATGTGTGGTGTAGAGACGTGTACGGAGTGAGTGTGCGGTCGTGTGCGGCGCAATGTGTGGTGTAGAGACGTGTACGGAGTGAGTGTGCGGTCGTGTGCGGCGCAATGTGTGGTGTAGAGACGTGTACGGAGTGAGTGTGCGGTCGTGTGCGGCGCAATGTGTGGTGTAGAGACGTGTACGGAGTGAGTGTGCGGTCGTGTGCGGCGCAATGTGTGGTGTAGAGACGTGTACGGAGTGAGTGTGCGGTCGTGTGCGGCGCAATGTGTGGTGTACGTGTATGAGAGTGCTGTCGTGTGGGGTGCAGTGTGGTGAAGCGGCGTGTGCGGCTCACCCGTATCGTGGCGTCCCACGAGGCGGTGGACAGCGCCGTGCCGTCGGGCGACAGCTGCACGCGCGTGACGCGGTGCTCGTGGTATAGTGTGGGGTGCAGTGTGGTGTAGTGGCGTGTGCGGTAGTGTGGGGTGCAGTGTGGTGAAGCGGCGTGTGCGGCTCACCCGTATCGTGGCGTCCCACGAGGCGGTGGACAGCGCCGTGCCGTCGGGCGACAGCTGCACGCGCGTGACGCGGTGCTCGTGGTATAGTGTGGGGTGCAGTGTGGTGTAGTGGCGTGTGCGGTAGTGTGGGGTGCAGTGTGGTGAAGCGGCGTGTGCGGCTCACCCGTATCGTGGCGTCCCACGAGGCGGTGGACAGCGCCGTGCCGTCGGGCGACAGCTGCACGCGCGTGACGCGGTGCTCGTGGTATAGTGTGGGGTGCAGTGTGGTGTAGTGGCGTGTGCGGTAGTGTGGGGTGCAGTGTGGTGAAGCGGCGTGTGCGGCTCACCCGTATCGTGGCGTCCCACGAGGCGGTGGACAGCGCCGTGCCGTCGGGCGACAGCTGCACGCGCGTGACGCGGTGCTCGTGGTATAGTGTGGGGTGCAGTGTGGTGTAGTGGCGTGTGCGGTAGTGTGGGGTGCAGTGTGGTGAAGCGGCGTGTGCGGCTCACCCGTATCGTGGCGTCCCACGAGGCGGTGGACAGCGCCGTGCCGTCGGGCGACAGCTGCACGCGCGTGACGCGGTGCTCGTGGTATAGTGTGGGGTGCAGTGTGGTGTAGTGGCGTGTGCGGTAGTGTGGGGTGCAGTGTGGTGAAGCGGCGTGTGCGGCTCACCCGTATCGTGGCGTCCCACGAGGCGGTGGACAGCGCCGTGCCGTCGGGCGACAGCTGCACGCGCGTGACGCGGTGCTCGTGGTATAGTGTGGGGTGCAGTGTGGTGTAGTGGCGTGTGCGGTAGTGTGGGGTGCAGTGTGGTGAAGCGGCGTGTGCGGCTCACCCGTATCGTGGCGTCCCACGAGGCGGTGGACAGCGCCGTGCCGTCGGGCGACAGCTGCACGCGCGTGACGCGGTGCTCGTGGCCGCACATGACGCACACGCGCGAGGCGCGCAGCGCGTCCCACGCGCACGCCGTGTAGTCGCTGTAGCCCGCGAACACCAGGCGCCCGCTCAGCGACCACTCCACAGAGTTCACCCCGAAGATGATGCTCTCGCGGCAGTAGCGCGCCACCTGTCGCATAAGAGTAGCATTAGCCTCGCGGACATCCTCAGCCACAGTTCACATGAGTCCCGAGTAAGCGTAGCATTCTATCACTGAAACAATGTTCAATACACTTACTCAAAAACTGGCTTTCACTGCCTCTACTGTTACGAGGTCTATCACTCATTTGCGGCGTACTGAGTTCATGCAGCCGACGCATTGCATTATGTAGAAATTAGGCAGTTGCAATTATGTGTATTTTAAGGTGTATTATTAACTTATTTAAAGAAAATATATGAAACTAGCTGACCCACGCAACTTCGTCTGCGTCACATTTTCCATTAATGCTCCGCTCCTATTTGTCTCTGAGCGTGATTATATATAGCGTATAACCTTCCTCGATGGGCTATCTAACACTGAAAGAATTTTTCAAATCCGACCAGTAGTTCCAGAGATTAGCGCGTTCAACCAAACAAACAAACTCTTCTGCTTTATAATATTATTATAGATTACATAATTATATATATTATATTATAGTATATAGTATAGATTTTGACTTCTTATCAACTATTCTTTATTTTGGTATAATACAGGGTGGGCCAGAAGGGCGTGCGATTTTAAAAACACTTTTGCGTTTGAAGCTTAAGAGAGGGGACTGCGCGGAAATATAGTCGCGATGGATCACTTCACCGGAGCGCGACGTGCATTCTGCGTTAAACATTATTTTGTAAGTCGCGATTCGTGCGCTATTGTTCGGCGTTTATTTCGGCGTGAGTGAGGATTACATGACCTTCATCAGTGTCCGAAGGAAAGTGTGATTCGATCGTGGATCAGAGAGTTCGAAGCTACCGGTTCGACTCTCAAACAGAAGCCTGCGGGACGCCCAAGGTCAACAAGAACGGAGAAGACACCATTGAACAAGTTAGAGCTTCAGTTTAACGTAATCCTGCTCTATCGACTCGAAAGCGTTCAGCCGAACTGGTGGTATCCAGAACATCTTTGCGTCACATTTTCTTGAAAGATCTGAAATTGCACCCGTATAAAATTCAACTTGTGCAGGAATTACAGCGAAATGATCCAATTTTATGACGAACTTTTGTTGAAACAATGTTGGAACGCTTTCGGAGTTTCAACAATATTCTGTTCTCCGACGAAGCCCATTTTCACATGCATGTGAATAAACAGAATTGCCGTTCCTGGGCTGCAGAGAACCCACGTGCAAAACATCAAAAGCCTCTGCATTCGCCGAAAGTAACCGCGGCCATGTCAAGCGCACGGAATTATCGGACCCTACTTCTTCGAAAATCGATAAGGCCAATCTGTCACTGTAAATTCTGACCGATAAATAGTTTTCTTTCCACAACTGCAACAATTTGAAGCCTATAATCGTGCGACATGGTTTCAACAAGATGGCGCGACATGCCATACAGCTAATGCCTCTTTGGCGGTCGTAAACGAGATGTTTGCTGGGAAACTGACATTGCGCCGAGGTGACATTGCATGGCCTCCTAGAAGTCCGGATCTAACGCCACCGGACTTTTTTTGTGGGGATACCTAAAAAAGTAGAGTCTACTCTAATAACCCAGCCACGATTAACCAGTTCTAGACCAATATCCGGCAAGAAATGGCAGCTATTCCCCGTGCGGCCGTGCCAGCGAGGTTTTACCTATTTGAGGTTCAGATTCGAAGAATATTTGCAGCGCGATGGTGCACACCTGGATGACGTTATTTTTAAGAAATGAATTTCCCAGATGTCAATTTTTATAGAAATAAAAATTCGTATGTGAATTGTACTTAGTTTTTTTTAATGATTTTTTCATATTCGAAATTCTTTCTGGCCCACCCTGTATTCTATTATCTATACATATAATAAAATCGTAGAGTTGCCTTGTCTGTACATATGTGTATATATATGTACAGACAAGGCAACTCTACTAGGTGTTTTTCAAGTAGGTGGTTTTCATTGATACTATTGAGAAAATTTGTAGTAACAAACGTTTGAAAAGACCCCACAACAGTGTATTTTTGAATTATTTTTTAATTAATCTTAATATCTAGTATCGAAAGAAAAGTGAACATGTTATTATCTTACCATTATTTATCGTAACGTGTGAGCGTATAGGTTCGAACTTACGAGTACCTATATTTGACAGTTCAATTACATTGTCGATAGATGGCGTTGTACTTATGAAGCATTTTTCTGAATCGCGGTGTTAAGATTCTCCGCAGTAGCATGACCTCAGCCCCATGTTTTCGCTAGCGGCACAACACCCACCGGACTTGACGCCCGGACTAGACCCCACGTGGCAATTTCATTGCCACAATCAAACGACCCGCCTGTCTATACAGGCGGCGCAAGAAACCACTGAATTACCCAAACAGGTAGAACAGTTTCCTCCTGTTCCCCTAGGGGAATAGTGAGACGACCCGGAGATTGTAGTTTATCAAGAAGTTATATTTTGTTGTATAGCTATGGAAATGAATTATCGAGTTTACTTGGAGGAGTGTGTTGTAAACTGTGCATCCATAGGTAGTGCTGTACTAACATAAGTGGTGTATTTTTGATATTACGCTTCAAAGTGGCTAAACTATAAAAGCCGAACGCAAATCTTCAAGGTTAAGCAACGCTTGCCGAGGTCGGTCTGTGGATGGGTGATCATTATAACTATTGGCTCGGCTTCCAGACAAACCAGATTCAGCTGAATACCGGTATTTAACGTGGAGCGGCTGCCTACCAGACCTCCACAACCTATTGACTGGGTAACAAGGTACTTCTTGGCAAGACTGCAGTCAGATTTTACTGGCTTCTGACTATCGAATAGAATAGAATATATTTTATTGTAAAACATGAGTATACATCATAAAATGTGCATGGTCTTATAATAATGGTTAGATCTACATGTTTTGCCATTTATGGCGTACAAAAACAACATTATTTGCATATAGGTATATATCTTCTATAATATAAAAATGAATCGCTAAATGTGTTGGTAAGCGCATAACTCAACAACGCCTGGACCAATTTGGCCAATCCTTTTTTTAGAATATTCCTTAAAGTACGAGGATGGTTCTTACGGAGAGATAAAATATAAAAATTGCTTGGAAAAGACTAAAAACAACACTTTTTTATACTCCCATACAAAAGATTCGTAATAATACTTTAAAGTCAATTTGAACTTTAAAACCATTCCATAAAGTTTAAGTGTTAGTGGAGAGGTTTCGGGAAGGCAAAACAATTGAGTGACGTTTGTGTCGTATAAATATTGACATTAGTCAAATACAAATTGTCTGAGTAAGAGTAAGAGAGTAGCGGGGTCGGTAGGTAGGTAGACAGGTAGCCAGTTGTCGTGAGCGAAGCCGCGGGGTACAGCTAGTATATATATATATATATATATTTTAGATTTTTAATAAAAAAAAGAATTAATTAACTACTTTCACTAAAAAGAGAAATCTGAATAAAACCACAAATAGATAGCAGCTCAGCTGAGCTGATACCTATTTGTGGTAGGTACTCTTGAAAAAAATGACAAAAGAACCGACGAAAAATTCCAACACTGGGGTGTCCAGAATCATGCCCTGGACCCATGGAAATCGTTTGTGCGCCGATGTCAGATACACGCGGTATACTCTATGGCAACACATCACATCATTTTTCGACGTCCACGCGAACGAAGTCGCGGGCACAGCTAGTTACGAAATAATATTAATGTATATGTTGCAGTGAAACAGTTGCAGCAACGAAATAGTATAAAAGCTGTGATATTATAATTTCACTAGTGACATTAGAATTACACTGATAATTGTCAATCGTTTGTATACCTTACAATTTAACGGGCTAGTTTCAGTGCCATTATAATTTCACTAGACCGATACAGTGAAATTGTAAGGCAGTGATATTTTTAAAACTGGTTTAAGAAAGCCGTTACATTATCAGAGCGATCGCTGATTAGTCCGTTCTCGTTACCAACTGAGCTACAAGTATTAAACATAGAGTTAAAAAATAAGGGACAGGTTTTAGACAATCATTTTTTTAAATTTTATTTGTAACTTTTTTATGGAACCAAAAAAAATATTATGAAACCTTTAGAAGAATCAAAATATGCTGAAAATGTTATAACGCTTAAGTAAATTAGTAGCTATTTTATGACAGTATGTGAAATTGTAAATTGAATAAAAAATGTATAGTTTAATTTTATTATTATAGATAAATCGACTTCAACCATTAAACGTAACACAGATTTTTACGATAAATATGCAAAAGGAAAGAAAACGATAAAAGAATTAGAATTTCCTAATGAAAGAAAGACTTTTCCAAAAGAAATCAACGCACGTTATCGTGTGCTCGTTCATCGTGATTTGAAGTTGAGTTTGATTTTTTCACAGCTTCAAGGGACGGTAGACTTGTGTCTAGCTAACTATTTTTTCACAGCTTCAAGGGACGGTAGACTTGTGTCTAGGTAACTATTTTTTCACAGCTTCAAGGGACGGTAGACTTGTGTCTAGGTAACTATTTTTTCACAGCTTCAAGGGACGGTAGACTTGTGTCTAGGTAACTATTTTTTCACAGCTTCAAGGGACGGTAGACTTGTGTCTAGGTAACTATTTTTTCACAGCTTCAAGGGACGGTAGACTTGTGTCTAGGTAACTATTTTTTCACAGCTTCAAGGGACGGTAGACTTGTGTCTAGGTAACTATTTTTTCACAGCTTCAAGGGACGGTAGACTTGTGTCTAGCTAACTATTTTTTCACAGCTTCAAGGGACGGTAGACTTGTGTCTAGGTAACTATTTTTTCACAGCTTCAAGGGACGGTAGACTTGTGTCTAGGTAACTATTTTTTCACAGCTTCAAGGGACGGTAGACTTGTGTCTAGGTAACTATTTTTTCACAGCTTCAAGGGACGGTAGACTTGTGTCTAGGTAACTATTTTTTCACAGCTTCAAGGGACGGTAGACTTGTGTCTAGGTAACTATTTTTTCACAGCTTCAAGGGACGGTAGACTTGTGTCTAGGTAACTATTTTTTCACAGCTTCAAGGGACGGTAGACTTGTGTCTAGGTAACTATTTTTTCACAGCTTCAAGGGACGGTAGACTTGTGTCTAGGTAACTATTTTTTCACAGCTTCAAGGGACGGTAGACTTGTGTCTAGGTAACTATTTTTTCACAGCTTCAAGGGACGGTAGACTTGTGTCTAGCTAACTATTTTTTCACAGCTTCAAGGGACGGTAGACTTGTGTCTAGGTAACTATTTTTTCACAGCTTCAAGGGACGGTAGACTTGTGTCTAGGTAACTATTTTTTCACAGCTTCAAGGGACGGTAGACTTGTGTCTAGGTAACTATTTTTTCACAGCTTCAAGGGACGGTAGACTTGTGTCTAGCTAACTATTTTTTCACAGCTTCAAGGGACGGTAGACTTGTGTCTAGGTAACTATTTTTTCACAGCTTCAAGGGACGGTAGACTTGTGTCTAGGTAACTATTTTTTCACAGCTTCAAGGGACGGTAGACTTGTGTCTAGGTAACTATTTTTTCACAGCTTCAAGGGACGGTAGACTTGTGTCTAGGTAACTATTTTTTCACAGCTTCAAGGGACGGTAGACTTGTGTCTAGGTAACTATTTTTTCACAGCTTCAAGGGACGGTAGACTTGTGTCTAGGTAACTATTTTTTCACAGCTTCAAGGGACGGTAGACTTGTGTCTAGGTAACTATTTTTTCACAGCTTCAAGGGACGGTAGACTTGTGTCTAGCTAACTATTTTTTCACAGCTTCAAGGGACGGTAGACTTGTGTCTAGGTAACTATTTTTTCACAGCTTCAAGGGACGGTAGACTTGTGTCTAGGTAACTATTTTTTCACAGCTTCAAGGGACGGTAGACTTGTGTCTAGGTAACTATTTTTTCACAGCTTCAAGGGACGGTAGACTTGTGTCTAGGTAACTATTTTTTCACAGCTTCAAGGGACGGTAGACTTGTGTCTAGGTAACTATTTTTTCACAGCTTCAAGGGACGGTAGACTTGTGTCTAGGTAACTATTTTTTCACAGCTTCAAGGGACGGTAGACTTGTGTCTAGGTAACTATTTTTTCACAGCTTCAAGGGACGGTAGACTTGTGTCTAGCTAACTATTTTTTCACAGCTTCAAGGGACGGTAGACTTGTGTCTAGGTAACTATTTTTTCACAGCTTCAAGGGACGGTAGACTTGTGTCTAGGTAACTATTTTTTCACAGCTTCAAGGGACGGTAGACTTGTGTCTAGGTAACTATTTTTTCACAGCTTCAAGGGACGGTAGACTTGTGTCTAGCTAACTATTTTTTCACAGCTTCAAGGGACGGTAGACTTGTGTCTAGGTAACTATTTTTTTTAATTTGAGTTGTGTTTGCTCTTGACCTTAGTCTAGGTCAGAGATGACAGAGACAAAGTCTACGATGGAGCGAGCTTACTCAGAAGTAGCCTGTTCAGTCTAACTTCGAAAATGTTAATTCTTATCTTTTGTTCTCAATTTTTATTAATCATATACTCTACTACTCAGCTTCAGTGTGCGTATCATCTCTATGCTGATGACTTACAGCTATATTGTCAGGTGGGTGTTGACAACTTATCAGATGCGATCGAGGAGCTCAACCGGGATTTGAGTATGATTAAGAACTGGTCAGACCGATTTGGGGTGGCGGTCAACCCTCTAAAGTGTCAAGCTATAATAGTTGGGAGTCCCCATAGCTTGAGAAAACTGAATGGCTTAACTGTACCAACCGTAATCTTTGACAATACAGTCATTCTATTTGGCTCCAAGATTAAGGATCTCGGTTTGACTGTCGAAACCGGTCTTGACTGGCGTAAGCAGGTCTCGAGTGTCAGCCGAAAAGTTACCGGAACGTTGCGGTCACTGTATCGACTGAAAAATCTTCTTCCAGCTCACATTAAGGCAAGTAGTAGTCATTTATGGGGAAAATTAGGGACTGTACAAGCAAGTCCCTAATTTTCCCCATAAATGACTATGGTGATGTATGCTACTATGACTTGAATGCAGATCTCCTCAATAAACTTGACCGCTTTCTAAATACCTGCATTCGTCTTCAACCTTCGTACAGTAGTACCCAACTGATATGGCTTACCGGTGTACCTGCGCGGAAGATGAATTTTCAAAGCGCGGGAAATGCTATTGACCAATCGGCACGTTCCACGCACCGCGCTTCTTTTTCTTGAACCGCTATTGGTCGGCAGCCGCCACCATCTTAGCGATCGCCGCGTGGCATGTTAGTCAGCCACCATACTTCTTACTGAGTGCACGCGTAGCAAGCAAAAAGTACACTTAGTGGCAAAAAAACTGATTTCTTTTTATGTTATAAAATGAGTTCTTTAAAAAAAAAGGGGCTACCACTTAAAAGTCAAGCTCAGGAAATAATTTTCAATGTGCACGAGTTTATGAAGAAAGAAGCTCAGGAATCTAAGACCACAACATTTACAAAAGAACGGTTTTTGAAAATTATTGACCGAACGGCCGAAGCTACACAAATTTCAAAACGAACAATAACGAGAATTCTTAAAGAGAAGGATCAACAACATACGAATGAAAACACTGCGGGGCCATCTTTTAGAACGCCGAAAAAGGGCAAATTGAAAAAAACTTATCGTAAGGAATTGGACTATTTTTCATACCAAGCCATACGCAGGAAAATGTATGACTTTCACCGCGAAGAAAAACAGATAGTTACAATGAAAGCGCTATTGGAGAAATTAAGAAGAGATATCGACTTCGAAGGGTGTACGTTACCCCAGCAAGAAAGTATCTCCTAGAGTTAAATGAGTGGAACGTATAGTTGGTGCCTTATCTGGTGTAAATGTGCCCCCACATAAAAAATGTGTGCCCCCTGTTGTTTTGGAAAAAAACGGAAAAAACGATTCTTGCTGGGGTAACGTTTTTCTAGCAGGAAAATTCTAAACGAATGATCGGGGAGAAAAATTGTGCATGGCCAGAGAGCTTACATGTGTGCCAAAATGTGCCCCCAAAAATAAAATCTGTGCCCCTTCACATTTACGAGATATTGCATTTCCTGCTGGAGTAACGTTTTGATGAATCGTATATCTCTAAAACCATTGCATGTGCCCATGTAGAATAAACATACACGAGTAGCTCTTAATGTGTGCCCCTATGTGCCCCAAATTAGATTTAAGAAAATATTTATAGTTTTCAAGTTATCGCGGTTTTATGAAAACCCGAAAAAACATCGCAGCGCCTGAATGAGACATGGTATAAGTTCGCTGAAAACTGTATTCGGTCCTTCTTGACGCTAATAATAACCATACAAAGTTTCAAAACTGGTCATGCATGCGTTTTTGAATAATCTTGCTAAAAGTCAAAACGATGGTGTCATAATTTTGACGGCAAAATACAAGGAACCGGCTCAATCCCAGATGTGTAGGTGTAAACCAAAATGTTGTACCTTTAGTCAAAAATATATAAGTAATTCAAATCACATATCAAATTTCCTACCTATAAATATTAGAAATTATTTGCACGTTGTGTAGTCATCATTATTTAAATCACAGATCAGTTTTTCATCTAAGTCTAACATATAATTAGTATATTTGCATCACAAAAAATCACAGATCAGTATTAGGTATAAGTATAAAATTGTGTGATTTTTTTTTTATTAAATTTGAAATCACAGATAAATAATTTTCTTACGAGTAATTTGCTTATACATAGATTCAAATGAAGTGTGTTAGTACCTGTAGTTAACCGCATAAAGATATAACTGTAAACATCAAATGTGCACAAATTATCTGATAGTATTTGGCTATAAATAATCATATTTATCATATATACGTAACAACATTATCACCTGACTGTGGAATGTCACTTATATATCTAAAACGCCATCAAATCAAAATTATGTGACCCTACATAATCAGCTTATATTAGTTGATTAATAATTATAAATCCCTCATAGCTACGTAATACGACATACAAAATGGAAACAAGTTGTTGCAACACAGATCACTGTGCGGTTGACAATAGGTATACACTAAATAAAACGTAGACAGAGTATTCTAATAAACTATCAAAACTGTAGGTACCAAAATTTATTTGGTTATGGTGAACGCTCCAAGGCTCCAACCAACCCGCGAAATTCAAATTTCTTACGTTTTTTGCAATTTGCACGCCAGTGCTAGGTTGTATGTTGATTAAAAATATTATTAAGAAGTATAATCATCAAAATCACCAATACAACCCTCCAAGTTCATAAAGGCGTTTCAAATACGGGCTTTTTATTGATAAACAAAAAAGAGCTACCTCTTTTTAATTGTAGGTAGGTGTTCATCTCACATTTCATGAACTATATTTTTTTTTAAACATCGGGACCAATCAAGTTTTCGGTCAAAGACCTGACAAATGGCAAATATCTGGCAAATATCTGGCAATGGCAAATATCTATCTATATATATTTCTTTCGTTCACACATAAATTACTGAATGTATTTAATTAAATTTAGAATGGAGAAGATAGCTAACCTTTGAATAGCACTTAGGCATTAGGCCACTATTTACAATGTACTTAATAATGTGTAAGGTAAACAGCTAGTAGAATATAATCCAATAACAACTTTATTTTATTTCTTATTAATTTTCTACTTCAATGTACTCAGGCACAACACGTGTGAACCGGTAAGTGAGTAAAGTAAAGAAGGTCATCGATATCTTAGAATAATAACGCATAGAAACCTAGTACGAGTGCAATAAGTGAGGCAACTAAAACTTAGCCTAATCCGTCAAACTTAGCCATCAGGCCGTCAGTACTCAATGTCACGTTCCGTCGAACACAGCTCGCGAGTAAATAATTGAAAATGACAGTTTGTTGCGTGAAAGGATGTTATAGCACATCAGGAAAACAAAAAAAATGTGATAAAATAACATTTCACAAATAAGTACTCACATTCTATGCACTATTTTTACGTAAATCGATAAATAAAACAAAATTCTAATAACCTAACTTGTCATAACACAATGTTGCTATTTGTGAGGAAAAAATACCCACATGGCTTCCATTCATGTTTTTCATTTTTGTAATTTTAAAATACAATACTTACTGTTAATTCGTATCAAACCCGATGTTTTAACATTGTTTATAATTATAACCCATCAAGCATTCTAAACGCATTGAACAATATCTCATTCTTTATGCGATTTATTTCCTTTTATTTTGAAATAAATTGAATTATACCTTCCGAAAAAATATGTCATATTACATGAAAAATCATGTTTACCTTTTCCAGTTCCCAACAACATAAAATACTTGCCTTGATAGCAAAATAGTAATGCGTCTTCCCATATTTTGTGGGTAACGGCTTAGTAATGGTATCACTGAAAGCTATATCTGTGTGCGTTAGAGGAACGTAGACACATTCGGCTCACGCACACAAAGAAAATGAAGTGGACACACGATTTTGGTCGGGTTTTGTTCTAGACGCGGCTTCTATGCGTTATTATTCTAAGATCGATATGTATGAATCCGTCGCTTTTTAGTAGTCATTCAAATTTGGTCGGATAACCAGCCCTTGATTACATATTTTGGTTTTTTGTTAATATTTACTTAATGCGAAACATTCCAAGCTGAATATTTTCACCATATATTTTTGACTAAAGGCACTACATTTTGGTTTACACCTACACATCTGGGATTGAGCCGGTTCCTTGTATTTTGCCGTCAAAATTATGACACCATCGTTTTGACTTTTAGCAAGATTATTCAAAAACGCATGCATGAACAGTTTTGAAACTTTGTATGGTTATTATTAGCGTCAAGAAGGACCGAATACAGTTTTCAGCGAACTTATACCTTGTCTCATTCAGGCGCTGCGATGTTTTTTTGGGTTTTCATAAAACCGCGATAACTTGAAAACTATAAATATTTTCTTGAATCTAATTTGGGGCACATAGGGGCACACATTAAGAGCTACTCGTGTATGTTTATTCTACATGGGCACATGCAATGGTTTTAGAGATATACGATTCATCAAAACGTTACTCCAGCAGGAAATGCAATATCTCGTAAATGTGAAGGGGCACAAATTTTATTTTTGGGGGCACATTTTGACACACATGTAAGCTTTCTGGCCATGCACAATTTTTCTCTCTCCGATCATTCGTTTAGAATTTTCCTGCTAGAAAAACGTTACCCCAGCAAGATTCGTTATTTCCGTTTTTTTCCAAAACGACAGGGGGCACACATTTTTTATGTGGGGGCACATTTACACCAGATAAGGCACCAACTATACGTTCCACTCATTTAACTCTAGGGGATACTTTCTTGCTGGGGTAACGTACACCTTCGAAGGGGGCAGAGAAACTCTACGCCGAATCGTAAAAGAGATAGGATTTAAGTTTAAGAAAACGCAAACAAACCGTAAGTTGCTGACAGAAAAATACGAAGTAAGGCTTTTAAGAATACGATTTTTAAGAATCAATATAAAAAAGTATGGGCATGAAGGGAGACCTATTGTGTATGGCGACGAGACTTATGTTCATTCGACTCATACCAAGGAACAAGCTTGGTATGATGGTCAAGGCAAAGGCATAAAAAAACCAATTTCGAAAGGACCGAGGTTGATTATAGTGCATGCTGGTGGTGTTAATGGATTCAAATGCTTTGCTCTTGTACAAATCGGCTCAGACTACAAGAGACTATCACAGTGAGATGAACAAAGAAAATTACGAAAAATGGTTGCAAGAGAAGTTAATTCCCAACCTCCAACCGAATTCTGTGTTTGTCATTATATATCACGCTAAGACAAATAGGAGCGGAGCATTAATGGAAAATTTGACGCAGACGAAGTTGCGCGGGTCAGCTAGTGTAAAATAAATTGGTTTTCGCACAGCACATCGATAGCGTCCACTGTTTGTGTGTGGGTAAGTTGTACGGTGCAGACACGCTGTGTGTGACACGATAAGGTTTATAATTGTTTGTAGAGTACGTTCTGGAGGCCTACCATGACCTAATTAAAAATGATTCAAAAGCAAGGCATTTCAGTTATGGTCCCTAAACTGCCTCGCTTCATATTCGTACCATGACGTCCAAAGCGCTCTGCGGAGTTTAGATCGTTGTAAGTGAATGAAAGATCGCAATTTGCGGCTGAACCGCGTTTTAGGTGAAAAAGAGACGACGCTATTAATTTCAGATAAGTTTATTTCGCTCACACTTTATTGTCAGACACGTTCAGAAGTAAGAAACAATTATTTTTTTCTCAACTGAGGATCATTACTTTAATGTTTTAAAACACTAAACAGTCGTTTTAAAGAATTTAAAGTTAATACAGTAACTATGTTTAAAACAAGTCTTAGTCAAACAAAGATATTTATTTACCTTTTGCTATTTATTTTACGAAAAAACGTGATTTATTTCGACGTAATGAAACGGCATGTTTTATATTTTTCGTTTTGGAACGTACCACAGTAAAAAGTTGGTTGAATTTGATTTATACGTCAGTGGTTGAATTGTCACTGTCAGTGTCAGTTTGACTAGATCAGTGTTACCAACTACGTGGATTTTCCACAAAAAGTGATGGTTTTCAATCTCTTCTTTTGTGGTGAAATTGTTCTCTACAAGTGGTTGCTGGATTTTTCTGGCGGTTCATTAATATTCTGTTAACTGTTTACACTTTAAATTACTCAGCCACTCAGCTACTTGCACGTCTCGAAATTATTCTTCCTAGCTTTCTAAGAATAGGTCTGTGTAGATAACACTGATCTATCAAAAATGTCAGAAATGAAAATCCAACATACGTTGTAAAACGAATTGTTACTAAAGAATCATATCAATCTGGAATCAACGTGCAAATAAAAATGATTCGTATGAAGATGACGACCAAAGTTTAGAACTTTTTTTTTTATTTATCATACAAATGGTGTTTTCATTTATAGTTATTTCTTGTTATGACTTAACAAAGGAATCTAATTTGGTTATTTGAGATAATACTGATGACACCCTTTGTTGTGCAACGGAATGACCACCAATTGGTCTTTGGTAAGACCCTGTCGCGTAGAATGACAATGCAGTCAAAACCTTAAATAAATAAGAACTTATTACAACAATAATTAGGTCAATAAACCTTAAACCTCATTGTAAAAAATTGGATAAAAGATTTTCACAAATCCTTTCTCACAAATAAAAACATCTATATATATATCTATACCTATTAAGTAAATTAAAGAGATAAGAAGTTATGTCAGATTAGTCCTACCGCCTACCTTGTTCTCTAAGGATGGATCCGTTGACTTGACAGGCTCTTTAAACATTGGGCTCAACTCAGCGCACAAATCGAGCACTAATTTTTTGGATAACCTGTAGCGCCTAATGAATTCGGTATCCTCAAAATTATTTAAGGGGTCCAACTGGCCGCGTAATTGAATCCTCTTCCGTTTTTGGGTATAGAGTGACGCAAAATGTTCCTCAAAAAACTCAAACAAAAGTTGTTCATCAGAGATCTTATAATGAAAAACAAATGCGTTTAAATGGGTGTTTTAGACTCTATTATAGGAAAGATAAATAAAGTATACTTACATTGATTTTAGTAAAAAAGCTACTAAAAACTTAGTTTTCGTTAATAATTCACCAAACGTTTCAGTTTTGTAAAATAAATAGTAACTTTTATTGAATCGTTAATTTTGTCTGTTAGAGCGATTCAGTTGAGCTGCTATAACACGTTATGGTACCAAGCAAGAACAAAATTGAATGAATGAAACCAAAACTTGCGACTCAGTCTGTGACAATCGCTGTCAAATGGTATGGCCTAAATTGAATCTTTAATCTGACGTCATGGTACGAATTAGTAGAAAAGATCAGTTTAGGTCCTAAATTGGATCGCGTTAATAGCTTGTGGTAGGCCTCCAGTTTTGAGAATTGCGGGTGTGTGCGCGATTGCGTATCTATTGCTTTTACTGAAGGGCATGTGTAGTAGTTGGCGTTTGGTGGGGCTGTAGTGGCGACACGAGATTCCTATACATTTTCATCCAGTGGGCATATCTCCTTATTTATTATATCTATGGTTGCGAGGTACAGACGCCTTCCATTTCTTTGCTCCTGTGATCAATATCAGTTTCCGTAGGTCTCTGTTTGGAGTGGTCAACGTCCGAATGGTCGGTACCGAGGGAATTTGTCCTGCTGACTAGAGAACTAGAGATAATATTGTTGAGAGAGAGAGAGAGAGAGAGAGAGAGAGAGAGAGAGGGAGAGAGAGGGAGAGAGAGAGAGAGAGAGAGAGAGAGAGAGAGAGAGAGAGAGAGAGAGAGAGAGAGAGAGAGAGAGAGAGAGAGAGAGAGAGAGAGAGAGAGAGAGAGAAAGAGAGAGAGAGAGTAGGTAAACCTTATTGGATTCAAGTGTTGAACGGTTGCTATACATTGTTAGTATGTTGTGGCTCTATAGTTAGAGCCTATTTAGATTATTTTCTGTACCGTGTATTAAAGGATATTTCCCTATAGTTTCAAAACGATTGAGCTACAGGTTGCTAGCGGTTTGCCTCACGGATCCAAACAAGCGACCCTGACTTGTATACATTTCTCATGCACATGTATTCTCTGTCAATTGTCATGGAACGGAGACGTGGCACTTGACAAGGGAAACCGTGCTTTCGGGGTTAGGGAGTAAGTTAAAATACTGATAAACCTGTGTATTAATTGTAAGTACCTACATAGTGCTTTCTATTAAATAAACTGTCATTGTTTAGAATGGTACTTACCCTCTAAATGTACTGTAGCACGGCAAGGAGTGTGCGACCACACCCTGCCGGGTTACATTGTGCATAAAGTTTCAATAAATAAATAATGTTGTCGTGGCCGATATGACTGGTCCATTTACGTAAGGAGTTTTGAAATGTTAACAAGAGGAAGGTTTCATGGAAGGGGCGTTACCTCGAATGTGTCCAGCCTAAAGTAGTCTAGTCAACAAGTGCTTTTTTGTACAACTTTTTTCAACAGTCTCGGAAAAATTTGAATGAGGTGTCATACGATTCGGAAGATCATGTAGATGATTTTGGAAAAAAAAAGTACCGCTCAAAAAACTGAAAAAAGAAAAGCGGATTTGTTTTTTTTTTTCAAATATCTCAAAATCCAATTAAGATTTTTTTAATCTAAAAAAAAGTCGAAAAGAGAACGACATTTCCTTAGAAAAAGTCCTTGCTCTCGGAACTGTAAGAACAATATTTATAACTTTCCCAGAGGGGTGAAAATACCACCGAAAGCGGGTACTCAGGCTTTCGCAAGCCACGCCCGATTCGGCCAATAAAATAAAAAATAATAATTTAAACATAATTATTAAATATCAAAATTAAGAAATTACAAAAATTAGGAACTCCCTAGATACTCGTAGATGAACGCAAAAAAAAAAAAAAAAAGCAAAGCAAAAGCAAAGCATATATAAATAAATAAATAAATAAATAATGCACAATAATCCGCCACCAGTTTTGTTTTATAGTGATTTTTCAATTAGTTATGCAACAGTTAACTAACAGTCTTGTTCTGCTTGAAGGAAATAAAATCTCAACAAGTGTCACATTTACAATGCCCGTGCTCAAGAACAAAACTCAAGTCAGAGCCACCGACATCTCAGGGGTACGTGAGCGGAACCTTTATGACAAGGAACGGATCAAAGAGAAAACTGGCCAAGTGCGAGTCGGACTCGCGTGCAAAGGGTTCCGAACTAATTTCATTTTTGTATCGTGTTATTTTAACACCATAGACTTCGTATAGGTTTTTCTGTAATCTACAGGTTAAGAACTAATCTATACTATAATACTATAAAGAGGTAACATTTGTTTGTAAGTTTGTATGTAGGGGGTAATCTCAGGAACTACTGGTCCGATTTGAAAAATTCTTTCAGTATTAGATAGCCCATTTATCCGGGAAGGTTATAAGCTATATATCATCACGCTAAGACTAAAAGAAGCCGAGCATTAACGGAAAATGTGGCGCAGACGAAGTTGCGTGGGTCAGCTAGTATTTAATAAGTCGGCTTTATGGCTTCGCCTTCGGTTCGGGCATCTATTCCGCCGCGGCTGCAATGACAGTTTGTCTGCTTACATCAAAATGCACCATTTCGCATCGGATCAGTAGCTAGTTCCAGTAATTAGCCAGGGTATGAGAGTAGGTACCTCGCGGTCGGCGCGCAGGTCGAAGAGGCGGCACACGGAGTCGTCGGAGCCGGTGACGAGCGAGTCGCCCGAGGGGTGGTAGCGCACGCTGTTCACGTCAGAGTCGTGCGAGTCGAAGGCCTGCACGGCCTGCCCCGTGCGCATGTCCCACACCAGCACGGCGCGGTCGCAGCCGCCCGACACGAACGTGTCGCCCATGTCGGACGGCGCCAGGTCCAGCGCCATCACGTCGGCGGCGTGCGCCTGGAAGCTCTGCAGCAGCTGGCCCGACTCCACGTCCCACAGCGCGCACGTGCCGTCGCCGCTGCCCGTGAGGATCTGCCGGTCGGTGTTGGGGAACAGGCAGCACGACATGTAGGACGTGTGCGTGGCCACGGTGCGCTTGCGCGCCGCCGGCTCCTCCTCGCCCCCCGCACCACCCCCCAGCGGGAACACCGTCACCTTGTTGTCCAAGCCCCTGCGACACCACAACACACCACAACACACCACAACTCATAAACAACTACATATTTCGAATGTATTATTTTGAAACGATTCTCACGAAAATGGGAAAAGTCTTTTTATTGATTTTAAGGAATTTTTGTAACTACATACATAAAATGACGATGACAATCCCATCGTACATCATGGGAAAAGTCTATTTAGAATAAGAGTTAGAAAATGATAGGCCAAAAGTGGCGCCTGTGTCTGAAAAGTGTAATATGGTACCGCAGTGCGATTCTGTAAACATGTCGAAGTGAACACTTAGGTGAAGCGAACGGCAAGTGAGCTGTCAAACTTTACAAATAAGATGGAATGACAGCAGTGCGATCCTGTAAGCACGTCAAAGTGAGCACTTAGGCGGAGTGAACGATAGGTGAGCTGTCAAACCATGCAAACCAGATGGCATGAAAGCTCACTTGTCTTTCACTCCACCCAATTGATCACGGTGAGATGTTAACAGAATCGACCGGCTGGTGGTGTGGGAATGCGATGCGGAAGTGATGAGGACTGTACCTCCACCATGAGTTAACGCAGCCATAACAAAACATAAGTAGTGAAGCATTCTAACGAGTAGACTGAAGTTAGCTAGACGACGCGACGCGATCTATCGAGCTTACGTTAGCGCCTGCGTAAGACTCCGTAAAACTCATGCTGCGAGCATTACCTATCGAATACTATTCGATCCATGTTAGTACGTTAGCGAGTAAGTTTTCGATGACATCTAATGGTAGAGGTACTGGTACTGCACTGGTAGTGAGAAAAGTTTCGAGAATGTTCATTAGTAGCTTTATAGGTGTGGGAGTAAAAACCACGGAACAGGAAAAAAAGTGGATTTTTCTCTATCCAACTTCGAAAATAAGGAGGGGAACCGTATTTTTTTTTACATGGGTCTTCAAATTCGAAAAATAAGCGGCCCCAAAAAAAATTAAAATGTTTGAGAATGTGCATATAGCGCTCTTTAACATTGTGATACCCCCCATGCCCTAGTGCATAATACCTGTAACCTTAGTAGAACCGGTAGTTAATAGGGAATATGCACGCGATTTTTTTAATTGCAATATGATATAGGGGTTAAAGTATGAAATTGCCGTTTTATTGTAATAGGTAGGTACTTCGAATTAACATAGATAGAACCTTCATGGTTTGAGATTTTTGAGTGAAACTTTTTTCACATTGTACCTATGAAGTTCTTCTTTTAAAAAAATGTGCAACATTCGATTATCGACTTTCAGTTGTTTTTTTATTCAGCTTAGACAAGAAAGATGGATACTTCGAAAATTCGAGTGATTTTTGAATACGAGTTTCGACGCAGAACTAACGCTGCAAAAACAGCTCGCAATATCAATGTTGTGTTTGGAGAGGGGACCGCCGCAACAGTGTCCTAAAGCAAAGCTTACCAATAAAAAGGTACCTAATAGTAACTGTTTGGCGGTCTCAGCATGGTGTTATTCACTATAGCTTTTTCCGATCTGGTCAATAACGGCAGATGTCTACTGTGCCGAACTCCGAACAATGTAAGCAAAACTAACAGTGAAACAGCCCCGACTCATGAATCGATCTTCACCATTATTGCTCCATGATAACGGGAGACCTCATACAGCACGAGAAACCGTTTGAATTCTACGGGAATTGCAATTATAAACCATTCGTCACCCTCCGTATTCGCCAGACCTTGCTCCAACGGACTACCATTTTTTTTGTGATTTGGACAATTTTCTACGTGATAAAAAGTTTTCTTCTCAGGAGGCTTTCTATTCTATTCTATTTAGGCCGTACAAAATGCTTTCACACAGTTGGTCGAATCTAGATTACCAGATTTCTATCGCAAAAGTACTTATAAATGACCTTCCTATTAGATGGCAGCAATGTATATATATTTATAATATATTTATAATGTACATATTTATAATGTATATATTTATAATGTATATATAAATATAATTATTTTGATAAATGAAAAAATAAAAACAATTTCAATTTTTCAGTACAAATCGGCAATTTCATACTTTAACCCCAAATACTTATCTATACTAATATTATAAAGAGGTAAAATTTGTTTGTAAAATTGTAAGTTTGTATGTTTGTAAGTTTGTATGTAGGGGGTAATCTCAGGAACTACTGGTCCGATTTGAAAAATTCTTTCAGTGTTAGATAGCCCATTTATCGAGGAAGGTTATAGGCTATATATCATCACGCTAAGACAAATAGGAGCGGAGCAGTAATGGAAAATGTGACGCAAACGAAGTTGCGCGGGTCAGCTAGTAAGCTATAATACACAATCATGAAATTATGTTTCAAATATCTTCATCAGCCATGAAGTTATAAAGATTACAGTTAGAACGAGAAGTCTAATATTTACTTTGACTTCAACGTCTATCGTGCCTATACTTACAGCTGCCATGGAAAAAAGCGTTTTCATGAAAGGGATAGATATATTGATTTAAAATAATTATACCTCGTTTGTTTTTCAAGCAGTTTTGTATCTATTTTCACAATTAGTATTATATTTTTGTATAATAATTTTTTTTTTCATGCATATTATTCCCTATTGTACCTATTACATTTTAACATTTTGAACTTAGTTACAATGACTATCGAAATGTTTATGAATCATTCGATATTTTAATCACTGGGCATTTCAATCTTAGACATTTTATGCTTAGGGACCTAAGCTTCTCGCTTTACTTTGCTATGTGTTATTACACCCAAAATTAGATCCTTAGTAGCAACACTTTTGGATGGTGTAAGTAATAATACAGGATGTAATACACCGGCAACCGTTGGAATATTCTGGCTGTTTAAATATATTTTTTATTTTAATTGTAAGAGCAGGCCCCAAAATTGTAGCCTTAGCCTTGTGGTAGAAGTTTATGAGTAACCATCCCGATAACTTTGCTATTGTCTGGCGCCGTCTTTTCCTGGACACATCCTGGGCACAGGAATATATTGCCCCTATGACTTTGGCAGCTAGAGCTATTTAAAAATAAAACCTAGAACTACATATTATGTTCATTCAACTGTTTACAAAGTTACATACCTGTTAAAAGAAAAGGTTTTCAATAATAATATTATCCGGAACAGAAACTTTTCAAGTATTGACCAGTTAGTGATTAAAAATACTAATATACATAAGTGTAGCGTTACTGAGTGACTGACAGACGACGCACAGCCGAAGCTGCTGGTTGTAGAAAGCTAGTATTTGCCATGTAGATGTAGCTTCTCTACACTCCGTAGGGGAGCACTAACACAGGATTTCCTGAAACTCCTACGGGAACGGGATTAAACGGGATATGCGCGTACGAAGTCGCGGGCAAAAGCTAGTACGTATAGGTCGTGAAATAAATATTTTATCAATTGATTTTCTTCAAATGAATATATTTTCCAGTCAACAGCAGGTGATCTGGCAGAAACTAGGGGGCCCCCATCGATTGAGGGGCTCTGGGCACCTACCCTGAGTGCCCAGTGGTAAATAGGGGCGCGGCGGCGTCCAGCTGCATCGCAGCGAAACAAATAAAAATGTATATATATTTTTAAAGGTTTCTTAAAAATGTTTGGGTTCCATACCCATCCGAACCTTAAACTAAGCCTCCACTGTCCTTCCGTCCGTTTGTCTGTCAGCTGGCTGTATCTAATAATAGGTAGAGGGTTGATATTTTCACAGATTGTGAATTTCTATTTCATTATGTTGTATGGTATTTTGCTGTGGGGTCGGGCTGCAAAATTCAAAAATAAAAACAAAAAAATTCAAAATTCAAGCATTTATTTCATTTTAACCATTTACAGGCACTTTTGAATTGTCAAGGTCGGTCGGTCCAAAAAGTTGAAGCTATTTGCACGTTCCTAAGCGTAGATCTCTATGGAGAAGAACGTGCAAGAAACTCCACGGACACTCTTTTAAAAATAATAAATTACAAAGATTTATTTCCATCGTGTTGAAATTATACATACATGTGAGAACGATGTAAAAGACGAGCAGGATAAAAGCGTCCAGAATAAAAGAGGAACAATTCAAAGAAATAATTAAAATCAACCATGGCAGCTGAGTAATGGCCAGTCCCGACCGACGACGCCCGTTCACGAACATGACGCATGCGCCAGCACCATTCAGATCAACCATTTTGAAGGGAGCCAAATGATCAAACGCATACGCCACCATCAGCTAGACTTTTGAGTGAGCATGACTCTCCCAACCACCAGGGTACATTCAAGTCAAAAACATACCTAAAACTGTTTAAGTTAAAGTTTAAGTTAAAGGTACACAGTACTCACACTGTGCTGTTAATGGCTGCTGACATTGAATCCATATTTATTTTACAAAAGAGTGCTGAAAGAGCCATTTATAATCTACGTCGACGCGATTCTCTTAGGGAAGTCTTTAAAATGATTAATATTATGACAGTCCCTTGTCAATTCATTTATGCAAATATTATGTATGTTAGGAAAAATGGACATCTCTTTAGCAAAATTAGTGATAGACATAATTTTAATACTAGTAATATAAACAAATTAAATCAGCCATTTTATAGATTAGCCAAAGTACGAACATCTTTCATGGGGTACTGTATTAAATGTTACAAGAAAATACCTTGTGACATATTATTAGAATTAAATGAAAGAAAATTAAAAAAATATGTTAAAAGTACACTATGTAAACAAGCATTATTACAAATTAGAAGATTATATTCAAGATAAGAATGCTTGGAAACATGCTGGTCGTGCTCCATAGGACAATCTAGGGTGTAGTGAACAAACTCAAACTTGTTGATAATGTTTGTCTACACTAATATTATAAAGAGGAAAACTTTGTTTGCATGTTTGTTTGTTTGATTGATTGTAATGAATAGGCTCAAAAACTACTGGACCGATTTTAAAAATTCTTTTACCATTCGAAAGGTACATTATCCACGAGTAACATAGGCTATATTTTATTTTGGAAAAAATAGGAAATTTGGAAAAAAAAATCCGTAAGATATTTGGGTTTTTCGGACACAAGGTGTAAAAATCAACCAGAAAAGTTATTTATTTTGCGTACGCTGCCTAAACTATAAAAGATAGAACCATGAATTGTTCTAATTAATTGTAGATCTTATAAATATCTACAAAAAAGTCCGCGTCACACTATACCTATCTATGTCGAGTGAAGCACAACAACCATGTTTTTATTTAAGAATCTTGAATTTTTTTGGACTACATTTAAACGCGTTTATTTTACTCATGCTGTTAATCCTTATCAAAAAGTATTTCATCACTAAGTACAGTTTATGTAGATAATATTTGGTCTTTGAATGATTAAAATCGGAAGTTTGGTTTTGAAGTTATGGCGAAATTAAAATATTACGATTTCTGCTGCACGGCCCGTTGCGAAGTGCGGGAGGGGAGTTTAGATCTATGAGTAAGGTACGAGGCACAGAGTACTTTTAGTACGAGGTCGGCTCCCTACGCAGCGGTCGTGCGCGAAGTCTAATTTTCGTGCGATTTTTTTTAGATATCGTTCTTAAAACTACACCTACGCAAAAGTTCTTCTCAGAGCTAAACAACAGTTCTTCTCAGAGCCAAACAACAGTTCTTTTCAGGGCTAACCAACAGTTATTTTCAGGGCTACACAACAATTCTTTTCAGAGCTAGAATATTACACACTATTAACATTTTCTTAATCTATAATATAAAAATGAATCGCTGAATGTGTTGCTAAGCGCAAATCTGGAGAACAGCAGAACCGATTTCGCTTATTCTGTTTTTGTTGTGTTTGTTATTATCAGGAGAAGATTTTTATGTAAAAAAAAACCAGTTGACGGGAGCGAAGCCGCGGGGGACAGCTAGTTATATTTAAAGAAGAAGAAGATAAATATAGATGTCTGTAATGACTTTTATATTTAATTTAACTCACACACTGATCCATTTCTGTTAATTAGATAAATCAATAGTACCAACATTTGTAAATATGTGTGTGTCTGCATTGTATAGACTCAAATACCCTGGCGGTTGGGAGTGTCATGCTCACTCAAAAGCCTAGCTGATGGTGGCGTATGCGTTGGATTATTTGGCTCCATTCAAAATGGTTGAGACGAATGGGGCTGGCGCATGTCATGGCGCCGTCGGTTGGGACTGGTCACTTCTCAGCTGCCATGGTTTATTTTAATTATTTCTTTAAACTGTTCCTTTTTTAGACCGGACGTTTTTATCATGCTCGTCACATCGTTCTCACATGTATGTATAATTTCAACACAATGTCAACAAAACTTTGTAACAATTTATTATTTTTAAAAGAGTGTCCGTGGAGTTTCTTGCACGTTCTTCTCCATAGAAATCTACGCTTTGGAACGTGCAAATAGCTTCATCTTTTTGGACCGACCGACCTTGACAATTCAAAAGTGCCTGTAAATGGTTTAATTGAAATAAATGTTTGAGTTTGAGTTTGAGTACGTACCCGGCGGCGACCAGGCTGCCAGAGGGCGCGTAGGCGCACGCCATGACCCACGTGCTCGGCATGGCGATAGTGAGCTCCTTGGTAGCCGTGAACGCGTCCCACACCAGCACCTTGCCATCCTGCACACAGCATGTTCGTTAAGCCTAACATGGACTATCATAAAACTTAGCAAATTATTGCTGGTGTAAATGCTTCTCTAAAAATTGGTTGCAATCTTACGGGGGTTCCAATAATTAGGTGACATTCTGAATTATTTTAAATCTATATGTCATAATTAATTTTTAGGCTATTTATTATGACTTAATCATGTGCTTGTATATGTATTACATTAAATTCAAATAAAACATATTACAACAAGTTTATTTGGAAATTTGCAAAATAATAATATATAGTTTATTTATTTAACATCTGTTTTCTGACTTGTCCTGCCATAATAGCTCAAATTTGGCTGTTAAATATCAAAGGGACCTTCAAAGCACAACTCCCATAGCAAACAATGCAAATTTTTGGAAACCGGAATGAGCTTAAAATTATGACGATGCAGTCTAAGGTGAAAGCGCCAGGGTAGCCCGCGAAATTCAAATATTTTTATGTTTTTTGCAATTTGCCGGTCAGTGTGAAGCTGTATGTTAAACAAAATACGATTCGCGGCCGTAACGCATATTTATCTAAAGAATTATACCCATTTTAACTATCAATATAACCCTCAGTTCATACAACTCGATTGAATGACTTTTTCACGAAATAACATTCAATCGAGTTCTATGAACTTAGAGGGTTATATTGATGATTCAAATGGTTATAATCCTTTAGATAAATGCTCTTTACGATCGCGAACCGTATTTTGTTAAACATACAGCTTCACACTGACCGGCAAATTGCAAAAAACATAAAAATATTTTAATGTCGCGGGCTACCCTGGAGCTTCCACCTTAAGTTTAAATAGAAGTAGGTAAATTGTGTTTACTTGTGAGGAGGAAACAATGTGTCGTTTGTCTGGTGACCAGTCAGTGCAGAGCACCTTGGACTGAGCCCCCTTGAGCATACGCCGCATCTTCAGTGCAGGCAACTGCAGGGTCTCCAGCTTCTCCCCCACGGTCTTCACTGCAACACACACACAGTGAGCCCATGCCACCACCACGTACCACAATAACATGAGTAGGACCCTAACTATCATAATTACATATAAACAATACAAGGAAGCACTTCGTATTAGCTAACTGTCGTTTTTTATAGTAGATATTTTTTTTTCGGTAGAATGTACCTTTACTATAGTAAATTTGAAATTACCAAAACGCGCAAAACCATAGGTGCTGAAAAAAAAATCGCCAAAACTTTCTTTCGGTAGGGGTAGATTATATGGCGACTCTATATAAGCTTTTAATCCAAATTAAGGTCAGAGGCATGTTCAAGGTCAAGGTCAAACTCGTAAAGGTCACGGTCAAACTCGTAAAGGTCAAGGTCAAACACTTCAAGTTCAAAATATGCCTGCAAAATATGCGCGGGGCTCCTACTGAGTGGTTTATAAAAAAATAACCTCGAAGGGGATGGCGGGGTCTATTCGCTCGCTTCGCTCGCTCACTCGACCCCGCCTTCCCCTTCTAACCTAACCTATCCGAGTCGGAGTGCCCCCAAGCCCAGAGCTCGCTCCGCTTGCTCTTGCATTCTGAGTCGGGGACTTCGGAGACGCCATGGTGTCACTCAATCGTTGAAACAAACAGGAGTACGATAGACGCTCTCGACCGTGAGTACAAACGGTGAATGACAATTGTCAAACGTAAACGTCGCATACATCATAATATTCTGAAATTACGTTTCGTTACCCACAATCGCTAAAATACTTTTTTTATTTTATTTAATTAAGTCTATTATTTGCTTTTTATTTGAAAACATAATACTTGCGCAACTATTTAAAAATAAAATATAGTCAAAAACTATAATATTCAATAAAAAAACTTTTAAATGAGTGGTCACTTAGTCTGACCGTAAAATGAAACGACCTTAGACCGATTTTTTTAAGTTATCTGTGGAAAAATATGTCATTTTTTCGTAAATAGGTTAGAAATAATTGAATTTTTAGGATTTTTTTTCTCTAAAACTATGTGTTTGCGCGCTATGAAACTTTGTGATAGTGTTCTACAAGAAGAGTACTCTACCCAAAAAAATAATCAAGCTCCAAACCCAGAGTTTGTAATACGAAGTGGAGCCTTGTTTTATAGAGCTAAAAAGTATTTCATTTTGCAAATTAAAAAAATTCATGCATATTCCCTATTCTCGATATGTCACGCCGTGGCATAATTTTAAGCGGGTAGTGACGTCACGAGCCCCCACTCCCGAGTTTTGATGCGTTTTATCTTTGTCAATATTCATTGATTTGCAAAAACAAAAAATGTGTCCATTATTTTTCAATACTCTAACTGACGGACTAAATAGTTTTGCAATTTGTGGATGATGGAAACTAGCCTATTGATATGTATAATGTTGTTATGTTTGAACAGAGTTGATTGTCTTTATTAGTTGTCTAATGTAACATTTTGTAATGAGGGTACAAATAAAGAAATCAGTATGCTGTCTGATCTCGACTTGTGTGTAACTTTGACATGTTATTGACTAACTCGTAATAATTGAAAAATGCATGTCACATTCTAAGGCCGCTATCCCACTGGCGTTTTACAAGCGCTGGCGTTTCTCCAACGTCTATACAGTGTCAACGTTGCGCAGACGCGACGTTGACGATGCAGTTTTTGGCAACAGGTACATTCAGGCCGTCCCGTCCACGCCCACACGGAGAGAGCGGGATGGCGTGATTTTACTTGTTGGCAAAAACGCAACATTAACGTCACGTTGACGCGACGTTAACGTTTGCCACTACAGACTTGGAGGTTGGAGAAACGCCAACGCTCGCAAAACGCCAGTGGGATAGCGGCCTAAAAAACAACAAGCCTGAACAAAAGATCCGAAGAACCAACCAGATCACTGAATTTGTATTGAAACAAGCAAGTCCGGAATGATTTGTTTTGAGTGATTCAAAGGAGTCGAAGAGCCGACAAGCAGGGTCGGTACTGATAGCAGACCCGGTTTTAGTGATTCGAATCACTCCCTGGAGTCGAGATTACCCATTTCTACTTAGAAGTTCAATAAATAAAGATGACATCATTTAAAATTAATATTATAATCCAAGACATTAGATAGCCATATCAAATACATAATTCTTTGCTGGCATACATTTCACGAGTGATGTACCGTGGGACTCACGTGTCACGTCGTTGAGCTTTTGGCGCTCCTCTTCCAGCTTCTGCTTGAGCGCCTCAGCCTCGCGCAGCAGCGACTCGAGCGTCTCCTCTGGGCTGGCCGTCACCGCGGTGTCGGCCGCCATCGCGCCGCCGCCGCCGCTCAGCTGCCTCGCCCGACCCTCTACAACCACATCCTATCCGAGTCACTTCTAGCACGCCCTTCGTCCTCTCTTACGACGCGTCACTCCCCACACTGCGCCACCTCCACAGATTCTTTTACGATTTATATCTTGAATCATATGTTAATGTTTATCACTAAGAACACACAGTTTTAAGCTATTCTAATGAACTCTATAATATTATTTAAATTGTACAGAATGATTTTTTTTAACTCCTGTAGAATCAATACTAAACTTCGGCTTTGTCTATCAAACAACTGTCAATGTCATTGGAGCATAGTCATTATTTTTTTCTTTTCTTTCCTTGTGGAACAGGCTAGTGTCAGAGACCATAGTGCCTAGTCATTGGTAAGTTCGTATTTTCATTTTTATAAAGTCAGTTTCAATTTATTCAATTCACCAGTTTATTGGAGATTAGTTAGTCAAGCCGTAAAGCAGGCCCCTACCAACCAACGAACTAATCGAATCGACACTCGAACCATGGAGGTACTACAATAGCATTCCCTAGTCAGAGCACACAGACACACATGATCACACGTTTAATTTCGTCTTCGGTCTTCTTGACATGAGAAGATTGAGAAGACACGAATCATTTTCTATAAACTATGCGAATACATACGAAGTTGCAAAAACTATCCTCTTTTTATCCTTAACCGATTCTTCTTTTTAGATGTTTGGCCTAACATTATTATTTTTGTGGTTAATCGTACCCTATATAAAAATGTACTCTGTGGTTAGTCGAGCAAAACAATGAGCAAAATGACACTGATTTTTTATTCTTTAGTCATTGCTTTTTACCTTCTTTTTACCGTCAGTGCTTTTTACAAGGAACTGCACTGACAGCCTCTACTATGTGGTCTGTGCACTGACGTATACGTCAGTGGGTCTGTGGCACTGACACTGTGAAGCGGAGCCATAACCTTAAAAATTGAAATTGACACTGTGAAGCTGTGAAACATGTCAGGGCCATGAAGGTATAGATAAATACCTTCATGGTCAGGGCTGCAGTTACCATTTTACCAATCGTCACTCGACTTCGACGAATTCTTTGGCCAGATGTGTCGCGACAACGCAAATCTTCGCGTTATCGCGATAGTGTGGCCGTAGCATGACCTATACCTTCATGAGCACTGACTGACTCCCGCTACGTTAGTAATTGTGTTCTCTGTGGACTGAGCATAGACATCTCTATGCTTTTACGTAGTACCTACCTACTTCATTCACGTTTGTCCATTGTCTATATTTGTCTGTCACATGTCAGTGAGGATTGTCAGTTATTTTTGATTGAACTTATTTTGAATAATTGAACAAAATTGTATCTAAGTAATTTTTTGTTGTAAGGTTAATGTGATCCATTAAATGAAGTGCTAATTCTATATCAGTTCTGTACTAGTTACCTACAATGAATCCTGCCCTTCACGTTGAAGTTGTTCAAAGATCTCAAAGCCGTGCAACTAAGGATTATGTTAAGGAGCTTGTACGAACATTTCTAGTGAATTTTGTATCCCTAAGTCCTGGTGTAACCTTATCTGAAACCGATCTAGAAGAAAACCTCGAGTTAAAGGAACATGTGCAAATGATAACTTTCTGTGACATTGAACATGATTCTGAAGTTTTAGTTACTGATACAGAACTTGTTTATCACATTTATAAACTGGACGCTTTCGGCGCCGAAAGTGACACGATGACAGACACGAGTACGGGGGAAGAGTTTGCTGCGGCCGACGTCTGGGCATTGCCTAGCCAACAGTTTCATGGGTTGTGGGAGAGCCTCATTTACGATACCAAGTTAAAAGAGGATACTGTTCGCTTTGTAGAGACCGCCTTCGAGTTCGCTGACCGAGGCGTAGACCCGAACGTAATCGGCTGGAACAGAGTGGTGCTGCTGCACGGTCCCCCTGGAACTGGTAAGACCAGCTTGTGTCGCGCGCTGGCTCAGAAGCTGTCTGTGCGCCTCGCAGACCGCTTCCCGCGCGCACGCCTCATTGAGATCAACGCGCACGGCCTGTTCTCGAAGTGGTTCGCCGAGAGCGGCAAGCTGGTGGCGCGGCTGTTCGAGCGGCTGGAGGAGATCGTCGCGGACCGGCGCCTACTGGTGTGCGTGCTGGTGGACGAGGTGGAGTCGCTGGCGCACGCGCGCCGCGCCGCGCTGTCGGGACTTGAGCCGTCCGACTCCATCCGCGCCGTGAACGCGCTGCTCACCCAGCTGGACCGGCTGCGGCGCCGGCCCAACGCGCTCGTGCTCACCACGTCTAACGTCACGGGCGCCATCGACGTGGCCTTCGTGGACCGCGCCGACATCAAGCGGCGTGTGGGCCCGCCGTCGGCGCGCGCCGCCTACGAGATCTTGCGCGGCTGCTGCGGCGAGCTGATGGCACGTGGGCTCGTGGCACCGCGCGAGCCCGTGTTCGAGCTGCGCGTGCTGGAGGGCTCGCGCTTCGCGGAGAGCGAGCCGTCGCGCGCAAGCCTGCGCTTGTGGGCCGTGGCGCAACAGGCGGCGCAGGCAGCCGTGTCGGGGCGCGCGCTGCGCCGCCTGCCCTTCCTGGCGCGCGCACTGCACGTTCGTGAGCCGGCGCCCGCGCTGCTACGCTACGTGGACGCGCTGGCTGCGGCGCTGCGCGATCACTTGGCGGACGCGGCCGACATGGATGACGCAGCTGCGGCTATGCCTGTCTGAACATCTTCTTGCTTTCGACCATTCCATACTAGAATTTTTCGTTAGTGGCCCAGTTGGAAAATATCAGCAATAATGGAAAATACTCAAAGTAGTCATGTAAGGCCTGATTTTGATGAAAAAAAAAATCACACGCAAAAACAAAAACCTTGCTTTATTGTTACACCATATATGAAAGGATAAGGATCAATTACTATTAGGAAGAAACAACACACGGCAGCTTAATTTTGCGAAAATCCTATTAGTTTTTCTTCAAAAATAGATAGATTTATCGGAAGTTTATTCACGCAGTTTTGGATCTTTAAAATAGGCCCAAACCTCATTTGAGTATTTTTCAGTATTGCTGGAGTTCAAGATTTGGAGATCCACACCATCTTGAAAAATTTACTCTGTATGGGTGCCTTTATAGAATTTAATTTAATATTATACCTACTTCATTATTCAATAAGCATTAAATTTATACACATTATAGCATTGTTTTCTTAATCATCATTTATTTTACTATGCATCTCTCATAGGAGTCCTAGGTCTTCAAAAGATTGTCTGAACAAAATTTAATTAATTGACATGATTTTAGGGTTTTGTACCCAAAGGGTAAAACGGGACCCTATTACTAAGACTGCTGACCCTCCATCTGTCACTAGGCTGTATCTCATGAACCGTGATAGATGGACATCGATATTTTCACATATTGTGTATATCTATTGCCATTATAACAAATAATAAAAATCTAGGTTTATGGCATGAACCTTTTGTGTGCGAGTCTGATTCACACTTTGCTGGGTTTTTTTTGTTACTATTTTGGGTTTTTCCATGGTTACAGGTTCTTTGCAATCTTAGTATATATGTGTGGTGTGTATGTGCAATTAGTGTACCTACAGCATTGTTTAGCACTGTTCATAGAGTACTACTTATAAGACTGGTAGCACTGTTCATGTATGTAATAAAGTAGTTTAGATCCTTATAACTAAAAAAGCCTGTTTTAGGGTTCCAAACCTCCACATGGAAAAACAGAACCTTATAGGATCAGTCTCATGTCTGTTTATCTTTCTGTCATAGCCATTTTCCTCTAAAAAACCTGTAGTATGTAAAAATGTAGTCTTTTCTCACATTATGACTTATTTATGAAACGCGTGCGGCGACTCCACGCGCCGAGCACCCCGCAATCATCCAACCTAGTGAAAAAATTTGACACGGTCGGAAAGTAGTTCTACTACTTGAGTATTACAGATTTATTCAATATTTATTTATATTTCTATGATACCTTGGAAAAAACATTTAAAAATATAAAAAGTAGTAGTCCGCCGGTGTCGGGAGCAGGGTCCAAGCTACCGGTGGTTAGGGCTCCACAGAAAGGAACTTCCTCACAATACGAGCCGTATCGAGGAGTACTGCCTTCTGTATCAGGCCCTTTACCCAATTGCGTAACGCCAGCTTCGACAGGTGGTCGTAACGACAATCTGCACAATGACTGCCGAGTCCACATTCCGCATGTCGACAACCTCGTGTGCTAAGTCGAGATACTTAATCTGTTTCTCTTTCTCAGTTTTCACGAGATTCTCGTCATTTGGGATGCTAACATCGATAATCATTGTGCGGCGCGCTAATCGGTCTATCACCACTAAGTCAGGCTTATTGGCAACAAGTCCTATCAGTGACGATAGACCGAACCCAGTACAACGTGGCATGGTCATTTTCGAGAACTGGGTCGGGCACATACTTGTAATACGGTACCTAATCAGAATCCACAAGATTGTATTTCAAAGCAAGTTGCTGATGGATAATCCTGGCCACTTAGAATAATAACGCGCGTTATTATTCTAAGCCTGGCCACTTGGTTATGCCTGTGCAAGTAGGTACTCGCCATTAGCCAGACGAGAACAACCAGAGATAATAAGTAGCCTCCACATTATTCCCGAAGTTGAGCGAATACGATAGTGTGGAGGGGCACTTCGCTTCGCCTCGTGCAACTTCGCTTCGCCTCGGGCGACTTCCAGTTGTTGTCGGTTTTTGCGCCCGAGTCAAAGGACTCGAAGTTCGAACACGAAGCGTCTGTCCACACTACTCGGGTCACTTCGACTCACTTCGGTTCGCGTCAGTCAGCCATAGTAAATACGCACGTATTTTAATTAACCGACTTTCCAAAAAGGAGGAGTATTTTTTTTTTTTTTTTATGTTTGTTCGGTCATAACTCCGTCGCTTGCCAACCGATTTTAAAAATGATTTTTTGTTGGAAAGGGAATACTTCCCAAATGGTCCCATGATAAGGATACCAGGATCTGATGATGGCATCCCAGAGAAGTCGAGGGGAACTTTCGAAAATCGTATGGGCAACTAGTGCGTTTGTATTTTGCTTTTCTGCGATTTTGCAGTGGTGTTTTTAGGTGTGGGGTACCACTAAAAAGTGAAAAATAAAAAACTTTACAAAAAAATACAACCGACTTCCAAAAAAAAACACTACAAAGTAAAAAATAACTTTTATTTCGGAAGTCGGTGTCAAAAACGAACAAATTAACAAAAACACCGACTTCCGAAATTAAAGTTATTTTTTTACTTTGTAGTGTTTTTTTTTGGAAGTCGGTTGTATTCTTTTGTAAAAAGTTTTTTATTACGCGAGAGTACACATTGCAACGGCAGTTGCCACATGAACGTTATCCATTATGTCTATCGTGAGGGGAACGGGCGACTGAGTTCCTCGCGAAGGTACTCGAGGTGTGTGGACACCTACCTACCTACTTCGGACTTCGGAGAGCACTTCGCTTCGTGCATTGTCTGCCTCGAGTTCGAATCCAGCTGTAAGAACTCTTTTTGGAAGTTTATTTGCGACCAATATAACTATGGATGAAAACATTACTTTCCGAAACCAAAAATTATTTAAATCAAGTTCTGTGAACAACCTCAGTCTTGAAAATTCAGCTCTTTTTGACACGACCATGATGAGTCTGCCAAATACATCACTAAATTGCAGTCAAACGATTATTGCTGATCAGCAGGGGCGCTTCGTTCGGAGAATCCTTCAAAAACTATTAGGGGATAAATTTTTAGTTATATGTTTCTGGAAGCGAGGGGCGACACTAAAACAAGTTTTAAACACCGAAAAATCAGAAATAAATCTATTGGGCAAAAATGACTTTGTAATTGTACTAGGTGGAGTAAACGATAAAAATCCAGTGGAAACCCAAATTAGTCTCATAAGTTTCCTAAACAATACACAAAATACTAATGTTATCGTTTCTGAAGTATTGTTTAATATCCACTTGAATGTAAAAAAGTTAAATTGTGAATTTAAACTTATTTGTTCTCAATACAATCACTCAACATATATAGGAATGAATTACTCAATGTTTATACCAGATTATAGCTCTTTAGCATTACATATGTCTCAGTTGACACATAGGGAAATATTACGGATTGTCTATAAACAGAACTTTAATAAATATTCGATAGAGAAGCTCAGCATTGATGCTGTTCCAACGTATACTGACAAATGTACTCAAACAGATAATAATGAAAATTCAAATCAACAAATGAAAAGTCTTCTAACCAATAACGATTTTATTCGACTATAAAAATCTAAACATTCTTCACCAAAATATAAATGGTTTGATTACTAAATCAGATGAGCTAAATATACACTTGTATTCATTAAGCAAAAATAATAACAAAAATCCTATTGACGTTTTATGCATTACTGAACATAATATGACCGCAGAAGATACTAAAATACTTAAATTGCATAATTATATATTAGGAGATTTTTTCTCTCGTAAAACCCGGAATGGGGGGTCGTGTATAATGATCAGATCAAACCACAAATTTAAAGCGATTTCAGAAGCCAGACGCTTGAGTATCAAAAATATTTTCGAATGTAGTGGTATCGAGCTGACAGACCACAAAATTATAATATTGTGCATTTATAGACCACCTAAAAATAGACGAGACTATATATATAGATATTTTTTTTTCTACGCTAACAGAATTATTAAGTAAATTAACGTACACAAACAAAAAAATTATCGTGTGTGGTGACTTTAATATTAACAGATTTGAGAAGAACAATATATCCAGACAGTTTGAACAATTATTATCAAGTTTTAACCTGACCTTAACAATAAATTAACCTACTAGACTGAAAAGCATGACTTGTATTGATAATATAGCACATAATATTAGACTATATTAGAGGTTCAAAAACTACAGTACTGGAACTTTCACTCTCTGACCATACAGCGCAATTATTGACTTGCCCAGTGAAGAAAAGTTACTACATGACACACTGGTTTAAAACTAAACGTGACTATTCCGAAGAAAACATATTAAAATTTACAGAATGCATTAAAAATCTCAGCTTTACCGAATGTTACTCTAATCATGACCCTGAAAAAAACTTTGAAAAAATAGCAACACTGTGTTATGACAAGTTAGGTTATTAGAATTTTGTTTTATTTATCGATTTACGTAAAAATAGTGCATAGAATGTGAGTACTTATTTGTGAAATGTTATTTTATCACATTTTTTTTGTTTTCCTGATGTGCTATAACATCCTTTCACGCAACAAACTGTCATTTTCAATTATTTACTCGCGAGCTGTGTTCGACGGAACGTGATTACGTGACCTTGAGTACTGACGGCCTGACGGCTAAGTTTGACGGATTAGGCTAAGTTTTAGTTGCCTCACTTTTTGCACTCGTACTAGGTTTCTATGCGTTATTATTCTAAGTTGATCACATTGGCGTTCTAATTTGGCCCCAATCCAGCAGTCGATAACAAATACTTCTCAATTTATGGCTTAGAGAAAGGTACAGTGAAGCTTAAAAGAATAAAAGAAGCTTAAAAAAAGCTGAAATGAAGCTTAATAGATTTTTTTTTCTGTCTGCTGATTCTTAATTATAACTGCATGTGACTGATACCCTTATCAATCACTTGTAAATTGAGCTGCAATGAGGTTCATGGATATCGTTTTTTTTTTTTTTAATATTGATAGGCGTACGTTTGACCGCTATCTCACCTGATGTTAAGCGATGATGCGGTCTAAGGTGGAGCACGCTTGCCTAGAAGTAACCTATTCCAACCTATTCACTCTTGACTTATAGACTCCCAGGTTGTAGTTATGCGCTTCGCAAACGTATCCCCACTACTTGCTGGATTGGGGCGGATGTGTCGGGGCTTACAGCGCTTCACCGTACCGGAACCGGATACGCCTATCTCAATTTATGGCTTAGAGAAAGAAAGAAAAATTGTTCTGGTACAACGTAATGATAGGTAAGTATGGCAGAATAATCTTTAAATTATAGCAAACTAGCGACCCACCCCGGCTTCGCACGGGTGCAACAATTTAGAATATTATGTAGGTACCTATATCTTATTTATTTGTCGTAACGTACTTATAAGAAGGTACGGTTACGTTGTCGCGCTGAAAAGCACGTTTTTATCTTCTATTCATCCAATAAAATCGTAGAGTTGCCGTGTCAGTACATTGAATGTTTTCGCATAAAAAATATACCTACATCTTACCTACATATAGAAACGCCAGAAAAAAGCCACAACACAAAAATTTAATTTTTTGAATTTTTTTTTCTGTTGTTTTGTGACCAAATAATAATAATATGCCGTAAAATGAGATGTTTAGGTGTGGTGAAAATGGAAAATAAATCATATGACAAATGAGAAAAGTTCAAAAGAGACAATGGCCAATAGCACCGGCCTCATCTAGTTTAAAATGACCACAAAAGATTGACGTGTAAAAGTGTTATTTACAACCTACTTACAAAATAAATATCATTTATCATTTTGCAGAAAGTTGTTATGTTTATCGGCGAAATGTAGTTCGGTAAAATGATACTTGACACATGATGATCGAAAAATATGTCAAATAAAATAATGCATATAGCAAAAACCCGGCCAAGTGCGAGTCGGACTCGCGCACCGAGGGTTCCGTACAAACCTGTAGGTATTATTTTTGAAGCAAAAGTTGCGATTTACGATATAAGACGTATTAAAAAAAAACTACTAACTAAATCTCGTTCAAACCAATTTTCGCTGGTAGTTTAAAATCACATATTTTTTTAAGTTTTATCATTCTTTTATTTTAGAAGTTACAAGGGGGACACCCATTTTACCACTTTGAAAGTGTCTCTCGCGCAAACTATTTAGTTTAGAAAAAAATATATTTTAGAAACCTCAATATAATTTTCGAAGACTTATCCATAGATACCCCACACGTATTGGTTTGATGAAAAAAATATTTTTTTGAGTTTCGGTTCTATGTATGGGGACCCCCAAAATTTATAGTATTTTTTTTCTATTTTTGTGTGAAAATCTTAATGCGGTTCACAGAACACATCTACTTACCGAGTTTCAACAGCATAGTTCTTATAGTTTCGGAGAAAAGTGGCTGTGACATACGGACGGACAGACAGACATGACGAAGTTTTTGCCATTTGGCTACGGAACACTAAAAAGACGTTGGTCGAAAGGTTTCAGTAAAATGAAAATATAAAAAAAGAAGGATATGTGATCGGTTCCCAGTCGTGGGTGCTGAAAGGGATTTATGAGTACGAATTTGAATAGACTTTTTTATTTACATTCACAATAAAAACGATCGTCGCTCAACAGGTAAGCGTCGGTGACAGTCGGTGCAGACGGCGGAGGTAGCACGGTAGCGGTCACCGGCCGATGATCCACAGCATGTTGAGGCCGGCGCGGCCCAGGTGCAGACGGCGCAGCGCGGGCGGCTCGCTGCGCGCCGCGGCCGCCACGAACAGCAGCAGCGTGTGCAGCAGGTTGTTGCGGCCGCGGCACAGCTCCACGGTCTCGTCGGCCAGCACCAGCGCGTAGTGCGGCGGGCGCAGCGTCACGCGGTGCACGCACAGCGCCGCGGGGCCGCGCGGCGGGGCGGCGGGCGCGGCCGACAGGTGCGCGGCGCTGAAGGGGCGCGGCGCGGCGCCGGCCGGCAGCGTGGCGTCCAGGTACGTGGCCAGCAGGTGCAGCACGACCTCGGCGTCCGTGGGCTTGCTGTCGTCCCAGTCCGAGCCGCCGCCGTTCCAGCGGTAGCCGCTCAGGCAGCCGCCGTGCGCCAGCTCTGCGCGATAAGTACGAAACGTTCGGCATAGGCGAGCATTAGGCCTAGCAAAATGTATATGGGTGGATTTCTAGAAATTTGTACGTGATGTAATGGAATTCCACTATTTCAAAAGTATTAAATCATCAAAATACGTAACGTAATGGATGTGACGTATGTCTACCGGTCGGTAGTCAAATGCAAATTACTCCTAAATTAATGCGAATTTGAATATTCTACTCATATTGCATCATTACTAAATAAAACATCTAACATATAACTCACAAAAAACTACCTAAAATAGGAATATTACCTTCAAAAACAGTCGTTCGTAATTGAATCACAATTTATGCCACGTGACGGAGCGACCGCTCTGCTCGGTTTCCCGGCTAGACTGCTGTCAAAAATTAAACATGGCGGCTGTCTATGGGCTAAGAATGTTGCCATTTGTTAAAAGAAACCGTATTTTAGTAATATTTTTCATTAAAACTTGTTAAAACCCGTAGTGACGTATTGCGGAATTTCCGCGCGAACGATTTTTAGAGACGGCAAATAATGTGTTTATTTTAATTTTAAACTCTAAATCACCTATCATTCAGTTTATTTATAATATATTGGACATATGATCTTTTAAAATAACAATCGTATCAATATTATAGAGAAGAATAACATTAAAAATTTGCTGCATTTAAATCTGCATAGGTGGTGTGGACACTTGAGATTGGGCATGTTTTTATTTTTCATTTAATATTTTTTTAATCTAATTTAGGATTTGCAGTTATTATAAATGATTTTGTTTTTAGATTAATATAAAACATTTCAATTTATTTTAAAAAACACATGTATTGAAGCAATGCATCTCCGATAAACAAGTTGAAAGTCATAAGACACGGAATTTCCTTGCAAACAACTTTTGTGAAATCCGCCCATATTTCTGTGGTGAGCTCCTCCCTCCCTCCTAACTACAAACGTTTAGAGCACAGCATGGTATGCTGCTAATATTGTTGACTGGTTTGTGCAATTTGACTCTTTATTTTTTCATTGTTCGTTCGAACAAAAGTGCCTTTTAGTAATCGATTTGATTTAAATAAAATTATAAATTTATTGATTTTTCATCATAATACTGGAAACAAGTACTTAAATGACAAAAAAAGACACCTTGTTCTTTTTGAATTGTTGTACATTACTGCAGCGGCCAGCAAAAGAGGCATTGATGGACGAACGTATAAATGTGGGCCGAGGCAAACATAATTCCACCAATACACACAATAAGTCCATCAATGCCTAGTCGTGGCCAAGGCTTGTATAGGTAGAACTTTTCTCAAATAATGCGCGGAAATTAATAGTACACATAGAATAAACATATAACCACAATAGTATTTTACATTACTGCAGCGGCCAGCGAAAGAGGCATTGATTGACGATGTGTAAATGTGGGCCGAGGCACACATACGTAAGCCCATCAATGCCTAGTTGTGGTTGTGGTTTTCTCAATTAATTCGCGGAAATTAAAATACAATTAGCTTTCGAAATCAATGTCGAACAAACAACAACAATATTATTATTCTCGCGTAAAAGTGTTCATTTTTTATTCAATACACAGCTTTCTATTTGCAAGCCAGTTCGAAATTTAAATAAAACCTCCTTGGTTGCCATGTTTCCGAATAAAAGATTGTTATCCATTTTTAACTCACACGACTGATATGGGTTTACTATGTAATTTATTTGGCCGCAAAAAACAACACATGTATTTTCATACAACTTTTGCCGGCCGCTACAGTAATTTCGATTTATCTCGAAGAACATTGTCAAAATAATGCTCACATTTTAGATTCTTTGGGCCCAATTAGGTGGCGACGTTAATTGTAGTATCGGTGGTATTCATAAATTCATCCAAAGCACAGGCATATGAGCACTCGTGACACTCCAACGCGTGGCAGCTATACGTTGGAGTGGCACGAGTGACACTTGTGAGTATCCGACGGGTCTATGAAACCCCACTCTGCCAAGTTATGTTTGCAGCGTCGTACCTAGGTGTGCAATGTAAACAATTCTGCACTTCACGACCTGAGGGCAACTGTTCTTTGGATTTCCCGAAGTCGTGATTATATGCGCTAGATGAGCTTATTCGCTTATTGTGCAGTAACGCGATATGGCGCTGCGGCTCGGGTACCTCTGATGCGCTGCACGACGTAGCGCTGGTCGGCGAAGGGCTCCAGGTAGGCGAGCAGCGCGGGCAGCGACTGCAGCTGGCCGTGAGCGGCCGCCGCCGCCGCGCCGCGCAGCCGCTCCGCGCTCGCCGCGCCCACGCGCGCCTCCAGCCCGCACGCCGCCAGCGCCTCGTCCGCCGCCGCCAGCTCGCGCACCAGGCGCTGCAGGATGGTCACGTGCAGCCACAGGCGCAGGTTCAGGTTCCACTGCTCCAGGCGCGTGGGGTCCAGCTGCAGGCGCCGCCACACCTGCGGCGCGCGGGCCGCCGGCGCGTCGTCCGCGCCCGCCGCCGCGGCCGGCGCCGACAGCTGGTAGTGCGCCGCGCCGCCCGCGCCGCCGCCCGCGCCCAGCGCCCAGCCCGCCGCCGCCGGCTCGGCGCGCGCGCGCTCGGACTGGCCGCGCAGGTAGGCGGCCAGGCTGCGCGCGTCCGCGATGAACTGGTCGGGCGCGGCGCGCTCGGGGCGCGGCGACGCGGGCGACGGCGGCGAGGGCGGCGGCGACGCGTCGGTGCGCCACACGCGGCGCGGCGACAGCGACGCGTCGGGCTCGTGCGGCGACGCGGGCGAGGCGGGCGAGGCGGGCGCGGCGGGCGGCGGGCGGCGCGGGGCGGGCGCGGCGCGGCGCGTGGCCAGCAGGCGCGCGGCGTGCTGCAGCACGTTGGCGGCGAGCACGCCGGCCGCGCACATCTCCACGTAGTGCAGCGCCGACGTGTAGCCCGGGCACTTACAGCACCTGCGCGTGCCACTCATTGTTTTATCTTTTTTTAGGGTTCCGAACATCATTGAATTAAATGGTTTACCTTGAGGATATTAAGTTTTTTTTTTTTAATTTTAATATATCAGTACTTATCTAAGTTATCTTAGTTGTCTTAGCGAAAATTACCTTACCATTCCCCCCTATCTCCGAAATCAACAAGCCTAAAATTTTGAAAAATATGCCGGTTCTTTGCCTTGATATTACAGAAAATCTATAAGTAGGTACGAAGGCAAGGTGAAAAGTTCTCGGCATGACACCAAAATTTCATTCCAATCAGCAAAAATATTGTTTTCCTGCCTGTTCGTATGACAAGTTTCAACTTGTTCTCTCAAGTAGTTTGTTCACACCAATTTTTCAATCAAACGTTTTTCGTTAAAATAGATAAACTGGACTTTCATGCGGTCACAAAATTCTTCGTTTTGGACGGATTAACTCCTAAGGAAATTCATCCAAAGTTGACAAAAGTTTCCGGGGACTGCTCCTTCAATTTCGACCATTAAAAAGTGGGCAGTCGAATTTAAAAGTGGTCGCACATCCCTCGCAGATGATCCACGTGACGGACGGCCAACAACAGCAACCACACCGAAAATCATCGAAATGGTGCACAATACCTACCTATCGTGTTGAAGAGTGTGAGATAACTGAGGCCGTGGAGATATCGGAAGAAAGGCTGCAAAACATTTTGCATCAAGAATAATTAGGAATGTGAAAGCTCAGCGCAAGGTGGGTGCCGTAGGTACCTATTTCCTGAATGCTGATCAAAAGCAAATGCGCAAACGAATTTCGCAGCAATGTTTGGATCGATTTATAAGAGATCCGACCGATTTTGTTCGACGATTTATTACCATGGATGAGACATGGGTCCACCACTACACGCTAGAAACAAAACGGCAGTTCAGTGCCAAAGAAAGCAAAGTCGATCGCATCTGCTGGAAATGTCATGGCCGCAGTGTCTTTTGGGATGCGAAAGGGATTCTGCTGGAATCTGTTATTGTTTTTTTTTTTTTTTTGATAGTTTTAGGTACCTACTATGTTTTGACTTGAATGTACTCTGGCGGTTGTGAGTGTCATGCTCACTCAAAAGCCTAGCTGATGGTGGCGTATGCCTATGATCATTCGGCTCCATTCAAAATGGTTGAGACGAATGGGCCTGGCGCATGCGTCATGTTCGTAAACGGGCGCCGTCGGTTGGACTGGTCATTTCTCTGCTGCCATGGTTTATTTTAATTATTCCTTTGAATTGTTCCTTTCTATTATAGTATCGTCTTTTACATCGTTCTCACATGTATGTATAATTTGAACTCGATGTAAAAAAATTTGGAACAAATTATTGTTTTTAAAAGTGTCTGTGGAGTTTCTTGCACGTTCTTCTCCATAAAGATCTAAGCTTTGGAACATGCAAATAGCGTCATCTTTTTGGACCAACTGACATTGACAATTCAAAAGTGCCCGTAAAATGGTTTGATTGAAATAAATCCTTGAATGTTTCTGAGTTTTGAGAGAAACGCTGGACCAAGTGTGTTGAGGTCAACAGAGAATATGTAGAAAACTAAAAATCCTAAAAATCGCAGTCTTTCAATGTATGGCTGAGAATTTTTCACCCTACCCTCGTAGTATAGTGTAGTATATAGTATAGTGTTACATTTTACAAAATTGTTTTTTTTTTTTTCGGAAACCCTTCGCATGCAAGTCCGACTCGCACTTGGCCAGTTTTTCTTTATTTATCCACTCTCAACAGTCAGACTTTTGAGTTAAACAATTATGTGTGATCCTACACCATTATGCAATGCTTCAGTAGTGTCTTATCTTGGAATTGAGAACAACACAATGTCCATTGGCAAGATTGCAATCAATCTTGTCTAACAATACTAAGGGATGGTCTCTCAACCGCATAACAACCATGACTTGCATTGCTTAAACTTGCAGATCTAACTGTGTCATTATTAATATTTAGCCATGCCAAATTTTAGGTTTATGAGAATAATTCACTGCCCCAGGGAATAATAATTCCCTGTGGCAGGTTGCCTGTGCCAGGGAATAATAATTATGCCCCAGGGAATAATAATAAATAATTTGATATAATTTTAAACACAATTTTTGAGGAAAAATAAAATACTGATTTTTGTCTTTAACTTGCTGAGCTATAGACATTGATCAGTGCACTTTGTGTACAGCATACAAAAGAACACGAATATTCTCAAATGCCCAATGTGAAGGAGCAGATAGGCAGTTCCTATGATGGCTAAATATGAAGTTAAATTCTCTGAAAAAATCAAAGAAACCACCCTACAGCTACAAGCACTGCAAGGGCAGACCACACACGAGGGCTAGTTTACCAAATGTGCGATTGCTGGTTTCTAAGCAGCAGTAGACTTACGTTTGAAATAAGGCTCATTATTAATGGCATTTGTTTTTGCAAAGAACTATTACTAGCACCGAGCACGTTCATTTCGAACTTACAAGTCGTACGCGAACAACAAGAACAACACAATGTTGACGAAGATCCATTTCAGTGAGCTCGAGCGCTTGTTATTTGCGTAGTTCAGATCAATCGTGTGTTGCACCGAACTACAGTTGGGACTCGGAGACCTTAAAATTTAACAAATTGATACAAAACATTTTTTATATATTGCACATTACATGCATGCACACAACCCAAAGACTGATTACTTACATGACGATTTGAATCGTATTAAGAAATACACTCTACAAGAACCGTGAGTTATTTGACACTAAGCATGATCAAAATTTATTTAGATTTTGTTTTAAACAAATTAAGAAAAACAATAACATAACCTAAAACCAACGGCAAATGATACGTAGTATTGATTGTAGTATTCTATGTAGTCTGTGGCGTCTGTGGGCAAATGTCACCAGGGCTGCCAGGTGCGAAAATGGTGTGAACGTACGACAACTACAAAAAAAAATCGTATGCCAATGAAGTTTTGAAATAAAAAGATCGTACAACCTAAAAGTACAAAGTTACATTTAGTTTTAGAAAATAAATGCAATAGAGGAAACAAAGTATTTGGCACATCCTTTAGCTCTCCTCTTTTAGCCAATTTCTTTTTTGGAGTACCTGGCGCAGGTCGCTCGTCTTCACTTTTGTCACACATTCTTGCTTGACCATAAACAACAAACACAAAAAAGCACTCGAGACAGTATACAGATTGAAAGAGGATAATAATAATATAAACTACGCACAGAGGCCTTAGTGTGAGTTTTTTCGACTCACGTTCGAACGCGTTCGATTGCGAGCGCGTTAGAATTTAGTATGGGAATTTAGTTATAGTGCCACCTGGTGGTCACTCGTAGAACCTAATTTCCCATACTAAATTCTAACGCGCTCGCAATCGAACGCGTTCGAACGTGAGTCGAAAAAACTCACACTAAGGCCTCAGATCGAGCGAGACTGACAAATCGCAACTATTACTTTTTTTACGCAGAAAGAAACCAATAATGAGTTTCTGCAAACAAATACAGCCTTTAAATGACTCTACAAAGAGTCTTTATTCAAGTAAAAGATCTACGTACGCGTTAGGTTGTTGGGGAATTCCCCGAAAGTCATACTTGCCCGCTAAGGACGTTCGTTTCATTATGAAATGTTGTCAGGTATATAAAAATCGTACATTTTCCGTACGATCTCGGTCTAGGGATCGTACATGAGTAAAAATGCAATAAAATCGTAGGTACTTCGCAGGCACTGCAGACCACAGACAGAACAATATATATTCTGTCTGTGGTCTGCAGTGCCTGCCTAATCTATGGTCTGCCTCTGTGTTTGCCTGTGACATTCAGGGCTGCCAGATGTACGATTTTAATCGTACTCCTACGATTTTATTGCATTTTTACTCATGGTAACCCGACCACCTAAACTTGGTCGGGTTACCACGGTCTTTCACTTCCTAATGACTTTTATTTTATTATCTCGTTAATTATTGTATGTAGTACACTGAAATTTTACAGGTGTAAAGCTGAACTAACCAACTAAAAATTGAGATAACATTCAGTTTGTATATCTACACACAGGTTTATCAGTGGCCAGATAACTACGCGCGCATTGTGACCGTGAAAGTGGAGAACTGAATATCATCATAACTTTTTAATTACTTGCAGGATACTACTAATGCAATTTCACAAACATTTGAAGGCAGTTACAAGCTACAAAATAACGCTTAAAGCAAGTCTTTAGAGCTCTTATTCAGAGTGTTAGGATCTATTGAAGTGTTTTTATATTTAATTGTTTGCCGATGAGGTGGTTTTATGTGTGTGTGTGGTCAGAAGGTTTGGCAAATTAAAGAGCGTGTTCTCGGTTGAAGGTTTACTGAACGACTGAAGGGCTGACACAAGACTACAACAATTTAATACAGTGGTTGAGAGCCTTACGAGTTACGTCATACACGGCCTAAGACTAAAGATGTATAATATGCCTACGCTACAATCCTCCCCCCTTAGATTAAACAATAAAATTTTAATTTGATAAGAGAATACAAAAGTATCTATGAACTAATTAAAACTACAGACGTTAACAATAAACAATGAGTTGCAAACAATGGTATTATTTATAATATAAAGCGTTCACACTATGCTACTTATATTAGAGAGTATATTTTTGTCACTTGTTGTTTACACTACACCATAACTTTGTTTGAAGTTTGCACTCCCGGTATTTGCCTGTAGGTTAGGCATCCCTGGTGGTGTGCCGATAGAACGTTGTGTGATCGCGTGGTTGATTCTTGTCTCGACGGCGGCTTCGATGCGGCGCTTGCAATAGCACCACCCCACGTAGAGTATACATAGGGTTACTGCTGTGCTGACTAGGATGACTGCGGCTAGTGACATTTTGTGCGTGACGGTAAGGGTTTCGTCTTGCAGCGAAGCCTTATTGCCGGCGGCTGCGCTGTTCTGTGCCACGATAGTCATTTTGCTAGCTGGCTGGCCCATGATGTCTGCCTGCTGGTTGGTATGCGTGCGGTGATGGTGAGCGTTTGTTGAAGAATGACGGTTATTGATACAGTTGATAAAGATGTTGGCGGGAGGCGGCTCACATGTCGAATCTCACGGTCTTCTTAACGACCCGGCCCGATTTCGTTGTTATCGGCGGTGTCGTAGTGCTCGAAGTGTCGAATGGAGTCGTAACGTGCGCCGGATATGGGGCAGTGTCGGGTAGCGTCTTCGTTTGGGTCTCCTGGCGTGGGACCGACACATTATCAAAGTCTAATAAGTAAGCTGGTTTTAGACGATCAAGTGATACTGTGACTTGCCTACCGTTACTGTCTAATGTATAAAATTTTGGATGTCGTTTTATTACTTTATATGGACCTTCGTAAGGTGGTACCAAAGATCGACGTGCTTCATTTCTAACAAACACATGAGTGTTAATGGCTAAATCTTTATGAATGAATACACTATTGTTTTTGCCATGTAGGCTTGAATGTGAGAGATTGGGAACGGATGACAATGACTTGGTTAACAGTTTGACGTAGTCGCTGTCGTTAATATTGGTTGTAGATTTTGAATGAAATAGGTCACCTGGCAGTCTGAGACTACTTCCGTATAAAAATTGTGATGGACTGTATCCCAGATCTAATTTAACTGCCGAGCGCAACCCTAGGAGTACTAGAGGTAATTCCCGTAACCATTGTGTGCTATCTGAACATTTTGCCATAATAGCAGCCTTTAAGGTACGGTGAAATCTTTCGATCATGCCGTTTGCCTTTGGGTTGTATGCAGTTGTGCGAACTCGTTCGATGCCGAGTCTTTTTAATAACTGCCGAAATAAATCTGATTCGAACTGACGACCTTGATCTGAGGTTATACGTATTGGACAACCGAAACGAGCAATCCAATGCTCTACGAACACCTTAGCAACCGTTTCAGCTGTTATATCTTTAACGGGTATAACTTCCGGCCATTTCGTCACCCTGTCAATGATGGTAACGCAATATTTGAAATCCTGTGCGGGTGGCAGTGGTCCTATTATATCGATGTGTACGTTTTCGAAACGATTTCCTGTGCTGTCAAATTCGCCTATCGGTGTTACTGTGTGGCGTTGAATTTTAGATTTTTGAAAGGGAACACACATTTTAACGAAATTTTTTATGTCGTATTCATGTTGTTCCAGAAATACCTTGACTTAACTAAGCGTTGAGTAGCTGCGACGCCGGGATGACTCACATTGCGTAAAGTTTTTATGGCGAGTTCCCGGAACTGTAGAGGTAGATAAGGACGTATGTCATTTGTTGATGTTTCGCAGGTTATTTTAATCTCCGAATCGGGCATTGTTATTAATTTAAATTGGAGTTTGTCATGATTGCGTAGATTTTGTAATTCTGGATCGCTTTTTTGCAGTTCGGCTAATTTTTGATAATCTACTAGTGATGGCATGATAATCTCGTCTATTCGGGATAACGCGTCGGCGACTGTATTTTTGACACCTTCTATGTATATGATTTTATCGCAAAATTGGGAAATAAAGTCTAGTTGTCTTAACCGTCTAGGTGAGTCTGAAGGCGATACCTTTTTAGATAGGGCGAAGGTCAATGGTTTGTGGTCTGTTAGTACTGTTAGCTGTCTGCCTTCTACCATATGGCGGAAATGTTTAATTGCCATGTAAATTGCTAAAAGTTCCCTATCATACGTGCTGTATCTTGTTTGGGTATCGGTGAGTTTCTTTGAATAAAATCCAAGAGGTTCTAATTTATCACTAACTCTCTGATTTAAAGCGGCGCCTACGCAAGTGCCGGAAGCGTCTGTCATCAACACTAATGGCACGGTTGCGTCGGGGTGCGATAACGTGACTGTGTTGTTGATAGCTTGTTTACATCGACTGAATGCTTCTAATGCACTTTCAGTCCATGTAATTTTTGTTTTGTCGCGTTTTTTGGAATTGTGTAAATAAACATTTAGTGGTGCTTGAATTTCTGCAGCTTTTGGAATGTTGAGCCTATAGAAATTCATCATTCCTAGGAAACGTCGAAGTTCCTCTATTGTATTGGGTTGTGGATAATCATTAATGAGTTGCGTCTTGTTTGCGCTCGGTTTTATGCCTTTTGAGTTGATGTGGTAACCGAGGAAGTTTAACTCGGATTTACCGAATTCACATTTGTCGGTATTGATAGTTAACCCGATATTATTTAATCGTTCTAAAACTAACTCTAAATGTTTTGCATGCATTTCTTTTGAATCTGAAGCTATAATTACATCATCTAGGTAAGGAAATGCAAAGTCAAGACTTTTTAAGGCGTTGTTGACTAACCTTTGAAAATCTTGCGCTGCGTTACGTAACCCAAAGTTCATTCTCGTAAATTCTAATAAACCGAATGGAGTTATGATCGCAGTTTTTTGGATGTCTTCGGGAGCCATTGGTATGTTATGGTAAGCTCTCCGGACGTCAATTTTAGAAAATATAGTTTTCCCTTTTAGTAAATATGTGAAATCAAGTAGTCTTGGTAATGGGTAACGGTCGGGAGTAGTTTGTGCGTTAAGTCTACGATAGTCTCCGCACGGCCTTATTTCACCGTTTTTTTTACTAACGCAAACAAGTGGATTAGCCCAAGGACTATTCGAAGGTCTGCAAATACCTAATTGCATCATTCTTTCGAATTCTGCTTTGGTGGCTTTGTATTTCTCCGGATTAAGCGGTCGTACTTTTTCATGGACCGGGGGTCCATTAGTGTAAATATGGTGTTGAACATCATGTTTAGGATGCGTTTTAAAGTTTTCTAATTTGGTGATGTCGGGGAATTTTTGTAATATAAGATGGTATTCGTCGTTTACATCGATTGATCGAATACTTGATTCAGGGCAATTTGTAATGTTTGTAGCGCGCGATATTGAAGTGAGTTTGTCTACTAGTTTCCTACCATGTAAATCTACTATTAGTTTGTTAGCAGCAAGGAAGTCAGCGCCTATTATTGAACGTTGTACATCGGCTAGTATGAACTTCCATTGGAATGGGCGACGTAAACCTAAGTTAACTGTGATGGATTTTTCGCCATATGTTTTGATTTTTGTGCCGTTGGCTGCATATAATATGTAATCTGATGTAGATGCGTTTTGCCTTTTGCAGGCTAAAACCGACACATCAGCACCAGTGTCGATAAGAAATCGTACACCAGTTTTAATATCCGTAACACATAAACGATAGGAATTGACACCGGCGACATTGTGTATTAGACCCGGTGTCTGAATTAGTTTTCCGGATTCCTTTTATTGCAATTTATTGTGTCACCGCATTTACGCGCATTTGTGCCATATGTGAAGTGGTAGAAACACCGGTAATTCGCATCACCTGGTTTCTCTTTTTGTCTGAGGTAATTTTCCCTATTTTTATGAGTGATTTCGCGACTTTTAGAGCGTGTCCGGGAAGTTCCACGGCTATAACGATCTCGGCTTCGCGATTCACGGTTCTGCTGATGGTTATTGGAATCGTTTAGTTTAGTGCGTAATTCCGAAATTTCTAGTTTCATTTGTTTCAGCTCATTTACAATGGTTTCGGGAAGTATTGGGTCTGCACTCGGAGTTGTTTTAGAAACCGGGGCTATTTCAGATGGTCTGGTATTTTCCAGAATTTTATCAGCGATTTTAGCCAAACCATCGAGTTTAACCTCGCCAGTGTCACATGCGGTTATGACGGCCCTAATTGAGTGCGGAAGACGACCTGTCCACAGTAATTTTAGAGTATCGTCTGGGACTTTATTTTTCCCTAAGTCTCGCATACGGCGTAATAATTGTGAAGGCTTTTGATCTCCGAGCTCGATTTCGTTTAAGAGTTGGTTCATTTGTTTTGTTTCCGACTCTTCGTATACCGAAATTAACCTATTTTTTAGAGTTTCAAATTTATTATTCTCAGGCATGTTTTCGAGAATGTCACTAATATCAGGTAATTCGTCAGGTCTCAGCCTAGCTATTAGAAGTTGACTTTTGTGCAGGTCACTTGCCTTTAGAGGATCCACGATGGCGTTGAATTGATGAAACCAGAGTCTTGGTCGATCTTGCCAGAAGTCCGGTATCCTCGGTGTCATGGAAACTCCCGTCATCTGTTGCGGATGTGGCTGGTCCTGGGTTGACATGGCTGCAGGTTGTTGGAGACTTGGAGCCTGGTAGCGTGGGTCGTTCATTTTTACGCGCGGTGATTATTATAGTCTTAGTTAAAACTTGGAACACGATACGCGCGCGATCACGTCGGGGTCACCACTTTGCCGATGAGGTGGTTTTATGTGTGTGTGTGGTCAGAAGGTTTGGCAAATTAAAGAGCGTGTTCTCGGTTGAAGGTTTACTGAACGACTGAAGGGCTGACACAAGACTACAACAATTTAATACAGTGGTTGAGAGCTTAACTTACGAGTTACGTCATACACGGCCTAAGACTAAAGATGTATAATATGCCTACGCTACAATTGAATAACCTTTAAACGGTGTAATATTTTGTTTTTTTTTTATTGCATAACAAATTAAACTACTCCCAAAGAAGTCGTGTACAAAAGATGATAAGAATCCGCTTAACCGTTTCAGAGATCCAGCAAAACCAAAAACGTTACTCCAGCAAAATCTTGAATAACTTCGCAGCCGAAGAAATAACAAATACAAAATAAGGTGCAACATTTACCTCGTATAGACAACTAATTAAACAGCTAGTATTTATTTCAATATTCCCATTTAAAAGAAAAACATTTTGCTGCAGTAACGTTATCCCAGCAGAAAATGTTTTTTGTGAAATAACTAAAAACCTTTAAATGCAACAAATTTAAAAATGTGTGCAACAATTACAGAAGCTGGCCAACTAATTATCTATTTGGTTTAAATGACTATTTTCGACATTATTTTGCTGCGGTAACGGACACCTTAATGGCCACAGAGTACTTTTATATATATGTTAATGGCAGCGGAAGAGGAAGTGGAAATCAGACGTTTCTGCTGCCTTAAAACTTCAGATATACGTAGTATCTCTATGTAGTCTGTGCTTCAGATTCACAAGTACCAGGAGAGCATAAACATGTCGAAATATTTTCGGGTCTGAATTTGTGAGCGCCAAAGATTCTCGAGTACCAGGAGAGCAGACATATTATGTCAACTCTGACTTTTTTTTTTGCTGGAAAATAGATTGGCTTTCATTGCAAGCGTTCATGTTTGTATGTTTGGATGTTTGTCCGTCAATGGGATGGAATGGGATGGGACGGGACGGGACGGGACGGTACGGGACGGGACGGGATGGGATGGGATGGGATGGGATGGGTTGGGATGGGATGGGATGGGATGGGATGGGATAAGATGAGATTTGTCTCACCACAATCCTACTAATATTATTAAAAAAAACCAGTTCAAGTACTTTCGAAGCTGGAAATATGAGCGCTAAAGATTCACAAGTAACAGGAGAGCAGAAAAATGTCGAAGTATTTTCGGGGCTGAATTTGTGAGTGCCAAAGATTCTCGAGTACCAGCAGAGCAGAAACATGTCAAAGTATTTAGGGTAGTTTTTTTTACTGGAAAATAGATGACTTTCATTGCAAGCGATTCAAAAGTACCAGGATAACAACAACATGGTGGAGTATTTCTGAGGCTGGAAATATGAGCGCTAAAGATGCATAAGTACCAGGAGACCAGACACATGTTTAAGTATTTTTAAGCAAGATTTTTTTTACCAGGAGTACAGAAACATGTCGAAGTTTTTACTGTGCTGGAATTGTGAGCACTGTAAGACTCAGAAGTACCAGGAGAGAAGAAACATATCCAAATAGTTTTGGGGCTGGTATTGTGAGCGCTAAAGTTTCACAAGTACCAGGAGACCACACACATCAAAGTATTTCCAGGGCTTTAATTGCAAGCAGTTTGGATTTAAAAGATACCAGGAGAACAGAAACATGTTGAAGTAATATTGAGGCTAAAAATATGAGCGCCAAAGATTTACAATACCTGGAGTTATTCAAAATATTTTGCGCAAGAATTTTTTTGGGCTGGAATGGTGAAAGCTATAGATTCACAAGTACTAAGATAGCAGAAACATGTTGAAAATTTTTGGGTGCTGAAATTGTGAGCAGTTAGGATTCAAAAGTAACAGGAGAACAGGAACATGGCGAAGTTTTTTCCGGGCTGGAAACATGAGAGCTAAAGATTTACAATTACCAGGAGACCAGAAACATGTCGCAATATTTTCGGGCCTAGAATTGTGAGAGGTTAGGATTTAAGAGTGCCGGAGACCAAAAACATGTCAAAGTATTGCCAGGGGTACCGCGGTTTTGTCAAAGGAGGAAACTTTTTTTATTCAGGAATAATGTTTTATCATAGCCAGACAGGACATTTGTATGAGAGAAGCAATTTCACATTGAATAGAAGTTGACTTTAGAGCCATAATTTCGACACATAATATTTAGTCGACTCCGGAACCTGTTACAATCGTGTCCCCAAAAAATAAAAGAATTCTAAAAAAAAATCAAAATCAAAATCAAGCATTTATTTCAATTAAACCATTTACAGGCAGGCACTTTTGAATTGTCAAGGTCGGTCGGTCCAAAAATTTGAAGCTATTTGCACGTTCCAAAGCGTAGATCTCTATAGAGAAGAACGTGCAAGAAACTCCACGGACACTCTTTTAAAAATAATATTTTTTTTACAAAGATTTATTTACATCGGGTTGAAATTAAACATACATTGTGAGAACGATGTAAAAGACGAGCAGGATAAAAGCGTCCGGAATGAAAGAGGAACAATTCAAAGAAAGAAATAATTAAAATCAACCATGGCAGCTGAAAATTGACCAGTCCCGACTGACGGTGCCCGTTCACAAACATGACGCATGCGCCGGCACCATTCGGCTCAACCATTTTGAAGGGAGCCAAATGATCAAACGCATACGCCACCATCAGCTAGACTTTTGAGTGAGCATGACACTCCCAACTGCCAGGGTACATTCAAGTCAAAAACATACCTAAAACTGATAATTAAAGTGTAAGTTAAAGGTACACAGTACTCACACATGTGCTTTTAATGGCTGAAATTATACAATGCTAAGTGAGTTGATTCTAAACAATGCAAATTTTTCTTACAATCTTCAGCCGGTCCAACAATGTTTCCGAAATATTTACAGATTAGTTTGTGCTCCCTTGCATTCAGCCAAGCATTTTTATCTTTAATATAATCCCCCAACTTATAATATGCTTGCCTGCATAGTGTGCGTTAAATACAAGACTTGAATTTCGACTCATTTAGAAGGTGACACCAGCGTCAGTTGTACAACGTCCTTTGGTGAAACCATACTGTTTATCATGTAAGATGTTATTCGTGTTAAAATGACTGAGCATCTGATTTAGCATTACTTTTTCAAATACCATACTAAACACTGGCAACACGGATACTGGTCTATAATTATCAATGTCTTTACTATCCCCAGATTTAAAAAGTGGTATCACCTTACTGACTTTCATTAGGTCCGGAAAGACTCCCAGATCGACACACAAATTAAATAGGTATTAAAGCTAAGTACTGCGCTACAGTCTCGATAATTGAGGTACAAACCTTGATAGACGCAATCCCCATAGATCTTACGTCAATTTAATTTTGATTTGTTTAAAAGCTTTTATTACTACTATGGGGTTTATATGTTTAAAATTAATTACAAATTCTTGAGCAACTTCTTTGTTATCGCTATTATGTCCGTGAGGCGTCTGCAATCTGTAATCAGTGTTATGTTTTTTTTTTTTTTTTTTTTTTTTTTTTTCCTATTTGTTTCATTATTTATAATTTTCCAAACCGTTTTTATTTTATTGTCTGCTGTTTTTACCTTATTGCTTATGTATAAAGCCTCAGCTACCTTACAAGTATTTTTATAAATTTTGGAGTAGGTAGCTACATACTTATTAAAAGTTTCAGACAGCTCATAAAGTCTATCCCTACTTTTTCTGAGTCCTTTAGGTGCCCAGTCACTAAATAAAAACATAGGGCAGATAGTTTTAGTTTATTTTTAAAAGTATTATTGAATTCGGTTTGGATTTGGACCAAAGAAAAAAAAAAAAAAAAAAAAAAAAAAAAAAAACTGTAGGTATATAAAATATTAGCACTGTTCACTGTAATGTTCCAATCACTTAACTTCCCGATTAAAGTACCCAGGAGAATTGAAATCCATCCAGGTCGCTGAAAACTTGAGTTTTCCTGCAAAAAAGTCATAAAAAAGTGGTTTTTTTGACCACCCTGCAAATTTTACCCAAAACCACCTTAGCAAGCTTTGTCAAAACAAAAATAGCACTATCTTCGATCTCTGGGTTAGGTTAGGTTAGGTTAGGTTTTTTTTTTTTTTTTTTTTTTTTTGTTTTGGCAGGAGTGGGAAATCCTCATGGACGAATCGGCCGCCCACACTGTGAGACGACCGAGACAGTGCCGGACTCTTACCGGCTAAAACCCACTCCTGCCACGTGGCTTTCCCCCGTTCATATTCAACGAGACCTTATTAATCTAGTTTTTTATCTTTCATTCCGGTTCTCTTTTGTTCTTTTCGTACTTTTAATTTCCTTTCTTGTTTCCTTTCATTCATCCTTATATGTTAAGCCGGGTGGGACTCCCGCATGCAGACTTCTTGACAGTTTTTATACTTAAATATTTTTCCTTGGCGTTATATTTAATTTAATATTATATGTATTTACTTGTTTAGGTTTTTTATTTTCTAGTTTTGTATCTATAGTATTTGTTTACTTAATTATGTTAACTTAACTAATGTATTTTTATTTGTTTTTCTGCTTTTTGTATTTTCTAGATTTTTTATTTTCTAGTTTTGTATCTATAATATTTGTTTACTTAATTATGTTATCTTAACTAATGTATTTTTATTTATTTTTCTGCTTTTTGTATTTAATCTATTTTCTTATATATTTAGTTTAACTTATTATCTAACTTATTTTATGTTTGTGCTTATAATTATTCATATTACTATATTTTTCTAAACTTGTGTTTCCTTATTTTAGTAAATTTTTATTAGCTAATTTAAGGTGAGGTGGGGTAAGACTAACATACTTTTCTGCCAGACAGTAAAGATCGATTTTCATGGCTAAGTTATTTGACTTACCTCTGAGATAATAAAATAACTGATACCTAAATACTATACGCGTTAATAAAATAATGGATATATTTCCATTAATTAATCCAGAACGTACATTTTGAATAAATTGTAAGACCGTTAAAACTGATAGTCTTGCCCCACCAATTGGGGTAAGAATAACAGTAACGTATTTTAGCTGCTAACGTACACTTATTGGGGTTTTTAAAGAAAAAACGCAAATGATAAAAGTACTCGTATTTAATTTGAACCGTATGATAACGGAACAACGTTCATTTTTGCGGCAATTCGTTTATTACACGATTTGGGGCAAGACAAACATACAATCAAAATCAGAGGAGCAGAACCTTTTGAGTGATATCAATAGTATAATGTGCATGAAGCGTTACACATAAATTAAAAAGACAAACAGGAATAAATTGAATTAAACTTTATTTCAGTAGCTATTAAATAAAATCCACACAATTAACAAACCACACATAATATTTTTTTCTTAAATACTACTCTCTAATAGGAACATTTAGTGTACTTACTGCCTACTTTGATTTGCTTTAAATCAGAATTACGATCTGGGTGAATATACACATTTTTCAATTTTGGTGGCGAAAATTTTCTTCGGTTTTCGTGAAAATTAGTGCTGAAGTAACGGTTTCGCCACCAAAATTGAAAAAAAATATATTGACCCATCTACTGAATATTATAGCCTTGAAATGACATTTTGAACAATATCTTTCCTCTTCGACCTATCAATGGTTCGGGTAGTTTGCATACAATGTCTTCTAGATGTCTCACTTCGCAAATGTCAGGTACGTGTGGGAAAACAAATGTGTTTTCATCGCCGCCTCTAAATGTACTTCTGCGGACATAACTCACAGTAGGTATGTTATCACAATTAACATCTATAACCACTCCAACATAATGTTTTACATTTGTTTTGGTAGCAAATGTTACTAAGACCCATTGTCCTTTGCTAACGGTACTTATTGGTGGTTCGTCGTACTCATGATTGTTATTTTCCTTGTCTTCTTTCATGTTGTCGCTATTACTGTCATCTATATCAATATTATCCACTAAATTTATTTCCAAATCACTTTTTTTCTTATTTTGATAGTTTTCTTTCACGTTTCTTTTTGCCTTTCTGGGTATATTTTCAATATTTTTCAACTGTTCATCCTTTACGATTTTTTCATCATAATATGCATTGTCTTCAATACAAGTCTCATCGTTTGATTGAGTGTTCATTTCCATCATCTCACTTGCACTTATAGAATTTTCAGCCCATGTTTCATCATCTTCTATATCACTATCATCCATAAACTTTATTTCAATATCGCTTTCACTTGTGGAGTCGTCTATTTTCTTGAATAATTGTAAGGTTTTGTGTTTCATGTTCTTTTTTTTCTTTCTGAGCCTATTTTTGAATGTTTTCGATTGTTTGATCTTCTTTTTTTTATCATAATGTTCACTTTCTTCAATATTACGCTCATTCGTCAATTCAATGTTTATCTCATTTTCACTTGTAGAATCTTCTTTTTTGCGTTTGTTCATTTCTTTACAGGGTCTAATTTTTGCATTTTTTTTTAATTTTTGCGCCAATTTTTCTTCTTTTTGTTTTAGTTTCTTTATTTTTTCTTCTTCGATATTTCTTTGTTTCTTATAAACTTCTTCACTTGTTATTATTTCGGCACCAGCAGCGATTTTTGTGCGTTTTTGTTTGCTGTGCGCTCCTGCTTTAATTTTACTGAGTAACAATTCCTCGAAAGTAATATGACATTTCACGGGACGATCATCTACAATGATCACCTTTGATGATGATGAAGTTTTAGTATTGTTTGCAAATATTTCATGGTCTAGAGTCACGCTTTTAAAGTTTGTTGCATTGCAAGTAATGGGTTGTAATATTTTATTATTTTGGTGATGTTCGTTTTGTTGTGACATTTCTAGATTGAAAGTAAAATCAGCAGATGATTGAGGTATGTCTGTAATGTAAGATGGGCTTACACATGGTTCGTAGCTTACTGGTGTAACCTCGGTAGTATGGTCCTGCACAGCTGTGGCACGTTCATTGGCATAATTCCAATAATTAAGACAAATCGATCGTAATGAAGGGATCGAGATTGGGTCAGGATCCTTTGCGACTACAGCATTGCTTCCGGGCCAAATTTGAGTAGTGAACTGATTTTCGGAGAATGAGAGGTCAGAAAATGGCTGATCAACAGTAGCTTGAAGTTGGAACTCGATATTTTTCGAAATGTCAGGAGTAGTAGATGTCTTATTTAATCCTTGTTCTTGTTGTTTTTTCCATTCTGCAAGTTGGTCCGGATGAAATTTCTCTTCAGGTATTGCATTACTGTTAAAAGGAAAAATTCCTGCTTTTCGGAATCCTGCTATGCACACTTTGGGATCTATTTGTGCCCAAACAACACCAATGAATTTTGAAAATTGGTTTTTAGGCAATACTTGACCTATATGCAATCTTTGCCACTTTACTAAAGTAAGGTCCCATTTGTCTTTAAAGGACTTGTTAACTGCAAGATCCAAGGGCTGCAAGTTGTCACTAGTATGTGGTGGAATTTTCATAATAGTTATTCCAGCTTCACGAGCTTTTTCAATTATATTGATCCCCACGTGTGTAGAGTGGCCATCGTAGACCAGTAGAATTGGCCGTTTATGGCCCACGGTGGGCAAAAACACCTTAACAAAGAACGTCTCAAACACGTCCGACTCCATCCAGCCGTTTTTGGTGGCTGCGTAAACAGTACCTGGATAGTCTTCTTTAGAAGTCCACTCATCCCATAGATTTTTCCCTTTAAATATTATAAGTGGAGGAGTTTTATCACCAGCTGCACTGCACCCAAGCAAAACGGTTGTGTTGTCTTTACCAGGTGATGCAATGGTTCTCGTTGAGGCATAACCTCTCAAACCCACTACTTTGGT